>OU015595.1:2500-2502500 GCA_907165245.1 Habrosyne pyritoides
ACGTCTAGCTGCCGCGGGTGAAAACACCCGCGGCTACGTCGCCATTCGCGCAGAAGCGCGACCTCGCCGACTCTCTAGGAGTGGCGGGCTTCCCCTAGCCCGCCACTCGAGTCGCTGTGGTTTTTTTATAGAGGTTTTCTCCTCGCGGCCCAGGCCATGTATGGCCCGGGCCCCCGGACCCGATTGCTCGGGATTACGGGTTGGCCGACGGCTGGACATAAAAAGCACAGCCGCCGCCCTTTCGTCCCCCCCCACGCTGCCGCCGGATGCCGGACAGACGCAGCGCGGGTAGGACGCCCCCCTCCGCGGCGCGAGCCGCCACTCACCTTTCACTGAGTACCCGCGCTGCCGCCGAATGTCGGACAGACGCAGCGCGGGCACCAGTCGACCCCATCGTCGGCGCGAAAACGCCCCCCTCACACCCCGGTGGTTGCGGGGTCCGTCTCCATCCCCACCGCCTCCACAGGCAGGGGCTGTGGGGCCCTTCCTCTGCCGGCTTTGGGGGCTGGTGCGTGGCACGCCTTGCCCCCCAGCAGGTGGTCTGCCGACTTGTTCGCGGCGGCACATAGTGAGCACCGCGGCTTCGCCGAGCACCCCTTCGCTTTGTGGCCAGCCACCCCGCAGCGGAAGCACTCCTCGCTCCTGTCGACCTCCGCCTTGCACTGGGCTCTAATGTGCCCCCTCTGCAGGCATCTGTAGCACCGCAGAGGTCTGGGCTCAAGGAGCTTGACGGAGGCCGACACCCACGACAGATTGAGGCGGCCCGCTGCGGCGATGCAGTTAGCGGCTGCCACCGGGCACTCGACCCACATGTGGCCCACGCCGAAAGGGTCCTTCACCACCCCGCCGCTGTTTTTGAGGCTGGTTCTCGGACAGCCGCCCGCCTCGGCGACCGCGCTCAGAACCTCCTCGGCCGAGATCGAGTCGTCCAGGCCGGAGATCTTGATCTCCGTCGTCTTTACCGGCCTGGAGACGCGGACTGTGTCCCGGCCGAGGACCTCCCCCAACTTAGTGGCGAGCGCGTCGGCGTGCGGGCCGCTGTCCGGGTCCGCAACCTCGAACATGCGGGCACCCGTGGCGCTCACGCGGAACCTTACGGCGGCGATGCCGAGGTCCGCTAGCCTAATTTTGGCCTTTGCCTCGGCGATCACCGCCTCATAGGTCACACCTTTCTCTACAGCCTCCGGCGTGAGGGTAACCACCACCGCAGCCGTTCTGGGAGGGGTCAGTTTGACCGACCTCCCCTTGGCAGGCTTGCGGGGGGGGGGCTGCTTTGTCTGGCCCCTCTTTTTGGCTCCCTTTTTGACGACCACGCTCCAGGCCAGTTCCGTGGGCTGGGTTGTGGCCGTCTGGTCCGCGGGTCTCGGCGCAGTTGTTGTGGGCTGTGGCTCTGTCGCCCTCTCACGGGGAGCGCCCACCGAGCCTCGTCCCTTTTTCCCCGGCTTTTTCTCCTTGGGCTTCTTTGCCCCTTTTGGCTTTTGAGCCTCCGGTCCACCAGTGTTGGCCTGGACCGGAGCAGCCTCGATCGGGGCAGAAGATAGCCCCGGGGAGATCTCGCGGACCTCGCTGGCCCGCCTGTCAGCCGCTAGCGGAGGGCGAAGTCGCCTTTCAGGCAGCAACCTCTCCTCGAGAGCCTCAAACCTGGCGCTGACCATCGTGCCCACCTGGCAGAGGACGGCGCGCACCAGGCCATCGGCGTCTAGAGGTGCTGCGTTCGGCTGACTCGCCGCAACCGTATCGGTCTGAGGGTGCGGCCTCTCCATGCGCTCCCGCATTTCCGCAACCTCCTTCCGGAGCTGCGCGACCTCAGACTGGAGGCGGGCATTGTCCGCCTGCAGGCCACGCGTCTCCTCGGAGGTGCATCGGCTCTGGAGGATTAGGGCGACTTTCTTGATCTCGTCCGCCGCATCCTTCAAAGTTTTTATAAAGCCTCCTTTCAAGTTCCCCGACGTGACTGCGACCTTTTTTATGATGGCGACATTATCTTCTATCGCGCGGTTCAGCGCGGTCGCCGTCATAAAATCGTCCCCGTCTGAGGACACCTCCGACAGGGAGAGATCCCTGCGGCGAGCCCGAACCTCTCGGGAGGCCGCCGTCACCTCCGCCTCGGCCCTCTGCTGCTCGGCCAATCGCTCTGCCTTAACGAGCGCCAGCTTGGCCTTTGCCAGGCCCACGTAGTGGCCCGTGGTTGGCGGCCGACCTCGTCGCTTCCTCAACGTCGGGCTCGCGACCCCATCCAAGTCCGGGTCCGAGTCACTGTTCCGTGTCCTTTTAAACGTATGCCTGGTCGTCGTTGATGCGACACTGACTATCGAGTCAGTGTCCCCATCCTCCTCGCTGCTCATCATCATTTTTCGGTTTGAGTTGCCATGTTCCATTTTTGTTCCCACGATAATTGGACGAAAGGGTGGTCGACCCCCGGGTGACGCCGTTCCGGGGGCAAGGCTAGTGCCCGTGAGGGCTACTGTGTATTTCGCCCGGTGTACACAGGGTTTTTACGTCTTGTCCTGACGGGTTTTTATAGAGTTTTCCTTTCTCGCGGGCCGGCCAATAAAGGCAAGCCCTCCGCTCCGGGTCCCACTACTCCACAACGCCATTTGGTGGAGGTCGTTGCGGGATGCCCGGGCTACGGATCGCAGAGGAGCGGCGTACCTCCTCCGGTTTTGGGCGGTTATTCCCGACGACAGTGTTACCTGCCGCCGGGCCCGCCGGGGAAGAGTGAAGGGGGGATGGGAAGGAAGGGGGGAAGGATAAGGGTTTTCCCTTAAAAAGGATGGGAGTGGAAGGATGGGAAGAGGACCGAGGGGAAGGATGTGAGAGTCAGCCGCCAGCGCCAAGTGTCCACCAAAAGCTGGTGGGCACCTGGAGCTGACGTTGCCCAGGGTGCGCCACGAGGAGGCCTCTCACCTGCACCCCAACCTAACCTAACCTAACCTAACCTAACCTAACCTAACCTAACCTAACCTAACCTAACCTAACCTAACCTAACCTAACCTAACCTAACCTAACCTAACCTTTTTTTTTTTTTTTTTTTTTTGTTGACGTGGTGGGAAACCCATTATGAGTTCGACCCCCGCCCTGGGAGAGACGGGGGGATATGTGGGGCTCCCGCTCGCAAACTCCCCTCCTCATATCAAAAATGAGCAGGGGCCCGAGGGTATACCCACCAAAACCCACCACGGCGTATTTCCGCCTACCGGTTCGTTGGACACCCACGGTACCCGCCTAAGCATTACCCGCGGGTGCCCACCGGTCCTCGCCCCAGCCGAAGCTAGGGGCGCCCTCTCCGATGGGGAGGCCGAATACGCACAGCCATCCCCTATCCTCTTGGTGACTCGTTGAAAGGCGAGCGGGGGACTCCCATCCCCCGCCCGCAGTCACCGGGGGGTCAGGGCAGCGGGCCTCAGCCGCCCCTTAAGACCCCCCTCCTCTGTGGGACCCCCGGTGCACCGGGGGCCCACGGCGTACGGCGGCATCCGGCCCTCATTGCCAGACGCCGCCTGCCGCCCCTCTGGCGTTTTTTATAGAGGTTTTCTCCTCGCAGCCCAGGCCATACGTGACCCGGGCCCCCGGTCCCGATTGCTCAGGATTACGGGTTGGCAGACGGCTGGGCATAAAAACCAGCCGCCGCCCTCCCGTCCCCCCACGCTGCCGCCGGATACCGGACAGACGCAGCGCAGGTGGGACGCCCTCCTCCGCGGCGCCAGCCGCCCCTCTCCCCCGACTACGTGCCTACGCTGCCGCCGGACTCCGGACAGACGCAGCGGGCACGAGTCACCCTCCTCCTCGGCGCAAAGCGCCCCTCCTCACCACCGACTACGTGCCCTCTGCCGCCGGACTCCGGACAGACGCAGCGCGGGCACGAGTCCCCCTCTCCGGTGGCTACAGCCACCCCTCATTCGCGCTGTGCCACCGCGCTGCCGCCGAATATCGGACAGACGCAGCGCGGGCATCAGTCGCCTCCGCGGCGGGCCTCAGCCGCTCCGACACCTACCACCATAGGTGCGGTGGCGCTATTGCGCCCCTCCCCACGCGGCGCGAGCCGCTCCGATCCCCACCGGCAGCAGGTACCCAGGTGCAGAGCCGCGAGCTCCCCCTTTCGGGGTATCCGGTTGCCCTGGCCTACCCCGCCTTGCGGGTTACGGTGCGGCTTCGCAGCCGCCCCCTCCCGAACGGCGCGAGCCGCTTCGATCCCCCACCGGCAGCAGGTACCCAGGTGCAGAGCCGCGAGCTCCCCCTTTCGGGGTATCCGGTTGCCCTGGCCTACCCCGCCTTGCGGGTTACGTCGCGGCTTCGCAGCCGCCCCCCCTCCCGAGTGGCGCGAGCCGCTTCGACCGCTTCGACCCCCGCACGGAAGCAGGACTCCGGATGCATATGGCGGATCCCTCATTGACCCGCCTGCAGAGCCGGTAGTCCTTACGGGTTACGTCGCGGCTTAGCGGCCGCCCCTCCCGGTGTTGAGATCAGCCGCCGGCCCAAGTGTGGTGGCACTCGAAACCGACGTTGCCCAGGGTGCGCCACGAGGAGGCTCTCAACCTGCACCCCAACCTAACCTAACCTAACCTAACCTAACCTAACCTAACCTAACCTAACCTAACCTAACCTAACCTAACCTAACCTAACCTAACCTAACCTAACCTAACCTAACCTAACCTAACCTAACCTAACCTAACCTAACCTAACCTAACCTAACCTAACCTAACCTAACCTAACCTAACCTAACCTAACCTAACCTTTTTTTTTTTTTTTTTTTTTTTTTTTTTTTTTTTTTTTTTTTTTTTTTTTATAGTTGGGAAATGCATTACGCATACCACCGCGCCTGGGGAAGACGCGGTGGTTATGTGGGACTCCCTCTCGCAAACTCCCCTTCTCATATCAAAAATGAGAAGGGGCCCGAGAGGTATACCCACTAAAACCCAACTTGCCGTCACTGTCATTCTCCGCCGGGACGAGGGTACACTCTTACGAGCACTCGTCTACTCGCCCGGCGGTGACCGGCTGACGCCACGACTTGCTACCGCGGGTGTTTCCACCCGCGGCTACGACGCCATTCGCGCATATGCGCGCCTTCTCCGACTCTCTAGGAGTGGCGGGCTTCCCCCTAGCCCGCCACTCGAGTCACTATTAGGGTGGAGGGGCGTTGCGCGCGTACGCACGCCTTCGCCTCCCCAAGCGGCGGCTTCGGATTGGGTCGGGAGCATTCGCCTCCCGCACCCTTTCCGCCTCCTCCTTTAGGCCCATGACCGCCTCAGCGAACTTCTGGGCGGCACCCCATGCACGGTCAGTCTCCACCATGGAGGTCACAATGACCGGCAATGTAGGGTTGCCGCCCACGACGGCCACGAGCTCCCGGCGCTGGTCTGCCCACGCCGGACACACCTCCAGCGTGTGTTGGGCGGTGTCTTCCGGGCAGCCGACGCAGTGGTGACACACCGCCGATGGCTCCCTCCCGATCCGGTGCAGGTACTTGCCGAAGCAACCATGCCCCGACAGCACCTGCGACAACCGGAAGGTGAGCGCACCGTGTCTCCTGTCCATCCACTGCGTGAGCACCGGACGAACCGCTTCCACCGTCCAGGCACCAGCGTTCGGGTGCCGGAGGTTGCGCCGCCACTCGAGGACGGCAGCCGCTCGCCTCTCCACCCTCACCCTCTCGACCGCCTCCACCGCCGGCGGGAGCCGGTGTGTGGCGATTTGGTTCTCGCGCCAAGAGAAGACGGACGCGAGAACCCCCGCCTCCAGTTCCCACGGCAGGGAGCCGGCCAAGACGCACGCCGCGTCGTAGGACACCGTGCGGTATCCACGGGCCACCCTTATGGCCATCGCCCTCTGCGGTCTATGCAGGAGGGCGATTGTCCGACCGTTCAGGGCGCCGTCCCACACGGGTGCCCCATACAGCGCCATCGACTTGATGACGCCCAGGTACAGGCGCCGGCAGGCCGCCTTCGGACCGTTTAGATTCGGCAGAAGACTGCCGAGTGCGGCCGCCGCGCGCAACAGCCTGGGCGCCAACCGACGGAAGTGACTCTCCCACGTCCAACGGCTATCGAGCGTGAGCCCCAAATATTTCATCTGGGGCGCCACGTCGATCCGCACGCCGCCGACCACGATATGGGATCCCGAAGGTGGCCCGTTCCGAGGTCCATGAAAACACAGAGCCTCGGACTTGTTTAAGGCCACCTCGAGACCCAACGCACGAATGCGGCCCACGACCTGAGCCACTCCCGCCGTCGCCAAGATGGCGCACTCGCGGTGCGTGCCGCCCCGGGCCGTCACGAGGGTGTCGTCCGCGTAGCAGGTGACGCTCACCCCGCGGAGGAGGACACCCCGCAACGCCCAGTCGTACCCGATGTTCCACAGGAGCGGCCCGAGGACTGACCCCTGTGGAACACCGCACGACACCTCGTGGTAGCACCACGCCTCGCGGCCCCGATACGCCACGGTCCTGCATGACAGGTAGTCGGCGATGATGCGGCGGAGGTAGTTCGGCACCCGGTGATACCGGAGTGCCTCCCTAATGCTACTCCAGGGCAAGGTGTTGAAGGCGTTGGCGATGTCAAGAGACACCGCCAAGACGACCTCGCCCTGTGCGACTGCTTCCTCCGCCATCGCCTTCACCCGCAGGACCGCGTGTACGGTGGACCTCCCCACCCGAAAGCCATATTGTTTCTCGTCCAGGCCCGGACCGACCCTCTCCAGATGCTCGACGAGGCGGTTCGCTATAATCCGCTCGAAGAGCTTCGCCGCCTCGTCAAGGAGCACGATCGGCCGGTACCCGGACGGTGAGTCGACTGGGCGGCCCTCCTTCTTGAGGAGCACAAGGTTGCCCGTCTTCCACAGCTGTGGGAAGCGGCCCTGGGCGAAGCAGGCGTCGAAGAGCCCGCACACCCTCTCCTCGTACGCGTCCGCGGCTAGTACCCACGCCCGGCCGGGAACACCGTCGGGACCCGGGGCCGTCCTTTTGGCGCGAAGCCGAAGAATCGCGGCCCCGAACTCCCCGGCAGATACCGGCGGTATGTCCTCCGGCTCGGCGATGGGCTCACTCCTCGCGGGCGGCGCCATGGAGGGAGGGGTGTGCTCGCCCCTGCGCGGGAACAGCGCTGCCACCACCGCTTCCACCAGCTGTGGCTGGAGGCTCTGGGTCAGGGGGGGCGCCCACTGCCGAAATCGCCCCTGCACCATTCGGTATGGGCGACCCCATGGGTCCAGGTTGAGGGACTCGACCATCTCCTCCCTGGCCCCGTCCCTGGACTCGCCAATGGCGATGCGAAGAGCGCGCTTGGCCGCCCCGTAGGCCGCGCGCAGCGACGACTCGGCCTGCTCGTCCTGGGGTCTCCTCCGCCGTTGCCTCTGGTACTGGCGTCTGGCCGCTACGCACTGTATGCGTAGTTCAGCGATGTCGGCCGACCACCAGTACACTTGGCGTCTCGGCGGAAGGGGACCCTGCCGCGGCATCGACGCGTCGCAGACTCGAGTCATCGACTGCCGCAGCGCCGTAGCCTCCTCATCGACGCTCCTAGAGGCGTCGGGGGGCGTCCATGTTTCGACCAGGGAGGCCTCGATGAGGACTTCCCTGTCGAGACGCTTTAGCGCCCATCGGGGGCCGTCGCCAGGCAGCGCGCCGCGCCTCGAATGAAACGGGGCCGCGGAGGACGCAGACACCTCGAAGCGGATGTAGAGGTGATCCGAGAGCGTTTCTACGCCCTCCACGACCTCCCACCCGTAGACTCGGCGCGCTGTTGCAGGGCTGGCGAACGACAGGTCGACTATTGAGGTCCCCTGTGGTCGAACGCAGGTCGGCTGTGAGCCGCGGTTCAAGAGGCTGAGCCCCGCCGTCAACGCCCATTCCTCGAGTACCGCACCCCGTACATCGGTGGCCAGACATCCCCACGCGGAGTTTTTGGCGTTGAAGTCACCCATTACCAGAGCTGGATGTGGGTGACTCCTGCCGATGAGGGCCTCAACTTGGCCCAGGAGGCCCTCGAACTCCGCGAGGGTTCTGCTCGGGGGGCAGTACACGCCGACGACAGTGACTCCACCCACGACCGCCGCGACGCAGCCTCGACCCTTCTGCACGCATTCGACCACCGGAGAGCCAGTGGACCTCGGTACGATTAGGGCGACCAGACCGTCCTCGTCCCCTATCCAATCATCCCTGTTGGGGAGGACGAAATAGGGCTCCGCAACCACCGCCACGTGCGTCGACCACTCGACCATGCTCTGGAGGAGCAGGTCTTGGGCTCGAGCGCAGTGGTTAATGTTGGCTTGTAACAGTTGTAGGGCCATTATTGTTCGGTGGCTGCGGGTCCGTCTCCATCACCTCAACAGGTGGCTGGCGTTTTAGTAGGGGCTGGGGTGCACCCTTCTTCCTCGTGACTTTGGGGGCTGGGGCAGGGCAAGCCTTGCCCCCCAGCAGATGATCGGCTGGTTTTTTGGCTGCCGCACAGATGGAGCAGTGCGGCTTTGCCGTGCACCCCTTGGCCTTGTGGCCAGCCGTTCCGCAGCGGAAGCACTCCTGGCTTCGGTCGACCTCCGAGCTGCACTGTGCCCTGATATGCCCCTTCTGCAGGCACTTGAAGCACCTCAGAGGTTTGGGCTCCAGGAGCTTCACGGAGGCCGACACCCACGTTAGTTGGAGGCGACCCGCTGCAGCGATGGCTTTGGCGGCTGCCACAGGGCATTCCACCCACATGTGTCCAACGCCAAATGGATCTTTTACGACCCCTCCGCTGTTTCGCAGGCTGCCTTTAGGACAGCCCCCCGCCTCGGCGACCGCGCCCAGCACCTCCTCAGCCGAGATGGAGTCGTCCAGACCGGATATCTTGATCTCCGTCGTTTTCACCGGCCTGGAGACTCGGACTGTGTCCCGGCTGAGGACCTCTTCCAATTTTGCGGCAAGCGCATCGGCCTGGGGGCCGCTGTCCGCGCCGGCCACCTCAAACATCCGGGCCCCTGTGGCGCTGACGCGGAAACGTACGGCGGCGATCCCGAGGTCCGCTAGCCTTATATTGGCCTTTGCCTCGGCGATCACCGCCTCATACGTCACCCCCTTTTCGATGGCCTCCGGTGTCAGGGTGACCATTACCGCGGCAGATTTGGGGGGTGCTAGTTTTGCCGTTCTTTCTTTAGGCTTCTTGCGAGGGGGAGCCTGTTTTGCCTGGCCCTTCTTTTTAGACCCTTTTTTGACCACGGTGTTCCATGCCATCTCTTTTGGCTGGGTCGGGCTCGTTGGGTCCTCCGGCTGCGACACTGTTGGTAGGGGTTCGGGCACTGCTACCCTCTCGCGGGGTGTGCCGACCGATTTTGCCCCCTTCTTATCCGGCTTCTTGGCCTTTTGCGGCTTCGGGGCCGCGGGGCCGCTAGGGCCAGCCTGCATCGGGGCAGCTTCGGTCGGGGCACATGATGGCCCAGGGGAGACCTCGCGTGTCTCGTGCGCCCGCCTGTCCGCCGCTAGTGGTGGGCGAAGTCGCCTCTCGGGCAGCAACCTCTCTTCGAGAGCCTCAAACCTGGCGCTGACCATCGTGCCCACCTGGCAGAGGATGGTGCGCACCAGGCTATCGGCGTCCAGAGGTGCTGCATTGGGCGGACTTGCCACAACCGCTTCGGCCTGTGGACGCGGCTTGTTCATGAGTTCCCGCATCTCAGCCACTTCCCTGCGCAACTGCGCGATTTCGGACTTGAGGCGGGCGTTGTCCGCTTGCAGTCCGCGCGTCTCCTCCGAGGTGCAGCGACTCTGCAAAACGGAGGCGACCTTGCCGATGTCGTCGGCGGCGTCCCTCAGGGCCTTCATAAAGGTACCCTTGAGGTTCCCCGACGTGGCGGCGACCCTCTTTATTAATGCGACGTTGTCTTCGATGGCGCGACTCAACGCGGTCGCCGTTTGGAAGTCGTCGTCGCCACCCGAGGACGCCTCCGACAGGGAGAGATCCCGTGTCCGCGCCCGAGTTTCTCGAGAGGCTGCCGACATCTCAGCCTCAGCCCGCTGTTGTTCCGCCAGTCTTTCCGCCTCTACCAGGGCCAGCTTTGCCTTTGCCAGGCCAACATAATGGCCCGTGGTTGGCGGCCGACCTCTCCTCTTCCTTAGCGTTGGGCTCGCGACCCCCTCCGTGTTGGAGTCTGGGTCCGAGTCGCTGTTCCTAGTCCGTTTAAACGTTTGCCGGTTCGTCATTGATGCGACACTGACTATCGAGTCAGTGTCCCCATCCTCCTCGCTGCTCATCGTCATTTTACGGTTTGAATTGCCATGTTCCATTTTTGTTCCCACGATTGCGGACGAAAGGGTGGTCGACCCCCGGGTGACGCCGTTCCGGGGGCAAGGCTAGTGCCCTTGCGGGCTACTGTGCATTTCGCCCGGTGTGCACAGGGTTTTTACGTCTTGTCCTGACGGGTTTTTATAGAGTTTTCCTTTCTCGCGGGCCGGCCAATCAAGGCAAGCCCTCCGCTCCGGGTCCCACTACTCCACAACGCCATTTGGTGGAGGTCGTTGCAGGATGCCCGGGCTACGGATCGCAGAGGAGCGGCGTACCTCCTCCGGTTTTGGGCGGTTATTCCCGACGACAGTGTTACCTGCCGCCGGGCCCGCCGGGGAAGGGGGAAGGGGGGGTGGGAAGGAAGGGGGGAAGGATAAGGGTTTTCCCTTAAAAGGATGGGAGTGGAAGGATGGGAAGAGGACCGAAGGGAAGGATGTGAGAGTCAGCCGCCAGCGCCGAGTGTCCACCAAAAGCTGGTGGGTACTCGGAGCTGACGTTGCCCAGGGTGCGCCACGAGGAGGCCTCTCACCTGCACCCCAACCTAACCTAACCTAACCTAACCTAACCTAACCTAACCTAACCTAACCTAACCTAACCTAACCTAACCTAACCTAACCTAACCTAACCTAACCTAACCTAACCTTTTTTTTTTTTTTTTTTTTTTTTTTGTTTTACAAGGTGGAAAACGCTTTGCGCGTTCGACCCCCCGCCTTGGGAGCGGCGGGGGGGATATGTGGGACTCCCTCTCGCAAACTCCCCTTCTCATATTAAAAATGAGAAGGGGCCCGAGAGGTATACCCACTAAAAACCACCTTGGCGTGCCCTCTCTCCGGTTTTGTTGGGTGTCGTGGCACCCGCACTAGGCATTCTCCACGACACCCACCGGTCGCCCCAGCCTCTGCCGGGGCTTCCCGCGCCGATGGGGGGGTGGCCGGTCACGCTTGGCCATCCCCCAGACCGCCTTGTGACTTTTCGCGGCGGGCGGAGTCTCCCAAACTCCGCCCGCAGTCACTGGGGGTTACGACGAGCGAGCAATAAACTGCCGCCGTCTCATCCCCGGCCGTCTACGCCGGAGGGGATGCGCGAGCGGATTTTCCTCGCGCTCCCTCTCCGCGGTCTCCTTCTGTGACATAACTGTTTCACAGAAGGAGACCACTGCCTCCCAGGACCTCTCGCTGCTGAGCATCGCAGAAATGATGCTGTGCAGCGAGAGGTCTGCCCGCTGTATTGCCTGTGCCATGAGGCTACGCTCCGCGTCCCAACGACTGCACACCTGTAGGGTGTGCTCGGCTGTGTCGTCGGGACCTCCGCACTCATGGCACAGCGGGCTTGGCTCCCTCTGTATGATGTGCAGGTGATGACCGAAGCTACCGTGTCCGGTCAACACCTGCACGAGCCTAAATGTCGTCGCGCCGACTGCCCTCTCACACCATTGGTCCATCACTGGGAGGATCGCCCCCACGGTGCGAGTCCCGTAGGGGGCGTCCTCCAGGATGGACTTCCATTTTTCCCGCAGTCGGCGCGCCGTCATCCGCCGGGAGGCCTCTACCTCCTCAGGGTCCGGGCGTTCTCCTCTTGCCCGGGCCCCGGACCTAACTTGGTAGGTCTCCGCCTGCACCTCAGCGTCTAGCTCCCACGGAGGGGTGCAGGCGAGGAGGCAGGCCGCCGCGTGGCCCACCGAACGGTATGCCCTCACCATTCGTTGGGCCACGATCCTCTGTGGCCCTCTCAGGTGAGCCCTGTTCCGGGCGGATAGTTTGTCCGCCCAGATGGGGGCCCCGTAGAGGGCCATGCTCCTGACAACGCCGGCGTACAGCCGCCGGCACGAGGAGCTCGGCCCAGCGACGTTGGGCAGCAGTCTGCTTAGTGCCATGGCGGCGCCCCTGATTCGGGGAGCTAACTTTTTAAAGTGCTCCCCGAAGTTCCACCTGCGGTCCAGTATTAGCCCCAGATACTTGATGTGGGGCCTTATCTGGACCGCATTACCTTCCACCAGGAGCGCCGCGTTGGCGGGCAGCTGCCAGTGTTTGCCCCGCCCCCCGAAGACTATTGCCTCAGTCTTCGGGATGGCCACCGCTAGGCCGAGCCCCCGTATGCGGCCGATCGCCTGGCCGACCTCTTCCTCGGCTTCGGCGAGGGTCCCCCTTAGGCTGCTTCCGCGCACCGCTACCATTGTGTCGTCTGCGTAGCAGACGACGAGTGTGCGCGGAAGCAGCTCTCCTCTAATTGCCCGGTCGTACCCCAGGTTCCACAATAGGGGGCCGAGCACGGATCCCTGGGGCACGCCGCAGGCCATCCTCCTCTCCCCCCTTTGCCCGTCCTTATTTTCATAGAGCACTACCCTGTCCGTGAGGTAGTGCTCTATGATTCTCCTCAGGTAGTGGGGCACTCCGTGATGTCGGAGTGCCTCACTTATCGCCCCATAGGGGAGGGTGCCAAACGCGTTTGCGATGTCGAGAGACACCGCGACGACACCCTCTCCCCTGCTCGACGCGTCTTCGCTGAAGTTCCTCAGACACTTCAACGCGTCGAGCGTGGACCGTCCCTCTCGGAACCCGAACTGTCTTTCTGACACGTTCGGGCCGACGGTCTCCAGGTGCTGCTGGATCCGGTGGGCCAGGATGCGTTCTAGCGCTTTCCCGGCCTCGTCCAGCAGCACTATGGGGCGATAGGCGGACGGGCAATCGGCCGGCCGACCATCCTTTCGGAGGAGGCAGAGCCGCCCTTCCTTCCACACCCTCGGGAACCTTCCCTCTCTCAGGCAGTCATCGAGGATCTGCCTGAAGCGGTCCCCGAGGTGCTTTAGGGCGGCAGCGAGGACTCGACTGTGTACCCCGTCTGGGCCCGGGGCTTTTTTGCAGCCCCGGAGTCGGTCCATCACTCTTTCGAACTCGTCGTCGCTTATTGGTGCGACGACGAGTTCGGCCTCCTCTTCCGTTGCGGTGTCGGCCGCCGTCGGGGGGAGAAACGTTGGGGCTGCTGGAAACAGCCCCTCTACGACCCTCTGTAGTAGGCGGGGCTCGAGGGAGTCCATGGGGGGGGCGGTGCGCAGTTTGTCGCGCACCATCTTGTATGGCCTCCCCCACGGATCCCTGTCCAGGGTGGCCAAGAACGAGCAGTATGCCTCGTCCTTGGCCTTGGCGATTGCCACCTGGAGGGCCCCCTTTGCCTCTTTGAGGGCCCTGTGGAGCCCCGCCTCTTCCTCAGGTGTGTGCCGCCTGCGCCTACAGTGCTGGTAGGCGCGGCGGGCACTGTTACTGGTGGTCCGTAGAGTCGCTATGACTGTGGACCACCAGTACACCTCTTTCCGGGCGGACAGGCGTCTGGCCCGAGGCATGGCCGCGTCGCATACCCTCTGTAATGCGGCGCGGAACCTTGCCGCCCTTACTTCCACCCCCAGTTCGGGGGGTGGGGCGGCGTTCCATGCCTCCTCCATGGCCGCCTCGTCCGCCCTTTCTCTGTCCAGGTGGGGCAGGGACCACCTGGGGAACTTCGGTTCCCCCCTTCCCCTGCCCCTTGTTCCCCCCCCTGGGGTGGGCGGCGGCTGGACGCCATTCTTGGAGACCCTCATCCTGATATATAAATGATCGGAGAGGGTCTCGACGTCCTCCAGGACGCGCCAGTTGGAGACGCGCGCGGCAATGGCAGGGGTTGCGAACGTGATGTCCACAATAGACCCCCCCTGCCGCCGCACGCATGTGTTGGCGCTGCCCTGGTTCAGGACGACCAGTCCCGATGCCGCCACCCAGCCCTCGAGGGCAGCCCCCCGGGGGTCTGTGATGGGGGATCCCCACGCCGCACTTTTGGCGTTTAGGTCCCCCAAAACCATTATCTGAGACGGGGCAGCTCTCAACACTACCCCGCTCAGGACCCCCAGGAACTGTTCAAACTCGCGTAGCGGCTTGTTGGGGGAGAAGTACACCGCTATTAAAACGGTGTCGTTCCCCCATTTGGCCGCCACGTAGCCCGGGCCGCCCTCTATTTTTGAAATGGGGGGGAAATCCCCGACCGCCGGCACTGCGATAGCCACCATTCCGTCCGGTGCCCCGGCCCAATATTGAAGGGGCGGGACGGAATAGGGCTCCGCTATAACCGCAACGCCAATTCCCCACTCCACCATATGCTGCGCAAGCAGGTCTTGCGCTCTGGCGGAGTGGTTGGCGTTCACTTGCAGGAAGTCCAAATGCCGGTGTACTGGCATTTAGACTTCCATGCGGTTGTCCTCATTGTGGCCGGCGGCCGGGGTAGCTGGTGTGGGGCGGGGGGGGCGGGCGGGCCTTAGCCTCACCTCCCTGCCTCTTACTACTGGGGGGGAGCATTTGGCTCCCCCCATGACGTGGCCTGCTGGGAGCTTGGCGTGGTGGCAGATGGCGCACCACGCCTTTTCCTCCCAGCATGATTTGGCAACATGCCCCTCTTTGCCGCAGCGGAAGCACAGCCGGCTGCGGTCTACGTTGGAGGGGCACAGCTCTCTCGTATGACCTATCGCCATGCACTTGAAGCAGCGCATGGGGGTAGGTCCGGCTGCGGTGACCCTGGCAGACGCCCAGCCCACCAGGATCCGGCCACGTTCCAATAAGGCCTTGGCCGTCCCCACAGGGCACTGGACCAGTGCCGATCCAGTGCCATCGTAGAGGGGACGGATGCCCCCCACTTTAATGTTGGCCTCTGTGCAGGCCCCTTCCTTGGCGATGGCCGCCGCCAGCGACTCTTTGGTCGCCGACTCGTCCAGTCCTGAGATCAGGACGGCGGCCATCTTTTGTGGGCGGCTGATGTTGGCTACGTCGCCTACAATGGCGATGAGCTTTTCAGCCAACTCATCAGCCGCCCGTCCGTTATCGGCCCCGGGGACCTCGATCACCCTTCCCCCCGTCATGGAGTGGCGCACCTTTACGTGCTGCAGGCCTACATCTCCAAGGCTTAGGCCATTAATGGCCTTGGCCATGGTGGCCTGCAGCGTGGTGGCGGTGGTGAGGTCCTTACGCATAGTAATCACCACCGCTGCCGTCTTGGGGACTTGCAGCGCCTTTTTGGGCGCTGCTTTTTTGACGGGGGGCGTCTGGGTGGGGGGGGCGGGTTGGGCCTTTCCCTTCCCTTTCCCCTTTCCCTTCCCCTTGTGGGTCACTGTAGCCCAGGTGTCTACCTGGGGTAGAGTGCCCGATGGGCCCGGTCCTGTCCCTGTCTCCACGGGGGCGGACTTTCCGGCCGCTTGAGCCTCCTGTGGCGCCTTGGGCGCCTTGCGTGTCTTGGGGGCCTTGGTTTTTATGGGCCGGCCGTCTCCCAACCTTGCCCTTTCGGGCTCTTTGGTGGGGGCCGGCGGTGCTGCCGATCCCTCCGACCTCTTTTTGTCGGCCGCTAGGGGGGGCCGAAGAATAGGCTCCGCTGGGAGGCGCCTGTTCACCTCCTCTATGCGGGTGTTAATCATCCCGCCTAAGGAGGTGAACAGGTCCTTTTTGAGCTCGTTCATGGCCTCCGCCAGATCCACTGTGCTGATTTGCAGGGTCTGGGGGGCCGGGGTCTCGCATGTCGGCTGGGAGGCCGGTTTTGGTAGGGGTCCGCGGTTGGAGAATTCCGACCGGACCGCCTTCAGCTCGGTCAGGCATTGGCTGAGCTGTTGCCGCATCCTCTTATTATCCGCCTTGAGGATGCGGATTTCTTCGCTCTCAGCCTTTGCCGCTTCGGCGGTCAGGATGGCGTCCTTAATGGTGCGGCAGGCTAGGTTGATCCTGCTCCACACTGTCCCTTTCAAGTGCCCGGAAATGCGGGCTTCGTTGAGGATCGAATCTGCCGCTTGTCGGGCCGCCTCGAACGGGTCCGCCTGGACCGGGTCGAACTCCCCGATTTTGGGTTCGTTCTCCCTCCCCTTTTTGCGCAGGCCCGGGAAACCTTTGAGGTATGCCGCGGCAGCGCTGAGGTTCGCCACTGGAGGAGTTAGGTTAGGCTCTTCCTCGCTCCTTTTTTCCTCCTTGGATCTCAGCTTATTGGCCAGGCGTGCGTACTGCAGCGCGGGTTTGCCCCTGCGGGCAGTGCACATTTTGGGCCTGAACTCAGGCCTTGGGTCGTCCTCTTTTTCGTCCCGGCCTCTCTTTTTTGCCTGAGAGGAGAAGTACTCGCTAGAGATTATCTCCTCGTCGTCGGAAGAGAGGTCGTAGCTCGTCACGGTGGGGGGGGATGGGCCCCCTCCCTTTGCGGACGTGGCCTTTATGGCCTCGTCCATCACGTTGCCGAGTATGGGCGCGATCCGCCCACCAGGGCCGAAGTAATTGATGGGAGAAGACGTTAGGGCAGATCGGTCAAGCGCGTGTCTGCCCTCGACTTTCCCATACAATTTATGGAATTGCCCCTGATTTGTTGCAATAGCAATAAAAACTTTTTTGGGGCCGTTTTTGACCCCCTTCCCGGGGTCGTAGATCCCCGCGAAAAATTTAGAAAAATAGAGCTCCGTGTGCTCTTTCCCACGGTGTTTTGACCTTTGCCAGAAGGGCTAGGGTCCCAAAGTTATGGGTGATGCAAGTTTTGACAAAATTTATCAAAAATTTTTCCTCGTGTGAAAAAGTTACTTTCCTTAAAAGTCGAATAACTTTTTAGTCCTTTGTTCAATGTTTACGAAATTTACCCTACGCGAAAGAAGACTATCGCCGCTATCTTCCAGCCCTAAGAAGGGCTCTAGTCGATAGCGGCAACACGGACCAAATTCGAGAGCAAAAATGTAAACAAAGAAAATCAACAAATCCAATCGAAAAACAACAAAAGTCAAATAAGCGAAGCCAAGTCTGGATGTAGTGCAGAATCAAGTAACAATATCGAATGAGCAAAGCAGAAGTCGTATGTGTTCCAAAATTCGTCACGATCGTCCCAGAAAGTAGTCCTCAACCTTTTTTTTAACCTAACCTAACCTAACCTAACCTAACCTAACCTAACCTAACCTAACCTTTTTTTTTTTTTTTTTTTTTTTTTTATAGTTGGGAAATGCATTACGCATACCACCGCGCCTGGGGGAGACGCGGTGGTTATGTGGGACTCCCTCTCGCAAACTCCCCTTCTCATATCAAAAATGAGAAGGGGCCCGAGAGGTATACCCACTAAAACCCAACTTGCCGTCACTGTCATTCTCCGCCGGGACGAGGGTACACTCTTTTGAGCACTCATCTACTCGCCCGGCGGTGACCGGCTGACGCCACGACTAGCTGCCGCAGGTGTTTCCACCCGCGGCTACGACGCCAACCTAACCTAACCTAACCTAACCTTTTTTTTTTTTTTTTTTTTTTTTTTTTTTTTTTTTTTTTTTTTTTTTTTTTTTTATACAGGGGAAATGCATTACGCATACCACCGCGCCAGGGGAGACGCGGTGGTTATGTGGGACTCCCTCTCGCAAACTCCCCTTCTCATATCAAAAATGAGAAGGGGCCCGAGAGGTATACCCACTAAAACCCCTGTTTGCCGTCACTGTCATTCTCCGCCGGGACGAGGGTACACTCTTACGAGCACTCGTCTACTCGCCCGGCGGTGACCGGCATGACGCCTCGCCTTGCTGCCGCGGGTGTTTTCGCCCGCGGCTACGACGCCATTCGCGCGTGAGCGCGCCTTCTCCGACTCTCTCTAGGAGTGGCGGGCTTCCCCTAGCCCGCCACTCGAGTCACTGTTAGGGCGGGGGTACGTTGCGCGCGTACGCACGCCTCCTCCTGCCCAAGCGGCGGCTACGGATCGGGTCGGGGGCACTCGCCTCCCGAACCCTTTCCGCTTCCTCTTTGAGTCCCATGACCACCTCACAGAACTTTAGGGCGGCATCCCATGCACGGTCAGTCTCCACCATGGAGTTCACAATGACCGGCAGAGTGAGATTACCGCCCACGGTGGCCACGAGCTCCCGGCGCTGTTCTGCCCACGCAGGACACTCCTCCAGCGTGTGCTGGGCGGTGTCTTCGAGGCAGCCGTCGCAGTGGTGACACACCGCCGATGGTTCCCTCCCGATCCGGTGCAGGTATCTGCCGAAGCATCCATGCCCCGACAGCACCTGCGACAATCGGAAGGTGAGCGCACCGTGTGCCCTGTCCATCCACTGCACGAGTACTGGACGGACTGCCTCCACCGTCCGAACACCAGCGCTCGGGCGCCGGAGATTGCGCCGCCACTCGAGCACGGCGGACGCTCGCCGCTCCTCCCTCACCCTCTCAACCGCCTCCACTGCCGGTGGGAGCCGGTGTGTGGCGATCTGGCTCTCGCGCCAAGAAAAAACGGACGCGAGAACCCCAGCCTCCAGCTCCCACGGCAGGGAGCCGGCCAAGACGCACGCCGCGTCGTAGGACACCGTGCGGTATCCACGGACTGCTCTGATGGCCATCGCCCTTTGCGGGCGATGTAGAAGGGCGATTGTCCGACCATTCAGAGCGCCGTCCCACACGGGTGCCCCGTATAGCGCCATCGAACGAACGACGCCCAAGTACAGGCGCCGGCAGGCCGCCCTCGGGCCATTCAAGTTGGGCAGAAGGCTGCCGAGAGCGGCCGCCGCGCGCAGCAGCTTAGGCACCAGTCGCCGGAAGTGGCCCTCAAAGGTCCAGCGGCTGTCAAGTGTGAGCCCCAAATATTTCATCTGGGGCTCCACATTGATCCGCACGCCGCCTACTACTATGTGGGAACCCGGCGGTGGCCCGTTCCGGGGCCCGTGAAAACACAGGGCCTCGGATTTGTTCAGGGCCACCTCGAGCCCCAGCGAACGGATCCGACCTACAACCTGGGCCACTCCCGCCGTCGCAAGGATGGCGCACTCCCGGTGCGTGCCGCCCCGAGCCGTCACGAGGGTGTCGTCCGCGTAACATGTGACGCTCACACCGCGGAGAAGCACGCCCCGCAGCGCCCAATCGTATCCGATGTTCCACAGGAGCGGCCCGAGGACCGACCCCTGTGGAACACCGCACGACACCATGTGCCGGCACCACGCTTCTCGCCCTCTATAGGCGACACACCTACCCGACAGGTAGTCAGCGATGATGCGGCGGAGGTAGTTCGGCACCCGGTGATACCGGAGTGCCTCCCTGATGCAACTCCAGGGCAAGGTGTTAAAGGCGTTGGCGATGTCAAGGGACACCGCCAAGACGACCTCGCCCTGTGCGACTGCTTCCTCCGCCATCGCCTTTACCCGCAGGATGGCGTGCACCGTCGACCTGCCCACTCTGAAGCCGAACTGCTTGTCGTCCAGGCCCGGACCGACCCTCTCCAAGTGCTCGACGAGGCGGTTCGCTATGACACGCTCGAAGAGCTTCGCCGCCTCGTCAAGGAGCACGATCGGCCGGTACCCGGACGGCGAGTCGACTGAGCGGCCCTCTTTCCGCAGGAGGACGAGCGTGCCGGTCTTCCATGGCGTTGGGAAACGCCCCTGGGCGAAACAGGCGTCCATGAGACCGCACACCCTCTCCTCGTAGGCGTCCGCGGCTATGACCCACGCTCGGCCGGGAATACCGTCAGGGCCCGGGGCCGTCCTCTTGGCGCGAAGCCTAAGAATCGCGGCCCCGAACTCCCCGGCAGATACCGGCGGCACTTCCTCGGGCTCGGCGATGGGTTCGCTCCTCGCGGGTGGCGCCATTGAAGGAGGGGTGTGCTCGCCCCGGCGGGGGAAGAGCGCTACCACTACCGCGTCCAACAGCTGAGGGTGGAGACTCTGCGTCAGGGGGGGCGCCCATTGCCGGAACTTCCCCTGCACCATCCGGTAGGGGCGGCCCCATGGGTCCTGGTTCAGAGACTCCACCATCTCCTCCCTCGCCCCGTCCCTCGACTCACCGATGGCGATGCGGAGGCTGCGTTTGGCCGCCGTGTAGGCCGCGCGCAGCGACGACTCGGCCGACTCGTCTTGGCGTCTCCTCCGCCGTTGCCTTTGGTACCGGCGCCTTGCCGCTACGCACTGTACGCGTAGTTCGGCGATGACGGCAGACCACCAGTACACCTGGCGTCTCGGCGGAAGGAGACCCTGACGCGGCATCGACGCGTCGCAGCAGCGAGTCATCGACTGGCGCAGCGCTGCAGCCTCATCGTCGACACTCCGGGTGTTGTCGGGGGGCGTCCACGTTTCGACAAGGGAGGCCTCGATGAGGACCTCCCTGTCTAGACGCTTCAGCACCCACCGTGGGCCGTCGCCAGGCAGCGCGCCGCGCTCCGAGAAAAACGGAGTCGCGGAGGACGCAGCCACCCTAAAGCGGATGTACAGGTGGTCTGAGAGCGTTTCTACGCCCTCCACGACTTCCCACCCGTACACTCGGCGCGCTATCGGACGGCTGGCGAACGACAGGTCGACGATGGAGCTGCCCTGCGGCCGAACGCAGGTCGGTCGCGAGCCGCGGTTCAGCAGCGTGAGTCCCACCGTCAGTGCCCACTCCTCCAGTACTGCACCCCTTGCATCTGTGGCCGAGCAACCCCACGCGGAGTTTTTGGCGTTGAAGTCACCCATTACCAGTACAGGAAGTGGGTGACTCCCGCCGATGAGGGCCTCGACTTGGCCGAGGAGGCCCTCGAACTCCGCGAGGGTTCTGCTTGGGGGGCAGTACACACCGACGGTCGTGATTCCTCCCACGACGGCCGCGACGCATCCACGGCCCTTGCGGACGCCTTCCACAATCGGAGAGCCGTGGGACCTTGGCACAATTAGGGCCACCAGGCCGTCTTCATCGCCCGCCCAGTCATCCCTGTTAGGAGGGATGAAGTACGGTTCCGCAACCACCGCCACGTGCGTCGACCACTCGACCATGCTCTGAAGGAGCAGGTCTTGGGCTCGAGCGCAGTGGTTAATGTTGGCCTGTAGAAGTTGTAGGTCCATTATTTGGTGGCTGCGGATCCGTCTCCATTGCCACCTCCACAGGTGGCTGGCGTTTTAGCAGGGGGGGCTGGGGTCCGCCCTTCCTTCTCGCGACCTTGGGAGCTGGTGCAGGGCAAGCCTTGCCCCCCAGCAGGTGGTCGGACGGTTTTTTGGCCGCCGCACAGATAGAACAGTGCGGCTTGGCTAAGCACCCTTTTGCTTTGTGGCCAGCCGCACCGCAGCGGAAGCACTCCTGGCTGCGGTCGACCTCCGCACTGCACTGCGCCTTTATGTGCCCCTTCTGCAAGCACCTATAGCAGCGCAGGGGCTTAGGCTCGAGCAGCTTGACGGAGGCCGACACCCACGTCAGCTGGAGGCGTCCCGCCGCGGCGATCTGTTTGGCGGCCGCCACCGGGCATTCCACCCATACCTGTCCCGCCCCGCGTGGGTCTTTCACGACCCCGCCGGTATTTCTGAGGCTGCTCCTCGGGCAGCCCCCCGCCTCGGCGACCGCGCTCAACACTTCCTCGACCGAGACCGAGTCATCCAGGCCGAAGATTTTAATTTCCGTCGTCTTGACTGGCCTGGAGACCCGGGCCGTATCCCGGCCGAGGACCTCTTCCAATTTAGTGGCGAGCGCGTCCGCCCGCGGGCCGCTGTCCGCGCCCGCAACCTCGAACATCCGCGCCCCCGTGGCGCTGACGCGGAACCGTACGGCGGCGATCCCGAGGTCCGCCAGCTTGATTTTGGCCTTTGCCTCGGCGATCACCGCCTCGTAGGTCACGCCCTTTTCCACGGCCTCCGGCGTGAGGGTTACCATGACCGCGGCGGATTTGGGGGGGGTGAGCTTAGCTGGCCCTTCTTTGCCCCTCTTGCGAGGGGGGTCCTGTTTGGGCTTGGGCTTGCTCTTCTTGGCCCCCTTCCTGACCACGACATTCCACGCCATCTCCTCAGGCTGGGTCGGGCTCGCTGGGTCCTCCGGCTGCGACACTGTTGGCAGGGGTTCGGGCACTGCTACCCTCTCACGGGGTGTGCCGACCGATTTTGCCCCCTTCTTCGGCTTCTTTTCCGGCTTTTTGGCCCTTTGCGGCTTTGGGGCCGCGGGGCCGCTGGAGCCAGCCTGCGTCGGGGCAGCCTCGGTCGGGGCATATGATGGCCCAGGAGTGATGTCCGAGGGGTCATCCGCCCGCCTATCCGCTGCCAGTGGAGGGCGGAGTCGCCTCTCGGGCAGCAGCCTCTCTTCGAGAGCCTCGAACCTGGCGCTGACCATCGTGCCCACCTGGCAGAGGATGGTGCGCACCAGGCTGTCGGTGTCGAGAGGCGCTTGCCCGGGCTGGCTTACCACGGCCGCCTCGGTCTGTGGGCGCGGTCTGTCCATGCGCTCCCGTAGCTCCGTCATCTCCTTGCGGAGCTGTGTGACCTCAGCTTGGAGGCGAGCGTTGTCCGCCTGCAGTCCTCTCGTCTCCTCCGAGGTGCAGCGGCTCTGCAGAATGGAGGCGACCTTGCCGATCTCGTCGGCGGCGTCCCTCAGGGCCCGCATGAAGGTTCCCTTCAAGTTGCCGGAGGTGGCGGCGACCCTCTTTATGATGCCGATATTATCTTCAATCGCACGGCTCAGGTTGGTCGCCGTGCGAAAATCGTCCTCATTGGAGGACGCCTCCGACAGGGCGAGCTCCTTCGTGCGCGCCCTTACCTCTCGAGAGGTTGCGGCGATCTCAGCCTCAGCCCTCTGCTGCTCGGCCAGCCTCTCCGCTTCGACGAGCGCCAGCAACCTAACCTAACCTAACCTAACCTAACCTAACCTAACCTAACCTAACCTAACCTAACCTTTTTTTTTTTTTTTTTTTTTTTTTGGTAACTGGGTGGGAAAACGCTTTTCCGCGTTCCCCCCCGCCTTGGGAGCGGCGGGGGGGATATGTGGGGCTCCCTCTCGCAAACTCCCCTTCTCCTAGTGAGAAGGGGCCCGAGAGGTATACCCACTAAAAAACCACCCAGACGTACTTCCTCGCACCGGTTTGATGGGGGAGCAGTGGCAATCGCTTTCGCATAATCCAAGACTGCTCCCCCGCCGTATCGGCCCCGCGCTCGGGGCCCCCTCATTTTTGTTAGGGAGATGGCCGTACGTGAACCATCTCCCGGCCGCCCAGTGACTTGAAAGGCGGGCGGAGGACTCCCATCCTCCGCCCGCAGTCACTAGGGTCGGGGGGCAACCTCAGCCACCCCAGCCCTGCCGTCCTCGGGGATGCTGGTAAATCACCGCAGGGACGCCCGGACGCCGAAGTTCGGCATCTAGACGTCCATGCGGTTATCCTCCGTTCGGCCGGCGGCCGATTCCGTTGAAGTGGGGCGTTGGGGGCGGGCCCTCTGCCACGCCACCTTGCCCCTCGCCGTGGGCGGAGAACATCTCCGCCCTCCCATGATGTGGTCTGCTGGTTGTCCGGCGTGGTTGCAGACCGCGCACCACGCCTTTTCCACACAGCAGACCCTCGCAAAGTGCCCCTCTTTGCCGCACCGGAAGCATAATTTGCTCCGGTCGACGTTGGAGGGGCACAACTCCCTGGTATGACCAACGCCCATGCACTTGTAGCACCGCATGGGCGCTGGTCCAATCGGGGTGACCCTGGCGGACGACCAGCCCACCAGGATCGTGCCTTTCTCCAGCAAGGCCCTCGCCGCCCTCACCGGACACTGGATCAGGACCGACCCAGTGCCGTTATAAAGGGGGCGGATAGTCCCCACCTTTAAGTTGGCCTCATCACAGCCCCCGGCTTTCGCGACGGCCGCCGTCAGTGACTCCTTAGTCGCCGCTTCATCAAGGCCGGCCAGTTGGACGGCGACCATCTTCTGCGGACGGCTGATGTGGGCGACATCGCCCACGATGGCTTGCAGCTTCGCTGCAAGCGCATCAGCCGCCCGCTCACTATCGGCACCGGGGACCTCGATCACCCGGCCCCCCGTCATGGATGCCCGCACCCTCACGTGTTCAAGGCCTACCTCGTCCAGTCTGCAGCCGTTAATGGCCTTGGCCATCGTGGCGTACAGCGTGGGGGCGGTGGTGAGGTCCTTCCTCATGGAAATCACCACCGCCGACGTCTTCGGCAGCTTTGGCACCTTAGGTTTGGGCGCCGGTCTTCTAACGGGGGGCACTTGGGCGGAGGGGGCAGGTGGGGCCTGGGCCTTTCCTTTTTTCCCCCTCTTGGTCACCGTTGCCCAACCTTCCTCCGGTGGCGGGCCCGAGGGGCCCGGTCTCTCTTCAGGGGCCGCCGGAGCGACCGAGGCCGCCGGGGCAGAAGCCTTGGCAGCCTTGGGCCTCTTGGGACGGCCGTCTCGCTTCTTGGGACGGCCGTCGCCCAGCCTCGCCCTTTCGGGTTCCTTCCGGGTGGGGGCCGGTGCCGTTGTAGTCGGTCCCGCGGCCCTCCTAGCGTCTGCCGCCAGCGGAGGACGAATGACGGGTTCCGCCGGCAGGCGCCTGTTTACCTCCTCTAAGCGGGTGTTTATCATGTCACCCAGGGAAGTAAACAGGTCCTTCTTCAATTCCCCGATGGCCACCGCCAGTTCCGCCGCGCTGAATTGCAGCGACGGAGGGGCCGGGGGGGCCGGGGTCGTTTTACTTGGCGGCGGAGACACCATTCGGAGGGTGTCGCACTCCGCTATGGCGGACCGGAGCTCCTGTATCTCCTCCTCATACAGGCGGAGCCGGTCCCGCAACATTTCATTCGACTCCTTTAGGAGTCGCACCTCTTTATCCGCCAGCACGGCGGGCTCCGGCTTCTTGGTAGGCCGTGCTGCGGCCAATGCCACCATGATGGAGCGGCAGGACTCCACGACCTCCTCCCGTCCGCTCGTTCCACGGGCCCTCTCCAAGGCCTTCAAGACCGCCTTGTTGGCGGTCATGTACGCCAGATCGTACAGATCCAGTCCGTCCGGCTCGTCGTCCTCATCATCGTCCGAGTCCACCAGACAGGAAGGGCCCGGATTCCGGAATCCCGATCTCGTCATTGTGGTGGAGCCGGCGTGCGCATTGTGGGGCTTACCTCTGCGGGCAGAGCTGACCTTTGGCCCGTTATCGGGCCTCGGGTCATCCTCCCCGTCCTCGTGTCCCCTTTTTTGGGGGTGTGAGTCCAATGGGGCGACCTCTGGGAGATCGTCCAAAACGGAGTCGTCCTCTGACTCTGAGGGGGTGGCAACAAAGCCCGCCTTCCTCCGAGGACTACTCCCCCTCTTTGACGACGTGGCCTTTGTGGCCCCGTCCACCTTTCCACCAAACTGGAGCGTGAGCCCCAGCTTTTTTGTGCCTGCCCGTGTTAGCACTCTTTCCACGGCAGGCACCTTTGTAGTCTCCTCCTTCCTCTTCCCCTCTCCTGCGACCACTGTCGCCTCCTCCCTATTCCTCCTCATCTCCTCACCTTTTTTGTTTTGAGTCTTATCCATATTAAGCCCACGAGAATGGGACGAACTAAATGTCGACCCCCGGGTGACGCCCTTTCCGGGGGCAAGGCTATACCTACGAGAGGCTGCTGCACAGGTCGCCAGGTATGTGCAGTGTTTTAAACGTCTTGTCCTGACGGGTTTTAAAGACTTTTCCTTGTCGCGGGCCGGCCAATTAAGGCAAGCCCTCCGCTCCGGGCTCTCGCTACTCCACAACGCCAATACGGTGGAGGTCGTTGCGAGAGACACCGGGCTACGGGCCACGGAGGATCGGCGTGAGTCCTCCGTTTTGGGCGGTTATTCCCGACGACAGTGTTACCTGCCACCAGGCCCGCCCGGGAAAGAGGGAGGGGGAGGAAGGATAGGAAGGGGGAAAGGATAAGGGTTTTCCCTTAAAAAGGATGGGAGTGGAAGGATGGGAAGAGGACCGAAGGGAAGGATGTGAGAGTCAGCCGCCGGCGCCGAGTGTCCACCAAAAGCTGGTGGGCACTCGGAGCCGACGTTGCCCAGGGTGCGCCACGGGGAGGCCTCTCACTTGCACCCCAACCTAACCTAACCTAACCTAACCTAACCTAACCTAACCTAACCTAACCTAACCTAACCTTTTTTTTTTTTTTTTTTTTTTTTTGTTGACGTGGTGGGAAACCCATTATGAGTTCGACCCCCGCCCTGGGAGAGACGGGGGGATATGTGGGGCTCCCGCTCGCAAACTCCCCTCCTCATATCAAAAATGAGCAGGGGCCCGAGGGTATACCCACCAAAACCCACCACGGCGTATTTCCGCCTACCGGTTCGTTGGACACCCACGGTACCCGCCTAAGCATTACCCGCGGGTGCCCACCGGTCCTCGCCCCAGCCGAAGCTAGGGGCGCCCTCTCCGATGGGGAGGCCGAATACGCACGGCCATCCCCTATCCTCTTGGTGACTCGTTGAAAGGCGAGCGGGGGACTCCCATCCCCCGCCCGCAGTCACCGGGGGGTCAGGGCAGCGGGCCTCAGCCGCCCCTTAAGACCCCCCTCCTCTGTGGGACCCCCGGTGCACCGGGGGCCCACGGCGTACGGCGGCATCCGGCCCTCATTGCCAGACGCCGCCTG
Organism: Habrosyne pyritoides; assembly: GCA_907165245.1. Classification (NCBI taxonomy): domain Eukaryota; kingdom Metazoa; phylum Arthropoda; class Insecta; order Lepidoptera; family Drepanidae; genus Habrosyne; species Habrosyne pyritoides. Next base: position 29,056 of record OU015595.1, read on the forward strand.
CCGCCCCTCTGGCGTTTTTTATAGAGGTTTTCTCCTCGCAGCCCAGGCCATACGTGACCCGGGCCCCCGGTCCCGATTGCTCAGGATTACGGGTTGGCAGACGGCTGGGCATAAAAACCAGCCGCCGCCCTCCCGTCCCCCCACGCTGCCGCCGGATACCGGACAGACGCAGCGCAGGTGGGACGCCCTCCTCCGCGGCGCCAGCCGCCCCTCTCCCCCGACTACGTGCCCACGCTGCCGCCGGACTCCGGACAGACGCAGCGGGCACGAGTCCCCCCCATCTCCGGCGCGAAGCGCCCCTCCTCACCACCGACTACGTGCCCACTGCCGCCGGACTCCGGACAGACGCAGCCCGGGCACGAGTCCCCCTCTCCGGTGGCTATAGCCACCCCTCATTCGCGCTGTGCCGCCGCGCTGCCGCCGAATATCGGACAGACGCAGCGCGGGCATCAGTCGCCTCCGCGGCGGGCCTCAGCCGCTCCGACACCTACCACCATAGGTGCGGTGGCGCTATTGCGCCCCTCCCCACGCGGCGCGAGCCGCTCCGATCCCCACCGGCAGCAGGTACCCAGGTGCAGAGCCGCGAGCTCCCCCTTTCGGGGTATCCGGTTGCCCTGGCCTACCCCGCCTTGCGGGTTACGGTGCGGCTTCGCAGCCGCCCCCTCCCGAACGGCGCGAGCCGCTTCGATCCCCCACCGGCAGCAGGTACCCAGGTGCAGAGCCGCGAGCTCCCCCTTTCGGGGTATCCGGTTGCCCTGGCCTACCCCGCCTTGCGGGTTACGTCGCGGCTTCGCAGCCGCCCCCCCTCCCGAGTGGCGCGAGCCGCTTCGACCGCTTCGACCCCCGCACGGAAGCAGGACTCCGGATGCATATGGCGGATCCCTCATTGACCCGCCTGCAGAGCCGGTAGTCCTTACGGGTTACGTCGCGGCTTAGCGGCCGCCCCTCCCGGTGTTGAGATCAGCCGCCGGCCCAAGTGTGGTGGCACTCGAAACCGACGTTGCCCAGGGTGCGCCACGAGGAGGCTCTCAACCTGCACCCCAACCTAACCTAACCTAACCTAACCTAACCTAACCTAACCTTTTTTTTTTTTTTTTTTTTTTTTTTTTGTTGACGTGGTGGGAAACCCATTATGAGTTCGACCCCCGCCCTGGGAGAGACGGGGGGATATGTGGGGCTCCCGCTCGCAAACTCCCCTTCTCATATCAAAAATGAGCAGGGGCCCGAGGGTATACCCACCAAAACCCACCACGGCGTATTTCCGCCTACCGGTTCCTTGGACACCCACGGTACCCGCCTAAGCATTACCCGCGGGTGCCCACCGGTCCTCGCCCCAGCCGAAGCTAGGGGCGCCCTCTCCGATGGGGAGGCCGAATACGCACAGCCATCCCCTATCCTCTTGGTGACTCGTTGAAAGGCGAGCGGGGGACTCCCATCCCCCGCCCGCAGTCACCGGGGGGTCAGGGCAGCGGGCCTCAGCCGCCCCTTAAGACCCCCCTCCTCTGTGGGACCCCCGGTGCACCGGGGGCCCACGGCGTACGGCGGCATCCGGCCCTCATTGCCAGACGCCGCCTGCCGCCCCTCTGGCGTTTTTTATAGAGGTTTTCTCCTCGCAGCCCAGGCCATACGTGACCCGGGCCCCCGGTCCCGATTGCTCAGGATTACGGGTTAACCTAACCTAACCTAACCTTTTTTTTTTTTTTTTTTTTTTGTTGACGTGGTGGGAAACCCATTATGAGTTCGACCCCCGCCCTGGGAGAGACGGGGGGATATGTGGGGCTCCCGCTCGCAAACTCCCCTCCTCATATCAAAAATGAGCAGGGGCCCGAGGGTATACCCACCAAAACCCACCACGGCGTATTTCCGCCTACCGGTTCATTGGACACCCACGGTACCCGCCTAAGCATTACCCGCGGGTGCCCACCGGTCCTCGCCCCAGCCGAAGCTAGGGGCGCCCTCTCCGATGGGGAGGCCGAATACGCACAGCCATCCCCTATCCTCTTGGTGACTCGTTGAAAGGCGAGCGGGGGACTCCCATCCCCCGCCCGCAGTCACCGGGGGGTCAGGGCAGCGGGCCTCAGCCGCCCCTTAAGACCCCCCTCCTCTGTGGGACCCCCGGTGCACCGGGGGCCCACGGCGTACGGCGGCATCCGGCCCTCATTGCCAGACGCCGCCTGCCGCCCCTCTGGCGTTTTTTATAGAGGTTTTCTCCTCGCAGCCCAGGCCGTACGTGACCCGGGCCCCCGGTCCCGATTGCTCAGGATTACGGGTTGGCAGACGGCTGGGCATAAAAACCAGCCGCCGCCCTCCCGTCCCCCCACGCTGCCGCCGGATACCGGACAGACGCAGCGCAGGTGGGACGCCCTCCTCCGCGGCGCCAGCCGCCCCTCTCCCCCGACTACGTGCCCACGCTGCCGCCGGACTCCGGACAGACGCAGCGGGCACGAGTCACCCTCCTCCTCGGCGCAAAGCGCCCCTCCTCACCCCCGACTACGTGCCCACTGCCGCCGGACTCCGGACAGACGCAGCGCGGGCACGAGTCCCCCTCTCCGGTGGCTACAGCCACCCCTCATTCGCGCTGTGCCACCGCGCTGCCGCCGAATATCGGACAGACGCAGCGCGGGCATCAGTCGCCTCCGCGGCGGGCCTCAGCCGCTCCGACACCTACCACCATAGGTGCGGTGGCGCTATTGCGCCCCTCCCCACGCGGCGCGAGCCGCTCCGATCCCCACCGGCAGCAGGTACCCAGGTGCAGAGCCGCGAGCTCCCCCTTTCGGGGTATCCGGTTGCCCTGGCCTACCCCGCCTTGCGGGTTACGGTGCAGCTTCGCAGCCGCCCCCTCCCGAACGGCGCGAGCCGCTTCGATCCCCCACCGGCAGCAGGTACCCAGGTGCAGAGCCGCGAGCTCCCCCTTTCGGGGTATCCGGTTGCCCTGGCCTACCCCGCCTTGCGGGTTACGTCGCGGCTTCGCAGCCGCCCCCCCTCCCGAGTGGCGCGAGCCGCTTCGACCGCTTCGACCCCCGCACGGAAGCAGGACTCCGGATGCATATGGCGGATCCCTCATTGACCCGCCTGCAGAGCCGGTAGTCCTTACGGGTTACGTCGCGGCTTAGCGGCCGCCCCTCCCGGTGTTGAGATCAGCCGCCGGCCCAAGTGTGGTGGCACTCGAAACCGACGTTGCCCAGGGTGCGCCACGAGGAGGCTCTCAACCTGCACCCCAACCTAACCTAACCTAACCTAACCTTTTTTTTTTTTTTTTTTTTTTTTTTTTGTTGACGTGGTGGGAAACCCATTATGAGTTCGACCCCCGCCCTGGGAGAGACGGGGGGATATGTGGGGCTCCCGCTCGCAAACTCCCCTCCTCATATCAAAAATGAGCAGGGGCCCGAGGGTATACCCACCAAAACCCACCACGGCGTATTTCCGCCTACCGGTTCGTTGGACACCCACGGTACCCGCCTAAGCATTACCCGCGGGTGCCCACCGGTCCTCGCCCCAGCCGAAGCTAGGGGCGCCCTCTCCGATGGGGAGGCCGAATACGCACGGCCATCCCCTATCCTCTTGGTGACTCGTTGAAAGGCGAGCGGGGGACTCCCATCCCCCGCCCGCAGTCACCGGGGGGTCAGGGCAGCGGGCCTCAGCCGCCCCTTAAGACCCCCCTCCTCTGTGGGACCCCCGGTGCACCGGGGGCCCACGGCGTACGGCGGCATCCGGCCCTCATTGCCAGACGCCGCCTGCCGCCCCTCTGGCGTTTTTTATAGAGGTTTTCTCCTCGCAGCCCAGGCCATACGTGACCCGGGCCCCCGGTCCCGATTGCTCAGGATTACGGGTTGGCAGACGGCTGGGCATAAAAACCAGCCGCCGCCCTCCCGTCCCCCCACGCTGCCGCCGGATACCGGACAGACGCAGCGCAGGTGGGACGCCCTCCTCCGCGGCGCCAGCCGCCCCTCTCCCCCGACTACGTGCCCACGCTGCCGCCGGACTCCGGACAGACGCAGCGGGCACGAGTCCCCCCCATCTCCGGCGCGAAGCGCCCCTCCTCACCACCGACTACGTGCCCACTGCCGCCGGACTCCGGACAGACGCAGCCCGGGCACGAGTCCCCCTCTCCGGTGGCTATAGCCACCCCTCATTCGCGCTGTGCCGCCGCGCTGCCGCCGAATATCGGACAGACGCAGCGCGGGCATCAGTCGCCTCCGCGGCGGGCCTCAGCCGCTCCGACACCTACCACCATAGGTGCGGTGGCGCTATTGCGCCCCTCCCCACGCGGCGCGAGCCGCTCCGATCCCCACCGGCAGCAGGTACCCAGGTGCAGAGCCGCGAGCTCCCCCTTTCGGGGTATCCGGTTGCCCTGGCCTACCCCGCCTTGCGGGTTACGGTGCGGCTTCGCAGCCGCCCCCTCCCGAACGGCGCGAGCCGCTTCGATCCCCCACCGGCAGCAGGTACCCAGGTGCAGAGCCGCGAGCTCCCCCTTTCGGGGTATCCGGTTGCCCTGGCCTACCCCGCCTTGCGGGTTACGTCGCGGCTTCGCAGCCGCCCCCCCTCCCGAGTGGCGCGAGCCGCTTCGACCGCTTCGACCCCCGCACGGAAGCAGGACTCCGGATGCATATGGCGGATCCCTCATTGACCCGCCTGCAGAGCCGGTAGTCCTTACGGGTTACGTCGCGGCTTAGCGGCCGCCCCTCCCGGTGTTGAGATCAGCCGCCGGCCCAAGTGTGGTGGCACTCGAAACCGACGTTGCCCAGGGTGCGCCACGAGGAGGCTCTCAACCTGCACCCCTAACCTAACCTAACCTAACCTAACCTAACCTAACCTAACCTAACCTACCTACCTACCTACCTACCTACCTACCTACCTACCTACCTACCTACCTACCTACCTACCTACCTACCTACCTACCTACCTACCTACCTACCTACCTACCTACCTACCTACCTACCTACCTACCTACCTACCTACCTACCTACCTACCTACCTACCTACCTACCTACCTACCTACCTACCTACCTACCTACCTACCTACCTACCTACCTACCTACCTACCTACCTACCTACCTACCTACCTACCTACCTACCTACCTACCTACCTACCTACCTACCTACCTACCTACCTACCTACCTACCTACCTACCTACCTACCTACCTACCTACCTACCTACCTACCTACCTACCTACCTACCTACCTACCTACCTACCTACCTACCTACCTACCTACCTACCTACCTACCTACCTACCTACCTACCTACCTACCTACCTACCTACCTACCTACCTACCTACCTACCTACCTACCTACCTACCTACCTACCTACCTACCTACCTACCTACCTACCTACCTACCTACCTACCTACCTACCTACCTACCTACCTACCTACCTACCTACCTACCTACCTACCTACCTACCTACCTACCTACCTACCTACCTACCTACCTACCTACCTACCTACCTACCTACCTACCTACCTACCTACCTACCTACCTACCTACCTACCTACCTACCTACCTACCTACCTACCTACCTACCTACCTACCTACCTACCTACCTACCTACCTACCTACCTACCTACCTACCTACCTACCTACCTACCTACCTACCTACCTACCTACCTACCTACCTACCTACCTACCTACCTACCTACCTACCTACCTACCTACCTACCTACCTACCTACCTACCTACCTACCTACCTACCTACCTACCTACCTACCTACCTACCTACCTACCTACCTACCTACCTACCTACCTACCTACCTACCTACCTACCTACCTACCTACCTACCTACCTACCTACCTACCTACCTACCTACCTACCTACCTACCTACCTACCTACCTACCTACCTACCTACCTACCTACCTACCTACCTACCTACCTACCTACCTACCTACCTACCTACCTACCTACCTACCTACCTACCTACCTACCTACCTACCTACCTACCTACCTACCTACCTACCTACCTACCTACCTACCTACCTACCTACCTACCTACCTACCTACCTACCTACCTACCTACCTACCTACCTACCTACCTACCTACCTACCTACCTACCTACCTACCTACCTACCTACCTACCTACCTACCTACCTACCTACCTACCTACCTACCTACCTACCTACCTACCTACCTACCTACCTACCTACCTACCTACCTACCTACCTACCTACCTACCTACCTACCTACCTACCTACCTACCTACCTACCTACCTACCTACCTACCTACCTACCTACCTACCTACCTACCTACCTACCTACCTACCTACCTACCTACCTACCTACCTACCTACCTACCTACCTACCTACCTACCTACCTACCTACCTACCTACCTACCTACCTACCTACCTACCTACCTACCTACCTACCTACCTACCTACCTACCTACCTACCTACCTACCTACCTACCTACCTACCTACCTACCTACCTACCTACCTACCTACCTACCTACCTACCTACCTACCTACCTACCTACCTACCTACCTACCTACCTACCTACCTACCTACCTACCTACCTACCTACCTACCTACCTACCTACCTACCTACCTACCTACCTACCTACCTACCTACCTACCTACCTACCTACCTACCTACCTACCTACCTACCTACCTACCTACCTACCTACCTACCTACCTACCTACCTACCTACCTACCTACCTACCTACCTACCTACCTACCTACCTACCTACCTACCTACCTACCTACCTACCTACCTACCTACCTACCTACCTACCTACCTACCTACCTACCTACCTACCTACCTACCTACCTACCTACCTACCTACCTACCTACCTACCTACCTACCTACCTACCTACCTACCTACCTACCTACCTACCTACCTACCTACCTACCTACCTACCTACCTACCTACCTACCTACCTACCTACCTACCTACCTACCTACTTTAAGGTTTTTTTTTTTTTAACTACAATAAATATAATATTATAAATACATACATAATAATGCTACACTACTACTTACTACGGTAAATTTAAAATAAATATACTTACATTATACTTATTCTACAATAGTCTAGATCAGTGGTTCTTAACCGGTGGTCCGCGGACCACTGGTGGTCCCTGGAGGCATTCCAAGTGGTCCGCGAAGACATCCTAATAATATTTGACGTGACGTAATGAATCGAGTCGAAACAACGCTATCCGCGCGCGGCACGAGTGCGAAGGCGAAACGCGGTGCACGAGGGCAGGGGGATGGCGGTTCCGTTCCATTCGTTCTTTGTTTTGGCGGGTTGTCGATCAGGTTGTTGATCGTCATTCGTCACTTCGTCACACGTCGTGTAATGAGTGGTAGGAATTTATAACGTGGCCTTGAGAGAGTGACGAGTACCTACTGAGAACTTAGTTTAATTTTTAAGTTCGAAAGCAAAAAGCAAATATCCTTAGTCTACGAGGCCGAAGGTAGTTATAGTAAATAACTACTCCAGATATAAACACTACGTAGGTAAGTAAAATGAATATTATTTGTTTGGTTTATGTCACACAACCAGCTATTGCGGATTACTAATTTTACTTTATTTTCGTCACATTGTAAATCTGATAGGTTTCTTAGTAGGTACTGTGTACGAAGTTTTTAATAATTTTTATAAAACGGAAAATAATGCACAATTTAGTATTATCTGACGGTTAGGTTAGGTTTTAGTGAACAATTAAAAACGATCCTTATTTGACTTGCATTGTTGGTATGTAGGTAGGTTTGTTTGTTTGTTCGGGTCTAAACCTTATAACCTAATATTTCAAAGCAGTTATTCTCAACCAATTGAGGCAAAGTTGGGAATACATAATTATGTAATTTCGGTGACAATGCAATTGTTTGGTATAATTGAGCAGATTATGATGTATATGTATGTAAATATAATAATATACCTAATAATACCGTCATCGTATTTGGGCTCATTTGATAAGTCTTGAGCAGTAGATATATTACTTTAACCGTCATTCCCGCAGCTGGCCCTAGACCTCACAAATAAAAGCTTGTCAAAACAACACATTTTTATTATCTTATACCTGTCCATATTATCACTAAAACTTCGTTTTCAGAAAAATGCCACCAAAAAGAAAATATGACGACGACTATATTAAGCTGGGCTTTACTTCAATAGAAATTAATGCTCTCCATTAATGTCTAGACCGCAATGCGTTATATGTGCAACTGTTCTTGCTAACGACGCTTTAAAACCGGCAAAGTTGGAACGTCATTTGAAAACCGTGCATCCAAAGTTTTGTAACCGATCGCGAGAATTCTTTGAAGGCAAACTAACAAATCTTAAAAAAATTAAACTTGGACCCAGTGGATCAAGTTATGCAACATCTGAAAAACATTATCTGCATCATTTGAAGTTTCAAAATTGATTGCCAAATCGAAAAAAGCACACACAATTGGCGAATCTTTAATAAAGCCTTGTATGCTCAAAGTTGCAGAAGAGCTCTTAGGCGCGGAAGCTCAAAAGAAAATTCGTGTAATACCGCTTTCTAATGACACAGCACATTCAACATTGCATCGCGCATTCAAAAAATGTCAACTGATATTGAAGACCAAGTTATTGACAAAATTAAAAACAGCCCTTATTTTGCATTACAATGTGATTAGTCTACCGATGTTTCGCAATGCTGTCAATTACTTGTATTTATACGATATTTGGAGGACAATACAATGTTTAAAGAAGAGTTATTATTTTCTCAAGAACTTAAAACGACGTCGCAAGGTGCAGATGTTATGAATGCAATAAGTCAATATATGGAGGAACATGGACTTATGTGGGAAAGGCTTGCCGGGTTTTGTACTGACGGTGCTTCTGCTATGCTTGGTTCTCGCTCTGGTCTTGCGGCATTGATAAACACCAAAAATCCATCCGCAATTACGACGCACTGCGTTATTCACCGTCAAGCATTGGCTGCTAAAACGCTCCCGGAATGTTTTACTATGGCTCTGAAAACAGCTATAAAAGTAGTTAACTTCATTAAAAAGAGCGCACTCAATACTCGTCTATTCAAACAGTTGTGTTCTGACATGAACTCTGAACACGAAACTCTGCTTTTCCACACAGAAGTTAGTTGGCTTTCGAAAGGAAACATGCTGTCGAGGTTGTACGCACTAAGAGAGGAAGTAAAAATATTCTTAATTAACAAAGAAAACAAAGAGTTGCTAGATTAGTTCTGTGAGCCCGAATTTATAATACGTTTTGCTTATTTGGTCGACTTTTTTGCGCAATTAAATAAAATGAACCTTCAACCGCAAGGATCAGGAAATTTGAAGTTGCAAGGCATGAGCAACATATTTGCATATGGAGATAAAATCAGGGCGTTTATTGCTAAAATCGAGCAATGGATGAATAAGATCGAAAGAAAAAACTTTTCTGCATTTGATACGCTGAACCAAATTATTGACGGACAAGGTGCAGATATTAAAGAAGAAATTCAGAAGAATATGATGCTCCATTTGACTAATTTAAAAAGTGAATTCAATCGCTATTTTCCTGACTGCGAGGACAAAAGTATTCAGAAACTGATCCGGAATCCTTTCATTGTCAACGTTTCCGAAGTTTCTGATGAAATTCAAGAAGAAGTGAATGAAATGCAACACAACACGAATTTAAAAGATACATTTGAATCAGGAATAAATCTTGAAGATTATTGGAGCCAAAAAGCAATTTCTTTTCCAAAGCTTCGAGACATTGCTATACGTTACCTAACTTTATTGTCATCGACGTATCTATGCGAGCAGGGGTTTTCGCTTCTGATTATTAAAAACAAGCGCCGAAATCGGTTGGATGCCACTGCCGACATGCGTTTAGCTTTGAGTAGCACTGAACCAAGAATTCAGAAGTTAGTAAAGAGTATGCAGTCACAAAAATCACATTAAATTAAAATTTGTAACTTTTAGATTTTCGCCAAATAATAAATAAATGAGTGCTAATTATAAAATTGTGCTTGCTTTCTTTCAAACAACCCTTAATTTAGGACAATTCAGGTAAACCAACTGGGTGGTCCCCGGCAAGACAAACATTTGGTAAAATGGTCCCTCATGACTAAAAGGTTAAGAACCACTAGTCTAGATACATAAATAAAAAGTCATATAAATTTAAACTATACACGGTAAATAGGTAACACGGTAATTAAATAATATAGTTAGTTAATCAGTCAATTAACAAAACACAAAGAACAAGATTGGACACAGTTACACAGTGAAATTTAAAACATAGTAAGTAAATTTAGTCAAAGTAATAATAAAGTTATACACAGTAAAGAGACACAAGAATATAGAAGTAAGTATAAGACGTTGTTTTTTTTTTTTTTTTTTTTTTTTTTTTAATTATTTATGAATATATATTATAATGAATTATAACTTATGCGAGAGTTAGAGTGAAGCCGAAGGAAGTGATGTCTAATGGTATAGGTTTTATTTTGTTTTGTTTCGTTTTATTACGGTTTTTGCTACTTTGGTACAAAATTCAATGAATTGGTCTCTGGTGTTTTTGTTGGTGATTAAATAATTAAAGTTTTCGGGTGTTATTTTTATTTGTAGTTCGGACTCTACGTTATGTCTGTCTAAACCGTGGATGGGGCACTCCGTGACTATGTGTGCTATGCTCTCTGATATTGCGGGGTCGCAGAGGCATGCCGGGCTTTCCTTGCACTTGAATCTGTTCAGGTACTCGGAAAACCCGCCGTGCCCCGTAAGGACCTGTATCATTATCGGGTCCAATTTCACTTTCCTAACATCGTAGGCGTTTTTGGCTTCTGGGAAGAACAACTTTGTAACGCCGGCTGTTCCTCCCTCTATGTATCTTCGGTTCCATTCGTCAATCGTGTCCAGGCGTATCTGGCGGAACCATACACTCCTCAAACTGGCCACATTTCTCCAGAGAACATCCGGCTCGGTCCACTTGGTGTGCGGCGACTTTAACGGGTGCCACACTATGTGGGGCTCTTCCACTAACAACAGGCGGGGTAACCGAGTCTTTGACTTAATTCTTCATCATAACCACCACACACAACAACATCCGTACCTCCATAATTGACATAACACTTATCAATGACACTGGACACGCAAACGTCCCTCCACTGAACATGGTCTTACCATCACATTTAGCCTCTCACTTGGAAAATTCCCCCCAACAAAAAATGTTAAATTATCCACGTTCAAGTACAACAACACTAACATAAAGTGGGATCTCTTATCGGAGCGATTCGCCCGGGAGGTGGGCAAAAACCTCAATGTTAGCGCCCCTATCACCACCTTCTATATTCCCGAAATTGACGGCTTTATACATCAAATCACCTACAGTATAGAGCGTGCGTGCGATAAGCTTCTTCCACGCAAATCAGGATTCCTACACCGTGCTCCTGAATGGAATGACGAACTGGAGGCTATCAAGCGCAGGGTTCTCGTAGTACATCACCGACTGACAAATAACCGACGCCGAAACCGCCCTCTAGATGACCTAATTGCCCAAAAACAACAGTGTCCGGAGGGAGTATAGCGATGCGATTCGAGCCGCTTCCACTGAAAACTTTCGCGAGTTCTGCAATAAGCAGAAGAAAGAGGATGTATATTCGGTCACGAACCGCTTCATTAAGACTCCCCCTCTACGTCAACCGCCCTCCACCTTACGGCTCGACGATGGGACGTTCACCAACAACCCTGTTGACACTGCACACGGCCTACAAAATAAATTTTCCCCTAGAAGACACCCATGACAATACTGACAAACAGGCTTATATTAGATCTCTCATGTATCACCCGACCCCACTTCAAATAAGCCCCCCTTTACTTTCTCTGAAATCCAACACTGCTTAAATTCAATGCAAGCGCGCTCCCGGTTCTGACCACCTCACGGCGGATATCTGTCTTCAGTGGGCCACCGCATTTCCCAAAGTAATCACTGACCTCCTCAATAGGTGCCTTTCTTTAAGTTACTTCCCCGATGGCAAGCAATGTGGCCGGCAATTTTCCATAGGCTCCGACATATCAAATGCCCGAATAATATCTACAAATTTCTACTGAATTATGTAACCTACCTGCATGGTAGAATACTTAATCTTGTGCTATCAAATGACGTCGTTAATATACTGGAGTGTGAGGACCCGTGAGTACCCATTGATCCACATGGACCGCTAGTTGTGGATGTACAATTCGTGCAAATAACAAGTCTTAAGCCATTACACTACTTGAAGTACATTAACAGTCGGGGCAATCATGACGCAATTAACGAGGAAATATACTGGGAGGTGGAATTTTCTTTACATTCACTCGAGAATGCGGTGGCTTATTTTTATACCATTCTTAATGAGTTTCAAAACAAATATATACAAACCAAAAGAATAAAGAACGAGTGGTACCCAAAATGGTACAACTCAGCACTAAAGAAAGTAATTAAGGAAAAACACCTCCGTAAATACCTATGGGAATAGATCAGATTGGGAAACCTTCAAAATCCTGCGTGAAACGACCTAATGTCTAAAAAAACAATGTCATTTTCATTATCTGGCTTCCGTTGAGGATTTAATTAGGTACAACTCTAAACAAAGAGTTGTTGGTCTTTTATAAAATCGCATTCTAAGTCTGGTCAAATCCCCAATAGCATGTCATATCTTGTTACACCAGTCACAAATGGCGATTCTATCTGCAACGCTTTTTCCTCATATTTTCCATATTCTTTTATTTTCCATTTATCTTTTATTAATTCTGACAAACGTACAAAATTAAACTTCTCTAATTCTTGTCAGACAACTTATTTCTCTTCCGATATTTCATCAGTTGAAGTTAATGTTTTGAATGTGACTAAACTCCTCAAAAAATTGGATCCATCTAAATCAGCTGGTCCTGATCACATTCACTCAATTCTTTTAATAAATTGCGCTAAGAGTATTGCTTTACCTATTTCCATAATTTTTAGGAAGTCACTATTTGAATCTACTGTCCCAAGTATTTGGAAATCAACCTTTATAACTCCTATTACCTTTATAACTTAGTAAAATTAACTTAAATATTCCCTCTAGATCCTATCGCTATTATCCTACATTAAATGTGACACTTGACCACACTAATTATAGACAAAATTATTTTTTGTGGAGGGGCGAGTAATTACTTCAACACTTTGGGTAGACAACACGATTTAGATTTTTTCTGCACAAGCGTTACATCGGCGAGGCGAATACCAAGCAATGATAATGATATCTATTTATAGGATACCTAAAAATTGCCGTTATTAAAAAAAAAAATGTGAGATCTTAAAGTAGGTTAGATTGACTTGGCCAGTTTTTTTATCAAAATAAATATATACAGAGTGACCGGTGAGATACCTTCGATACTTATGGAGAGTACTCGATTCACGTTAAAATGATATAATAAAATTAGGTGCTTAATTTTTGACCAAAATTTTTCTAAAAATAAGTGAAATGTCGATATAATACTGTCTAAACACGCCGCGGTGTTTATTGTTTAAGTTGATCTAGTCACGTGCGGCACGTGCTAGTCCCCCCCTCACCCCCGCCCACATCCCCTTGCATCACCGCACCGAATCATTAGTGTACGTGCCGGGTGAGTGTGTGTGTGTGTGTGTGTGTGTGTGTGTGTGTGTGTGTGTGTGTGTGTGTGTGTGTGTATGTATGTGTGTGTGCGTGCGTGTGTGTGTGTGTGAACTATGACCCGTGACCCGTGATAAGTATCTAGGCTAGGTAGTTAAGTATGGCTCATCAATACAAAAACACAGAGTACCTGGACATGGTTCGTGCGTATACGCGTGCTAATGATAGTTTGCAAGGTGATCCGTTCGTTTTAAATCGCGTTAAAGACAATATGTGTAAACGTGCCGAACTATGCATCACACGAGGCGGTACACATTTTGAACAACTTAAAGGTAGTTTTATTAAATTCATTCGTTGTACATAGGTATAATTTCATATTTTAAATACGCCGAAAATACCAAGGTTCTTGAACTTTTCAGTGGCTCTGTAGATTTAACCTTGTCTCAAATTCTATTGTCTATATTCTACACTTTATTTAGTCAACAAATTAGTGAGGTCTTGATGTAGGTAGGCAACAGCTATACAGTGTACGTACCTATGTATTCTGTATTGATAGCGCGCTGCGCGTATCCAAGTATTGCGCAGGTTAATACGGGACTCTCGGTGTACTGTTTACTAAGTTTACTATGAAGTAATTTAATATTTATTTTTAATGTTATTTTTTTTCATCATATATGATCGTCAACTATCGCATCCTCAAATATCGAAGGTATCTCACCAGTCACCCTGTATATATATATATATGTTGAATAACTTTATAAAATGACTGATGTAATGAAAACTGGCCAAGTCAAATCTAACCTACTTTAAGATCTCACATTTTTAAATAACAGCATTTGTTTGGTATAGGTATCCAATAAAGCAAAGAAATAGAGTTTAATACTTGTTCATAATGTTATTTTGTTCCTATAAATACGAGATTTCGCATAGAACTTGGCACTCATTTAGATCTCCATTATTTTTGCGGCGAAGCCCACAGCCAAGTATAATTTTTGTATAGAACTTGGCTCTCCTTTTTTACATTTATGTTTTTGGTGGGATGGCTTCATACTTCGGACACATCGAGTGACGAACGCAAACCAGCTTTGTCAATGCACTTGTCGTATTTATTCGCACCTCCGTCGGAGAGCCCTAAAGAGCCAATAATCAATACACACTCAAACACTCTGTGCGCCCGTTATCCATGTGTGCAACCCGTTTTACTATCGACAGCACTAGTTGAATAACGCGATCACCGTAATAATTACATATTGCACGCGCACTCTTAGATTCGGGTAGTGAAATATGAATGATTACAAAGTCACTTTGCGATTTATTGAATGCGCCAATTAATACAGTCCGCTCAAGAAATAAGAGGTATCCGGAGACACAATCCTGTCTCGCGCCAAGTACACGTCCAACATATGGTGTTGGACAACAACGTGTTTCTATTCTCTAATCATACTCGTATGTCAACATAACCTCCTCACATATTTGGGTTTATACTTTTTTATTATTTTTGAAGTAAAACTTCTTTAGGCGCGACTAGGGAGTAACTCAGATGTTTTTTCTAACGGAATAATGTTCTGAAAAATAATGTGTAGTTTCTTGACGGGAGTAGTCTTACTATGCTTTGTGTATGTATAATATGATTGGGCTCAGTCGGAAATGAAATAAAGAGCAGTGGACTGTATAATAGGTTTAATACCGTTAGCAAACAATGTAAGTATAAGTGAAGAAAAGAAATGCCCGCAGTCGAGCGCGTCTGTGAGCTGAGTGGAGGAAGGCGACGCGCGGCCGGGTTCGATGCCCCGTACCCCGCGCAGGCTCTGGTGTCGCCATACGGAGCATATGTGATGCGCCGACATATTCCCCGGGTTGAAGAGAAGTCTTCAAGTTTCGAGTGGAAGGGGGCAGATGAAGTTGAAGGCACGGCGAATGGTGCCCTTCATCGTCTTCAATTCGGCCACCCTAGTGACTCCATCTACGCCGGGATAGGTCTTCATGACTCGACCCAAGGAGCAGAGCAGTGGGGGTGCTGTTTTGTCCTTGATCAGGACCAAGGAACCCGGCTTCACTTTGCCTCTGGAATGAAACCACTTGGATTTTGCCTGCAGCAGAGAAGTGTACACATTATGAAATCTGCTCCTGAAATGCTGCCTGATGTACTGGATTCTCTTCCAACGACCCAGTCGCGTGATGTTAGCTTCAGTCACCTGAGGGTGTGGTACAAATAAGAATGGCCGTCCAATTAAGAAGTGGAAAGGTGTAAGTGCCGAAAAATCGCTAGGGTCTGAAGAAAGATGAGTAAGAGGGCGTGAATTTAATACCGCCTCAATATGCGTAAGACAGGTAGCCATCTCCTCAAAGGTGAAATGGGTAAGATGCAATAACCTATTTAAATTATGCTTACATGATTTTACAGCAGCTTCGTCGTCCAATCATCGATTTATGTTAATATCGATAATAATTCTAGAATTTCTTCTCTATGTGTTGCTGCTGCCTGCAGAGATTTTAAAACTATTATTTTAAAATAATCATGACATACTTGATACCATTGACTTTTATAATAAATATGAATCCAATAAAGTTATAGCGATGCATTTTAAATATGGTGTTACAATTGAACATCAAAATGTCAATAATAAGATATTAATACGTACAGCGGTTGAAGTAGGCTTTGTTAATATTGTGGAAGAGCTGTTAAAATTGGGAGCTAATCCCAACAATAAAGGACCTATATGACTATTGCAGAGACCGTCAAGGTGGAACACCAATAGTTTTGCTTTTTAAGATATTATCAAAATGATAATCCTTCTACTCATATCTGTCAATAAAATATTTATATAACTATTGACACCATGCACCCCACGCTTTTTTTTACAGTAAATTTTTTTTTTCTTATTTACACTATTCTTAAGGGGACCCGGTGGACTAGAATTTTCGAACAATCGTTTTTTTTTTTTTACATAATTCGAAAGTTTAGTATGTATTTCAAAAATATACTGTTAAAATTTGGTGACAAAATTCCGAGTATTTCTATATTTAAAACCCATTACAATGTCAGGTAGACGATCGGTGAGTTGGGCTCCATTGTTCGCTAATTGCAGCTGCTCGGGTCCGTATACCTGACTTAGACTATTGTATGAATTTAACGGGAAATATTTTAGTTTTAAGAGTTGTTCAGTTAGTTTAACGTGTTCCTCAGCGACAGCAACATCGAGTGTAATAATATTACAGAAATAATTTTATAGTGATATCGAGTGAAATAATTTTACAAAACCAATGGATCGTAAGCAGGGCCAAACTTGTAGCAGAAGACCTGGACAAAAAGGCAAAAAAAGATATTTTAAAGGTAATCGTTATACAAGTGAGAATGATACTAATTATACAAGCACTTCAGCTAAAAAAATCAAAACCACTGAGGAATTAGAATATAACATGGATCCAGGCATGAATGCTGAACTTTGAACAGCTATGAGCATTCCCCTGCTCTGGATGATGATGCTCAAGCTATTTTAAAGCCAGTTTACGAGAGCTTAACGGATGAAAGCCTGTTAGAAATATGTCTCGGAAATAACACTCAAAATAACAATGAAAGCTTCAACTCTTGCGTCTGGCAACTTGCACCGAAGCATAAATTTTCTGGAAAAAAAATTGTGGACATCGCTGCATGTTGTGCTGCTTGTACATTTAACGAAGGTTTTAAAGCTATTTTAAAGATGATGGACGTAATGGGTATTAAAATCGGCCCATACGCCGATCAACTAGCCCGAGATCGTGATGAGCGAAGAATCTATAAGGCTGATCGTCAAAGCACAAGTGACTCCAAAGAGGCAAGAACTGCTCGTAAAAAATCCAAGAGTCAAGAAAATGAAGACTATGAGAGAACAGAGGGAATCCTTTATGGTGCTGGGATCGCCGATTAATCGTAAGTGCATACTTACTTGCATAGTTACTTAAAATTTTAAACGCGTTTATCTCGAAACTACTTTTTTTGGTCTACTGAAGCTAAAAAAAAAAAGCGGTTCGACCGATTCGTCTGAAATTTTAACAGGTCATTCTAAATAGTACTGGCTCTCGCCGGGACTAGAAAAAATATTTTCTGTTGAGTATTTCTATTTTCTTTATTAAAAAAACATTGCAAAAAAAGAGTCGTTTTCAGACTCGTACTTTGAATTACGCACCATTTTGTCAATTTTTTTTTTTATTCTAGTCCCCGCCATAACTATACTTATACTGATTAAAAATCCGTCTTATTTTTTAATTTCAGATCAAAGAGATAAAACCTCCTTCAGCAGCCAGATCCTTTTTTTTTGAGAGGGGAAATTCAGCGCCACTTTTGGAATTAAAAAAAATTTTTTTTTGTGTTTACCATCATTTTTGTATTGTTAATAAGTAATAAAATAAGCCTAAAAAAATTTAAAACCCTTAATCATTTCTGTCATATCAAATTTTTTTTTTAAAAATAGGCAAAATTTTAGGCCGCTAGACCACGGGGTCCCCTTAATTCAAATTTTTTAAAAAATATTTTTTATTTTTTAGTTGGATTTTCTGTAAAAAGCGTATTTTTTTAGTATTCTTAAACTATTATTTATTTTTCATTTTTTGGTCGATTTTTTTATAAAAGCGTATTTTTTAGTTTTTTTAAACTATTATTTATTTTTAATTTTTTAGTGATTATTTTAGCGATAATTTTAACGATTATTTTAGTGATTATTTTAGCAATAGCTTTATTATTTAAAATTATTTTCGATATTAACATAAATCGATGATTGGACGACGTCCTTTTGAAATGGCTAGATGTAAAGCAGTTGACCGTTTTTCTCTTGAGTATTGACATCAGCGCCTCTTTTTAAAAGATGCTCTATCATCCTTTTTCCGTGATTACTGTCATCCAAGATATAGGACCTGGGATATGGTATAAATTATGAAAGAAAGCTAACTACTTTGGCAATTCGGATGTCATTCAACAACTCCTTTGGTCTTGACGCAGACCTTCCGGGTCTCAAGAAAACAAAAATCGCTGATCCTGATTATCCTAGTAAGGATAACGGGTCAAAATGTTTAAAATATTAAATTGTCATCGGTCCTTAATAAGTATGCCGAATTTCGAATTACTCCGACGTTTTGAAAGGGGTCAAAATCATGTTCAAAGATTCCGTTAATTACTAAAAAAAAAAATCCGCTTTCCTGCTTAAAAAAGAACAAAATTGAGTTATAGTAGGATTATCTTTTTAGTGTATTATTCCTATGCTCCTCCCAGTCGCGACTAGTAACCAAATCCAGATTTTTGGTCATAAAATAAATAATTATGTCGTCCCAATATTGAGTGGGCCTTTTTAATGTTGTTAGTGCCCTTATATTTTTATTAATAACGTCGACAAGGGTTCTGATAGAAACACATGTCTCTTTTTTAATGGGTCCGACTTCAAATAATGCCTGAAAAATGATTTTTGACCAGTAAGCGGTTGTTGCTGTACCGATCACATAACAGGTCCCACGCAATTTTGTGGTCAGCTTTAAAACCATTTTTTTTAATAATTAAGGCTGCATTTCCCTGAAGTGAAGCTCGCAGGTAATGCAGCCTTAATTATTAAAAACCTGTTATGTGATCGGTATATATAATTGTCAGTCTTATACATAGATCAAACAAACAGATATTATTATAATAAATTTTGCCAGTCGGCGATCACCAGGGGCTCTATTCGGTTCCGCGCCGTAGACAACAAATTTGCGTGAACAGATCCGTTATCCACGACACACAAGCGCACACAGCGCCTCATTATAGGCGAGTCGTACCTTGCCGCTATTGTCTACATCCTTCATGGTTCATCCATTATTATATTGGACTCGAAAGGCACCGCTGCGTATAGTTAGCCCACAGGCTGGACGTGTAGAAAACTTCAAAGTATGATTAAAAAGTTATATTTTTACTTGATTACTACAGCGTGCAAACCTGCGCGCCAACATATTACAACGGAACGCCAGCGCCCTCCGTTCCCTTTCAATATCTGCTTGGTCAATAAGGCTGTCGGTAATATAATGTCTCAGATATTGAAACTGGTGAACTCGTTTTAATTCAAAGCCATTCAGTTTAATAGCGGGGACCGAATATGGACATTTACCACCCCCAGCCCTAAAGACCAAGAACTCACTTTTCTTGACATTGTATGTCAATCCGTGAGTCCGAGCATAGTTCTCACAAGCTTGCAACAAAGCAGTGCTACAAAGCATAATGAAAACTTTGAACTGGGAAAAGAAAGGAATTCACATAAATGGGAAACTCCTCAGTAATCTTCGATTTGCGGATGACATCATACTCTTCTCTGAATCAGCATCGCAATTACAGGAAATGATTAAGGAACTTAATGATGTAAGCAACGAGATCGGCCTAGAACTAAATGATACCAAGATTAAAGTCATGACGAACCACCATATTATACCAATACGGGTCAACAAAAATACAAAAATACAACAAAATACGTTCAAAGCTATGTTTACCTTTTTTTTTTTTTTTTAGGAGCGGAAATGCTTTGCGCGTACCGAGGTCGCGGGCACGAATTCAGCTTCCCCAACCCCCGGCTGGTGCTGGCCCGCCGCTGCGGGCCCCGTCTGGTCGAGGGGGGGGAGTGAGGTGTTAACTCCTCCCCCCCCCGACTTCTCTGAGGAGCGCGCGTGGAACACCACACGCGCCGCCACCTCGGGTCCTGATGTAGGGGGGCGACAGACGTCCCCGAGTTAGTCGCCCCTGGACCCATTTTGGGGGGCTGGAAGAGTGCGTTGTCCGCCCTCCGCCGACGCCCAGTGCGTCTGCTGCGGAGCGGGTGAGGGGTTGAGATCTCCCTCTCCCTTTCCGTAGCCTCCTTCTGCGCGATAACTGTTTCGCAGAAGGTTACCACTGCGTCCCAGGCCTCCTCGCCGCCGACCATCGTCTCGACCCCGGCCGGCAGCGAGAGGTCCGGGCCTACTCCGGCGATGAGGGCACGACGCGGCTCCTCCCAAGCGGCACACTCTGCCAGCGTGTGCCGCGCCGTGTTCTCCCGGCAATGGACGCAGTGGTGACACCGGGCGTCCGGCTCCCTGTTTATGCGACACAGGTACTTCCCGAAGCAACCGTGCCCCGAGAGCACCAGCGTCGCCCGAAACGACAGGGAGCCGTGCCTCCTCCCGAGCCAGCGCTCGAGCACCGGCTGGACCGCCCCGACTATGTCGAGGCCGGCGGTAGGGCGTGAAAGCCTGTCCCGCCATTCCGCCACCAGGACCTCGCGGAGCTGAGACCGACGCAGCTCGACGTGACGCTGCATCGGTCGTTCGCCCCACTCCGCCTCTTCCTCGCGCCACCAGTGACGCACAGTGACATACAGTGACGCGAGGACTTTCGCCTCTAGGTCCCAGGGCGGGGATCCGGCCAGTGCACAAGGTGCCCCTCGTAGGAGATCGTGCGATACCCCCGTATGACTCTGACGGCCATCGCTCTCTGCGGTTTTCGCAGAACAGCGATCGAGCCGGCCGTCAGGTCGAGGGCCCAGATCAGGGGCCCCATACAGGGCCATGGATCGCACGATCCCCATGTAGAGCCGCCTACAGGCGGAGCTCGGGCCCCCCAGATTGGGAAGCAGCGTTGCGAGCGCGCCAGCCGCGCCCAACAGCTTGGGCGCCAGCCGCCGAAAGTGGGGCCCGAAGTCCCACCGGCGATTCGGACCCCCTCGACCACGATGCGTGAGCCGGGTGGCGGCGCCCGCCGGGGGCCATGAAACACCATGGCATCCGACTTGCTGAGGGCCACCTTCAGGCCTAGGCGACGGATGCGGCTCACCACCTGTGTCGCCGCAGCCGTCGCCAGCAACGCTGCCTCCCTGTGCGAGCTCCCCCGGGCGGTGACCAGCGTGTCGTCCGCGTAACACGTCAGGTTCACCCCCGGGCCGAGCTCGCCTCTCAGCACCCAGTCGTAGCCGATGTTTCACAGGAGCGGCCCAAGAACCGAACCCTGTGGAACACCGCACGACATCGGGCGCTGGTGAACGCCATCACGTCCCACGTAGGTGACACACCTCTCGGACAAATAAGCCCCAACGATGCGGCGGAGGTAAGGAGGCACTCTATGATACCTCAGTGCCTCCCGGATGCAACTCCAGGGCAGGGTGTTAAACGCGTTAGCGATGTCTAAAGACACCGCCAACATCACCCCGCCCCGGGTCACCGCTTCTTCCGCCAGGGCTCTTACCCGCGACACAGCGTGCACGGTGGAGCGCCCCTGCCGGAACCCGAACTGACTACCGTCCAGGTCCGGCCCTTCTTGGCACAAGTGGCTGACGAGGCGGGCAGCGAGAACTCTCTCGAACAACTTGCCCACCTCGTCCAGCAGCACCATGGGCCGGTACGCGGACGGTGAGTCCGCAGGGCGCCCCGCCTTTCCGAGCAGGACCAGTCGACCAGACTTCCACAAACTGGGAAACTGGCCCCGCTCGAGGCACGCTGTGAAAGCTATGTTTACCTAGGTCAACAAATATCTTTCCTTAAAACAAGACACGAAGATGAGGTTAAAAGACGAGTCAACATAACCTGGAATAAATTCTGGAGCAATAAAGAAACCCTAAAATCTAAACTCCCTATACATCTGAAGAAAAAGGTAATGGACTCATGCTTATTGCCCTGCCTTACCTATGGTTGCCAAACATGAATATACAATAACAACACTAAAAACAGAATACAAGTGTGGCGACATCTATGAACACGCCTAAAATCCTTCACCGCCCGCACTACAGTGATGTGGCGACATCTATGAACGAGTAGAAACACACGAGAATCCTACATCGCACTATCAAGATTCTCTCAGGATTTGACATATATACAAGGATCCAACATCAACAGTTGGACCGCGGTCCCCAGGCATGATCACCTAGCCTGGCGGAAGATCTTCCCTTTTAAATGGAGGAGTCTGATACCTCGCTCCTCCATACAAGTATGCCAGAGAGCAATGGAAAGGAGCATACTTAACATACAAAGAAAACAAAAAAAATAATTCAGAAATAAGAAATACGACAAAAATAATAGATGCTTTGGAACACTCTCAGAAACTAAAATGGAGATGGGCGGGTCATATTGCACGTATGGACAAGGAAAAACTCATGGACACAGAGAGTAACTACCTGGCAAGGACCAACAAACAAAAGGAAAAGAGGTAGACCAAAAGAAAAATGGGTCGATGAAATAATAAGAAAAGCTGGCGAAAACTGGTTTACAAAGGCAAAAGACAGACAAACGTGGAGAAAAATGGAGGAGGCCTCCACCCGTTGAGGGGTCCATATTAAAATACGACATGAAATTGTAAATTGTTTTGAAAAATTTAATTTATTTAATATTTTAAAAATTCATATAATTAATAAGAAAGAAATGACCCCATATTAAAATACGACATGAAATTGTAAATTGTTTTGAAAAATTTAATTTATTTAATATTTTAAAAATTCATATAATTAATAAGAAAGAAATGAATTTATAAATTTAGAAATTATTTGTTATGTACATTAATTAATTATCGAAATAAAGAGGCTATAATAATAATAATAATTATTACAAAAGACAAAAACATACAAAAATTATATTACTTTAAGGAATTCGTGGAACTGCTCATGATCTTGTTTTATCTTATTTATCAAATCGACAACAAAAGGGATTACTGGCACAACATCCAAGGGCCTTTTAGTCGAAATGAGATGAATGATCTCACAGATATTGTCTTGTTTGCTGATGATACATCATTGATTTTTAAAATTGATAGAAAAGATAAAGATCTAATTAAAGTTAATCATACTATGTCAATTGTCTGCGGGTGGTTTGCTACAAATAATCTATAAAACTAAGATCTGATTAGGTTTTGTGTCTATGGCTTCTTGTAATATTGGGATACCTTTAGATTCAGTGTCTTGTCCTGAATGAGCTGTTTCAGTACTAGAAGAATTCTCAGAAGCTGTTAAAGTTGAGCTTGACGGGCACCGTATTGAAAATGGGGAACGACATTTTACTGACTTTTCCGAGACTGAAATAGTGTCATCGTCGACTGAATTTAAGAAAGTTGTTCTATCCGGTTGGGCTAGGGTTCTCTTTTGGTCTTTACCTAATTGTTTTATCTCTTTTGTTAGCTGCCTTATTTCTCTATTTCTGTCTTCATCTGTATCAATATTAGCTTGTGTAGAAATATTTTCATTGCTACCTAATGCATTAGTTCGGATTCGCGATAGCGCATCTGCGTTTCCGTTTAATTTACCCTTTTTGTGAATTATTT
This sequence comes from Habrosyne pyritoides, assembly GCA_907165245.1. Taxonomy (NCBI): domain Eukaryota; kingdom Metazoa; phylum Arthropoda; class Insecta; order Lepidoptera; family Drepanidae; genus Habrosyne; species Habrosyne pyritoides. The sequence continues at coordinate 52,870 of OU015595.1, forward strand.
CAAAATCATATTCAGACAATCGTAATCGCCAACGTGTTAGTCTACTATTTGTTTCTTTCAAGGAGTTCAGCCAGGCTAAAGGTTTATGATCAGTTACAATAGTGAATTTTTTACCGTATAGGTAGGGGCGGAAATGTTTCACTGCCCAGACTATTGCAAGTAATTCCTTTTCAGTAACGCTGTACCGCGTTTCGGCATCGTTCAGCGTTCGACTGGCATATGCCACAGGTTTGTCAGTACCGATTGGGCCTTGAGAGAGAACTGCTCCAAGAGCGAATTCAGAAGCGTCTGTTGTCAATATGTAGGGTCTGTCAGGGTCTGGATATTGTAAAATTGGGGCGTTCACGAGTAACTCTTTACACTTTTGAAATGCTGCTATGTATTTCTGGTCATCAACGGGCATTGACCGCTTTTTTCTCAATCGGGATGTCAATGGTAGGGTAAGTTTTGCGAAGTCCTTTATGAACTTACGATAGTAACCGATAAGGCCTAAGAAGCTCTTTATTTCTGTCGTAGTGCGGGGTAGGGGATATTCTAAAATAGCTTTAATTTTGTCATCGTTAGGTTTCAGTCCATCGCTAGTTATTGTATGACCTAAGTATAAAACTTCTTTCCTAAGAAATTCTGATTTGTCGAGCTGTAGTTTCAAATTAGTCTGTCTGAGTCTGTTGAAAACTGTCCGTAATTTAGAAATATGCTCCTGTAAACTAGATGAATATATAATTATGTCATCTAAGTACACTAAGCAATGGATCCCTTGTAGTCCGCGGAGCACGTTATCAATAGTTCTCTGAAAGGTCGCTGGTGCTGTCTTAAGTCCGAATGGCATACGTGAAAATTCGTAATGACCTGAGTTTGTAGTGAATGCGGTTTTCTGTCTATCTGCCTTAGAAACTTCTATCTGGTGGTAGCCGCTAGCCAGGTCAAGAGTAGTAAAGTAACAGCTGCGTCCTAATTTGTCTAATAGTTCCGTAATGTTGGGTAATGGGTACTTATCGTCGATTGTAATTTCGTTTAATTTTCGGTAATCTATAACGAGGCGGAATTTCTTTTCATTGCTCGCGTCTGCTTTCTTAGGTACTAGGTGCACAGGTGCACTCCAGGGTGAATACGACTCCTGTACTATATTGTTTTCTAACATTTTATCTACCTGTCTGTTAATTTCGTCGTTAATTACTTGAGGTTGTCTATAGGGTCGGATATAAATAGGGTCTTCGTGTCGCGTTCGGATATGATGTTTGACTTCGTTGGTGAAGGTCAAAGGTAACTTTTCTGTGTAAAATATGTCTTTGTATTCTAAGCAAAGATTTCTAATTGAGGTTCTTTCTTCAGAATTCATGTGGTCTAAACGCAGTTTGCTAATATTTTCGGTTAATATCTGATCAATTTCCAAATCGTTTCGTTCGTCTAATTTATTTAAGTTACATTGTTCACCGCTGTATTTACTGACTACAAAAGGACTCGTAACTGTTAGGGTCATTTCTTTGTCTAGGGTATTCTGTATGATCGTGGTTGTGTATCCATCTATGCACTTAACTAAGGCGGTAGGCTTTCTAACACCTTCACAAAATAGTTTGAAGTTAAGAATAGCGTCTCCGTTTTGTAAGTCGGTCGGTAATCTTACTCTTTGTTCGCAACGTGGGGCTAATTTAATTTCATTAGTAGGGTTATAAATAATTGGAATAGTTGACGAATGGGTATAAAGTATTTCGTTTTGCATGTCTATTTTCGCGTTCAGTTGTTTAAGAAGGTCACTTCCGATAAGGCCATCGTAACAACCGTCTACGTCATAGATGTAAAATTTATGTGTTTCAGAACTATTAAACGTCGGGAACAAGGGTATTATTATGACTTCGTTATGTTGGCCCTTGAAATGGTTCATAGTGTTTGAAATTTTGAAAATATTCGCGAGCCTTTTTGGGACCAATAAAAGATCTTGAACTTCCGGTATCTATCATGAATTTAGAGTCAATTTCGGGTATTATTATATATGGTAGTTTTAATGTATTATAATTAAGTTTAATTATCTCCGGGGTATGTCGGAGGCATCGATGTGAAAATTTTCGATGCTCTGGACAGCTGGGTCATGGTCGTCTAGTTCACATGTATAGTCATAGCCTTCGGCATTGTCTATTGGGTCGTTATTAATATAGTCATTGTAATAATTCGTTTCAGGAATATCGTTCATACAGACAGTATCATTATTTTCAGGTTCGATAATATTATAGAGTTCGTTCATTTTAAATCCTTGGGATTTTATAGGGGGAGCTGTGCGCATGCTTATATCCGTGGATATCTGAGGGGCTGATCTTTGTTGAGGGCGGTAGCCAAACTGTTGTGGGCCATGGTTTAACTGGGGTCGATAACCGAATTGTTGTTGACCTTGGTTAAACTGAGGTCGATAGCCAAATTGTGGTGGACTTTGATTAAAAGAAGGTTTATAACCAAACTGATGTTGACCTTGACTAAACTGGGGTCTGTAGCCAAATTGTTGGGAAAGCTGTGGCTTGAATCCAAGTTGGTGGGATTGCGAAACGGGTAAGTTACTTTGTTTCCCTGGTGGTACACCGAATTTAAAGTTAGCATGTGGTTGGTAAGCATTTGGAGTACTAGCACTATTTTGGGGAACACCAAATTTAAAATTTTGATTTTGTAGTGAAGTAAGGTTTCATTCCAAATTTATCTATAAATGGATTTTGATTTACAGTTTGGGGCTTAGACTGTAATGAATTTTGTGACTTAAGCATTTTATTTCTAGAATTATATTGGTACATGAAATTTACTTCCTCGAGTACTGTGCTTAGGGCACTTTCCAATGTATCACAGCCTTTAAGGCGCACAATACGAAGCAACTCTTCCGGTAAGTTATATAAAAATACATTCATTGACATGTTATCATAGATAATTATTTTACTTTTACAAAGATTTATGTCATCGATCAAATGTACTTTGGCAATCAATGTGCTTTTAGTATGTTGAATTCTATTGCAGAAATCTAGATATGACTCGCCATTATTGATTTTTAATGTCTCTAATTCTATCGCAATACAATCCTCTGAACGGGGATCACCGAAATGTTGCTCGAATGCCTTTTTTAAATCGGCCCAAGTATCTAGATCTTGTCGCTCGCTAATAAGAGCGGCTGTTCTACCTGTTAATCTTGAAGTTATAACGTGAAATACGTAAAGATCTTGTTGTGAATTACCTTCTATTCTACAGCATTGAATTACGTACTCGCACTTCCTAATGAAAATTTAGGGATAACTTTAGCGAAGTCGCGGGGTATCTGCACTATTTTATCCATTATTAAACGTATATAACTATAACTAATGTAACTCAGGTAATCTATTTACCTTTATATCTAACTAAGTATTTATTTTATTGTTACTAATATTCTTACACACGTAATTAAAACTATTTAAAAGAAACCACAAAACACAAATCAATGTTTGGAAATAGCGTTCGGAATTTCTAGATACATATAACTAAAATAGTGAATAGGATTGGACTTAGACTGGAAATAGCGATTTGGGTCTACTCACAGACTGCCTATGTCCCTCGTTGAGCCTTAGATGTTCTCCTCCGGATCACGATGATAGCACCTCAGGTAAGATTGTGAATATCACTCACAATTAATGTCCTTGACGATATTTAGTTTGGTTCGAGGATTTCCGGAAAACGTGTGAAAACGTACGCCGCGGGTTACTGATTTAAGTTATTTCGCGACGCGGAAATCCTACCGGCTGCGCCAGTCAAGTTCTGGGCGAGACGGAGGAGCTTTTAAAAAACAAGTCTTTAAATTTTAAGACGTTTATTCCTTACAAGATCGTATCTAAGACTAAATTAATTCTAACTTAAATCTATGGCCTGAACAACAGACCACCGCGGAGCGGATGGGCTTATCTGTACGTTTGCCGACTCTGCATTTCGATGTGGTCCGAGTTTCTAGAATATAGAGTGCTGACGCGAGTTCTGCGTAGAGTCGACAGACGTAACTACTTACTAACAAACAAATTATAAATAAATAAATTATTTCTAACTATCTAATGAAAACATAGGATGTTTTAAATGAGGCCGAGAACCAAAGAAAATATCATACTCATGTCTGATGGACTCGTATTGATTAAGAATACGATAGAAAGGAGGATGTTGCTTGTGAACAGTACGGCTGCGCGCGATATTAGAAGTTTTACGGGTATGAAGTCTAGTATTGATCAGGAGCATCAAGTAACCCATTAATCAGTTTATGAATAAAGGCTGAATCCAAAAGCCTCCTGAAAGCCTACGAGAAGCCAAGGAACTCATTTTATAATTTGACAACCTCGATTCATAAGAAGGGACAAACCTACACATGCTATCCACATAGGTTAGGTGATATAAAAATCGTTTTTGGATAAGTTCTATTCGTTTGCTATGTATTTGATAACGTAGACTCCAAACCTAGCTGCAATATTCAAGGATGCTTCTGACTATACTATTGTAGAGAACAACAAAAGTAACGGAGGGGTTCTTGAAGATTTTCATCTCCCTCGAAATAAAGCCAGTCATTATTGATGCTCTACCTACTATCGAGTCAATGTGATCGCAGTTTTTTTATCAATAAGAACCCCCAAGTCCCTTATAATGCTTACCTCCTCGATAACCGTGCCATCTATTACATATTGTGCTTGTATTGGCTTTCTTTTTCTTGAAAACTTTATGTGAAAGCACTTTGTGGTGATAAGGATCATGCCATTGATTAAGCACCACCTTCTAATTTTACTCAAATCTTCTTGTAATAAGTCTATATCACTTTGGTTTCTAACAGTCCTATACACCTTCAGATCATCAGCAAACATCTTAGTTGAACTACTAATAACATCGAATATATCGTTTACGAATATGAGAAATAGAAGTGGCCCCAAATGAGAACCTTGCGGAACTCCTGATGAAACTGACCTAGCAGCTGACTTTAAACCTCGTAGTACCACTAACTGTGACCGCTTACGAAGGTATGATTCAAACCATCTGAGTAGATTTCCGTGAATTTCCATAAAGCTAAGCTTACTTAAAAGTATATCATGGTTAACTAGGTCGAAAGCCTTCGAAAAGTCAGTGTAAACTGCGTGTACTTCAAAACCTAGATCAAGGGCATCAGATATATCATTTACATAACCAATTAAATTAATAGCAGTCGATTTTTGTGGTAGAAACCCATGTTGATTTACGTGAAAATGTTGTCTAGCATGCCAATGTAATTTCTTCTGAAGGATACAACACTTTACCAAATCCTGAGAGTATTGAAACTGGCCTATAATTAGACACATTCGTGTGTTAGTGTAATGCTTGTGTATGTTGGGATGCTAGTATTAAGTGTATGTTTGCAGTATATATTTTATGTTTCTTATTGTTTATTACAAAACCATACATACGCTAAGTATTATTAACGATTCTGTAAATGTGCTCATCAAGGTGGAGCTTAATAACTAATATTACCCCAAGGTCTCTGACGGAGGAAACTCTACTCAAAGTGACACTAGATAATATTTATCAAAAATAACTTTGATTTTTTTTTATTGACGAATTTAGAAAGTAAAATTTATGTTTCACATTATAGTTACCACAAACCTATAATTTCATACATAACATCCATTGTTATGAGCCCCGACCTCACGATGGCATCAATTAGCATCATAATGACAACGATACCCAAAGGATAATTGATCATCGAAAAGAATGGCAAGGTCTAAACGAAATGACTTGGCACTGAAGGATACAGAGGTGCATTTAGAGAAGAGTTCACAATATCCCTATCAGAAGCAGTACGGTGACCAAACTTCATAAGAAGAGGCACGTTGTTATCTGCCTTTCTACTATCAACGCATCTATATGTGTTTCGTACTCAAGCATATTATCTTAAAAATGAATAAGAATTACAATATTTTTCTTTTAACAAATTGTAGGTAATTTCATTGTGTGTGACAACATAATTTAAGATATCGATACAAATTCTTCTAATTAGACTTTGGTTTGGGTTGGTGACTTCCGGCATTTTAGCTGTCACTTGCTGAGCGGCCTTCTGATTGGCTAAAAATCAAGCGAAGCGCGCGCCATCTATATTACATGGTGTGTATGTTCCATCTCTTTACGCGGCACTACGTGCCCTGTTATTAAAACCCAAAATATTAATTTAACTTCAAGTGAAATCCCTCAAAACTGTAAACAAATAATTGCGTGGACACAAATGCAATTCGGCTTCGTCCAATGACATATGGACTGCAGTGTTAGTAGGGACAAGACACAACATTTTGTTCTCTTGTCGGTCGACCGGTACGTTTCGGCGGGTGCCTCAATCTCAACCTTCAAGGAACGCGAGGGAAGGACGGTAGGAGTTCAGGTTAGTTGCTAGCCCTTACTGATACAATATGTATACGAGTATATGCAAGATTTCTTTTCGGTGTACAACGATCTGATAAGATAAGTACTTACATTTAGCGCGAAAAGCAGACACTTTGTCGTAATACACAGGATTCCTGTACATTTTATAGCGTCGATGATGTAATAATAATAAATAGCCTGGGACATTCTTCACACCCGGCCCTCTGGTCCCAAAAAAAGCAGAGCTTGTACTATGGAAACCAGATAGCTGATATACTACATATACTACTTTTTTTTCTAAATACATACTTAAATAGATATTTGCACCCAGGCGCAGAACAAACAGACATGTTCATGCACAGAAATGTTTGTCCGGGGTGGGAATCGAACCCGCGACCTTCGGCTTGACAGTCAGAGTCGCTAACCACCAAGCCAACTGGCCTGTCAATACGACTTATATTTAGTCCGGACACATGCTCTTAATACAGGTGTATACCCAATGGGGATATCGCCGTTGCTCTCATTAACCATATGATCCGTTCAGCCGTTTGGCCCGAATGAGTAACAGACACCCATCCATCCAAACTTTAATGTAGATACTCTTAGTAATTCATCTGAAAGTCGGAATTTTGTTGCCTTATTCAAATCGTTCAACTTAGATTTATTGTTTAGTGAGTCAACAAGATCTACAGCCACTTCGGCTACTTGTATTGATAATATATTAACTAATAGTAGTATACTAGGGAAATCGATTATTAGTGGTGTTCGCTCGGATCATAAGGCTCAATTAATAGAATTGCCATTTAAAAGACAAGTATTTAAAGTAACGAAAGTAATTAGACCTACTACTAAGGCAAGATTAGACACCTTTAAGAATAATTTAGAACTGAAACTCTGTAATACAATATATCATAGTGTTGAGCACAATGTCTTGTATAAAGGTTTATTGTCTGGGATTTGCAATAATTTTAATAGAGCCTGTCCTACTAAAATAGTGAAGGTAAATAGTAAAATGGGATTTAGTGACTGGGCTACAAAAGGTATTCGTAAGAGCAGGGATAGGTTGTATGAACTTTATCATTTAAAATCTCTAACTCAGAACGAGGAATTTCATAAATATGTTAGAAAATTTTCAAAGACTTTCAAGTTAGTGTGTAATCAAGCTAAATCTTACTTTATATGTAATAAAATAGGTAATGCTAATAACAAAATAAAGACAGTCTGGAATGTTATTAATACGGAAACTGGTAAAATTAGAAATAATAATGAACAGGTAACTCTTAAAATTAATGATAAAATTCTAACAAATAATTTAGATGTAGCCTGTGCTTTTGAAAACTTCTTCACGAGTATACCTGGTAAAACTACTAAAAGCCTTAAATCATGTCCTATAGCAGCGGAATCTTTACTCAAGCAGCATATTCATAATACATTTCCAAGTTTTAAATTTGACCATATTAATGCTAGCGATATCATAATAACTTTTAATTCTCTCAATATGAAAAGTACTGAAGATTTATGGGGCTTATCAGTAACAATCGTAAAATCAATAATAACAGTGATTGCACCTGTTTTATCAAATATTTTTAATGAATGCATTGATCAGGGTTGTTTTCCTGATTTAATGAAATATAGTAAAATAGTACCTATTTTCAAGTCCGGTTGTAGGGAGAATCCATCTGATTACAGACCAGTTTCCGTTCTGCCAGCACTTAGTAAAATCTTTGAAAAATTGCTGCTTAATCAAATGTCAAGTCACTTTACTAAGCATAAGGTATTGCATGGTCATCAGTTCGGTTTCACGAAGGGAAGATCTACATCCGATGCGGCAGCAACATTGCTGAGGCACATTTATGGCGCATGGTAGGATTCACAGGATGTGATTGGCATTTTTTGTGATCTGTCCAAGGCATTCGATTGCGTTGACCACCGTACGCTACTACTAAAACTTGACTTCTACGGAATTCGTGGAACTGCTCATGATCTTGTTTTATCTTATTTATCAAATCGCCAGCAAAAGGTAGGGATTACCGGCACAACATCCAAGGGCTCTTTAGTCGAAATGGGGGTACCCCAGGGTTCAATTTTAGGTCCATTTTTGTTTTTAGTCTATATAAATGACTTGCCATATGTTGTAAATGATCTCACAGATATTGTCTTGTTTGCTGATGATACATCATTAATTTTTAAAGTTGATAGAAAAGACAAAGATCTAACTAAAGTTAATCATACTATGTCAATTGTCTGTGGGTGGTTTGCTACAAATAATCTATTACTAAATTCAAAGAAAACTAAATGCTTAAGGTTTTCTTTACCGAATGTAGCACAAGTAGATAGCCAAATAATAATAGATGGGAGCCATATTGATCTTGTTAATAAAACGGTATTTTTGGGTCTTACATTAGACAATAAATTGCAGTGGGGATATCAGGTTGATACTCTAGCTGCTAAGTTAAGTTCGGCTGCATTTGCTGTTAGGAAAATTAAACAATTGACGAATGTTGAGACGGCCAAATTAGTATATTTTGCATATTTTCATAGCCTCTTGTCCTATGGTATTTTGTTTTGGGGAGCAGCAGCGGATATAGAATCAATATTTATTATACAAAAAAGAGCAATTCGTGCAATTTACAGTATGGGTCCCCGTGAATCATTAAGAGATTTATTTAGGGAAATAAATATAATGACATTACCTTCACTATATATTTATGAAAATATAATGTTTATACGTAGAAACATGGGAATGTTTGAGTCAAAATTAGATACTCATAGTATAAATACAAGACAAAGGGAGAAGTTAGTTGTTCCATACTTTAGACTAACCAAAGTTAACAAGTCATGTCTTGGTAATTGTGTTCGATTTTATAATAAGATACCGCTTTCAATAACCAAAATGTCTGATCATAAATTTAAAAATTATATTAGGAAAGTTTTGAAAGAAAAAGCGTATTACAAGGTAGTTCATTATATTGAAGATAAAAATGTATGGAAATAGCTGCTCTCCGCACAGTGCACCTCTAAATCTCTTGTTTAAGTTGTAAGTACCTAATTATTGTTATTTTCTATTTTGTAGTCTTGTCATATTTTTTATTTTTTTTTTGTTTTGTTTTTATTAATGTTACCTATAATAAGTATTTTGTAATTGTTAAATATAAAATTATGTAAAATTGAAATTATAAAATAGCCAAAAAGTCAGAATAGTTAAAAAATTATATAACAAATAAAAAAGAATGTAACCTTGCTGAGTTTCTTGCCGGTTCTTCTCAGTTGAACCGGTTGTAGTTTCAGTAACTTTAAATTTGACCTTCATAAGTGCCCTCCGAAGGCCTAAACTGAATAAATGGTTTTGAATTTTGAATTTTTTTTTGAAACGTTCGCATAAACATACAATTGTAGTAATCTAGTAATAAGTTACTCAGTTAGATTAAAAATAAACTGCAATAGTGGTTTTTGTAATGTTTTTATTAATGCGCAATTTTTTACTTGAAAATAATCAGGTCTTATTCAATCACATTCAGTTTATTAGTTATTTTATTTGATTTCAAAGACCCACAAACAACACCCATCTTATAAATAATTATGATCACAGTTACAAACCCTAACGTAGCGTTTGCGAACCGGTACCTACATATAACATCACTTACGCTAGTATGGACAATTACTCAGTACCTTAACCGTCTAAGTGAATTATTTGTATACCGATTTGTTACAAATAAATAATAATTATAGTTCAATTCACAATGACTAGAATCGTACAGCGCTCAATTTAAATAGTCGTCAGTTGTAGATTCACAGCGACACTACACCTGCGCCTGAACCGTGAAAATGTCTGGGTCACCGGCGACCGCGTCACTCGCCCTCCCCGAATAAAATTTCGGGAATCGAAAGGAAAGTATAGGAAAGATGCGGGCGAGACCGGTGCGATCGATGGGCGGGGCGAGCGGCGAAACGGCCGCAGCGGCCGGCGGGACCGGCTCCAGGGCCGGCGGGACGGTCGCGGCAGTCGGCGGAACGGGCGTAGCGGCCCGCGAGTCGTTCGCGATAACCGAGGTGACGGTGTCGGCAGCGGGCGAATCGAGGGCAGGAGGCGGCGGGACGGTCGCGGCAGGCGGCGAGTCGGGCGCCGCGGGAGCCGAGGCCTCGCGCGTCGGGCCGGCGGCCGGGGCCCCGGGCGCGGGGGCTCGCGCCGGCCCGTGCGGCCGCGGCAGGGCGCGCTGCAGCTTCGACCAGAAGTAGGGATCGTCGCGGCGCACGTACGTGTTGGCGGCGAGGAAGGCGCGCAGCTCGGCGCCCGCTCGGGCCGCGCTCGGCTCGGCGAGCAGCGCGCTCGGCTCGGCGAGCAGCACCACCACGAGGCGCGGGCGCGACGAGCGCAGCGCGGCCGCGTGCGCCTCGCGGAACTCCACGCGCGCCCAGTCCGAGCGCAGGAAGTGCTCCGACACCACGGCGATGGTGCGGCGCGACGAGCGCACCGAGGCCGCGATCTGCGCCGGGATCCACGCGCCCGGCGCCCAGTCGCGGTAGTGCAGGCACAGCCGGTAGCCGCCGCGCTCCAGCCGCGCCACCAGCTCCTCCACCACGAAGCGCTCGTCGCGGTGCGAGAAGGACACGAAGGCGTCGTAGGGCCGCCGCTCGCGGTCCCGCAGCAGGCCGAGCTTGCGCAGCGCGCGCCGCAGCCGCCGGCCGGCTCGGCGCGCGCCCGCCGCCGCGCCCGCCAGCGCCGCCGCCGCCGCCAGCGCGCCCGCCGCCGCGCCCGCCAGCGCGCCCCAGCACCGCGGCTCCGGCGTCTCGCTCAGTAGAAGGTGCGTGTTCGAGCACCTCACGCTGTCGATGTCGAACACTCGGTCCCGATGCCGCAGCAGCGCGGCGACGAGGGCGGCCCCGCGGGCGCCGCACGAGCAGTCGAGCGGGTTATCGGAGAGCAGGACGCGGCGCCCGCTCGAGCCGAACAGCGCCTCCAGAACGTCCGCGTCGAGGTGCTCCAGCGAGTTGTTGCGGAGGTCGAGCGTCTGCAGGTCGGGCGGCAGGTCGGCGGCGCGCAGCGCGGTGATGCGGTTGTGCGCCAGGCGCAGGTGCAGGTGGCGAGGGCGGGGGCGGGGGCGGGGGCCGGGGCCGGGGCCGGGGCCGGGGCCGGGGGGCGGGGGCACGGCGAGCAGGCCGCCTCGCTCGCACGCCAGCACGACGTCGTCGCCGAGGCGCAGGCAGCGGCAGCCGGCCGGGCACGACTGGTCGACGCACTGCAGCAGCTGCAGCGGCACCGCGCGCTGCTCGAAGCCCACCAGCGGGCCCCGGCACTTCAGCGCAGGATTGAATGCGGCTACCATTTTTTCCGACTGCAGTGCGACCGATTCGCAGTCGCACCGGATCCGCGAGTCTATTTTCATCGTAACCCCGAAGATAGCCTGGACCGAGAGTGCTGGATGAGCGGTATGGTAGGTGTTTGATTCGATTAAGGGAGCTCGTTTTGTATGCCGAACTCGATTCGAGCCCGATAGGAAGCTCGGTGGTAGCACACGCGTACACATCGATAGTTAACCGATCGACTCGGACGTGGCCTTGCGGAAATTCATTATAAGATTACACAAAAAAGAAATATCTAGTAACTGATTCCATTGGATCTCGCTCGATCCGGAAACTGAAACGTGTCGATTTCCTGTTTCAGTTACTAGATATTTGTATTCCTAGATTGATAGACATTTTTAAATTTGAATAGGGAAGTGATGTATGACGGTCTGGAGACCGGAGATCGTCGCCAATTAGTACATGAATATCATAGTGAGATTGCCTATACAGATGAGTAGGATGTAGTGTGTGGTGTGAAATGTAAGCAAAGTGGAATGAAGTGTACGAACCGACGTATCATCGTGTTCGGAGACGAGCACGCTCTCGATCTGGTTTCCCAACAAGTTGACAAGGATCTCGGTCGAGTTCCACTGCATATCTGCAAGCTAAAACATAACGAACGATGATTGCACTGCATAGAGTGGCCACCCTATCGCTAACGGGGAGGTAGGTGGTCGAGGTGGTCGAGGTGGTCGAGGTGGTCGAGGCGACCGCGACGTACCGTCAGCTCGGCCACGGAGTTGTTGGAGAGATCGAGCGTGGACAGCGCGGGCAGGCGGTGCCACGCGGGGCACACGCGCCGCGCGCCCGTGGCGTGCAGGCGCAGCTCCGCCAGGCTCGGCATGTCTCCCAGCGGCGATTCATCTGCCACGCAAACGTATACTAAGTAACTAGTTATCTATATATTAGCCCATCTATCTAATCACGGTCGAAGACAAAGATTATTAACTATCCTATGTAGACCGCCGTCTCTACGCTTAGGACTTTTAAACTATGGGACGGATCAATAGGCAGAATGATTCAAGAGGAAGGTTTATATAGATAATACAACCCCGCCTTGTCACTTACACAGCTAGTATTTATATATTGGGTTAGGGAAAAAGAATTTTCGCATTAATAATAATAAATAATAATAATTTATTTATTTATCTCCCAGAACAAGTTACAAAAAAATATGAACAACTGCATTTACCAAAAATTTTTACAATAGCACTTAAATTGCGGGAGACTGGTGCCTAAGTTAGGCTGTATTTCAGGACACCAGGTTTCCACCCCACAAACATCGTAACAAATATTTTTATTTTAGTGACAAATATTTTCTTAAATATTATAAAAATTAATTTAGTAAGTTAAATCTAAACTATAAAAACTAAAAATTATAAGGAAGGAAAGATGTGTGAGTGCATGTGACTGTAGGTTGTGTTTATTTGAATGTGTGTGTGTAAGTATGGGTAATTGTGTGGGGGTGTGATGTTGAATGTGTATTTACGTGTCTTTGTATGTATGTAGTGTATGTGTGCGTGAGGTTTGTATTTGAGAGTGCGTGTTTGTGTATATGTAAGTGTGAAAGTCATTTCAAAACCACCAACAACTTTTCTGTGTCATTATAACTTTGCCCTTGTAGCCACTCTTGTAGAGCCTGTTTACAAATATTTTTGTTGAGATGATAAATAGACAATAGTTTATTGATTTTGTTGTAAAGATAACAACCCAAAAGCAATAAAAACGCTTTGCAAATTCGGTGGAAAACGAGGTGTTAGAAAATACTTTATCTTTACGCCTTCTCAAAGTCACACTATACGGGTCGAATTGGTGCGATGTGTGCCGTCTCATAATAATATTTAAAATAAATAGTTGACGGACAGTGAGTACCCCTGCCTTTTCGTATAGTTCAGTCGTAGGGAATCTAAAAGGAAGGGAGAACATAATTTTCAAGATCGATCGTTGGGCCCTCTCTAACCTTAATAGGTATTTTTTGTGGGTTCCACCCCAAGAGGACACACAGTACATAAGTAATGATTGGCAGAGCGCAAAGTAAATACTTTTAAGAAGTGGTACATCAGCTACATGGCGGAGATTTCCAAAAACATAAATAAGTTTTCGTAGTCGGTCAGAAAGTGTGTTAACATGACTCTGGAAATTTAGCTTACAGTCAAGCGTCACCCCTAGGTATTTCAGAGTATCAACCTTATCAAGCGTTGAGCAGCCACAGTCATCATTCACAACTAAATTATTATAGGGAAATGAGCATGAGTGGCATGTTAATTTGGAGGTTTGGTATGGGTTTAATGTCTCATTCTTTATTCCGAATTGAATGAATTTAGTTTTGTCGACATTGATGGTGAGCATATTCTTACGAAGCCATTCAGTAACAACATTTAATCCCATTTGGGCTACAGAATAAAGTTCTTGATTTGAGTTTGCATTAAATAATAAGGCTGTGTCATCTGCAAAGGTAATAATTCTACCATGAGCAAGACTTAGGTCACAGAGGTTGTTTCGTTCGCATAGTCCTCGCCAAAGTAGCTTTAGTGTATTGAGGCTGGGTATTTTCCATGAAGCACGGGCAACATTTGTTTCGCCCAATGCGTACGGTATTTGTATAAAAACTAATATCCAATGACCCTCCAACTAACTAAGAAATTAGGCAGCGCCGAACGAATTGATCTTCGGGCAGATCCTATTGCGACACGGAACCATCAACATCGCCAGCTTCCACTTCAACGAAATCGGATCGAATAAAGCAAACTATAAGCCCTAACAAAGTGCCAGTTTTAGCAGTTTTGAAGTGTATATTTTATAAAAATAACTACGATCGTCCACCGGCCGGTGAGTGCGCGCTTCCACCCAGTGCAGGAGTAGATATCCAAACCGTCGGCAGAACCAAAAGCTTGAGGTGATCAGCAGTTGGTTTCCCAGGTACGTACGCATTCTATTGTTACTTGGAGAAATTCCCGTGTGCTTTACACTGACTACTTGGCGATTACTATTGAACATCCCCGTGTAATTGACCCAGTGTGACCTGGGCAGAGCCCGTACGTCACATCTTTATGGTGCCGAAACCAGGGATCACTTTATAATAAATAAAAAAAAAAAAAAAAAAAATAGATTTTCTGCAAATTAACGGTGGTATTTACTGAAAATTTACAACTAGGTTATGTCGCCAATTTTGAATTGTAAGGTAAGGTCCTACACAACTTTATTTTCGTCTCCGCCATTTTGTGCTGAGTTGTAGTGTACCTATTCATAGTTTTGGTTTGAACGTAACGGATGGAAAATGCTTAAAAATATTTTTAAGTGAAATTATTTGCTATTACATTTCAAAGACAAATGCGCACTCAGGTGGCCGGCGTGTAACTCGACTACTTTAGAACTGCGGCACGTCTTAAATTAATTGTAGTTTGTCGTTTTGGTTGATCTAATTCTAATAATCATTCTTCTAACCGTTTTTTTTTGTTTATTACCAGATCATATAAACAATCTTCAATAATCTTCGGTGTTTATATTTATCGGCTGGTGCAAACAATTAACTTTTTTTTCTTCTTTTTTTTTTTTCTAAAATTATACAACTTAGTTAAATATCTATGTGCTATCAATCGAATTGAAACCAATTCTAAACGTTTTAATAATTTTGAAAAAACAAACCAAAAATCTTATTGCGTGCACGTAGTGATCGGTTTTGTGTCGTCCTTTTACACGTTCTCCATAACAAATTTGTAACCAACATTCAATTAGTTATTGCTACCTGCGTAATTCAAAATAACTGTAATTTTTTTATTTATTTTTTTGTTTTATTTCGTCATTAACTATCGCCCCTTCATACCACGAGTACTGGATAGTTTACTTTTTACCAAACGTAATTCTTGTAAGGTAGTAAAAGGTCTATTGCTAACGAAGCTTGACCAAATAAATAAAATATGTCGTTTTGTCCCAAAGGTAAACGAAAGTTGAGTAAATCAAAATCAAAGTCGGTCGATGAAGGATATTCAGTTATTGATCTACCCTCCTTGCGAAGGAAACGAACAATAATTTTCAATCGTATAACTAAAACTCGTGAATTGAGTTTAGAAGCGCGGTCAGCCGTTGATAAACATAATTTATTTTTTTCCCATTACGACGATGTCCAGACCAACGTTGCTAAGTTCGAGGAGCTGCATTTCATCATTATTGATCTTTCTGATAGACCCGAGGAAGATCAAAGGGTACAAGAAAATTTCGATGAAATGTACTTTGAAATAAAATCAATTCACCGTCAATTGACAAAACCTGAACCACGTTTACCGTCATCAAGTGTTACTACACAGATCAAATTACCCAAAATTTCGTTACCCGTATTTTCTGGTGATATTAAACAATGGCCGGAGTTTATTGATAAATACAACACTCTTATTCACAATTGTTCCTCATTAAGTGACACTGAACGCTTTCACTATTTGGTGTCGTCGTTACGTGACGATGCGGCAAGCGTCATCAGATCTTTTCCCGTAACAGGGGAACACTACCGGGACGCGTATGACTTTATCGTAGCGCGGTATCAAGACGATCGTGCACTTGCGTTCACGTGTTGGCGGGATATTCTAAATGTTAATTTGAAATTAGCAAACGTTCATGAGTTTAGGCGTTCGTTGGATTCAGTAGATGAAAACTTATGCATATTGAAACGCTTAAATTTACCGGTTGATCAATGGGATTTCGTACTGAACTATCATATTCTATCGAAGCTAGACTCAAAACTGCGTTGTGAATTCGAGGAGCAACAAACTGATAATAAACTGATAAAATTTTTAGAACTTAAAATTTTCTTGCAAATGAAATGTGATGCGCTCTTACGTGATGCTCATTTTGTTACCACCCGAGAGGCTAGCAAGGCTAACCAGTCCTCAGTACCGCAAACACAACATAAACGATACTTTAATAATACAAATCATACGCTACTCGCTTCGTCATCTGAAGGAAATTCGTCAAAGAATGGTTCGTATTCAAACTTTCCGCAGTCACCCTATAAGTGTTCGTTTTGTGGAGAAGCTCATAGCATTACGCAGTGTAAGGAATTCCTGCAAAAATCTGTGTCAGAACGCATGGATGTGGCATTATCAAAACAATGGTGTTTCAATTGCCTAAAAGCATCACACCATTTGAAGGATTGTATGTCAATATTTTCCTGCCAAAAGTGTAAACGTAAACATCATACGTTATTGCACAACGATGATCGGAAGTCTCTACCAACTAATTCGGCGTTAGTCACAAACGGTATTTCTGATACGTCAATGGTGCCCACGAACATGACTGTGTTGTTAGCTACTGCTTTAATTCAGTTAAAAAACAATGATGGTTGCTTTATAACGTTTAGAGCGTTGTTTGACACTGGAAGTCAAAATAATTTCATAACTGAAAGTGCTGCCCAATTACTAAACTTCAAGCCTTCCGCAACAAACGTTCATGTCAACGGGTTGGGAGGTATGGCGGCTGCTATCAAAGGTCATATCTTTTGTACAGTGGGTACAAATAATCAACCTGTATTCGAATTAGACCTGCAAGTAATTCCAAATATTTGCAGTGAACAGCCGATATCCAAACTCAATAGTACAGGGTGGACGCACATAAAAAACTTGGACTTGGCAGATCCCGGTTTTGATATTCCTGGTCCAATCGATGTACTGCTTGGAGCAGATGTTTTTGCGGAATGTCTATTGAGCGAACGAATCAAGGGTACTTCCACTCAGCCACCGGCTTTCAACTCCATCTTTGGTTGGCTTTTGTTGGGGAAATCGCCTCTAGCGGGAAATTCATTGACTGCTACAGTTCAGGGTAGAGGGGACACCGATCTGACAAATATCGTACAACGATTTTGGGAACTGGATACTCTTCCATCAGCTTCTAGCCTGACACCAGATGAATTGGCATGCGAGCAGAAATTTCTGTTGGAGCACTCGCGGGATGAGTTAGGCCGGTATATCGTAAGACTCCCATTCAAGGACGACCTTGAACCTGTTTTTCATGGAATTCGTGATATCGCTTTACGGCGCTTTCATGCTATCGAACGTCGGTTGGACCGAGATCCGGAGCTTAGTCGTCAGTATTCGGAATTTATGGCAGACTATCTGGCGACTGGCCACATGTCTTTGGTACCTACGGAGGAGTTAGGTAAAGGTAAATACTATATTCCTCACCACTGTGTTACCAACCTTGGAAGCCACACTACCAAATTGCGTGTCGTTTTTGATGCTTCTGCTCGAGATGGTAACAACAAATCTTTAAACGATACCTTACTGAAGGGTGCCAAGTTGCAAGCCAACATAAGTGAAATTCTGTTGCGGTTTCGGGAGTCTGCTTTCGTGTTTATGGCAGACATTAAACAAATGTATAG
Organism: Habrosyne pyritoides; assembly: GCA_907165245.1. Taxonomy (NCBI): domain Eukaryota; kingdom Metazoa; phylum Arthropoda; class Insecta; order Lepidoptera; family Drepanidae; genus Habrosyne; species Habrosyne pyritoides. The sequence goes on from OU015595.1 coordinate 70,937, forward strand.
GCAAGTGTTAGTCGACCCCTGCCATCGGGACTATCAACGGATACTTTGGAGGTTTAGTAGTGATGGCCCTATACAAGAATATCGATTAAATACCGTTACTTACGGAATTGCCTCAGCACCTTTTCTTGCATGTAGAACTATTCAGCAATTGGTCCAGGATGAAGGGGATGCTTTCCCTATTGCAAAAGAGATATTATCCTCACGCACAGGAATTTATGTTGACGATATTATTTCCACTCGAAACTCATTAACGGAAGCACTCTCAGCTAAGGCGGAACTTATTAGTTTACTTCATTTAGGAAGGTTTCATTTGAGGAAGTGGGCAAGTAATGACCTGAGAGTATTGTCTGATTTGCCGCCTGAAGATTGTCTCATGGATGCGATTTCATTCGATGACGCAGAACCGTTCACCTTGAAGGTTCTTGGTTTGAAATGGGACCCTAGTACTGATAGTTTTCTTTTTGATGTAACCCCCAGTACACGTCCATGTACTAAACGTACAATTCTAAGTGAGGTAGCAAAAGTGTTCGACCCCTTAGGTTTTCTTTCTCCTCTGACCATAAAGGCAAAATGCTTAATACAACAGCTATGGATAATTGGTGGTGGATGGGATGATATCCCTCCTCATAATATCGTTGCCTTGTGGGATGACTATCAGCAGCAAATAAAAATAATACAAAAATTGAGAATTCCGAGACGACTAACCATTGATGGTGCTAAATATTATGAGCTCCATGGTTTCTGTGATAGCTCCGAGGCTGCTTACGGAGCTGTTCTTTACATGAAGATAGTCGATCAACGAGGTAAAATACATATCATGCCAGTTTGCTCAAAAGCGCGAGTAGCACCGATAAAAAAGGTATCATTACCGCGACTAGAACTTTGCGCAGCTGTTTTATTGGCAAACTTGGTTGAATTCTTTAAGACAACATATAACATGCCAGAATCTCCTGCGATAAACTTTCATTTATGGTCCGATTCAACTGTTGCACTATCCTGGTTACGCTCTCATTCGTCTCGGTGGGCGACTTTTGTGGCAAATCGTGTCAGTCATATTCATGATCTCACTCCAACCGAATGGTGGCATCATGTCTCTTCAACCGATAACCCTGCAGATATTTGTTCTCGAGGTCAACTTCCTCATGAGTTGGTTCATAACTCATTATGGTGGGAAGGACCTTCATGGCTTTCGCAGAACTCCGGATACCATCCCGACACCGTAACTGATACGGATGATGATCCACTCGCGCTCGAAGAGAGTAAGGCTACCGTTCCGGTCTCGTTGGTTCTTCAACAAACTACCACTCTGCCCCATGGTGCAGATGATTCCCTATTTAACAATCTGTTGTCAAAGTTTTCTTGTTTAGATAAAACTATCCGAATTGTTGCATATTGTTACCGATTCATTGACGCTACCCGGAACTTACCTAAAACCTCATCTAATAATAAATTCATAACGAACAGTGAACGCAACAATTCTTTGATGATTATTGTAAAACATGTCCAATCCGATGCATTTAATGATGAGATATCAAGATTAAACACCGGTCAAGTGTTACCTAAACCTTTCCGCAAACTCAATCCGTTTATCGATGATCGTGGAATTCTCAGGGTGGGCGGACGTATTTGTCATGCGGGAATTGGTTTTGAACAACGGCATCCAGCGCTGTTACCCAATGATTCGCCTTTTACCACCCAACTTATTGAGTCGATACATCGTACCTACTGTCACACCGGTGTTAACACCACACAGTTTTTATTATTACAACAATTCTGGATCGTTTCAGCAAAGCGAGCAGTTAGACGCTGTCTTTCCAAATGTATTCGCTGTTACCGTACAAGACCCCAACCTCTACAGCCATTTATGGGCGATTTGCCTATCTACCGTGTCAATCAAGTCAAACCATTTTCGACTGTGGGAGTTGACTTCGGTGGACCATTTCGCATTAAACTGGCCCAGCACCGCGGAGCTAAGTTGGACAAAGCGTACCTTTGTTTGTTTGTGTGTCTTACTACTAAAGCGGTACATCTGGAAGTTGTGTCCTCCTTATCGACTGATGGTTTTATCGCAGCCCTACGTCGATTTGTAGGACGGCGGGGTAGATGTAACGTAATCCATGCGGATTGTGGAACGAATTTCGTAGGTGCACGAAATCAGTTTTCGGTTTTGATGGAGAATGCTGCCGGTACGGAACGTATAGACTTTCGTTTCAATCCCCCATCTGCACCCCACTTTGGTGGAGTTTGGGAAATTCAGATTAAAGCCGCGAAGTCACATCTTTATCGAATAGTTGGTGATCAAGTTTTAACATTTGAAGAATTAACCACACTCTTTGTCCAAATTGAAGCGGTTTTAAATTCACGACCCTTATGTCCATTGAGTTCAGACCCAAATGATCTATCGGTATTAACTCCTGGTCACTTTTTGACCTTGGAACCGTTAACTGCTGTTCCGGAAAAGGATCTGTCTGGAATAAAGTTATACAGACTCAGCCGATGGCAGCTGATACAATCATTCCAACAAAGTTTTTGGAGTCGTTGGAAGAATGAGTATCTCCACACATTGACGGAACGGGCTAAATGGACCCAAAGGTCAAAGCCATTAAAATTAAATGCTATGGTTCTTATTAAAGATGACAATCGAACACCGTTACATTGGCCGCTTGGTCGAGTAGTCGAGTTGCACTCCGGTCTCGATGGAGAAGTTCGCGTAGCCACCATAAAAACGGCCAATAATAACTTGATCAAACGACCGTTGGTAAAATTGTGTCCACTGCCAATAGAGTAGTATTCATGTGAATGTAATTTAGCTTTTATTTTTATTTATTTTTGTATTTTCTTATTCATTTTCATCATTATGTATCTTTGTTAACGTTAAAATCTTCAGATGTCTTTTAAATCGTGAATGTTCAGAAAATACCAACTGTATTTTGGTGGGCGGGATGTTTCGTTCGCATAGTCCTCGCCAAAGTAGCTTTAGTGTATTGAGGCTGGGTATTTTCCATGAAGCACGGGCAACATTTGTTTCGCCCAATGCGTACGGTATTTGTATAAAAACTAATATCCAATGACCCTCCAACTAACTAAGAAATTAGGCAGCGCCGAACGAATTGATCTTCGGGCAGATCCTATTGCGACACGGAACCATCAACATCGCCAGCTTCCACTTCAACGAAATCGGATCGAATAAAGCAAACTATAAGCCCTAACAAAGTGCCAGTTTTAGCAGTTTTGAAGTGTATATTTTATAAAAATAACTACGATCGTCCACCGGCCGGTGAGTGCGCGCTTCCACCCAGTGCAGGAGTAGATATCCAAACCGTCGGCAGAACCAAAAGCTTGAGGTGATCAGCAGTTGGTTTCCCAGGTACGCACGCATTCTATTGTTACTTGGAGAAATTCCCGTGTGCTTTACACTGACTACTTGGCGATTACTATTGAACATCCCCGTGTAATTGACCCAGTGTGACCTGGGCAGAGCCCGTACGTCACAGAGGTCATTAATGTAAATTAGGAAAAGAGTAGGGCCAAGTATGCTTCCTTGGGGCACACCGTATTTTGATATTGGCAGCTCTTTACTTAATTTACCGTCTATCCTAACACACTGTGTTCGATCCGTTAAATAGTCACTTAGTAGTTGCAGTTGGAAGCCACGTATGCCAACTCTCTCAAGTTTGTTTATAAGGATTGGGACGGAGACCGTGTCAAATGCCTTAGCAAGATCAAGAAAGACACCCAATGTTTTACGTTTTCTATCTAAATTTTGAACAATGTAATCCGTCAACTGGTGTACAGCGTCGGACGTGGATTTTCCTGAACGAAAGCCAAATTGTGCAGGTGACAGAATGTTATTGGTTTCCAAAAAGTTTATGAGTCTCTTATTTATTAATCTTTCGAGTATTTCGTATTATCGACAATGATGGGAGTATTGAAATGGGCCTATAATTGTTGACACGGTCTCTGTCACCGCTCTTGTAAATTGGACAGACTAGGGATTTTTTAAAAACTCTTGGAAAAATTCCAGTACTTAGAGCTAGATTACAAATATGCGTCAATGGGCGGACTAGAGTATTCCTATGACTTTTGAGAAATATACTAGAGATTTTATCCCAGCCCGTAGCACAATTGTGCTTCAGTGAGGAAATTAAGTAAGTGATTTCCTCCTCATCTGTAGGCAAAGCAACCATCGAGTTCACCACACGCGCTGTAGCATTCAGCGAAATTGATTGCTGTGATAGGTGGTTGTGAGGAATCTTTTCAGCGAGCGTTTTACCAACATTCACAAGATTTGATATTTTGTTTATAACTTCCCATATCTTTCTTTTATTTGTCTTTGCATTATTTAATTCAGATTTTTCGTATTCTCTCTTTAACTTCCTAATTAAACTGTTGCAGAAATTTCTATATCTGGTAAATGTTACTTTTAGTTCTAGATTATCTGGTGCCTGCTTAGTTTTTTTATGAAGATTGTCACGATGCCGCATGCATCTCAGGAGACCAGTGGTTATCCAAGGCTTAAGGATTCTTTTACGATTTGAAACTCGTAGGGATATTGTGTTTGATTCAATTATTTCTTTTAAGGTATTAACTAGATAATCCGCCGCCATATTGGCATCATTCATATCAAGTATGCAGGTAAGATCAGTGTTTTGTAGTGCGGCTGTAATTCCTTCATAATTAATACGCGTAATCTCGTAGTTATCTCGTTGTCGCGGATTTTATGATGTGTTTTTACCAGATAGAATAATACAGTTTCGTGGTCCGTCAGGGAGGAGTGGGCAACAAAAGTAGAAGCCGGTAATTTTGTTTTTAGGAGCACGTGGTCCAAACAGTTTTTTTGTCGAGTAGGAAGAGTGTGGGCCGGAAACAAGACATGACTTGCCGTCATGGATAGATACTCGGTTTTTAGATGATCATGGTTATTATCTCCTATGTTAATGTTAATATCTCCTGCAAGAATGATGTTTTTAAAGTGTTTGAATTGCGTCAAAATATTGTCCAAAGAATCAAGAAAATTGTTAATATCTCTAACAGCTGGAGAACGATATATTGCAATTATCGCAGTGTCTTTATTAATTTTAAGAACTAAAGTATTTGCATCCTTGTGTTGTACTTCATCAACAGAGCATTTTAGGTATTTATTAACATATATTACAACGCCATCGCTTTTTGTTTTATTATTACCAGTCGAGTATGAGTGGTATCCATCCAATAACGGCAAATTCGATGAGCTATGGAGCCAACACTCGGTCAACACTATAACATCCCAATTGGTTTTAGTGCGTTCCAAAACAGTTAGAATTGAAGGAGAGTTTTTGGCGATACTTCTTATATTTTGTAAAATAAGTTTTAACGAGGATGTGTGATATTGGAAGTTCTTATAACAGTCGTCAAGGTCACAGACATCAGAATCAGATACTGATATTTTATCAATATTATTTAGATTATCTTGTATGTTATCGAATTTTGATTGGTTAAATATATTTCAAATAATTATTGACAGTAGAAATGTGTAATATACTAATGAATAGGTTTATAGAGAGCACGATATGGAAGTTACGACAAAACCAGATACAATTTGCAATACAAGGCCTCGCGCAGTGTTTGTGAGTGTATATAGAAATGACTAAGTTTAAAACAGATATTGTGTATGTGTATATATGTGTTGATTGTTGAGTGTTTTGTGCGTTTTTTGTGTTATAAGTACAAATTTTGCATGCAATCGAGATATTTAAGCTATATAAATAATTAAGATCACTTGACTTAGTATAATTTGAGTAAAGTCTTTGTAGATAGAAACAGCGTCTTATGGTGATGAGCAAATATGCCAAAAGGACCAACAATAATCTAAGCAATACAAATAGTCAATCTTTCTTCTTTAGGTTATCTAGATCCGACTCACATGCGACTCTAATGAATGGGTTGTTGTCCATTTTCCGGAGGTAGATAAAGCCACGTGAGGTCCAGCAGTAACAGTATTTGTACTCTTTTGCGAATTTGCCAGAAGGAATAGCCGCTGAGACTTAAAAGTCAGTGCTTCAGATACGTAGATAGATTTTTTAGGTCCCTTAATTTTTAGATGTTCAGTGTTCAGCTTACCATCCCGTGGATTATTACGATAAAATTTTTTCACAGCTGAAATCAGGTTATCCTTCTGTATGATACTGCTAAAGTCAACAACGATGGTTCTCATGTTCTCTTTATTAGGTCTTGTTCTGTAAATGTCCTTGATGTCCAGATTTGAGACATCCAATGATTTTGCCAGGTTATTCATAAGATTAGTTAGGTCACTTTTTGATTCCGGTCTATTGTCTGGTAGTGGGACACAGGGGACGTTTCGTATTTCAATACTGGAGGCCCGCGAACCGCGCTCCAGTTCATCGATTCTTTCTTCCAGGGATTTGATTATCTTTTTGTCTTCAATCCTTTGATTTTCAAGACCTTGTATTTTTGCCAAAAAGTCATCATATTTAGAGGCCAAGAATGCCATACTATTCGAATTATAGTATGTATGAACTTGTAATAAAATCTCTTTGGCTATACTATTTGTATCTGGCTGGTTTTGGTATCATTGAAAGTTTAAATTTTAAAGAACAAAATTTCAAATTTCGTACCGCCAAGATGAGTGAATATAATGAAGAAATTAGATTCATTTTAAAATTTTACTACAAAAAAGGTAAAAATGCAACGCAAGCCGCGAGAAAAATTTGCGATGTTTATGGACCTAGTGCAGTGTCTGTGAGAGTAGCACAAATTTGGTTTCAGCGTTTTCAATCCAGAAATTTTGATGTCAAAGATGCACGTCGCTCTGGTCGCCCCATTACGGATAAAATGGATGCCATTTTTGAAAAAGTGGAGCAAGATCGGCATATCAGTAGTTATGACGTAGCCGGAGAACTGGGAATTGACCACAAAACAGTTTTGGCGCATTTGAAAAAAACTGGGTACACAAAAAAGCTAGATATTTGGTGGGATTGGAAGGGCATTATTCATTATGAGCTGTTACCACCAGGCAGGACCATCGATTCTGAACTCTACTGTGAACAACTGATGAGATTAAAGCAAGAAGTTGAGAGAAAGCGGCCGGAATTAATCAACAGAAGGGGTGTGGTTTTTCATCATAAAATGAAATGAAATATTTATTCAAATAGGCCTTCACAGGCACTTATGAATGGGCAGACTCTAACACCGGTTCGGAAGGTTGCTTTTACTGAGAAGAGCCGGCAAGAAACTCAGCAATTACTCTATTCAAAATAAGATTTTGTACATAAAGATGTGTCCTGCTGGAGCGAGCGCTACACCCAAGCATTGTCGTCATTAAAATAATCATTTGTATTGTAGAAAGCCTTTTGTACTAAAACAGTCTTAATTCTTTCCTTAAATTTTTGTAAAGGCAAATTTAAAATTTCAGCAGGGATTTTATTATAGATGCGTGCACTAAGTCCTAAAAATGAGCCTTGCACTTTTTGCAGTCTATATGCAGAAGTGACAAGTTTATCCTTATTTCTAGTATTGATGGAGTGCATATCACTCTTTTTGACATAAAGACTAATATTTTGATGTACAAATATTATGTATGCATAAATATACTGCGATGCAACTGTGAGGATATCAATTTGTTTAAACTTTTCTCTGAGGGAAGCTCGAGAACTCAAATTATAAATTGCTCAAACTGCTCTTTTTTGCAATATAAAAATTGTTTCTATATCAGCAGCTTTACCCCAAAGCAAAATGCCGTAGGTCATAACACTATGAAAGTAGCTAAAATAAACTAATCTAGCCGTATCGACATCTGTAATCTGGCTGATTTTTCTAACTGCGTAAGCTGCTGAACTAAGTTTTCCCGCAAGACATGATATTTGTGTCCCCCATTGAAGTTTTGAGTCTAAAGTAATTCCTAAGAAAACTGTTGACTCAACTAGGCTAAGAGCTTCATTGTCTAACATTAAACTACAGCCTAGTTTTTTAACATGTTTTTAACATGATAACGCTAGACCTCACACATCTTTAGCCACTCAGCAAAAATTAAGAGAGTTTGGCTGGGAGGTATTAATGCATCCGCCGTATAGTCCTGACCTTGCACCTTCAGATTTCCACCTGTTTCGGTCTCTTCAGAATTCTTTAGGCAGTGTCAGGTTAACATCAGGAGAGGACTGTCAAAACCACTTGTCGCATTATTTTGATCAGAAGTCCCAAAATTTCTATAGCAATGGGATCATGTCCCTACCTACAAGATGGCAAAAAGTTATCGAACAAAATGGTACCTACATAATAATAATAATAATAATAATAATAAAGCTTTATTTACTTCCATGCTCAGTACATTTTGATCGATAGCAATTGGAAACTTTTTTAACCTAAAATAAATAAACATTTACATTCATTACACTATACAGTTCTTACAATTATAAATACTATTTTGTACTTATTTTAATTATTAATTGCTTTGATTTATTGACTAACTACTTATTTAATGCATGGACCCCGTTTGGGTAAAAGCCTCCCCCAAGGAATGCCATCCTTCTCTATCGTTAGCTCTGTCTAGCCAACTTCCGCCCGCGCAGTACAATTTCGTCTGCCCATCTGGCCCTTGGTCGGCCTCTTGATCTGGTGCCTTTTGGCCCAGACCACTTTACCGACCGTAGAGTCCATCTATCGTCCTTGTAACGGGCGACGTGGCCTGCCCACTTCCATTTAGCCTTCAATGCAAAAGTTAAGGCATCGTATACTTTTGTCTTCTTTCGAATGTCAACGTTCTTTATCTTATCCTTAAGTTTTATACCTAAGCAGCTTCTTTCCATTCTTCTCTGGGTATTCTAAATTCTGTTCCTGGTTTTGTGATCAAAGGTCCAGGTTTGGCATCCATAGGTGAGACACGGTAGGAGACCTGTATCCATGACTCGGCTGCATTTGCTGTTAGGAAAATTAAACAAATGTCGAATGTTGAGACGGCCAAATTAGTTTATTTTGCATATTTTCGTAGCCTCTTGTCCTATGGCATTTTGTTTTGGGGAGCAGCAGCAGATATAGAATCAATATTTATTATACAAAAAAGAGCAATTCGTGCAATTTACAGTATGGGTCCCCGTAAATCATTAAGAGATTTATTTAGGGAAATAAATATAATGACATTACCTTCACTATATATTTATGAAAATATAATGTTTATACGTAGAAACATGGGAATGTTTGAGTCAAAATTAGATACTCATAGTATAAATACAAGACAAAGGGAGAAGTTAGTTGTTCCATACTTTAGACTAATTAAAGTTAACAAGTCATGTCTTGGTAATTGTGTTCGATTTTATAATAAGATATCGCTTTCAATAACCACAATGTCTGATCATAAATTTAAAAATTATATTAGGAAAGTTTTGAAAGAAAAAGCGTATTACAAGGTAGTTCATTATATTGAAGATAAAAATGTATGGAAATAGCTGCTCTCTGCACAGTGCACCTCTAAATCTCTTGTTTAAGTTGTAAGTACCTAATTATTGTTATTTTCTATTTTGTAGTCTTGTCATATTTTTTTTTTGTTTTGTTTATTAATGTTACCTATAATAAGTATTTTGTAATTGTTAAATATAAAATTATGTAAAATTGAAATTATTAAATAGCCAAAAAGTCAGAATAGATAAAAATTTATATAATAAATAAAAAATAATGTAACCTTGCTGAGTTTCTTGCCGGTTCTTCTCAGTTGAAGGCTGACTTCCGAACCGGTTGTAGCTTCAGTAACTTTAAATTTGACCTTCATAAGTGTCCTCCGAAGGCCTAAACTGAATAAATGGTTTTGTATTTTGAATTTTTTTTTTGAATGATTCACGGGGGGGTCCCCGTGAATCATTAAGTACGATTTAGAATTCAGGTGTCGGTGTGCGCGCGCATCGTAAAAATTCACTCTCATCATTTTTCTCCATCGCGCCAAAAGAAGTATAACTTCAATAAAAAAAATGCGGTGTGGCTGTGTCATGGACCCCGCCGTGTGTGTTGTACGTGGATACGTGAACCTAACCGGCAATATTTTCTGTATAAAATACGCTATTTTATGTATATGTATCATATTATGTCATAAGCATGTTTGAACACTAAGAAGTCCTTCGGGTCTTGAAGAAGTCCATGTTTTGTTTATGATGACAACTATTTCCAAACGCCGGGTTCCACAAACCACTAAAAGTTAATCTTTTCATACAATCGATCATTTTGACTAAACATTTAATAAAAATTAACTGATAGAGAAAAGCAATTAATATGGAAACATGTATTACCGACCCTTTATAGCAGCAAAGCATTTGACGTATACACATATGGGAAGCCTTAGAAGTACAAGGTATACATACGAATCGGAATTAATAGGTTGAAGAAAAAGTTCCTTCGCATTTTTTAAGAAATCGCTGAAAGCACTAAACACAAATAGTATGTCAATATCCTAAAAAATATTTATTCTAACAGCACAAGTAGAATCAAACTGGATAGAGTAGGCGAAGTAATCAACATAAAGAGAGGTGTCCGACAAGGAGACCCGATCTCACCAAAATTATTCATAGCCGTCTTACAACACGTAATGGGAGAACTGCCATGGTCCAGTCAAGGTATCAATATAAATGGGAATTTGTTAAGTCATCTCAGATTTGCCGATGACATAATCTTATTTTCGGAAACCCCTCACCATTTAAACAAAATGGTAAATGAACTAAACCAGGCTAGTATAACGGGCGACGTGGCCTGCCCACTTCCATTTAGCCTTCAATGCAAAAGTTAAGGCATCGTATACTTTTGTCTTCTTTCGAATGTCAACGTTCTTTATCTTATCCTTCAGTTTTATACCTAAGCAGCTTCTTTCCATTCTTCTCTGGGTATTCTGAATTCTGTTCCTGGTTTTGTGATCAAAGGTCCAGGTTTGGCATCCATAGGTGAGACACGGTAGGAGACCTGTATCCATGACTATTTTCTTGGTCGGTAGCGGAAGTTGCGATTTTAGTATTTCCTTATGGTGCCAGAACTTGTTCCAGGTAATCGCCACTCTTCGGTTAAGTTCTTCCGTGTTTCTTTCCTTACTAAAGGAGATTTGTTTTCCCAAGTATATGTAGTGGTTGACAAACTCGAGAGGTGTGTTATTTACTAACATGGGCGTTGCACTGCGGTTAGACATAATTTTGGTTTTACCCATATTCATTTCCAAACCAGTTTTTATACTAGCCTGGTTTAGTTCATTTACCATTTTGTTTAAATGGTGAGGGGTTTCCGAAAATAAGATTATGTCATCGGCAAATCTGAGATGACTTAACAAATTCCCATTTATATTGATACCTTGACTGGACCATGGCAGTTCTCCCATTACGTGTTGTAAGACGGCTATGAATAATTTTGGTGAGATCGGGTCTCCTTGTCGGACACCTCTCTTTATGTTGATTACTTCGCCTACTCTATCCAGTTTGATTCTACTTGTGCTGTTAGAATAAATATTTTTTAGGATATTGACATACTATTTGTGTTTAGTGCTTTCAGCGATTTCCAGATACTCTCGTGTGAAATTGTGTCAAAAGCTTTTTGTAGTCGATGAAAGCTAAATACAGGGGTTTATTAAATTCTAAATGTTTTTCTATCGCCTGGTCAACCACTTGGATATGATCCATCGTACTGAAACCGCTTCTGAAACCGGCTTGCTCGATCGGTTGGTGGGCATCGATGACTGGGGCTATCCTTTCAAGTAGACAGGAGGCAAAAAGTTTATAAAAACAAGGCATTAGGCTTATAGGACGGTAGTTGCCTATATCAGCTGGGTCGCCTTTTTTATAAAGTAATATAATTTCCGATGCCATCCATTGATGTGGCACAGCTTCTTCATCAAGTATTTTATTCCATAGGATAGTGATTGGTGTCAGTAGTAGAGTCTTCGCAACCTTGAAACATTCGTTGGTGATTCCATCCGGTCCTGGGCTTTTTCTGGCTTTAGTCTCATTATTTGTTTCAGTATTTCGTTTTCTGTAAACTGGTGTGTTGGAGAGGTATCTGTGTAGCTATAGGAGACCGTGTTTTGCTTTTGTATGTTTGGTTGTCTGTATAGATTAGCGTAGAAGTCAGTAGCAGCGTTTATGATTTCTGTGCGAGATTTGCATTTCTTGTTGCCAGACTTGAAAAAAGGAACCCAAGTTTTGGCTTGATTTACCTCTTTATAAGCTTTTTTGGCAGATCTAGTATTATTGAGGTGTCTTTGTATAGTTGTTGTTCTGTAGGTATCGTAGCACCTTCTTATTTCTTTATTAGTAAGTTTATACAAAGTTTTTAGTTATCTTTGTCATCTACGCTTAATTTGGGCTTATTTTGTAGTTCGCTTCTTTCTTTCATGAGATCTAGCGCTTTCGCGGATAGGATTTTGTTCTTTTGTGTTCCTTTAATGTTTTTTAGACTTATCTTGACGTAGTGTATGATTTGTTGGTAGTACTCCTCCACATTATAGTTGTTTTGATTCTTTATAAGTTCTGGTATAAAACTGTAAAGGTTGGTAAGGTACATTTCCTGCTCCCCTAGAGCTTTTAGCTTAGTGGATGTATTAGAGAAATTGCGCCTACTTTTCTTTGTTGAATCTAGCTGTAATGTTGCTCTTAGTAGTCTGTGGTCTGATACAAGGGAGAAAGATGGTAATACTTCATATTTAGAGATCATGTGGTGCTTCGTGGTCATGATATAATCAATTTCATTTCTTGTGTTTTTATCTGGAGAGATCCATGTCCAGCGGTTTTTTGGTTTTAGTTTGAATATCGTATTTATAATTTTTAGGTTGTAATCTTGCGCGTATTGAATTAGTCTTGTGCCTCGAGCGCGTATGCCGTGACCGTACTTTCCTGTAGCGGAACTTTCGTACTTTTCTGGAATTCCGATTTGAGCATTAAACTCGCCTATAGAAAATATGTAATCAGTAGACGTGGAATCATGAGCTTTCGCTAAGTCCTCGTAAAAACTGTCTATTTCTTCCTGTGCTGAATTTTCAGTGGGGGCATACGCTTGAATTACTGCAAAACACAGGTTTTCCATTTTGATTTCCAGTACGCACACTCTTTCAGATATTCCAGTAAATTTTATGATGTTATCTTTGTGTTTCTTCCTTACTAGAAAACCTACTCCATATAGTCCTTTTGTTTGGCCGATGTAGTAGAAGATGTATTCGTCGTCTTCGATTGTCTTTTCTCCTAGGCGGCGAACTTCGCTCAAACCTATTATATCATGCTTAATATCTTCTAGTGCAGCTTTGAGTTCAATATATTTTTGATCAGAAAATAATGATCTTACGTTGAGGGTGCAAATGTAGATGGTATTTTTCGTTTTGATAATTGTTCCTGGGGGGTTTTGGTCGAGCTCTCCCGCGGTGACCAGCCGTACTGGGAGATTAGGGGTCGGAGAGGGGTCCGATTTTGATTGCTATGCTGTGTTGTGGTCTAATGTCTTCGATTGGCGTTGAGTTGATTCTGTCCTATCGAGAATTAGTTTGGGCTTTTGTATTATATAATTCTTCATGACACCTTTATTTTTCTTAGGTGGTTGTTTACTATTCTGTTGAACATTTTTTTGTTGTCAGGGTGAAGCGACTCCGGGGACTCTGATAGGTTTCTTTTGCTTGACTGTTTCTGTGGGGTTTTTTTGTTGCTCAGTAAAATAATTTTGTCATATTTTATAAAAGCGGTGTTTCCTGCATCTTTTTCTTTCTGTAGCTGGACTTGAAGCTCTTTACGCTTAATTAAGACTTCTATTGGGTAGTCTTCTTTTAAGTAGTTGGAAGTATTTTGAAGGCTATGTTTGTTTTTTTGTATTTTTAATTTGAAACCCAAAGTGTTGAATGTTATTACTATCGGTCGAACTTTTCCATCCTTTTTCCCCAACCTTCTAACAGCTTCTATGTTGTAAGTGTCGCATGAAATTTTTATGTATGTATTTATTATATTTATTACCATTTTTTCCAGTTCATCGTACGACTTTTCTATCTCTTCTGCGCCAAAACAGATCAGATTTTTGCGTCTACACTGTCTTTCTAGGTTGTTAATTTTATATGATTGCTCTTCTATTTTTTTCTCCAGAAGCTCATTTTTCAGTTCTAAGTTATTGAACTTCTCGTTGAGGCTGTTGATTATTGTACCTTTAATATCTTCTTTCATCTCAAGCATGTCTTGTTTTTGCTGCTTTATATCCTGCTGCATGCTAATTAACATATTTTTTATTTCATCCATATTTGGTTATAATTCGCTTAGCGCCCTCTATGGGGACAGGTAAGTGTTTCTTGGCTTGGTGACAATCGAGTTGTCTAAGCGTATTAAGAGGTGTCCTTAATGTTACGAGATATCGGAGTGCGCGTGGAACTAGGACCTGGCTACAAAGTTCTGATGGATCATAATAGATGGCGCTGGTAGATACTTGGATCGATGATTTAGGAACGGAGATGTTATTATGATTACTTAGCACTTTTGAGGTTATAGCTTCTGGTGTTTTCTGATGCTTTTGATTTACGCACTGTTTTAATGAAATTCAAGTTCCAGTTTTGTCGTACACATGCTACACTAATATTTTCACTTGAATAATGTTTATGTTCTTGGTGTCTTAACGAATTTCTAGTGACTTTTGATAGAACGATTATTTGCAATTTTTGATAAATTTTATTGTATATGCACTAAGTTTTATATATTGTTCGAAGTAGTTTATGCACTGGTTTTATATTTTGATTGATTTACTTTGTTTTGGATCACTTATATAATTTTCAAACTTATTTAATAGCGAGTACGATGTTGACATGTACGATGTTGACAGGTGGACAGGAATGTAAATAAACTATATTAAAAATGTTTTGAATTTTCTTAAAAAATGCGAAGGAACTTTTTCTTCAACCTATTAATTCCGATTCGTATGTATACCTTGTACTTCTAAGGCTTCCCATATGTGTATACGTCAAATGCTTTGCTGCTATAAAGGGTCGGTAATACATGTTTCCATATTAATTGCTTTTCTCTATCAGTTAATTTTTATTAAATGTTTAGTCAAAATGATCGATTGTATGAAAAGATTAACTTTTAGTGGTTTGTGGAACCCGGCGTTTGGAAATAGTTGTCATCATAAACAAAACATGGACTTCTTCAAGACCCGAAGGACTTCTTAGTGTTCAAACATGCTTATGACATAATATGATACATATACATAAAATAGCGTATTTTATACAGAAAATATTGCCGGTTAGGTTCACGTATCCACGTACAACACACACGGCGGGGTCCATGACACAGCCACACCGCATTTTTTTTATTGAAGTTATACTTCTTTTGGCGCGATGGAGAAAAATGATGAGAGTGAATTTTTACGATGCGCGCGCACACCGACACCTGAATTCTAAATCGTAAAGTTAGTTCTAGGTGGCATGAAAATCGTATGAGTAATGTACGGTCTGTACAACTTTACGTTGATTGAATAAAAGTCTTTTATTATTGAATCAGGTATAATTAAAGTTCATAGAGGAATTGACTTATCTTGATAAAATGTTGATACTTAGAACTAATAAGAATGATAATGATATTGATATACGGTGAGTGCGCGCGGCGGGTGCCTATGACGAACTAACAATGTAAAATTATAAAAAGCGGCATGGCGCGTAAAAGTGCTGATCCGACGGAAAGGATGTGCGGTTGCACCGTACAGATAACTATGTTCAAGTTGTATATTCTAGTTTGTACTTCTAAACCATATTGTGTAGGAGTAAGGTTCAGTTTTGATTGATATTATTTGAAGTACTTAACTCAATGATAGATTTGAATTAAGAATCATATACAGAGATTCAAAGGAATGTCTTATCAATTCGATTATTATATGTATGATGATACAGGTGAACCGTGTTGTGAAGGAGTAAGGTTGATTTTAGTGTGTTTTTTTGAGTTGACATTTCAAATCATAAAGAACGCATTTCTATATTGTCAATATTTGATTGAATGTAAAATGTAATCAAAAAAGATGAAGAATGAAGATGATCAAGAATGTCATAGGAAAATCAACCGAATCGCTTCTTGAAAAGTTATTTTCTTGACCTTTCGAAGCCGAAGATTTTTGGAATTGCACGAACTGTCACGAAAGCGTGATGGCATTATCTCACTGAAATAATTGAAGTGAAATTTTAAGATGCGCTCGCATCGTATAACACAAAATTCTCACGGATGAAGTTGGCTGATAACTGTATCTCCGGAACATCGCACAAATCGCAACTGTCAGTGTCAAGACAGCCAAATTAGTTTATTTTGCATATTTTCATAGCCTCTTGTCCTATGGTATTTTGTTTTGGGGAGCAGCAGCGGATATAGAATCAATATTTATTATACAAAAAAGAGCAATTCGTGCAATTTACAGTATACCCATACTGTAAATTGCATAATTTTTTTTTTGAATGATTCACGGGGACCCCCCCGTGAATCATTCAAAAAAAAAATTCAAAATACAAAACCATTTATTCAGTTTAGGCCTTCGGAGGACACTTATGAAGGTCAAATTTAAAGTTACTGAAGCTACAACCGGTTCGGAAGTCAGCCTTCAACTGAGAAGAACCGGCAAGAAACTCAGCAAGGTTACATTATTTTTTATTTATTATATAAATTTTTATCTATTCTGACTTTTTGGCTATTTAATAATTTCAATTTTACATAATTTTATATTTAACAATTACAAAATACTTATTATAGGTAACATTAATAAACAAAACAAAAAAAAAATATGACAAGACTACAAAATAGAAAATAACAATAATTAGGTACTTACAACTTAAACAAGAGATTTAGAGGTGCACTGTGCAGAGAGCAGCTATTTCCATACATTTTTATCTTCAATATAATGAACTACCTTGTAATACGCTTTTTCTTTCAAAACTTTCCTAATATAATTTTTAAATTTATGATCAGACATTGTGGTTATTGAAAGCGATATCTTATTATAAAATCGAACACAATTACCAAGACATGACTTGTTAACTTTAATTAGTCTAAAGTATGGAACAACTAACTTCTCCCTTTGTCTTGTATTTATACTATGAGTATCTAATTTTGACTCAAACATTCCCATGTTTCTACGTATAAACATTATATTTTCATAAATATATAGTGAAGGTAATGTCATTATATTTATTTCCCTAAATAAATCTCTTAATGATTCACGGGGACCCATACTGTAAATTGCACGAATTGCTCTTTTTTGTATAATAAATATTGATTCTATATCTGCTGCTGCTCCCCAAAACAAAATGCCATAGGACAAGAGGCTATGAAAATATGCAAAATAAACTAATTTGGCCGTCTCAACATTCGTCATTTGTTTAATTTTCCTAACAGCAAATGCAGCCGAACTTAATTTAGCAGCTAGAATATCAACCTGAGGACCCCATTGCAATTTATTGTCTAATGTAAGACCCAAAAATACCGTTTTATTTACAAGATCAATATGGCTCCCATCTATTATTATTTGGCTATCTACTTGTGCTACATTTGGTAAAGAAAACCTTAAGCATTTAGTTTTCTTTGAATTTAGTAATAGATTATTTGTAGCAAACCACCCGCAGACAATTGACATAGTATGATTAACTTTAGTTAGATCTTTGTCTTTTCTATTAACTTTAAAAATTAATGATGTATCATCAGCAAACAAGACAATATCTGTGAGGTCATTCACAAAATATGGCAAATCATTTATATATACTAAGAACAAAAATGGACCTAAAATTGAACCCTGGGGTACCCCCATTTCGACTAAAGAGCCCTTGGATGTTGTGCCGGTAATCCCTACCTTTTGCTGGCGATTTGATAAATAAGATAAAACAAGATCATGAGCAGTTCCACGAATTCCGTAGTAGTCAAGTTTTAGTAGTAGCGTACGGTGGTCAACGCAATCGAATGCCTTGGACAGATCACAAAAAATGCCAATCGCATCCTGTGAATCCTCCCATGCGCCATAAATGTGCCTCAGCAATGTTGCTGCCGCATCGGATGTAGATCTTCCCTTCGTGAAACCGAACTGATGACCATGCAATACCTTATGCTTAGTAAAGTGACCTAACATTTGATTAAGCAGCAGTTTTTCAAAAATTTTACTAAGTGCTGGCAGAACAGAAACTGGTCTGTAATCAGATGGATTCTCCCTACAACCGGACTTGAAAATACGTACTATTTTACTATATTTCATTAAATCAGGAAAACAACCCTGATCAATGCATTCATTAAAAATATTTGACGAAACAGGTGCAATCACTGTTATTATTGATTTTACGATTGTTACTGATAAGCCCCATAAATCTTCAGTACTTTTCATATTGAGAGAATTAAAAGTTATTAAGATATCGCTAGCATTAATATGGTCAAAATGTATTATGAATATGCTGCTTGAGTAAAGATTCCGCTGCTATAGGACATGATTTAAGGCTTTTAGTAGTTTTACCAGGTATACTCGTGAAGAAGTTTTCAAAAGCACAGGCTACATCTAAATTATTTGTTAGAATTTTATCATTAATTTTAAGAGTTACCTGTTCATTATTATTTCTAATTTTACCAGTTTCCGTATTAATAACATTCCAGACTGTCTTTATTTTGTTATTAGCATTACCTATTTTATTACATATAAAGTAAGATTTAGCTTGATTACACACTAACTTGAAAGTCTTTGAAAAGTTTCTAATATATTTTTGAAATTCCTCGTTCTGAGTTAGAGATTTTAAATGATAAAGTTCATACAACCTATCCCTGCTCTTACGAATACCTTTTGTAGCCCAGTCACTAAATCCCATTTTACTATTTACCTTCACTATTTTAGTAGGACAGGCTCTATTAAAATTATCGCAAATCCCAGACAATAAACCTTCATACAAGACATTGGGCTCAACACTATGATATATTGTATTACAGAGTTTCAGTTCTAAATTATTTTTAAAGGTATCTAATCTTGCCTTAGTAGTAGGTCTAATTATTTTCGATACTTTAAATACTTGTCTTTTAAATGGCAATTCTATTAATTGAGCCTTATGATCCGAGCGAACACCACTAATAATCGATTTCCCCAGTATACTACTATTAGTTATTATATTATCAATACAAGTAGCCGCAGTGGCAGTAGATCTTGTTGACTCACTAAACAATAAATCTAAGTTGAATGATTTGAATAAGGCAATAAAATTCCGACTTTCAGATGAATTACTAAGAGTATCTACATTAAAGTCGCCACATACAACTATTGACTTGTTAGAATTATTAAATATCTTACGAAGAATCTCTTCCATTATAGACGTAAACAATAAAAAATTGGATGCCGGTGGCCTATAAACACAAACAATAATATAGTTCTGCAACTCTGCACAAGACACCTCACAAACACGCTCAACAGAGAGGCTACAAATATCTTTCCGATCCTTGAATTTAATATTAAGAGATTTATTTAGGGAAATAAATATAATGGCGTTACCTTCACTATATATTTATGAAAATATAATGTTTATACGTAGAAACATAGGAATGTTTGAGTCAAAATTGGATATCCATAATATTAATACAAGACAAAGGGAGAAGTTAGTTGTTCCATACTTTAGACTAACTAAAGTAAACAAGTCATTTCTTGGTAATTGTGTTTGATTTTATAATAAGATACCGCTTTCAGTAACCAAAATGTCTGATCATAAATTTAAAAATTATATTAGGAATGTTTTGAAAGAAAAAGTGTATTACAAGGTAGTTCATTATATTGAAGATAAAAATGTATGGAAATAGCTACTCTCTGCACAGTGCACCTCTAATTTTCTTGTTTTAGTTGTAAGTAATTATTCTCATTTTCTATTTTGTAGTCTTGTTATTTCTTTTTTTGTTATTTTTTTTGTTTTTGAATGTTACCTTTATTAAGTATTTTGTAATTCTTAAATATAAAAAATGTAAAATTGATATTATAAAATAGCCAAAAAGTCAGAATAGATAAAATTTATATAAAAATTATTTAATAAAAAATAAAAAATAATGTAACCTTGCTGAGTTTCTTGCCGGTTCTTCTCAGTTGAAGGCTGACTTCCGAACCGGTAGTAGCTTCAGTCACTTTAAATTTGACCTTCATAAGTGCCTTCCGAGGGCCTAAACTGAATAAATGGTTTTGACTTTTGATTTTTTTGAATTCAATGAGTGAGTAATGATGTTATTGTCAATAATAACCTAACAACGTCAAAAATTGTTATTCGTGGCTACAGACAGGTGCAAAGAGCTTGGACACTACAATTTCACGACGATAGTAAAAAATGCTTTTAGTGCTGTTTTTCTCACCTATACTTTCGGGTATAGCTTCTTACGTGCGTACATAAGTACACACACCCGTTTTTTTTAAATACATTTATTTATTTATGTAATAGGTACACCACAATTATAATAATATCTATATTTATTATTTTTCTATATATATTATATTTACCGTTGGGTACATCGAGGGCCGCAGCTTCGGGGCAGAGCTCGCCGAGCGGGTTGTCGCTCAGGTCGAGCACGGTCAGCGCGGCGCGCGGCCGCAGCGCCCGCAGCGCCGCCAGCGCGCCGCCCCGCAGCTGGTTGCCGGACAGCTGCAGCGTGCCCAGCGCCGGCAGCGGCCCGCTCAGCAGCGCACTGTTACGTGTCTACATTAGCTTGGCGTATTGTTGGTATTCTCGGCTGACAACACTACCCTTGAGATGGTGGTGTTGAAAGATCCACAGGGCTCGTCAGTAACCGTGGACCTAGATAGCTTTGATGATAACACAATGTTGGTTTCGTGTTATTATGATCACTATACAAGAACTAGTAGAACTCTTTATTCCAGAGTTTTTTCCGGGGAAGTGCTACCACCATACATTTCCGCCGTGAAGCAGAAGTGCACTCGTATTACTGTGTTTCGGTTAGGAAGGTAAGAGGCCCGGTGAAATAACAGACACATGAGGCTAACAACTTTATGTGTCAGCATCGACAACGGCATTGGCGATGCCCCTGGTGTTACAAATGACCATGTAACGGTGGCCACTTACCATCAGTTAGATTGTTTGCCTGTTTGTCGGCGTTTTTGACATAAATTATCTATTATTATTATTTGATATCTAACCGAGAATCTGTTTATGGCTTTCTGTTATCTATGCAAAAATTCTAGTTTATTAAATTAGCTGCACTAGCTGATCTTCCTTTCTCAGATAAATAAATAAATTAATAAAAAAAAAACAAAAATACTGTGCCAGAGATGACGCCGCCGATCGACAACGATTGCAAAGTTATCTCGTTTCCTCACTACAACAGTCAGGTAGGGTTCGGATGGCCGCGTGTTACGGCAATATCCCGGCCCGAAAGTTTTCGGCACAACTCACCTCGGCAAAGTATGCAAATTATTTTGGGAGAGGTCTAGGAGCTCCAGTCGCTTCGTGTCATTTAACAGTCCCTCGGGCAGCGCGGTCAGACGGCACTGTATCAGCTTGAGTTCGCGCAGCTCAGTCGCGCCGGCGAGCAGCCGCGGCGGCACCTCGCCCAGCGGCAGCCGCTGCAGCCACAGGCTCCGCAGCCGCGGGCACTGCGCCAGCCAGGCCTCGGGCAGCTGCACGCGCGCGGCCCGCGAGCCCAGCGTGGAGTCCAGCATGAGGCTGCGGAGCGCGGCGCAGCGGGTCCAGGGCGCCGGCGCCGGCTCGCTCCACTCGTACACCGCCACGCGCTGCAGGCGCGGGTGCCGCGGCGCCGCCCCGCCCTGCACGGTCACGCTGGTCAAGTTGCGCGCGGCGCCCACGTCGACCGTCACGTTGCGCCGCATCTCGCGCACCGACAGCAGCTTGAGATTCGGCAACCTCCCCAGAACCTCCGCGCTCATATTCCGTATGCCCATATTGGACAGAGTGAGACATACCAGCTCGGTGGGTAGATGGTTCATATCGATCGGCAGCAGCGTGAGGCTCGAGAGGTCCAGGCGGCGCAGGGCCGTCAATTCGGAGAAGAGTGCGTCCGATCGAGGAAGCGGGGGCGGAGGCTCGGTGCCCATTATATGGAGGTGGTCAAGTTTCGGCAGGTGTCGTAGGTGGGCGGGGAGCAGTGGGGGGTACACGGGCAGTTCGCGCAGGACCATGATCTTCGTTCCGGCGGTGCTCACGCCCAACGCAGCCAGCGCGTCGGTGTAGGAGGCGGCGGAGGGCACGGGGCACTTTTGCACCGTGAGCGTGATGGGGCTCACCGGAGTGTGGGCCGGGAAGGACGGCAGGACGGCGGGATCGTCCAGCGTCACGTTGCCCTTACACTCGAACAAGACGTATCCAGGAAGCTGGTACCCGATAGATAATTTACCACCTGGAAGCGATAAATCGTTTACATTTTAAAGCTGTTTAAGGTACGGTAATGAAATATGATGTGAATCATAATCCTAATCCTAAATATTGATTAATCCTTGCTAATATTATAACTACGAAAGTAAGTTTCTTTATTACGCTATCACGCCCAAACGATTAAACAGATTTTGCTGAAATTTGGCTCACACATATCCTACGATCCGTTTCCCACTACCAATTAGATTTGTTTAAATGGCCAATTGTTTATTCGTACTTAGTTTAAGGCATTATTTTACTCCTTAAACATTACTTACTCAAGTAGGTATATTGTCCAGACCTGGACCGCGCGTCATCATGTACGGATATAAATAATACTCAACCAAAAATAGCACTCTTCAGATAATCGAGTATACCAACATTTTTATGGTGGGTATTCACCAACGAAGTACACGATATGAAGCTGTTGCCAATGTTATAAAGTATGAATTATTTATTTTATCTCTTGTTTTGTACCGAGCAACACGAGTCATGGAGTGAATTGTTAATGGCTTAAATATAATAGGCAATTGATTGTATCCTTCATTATTTATTTCAAATAATAGTGAACTTCGTCGGACTGGTAGGTCACTGTCGACTACAACACTGTCGACTTATATTGTTTCGTAAAACACTGAAAATTATTATAAAAAATTGAAAATATTTCGAACAAGTATAATTTGTTGGAATTTTGTCATAATTAATCATTGGAAATAATCTAATATTTGTCTAATCGTTCGGAGAAGTGGGCGACCTGTCAACCCTATGTGGTGGAATTTGCGCGATGATATGAAAGGCGTGACCGCGCCGCGTGGACTCGGCGTGCCAGCGCGCGAGCCGAGCCGACGGGAACGTTTGGGGCGACACTAGAACGTACCGTTGATGAAGAAATTTGCAGTCGTCTCTGCGGAGTCTGACTCGCGGCACCGGTTGTCCCTGGCCGCTCTGGGCGGGCAGACGGGGCCGCCCGCCGCAGCTCCCGCACTCGGCCGCAGCGCCAGCAGCACCAGCAGCACCAGCACCAGCACCGCGCCACTACCTGCACCCGCTCCCCGCACGCACCACATCCCGCACCCGCACACTATCACTTCACCACCAGCATTATTCGAATACTCCTCAGCTTCGGTTCCCGCTCACATGATGTCGCTACAGCCTAGATAATCGGTCGATAAGTTCCGAGAAGAGGCGAATTCCAGTATTGTGAATTCCGATCCGCATTTGACGAGGAAAATGTTAAAGAGGAAACCGATAGGCAACAACGCGCGACGCGACCGCTCTCGGTCTCACTCATGACTCGTACTGTTAGTAATCTGCTGGTTTAGGTATGTATGCATGTTATTGAAGCGGAGCGAGACCTCATATACCTACTACTTTTATTGTGTATGTAAGGTCTCGCTCGCTCGCCCGCCGCCGCCGCCGCCGCCGCCGCCGCCGCCCGCTGCCACACCGCCGCCGCGCCGCGCGAGCAGAGAGCGCGTCGAGCCACCTACGGGAGTCACTTTTTCAACGCACGCCAGTACTTACGGGCTACTTCAAAGCCGGTTATACGTCGGTCGAGCCTCGACCGATAAGCGCAATAAGTTTGAATTGAGTTTTGTAAAGCGATCCAAACGTTAGGCGCGCGGACGCCAGTGCAGGGAGCCGATGCGGAGAGGTTTGCCGAGCGACCCTGAGTGATGACAAGCTACGAAACCTGGGTTAGTAATAGAATTTTCATAGATTTTAGAGCAGAAATCATCCGGGAAAGTACCTACTACCACCATGCTTGTTTTATAGTGATGCAGAGTACTATCGATAGTTCGACCCCAAGAATCTGTTAGGCTATCGATAGGACTATCGATACTATGTATCTACTATTGTATCGATATAATCAAACCATAGTCGCTACGCTTACGATACTATAGATACTATTACAGTCCTATATCTAGCGATCGTTTTTTTATTAAAGAGAAATTTCTTTAGGCGCGCTATGAGAGGGAAAAAATTTGGCGTAACGCAAAAACCGTAAACGGATGTGACGTTTTTTTTCACACCTCCCTCCATATGGTATCAAATGAAAGGGCTTGAGTTAGAAACTAGACAACTTATACAATTTAAGACAATAGAACCTTTTTCGCAGTATTCAAGACCGGATATAACCTTAGCGCCCGCGCCAGCGCTGTAGAAAATGCCGCTCTATCACCGAAAGTTAGTTCGGTATACATATATGATATACAGTTTCGATATACAATTTTTACATGAATGAAGTGATCGTTAGAGTTCATATTTTCACGATATCTATGGACAATAAGACCTTTTAGTAAGCCCTAAACCGCAATGCGATCTGGCAAGTGGTTCAAATGTTACGGGAGGTTGACATGCATACCCGTACACATAGGTATTACACGTATGAGTCGAAATAGGTACCTAAGTATTGGTCCGATTCCCGAAATTCGGATGAAAATCAATAAAATTCATAGCGAAAGTTAAAATTTATTCATTACCTAATTCTTAATTAAACATTAATTATAGGATAGTTAATTATAATAGATCAAAAATATTATTATAAAACCATATTTTTTTCGTAACATGAAATATGTAGTATAAAAAATAGTGATCTGCTTATTCTGCAGCTGACAATTTATAAAATTTGAGACACTCGAAATCTTTTCACAATATTGTTGATGAAATTGCAAGGTTTATATTTTTAATAATTAATAAATTTGTTTTAATTTGAAGATGGTTCAAACGCAAAAATGTTTCTTACTCCGTTTTTGCTGCCCTAGAACGTTTGCCGCCCTGGGCGCTAGCGCCGAGCGCTCCTAGTGTTCATTCATAACATTTTTCATTGGTCAAGACTGCTCTTACCGACTCGTATTATTATGTAGGTTCGCAATTTTATTATAATTTGATCTTAATGCGGATTTAAATAATACAAACATTATTTTATAAAATGATTATATTATTTATTACACTTAGATATTTCCTATTCTTATTATAATAGTAATTAGGTAGGTATACATATTTACATTCGACTCCTAGCTTGCATGACAATGATTAGTTAAAGTAGCTACTTACTCTATAATGTACGGGGTGAGTATGTTCCACGTTTACAGGGCGGGTCGCGGCTTCTAACAGGCATACCTTACTATTTACAATCACTATGAGCACGTCGCGTACACACGGCATTGTCACACCGGGCCGGGAATATGCGTTTAGTCTATCGATAACATGCGTTTATACGGGAAATAATAAGGGCATTCAAAATTACCTATAGTATCACCGACAACGCTATACTCGATCTCAAGATCTTTTTTTTTTTTTCATTTATAATTTTTCTTCTTTTAATATTTAAAAATATTAAGTTACAAGTGAAACGTGAATGACACATTTAAATAACATATTATTAGTTGATAGATTTATTTAAGTTTAAAAAATAACAATATATTCACGTCTCAGTGCCATGGAAACACATTTAATCGAAAGACAAGACCAAACATTACAAATTTCTATGTCTAGTTGTTTTGTGCAAATAAACTACGTCGCTTAGTCCATTATTCTTAGACAATGTCATTTCTTATAATCAATTGTGTAGGCATGTCGGGCGACAGCAACGATGCCTCGCCCTTAACAATCGCGGATCTGTCAGGTACTACCCGACTGCACGATACATATCAAAACATTACCGTTGAAAAGCTCGATGGCCAATTCAAAAGTGATGCGTGAAATACCAATAAAGCTAGCATACATTTTCTGTTCTGCTTTTCTCTTCTCTGTTCTAAACGTCTAAACAAAAATATCAGCCCACGGATTATTACTATCTGAATAAAATGACTTTACCTACTTAACATATGCAATACACATAACAACTACGCTATAATATTCTATGGACTTGTACATTCGAATACTTACCCACCTACTAATGATTATGTACTGGTCTATTTGTTTACAGAGAGCATTTAAATATATTTCATAAATAAATAAACATCGCATGTAATCACTAATTAATATAATATTTACAGTTGAAGTACTCGATATCTTTACAAATAACAATAAGTAATTACAAACAATAATACTTATAATCTCTATCTACAAACAATTCATCGCAATATAAAAATAATTAGATTCATTTAGGTACATTATATAATCAATACGTCGGAAATGGCGTACTGTCCAATAAATCGTCTAAGCCTCTTCTCACATGGGGCAACACCGACGCAACGCCGACGCAACGCCGACTCAACGCGGACTCAACGCGGACTCAACGCGGACATAACGCCGACGTAACTCTATCTCGAGTTGACGTTGCCCAATGTGAGAAAAAAAGTTATTGAAACATCACACGAGTGACGGCCTTAGACTTACCTACGTACATTTATATTACGGATCTTATTATTACTTCAATATATACAAACTTAGACGATGCTCGCGCAGATTCGCTGACTCATAAAACTAATATGGTTTTTATTCACTTACATTAGACCACAAATAATAGAGGAAGTATGATCGTGGAGATTTTAGCCATCAAATAAAATAATATATTAAATACTAAGGACTAAAGTCTTACGGGGAACGAACATGGAACAAGTAAAGAGGTCGCCACATTATTGATAAATACAAGCTTTAGGATTCGTATAAAGGCATGACATATACAAGAGTGGCCGTAGTGATTAACATTTCATAATATAAGGTCCATCATAAGATTTTGGATCTGATCTACATTAATTAATAAAATATTGCTAATTTGGTTAAAGAAGTTGCGATGGTATAGAATAGAGTGAACTCATAGGCGCCCGTCTGCGCGACCGCCACGCCACATCGCCGCCCGCGCCACACCAACGCCACACTCACTGCTAGAACTAGGTAACTGGCGGAAGCTAGTCTCTCGTCAGAAGTATGTTATTGTGTGAGATTTTTTTTTGTTAGTTACATGAATTTAAATCTGTAATAGAGTGGAGAGCCAGGTCGCGGCCGATACATTCGCGGATACCTACTGCGAGCTGCGTTGTCATGCGATAAGCTCTTCGGTTTTCCCGCGAATGAGCGCGAGACATAATCGCATTCCACGAATATAAAAAAAAAAACT
This sequence comes from Habrosyne pyritoides, assembly GCA_907165245.1. Classification (NCBI taxonomy): domain Eukaryota; kingdom Metazoa; phylum Arthropoda; class Insecta; order Lepidoptera; family Drepanidae; genus Habrosyne; species Habrosyne pyritoides. The sequence goes on from OU015595.1 coordinate 98,332, forward strand.
TATGATTAACACGAATAAACAAAGTCGAACGGCAATGATAAGATGTTTTGCAGTGGAGACGACATAAAATATCAGCCCGAATCTGTTGCCGCTAATGTTACCTATAGATCAGCTAACATTCCGTCCCGCGTTTTTACCCGCATTTTAGGGGGATTTCAGAGAACGCATTAAAAAAAGCCGCCCCACAATTTCATATTCCTATGAATAGTGATTTAGTTAGCGTTTATGTCAGTGAATCGAGTTGTCAGGGCTTATCTATTAATATATACACACATATGTTTATCTCAATAAACAATCGGACTGCAACACTTGCGGCCATTTGATCCCATACAGAGATAAATGTGTTTAAATGAGGAAAATTACTTAGCAGGCGTGGTTCCCGAGGGCGCGCGGGCGGCGTGTGTGCGTGTTTGTGCAGGGAGCGGCGATCTGTTTACCGATCCATGACGTCCTCAGTCGAAGATCCCACGAGGCGAGCACATCGAAGCGGCCGATCCGTTACATAGCGCTACCGACTTATGAGTCGATCCTTCCACTTTCGGAAACCTTCACAGCTCGCGTTCATTACGTTATCAATAAATAAGCAATCATATATATATATTAATTACACATTCATGAGGTCATCGGGTGATAATTTGTTTATACAGTCTGTAGATCGGAGGCACGACGCGCGAGAAGGCGCGAGAGGGCGCGAGAGGGCGCGGGAGGGCGCGAGATGGCGCGAGAGGGCGCGGGTCACGGCGGCAGGTCGTTGTCGACGTCGAGGCGCCGGCGCACCCACTGCAGCACCGCTTCCTGCGACACCACACCCACGCCACGACACGTCAGTAGGTACGTCAATTCTATGCTTATTTTTCATCTTTATTTAGGTTGGTATTCTGCAGTAGTTTTACCTTTCTAAGACATACAAGTCGATTTACCAAATATAATGTATAACCATGCTTAGTTGTTCTCTCCTGATAGTAGCATCAGCATGGACCTCCATAAGTGCCTAACTTCCTAGGACCTAAGCTTTCTTTACTCCTATGTGCCTAAACTTAATTGTTTTAAATTATACATACCTAAATATAATTATAGTCACCGGTCGATGTAAATAGGCTGGTTTTCCTGTTTCAATGTGGCGAGCGTTACTCAATTAATACTCTGCGGCCATCATAACGGAAATAAAATAGAAATAGTTCCATCGGTGCCTACTAATCTAAAAGGTACTTAAAATAAAATAAACAGCTATAAAATAAACTGCGGTCAGATGTATCTTTGGTGACCTTAATGTTGCCCCTGAAGGATATACTTATAAAGAAGATCGTCCATATTCTCCACCCAATACAAAACACCACCATTGTCCACAATTTAACAAAACATGCATTGACATGCAGGCACCAGGTTAGTTAAAATATTAATACAGCCACGAGGATAAATATATAATCACGGACAGGTCAGAAATAATATCTGACAACCTTCACATAATTCACCAGCACTGTTACTACTCACAAACAGCCGTCTATAAAAGAAAAAAGGGAGATTAATTAATGAATATTGAAATCGGATCTTGTTACAGAACTGTCCGTGCTTATATGTTTGTGCTCATGACTCGACTAGGTTACCTGTTACTTTGAAACTACGTAAAATGTTAGAACCCACCACGACACAACACCGTTAGAATGTTATAAGAAAGGATGGCAGGAACGCACGGTAGTCGCTATGCTAGCCCGACTTATATAAGTAATCCCGATTTTACTGGGAGCGGGCAACCGGCACGCAAGGAGGTAGCCGACGGCAGGGTCTCCGGCAACTCTTGCCAACAAATCCACTTCTACTCACTAGTTGCTGTCAAAAAAATATGCATGCCGGAGCTAATGTTGGGAAGTATAAGTGCAACAAGAATCAGTAAAGTCTCCCGTTTGTTGGTTCAGTTTGGCGCCTCTTATAAATCAAACATATCACCGAGATGTAGTCGCCCGAAAACGAAATGATTTATCTCTAGGTACTTCAATAAATTTATTATACATACCCTATATTAGTAACAAATTCGAACAAGACTATATAAAATATCATTTGAATGCTGGTGTCACGATCGTTCAACCCACGTAACCGCTCTCTTACATCCCGAACTCAGTCCGCCGTGCCCCAGCCGGGTCTCTGTTCGACGACCGGTAAGGGTGCTTCAATTAGGAGCCTCTCTTACTGACTCGATATGAAGGTTGGAAGATCGTGACCGACATAAAATATCACGGCGTTATGCGAACCCACCGAGCCCGCGAGGATTTAAATATACTAAACGTAAGATAACTACCTCCTTTCGTGTCCGGAAACATCAGGTCGGAACATTTAACAAATCGTAGGTGTATAATCTAAGCGTCGAAACGGCTACCGAACGAGGAGTCGTGGACGGGAGCGCTCGGGGTGAGGGGTCGAGAGTCGGGGTTCGGGGAGCGAGCGTCGGTCAGTCGTGGTGGTGGGAGTGGTGCGCGTTGTCGGTGTAGTCGTCGTAGTCGCGCGGTGCGTCCAGCTCGTCGTCGCGGCCCTCGTACTCGTCGCCGGCGTCGGCGTCGGCGTCCGTGTCGGCGTCGGCGTCGGCGTCCTCGTCGGACGCGTCGCGCGCGCCCCCGCCCGCCTCCTCGCGGCGCGGCATCTGCGGGCTCGCCTCCTGCGCCACACACACCGCAACCCGCCACGCGCTCCGTTACACACCGAGCCACGCGCCGCCCCGAGACTCGACCGACATCGTTAATGTAAACCCATTCAAAAGCTTTCTACTGAACGTGTTAGACGATTTATAGCATCCACTATATATGCGAGTTAGGCACGGCTAATTAAATTGAAAAACTCCGATCGATTCGAATCTCTGTCGGTGGCCGGCGATCCGGGGTGGGATTCGAGCCGATCGGCGCTCGGCGGCGAGGCACTGACCTTGCTGGGGCGCCACCCGCAGCCGGGCAGCGGCAGGCCGTCGGGCCCGAGCGGGCAGGGCGCGTCGAGCCCGGGGACTCCCTGATCACCTTTATCGCCCTTGTCACCCTTACGACCTCGCTTGCCCACAGGCCCCTGTTAAATTTGAGAACACGACGACTCAGTAACGTTACGCTGTACCTGTATAACACCTCTGGTTTTGTTTAAAACCCTACATCTTTTGTAGCATTGCATTTGTAGATTTCTGCTCGATTTTTTATATTCATTAACTGAGATTGTTCTTAGGATCTAGAATAATCTAGATAAGTTAACTTTAGGGATAAACACATACTTTTAAATCTTGAACACGCTTCTCAAAGCAACATATGTACAAATATATAGTTCTTATAACGACGGGATGAACCATTTTATTACAAAATCGATCTATAAGGGTTTGTAGATAATTTACTATAATTATTACTATTACTATATTAATTATTTAAACTAAGCGGCATTAAAAGTATAGAACGTAAGTATTCGTTAGTAGTGCATGCACTGAGAGAGATCGATGGCCAGAAAGTTAGCGATGAATCGGATGCAGGGAGCCGACAGAAGGAGCGGTGCGTTCCATCACTTACGGGTTCTCCTTTGTAGCCCTTGTCGCCCTTGGGTCCCTACCGAGGGAAATACCAATAAGTTATTGCGACACGTGCCATACAACGGTAACTATTTACCAAACCGTCCAGGGACTCACCTCTTGTCCGGGGATTCCGTCTGTGCCCTGAAATGGCGGTGTAAGGTTGTTAATAGATCGTTAAAGGACACGACAAATACAATCATGTGCCAGTGTAGGAAATATGTACATATAAGTAAATACAGTACGTACTGGCAGTCCGGGGTCGCCGCGCTCGCCCTTGGAGCCCGGTTCACCTTGCGCACCCTGCACGCACCAATTCGATATAGTTCACACGGTAAGCACTTACGTGGCTCAAAACTATCATGTATTCAAAGAGTGCTATGATACAATGAGCTGCAAAGGTTGTTCAGTCGGTAAAATCAAAATTGCGGTTAACTTAAATACAAGATATTAACTTGAATGAAAATAAATAATGTCGCTTGGGGTGGGTATTCTGTTCAAGTAAATATTTTTAGAACCGTTGTGATTTGAAAATCGATTTAGTTTTCTGAAGGTTTTACTTCTACCACTTGTGGAATGCACTCACTCAACATTTTTTTTTTTGATTCCGTATGTATGTTACATTTTTACTACAGTATAGGTACATGTGCATCCAACCAGCAGGTCAAAGTCCTCCCGACAACACCCCACCACAAAACAAGTAAGACCCCACTCTGGCGCTATGAGCTAATTGTCATGTTATTTGGTGACTCACAGACGACTCATGCCTACCGAACAATTTATACGTTTTACTCAAATAAAATGTCATTTTGGCATCGGTACCGGTTATTTTCCTACGGTACCTTCGCTTCAACAACGGAACAAGGAACTGAGTATTTCGCTCTAAGAGTTAAAGAAAGTCGTGAAGAATTTAAGTTCAATTAGGTGAGTATACACCGCGGGTGCTCGTAGCGGTACCGGCTCGCGCGCCTGTAGCGCGAGCCGGGCTGGCACGCGGCGCCGACTTACCTTCATGCCGTCGAGTCCGGGCGGGCCCTGCGGAACAAGCCACACGTCAGCACTGAACACAAGGGCGCCGGGACACTCGCCGGTACAGCGGTACAGCGTGGTACAGTAGACAAGAGAGCAGTCAGCAGGACGGGCGTCGCGCATGCGAGTCGACGGCCGCGCGAGCGAGGATGCAGCAGGCACAGGCGCCGCCCGACACGAGTCGCGCTCGTTGGGTATATTACGAAGAGGGAAAAGAAAGTCCAATGTGCACGGCATGCAATTTTATTTTCGTTCAAAATAATTTGTAAACAACAATATTTTATGCTCTCGTCACGTTTGGTACAAATGACAACTTTCTCATAAAAAAACTAAATTCTTAAAAGTACACTTATTTTATACGATTAAGAGACAGGAAAGATTATTATAATATTTATAATAAGTACATACTGGGACAGGGCGACATCCACTCGTAGCGAAGAAACGAGGTATCCGAAGGATTATAAAACAGATGACAGATCAAAAATTTCCGGCCGAGATGCAAAGAATTAGTCAGCTCGATAATATCATAGCAGGGATAGAGAGAATAAACAATAAGGGTTTGGGATTTGAGCGACCAGTATAACGATCGTAGTGGAAATGCTAAAACGTCGGGTGATACAGAGTGGAAGTAGACAGCCTCGTACTCGAGAGAGTCACATGCTCGATCGTGAGCTGGACACCGGGCAGTAACGGTAGAGGGCCCTTTGACGAAATCAGACGAATACTTAGTCTAAGAATCGATACGATTTGTACATTCACGTTCAGCTCGGAGGAGGCTCGCGGTCGCAGCGGTGCCGTGGTGTGGAATCGTTACATTTGTTAAATGGTGTACTTTTACACTGAATTACAAAACTGGTCTCCGAGAGACGACAGACACCCGCCCGGCCGACCTGCGGCCGCGGGCGCCTCGAGCCGCCACAATAAATAATGAACGTCCATCGACCACAATATTATAATACATCGAGATTACTTTTAGGAGACAGACAATCGACGACAAAATTCAATACGCACGAGTCAACATTAAAGTAGGAGTAGATATAGAATAGTGGCATACACCTGCGAAGGAGAGGGCGCTGGGCTCGGCTGCGGGAGCGGCCGGCGCACCTCGGGACGGCAACTCGGGCGCCGCGGGCCGGGCGATGCCCGCTCTATCTTACTAAATATATTTATAAACACGATAATACTTGACAATATACATAATTTAGCTGGTGATTATTTTTTTAACCTAGTATAACTTAGCCTACGCGTTTGGGCGAGTCGCCTCGTAAGTACCGGTGGGCCACGGTCGAGCGATGTGGCGATGTGGCGAGTCGGTGCTATGATATACTTATCGATAACCACTACGCTGACACATAAATATCACATGCGCGCGGCCGACGTCATTGTTTGTACATAATTATATTATGCTCGCTTCCGTAGAAACTCGAAATTTGCAATTACTCGAGCTCCCTCGTAAGTCCTAGGTGACGTCGATATGATAAATTTGGGTCCCTCCAACGAAGCGGCCCATTCGTTGATTTGTAAACATTAAACGATCCAGCCCGACGCGGCGACGGTATGTAGGTATGTGCATGTACAAGTTTAATTAATAAAAAGTATACACGATATAAGTTTTCGTTGACGAACAAGAAGCGCAATACCAACAATAAAGGTCAACCCATCGGTTTGGAGGTTTACAATAAATGGTTGTGTCCGTAACGAGTAAGTAGTGATCGCGCACGCGCACTCGGCACCGGGACCGCCTGCGTGAGGCTACTATGCCGATTATACAATAATTTTTATTTAAAATAGTCACTCTGATCGTTGGTTAGTTTCTTAAATATTATATTATTATCGTACAATTGATTTATCGAGTCTACACGTACATGTGTGAGTGCGAGGAACGTAGCGTCGTACGTTTATTTTCAATTATAATTATATCCTTAAATATTTTATAATATTATTGCACTTACAGCGTGTAAGTGACGTCGAGACGAATAATTGAAAAGGATCACAAAGATACATAACAATATGTCCCGAAGATCGTGATGGAGCGGTCAATGTATTGCAAAACTTTCAGTCACACTTGTAACACACAAGCGCGCTGTCGCGCCACGCTCTGGCCGCACTCTGGCCGCGCTCTGGCCGGACGACCGTGAACTACCCGGCGACGCGCGCCGCTAACCGTTCGTGAACTTCACGGATCGGTCGACTTGAAGACTTGACTTGGACGCTGCATTCATTTTGCATGGCATTGCAAATAAATTATTCTATCATAACGCATGAAAAGAACCAACATCATTCATGAGGAGACACAATCCTCGGTGTCTGGTTAGTTCCCGTAACGAGGTCACTCACACGCAGTAAAGGTCGATACATTACGAACGAATGATGTAGTTGTGTAAGCCACAAAGAAAGGACTGGTACTCTTCGAACCCACGGTGACAGATACTTGGCCTCATTGTGGTATTCGCTTACACAAAATAGAATCACATTCCACAGCCTCATGCTCATTAAAATTAACCTATTGATAAACAGTATTCAGTAACAATCACCTGATTCTAGTAAATTCCATGCAACTCTTCTTCGTGTCTCTCGCATTTTTCTGTTCAATTCGATTGAATTTATTTATCGATGGAAATTACGCTTATTATAAAATATTGGCTATATACAGTTACTCTGATTCATTGTAGTTATTTGGCTTGGAGTCAGGGCTTAAGTCCTTCAACTAACGCTGCGTTACAAACTAAGTCTTCTGACAATTAGAATAGATAATAATACTTATTAATAACATTATACAATAACAATAAGGAGGTAAAAGCAGAACAGAAGACATCGTATTTACAACATTGGTTTTCGATAATTTAGCACTGTTCAATATTCATAATCAAAAATATCGTCTCTTTACATATCTGTAACACTTAACGTTAGAGCTACGGTAAAGTCCCATTAAAATTAAGCGTATATAGATACAAATATTACAATTTACATGGAGGTGGGAGAGTAGCGCGGGTGTACCTCAACGGGCGTGCTCTTCGCATCGGTAACACCGGCAGCTTCGCTCACGCCGGTCGCGACGCCGCGTCAGCCACGGCGCTGGCATCGGTCGTGACGGTGGCTAGCGGCTCGCGCGCTGACGTGGTGTCACGCGCTAGTCACTACGTGAAGGCGAAGTCTGGCGGCCATCGATTCTCCTGCACCTACACCACCCCCCGTGTTAGTACACACACTCACACACCTATCTTACAGTTTCTAAGGAAAGCGTTAGTGAGTTTTTAGTTCTTTTGGAGAAAAAAGAAGCCGTGTGTTTCGAAGGATCAAACATGCTGATGTGACGTCGTTGCGACGAGATAAAAGATATCGATCATTAAGGAAGTATAAATTTATCGTGGTATAGAAAACGCAGGTGTACGTCGGTTATTGAAAATTTATAACTAAATCAATAAGTAGCAGAATTTTTCCTGAACACATTCCGATTCATCACGGGGGCCAAATATAAGATTTTTCTAAACTCGATTTGAATTCCCAGTTACCCAGTTAGTGTACATATTAGTAAAGATTAGCTAAGGTGCGGTGCGTAATGTGCGACCCGCGGCCGGAACACTCACCCTGGTGCCCGCGTCGCCCGCGCGGCCCTCCTCGCCCGGCAGCCCCACGGGGCCCTGCCACCAAACAAACACACGTCATGAGAACGTCAACCGACCTCCGCATCGCGGTCGGCCAATCACATCGCCAGCACCTCGACACTCACCGGCAGTCCCATCGGCCCGGCATCCCCCTTCTCGCCTCTGTCACCCTGGAATGCCAACGCAAACGTCATTACATTGTCTCAGCGTGTAGTGTCATTTCGTGGAGTAGGGCAGCGGTACTGACCGGCTTGCCGCGCGTACCGGGCTCGCCCTTATCGCCCTTGATGCCGGGCGGGCCGGCCACCCCGGGCGGGCCCGTGGGCCCCGGGGCTCCCGGCGGCCCCATCATCTGTAAGCACCGATACCGATTACTACTCGTTCGATAGTTAGGCTAACGTCTCACGTGACCTTTAACAGACAACTATTGGCATTGACATTTGCATTTCTCGGTGAACGGTCTGCTCGGTATGTCCTTCCTCATGAAACATGTTTGGCTGAAAAAGAATCTTGTCCAAATCCAGATCTATTATGCTAATTGCCGTTTTAAATTTAAATAACATTATCTAGATCACGTCCACGTTTGCATACCCATTATTATTTACTGTTCAGACTGCAGGTATCTTCATATCGAATGACGACATTATAATGAAAAAACTCAGTAGTTACGTTATCAAGCCATGGCGTGGGTATTTTACATTTATACTTATATTAATAAATGCATTATTTAAAAAATATTTTCTAGATAGGTAAGACGTTATCAAAATGTAAATAATTGAGTAAATACCAACCATTTCATGCCCGTACAGCTCGTACCCAGTGCCATCTCCCTGCAAGTTCAACAGTGGGTATAAAGATTAACAGTTCAATCTAGCGCATGATAATACTGGATAAGAGGTAGTATTGGAGCTGAGTCGAAGTTACACTGGATCAGGGGCAGTATTGGGATTAAGTCGTGGTCGTACTGGGATCGACCCGGGAACAGTGGAGGTTGCTACTTACACTTGCTGCTACAAGGAAGGGAAAGCTGTGAGCAATAGCATGGATAGTTACCTGTCGGCGTCTGAGCTTCCTGTACTTCTGACGGAGCCGCCGCGTCGCACCGGGAAGAACAACATTGTAAAATTAGTTTAATGTACTTCGCATGACATCATCGTAAATTACATATGTTCTTAGAATATTGAAGTGTATACTCACCGAGTCTCCTTTGTCACCCTTTTCACCCTTCAAGCCGGGATATCCGGGCGGACCGGGCAGCCCCGGCGCTCCCAGCATCCCGGGTGAGCCCATATCGCCGTACTCGCCTTTCGAGCCTTTCGGCCCTATCTCACCCTGAAAATATAGAAGCTCAAGATCAATACTGAAAACCGGTTAAATAGGATGAGAGCGTCCAGTGCATCGGTATACTGACCGGCTTCCCAGGCGGGCCCTGCACGCCAGCCGCACCGCCGGCCCCGTCCAGCCCAGGGGGGCCGCGGGGCCCCGCCTCGCCCACGCGACCTGTCCGAACATATCATCATGACATTACAACTCAATAAAGTCCAATCGATTGCACTTTAAACATTAATATTTACATAATACAACACCAAAAATACAACCGATCAGATAATTTTACACCATCGAGAGAGACGTTCGGGAAAGAAGAGTTTTAGTAGTCTCATGAAAGTGATTCATTTACCTCGATCTTCACCCGGGCAGGTGCTCTCCGGCCGGGTCGCCGCCGGCGAGGGGTCGCCGCGGGTCACGATCTCGCTCGGGAGGGTGCCTCGTCTAACGCGTCAGTCGTCACTTGTACCACAACAAAAACTACGTGCGAGAATCGTCCGCGGACGATCGAAGCGATATCATGCAGACGTGCACCGGGCGCGTGCAAAGCCAGCCGCTAGAGACGACGCGGAGAAGTCGATAGGGAGGTTCGGCGTCAGAGCTAGAGTCGAGCATGGCAGATGTCGAGCGAGAGACAGATGAAGGAGAAGACGCAGGCGATGGTGGAGCGCGTACCCGCTTGCCGCGCTTGCCGCGCGCGCCCTTGTCGCCGGGCGCGCCGGGCGGCCCCGCCACGCCGCTGTCGCCGCGCTCGCCGCGCCCGCCCTCCGCTCCTTCAACCACACACAAGTCAGCTCCGGCCGGTAAGTTAGTTGCCGTGTGTTAGCGCTAGCGGTACTGAGTTACTCCGAGGAGGCCGGTATTATCCCGCGCTCGGTTCTATCGGTGAGTCGACATAGGCCGTGGATTAGTTACTACTATGCCGCGGCTGTGCTCCTACACTACGACGACTAGCATGCTTCGTGACCTAACTACGTATCTACACGTTGGGGTAAAAATATAGTTAGTATCGTTACCGGGAGGGCCGGGCGGGCCCGGTGGGCCCTCGATGATGCCGGTTGGGAATGCGTCGCCTTTCAGCGTCGTCGTGAACCCACGTTCGCCCTTGTCGCCTTTGTCGCCCTGGAATTGTTTAACGCTAGTAAAAATATTCGTGACGTATAAGGTATAGGATAAAATATAAGGAATGTCTTTCTAGAAGTACATATGGGGTTCTGAAACAATTACGACGCGAATACTATTATGAATTTTGAGGAAGATAAGTTTTCGTATTAGCTACAGCTATCGTATTGATCGTAAGTGTTGCACTATAGAGACATATCTTAAGTGTTATGGCAATTGTTTAATATGATAGTACTGACTTTGTGTCCCACTGGTCCGATGGGTCCGGGCGGGCCGACGGGCCCGAGCGGGCCGGGGGCGCCCCCGGGCCCGGGCGGGCCAGTCGTGCCCGCGGGGCCCACGCGCCCGTCGTGCCCCGGCAGTCCTTCACCGCCTTGCGGACCCGGCGCCCCAGGTGGCCCCGGCTCACCTGGCTCGCCCTGTATGGTGTATGGTATTATAATTTGCGTTTGAATGTTGAAATTAATGCTCAGTTTGCTTTATTTCTAGAAATTCCGAACTGAAAATGAGACTTTATGTAGACACGACACTTTCAGCAAAGGTTCGGAGTATTTTTAATCGACTTGAAAACAGGAGGAGGCTTTCAATTCGGATGTTAATTTATTTTTATTCCTTTAAATTGATGAATCGTCAATAGGTCACAATCAATAAGTTTAGGATGTAGTCGTTTTTATATTATATGGTAAATCTTACTTTGTTACTGAGTCTTAGGAATGTTCTTATTAGAAAGAATATTGTTTACTGACTGAGTCACTTTACTCGAGTCCTTTAAATATTGTGGAGACTTGTGAGGGTACATTGTATTCGAATGTTGTGTTAATACAAAAAAAAACATGCGTGTATTCGTCTAATATTAGGAGTAATTTGGAAAAACCCAAAAGAACAAGCAGGCAGTATCAATTAAAAAGCGTGACACAAGCAGCTGAGTGGTTAAATGTTGTGATGAACGGCGGATGTTCTATGTATGTATGTAGTATGTGGGATGGTAAAATCTGAAGGGAACGAAATTTAGTAAGCTTCAGTAACTTTGACTTTCATAAATGCCCTCCGAGAACCTAAACTTTATAAATGGTTCGGATTTTTTTTATTGTACAAATGTCCTGTTTCTACACTAATTCATTACAGTTGGGGTATTTAATATTCATTATTCTAAGCCGTTTATAAAGTTTAGGCCGAACTGAGCTACCGACCGTTTGAAAGTCAGTCCTCAACTGAAAAGATTTTTTTAATATATTCGTGTTTTATCTGAGTTTATTAGTTATTTTATTTGAGTTTCAGAGTATAAAATGACCGTTATTCAAGAAACATATAATTTACGTATTTCATGAAAGGAGCACCAGTCACAGAGCATAAAGAGTAACATAATAATAAGAAATATTATTACGTCGGAAGATTATGTGATATGTTATATGTGGGTGGAAGAAAACCGAGCAAAGAGACCAGGAAAACTAGAATGGATTGTGCGAAAGACACGTGCATTAGAGGAGGGATACATAGAAATATACGAAGGGCTATGGTACATTAGAAACATTATTCTCTGACTAAGGGGCCGGTAGGGAGAAGATGTGTATGTTGACGGAGAAGCGGCTGAGACTGACCTTGAGCTGTATGATGGTGTGCGCGGAGACGTTGTGCCCCGCCGCCTGCAGCCCCTACATAGCGACATCTACGTGAGTACACCACGAGGACACACACGCACCGACATGCACACACGCCCGCGCGCGCTATCACGTGCCGCGCTGCTAGACCATGCTACTGCTCTCTGATTCGCTTTCGCTACTATCAAAGCGAATGAACTACTACCGGAGAAATGTTTTCTAACTAAATATTAACAGTCAACACATGATCCAGCAGCCACGTCAATGCGCCGCAAGCTTCGGGTCCATCATGTTAACAAGGGTAGTTTCACTACTTCTTGTCTATGTCCATTCTTAAACTGAGCAGAGTAAAGTGAAGGTATAGAAAATATAAAAAATATATACCAAGAATCTGCGGAAACTAACCTTATTCACACAATGAGGACCACGAACATGATCAGATTCCATTTATGAATATACAGACATTGGTCACATCAGTATAAAACTTCATAAATGTCGTGAGAGTAGAGAAATAAAAATACAGTAGACGTCGACACCAAAGCTAACTAAATAATTTTGAATAAAATGAAGCGCAACGTAATTGAACATTAGTCAGCGGTGCTGTCCATTACCACTGAGCCGTCGAAACTCAGCAGCGAGTGACGTCAGCGCGAGCGAGCGGCCCAAAATAAAACAATACTATACGTAAAGCGAATCCCACAAGGCGGGAGCTAACTACAACGAGCCGTACCTTCACGGCTATTATCTCGGCGGTGGTGTACGGACTTATCTTAAAGTTGTCCACCGATCGTTTCACACCCTGGAAGCGCATCAAAACGTCATTTAATTATCGAATCTCAATTCCTCTCATTTAGCTCATTAGAGGAAGATCTCCAGAATTTGGAGACGCCAGCTGCCGTAGAGGTTATATTAAATTTAATAAATGGAATAAGTTTAATACATATAAATCATCTTTCGACTTAGCATTGTAATGTTTTAAGTAGATAATAATAAAGGGATAATAAATGAAGATTCTATACATTTTACACTTTTTTGCAAAGTTTGTTCTCATCACCTTAAAAATAACACATTATTTGTTCTACCCCAGAGATAATTCAATTGACCCAACGCAGGTTGAATTGAGTTAGCAGTACCTTAACTGCGGAGAACACGTCGAAGCCGGGACTGCCGTGCTCACCCTTGTGCCCCTTGTCCCCGGACCGACCCTGGGAACACAACACACATAATTATCATAAAGCGTAGGGTATCCTCAGTAGGTAGGGATGCAGCATTTCGGGCTTGGTGCCGCTAGGGGTATTAGGGGTACTTAGTCGCGGACATTTCTAAGCTCATTTGCGATGGATCACGAATGAGACGAATAAAGAGATTTATCATGATCCATTCCACGACATAGTTATCGATAAGCTATTCCATTTTGAAAGCTAGATATTTACCTCGGAAAATAATTTAACAAAATTTTGCTTACCGGGTCTCCCTTTGGTCCGTCCAATCCGATAGGACCCTGGAATTTGAGAGAACTTTAGTGACTTTTGGAAGAAGCGGCACCTTGATTACATAGCATTATCACAACAGCCACGTTCAGTACTTGAACTATCTACACAAACACACAAAATATTTTAAACGTTGAAGAGCCATCCACTCCAAGCGCAGAAATCACCCAAAAATTCCTTACGTAAATTATTTTAAGCATATTCTAAATATATCATTTCTGGGTGTGATATCATCGTTGGACGTCAGAAGTTGGTTATTATTTTGAAAACAGAATTTAAAATGTTACTAGCACCACCTCCTTACTAAATGCTTGCTGGTAGCTCAATTTGAGCGAGGCGGTTCTAAAACTACAGATTTTATTAATAGGTTTAAACCGAAGCATGTTAAGTGTTGAGAAGCTGCACACCACACGGATCTATCTACTGGTGGGTTAGTGGCTTTAGTGGAAGAGGCGTACTCTACTAACCAATGGGACCTCTGCAACATTGAGCCTTAAACTTATGTCACTGTCTTGCAGCTGTAAACATTTTAGTTATCAAGCGTAATGACAGAAGAAGTCTTTGTCACTTCTAGCCAAAGCACTTGATAAATTTGAATGATATCTCTTTTGGGGTCACTTATTTCAAATAGATTATTAACAACATTAACATTCAATTCAATAACTAGATCAGATATTTTATTGTGCCAGTTTTTTTGTTCTTTTTATTTTACAGTTGAATAGAGAAATTATTGATTCAATTCCACCGTTTTGATACAATTTTTTTTGATTTTGTACTTTTTTCCGATTCAAGAGGCGAGAAAACGAAAGCTTTTCTTTTATACTATGAAATGTGGTCAATTTATTTTTGCAAGTGAGTAAGTTGCAAAAACCCATCGGTTAGTGAATAGAGGCGAGGCGAGGCGAGGGGCATGCCACAACCGGGGACGGGGCCGGCGCGGGCGCGGGCGCTCCGCCTCTTACCATAAAGCCTCGCTCGCCCTTCTCGCCTTTGTTACCCTGAAACGTCACACCCGTTAGAGTAGAATAGACAGTACCCCCGCAATCACACTCCACGACGCGTCACTTACGCACACGTTCATCTTTTAGGTTTTGAGAGTGACATACCTATGCTAAAATGTACCAGAATAGTGTTTTTATGGATCCAACAGAATTTAGCAAATGACAAATGATAACTGTTAACATAGCAAATAAATGATAAAAAATAGTTTTTCCCTTCTGAAGCTCGCCTTCATCAGTAATAGTGTCGTGAAATTTATTGCAATGAACGTGATATTAAATATTTACAAAATTAAGAGAAAAATGATACTTAAATAATAAGAGCAAATAAAAAATTAATACCGGGAATCCATTCTTCCCAGGCGCTCCCGTTAAACCCTGCAAATGAAATAAAGCAACGTAACTACATGGCGTTATAGCTGGTGCATATTCAATGATAAAACTAAATTGTGATGGAGCGAACAATTTATGACATGTTATGAAGTTTAAGACCTGAATAAGAGGCTTCTCTAATGATAGTCAGAATGGCATGATGTTAAGCTGAAGGACATGGAACTCACCGGTGGACCGGGCTCTCCTGGATCCCCTTTTTTGCCTTTCTTTCCTCTCTTGCCCGGCGGGCCGGGTGGACCTGAAATAGTTAAATAAATCCCTTAATAAGTGCATTATATTTTCGGACAGACTCGAAAAATTATCAAAAACATTACTAGACCAAACAGATGATTTTCAATTGATTTACAATACCAGACGATACACACAAATAAAAGTGATGTCATTTAGGTATTAGCTTTTCTGACTCAACAAGTTTACGAGATAACGGTTCTCTGTTTCGAAACCAGCTCGTGATCGGTACTCATTTATCAAATTTCATTATAAGATATGCTCTATAAATACAAATAGTGTTCATTATAAATATCATAATACTTTGAAATACCTTCCAATGTGCAGTTCTATCACGCACAACACATTGTGTCAAAGATCACTTTCATTTATGGATATAATATAAGCATACAATAGGTATCAAAAAGGCTGTAATACAAAATAATGATGTCGAAAAATCACGGTGAAGGAATGTGAGTTTTATTAACATCATTAGCGAGTAGGCTTCCCCCTGCAAAGTATCAGTGCCTAGTGCAGCCAATATTGTGGTGAGTGCTCGAGTATGATTCCGAGAGGTAGAGTTCAGCCAACATGACTGTGTAGCAGACGTAAGAAACGGCATAGACGCTGACCCATCATCAAGTTTTCATTAATCCAGAGGAGTAGGTATATAGATGGCGGGTTATAGAACAGTGCCCTTAGCACGAACATCTAACGTGATCGTAGCGTCATCGTAGCGAGTACTCGCACACGTTACGCTTGCGATACCATTTTGGTAGCACGAACGCTCACATTCTAGTTAACGTCAACTCGCTAGTAAAACTCCGTTTGCGTTTCACTATCGTGAAAAGAACGAATGACATTGCATTGCAAGTAATGAATGATTCGTTTAGAAATTATGTAAAATATTTATATCACCAATAAAATATTTTTTACATGGAGTAACAAGAAAAGATAAATATGAAAACATGTTATTATGCTTAGATAAATAGTTTTACAGCAGAATTCATAAGTAATTCTTCTATTATTAAAAAATAAATTTAATGATCTTGTCAATAAATTGTTTAAATAATGTTGAACGAAAAAAGGGTGTCATGGCTGTCAGTTGATAAGTTGAAAATTTTATATTTAGGCGCGAAATCTATGTGTATGTGTATATATGGAGGTTGCAGTTTTCGAAAACATAAAGACGAGCTAGATTTTATGAATTCAAGGAAGATAGCAATTTTAGTGGGAGGGAAATCTTTTATGAATAAAAGTTTTTTTTTAGTTTCGGATATAATATTAAAATATTAGGTAGAATAAATAGATTTTTATTATAAATTGCTTATTTAATGAGGTTTAAAATTAATAACAAAATTTTAACATATAATCGACTTAGATATTTGTCCCGCATTGCTCTGCCCCTGGAGAGCTTGTCTGTCCGAGTGTTCGACTCTCTCACCATCTCTGCTCAGGTTTTTCAGAACCCCAAATGTAATTCTTTATTATAACCCTGGTGGGAACATGCATTTTGTTGTATTTATCTTGCGGGAATTCCTTTCTGGGTCGTGATACGGTGACATTAGCCAGGACCGTTTAGGGTAACTGGAATCACCTGCAATGAAAACTTTATGTTATAGGTATTTCCAATGCTCAACAAGCAGAATACTATGTGACTAGGTACTCTAGTCATTAGCATTGATTTCGCGCGACTTGTTTATTTGTAATAGATAATAAGGAAGCTTAAAATTAGCATGAATAAAAATAAAAATTGACTAATTTATTTTTAACTAACCTGCAATTCCAAGCTGACTCTTTTAGATACATTCAAGTTGGTGTTATGGCGCAATTTGTCAACGATATAGTAAAATGCTTCTTTTGTTAATCTATACTGCCTGTAGAACTCTATATCGTTGATTTTACTTGGGTCGAAACAATTCCTGAGCCGGCGGCGTTGATCAATATCACTATAAATATTAAGTAAAAAAAATTATTAGTTGCTAACTAGGAGTTTATTTTTTGAATATCTAAGTAGGCACCTACCTAATTACACAATAATAAAGATTTTAACAGTAAAAAGCTTATCGATTTACTTCTTCCTCATGTTGATAACTATCAAAAATATCTGAATATAAATAGGTGCTTCTCAGTCTCCACATTTAGAAACAAGTAAATAAATGATACTTCATAACACTAAAAAGCAAATAAATAAAATAACACCTAAAATATCTTACGAGGTTTCAAACAAATATCGAATAAAACTAAACTTCATGAAGCTCTCACTTCAAAATTGCCGGTGAAAAGATCGACGATAGCTGGCTTTCGTCCGTGGCGATACCTTACGTCAAAAAACGCTTCGTGCTGCCAAATAGTACAATCTTACATACATATCCCCGTTAACGTCAAGTGAACGTCACGCAAGAAAAACGTGGCAAGTGTCAAAACTGCCCATGCTACCAATTCTAAGTTCCGTTTGCGTACGGTATGCGTAATGTTCGATTCTTCATACAAATTAGCTTTTTGGCGCACACGATACGATGACGCTACGATCACGTTAGATGTTCATGCTAAGGGCACAGGTGCGGCCGGTGGTGGTCGCTGGTGGTCGGTGGCGGCCACACGCATCGAGCTCGACGTACAATTAGCCGCGAGCTGTCCGCGGCCGCCGCTAATTACGATAAACGATACCAGCTCGATTGCACGCCATTAGCTGCATTAATAGCTCATTACCCGTTCATTTTACACGTGTCTGATGGAGTCTCATCTCAGCCGTGAGCTCCTATTAGCTGGCGCTATAATTATATGAGAGGCACCTAGTATTACTTTGATATAAAAAAAAGTGGATGTGTATGAGCGTACTTCGAACGTAAAACTGAAATAAAAGCTAATTATCGGGCTTCTTCAGGTTGCACATTCTTAGTCGCGTTAAGGAATACAAGACTGACTTACTAAGTAGAAGCTGGAAACTGATTTTCCAAATATGAAGGTTTATGGTACTGAACCTAACCACCTACTGATAAGAACCGGCAAGGAACACAGCATGATTACTTTTACAATATGCACAGGTTTTTTTTTCCGAAATTTAACATTATACACATATTAGATTACAAAATATTAAAGTTTTCAGGAAATGTATTAACCGACACTGCAATAAATGAAAGTCTTAAAGGTGGATAGATGTAACAAAAGTAGTACATTCCAGTATCACGTGTGGGGACAAAAAGTATCACATGTAGTAAATCCCACGTCTAGACGACTAGCGGCGGGGAGCCGCGGCGACCGGACGCGTTGTTATATAGCCGAGCTAACTAATAACTCTTAAGGCACCTATTTAGGGAAACAGCTCACTTGTTGCTCCGTCATTTAATAATTGTCTATACTTCCGGAAACTGCCTCTCAAGTGGCAAAGTTGGTGCCCACATTCATTCTATGTTTCCTCTTATTTTTTTTTATAAATAAGGATTGTTTCTAACTACATAGTTATAGATATTTACACCCAGACTCAAAAAAAACAGACACGTTAATGTCCACAAATGTTATCCTATAGTCATATTTATCCTAAGTGTTATCTTTGATGGAAATCGATCCCACGACCCGTGGTGGTCCGAGACCCTGACTGACACTCCAACTGCCTCGATAAACAGGTTTACCGGTACCGAAAGCTAAATAGTAGACCTTCATTTCGGCATTCGAAACTACCAAAGTATTTGTGCAATAAACTTTTACTTTCACAAATATTCATGAGTATTAAATAAGCTTACCTAGTGTGGTCTCTCGTCCAGCGCATCTCTCGCTCGTTAGCTATTCCACAAGTGTCGGCTTGATCATAATCTAATGAACGCCGCGACGTGACTTCATCATCGGCGGCAGCTGTCGCGATGACCACTGTCATCGCCGGCGTATTGCACTTTGGACATTATTAACGCTGGCGTAGAGAATGCTTTAGATAAGCAAATAGCATAGCGATACCGAACCGGCGAGCGATCACACGCGCGGCGTGACAGAGCGTGCTCGAACGCCTAATAACGCAGTAGGGCTCTCAAATCAACGCTTAATTACGACAGTAATGGCGAGTGACGTGTAAATAAGTGCTTTGCACGTCGTATTGCAAATTAATGTGGATATGTATTAGAGACCCGCGATGTCGTCCCTCAGGGGCCCCGGCCGGCGCGGGGCTCCTGAGGGGTCGGTAACCAAATTACGCGGGGCTCAGTTTACTCTCTCCTGGTAATCCAGATTTACCTTCGTCATACAATTGGATAGATAATCACATAAACATAGTTTATATTATTTGGTAGTTGTTAAGTTTTCTTTTTTATTCTAGTTAGTTTTAGCAGTCACTCGTGTCGATGTCTATTGAATAAATAATTATAGACATACTTAGTTTTATTCCATAATTTGAACCTATGTCTAATATAATCTCAAATGTAAGTGAACGTGGTCAGCAGAAAAAGTGTTTTGGGATTAGAAGTGGTGACACCTAAATTTGATTATTCTGACAATTTGAGTGAACCGGGTGCAGCTTAGAAAAGAAATTGTCAGTTGATGATAATCGAAATTTAACAAAGAGATTTAGCAATGTTAAAGTTTAAAATATTTGCTAAACCTCTATTGAAACCGTTCGCTAGATAAATAAATCAGAACAACAGCAACATCAAAGTATGGTAAGAGATATTTTCTATATTTACTTGACTGTCAGAGAATACAGGGAAAATAATCCCAGGGTCAATCGTAGCGCGGGCGCGGGCGCTCGGTGCCACGAGCAGCTGGTTTACCTACCGACCTACATATTTGGTGCCTGCGTGGTGTAAAACGTAGCATTAACAATACTATAAAATTAATATATAATTACCATTGTTTTTGTCCTGTGATGTTCACATCGGATCTAATGTATGTCGCAACAAGAACTATATATACTATGTGAGTTCAAAATTTCAGCAAGATCGGTTCAGCCTTACGGACGTAACAAACAGATACTTCCGAATTTGCAATATTTGCATGGTTCTCGATATAGATGTTAATTAAAGTTGGTAACAGGGTTGCCGCATGTGCCTCTTACAAAAAATAATTTACGAGGAGGGGTGGTATGTTTGTTCATGTTCGTGTGCGCTCGGGATACATCGGAGCACCTCGGGCGCTATCGTCGTTGAACTCATGTCGCATTCAATTAGGTTGGTAAACAGATTTTATCATTTGAAGTCTACTGCGGCTCAAGTCTCACGAACAAATTAAACATTTTCTTACAAAACAAGTCGCACGCGCGTCGCGCCATTGCTATATTTAGCACGAATTATTCACATGTGTGCACAAGTCGCATTCAATCGACTTCATTAGTATGGAAATTTTATTGATTGCTTTAAGAGTAATTGCTCCAAAAACATAACATTATGCCGTTGACTTAGATACGATAATAAAGGTACGATTTCTAATTAAAATGGAGCTTCGTGTCGTAGCGCGCTACGAGTTTCGTAGCGGGTCGATGACCTAACGGTATCGAGGTTATTGTACAATATTGTGGGATTCATTAAATATTTTTACTTTTATTTACAACAATATAATTAAATTTATCTAGTAAGTAAGTATCTGAAATATAAACAATGCAATTCGTGGAATGCTCGCGGGCGGAGGTGGAATAACCGATGCGTCATGTCTTTATTTACATATTATTATTTCGAGGTAAATTTCCAACACAAAGCAGTCCCGTGAAGTTTGAGCGCAAGAACAAGAAGCGCATAATGTATGAGCCACATGTGACGTGTAGGCTCCGCGAAAACGATGTCTATGTCCGCGCGCCCCGCCCCCCGCCGCCCCCCGCCCCCCCCCGCCGCCCCCGCCCCCCCCCCCCCGCGCCTCTCCGCGACCCCTCCCGCCTCCTGGCGTGCCCTGGCGCCCTCTGTGCGAGACGTGGATAAATGTACGACACATACAAAAACCAATGGTTGGAATACTGCTGAGTAAGCTGGCGAGAATAAAGATACTTGTGCCCACCCCCCGCTAGATGGCAGCTTGGTGTCCACTTTTAAAACACACTTACGCGAGCCTCCCGTACATGTCCCGTATATAGCCTTTTTTATTTTAGATTATTTACCAAATCACTTCAAATACTTTATTTCACAAATAAGTAGGTACTATAGTAAAGCTATCTTTGCCTTAGTTCGGAGCACTTTAGAATAATGCCCTAGTATCTGGAACCCTTACTACAAAACCACATAAACAGGATTGAGAGAATTAAAAAGAGATTTATGTTGTTCCTTACGGTCCATCAACGAATACAGCGTGAATTACCATCGCACGAGGCTAGATTAAAACACATGAATATGATATCTCTGCAGGACCGCTGGGTTATGGATCATGTTATATTGTAAGGTTTCTGGTCGACTGTCCTCAGTTACTTGCCGAAATCTATTTTACGGTTCCTCGTCCAAATTTTAGAATAATTAACATTAAGCCTTTCACAGTGAATAGGTCTAGAACCAATGTTGGAGTAAATAGCATTTTTACAAGACTTTGTAACGAGCACAATAGAATTTACAAGAATCATAAAACAGACATATTATTTTGTTCTTGTACAAGTTATAAAATATACCTGGTTTGAAAGAAAACCCTTTTATTTTTTCAGCACACCGGAACTTATCTCCTTAGATATTTGTCTGGGGGTTCGTAACGATCTTTGGAGAAAATTCCAAGCTGAAACATTATGTACCATATTGTAATACTAAATTCATTACAATCCTTGAGATTTCCAATCCACCTGTGCATTTTAAACACTACCCAAAACCAAGTTCACCTGTATACAGTTATATTATGTTATAGGTTTTCTGAATTTCGTACGTCAGCTACATGTATTGTTGAGTGCACGTTCAAGGAATCGAACGTAGCCAAGCTTGATCAGCACGTTATTATTGAGATAGCTTTTTCCTCGAGACCCTAAGGAGGGTTCTGTTTCGACCGATTTCAATAAAGCTTAATCGCTCCTAGCGGCAGAGCGGGCGCCTAAACGGTCACTTTGTTTGAGCGTCGAACATAGACGACGTGAAGAGGTTTTTACAGGGTCAGCAACTCGGGAGTGATGCAGCCGTTAATAGGCTGCTACATATAGTTTGCAATCTCTGACCACAATATCACCGTGGTAAGAGATGATGTGACCAAAGGTGGTAAGCACACAAAGCCAAGAAGGGAATTGACTCTCAAGCACCGATAAATCCTTGTCGACTGATTTTCCCTTCCTCTGTGCTATGGTTTCCTGACGATGTATTCCTACACCGAAATTTCAAGCTCATTGTAGAATTCGAACCTACGGCTCCCGTCATGGTATGACAGTACCGAGTGAGCTATCATTGCATTGAAAATTGTTCAATTGTTAGATCTCAAAAGATACGTAGTATAATATAAAGCAGCGACGGTCTAATTTTGAAATTATAAGATGTCCTTATATCTTGGATTTAGTGGTGGCGTATGGCAAGTTTAAAAAATAAATCACAATTGGAGAATTCGTTTATTATACTAATTTGTTATTCAGATTAGCTTCGCTCTTAAAATATTTTAATAATCAGAATGGACTGCAAGCTTGCCGAATTTTATAAGATTGGGGATAAAAGAAAGCCAAGAATGATATTATTAAAACTGCTAATTAAATGTAAATGAATGGTACGGCAGGTGTCGATGTATCGCAGGCTTCGATGGTCGCGGAGACACGCGGCTTCAGCTGCGGGGGAGCGGGGGAGGGAGAGGACCGAGCCGTAAAGCAGCACCACATTATTGGGCCATTACCACCCCACTTCTGAATTTTGATAATCGAGTTAATCCAGAGCCAGCGAGGGGCAAAAAATATGGCCTCGCGCCCTCTCGCCGCGCGAAATTGCGCGCAAATCGAGTTAGCCTCGTTCAAGCGCCGTTTCGCTTCTAACTTCAGAAAGTAATCTTGTTTTTTCGAGGGTCCTCTTCATAATGAAAATATTGTGTTTAGCGAAATCGCGGGATTACAAGTGTTCGCGATCAGTCGTCGCGGAGTATATTTGCATAATGCGGTGCAGCGGCGGTGCTCAAGTTGAGTCCCACGCAGCATGCTGCATGCCGACGGCACTCACCTCCAGCACCGCCGATGACATTCAGGAACACCACTATGGGGGGCAATCGAGTGTGGGGGGAGAGAAAACCGACTTTGCTTGTACGCGACATTAATGAATCCTCAAGTCAGTAGCGACGCAAACAACGTAGGTAGGTACCAATTAAAATATTTTATTCGCTATTTAAAAAACATTGTATCATAAATGTGTACTTGCGCTTGTAAGGATCAATACAGTGGCAAAGGTTATTCGTTGCGCCTTGCATACGCGGGAGGTCACCATGTCGACTTATTTATGGTTATAGTCTTTTTAAACACATTATTTTAAGAAGTAGGCAGGTAGTTAAAGGAAGCTAGCCCCCGGCGCCGGTGCCTCGGGGCTGCGGATAACCCTTCCGCGGTCCCTCGCGTCGCGAGTCCCCCAACAAACGACGAAAGTAACGAATAAAACATGCTAATGGCCCAAGTTTCGGCTATTAGTTGTTGCTAAACTGTTGTTTGTCGCCGACTGAATTTGTTAATATTCCAGAGACAAATGGAGCGTCCCGGCGACCGCGCCTGGCCGGGGGGGGATTCGACTAGCAAGAATTACCGGTTTACAAAGACTCATCGACCACCTACTGCCGAACACAAACCTCCCTAATAAATTGTGGACACTCCACTATTAAAAACTAATTACGTTAATAACACCATCAAATCCCGCAATTACCATAAAATACCCTAATTTCTTTAGTCATTTCGTTCTCAATAAAATTATGTATAATTTATGTTTTTTGTACACTTGTTTTAAGTGGAGAGCGTGATGAAGTCCAACCCTCATTTCCGATAGGTTTGTAAACGTTTGTTATTGTTATTTGATAGTTGGTAAACACCGTGGGCGGCAGCTGCGTGCGGCGGCGAGCGGTGGTAGGTAATAACAGATCCGCATGTTGTAATTAGCGAAGAAAGAGCCGCTTTGCCTCCCGAAGTGTGTCAGGTGCTTCTTTATGTCATTTAAGACAAATTATCCGTTTCTTCTCACCTTAAGATGATTTCTTAGCTAATAGTGGTATAGGACCTAATCAGAATAAGCTTTAATGTTATGACAAAAATGCAAAAATGTGCTTCACAGTTACATCACACAGGAGAACATCTCAAAGTGTTTACACTACACTGTGACTAGTATTTAATTAGAGTTGTTCTGAGTGTGTCGCTCTGTGTAGTGTCTCGTGCACTAGATCGGTCTGGAGCTGAGCTGAGAGCGACACCTGCTCCACGAAGTGCGGTGCTCGCCTCGAGTGTGCTCACCTTGAGCGCCTCGTGGTTTATTCTCGCACCGACCGAGTTATAAAAGTAAATGTTAAGAAGAGTCTGGTTTGTTTCAGCTAGAGCAATATGCCGGTAACTACAAGAAACTGGTGCAAAAACCGTTCTTCACAGAATAATTGTGTTCTAAGATTTTAGTTTTAACTTACAATCGATTCACCAATATGTGAAGTGAGAACATTTGCCAATCATTAGGTACCAACTGGCTAATGCTAGGGTTGGGGACACGAGCAGGAAGTGCCGCTAAAGGGCGGGGAAGCAATTAAAACGGTTTGTTTTTAATTGTAAGATATTAATGTTCCTCAAGGAACCACATGTAATTACACTGAAGGGCCCCGGGCCCTCGGCGGGCGGTGGGAGCCTTGAGGGAGTACATCGCATGTGTGTTTGCGTTTAAATCATACACATGCTAGGTATTATGTATACATCCAAAATATTTCAGAAATAAAATTATTTATAGCCGACTGCATAAAATAATGAGGTTCGAAATTCGGCCGTAATTTGTACGAATTTATAAAACGGTATTGATTAAATTAGATCGGACATTTAAAATAATAGAAAGATACGAATCAAAATAATACTGCTTTACTTACATGTTTGTTGGGTTGTCATTTGGGTCGAGTTCCAAAATTATAATTTCAAATATTAATGAGTTATTTGCAAAAAACGAAATTAAAAAGCATTGTCTTTAAATATGAGAGAAACGTAAAATTTTCTTAATTAGAGGGAAGTTTCGTGAAGACGTTAGTAGTCGGAGCGGGTTGTTGTTTTACTTAATTATGAGTGAAATGGAACCGCTTTGTTCCGCCGACGGACGCGAGGGGCGGCAGGGGTGACACGACAGCACGAGCCAAGACAAGCCTCGAGGTGACATCGCGAGCCTCCTGCCTCTAATGAGGATGATAATCCATTTCAAGACAGTGACTACCAGATAGGTACCAAAGTGTCGAGGTCTCGTATCTGCGCTGTTTAAATAAATTGCTCTTTTTTTAGTAATCTGAAATGATAAATAATTAATAATGGTAAATGTTATTTATACCTTTTATTTTTATAATATAATTAGTTATATATGTATATGAAATTTCATAAAAATCGATCAAGCCGTTTCGGAGGAGTATGGTATCTAACATTGTCATTGACACGAGAATGTTATATATATTATAAGATATTTATCCATAGTAATATCTTGTTTAAATACGCATCTGCCCTTCGAGCTACAAGATATATTACAATTAGTTTGTATTTTTATAATAATATATTTATTAATAGAAAATTTTCTATCAATAAATTTTTTAAACTAAAATTACTTAAAAAAAATCTAACTTTAGACTTTAAAATCTATTTTGTAGCTCAAATGGTAGTATGGTAGTAATGGTAGTATTTAAACAAGATACCAAATTTTAAGAAGATTTTTTTGTTGTGTGCATATTAGTACCTGTTTAAAGACATTGGATCGTTACATAAACCTACACGCGAACTAAGCTGAGCTTGTATGAAGGTCCCACGGCCACCGGCGCGACTGTATGGATATAAAATTGCTGGTGGAGATACTTTAGTCAGAAGCGATAATAAAATTAGGCGAGTTAGCGAAAGTTATAGAGTGAAAGTGCAATCAATAGCAACAGTTTACAAACTCGGTAACGAGTCGGTCAAGCTACGGGAAGGTCGAGCTCCCTCCCGAGCGCTCACTCTCAGAGGGACGCGTGCTCGCCGCGAGAACACCCGCGCTTGCTCCCGGACTGTCGCGATGATCATCATAAACAAAATATCCCACGGCCAGATATTATGATACTTTACAACGTGACTTCATTTTTGAATATATAAATATAACGCCTCAAAAAGTTATAGAACTAAATAAATAATATTTAGGCTGGAGCACTACTGCGAAGTAATTATTTCCACGCGCGGCAGACTTCAAACAACTCAAGTTTAACGGCCGTAAACTTTGAGAGGAAAATTTGGACACGTCCATAAAAGTTGTTCTGCGAACGGTTAATAAAGGCTAATGAAAGGTTCTCTGGAGGCGCCGTCACGCGGCTCTCAAGGAATCGACGTAGTGTTCCGCACCGCGGCCCCACCCGCTCTGAAAGATACCTATTCCTTCATATAATCTTTACAGAGCAAACTAATATTCTAAATATGGCATACTAGTATAATATGCTCTTAAGATCCCACTGGAACACGCGTAAAACTACGGGGCGGAAGCAAGACAGAAATAAAACAACGTTCTTTATATGAAACTAACTAAGAATTAAAGTTTCTCCAGAGTAAAAACTTTACTATTATCACTTGGGAATAATGTAGCCTTTTATCAGTAACAAATTTTAAAACTCGAATGAGTAGTTTCGGAGACTACTCCTACTTCAAAATTTATGAAATTTTAGTAGAGAAAGAATCGAGAGAATGTGCTGAGAGTATAAAAGATTTATTTTCAGAAGTGCAGTGGTGCAGCGCGCATTTATCTCTTATCTCTGCAACATCCAGATGCAAATGTATCGCCTAGAACTCTGAACTGACAATTGAATATATTACAATCTAAAAGTATAAACGCGTCAATCGCGCAGTCGCTCCGTGCTCTGTAAAACGACAAACACGTGGGAGCAAGTTCAGCTCAATAATACAAGTCGAGTAGTATCTCGGACCGCGTAATTTTTATTCCGTGAGATATTGTGATCTCGGTCCGCTCTCGGGGGATCGTAACCAGAGACGTCGCCGCCCACAGCGTGCCACACAGATTTAGGCAACAATATACTTTGCACACTTAGAGATTTGTAATAAACGCTCGACAAGTACACAACTAAAATAATGTTTATTTCAAAGATCATCAATCTAAACTAAGCTTATATCTATGATCTATCTCTTTTCCGTAAGTTAAAACGTAAGATTTAGACAGTCGTTCATTTATGTTTACGCTTCAATGCGCATTGGCTCACGTCACCATTAAAACTTTGAGACAAAAGCCAGTTTGACAGGAATAAACGCTAAGAATTGACCGCCACGCTACAGGTCATGGGATTTATTTCCTCCAGGTCAAACATTTTAGTCCATTAGCAAAGGATAATTGTTCTGTGTCTGGGTAGAAACATTTCTTTAAGTATATCCTAATAAAAAAATTGAATATCAGTTATCGGGGCACTACATTACAGGTTCTGCTTAGTTTGGAATCAGATTGCAGTGTCTAAAGACGATCCCATCATGTTTTAATCTTATTAGAATACAAAGAGATGTCCTTAAGTTTTATTGAGTTTAGCGATGCACATAATAATCAACACCAATTTCTGCACGTTTGAACTTCTGGGATCGGCGGCTAAATATAAGCGAACGTACTTGGGTATGTACTCGGGGAGCGAGGGACACGTCGGGCCACACGTGACGAGATTTAGAAATTTTCAGGATATATGACGTCACTCGTTTTATACGGACATATTTACAATTAATTTCATTGGCTACCGAGGTGCCAACCGAAGAGACAGGACGGTAATTTTTATTTTTGCAAATGTTTAAAAGATTGGCAATACATATAAGTATGATCATGTATCATTACAGTATACCACAACCTCACAGTGGTAAGAGATGATGCGGCCGAAGGTAGTAAGCACACAGAGCTTAGATGAATATAATTACTGCGCTAATTCGAAGCCACGACTCTCACGAAGATTTTGCGCGAAACAATGTAGAAAATTAATCGTTGGCATTACAAGTAGGAGGGTACAATAGAAAAGTTTAACGTTAACTTTCCTTTCAGAGTGTGAGCGAGCCTAGCGTGAGTTGGAGTGCGCATAGACGTCGACTAATGCCAGTCATCTACCGCTGGGTCGAGGGACTTCAGTGTCTGAAGTCATTTTCACAAGCATTCGATTGATTCATTACATTTCTTTGACATACTTTTAGAAATTCATATTTAAGTTTGGATATCGTTACCATTATAAACGCCAACTTACGATGAATACGAAATTAAATTTGCCAAATGACAGAAAATCACTCAGTCGTCTTATTATATATTTATAATTTTCAGAAGTAGTAGAGGTCTTCCGCGGAATTACTACCACCATACTCATTTCCGCCGTGAAGCTCCAGTGCACTATTATTACTGTGTTTTAGTTATAAAGTTTAGTTAGTAAGGTGGCCATTCAAATTACAGGCACATAAGACTTTACAATTTCACGTCTCCGGGTCAATAACACAAAAGACACCCTTAGTGTTGCGAATGTCGATAGGTGGCGGTGACCACATACCATCAGGTGCGCCAAATGTTGACGGTTAAAAAAAAGTGAAGTTAGGCTACGTTATTTTACTTCTCTACGTAAAGTTTATTTTTATTTGATAATCTTGAAAAAAGAAATATTGTCAGTTCCTCCTGAAAACAGCAGTAGCCAGCCAGTGGCAGCCGGCCGGCCTGCTAGGCGGGGTGCAGCTCTGTGCTGCGTAATTGAACTTCCGCGTACCACGAGCTCCCGATGCTTCAGTCTAATTGGGCCCGCGGTCACAGTCGCTACATTTCAGCCTTCACACTCCTATAACTAGTTACCAACGCAGAACTTAGGTTACAGATTAAAAAATATGGGACATTTTCCCACACAATTAGTGATTCCAATGTAGACAGAGCTTGTAATGGAACTTATATGGGAAGCAAATAACTGATAAGTATAACAACATTTAAAATTGTACTGATAATTATACTAAGACACAACCAAACATACCTACACGAAAACGTTCGTTTTGGGTAAGAATCAAATAGTAATAAATACGATCTGTGGTATGAATAAACATAGAACGAATGACATTTTTCCTAAATATAACCAAGAAATCAGTAGCCTCAGCCAAAATTAGTGGATGATAGAGCTCTTTACACAATCGTTATTAATAAGAAGCACAGCGTTGACACAGTAAGTGCCAGATTGGGATATACATAGAGAAGATCGCAAATAAGATAGCGTGATTATCTATTAGGCCAAGCTGGAAGTCTATTGAACATAATCAACAACAAATACATTGGATGGGAAAATAAACAATGCGACGGCTGTTTGTACGCTGGGACAACCGAGAGCGGGCCGCGACGTGGAGGCATGTCGGCCGTCCTCATTAGTAAGAGAGAGATGCCATCGGTTCGCACGATACGATTGTACATTTTATGTACCATAAGAAACATTATTAGCATCTTAAAAAATTGTCAAATTACTGTTCCGATATATATGATACTGTGTCGATGTGACCAATTAAGTCCGTATAAATAACACATAAATCAATGATATATCTTGTCAGGTCGTAGTTTCGAATTTTGAAATAAGAAAGAATGAAAGAAAAAAGTTGTGCCTGGTCTGGCTAGTGCCCTACCAACCATCTATGATGCCAAATACTTTGAGGAGTGTTTTTGTTAACCACAGAACACGTGGCCATTGGTGTACTCTTTAGTCGCCTCTTACGACACATTATTATTATTTCATCACATGCGTTATTATGATGAATCTAATCATAATAAATACATTTTCATAAGTATCATTGTCAAAGGAAAATGTACGTTAAAGTTTCATCGTAGCGCAGCCCTACGCAACAGAGTTGCTACGAGTGCTACGAACTCGTAGACAACGTCTTTCGGAATAGAGAAGGCTTCTGAATTAGGAGATAAGGTGATAAATATATTTTTTTAAATTAAATATGAATACAGGATAGTCTGAGTGAGGAACAGGAATGGCAGCTTGTGATTGTATAAAAGGCAAGGCATCGCGTCCGCCTCGTGCCCTGCAGTTGTTGATGCAAGTATTGAGGGCAATACTATGACTGTGCTTATGTAACTTTCGCTACGGATGCTACATATTTACAAACATGTACATATTCAAATCAATTTGCAATGAAATTAATTCTATGACACATGGATATTTTTAAATCTTTTAAATAAATATTTAGAGATTTTTTTCGCAATGTAACAATCGTAGCCGCCCTTAGCAGCCAGCCCTATGTTGATATAAAAAATACTAATATTAATGTAAAATAAACTCGTAAGTAGGTACTTATATCGTTCCGCCGCGGGGCTTAATGCACCCTGTTCGCGCTCGACGCAGATAAAACAAATGTAATTTATGATGGCCCCGGGACGCGTGCGTGAGCGCGGGAGGCTCACCACGTGGCGCTTCTCTCAGCGGCTCTGTTTCTGTGGGAATTTGTTATTATTGTAATCTGGCGCACGTCGCGGTCGCGCGGTCGGCGCGCGGTGGCTGAGCGATGAAGGACCTGTCTGAGCCCGCGTGTAGCGTGACGCTTGACACGTACGCAGTACACGAGCTTACACAAATGTCACTGTCGGAAATCACCAGCCCTTTTATACAGCTAATACGAACTTCGACGGCAAGCCGGCACAATGAGGCCTCGGAGAGCTTATCTTTCACGTTGCGTGGTTAGCGAAAGAGACAGAGCATAGATATCGCCAGAAAGATTGTCGATGTAATGTCATTTTCCTAACAGAATCAAAATTGTTTGTCAAATTGAATTTTTGTTTGAATGTCAGCTGAGAAGAACCTGGCAAGAAAATCAGCTAAGTTATATTTCATACTAGCAAATGGCCGCGGTTTCAATTAACTCAATTCAATTTTATATAGCCTTATTAGTAGTTGCATATTGCAAATGATTTTCTAATTACGCAGTAGCTCTTAGGACACAGTTCATCCACGAATTCACCACCATTCCCATTTCCACCGTGAAGCAGTCGTGCACTTAACCTTCTTTCAGGTGGAAAGGGAAATTTGGAACTTCTTTAAATCAATAAATATTTTTAGTAATCTGTCTATACTGAAAGCGGTATAAATCTGGGCGTTGCGCCGCGGTCCCGGTAATGGCCCGCATGAGGCGCGCCCCACGTCGCTCGTACGTGTAACATCGAGAACAAACGCTGATCATCAATAGACGAGCCCTCTGCGACCCCACGGGACCAAATGTGCCTCATATTAAAAAAACATTTAAACAATTATAATTCTTCAAGATACTATTTATTTTATCGAAAAATGTTTGCATATTACTAGGTTCCGCATCGCCTCGTGATTTCACTCTTAATATTGATTCTAAGGTCCTCATGTCTGTCTACCTACAAGAGGCTATGCGAAAGTGTCAACAAACACCTAAACTCACTATCGCGTTTATAATATTGTTTTGGATAATAATTAATTATTTATGTAACAATGAAGAGAAAACTTAATATTACAAATAAAATTGTAATAATAAACATCATATAACTACATTAATTATAATAATATTATATGTCGGTGACTACTTCAAAATATAATTGATAAATGTACCCGATGGATGTTGACTACACTTATTACACATACCTACCTACATCTATACACGTTATAACACGACATAATATATTCTGAAGAATGTTGGCCTCAGTATTGAGTGTTTAGCTTTATATTATACATATTTTGCGAGTCTTTCTAGGTATATGATACATTTTGGAGGAAAGCAAACTGATTTTGAAGCTTGGACCACATTTTCCGCGGACATGAAAAAGTAGTGTTTGGGTGTAGGTATCTACTTATGTTAGTATCCTCCTAGAAAAGTGAACACGAGCTCAACTTAGTTCGAAATCAAATGGCTGTGTATAAATAATGTTTATTTTTGTAAACAGTGGGTTTCGATGAAATGCTAAGCCGAACCATAAATATTGGAATGATAGGTAATCTATGAAATACTGTGATCGGTCCGATTCCACTCATTGTCGTCCGAAGCGCGTATTTACAAACGACCGCAGCGTGACAAATGTCTAACAATAACGTTCGAACATAAATTGCAGCAAACGCCCGTTTCCGGATAAAACGGGTTTTTTCCAATTAAACCGAATCGCCGTACGTCACGCCACGCGCGCGCCGCGGACGCCCACCAACATAAGTAGCTGAATTATGAATACTTGAAGTGTTACTGGTGATTTCATAATCTGGATCACAGCTTCAAGAGAACGCCTATGTTAGTCTAGAACATCTTAACAATTCGACTAGTCATTACAAGATTAAAATATGATGAAAATACGAAAATAAGCGTAAATCAGTAATAGTGTTGCCGTGTGAAGAAACAAACTAGTATAATTTAATCAAATTATTTAAAGCGTTTCAAGTAGAGAACGCAAGTAGGCGCACGGAGAGTTTTGTATAATAATAATAAATATTTTTGAAATCTGCCAACAGCATAAGACTTAACAACTTCAACTTAATAAGTTAACAAGTCTCAGGGTCCAACGTTGACCACTTGTCATCAGGTTCAAAGTCTGCTCACTTTTCTCACTAATACTAAAATTGCTCGTTTAGCAGTAGATTTTCAGTAGAGTGTCTGCTGCGTTATCCGTGATTGAGTCATAGACATTGCTGCTTGTAGGCACCTAAATATCACATTTATCATTACTAAACTAGCGGCACGCTCGGTATGATGACGGTTTTGGCGTTTAACAATAGCATAGAAATTTGATGTTCTTCCCACATCCTTGGTCATTAAAGAGTGGATAAAATATTCATGTTATTAAACATCCCCTCTCTTCGCTTAACAACAGATGTTGGAACAAAATGGTAACAACGTTCGGGAAAACAGTATCAGATCGAGAAGCACGAGTTAGAGAGGTTCATCCGAGTTCACGGCATGACGAGTCGATATCGAGTTCGAGTGAAAGGTTAAAGGAGCACAATGGCTGGCATTCCCAAAC
The DNA here is from genome assembly GCA_907165245.1 of Habrosyne pyritoides. Classification (NCBI taxonomy): domain Eukaryota; kingdom Metazoa; phylum Arthropoda; class Insecta; order Lepidoptera; family Drepanidae; genus Habrosyne; species Habrosyne pyritoides. The sequence continues at coordinate 131,658 of OU015595.1, forward strand.
AATACATGACACGGCTCGTCTCCTGTCTCCAGTCTCCGGGCTCCGGTCTCCGCCCACGTCATCGAGCGGCACCGCATTAGCATCACAACGACAATGTAGGTACGCAGGATGATACCCCATGAATGACACCTTCACTGAGACGCGACGAGTGTCTGACAACAGGTTTCCTCTACCTATATCTTTAATGAAATGAAAATATACTGAGTCAAATAGACCATCACAAGCACATGCAAATCACCGAAATTAATATACCGGTTCCTTAGGTTGTATTTGCTGAAAAGAGTCAAATAAACTTGAAAAATATAACAAACAAATGTCCAGTACACAAAAGGCAGACGACCACCTGATGATAAATGCGGACATTTGCAATGAAATGATTAAATCATAACTGAATACCGGAGCGGAAATGATTATAAGACTCAGACGAAGCGGATTTCACAAGCCGAGGTCGATAATATGAGCCAAGTGGTCTAAGAGGTCAAAACTAATTAGGAAATAACGTCTTTACAGAAAATTCCCATTAAAGTACTAAAGAATATCGTATCAAATTAGAAAAGGGTTGTTAGAGATATGTCATAGATCAACGCGCGGCGCCGCCGCGCCGTGACGCGGGTGACTCGGCACAGCTCCTCGTCACATGACACTCAGGCGGATAATTGATCCGCGTACAATAAAAACCTGCGCACATGATCTGGCTGGTCCCATTAATGGTACGTCTCGTTTGAATGCGACGTCGGCGGGCGTTATAAGTGCGATCGACACTCATCATAGCGGTGTGTTCGGTGCCGCGTGCCGCGTACCGGCTCCAGACAGATTGTTAACTGGGGAGGACCGTCTCCGCGGGGCAGGTGCCGGTGACGCGCGACGATTGTGATGCTAATGGACGAATAAAAAGAGACTTGATTAAAAAAGTTGGTGCGACGCGAACGAATTGAGGACGTTAGCGTTCGCACTGTTATAAGTGTCTGTTAATTTATCACCAGTTGATTTGGTGAAAAATTTTGAAATAAGAAGTTCTCTAAGAGAGTTCGGGCTACATCTTTATTTTGTAGGTCTATTAGTATAACTTCTGATCGATTAGACCGATTGGGATCCTGTTCAAAGAATATTTTTGTTTGGACGAGATTGATTGCTTAGGTGTAGCTGTAGAAATGCCTGGTAACGGAATGTGCAGACTGTCGTGTGCCGAGTCAGCGATACACTAGGCTAGGTATAGTATTCTGTGTTGTGGTAGTGTCAAAAGATAAATAAATAAATATTTAATTTCTAGTTAAGACAATGCAATGTCGATATATATGTCTGTCTATGCTTAAATCTGATCTATTACAACATTGGTATCGCAGTCAACACTAGGAATGAGAACGAGAGAAAAATAATAAACGATAATAAAAAATATTTTTAATAAGCCGTTGGTAGAAACACTTTATAAGAGCTTCTGAAAGCTTACTTAAATAATTAATATTTCTATTGTATTATCTGCAATCAGAATATATTATCAATGAAAATGGTGTGTACTAGAGTAGCATTGTAGCTATTATCCATTCGTGTAAGGGTCACATAATGCATCAATGCATCCATGTCACTATTATTAACGAAGACTTTAAATTAATGAAAAAAATTGATAGGTATTTCTAAAATGGTATTGTTTCTTTTTTTTTTACAATCCAACCAGCACTATAGTTGAGGGTAATTATTATAAAGACTTTACTTTCTCTCGAATATAACTTGTTTGCTACGACATCTCTAACAGTAACAAGAGTTGTCAGTTAGTACGGGACTTATGCAGGACGCAGTAACAGTGAGGTGGGTCTCCGAGACATGCCGTGTGCTCACGACAAGCAAACAAATGAATGTCTCTTTAAATCTGCTCTCAAACTGTACAGTCATGAGCATACGTTATGTAACTACGGAGTTTTGCAATAATATCTGATTTCATGATCCATTGAATTGTTTCCCTTCTTTAATTTGTAGACAGCTCAACTAAAACAACTCAGTCACAACAGTGCTGTTGATGTGAAGTGTCTCAGATGTTATTTTTGAACTCTCCGTGGTTAAAGATTTATATTAAGTTAGAATGTGCAGTAGAATTTTCTTTATAGTGTTACCGGATTCATTATGATCTTGTTATAAATATAAATCGTACCAAAACACAGGCACAGATTTAGCAATGCATTAAGTTCTGTGCTCATTACTATTACTTGTTTTATTTGTTACTAGCTATCGTCCCGCGGTTTCACCTGCGTTCCCGAAGGATTTAATATATTCCTGAACTATATAACATATATCCTAAGTTACTCGAGAATAGTATAGCTTCCTATCAGTGAATTCTCTTTTAAATAGGAACTAATAGTTCGGGAGATTACTCTCCACATACAAACAAACTCACTAGATTTTTACACTTTTTATAAAGTCGTAATTCGTCTTCCTCTAGAGTTGGTACAATAATGCATTTTCACTGTAAAATAAAATAACTTATACAGGAGCTTAACAAAAGCAAGATACACAAATGAGCAACTAGAAAATCCCCACTTATTTGGAATTAAAAGTAAAATTGTAGCGAGTTGGCACCGAGAGGCGAGAGCTAATCCCGGTGCTCCTTAACGCTGCGACAAAAATCCGGCAAGTTTATAGAGCGGTGCGGGGCGATAAATTAAAAGTTTAATCCACACCGCAACGCGACGTACCGCGTCTATATCGGCGAGCCGGCGGAACAAGGCCTCTGAGAACACCTCTCACGTGTTCGCAACGTTAACGAAAGAGACAGAGCATAGAGGCTACCAGCTTGTATCTCTTAGCTTATAGAATCACACCTCAGGTCGCGCGGGACTGCTACGCTGTTGTGGACACTTTACTTGCCTTTTTAATGAGGAAGAAATACAAGTTGCTGGTAGGGCCGCTCGGGAGCCTTAGAACGGTCAGCAACAAAAGTAGCTGTACGGATCCAAATTTATAATCACCAGTGAAGAGTTTTTGTAAATGTGTCTACAAAAACCTACATGTGTTACATGGTCCTGGTCCAGAAAATAGAAAATTAAGTGAGGTTGTAGTGTACAGGTGTTTAGTGGATCTTTTAAGCTACTAACGTGAAAGTTGCACCAAGTTTAACTGGATCAGACAAATGCCGTAGAAGTAGTTAAGTACCATAATAATAATATTCTTTTTTGGGTATATCTTTAAAAATTAAAGTTCTTATTTAGCAAAATAAAGTAAAAAGTATCATGCCGACATTCTTGGCAGTTTCAAATGAAGCCCAGTGGTCATTTCAGTACCTTTAACGTAACAAATGCCTTCTTGGTGCCTAAACTGTATAAATGGTAGACTAAGGCTGAGCCGAGCGCACGACTCCTAACTAACCTGTGACCTAACTCCAGATATTTGATCAATGGATGCGATGGTAGCGCGAGGATGCATATGTTAACGCAAGTGATAATCCATGATCAGTGTGTCGAGGGGACACGTCTGCCAACGGGGCTGGGAGGCCGGGGGAGGGGGTCACAAATCACGTGATAACTGGGGCGAAAGGGCCGCTTCAAATGCTGCACTACATGCCCACTAGCAAGTGTCAACTGTTTACCAAGCTCAAACTCCCAAAATCTATCTACCGTTTGACACAAATCTGTTTATCAGCTGAAGTTAACGGAAGATATGTATTCAGTTGACTTTTAAAATGTAGAAATTGTTGGTAACTCTAAATTATAAAGGTCTATGTGTAATGTTCTCTAGGATATTTACTACACGGCATCTGATCTCAAACTAAGCAAAGCTTGAACTATGGTAACTATATAACTGATATAACTACCACATAGCAATATACTACTTTTATCCGACTGCATCAAAACCAAAACGAAGGGTTTATGAATAAATATAAACATACATAGACACAGAAATATTCATGTAAACAAATGTTTATCCTGAAGAGGAATGGAACCCGCGACCTGCAGCCGGTTTACGTTAAAAACATAATAAGGAAGAAATGAAATAAAGGCACTTAGTAACAAATAACATGAATCCATCTATAATTGCACGCGCAGTAATTGTACAGCCGCACTAATTGTCGGATGGTAATTCTGTAACAGATGCTGATTGGATGTATAATGATGACACGATAATATTATAATTTCCACGAATATCAATTAGGCTATTTGAATCTATTACTTTACAAAATTCATCATAATTTATATTACGTATTCGTAGTAGAACCTACAGTTCAAAAAGCGGCCTAGTGCGAGGCTATCGCGCACGCGAAGGGTTCCGTATCAATTATTTAATACAATGCCGAAAATAACACGTTTGTAGTGTATGTGTCACATTAATATTTTAAGGTTTTTTTATTTTTATTATTGTTGTTGTACAGAAGTATATAAACAGATAGTATTACACAGTCTGTGAAGATTTCAACAGTCAACCTATTGCAGCTCCTGAGATACAGCCCACTAACAGACTGACGGACAGACGGACAAACAGGGGAGCCTTAGTAATTGGATCCCTTTTGGTGCGGAACCTTAAAAATTTACTCTTGCACTTAAAATATAAGCTTTTATTAGATTTACTTTAAATTATTGGCTACACTATGTTAAAACATAGCAAATACATAAGGGAAACTTAAATTTGATTTAATATACGTAATATGATGAAAAATATTGGGCGATTAAGATCACTTTCTAGTGGATATATCAACTATAATGGTCCGCTTAGTGGTGTCATATTCACCTGTGGAATAGACATTTATGTCCATTAAAAAGCATTAAACAACTTTTATAGAATACTACCTGTTCCCAGGATGGGTCGCAATGCGTCTTCGAATTGTGACATATGGTCTTGAGCTCATACAAGAATCCCATTGGAAAAGTACGTATATTTTTCCCTGAATTTTCTTGTTTCCGGGCCCTTTTTTCTGTCCTAAAACACCTTATACGGTCTATAAAGGATATAGTTAAAGGAACCAAATCGGTCCAGCCCAGTCTCAAGTGAAGGGCTTGCCAACGAAAAGCATTTCATTTTATTTAAATATATAAAAAACGAAATCACAATACATATTCAAATTAATTCTAAATAACTGACTCCACAGATTCGGCAGTTTGATTTAGTCGAAGTTGGTATAAAAACACAATATACAAATAAGGTTTTAGTATGACTAATGTGGAACAGGACCGGCATTGAACCGGTTCCATTGAGAACATGTTATAGTTGGTCAGTATGGCAGACCACCCCGGGCGACGCCGCGACGGCTTCCTTATCTCTCTGGTATCGGGCCCACGGGCCAGCTCGCGGCCGCTAACCAGGCTCAATCCGATATAAATATAATTATATCGACACATATCGCGGCTATTGTCTGATAAGATGACGTTAATAAAACAATAGGAACAGAAAAAGCATGGATAGACAAGCCAACTGTACACAGACTTATTTATTAGATTCCGTGAATTGATAAGGAGCTTTCGAGCGGTGATGGCTTGTACAGTTCAATATTATTGTAATATCGAGTTATTTTCAATCAACAGCCTACTTTTCAGGGAATTTAAAAATAGCTTTAATCTACAATGGGACCAATCCAGAAACCTTTTGTTATTTTACTTTTCATACAAAACTAGCTGTAACCACGACGACCACTATCTAACTAAAAAGACAGGCATGATGGAATTTGCAGATTACATCACACGCTACTCTCGCCTCCAGATTTCAGCGGAGCTGTGAGCTTACCCAAGTTAACCGAAATCATAAATCTGTTATTCATCATCTGCGACGTACATGTGTATGTGTGTGTGTGTGCGTGTGTTTGTGAGGCGCATCGTCTCGTTAACTATGATGAACGAGCGCGCGATGTCACACTGCGAGCGATTTGTGGCTCCCTCCGACACGCTCCTCGAGCTACACCGTCAATGATTACTACTTACTATATAATCACTTGTACATATAACTGTAATGTACATAGTACGCCCATAAACTACGAAGAGGCAGGCAGTAGAACCCATATTTTACCGGTCATACTTTATGTCCCAACGTGATATGTTGTGAGTATTGTCACTTTACCAATCCCAGACAGGACAAGTTTTAAACCGAACCTTATACCACTCAAAACACAAAAGGCATTTTTGGACCGTACCGTACATACATATTGAAGTGCAAGACAAGAAATAATTCCATCGAGGGCCACTCATTTAAAAAGTTTAAGGCTATCAACAATGGTGAGCGAACACAGCATTGGGTAACTCCTACCTTATTCGAATACATTTTATATTTTTTTTAAGTAAAATATTTATAAGAATAAAATAATTGTCATGCTCACAATTAAATAACCGAATCATTTCATGTGTGGATAAACATGGGCCCAAATATGAAATTTCTGAGTCAAAATATAATCAGTCTTTCAGATAAAACCAAGGCGATACTGCAAATGAATATTGTAATAATAAATAATTGTTGTAATAAATAACGGTTGTCTAATCCCAAACTAACCAGATAAGTGATATACTGTTATAAGTATATACTGCTTTTAAAATACACACTTATATGACCCTTACCCGCGGTACAAACATACACAAAGACATTTCACTTGGTTGGGAATCGAAACCACGACCAGCGTGATCGTCAAGGTATGTTACCAATCAGGACGCACATTATTAAAACCAGCTTCATTCTCAACGTGTCTCACAATTAGACAAGCGGCTCCCACACATGTGTGTTCAATGAACCGAAGCGGTAATTATTCTGTGATATATTGAGGCGACACCGAGCGAACAGTATGTCTTGTATATCATAAGATACCCTAGTCTGTCGCAGCTCACGACGCTAATGCGACTTATTGGTGATCAGAAATGACAATCATCGTCATCAACCACTAGTAGTAGTAAGTAAGTCGGTGGTTTGGGAAATTTTAGCAATCCACTCTGGTACTCATTTATTTTGACGGTTTGGTAGTTAGTGGTTGTCAGCACGGACATGTTTGTTCTGCATGTGGGTCTAAATATCATTAAGGTGAAAAAAATTGTATGCAGTATAGCATCGTACATCAGCTATCTGGTATTCATAGTATTTCATCCGAGGGTAAAGAATGTCCGAGGATAACTTTTTTTTTTTTATGCCACTTAAGCCGGCCCACCTGATGGCAAGTGGTCACCGCCGCCTATGGACATTTGCAACACCAGGAGCATCGCCAATGCGTTGTCGACCCTGAGACGCGAAGTTGTTAAGTCTCATGTGCCTGTAATTTCACCGGCCCCCTTACCTTTCTAACCGAAACACAGTAATACAATTGCACTACTGCTTCACGGCGGAAATGGGAAAGGTGGTAGTACTTCCCCGGACGAACTCTGCACTAAGAGCTCTACTACTCTAAAGCTAAATTTACTTTTACACAGCATTTGGAAACCACAAAGGTTTAATGGCGTACTTCTGATAGCTTTTACACCCTTGCGGATTGTATTATTAATGACATGATATCAGCTGTATCCGAATTTAAGATGCTTATCCGGAATGATTAAATTCACCGAGGTTTACTATTAAAAATACATTTCTTCCAGTATTATATTTACAAACAAAAAATTTTAATCAAATTTTAATTAGCCGCGCGGCTCTCAGTAATTAGTTTTGTTTTCGAGGAACGTAATCTTTGAAGAGTTTTACTCTCCTCCCTCCAAAAAAATATTGAGTTTTAAAAACCCTTTCAATTTAATTAGTTATCCTTTAGCTTTTTATATTTTACTAGAATCCAGCCCCTCGCATGCCCGAGGGAGCCAATGTATCCTGAGATTATAGCATAGCCTAAGTCACTCTCAATTAATCTTATTAATCTTATCAATTTCTGTAGCTTCAGTAACTTTAAATTTGACCTTCATAAGTGCCCTCCGAGGGCCTAAACTGAATAAATGGTTTTGAATTTTTTGAATTTCTGTCATCCATTGTACGTAATAACCCTACGTACTCGTGTAAGTAAACGTGTTGTGGAAACTGTGCAGTGTCATATAATATATTGAAATAGATAAAAATCCACCGAAAACCACTCCCTTATCATTGAAACTTTTCGTTTTACTTCTAGTTCTTGACCTAAATACCTTAGAAAAAACTATTGGAAGTCTATGATCAATAAATAACATTGTAGGTAAATCTTATAAACATGCATCGTACGGAACACTCGACGATTTCAACTCGCATTTGTCCGATTTTAATTATTATCAATCCCTCAATATCATTTCCCAAACGAATACAACAAGATATCTGTGCATTGCGCCAGTCCGCGAGATCGCAATCGGTTGGTTCATGTACCGACGGAGCGCAGGCCGCAGCCAGCCACGTCAAACGCCTATTTATCATAAAACAAGCATCATAATTTTCGGTGCGTAATACTTTATGTGACAGGTTATTGTTGCACTTGATGAATGTTCACGGGCGCCGCTCGACGCTCGGCTCTCGTATGAAGTTTGCGAAGACAATGAATATTTGTCGCGGTAACGAGGTGCATTCATCTGTCGATTTGGACGTCTCTGAGTTATATGTTATGTGGGCTTGTAGGCTGTGAGGACACTATCTGAGAATCTACGGTGCATGGCTCTTCACACATTTTCTAGTTGTCAGGTACACCACCGGAGCTACACAACAATTACACAGAGACAGCAAGTAACAAAACGTTGAACACAGTAGTAACAGATTTTATGGGGTATTATCCAATACGAGTAGGTTAAAAAGATACTTGATGCCAGAACCATATAGCAATAATGAGATTATTTTCTTTTGAAGCAAGTTTTTACTAAAAAAGTAACTAAAAGTAAATTAGGAGTTCCAATGACGTTCCAATTTCGTCATCCGACCTTGGGCACTACCAAAGGTAATAGTTTGAACAGACACGACGGCTCTATAGTCACCGTACTTATTGACTATGTCAAATTTCAGCTTAATCGGATATTCTCCGCGTAAGGGTGTAAGACAGAGGCTTACAACTTCGTCCCTTACAAAAAATCGGACACTAGCTTTGGTTGAAAAAATAGTTGCAAATTTGAAAAGATATACATTGTTAGTTAAATGTTTCAGTTTTTTAAGTTTTCTCTACATTTACTTAATAAACAAATATTTTTTTTTTGTAACTTATTCATTAAAATTTTTAATAATTAATAGTAATATCTTGTAAAGTTCAATAATAATCCGAATAAAACAATGAAACTGAAAACTCTACATACTCAAAATTAACTAATAAATAAAGTAAGTCTATAAATAAAAAATCTGAAGTAAAATTTTTAGAGCTGTCCGTGGGTAAAGTGCCCAGAAGGCTGGATATGTTGCCACTTTGTATGGCTAAGCTTATTCTCTGTTCTAAATTATTTTTGTTAAGGAAAATGTTGTATATAAATTAATTTAACAAAATAATTGTTTACGAGTAGCGCCATCTAGTATATATTAAGAAATATAACCTAACAAAGTTCGGTAATTTTTCAGCTTTTATTTTAATAATATATAAAATAGTCACTGCCACTATATTTAACACATGAGTTAATACCTGAATACACTTTATTTATAATTTTAAATAAAATATTTAAAAAGAGAAATAAAGGTACCTATGCCGTATGTATACATTCCGGCAGCATTCGTTTAGTATTAAACTATACGTTGACCAACCATTGCGCTCAACCCCAAAATGTCATATCCGTTTCCAAAATCGTAGCGCTAATATTTTTTTAAATTCTCATGGCGCGCCTAAAGATTTTAAAAAATTATAACATCTAGTAAAGATGTTATATAATTGTTCAGTGCGGCCATAAAAGTAAAGTGGAAAAAAATGGTATTGTGGTAATTATGCGTTTATCATCATAACCTTATTTCCGTCATCCTGTAATGGACGCAGGATGTCTTTTTTTTGCCGTTTAAGGATGCCATACCTTTAGCAAATATGTCGGTTGTACCTCCGGTTTAATCGATATATAAACGAAAGGATTTAATTCGTCGGTAATGCAATGTTGACCAAAGAGATAAAAATTCCGCAATTATTTAAAATTGATGGTTCGCCGTTTCAGCATTTGCTATTCGCTTGTTTAATTTAACAAACGAGCAATCAACCACCGATGTGTTCTGCATCCATTAACTTCTAGCTTTTGTGGTTGAAATGAAAATAAAATATTTCTATTCAAATCGGCCTTCATCAGCACTTATGAATGCCTGATGAACTCTAATACCGGTTCTGAAGGTTGTTTTCACCGAGAAGCCGGTAATACATTTTGCAATAATATGGTGTGAAATAAAAATACAAGAAGTTTTATCTGATACCCACATCCATCGCCATTGCATTTATGTCACTGCTATCTTCACCTTAAAGTTCCTTTCATAATGCCATACTTACTACCTCCCTACAATAAAATAAAAGCAATTGTATTAAGTTTGATTATGAGCCGGCATCACGACTCGCCGCTCGAACATTTCTCAGAGCGGTTCAGTAATTAATACTAATAACAATTACTTACTTATCGGCACTTCAATAGAATTCGCTGGCATTTGTAATAATCATAATTTGTGAACAATGAGTAGGTCAATGTTTTATGTGTAGTTAAAGGTTATTAATTTAGTAATTTCATTTATTGATCTAATTATCTGCCTGCTGTGTTCGTAATCATTCGAGAATGCTATTGTCGGTATACTCTTTATTTTTGTAAAGTGTGCCTGCAGCCTGTCTGCAGTGTCAGCTGCAGAAAAACTTCTAATAACCCTTACTTCTTTTCTGGCATTCATCACCGCTATTACGCAAAAAAAATGTTTTTTTTGCACTTCAAAAAATCCGATAAAATTTATAATTATGTGACTTTACCCCGAATCTATTCTGACCATCAGGCCCCACACCTGCACAATTTTCTGAATTGGCCCTACAGTGCGACATAATACAAATAATATTGATATGTTGTCCGCGAGCGCGCCGCGACGGGAGGCCGCACTCCATTAAAGCTCCATCCACGTTATATCGCCAATTGATTTATTATTTCCCCGAGCTGTATTAATGCGCGCTATTACCGCGTATTGGCGTTATTATTGTGTTACCTGTAGCCATCAATTCTATATTGGTTCTTAAATAGAGATAACGCGGGCGGTCTACATATTCAACGAATGGATCAAATAAATAATATTAAAAAATAATTAAAAATATGATTGTCGAAAAGGCAATATTAATTCACATTTTGTTTAAATTTTTACTAATTAGTTGAGTTTCAGCGATCAATTTGGACAATGACGGCGTGACCAGGATAATATTGAAACAAAACAAAAAATAATTGGAAATTTAATAGATAATATCGGAATTTATAGATATCATATAGTTTTTCCTAATATTGTTTATGGTAACACATTTGAATGATTTAAAAAAAATTTAATAAAATCGTCATTAGTACATACATACATATACGAGTTATTAAAAAAAACGCATTATATTGAGTACCTTGGATTTAATCAAAGTCGAATACAGTAGTTCTTTTTTAAATCTCGTTGGCGAGCAGCCAGTCGGTCCACCTCATGGTGAATGGACTCCGCAATCAATAGATGGACATTTACAATACCAGGGGCATCGCTCCCAAAACCACTAATTTCAGTAACTTTGACCTTTATAAATTTCCATCGACCTCTGTAGACCTAAATCAAATAAATTATTCATTTAACAGATTTCTGTTTGACGATTTGAATAGGATTCGCACTCACGACTTAAACTACGGTTTCACAGGCTATCATCGCTTAGATCAGATGAAGAGATAGAACATGAGCTAACTTAGACTTTAATTTACCAAGAAACAATTCCCTCCCTCGCTGAGACAAAGTTAATAATAAGTTTGGCTTAACATAACCTAGATAAAATAATAAAGCCGTAGAGTAGAGGCGGGAGTGTATGTGCGGAGCTGCGGGAGGGAACAGTTCGCTTATCAAGTTGGTGGCTCACTGCAGGCGCTCACCAACTTACTCTAAGTCGGGGGCCTTCACACGGAGGGGGTACGACACGACGACTGCCTACAACACCCTCCAACATTAACGATGTGGCTTAATAAGGGACTCTAACCTTACTGTTAAATTATTTAAACATTAAAAAAACATCTAGGTTAACCGCTATGAAAGGTCTCAGGCATAGTTTACCAGATAGCTTCATAGTCAAAGTGAAAGCGATTTACGCAGTTTAAGACCTAGGAGGACTTTACTGATGTAATCTGGTTATTAGCTTCACTCAAATTGTAACGATTGATTGGATTAGTACATATGTTATAGTCAAAGATCGATGTGCAGTCTCTTCGCGAAATAACTGGTTCATCCTAGGTTTGACCAGCGCCTTTCGGCAAACTACGAAATATATTTTAATTTCGGCCTTTAACTGATGTATTTTTAGTCAAACCTAGAAATACCTAAATTTTTTGTCAAACGTTGAAAGTAAAATAATCTGTTTCGGGCTTTGCCTAGTCTATCCTAGACCTTATCATCATGGCATTCAACAATCGCCGTTTGAAGTAATGTTTGGTGAGTAATGTGAAAATCAATAAATATAAGAAATTGCTGTAATGCTACTAGCATTGTATTTACTATAAGTTTAACATTTTTATGAATCGGTTTTTTTTTTAGGACGAAAAGCTCGTGTCGGAATTCAAATACTGCCAGATTCGATAAAAAAAAGTCCTTCAGACAGAGGAAGAGTTAGAAAATGCTATCAATTCGACCGGTGAGAAGGAAAATGACACTGAGGATACTAGTAAGTAGCAACTTTGTCATTAAATGCTGGAATATTCGATTCCATTATTCATTTCAATGATATTTAACTAAGTATATGAATTTAATTTTAGCCGAAATAAATGAAGTGGAAACGCCCGAGCTGTCGTCATCAACAGAAGAAGAAAATATTTCAACCGGAGAAAAAGCTAAGAATCACCAAGTTGACAAAGTCCCTGGACCATTGTCACTAAGAGAGGAAGAAAATTCTTCAACTGTCGCAGCTACTTCTTCAAACGTGCTTTGTTGTATTTGCCAAAAAGAAAGTTCCGGAGCACATACATGCATAATTTGTAAACAGGTTGTGCATATTGTGTGCGCTGACAGCACACTTAATACAGACGACGAAGGCTTCGGCAGTAAAGTTACATGCATTCGTTGTGCACAGATAAAAAATATAAACATAAACAAAAAAAAGACAATTGAATGTCTACAAGCTCAGGCCAATATTATGAAACAATTATCTGAACAAAAATTTCCGCCAATCGCGATCGGAAAAACTGTAACCGTACCTATTCCCAACATCGATAGAGCCAAAGAAAAATGCTCAGTTGATGATTTATACAGAGTAGGGACGAAATACGGAATAATAAACACGCTTTTTGCAAGGAATCAGATACAAGAATGCAAAGAAAAGTTTCTTAATTTCGAAGATGTGCCTGACGTTCAGCTGTCTCTAAGGGAGATCAGTACAAAAGATTCCAAATTTGGGGGCCAAGGTTTTATAAGATGCCACTGCAATAAAAATGCTCCTCAAAATTGTATAAATGTAAAAGATCAAACGTATTGTGCAACTCAAAATGCCATAACGCGTCACCTTGTCAAAATAAATAGTAATTTGTTTATTAATTATTGTCTTAATACAAAATAACAAAAAATATTATTACTTATTCTGATTACTTGTCAATCCATTCTTATAGTATTGAATCAATAAACATTCAAATTTAAAAATCACAAACACAGTCCTGTACCAAATTTAGGTCTGACTAGTCAAACCCCGATTTTATTAAAATGAGTTTCGGCGTTTGACTGTCCAAACTAGTCACTCTTAGGATTAGACAAAAATTTGTTAGTCAAAGGTAAAAAAACGATATTTGTTTGGACTTTGTCTAAGACTTTATGTCAGACCTAGGGTTTGACTAGCCAAACCTAGAAGCGCCGAAGCTTCGATGTTTGACTATAACACATATATAGAATTAATTCTATACAGTACACAGGATATGTGTTTTTTAATGTAATTACCTACTCGAGATAAAAACTTAAGAACAAACATATAAGATCGCTCCAGATGGAAGCTGGAAAATTTGTGGTTTAAATAATTCAAAAATAATATAAATAATAGAACGAATATCGGATATTTTTTAATTGAAATGTCAACGTGAACATCATCATACTGACAATCTGTCCACCTGAAATAATAATTGTTAACTCTATTCATAATAGCCCGCGTCCGAACACTTACGGCAACATAAACCTTCATTAAATAAATAAATTAAATGCGTTCGTAGTCATAAAAATAATCGACGTCTCATAATTCGTGGGTGGTCTTAAATCCGGCGTTTCGTCGAACTATTAAAATTACAATAGATATCTCTTTCTTTTCTTAAAGATGGAAAGAGCAAAGACATTTTTAATTCTATCAGTAAGACCATTCATTCCTTAGGCATTCAGTTTAATGCAGTGAAGTGAGTGGACAGACCTTAACTAAATTAAGGCTCTGCTTGCTCATTTCTTCCTATTAAAATAGAAAGAGATGTATACATAGATTAAATGAAGTGTCGAGAGTCGACAGCACGTCGGCTCGTGTAAACGGCTCCGACGGGCAGGCTAGGTACACGGTACACGGGTAAATATCATATACATATATGTCTGTTTGTTTGGTATCACATGCAAGTATTGGATTCATCTATAAACTTTCTTCGATATGGCTGCTTTGAGTTTAATCTTGAGATGAGCTACGTATAGGTTACATTGAGGAGCAAATACACGTTTTAGTAACGAGAATATTATGTCACGGCGGAGCGGTATAGTATGTGGGTATATTTTGTATAGATATGTAACGTTTGCGAAAATTTGAGAACTATCGTAATTTTCTGTAGATTCTTAAAAGAAGATATATTCTCCGCTCGTGAACAACCGACCCCAATGGCTTGACAGAACATGGAACAGACATGTTCATACACACTTACTTAGAATCACTTTTATCAGTAAACACCAACATACCTGTAACAATACAAAAATGAATCAGAAAAACATAAAGAATTAAACAAAAAAAATCGTATACCAGAGCCGCGTCATACATAATCATAGACGCCAGAGTGTATGAAAAAAATGATGTTATACAGAAAAACATATTATCAGAGTGGGTGAAGATGAATTGTAATTAGATATGGTGGTAATATCCAGGCTGGTAAGGAGCCAATCAACCAGGCAGGTAACACAAAGCATTATGATCGAATTTGGACTTAGCCCGAAATTGGGACAATAACGAGTACTTAACTAAATTGTTTGAACTATTTGATCCTTTTAGTATTAGCTATATAGAATTGGTCAGATATTAATAACTTAAAATGATAGTACACGGAAACGTAGATTTTGCGTGAAATTCATCTATCCTCACAAACTTTCGAATTCATAATTTTATTTGTCGGATGGAACTTCAAAATTGTCGAATACTTTTAGCTGCACATGACGCATGATCCCTGGCCGTCATACTTGTGAGAGAATCATAAAGACATGCCGGTGCGGCGCGTTATCAGGCCCTCCGATCAATTGATAGCTGAGATTTGGTCCCACTCGACCTCCGTGCCAGGGTTACAATTTGTTACCTCCAAAGGTAAGACACGTTACTTTGTCACAAAAAACACCCAAATTATGCAATTTAAAATACTAAGTTCATTGTATAAAGTAGAAACATAATTTAACAATTTTTGAATTTTGAATTTTGAATTTTGAACATGAATTTTTTTTACCGACATCCAAAAAGGATCAATCTTATCAATTTTAGGAAAATTTTTGTGTTTGTTACTTAATTTTTTTATAACACATGGGCCGACATACAAGCGGACGGTCCACCTGATGGTAAGTGGTCACGGCCGCCTATGGACATTTGCAACACTAAGGGCATCGCCAATGCGTTGTCGACCCTGAGACGTGGAGGCATATTACCTTTCTAACCGAAACACGGTAATACAAGTGCATTACTGCTTCACGGCAGAAATGGGTAAGGTGGTAGTACTTCCCCAGGCGAACTCTGCACTAAGAGCTCTACTACTCAACAAAAAAAAAATTCTAAATATTTTTTATTTGTTGAAGAAAAATTTTTTTGTTGGTCCAATATACTTTTTATTATACAAACAATAATATAAGAATTTAACAAAAACAAAATTGGTAGTTCGATAAGTAGGTAGCAAATGATGCGAACAATCAATCAACAATCAAAAACTATTTTAAAAGCAATTCAGGATAGAAAATGTTCTAGTTGCATCTAATTGTGACTGAGTAATATCTATATCTGACACCAAAATGCTAGATATATGGCAATAATGGGATAATTGATGCGCGTCTCCCCCGCCTCCCACGTGTTCCCTGAATACCTGATACTATCGATAAACGTCGTTTAGTGGCGACGCGGCGATACGCGGCCCGATGCGTTTCGATACGCCGCGATGCGACCCGGTGCGACGCGCCACATTTACATATAATCTAAACCTTCCCACTTCTGATATCGTTATCAAATGAATTTCAATCTACGTTCGAGCGCGGGTGGCCTCTCCGCGTGTTTGTTCAACATTTACATATTTATTTTGTATGTCATAAATGTTAATTTCGCCTAAGAAAATATACGTTCAATGTTATTGCGGTGGATGTTGGGGCTGGTTAACGAAATAAAGATATAAGTACCGGCTATTTATATGTGAATTACGGTGTGTATGCCCTGTGGAGTCCACGACGATATTGTTGAAAATAAAATATCTTCACGCTCATACGCTTCAAAGAGGTAGGTAGAGGTCTAAATTCAAAATGCATGACACAGTCCAAGACCAAAGGCCAAGAGACGGCCACATTTCGAATTCCGGAAAAGACTCCATGTCCGAACCGGAAATTGAACCAATGGTTTCATATCTGAGCTTAACACTGCTCGACCACCGAGGCGACTCTTCAATAAATATTCGTAAATATTGACTAACCACGCATTAAGCGGAGTCATTTCAGATCAAGTCGGCGACTGAATAAATATTTCAATTATTAGTCGAACACACAATAAATCAAATGAGAACGATGGCGGTTAGGCAACCACTAGAACAAAGCTTACTTGAAGCGGTTTCTAATAAATCATTCAGGAAGCGTCGCGTGAGAATATGACATAAAGCGGCGCGCCGCCCTCTGTCGAAGGACGACTTCTGTTTACATCTGATACGGACTCGGCTAAATTAAAACGTTGCCTGCTTTATAAATTATGCCGCCGCTCCAATAACTCTTAAACTACCACATTTGATGGCGAAACTTTATACTTGAGATTCCGAGGGTTATTTCCGTGTGTCATATAGAAGCACACTTAGATATATGTCGAGTTAATTTTTTAGGGTCCCGTGCCCAATCCCATGGGCACCCCAACGGGACCCTATTACTAAGGCTCCGCTGTCCGTTCATACGTCCGTCTGTCACAGGGCTATGTGTGACCTTGTTAACCGTAGTAGGAACATTTGAATTAAAAAAAATATATAAAGGTGTCCTCCATACTATAGTATAGTAGCGGGTTTTTTTTAAATATAGTGCGGTGGTACGGAACTTATTATCGCCGTTTCGTGACATTCTTCTTGGATTTCTTTCTACCAAATGCATACTTGTGTTAGCCACAATCTCTCTCTACGGAACTCTATGGAAAGTGATGGACATGCAGGATTCGGACTCGCGACCTTCGCCGCGGCAGTCGACGCAGCTACCGGTGAGATAGCACAGCCCGACATGCAATTGAATATCATATCCAGTGTCAGTTGAGAACACAAAATATAAAACAAAAAATAATAAAAACCTAGATAGAGAAAATTGTAAACGATTTATTCCCGAGTACTCTGTGGTTATTTTGGGTCAAAAGACATTTGGTTTGTTAGTTACCTGATTCAAAATTATAGTAGCGTTAGGTTTAGTAATCGGGGACTAAAATCTTTATAGGTATACGCAATGTTTATTCGAACAAACCCTATTCTCTGCCTTACACTTGTAGAAATTACAGTACCTACTAATCAACATAGATAATGCTAATTCCACTCAACATGATTTCGTTAAGGAAGAAGGGTCGTTTTTCATATAATTTTACAGATATTTGATATCATAAGAAGAAGAAGTTAGAATTTGAGAAGTAACTTGCCTCGGAATTCCAGTATGAAAAATGAGAAAGCTGCGAACACGTCAGTGCTGACATCCGTGGGAATATCGGGGTCTCATGTAAATGTAGACGCGGCTCGGGGCGACTCGGGGCCAGTCGGGGCCGCTCGGCTTGACCGTTTGTTTATCATACCCCGACTGAATACACCAGATTTACAAATGCCAATATTGTTTGACGTTGATTTAATATCCGTCCGACAACGGGCGGGTGAGGTCCAAATCGCTCCGGTTCAATACACAGATAAATGGATATATATTCGATTGTATTGAAGGAGCGAGCACCGACTCATCTCAATGCTATCTTTATTGCGCGGACCAAATGTTCAATAAACGTTATCAATGTAGGAAGGAAGTGTGCCATTTAGATTACCACTTTGTGGTTTCCATTTGGTATTAATGATGTGGTACACAGAACTGCATTTATTGTATTGAAAATAAGTATAGGCAATACTTTTTTTAACAAGTCATTTATTCAGCTCAGGCAGAAGAGCTCTTATGGACGTCAAACTTACTGAAATTACGGGTTAAAATGTCAGCCGAAATTTTTCGTAATTAGACTTTTTTTTAATGTTCACCAGGCTGAATGTTGAAATGTGAGATACAGCATTCAATAATTACAAAGCCTAGGATTTATATGCTTACATGCTCGCCCACATGATGACTTGCCACGAGGAGATATAGTCAAACATACGCTTGTCCGGAAAAAATAACACATACCTACATGAAAATATTTCTTTTGAGAAATAAAAGGTTCTCACCAGGCTTTGCAGTAATATCTAGCTTTACCGGATATTTCGTGGCTACTACGTGATGAGAGGCAGTTAAATAGCTCTTTAGTATAAAGAAAGAATAAGGGATATAAGGGAACATAATCTAGGACGTTATCTAGACGTGACGTGACAGACAACCGCGCTGGAAGTCGTGGGATTACCACCTTGAGTCTTAGATATAATGTGAAAGTTCGGAAGCCTACAAACGTACTTTTATTTATTAATTTATTGCACAATGTAGGTACATAATAATAGTTCGTACAGCTATACTTAACCTGTCTTACAATGATCAATACAAGGACCTACTTCTTCTCGGTTTTTAATTTTGGATCCAAATCTTACTCATGGACTTATTTTAAGCCAGTAAGAATTATAATAGTCTGCACAAAACTCGGGTTTCATTATTTTACCTTAGTAGTATAAAAAAAAAATAATAATAATATGATACTGCTATTATATAGTGTATGCTTATTGCATACAATCACCCCCGAAATTATTTGCTTCCTAGCTCTATCTCGCGTATTCATCCACGTTCTAATTATAAGACAGAAAAAGATAAATCCTTTCTGACAGTAAAATAATTATTCAAATAAGTTTTTGAAGTTACGAACAAAAATATTAATCTTTTCTCTTTATAATATTAGTGAACATTATTCTTATATTCTTATACTTCAAACTATAATACGTAATAATATCAACTAAGTAGAATACAAAAGAAAGATATGACACAGAGCAAAAAAGGATTAATATTGTACTTTGTCCTATCTGAAACCGAGAACACAATAAGAAGCTCACAGATGGTAACGCCTATGTGACTGTCGACAAAATTGCTTATTTCATATCAACTGAACTGATAAAAGTATAAAGCGGGCATTACAACAGCTAGATCATAGACTAGTTCTCTATGTCCATCACGAATAATGTACCTTTCAAACAGTGATCGATTTTTTGAAATAGGCACCGACACACCAAATTCGCACTCTTCATTTTGTATTTATATTATATTATACACTATAATTATTATAATGCCACATGCTTAGCATCGCTAAGCTTAAACAACGATGAACACTATACACCTCTCTTTCTATTTTAATGAATTATGAAGCGAAAGAAAGACATAAAATAATAATTGAAAGGAGAGGATCGTCAAATTTGCTATTTTCTTTTTTTTATTAAATATGTTATAATGGTAACGTGTGCTGGTGTGAAAAGACGCGGTTTTAGGAATATATAGAGAGATTCATAGATTTCACTTAAGTTTAGTTTCATTACAGGGGTAGATTCCCTTGAGCTGATATTGAGATTATTTAAATATCGCCTTATATCGTAGTAAATGAAAAAGAGTAGTAGAGCTCTTAGTGCAGAGTTCGTCCGGGGAAGTACTACCACCTTACCCATTTCTGCGTGAAGTAGTAGTGCACTTGTATTACTGTGTTTCGTTTAGAAAGGTAAGGGGGCCGGTGAAATTACAGGCACATGAGACTTAACAACTTCATATCTCAGGGTCGACAACGCATTGGCGATGCCCCAAGTATTGCAAATGTCCATAGGCGGCGGTGACCACTTACCATCAGGTGGACCGTCTGCTTGTTTGTCGGACCAAGAGGTATAAAAAAAAAAAGGCAGAGTAAAGAGACCGCGACGAAACATCGTCGAGCTAGTGCTATTTATCTAACAGAATCACACCTTAGTATGCGGTAAGAACAAAATCCTTGTGTTTACAAACGATGTCTCATATGCAAAGGACGAAGGGTTGCTTGTGAAGGAGTAACAAATGCTCCGCATACAAATGACTGCAAACAAGTATTTACTGATTCCTCTGAATCAGCGGATTGAGACTTCAGCAGCGCTCACGATTGAGCCGACGCGACGTGTGCTGCGCCATTTTACTTTTATGTCTATAATATTTTTTTGGGTGTGAAAAATATTAGTGTTCTGTTCCATATAAGAAGAAAAAGCAACTTTATTGGTTTCAAAATAAGGTTGATCTATTGATCCAATGGTTGGCTGTATGATGATGTACTCGTATATAAACATATCATAATGCAAACTTTAACAGATTTATCTTCCCTAAAAAATAACGATGGCCTTGCAATGCTTTCTGGGCAGCTATTAATAATAGAATGAAGAGTGACATTTCATAACCCACTGAGCAATTCAATGGAAACACGTAGCTCTCAAATTAGTACACGTTTAAAACCTCCCAAAATAAGGGGAAACGGTGGCCGGTGAACGTCGAGCAAATCTGAATTTGGCGAGTGCCTTAATCGAATGAGTGCGGTCAGAGGTCGCCGCCGCTGCCACCGCCGCGCCGCCACCGCCGCGTCGCGTCGCACAAAGCGGCCACGTGGCACCCGTGGAAGTGCCTTCATTCCGAAGACAATAAAAGGTCACAGCTTTTCGGTGCCACATCTAGCGAATGGTAATGAGTTCGTTGCCCGGACCTATTCTATTGCGAAGGTTTAATGTAAGGCTTCTACCATATTCACTGTCGACAACCAAAGGAATTTACATTCAAATTAATGCCTGAATGAAATATATTTAATCAAATAGGCAAGCACGAGCGCTTAGGTATTTTGAGACTCTAAAGCCCGGTTCGGAAGGTTGTTTTTGTTAAGTGTTATGTTACAAAATACATAATATATAATGTCGTGTTTCTAAAATAACTGATTTTGCTATAAATAATGTCAACAATATTATCTGACAACGAACCCTCAGTAAAACTACGCTACAAATTTATACATTGAAAAATAAATCAAGTTATAATAAAACCAGTTGATAGGAGATGCATGATTGTTGAGCATTTAATAATTATGAAAGCTACTAGTTGTCCCCCGTGGTTTCACCCGCATTTCCGAGGGTGTTATATTTTCCCTTGTTAAAAAGTATCAAATCAAGTAACAAATACCCATACTCTTTATCCATTCTCACAAACATGGCATTATTAATATTAGTGGGAAGTAGGATATAATACGGTAGGATTTAAAAAGCTATTTAAAACATTTAGTAAATAATTTCACACTCCATACCTAATATAGGTACCACGTTTTATGTAGTTTTAATTAGTGCCAAATTTAAGTGTTAAGACTATGATCAAAATAGTGCACGAAATCCTAAAACGTCCTAAACCTTTCAAACTCGTTCAACCCTACGTGTTAGTGGCAAATCGGAGTTTTTAGTGGGATAAATCGGTGACGCGGGGGGAGGCCCGGGCCGGGGCCGGGGCTGGGGCCGGGATGGGCGCGGATTGAATACAGGACTGCTCATTAGAGCTCGCGGCTGTCGCGGCTGATCGCAGGTGCGCGGAACTTTCTCCCGCGGGGCACGTGACACCGATATACTTACTTACCATCCTTATACCACTCTTCCCACTTACCATTATAAGTCAAACACTACTTACTATACGTCTTCTATCATCTCTATTTCTCTAATAAAAATGTTTTTAAAAGACTAAACAGTCAGGGCGATGGTAATCTGTTACAGGTTTTGCCTAGTGAGAAGTTAACTATATATCAAACATAAATTTGTGAAAAAAAAAAAATACATTTATTATTATTTTTTCTTTTAAGTATGAATGTTCTGCCGTTACGGAGCTATTTGGTTACCAAACGTGCACACACACAAATATTTGCATTTACAATTCTAGTTTTTTTACCTATGGTTCTTATGTTCTTATGTATGACCACAATCTTGCCATGCTAAGTCATAAAGTAGCTATAGGTGATGAGCACACAGATCTTCAGCGTGAGGGCGTATCACGCCAGCCTCCATAAACTTCATATATTTTCAGAATAATATAATTGATTACTAGCGACTTTACAGCGGTTTCCCGGAATTATAGCATAGCTAATGTCTCTTGGAAATAGTGTAGCTTTCTATCAGTAATAGAAAATTTGAAGTCGGATAAGTAGTTTCAAGAATTATCTTCTCCATTCAAACTTATTATACAAACTCTTAATAATATTAGTATAGATATCGAAAATATAGAGTCATTCAACAATGTGGATAGATGCCAGTGGCTCGCACGCGATAAAGAATACGATGCCAAGTATTCGAAGCTCGGATTAAGTTAAATGGGTCATCGGATATCACTCGGGCAGTCGCGTCACGCGCCGCTACTACGCGCTTACAACATTATGTGTTGTTTACTCCGGTCGGACACTCGGCAACATTTGTAACTCAACACATCTAAAACAAAACACCTGTAGGTACATCATTGCAGTTTTGTGACTCAACATTATGGATACGTGAGGATTCACAGCGGATATTTCTGTATTTTTATGTGACTAAGAATTTTTACAATACATTCCGTTATTACAATATGCTTCTTCGAAATTATATATCAAATTGTATTTTATTAATTAAACTCATAATTAACAATCGAACAACAAAATTGTTTAGATGATTCTTGTGACGTAACTCTCTAGATTCAAATATTTACGACAACCTTATGTTACATTTACGCGTTGTCGACCCTGAGACGTGAAGTTGTTTAGTCTCATGGCCCCATTTCATTTCTAACAGAAACACTGTAATACTAGTGCACTACTGCTTCACGAAGGAAATTGGTAAGGTAAGAACAACTCAGAAATTCGGAATAGATTCCGTAATTGAATTGAAACAAAAATATTGATTGACGTGTTCTATTTATATTGCGGGAACGATCTATAGAATTATTTGCGATATTTCCTCGCTCCGTCTCAGACGAGGAAACATCTGCAGTGAGCGCCGGAGCGGGCTGTGCGTACTCGGCACCTCATAAACACCGGTTTGTGTGAAGATATCGTCGAACATAATCATCGCATCAATCATTCGGCGAGTTTAACCGACGTTAATGTTAGATATTCGGGATTTGTCGGCCGCAGTCGTATGTTGCCGGATCATAGATTGCAATTTTATTGGCAAAGCAATTATTTGGGTTTTATTTTATAGGCTTTCCGATAACGAATGTATAGTTTATGCGATTAGAAAACACATTCTGAGAGACGTTTGAGTCATGCGTAACATTTCCAAAGGCCAAGAATAATGCAAATATATTGAGATGTACGTCACCACAAAACTTGGTTACACATTTTTGTTTTTAGGGTTTCGTATACAAAGGGTGCCAGGAATTCTATTATTACGATTACACACAATAAAAAAAACGTTGCAAAATGCGTTCACTTGGAAAAACTTGTAAAGTTTTTAAATTTAGTTTTAAGCATCTATTCTTTGTTTAAACATAAGTACCTACAAAATAATATAAAGTTATCTTAGCTTAACCCTCTCGCGGGCAATACTTATTACACCTCCGATTTTGATTTTATTTATTGAAAAAATTAATTGAAATTACATTTTTAAAACAATACTAATCAATTTAGGGCTACGGCAATATCTCTGCCCATTTGTGAATTCTTATTTGGCAAAGTAATTGCCAATGCCCAGTTTGAATTACATATTATAATATGATTACAATCTCAGATTGTGATTTTGCATTGGCAATTATTTTGCCAATGCTCGCGAGAGGGTTAAATAGTACGTATGTGACAAGATAGAGATTCGGATATACAGTAATCTCTCGCTAACACTACTAAGGCCGTTATAACAACAAATAATAAACATAAAATTGTAATTAATTGTATTCCCCTAAAAGATGCGCGCCCTTTTCGGTGTGCAGTTAACATTGCACGGTTGGAACGAACCTCATCGTTTGCGAGTGCGACTCGCACTTGGCCGCAATTTTAATAATACTGAGGTGATACCTCTTTCTTTTTAGACGCTTACCTCAAATTGGTGAAGGTTAACGAGTTCAAGCGAATTCCAGTCTAGGAATTTATTCCGCGGGTATAACCATATGCGTTTAAATTTGTTATAATTTGTTACCTTTATTTTATAAATATAATATTGTCATATTCATACATATATGTGTAACTTACACACTAAACTTATTTATTTCAACAACAAAATCCACAGCTACCAATACTTACAGCCAATTATGGATTAAAATTTTGATTTTTTAGTTTTATTTAATGCAGTCACATCCATACTGTATTCAGTACTTAATTATACAATTGTATTTTTGTAGTAATGGTTGTGCATTTAGACCACCTGGATTTAATAAAAAAAAGAAACAAACTATTGATGTAGCAACTGCTGGTGAACCTCAATAAATAATAAAAATAATGTTTGTCTATAGATGATAGAAATAGTGAGGTGACAGCTCACAAAAAATGCTACATTTTTACATACTGTATTTAACTTGAAATAATTTGTGACAGGTAAGTGAAGGTGCCACAATCGGTTGTCTCTGGTTCTCTTCATAGAGAACCATAGAGAATATAATCTGTAGCCAAACATGGTTACCTAATGAGACCAGTAAAATTATTACAATGTTAAAAAAGGACAAACCAACAAACTGTGTATGTTCTTGATGATCGAACATGATGTAGGTAACATTTAGTTAAATGTTACATATACAATAACATTACAAAAAAATTATAGTAAAAAAAAGAACTCAAATTTTTCCGGTGTCGTACCTAGTTTGATACAAAGTAAAATGTTAGCGGACACACATACCGACAAACAATCTACTCACTATTGCTCAATTAGTCCACTTATAGTTTTCCAAAGATTTTTGATTCATCAAAATCGGCCCAGAAGTTTACGCACTACGGCAGAACATATATCAATAGTACCAACAATTTAACTCGAGGGCACCATTATCTTAGAGCAAGGTTCATTTGAGCTTGATAATCCAAGTTTCGTATTCAATTATCTTTGTATGTAGGTATGTCTTTTAATATGACGACATTATTTTGTTATTTATGAGATAAGTTGAGAGTCGAGTTCACAACGAGCATGGAAAACGTACAAAGATTATAAGATCCGACAGGAACCGATGCATCTGTTACGCGCATCTTTTGCGCTGGATCCCTTTCTTCATAAAAACTCGTCTAACCGTATACAGCGACAAAGCGGCTGGGTGCTCTGTTTTTGCCTTCACTCGCTACTTGTTTGGGAGCTGCTCTCTTCTTAATTGGATGTTGTTACTCGGTTTATTCTCTTGATAACGACTCCACTTATACTTGTATTCTTATAAGCTGTCAGTGGACCTTCTTAAGAAGGATGGCGAACCATTACGTCTGCATCAATATGGTAAGGCTGAATTTTGCTCAGTTACAATGTTACTTAACTATTCGGATGATGGTAATGTAAAAAATAGAGCGGGGTTAATGCAAGAAAAAAAAGCCAAATATCTCAGTAGGAACAAGTTAAGGAAAACTTCACAAAATACAATGAGCACACAATTTTCTGGAAATCCTTTGCGTAGACACGACAATCATATTTGTCCAGCTTTTTATATTTGCGATATTTGAGACTGGATTTCCGAACATTCAGCGCAGAGCACAGAGCCTCTCCGCTCCGCAAGTTACACATTTGCGATATTTTCTGAAAGCCACCGCACAATGCCTTCGGGAATCGAATTCTGTCAATAGCACGATGCGAACAAATATTTGTACTCTAACTATATCCAAATAGGTGTGATTTTCACGTGGCGCGATGTAGTTAAGTGCTGGCACTCGACAATGTGTTTGCTGGTTGGTGCGTCTGCATATATTTGCATCTGCGGATGATATTGTGCCGCATTACGCGATGCGGTGCGGGCGCGGGTGCGGGCGCGGGTGCGGGCGCGGGTGCGGGCGCGGGTGCGGGTGAGGGTGCGGGTGCGGGCGAGGGTGCGGGAGCTGCGAGGGATTCCAACTTAATTTAGGAGATTTACTGCGAGTTCTCTCGCGTTTACGACGCTTTGTTCTGAGAGATCATTTTAAATACAGTAGGTATATAGTGTTGTCAGGAGCGGTCCGCACTCCGCATTCAGGCGGCGTGCGCTACTTCGCTGATATGTTGGGGTGCTTTCTTAATATCCCGGTTATATTTTATAGCCCTTATGGAAATATTTAGGTCTTGTTGTCGTTAAATCGTATTCGATCAAGATGAATGTCTGAGCGGTGACGAAATCTTCCACTCTCTCTAGGGTGTCGTGAGAGCCGTCTAAAGAGTATACGTGTACTTTACACCTTGCACCGAGTGGTCAATAAGAGCACTACCATCAAACAGGTATTGTTTTCCTAATTAATGAATGGATCTGTTTCTAACAAACACGAC
Organism: Habrosyne pyritoides; assembly: GCA_907165245.1. Classification (NCBI taxonomy): domain Eukaryota; kingdom Metazoa; phylum Arthropoda; class Insecta; order Lepidoptera; family Drepanidae; genus Habrosyne; species Habrosyne pyritoides. Next base: position 158,672 of record OU015595.1, read on the forward strand.
ATTGTTATGAACAGGCTATGCCGATTATGAAACACTGAATGAGTTATACGAGCGCGAACGAAGAAACCGTATCCTTATTTACAGTTCACGCATCTAAAGCAAGAGTAATTTGAGTTGATTTTATTTCTAAACTTTTTGAACGAAAACCGTTAATGTAACTTCCTCGTGTCTCGCGGAAAAACACGCGACCGAATGAAATTATCCGCGCGAGGGACGAGGGTGTGCGAACGGTATTTATTTGCAATCAGCATGTGAAGAGGGCTCGGAGGGCCGCGGGGGGGGTCGGGAGGGGGTGGGGGCTAAACGCTAACTGAGTTTAGGACTTTAAGCAATTTTATTTTCATTCCACTTACACACGAGCGGTGTCGACATTGTGTCTGTAACACAGATTTTTTGTAAATCAAATTAAAAGAGAACGACCAACTTTCTGTTTGTTTGTTTGTATCAGATACAGCGACGTGACTACGTGCTTCAACTAAACGAACGAGGACAAACAAAACTATTGTGGGTTGATAAGGTATTTCATTTAATTAAGCGGCCTATTTTTTTATGAGCCATGAATTGACTATGGCTATGTAGTAGAAATATACATAATAAGGAAAATAGGTACCGAAAAGCCAATTTTGGTCAAAGCTTAGTAAATATGGCTCGAACGAAACGTCAAAATAAAAAAATATATAATCGCGGCTTTTCCTAGCTGCTCGTGTGACGAATCAATTTCTAATTAATTATATGGAATGGGTCAGTCGAACTCACGACTGCGTAATAAAAAGCGTGCGACTACTACAGCAGTCTAAAATAATAACACTAATTTAGGGAAGTTGCCTGATTAGTTGAATCAGACACTTCAAAGCGATCGTTTGTATGAAATAGCAAGTTGTGATGTCAACATTGTACAGCATCTAAAGATCTACTCTTTCTGGTCAGTACCTAATACTTCAAAAATTGAATAATATTTCATTATACAATTTTGGTCATCCTCGTTATATATTTTTTCTACATTCTACTAAAATTATAAATGTAAAAGTTTTTGAGGATGGATATATGGATGTTTGTTACTCTTGCACGCAAGACCTACCAAATTGATTGCGATAAAACTTGGCATATAGACAGTTTATACCTAGTTTAACACATATAATGCTTTCTCCCAGGAAAACGCGAATAAAACCGGGACAGCTAGTAATGAATATATCCTGCTACAGAATCATTTTCAATATCAAGCTAGAAATGGTTGTGACGACCAGGTGATGATTTGTGGATGCTCATGTAATTTAGTAAAATGTGTAGAAATAAGTACCAAAGGGATTTTTTCAGGTTTAAATTTTAAAAAGCTTCGCATATTTGTAGCACCATTATGACCTTAAAATGTTGGCAAGTGTCGATTCATACTAGTTCACAGACAACAAGGGTCGACCCTTGTCGATGACGGGTAGCATTACGGTACCATTTTGTGTCTAAAAGAAATTTTCTTTCAAAGTATAAACAGTATACACTCTGGTATAAAATAAAGCCATAGAGAGGTTGCCCGTGCTGGTGCTGAGCGGGAGTGGGGTGAAGGGGAGAAATGCGCTGAAATAGCATCGCATCACATTTACATACATATCGGTGCGGATGAGCCGGACTTACGTCCGATAGTGTGGACGCGCACACTTTACTCTGAGCACTGAAAAATGTACGCATATTTAATTTTATGGAAAGTCTAAGGTACTTGAGAATTTTGGGAACAGAAAAAGGCACTATGGATAAAGAAAAGCCAAAAAAGCTAAACAAGTCCGAGATCTGGCACGCGTATGTTTCCATACAATAATAATGAAACCAACTTTGTCGGGACAGTTGGCTTGGTCGTTACAGTCCGCATCACACGAAACTGTCACTCACACACACACGTCCATCAACATTCATATTTATGTCAGAATAGCTATCCCCCATATTAGTGCAAAAACATGTTCTAACTTTACCGATTTTGATCAAGATAGGCCAAGTCATTTTTGGATTATAAAAGAACATACAGAGAGACATTTTTTTTTAAATAGTTGAATTGGCGACTGTTATTTTTATCACAAAACTTTACAAAAATAAATTATAGATCGTACAGATTAGATATGTATAGATAGAGTATGTTATAAATTTTAACAGGAAACAATTGAATGGTGCCCTCAAACAGAAACGTGACGTGTAGCACGAGCTTGTTCACGACTCCATTGATGGTAGTACTTTCCCGGACAAACACTGCAATGACAGCTGATTCTTACAATTCAAAATTAGGAATTTCACTTGAAGACGAATTCTCTGGTCAGTTTTCAAATTAACAGTCGGTAACAAATTAAAAACTTATCATAAACATGACTAAGTTGCTGATTTTCTGAAATTTGTTTTGCTATTTCTGGTGTATTAGTTTGGCGCGATAACATGACTACAGCGACATCTATACGATCATAGCATAACTATGAACTCGCTTCATGACATCGTTCGAGTCATCACAATAAGTCAGTAACAATAAACAATAACGCACATCCTTAATTTAGTCCACCAACTTATGTAGCTATCGTCAACAAATTACGTGTTTATATTACCTTCCTTTCATTATTGATGAGTTATATGAACTAACTTACTTACTTAACTATTATTTAGCTTGCAAGAGTTTCAATAAATAGAATTTTATGATGGGAAATGTTATATTCCATACAATAATACAATAAATATTAATAATATAATTTTAGACGAAATTCAGTTGATTCTACACAATAGAAAATAATCGTATTAACTCATTTGTGTCGAGCTACCGGAGCACTGCGCCTGATGGGAACATAACAAATTGAGAGCGAATTGTGAAAACAATATTCCTGAAATAGTGTAATATACAATAACTAGACTATCGCTGAACAGGACCAATTTTGCCACAGGAACTATAAAAAAATATGTTTAACAAGTCTACACGATAACCCAATTAGAATAATAATAACTGCATGCCAACAAGGAAACATTGACATTAAAATATAATATACAATACAATATACTATAATATATTAAATACCAAACAGGATAATAGAAACACGCATAAAATAATAAGTGTCACGCTTAAAATGATTATGTTGGTATAATGATATAAATGATCACTTAAATGAAATAAATGTAAGTAGTAGCGTTCCTATTTAATATTCAGCGGGAGGCGTCTCGTCGGAGCGTTTTTCCAAGTCGTTCATTAAGCCTCGCTCGTTAGCTGTAAAGTTGAAAAGTGCGTGTTTTCCGGTGACCCCGGGCCGGCACCCGAGCCCCAGCTATGGGGATTTGTTCACCTGTACTGTATTTGTTCATAAGTAGATTGAAAATTATTCCGATCTCACTTTCAGTTCTTAAATAGGTCAGATTAAAAAAAATCCGCTTAAAATATCAGCTCTACATATAATATATTCCGTGCTTGGTGTAAAGGATAGATATCCTGGATTCATAGGAGTTGGCTTCAATTCCCAACCAAGTCAATCATTTGCATATTTATATATTTTTGTATGGTATAATGCAATAAATCAATTATGTGGTTTCTATGGTATACGCCCTGTTTAGTTTGAAATTAGATATCCATGTGCAAATTTCCCTGAATATTCATTTTAATTTCACAAAAAAATTATGTAGGTACGTCTATTAGCATGTGATGTTTTTGTTAGTACATTGGAAAAAATGCTTAGTGGACTACTTGATACAAAGTACATTTTGCTAACATGACTTCTAAAACTTGTAAAACATACGAAATCATTTGAAACCTTTATAAAACAAGCAAATCCTAATCCGACTACATTTGTAAGAACAAGTTACTAAGAATCCTGTAGAAATTCAAAGATTTTGTAAAAATAAGTTTAATATGGATGCATTATGCATGATAATATAGTGCTCCTTCCAAGCGCCCTTTCAATATCTGCACTCTCGAAGCTTTTGATTAAAAAAACAATCTTTCAACTTTCAAGCTTTAAGAAACGAATTACTGAGTTTTGAAATACTTTTGACGAGCACAGACAAAAATCGTAATATTAATCCTGCACTACCTCGCCAGAGAGCCCTTTGCGCTCGCCGAAGTGGTAGTAAGTAGGTCAGTAAGGTAAGTATAAGTGTGCAAGAGCGATCAGAGGCTAACACCCTCTTCCCTTAAAAATAAAACGCACTCTAATCTAAGCATCCAACTCAACTCATATCTAGGGTATCGCAAGCTACATAAAAGTTTACCGATGACCACTTACACTTGACCTTGCACGGAGGGGTCAACAAAAGCATTCCCAAAGTGGGTTAGCGATGCCTAACATCAACCCTAGAAATTATTTAAAATCTTATACTTTAAATCAAATAGACAGAAAGCATCCATATTGCGTCGACCCACAATGATTGGAAATACGGCAGGCGGATGATGTTAGTCTTATATTGAATATAGCCTAAAAGGTTAATAAGTTCCCTTCGGAGGTGAAACAGAGGGCGTGGAGGCAGCCATTGCCAAACTTTTCAAATAACAGCACGTTGTCTATTAGCAACATACCTTTCCTTGCATTGTTAACAACCTCAAGCAGAAACATAGCTTAATATTATGGCAGGAGAGCTGAAAATGGTATTCAGATAAAAGCAAAAATTCATAAATCGAGACACCTGAAGGTGATTTGTGTGTTTCAAACTTATGTGGACTGTAAGTGAAGCGTTCCCGAGGTGTGTTATAAAAACCGTATAAACTTTCATAATAATATCATTTTGTAAAAATTCTGTTATTTTTATATTACCTACAGACACTTCCGTAATATGTTTTGCATGTACATGTAGAAATATGTAACATGACATAAATTTTTTATTTGAAATACAAAAAGAAATAACAATCGGTAAATCGTAAAAATATGAGATGCTTAAAAATATTATCTGCAGGAATCGAATAGCAATATTTTTATTAGTGAATTTGCTAAACTATTGATTTAATGATGCAAAAACACCAGTAAATATGGATGGGCCGGTTGTCGTGGTGGTTTGATACTCTGACATTGACCACACAGATTGTGGGTTCGATTCCAACTTAGGACTAATTGTGCATTAACTTGTCTGACTGATGAGTGCCAGGTCGCGTCTATAGCGACATACTTATATATATAAGTAGGTATATATTTAAAAAATAGTATGTACATCAGTTATTTAGATATACGTTGTTTGGAGCCATAAGCCATGTGGGAAGAATATCCCAAGTTCTTATTTAATTTAAATAAATCAACTGAGCTTTTTGATGCATAACTTTACCAAAGTTGAAAATACACTCTCATACATCTCCTCAATGAAGCATTTCAAATAAAACTCCGTAAAAACACATCTGGATTAAATTGAAACTTATTTTCCGAGTAGATATATTTTCGAGAGTGAATTTCACAAAGTTTTCTCATCGCATAAATCTGTCCGTGCGGTGCAGTTTTTTCATTATTTCAATTGTGTTCTCGTGTCGGGAACACTTCTATCTAATGTATTGTTTTTTTTACTTGCATTTATTCGACTATATATATAAGTTTATACTTCATGATGATTCTGCTAGGACATGCCATAAAGGTTAGTTCTGGATAAATATACACAGATAATTTTCTAGATTGGTCGGTTTAACTTGTCCATAGGAAGGCTAAGGAAGATTTTAATAATTAGGTGGATGATCGAAATAAGACGGAGGGAACAAAAATGTATTTGTGAGGGAGGTCATGTACATATGTAATAAAAAGAATTAAAGTGACCGCGGATAGGGAGAATGGAGGAAGATATATTGGGTTGACCGGCTTAAGCTGGTAGGACGGTAGGCGATGAATTCTCGATTGGCAATTTCATAAAAAATTATCTAAGTTAATATAACAAAGTGGAAACAAGGATAAAAACGCTGTTTCTTGTTTATTTGTGAAGAAAATCATCTTAAAATTCGAAAGCTCGTAATCCTATCAACGCGCAAGTTGACAAAAAGCTGAATTATTTTTATTCGAATACAAGGAAAATGCCTTTCCGTTAAAGCGATATTGAATTGGTCTTCATTACAAATTTCCACAATTAAGGATGCCACTCGTAGGGCTGGCTGGATGCCACTCGTAGGGCTGGCTGGATGCCACTCGTAGGGCTGGCTGGATGACACTCGTAGGGCTGGCTGGATGACCTACAAAGCATCAATATTGATTATGCTACCTACTAGGGAATTGTTTACTTTGAGGGTTTGTGTGATTGGTTTCATTAAGATGTCCAGTCCACCCATGAATGAGCTCTACGAGACAAGTATTCACATTCGCAGTCAGATCAGTAGATAATTATAGGAAGGACCTGGATGCAAAGGGTACAGAATACAAACGAGGAAGAAGGTTTATAGCTTAATGTAGTAGACAGACCGACTGTCATTATGATGATATTACGTCTTTCTACTGTATCCAAATCAGCTGCTGTACAGTTATGGTAAAAATAATAGAAGAGGGTGTGTTCGGGTTGGAGCGGTTGGTAGCAATAACAACTAAAGTAAATACCGAGTGGGCCGAAGGAGCCCGAGCGCGGTATTATTTCATGTAAATGAGTAGCGCCCTCTAACTTCACAATTTGTCCAAACAGATTGTTTTCAACAGAATTCAATTCGAATTGATCGCTCGCGTCGTTCGTCGCGCACATAATGAAAGGGGCTTAATACGGTATCGGTAAACATTAGCATAAAGTATTCGCAAAAATTGCGTTCCGGGGTTGTGGCAGGCGGTGAGGAATCTTAATATCACCCCCTCCTCGGCCCCGGACCCCGGCCCCGTCCCCGACCCCGCGGGCTGCGATGCCGCTCGAGCGAGTGGTCGCGATTATGTGCAATTTTGTCAACGGCTTGAATGCCGGGACGTGACATTTGTCCTGTAGATTGGAGAGAGCGACTTCAGTGGTAAGAGAGCTTTTAGCGGTAATGTGTGCATGCCGATGAAATATGAATAGCTTCGTGTGAGTATCTATAATAGTATATTTACTCTTTATTTAGAGACAATATTCAAGATACCAAATAAATACTTTTATTCAGGTAATACTGCGAAGTGTAATTTTACCCTTCTTGTTATAATTATATCTTCCGTCCATAATTTCACGTGGAGTAAACTTTATCAGTCAGGAATCGGGTAAGTCTTTCCAGAGATTACCCGTTACATAGTTACAAACAATCAGTTGAGCGGCATTGTAAAGGCGGGTCCAGACCGCAGCGAGCTACGCACGTCGCGCGTCGTGTCGGCGCGGCGGCGGGTGCGGGTGCGGGTCGCCAGCCGGTGCGAGGCGGTAACCGAAGCGCTCACGACCGTTTTGTGCCGATACAAACAGATCCCACTCCATTTGCATACATTAACATTTTCTTAAAACTTCGCCGCGCTGTCTTAGACACTCCGCGTGGATAATTGCACTTGACGTTATTGTACGCACACCCTTACTCACGGCGGAACGTACACAGTGTGGAGAATCACAAACAACCAGTCGGAATATTAAGTACAAGGGTGTAATCTTGATATGCTTTCACGATCCGACATTTATAATAAAGCGGCGAACTTTCAGAGCGAGCTCCGGTACGAGTTGTCTTAAGTTTACGATTTAACGATAAAACCGTTTTAGGCGATTATGTTTTCGTGTGCTTCAGCATATTTATAAAAGTTATTCAGTTTCCTCTATCACAAATTTATTATTGTCAATAAATCATGAAATAGGCAGATGGTCTAGCCAACTAGGGGCATCGCCGATGCGCTGTCGTCCCTGAGACATAAAGTTAATAAGTCTCATGTGCCTGTCATTTTACCGGCAACCTATTTCACGGCAAAGGAACTCTGCACTGAGAGCTATATTTATACGAACTTGCAAAAGCATAGATAAATCAAGAATATTTCTAACATGACATCCCTAAAAATCATAAAAAAATAATTATGCCAAAATTGTATAATTGCCCAGATAATTCTAATATCAAAGGTCAATACGGTCGATTGGCTGGTCGGTTAATGTCGGTCAGCCGGTCGGAGACAGTGGGCAAGGGTATGTACAACAACCACCTGAAAGCCTCGCAGCTACTCCGCGTCACACCAATTCAGACTTCAAACAGCATTATAATAATTATTGTTATTTGTATACCCACATTGATGAAGCCATAGAAGCAGCCTTTACAATACAAAGCGGGAAATATTGATTGGATATCAATCAAAAAATCTGAGGTACCAGGTGGTTGTGTATAGGTATATTTTATGAGGAATAGAAGCTGTGACTAAGAAGATGTAACTTAAATATTGATAAATCAGTAAATACATATTTTAACTAAAATTCTTAAACCACAAAAAATAAGTTGACGTCACGTATTCTGCTCGGTAAACCCTTTCATTAGATACCCATGACATGGGGGTAGTTTATGAATGTATAAATTGCCATCTAGCTACGTCAGCAATATTGGATTTAGAATGATGTCACTTAGCAAAGCATGCGTAGTCACCCAAAACCTGTGTGTGCAATATTTCAGCTCAATTGGATGGGGACCTACACCCTTATTGTGTAACTATTGGATTCAATATTGAAATTGTTTTCCTCATAGATTGATGGTTCAGCGCACGAGCAGTGTGGGACAACAGTCGTAGCGCCGTCAATGTAAAACAAAATTGACTGTATCGACGATTCCGAGAGCATAAACAATCACCCTGCTGGTTTGAAATTCAGTTACAAGATCTGGCACAAACACACATACAAACGTGAAGTTTAAAAACGCTTGTGTTGAGAGATGTTGACTGATAATGAGATGAATGGAAGTGTCAAGTGAGTCGAGATTTGTATTGCGCCAACCCTAATGATTTCGATCAAGGCAAGCAGATTCCTATGAGTTTAAAAAAGTATCTGCAGAATATTAGAAGCTGAGTTAAAGGATCGATTTGTGGCATTTTTATAACAATGCGATTTTGCATTTACCTGTTCAATTTTGTCAGGACTGTTTAGGGAAGTATCCTGTTGGTCAAATGAAACACAAGGTTCCTGTTACACACAGAATGTTTAATATATTAACTACTTAATTCTTGTCTAACTTTGATATCTCGCTCAATAGCTCTCCTTTAGATAATAGTTTGCCCGTGGCGGGGCAGAACCATGGTTGCCAGAGTACAAATTATTAGTTATTTAAAATGTTGATGTTCTGGCAACACAAAACTAACCTCAAATTTTGGAACAAGTAAACATGTTCCTTACCTTTTATTTATAACTGAATTATATAAAATTACCTATATAAATATTTGTTTCATACACACATTATTTTAATAGGATTATGGGATAAAATACATATAAACATAAAAATACATAGGTACAAATTTTTCCTTGCAAAGGTAAACTCGCGCCAGCCCCGCTCCGTACATGATTGAAATAAAAATAAAGTAAATTATTGTTGTTGTTTGTAACAAACATAATTAGGTGGAGGGTTCTCCTTTACAGAACGACTCCGGTTCTAATCGAGTTTCGTTTGTTCCTTTACATCTTTCCTAACGGAATAATGTTTATTGTTGTTTGAAAAACTAAATGCAGAAATAAGGTTTTACTGTTTACAGCTAAATTATTATCGACTTTACGTTTGTACACCTTTTTGAGACTCCTCACCCTTATGGCTATAAAGTACACGTTGGCTGTTCCGATTTCATTACTAAATACTAAATAAACATTTACTTACATGGAAATGCCAATTAGTGTAACATCTCAAGGACAACCGAAAATTACCAGTAAATATGCAAGGCTATAGCAAGCACTTTTGAGTATCATTTACTTAGCCAATAGTTCCGCAGAAATCTTTGAAATTAGCTTTTACACCTCCGACGATCCACAAATAGGCATATAAAATAATGTTATGTCCGATGTCTAATTCGCACCGTATTAAGCAAGATTTATTGTGAATTTCCCTCTCATACATCAACCGTCCCGAGCTACAAATCATTAATATTAGATCACTCAACCACCGCAACTGGTCATTAAAGTCACCTTATAAAATCACAAATCAAATAAATGTCAAAATACATAAACAAAATTCTACTTAAAATTTTCCAAGATAAGCGTCAAATTAGGAAAACGCATTAAATGAATCGTTTCCCGTGAGAGTTGGCCGCTCGCCAGGTTCCCGCTTCACAGTCTTTCATTTGTCGCAAAAATATATTTGCTAAATAGTCAAGATTGCACTAGACACTTGCACATTGGGCTCGATTGTCAAATAGAACGGGAGGGTAATATGGTATTAGTAAGTATTCTTTAACCGCCCACATGTAAGTATTCTAATGATTGTCGATACTGAAAATAGCCCTCTTCAGGCGGATATTAATAATCAAGATGATTTATTGAAGGCAGAGGAGAGGCGCGTAACTATGAGCCGTATAAAAATATACTAAATTTGACACGTCTACTTAAGAGGCGGGGAGCATATCTCATACTAATTGATGAGAAATAGTTCCCTCCGTAACCCTCTCGGTCTCGGCACACAACATTAATTGGACGCTATTTGTCTCCGGCAGAAACAGACACGTTTTAAATCGCCGCTTAAGAGATGCGGAAACACTCTGACGGGCTCGAAAAGAGTTTTTAAAGACTTTAGAGGAGATGTATGGCACGCTAAAAGAAATACGTAGTAGCAGAGAACGCGACACTGGCTGCAATTTATTTGGTGTTTTGCGAAAGAAATTAATGTTTGTAGAAATGGAGACCTCGGCGGGGCGAGGGGCAGACCGAGGGACGGGGGAGGGGTACAAATCGCAATAAAACTGAGATATGGAGCAATAATCCGCCTCCGGCGATATTAAACAGCACTCCAATATTTTGCAGCGCCATTTTATATTGTTGCGGCATCGCTCGTGGCGAACAGTAACCATTGCCGCGATGTGTCGATGAGGGCGGGATTAATATGAAAATTATGCTACTTTGTCTGAACAGAAATACAGTTATATTCTTAACACACAAGAAACTTCCTTAGACGCGTTCTATTGTTGAATAGAATTTAATTATATAACATCTTAAATTAGCAATACCATTGTCGCGCAGTCTATTTAAGTAGCAAAACTTCGTAAAGGAAACAACACAACAATAGCAGTGATGTAGTGGCGCGAGCCGCACACGTGCTCGCTCGCTCGCGGTGCGTTGCTCAGTCGCCGCTCCGTGGCGATGGCGCTGGCGGTTAACATCGCAAACAACAGAAAATGTACAACACCAACTGTTGTGCTGTCAAAGTTACGCAAACTTCAGGAAGCATACAAACGACCGTATTACACTAACTCGCAGACAACTTTGACAATGAAATATTAAAAACAAGTTTTGTTAAACTGTTGAGATTGCACCGAGACATGTGGCGAAGATTTGTCGCAGATGCTTTGTTTTGATAACACAGACGAGCCAACTCTTACTTTTCATTACGAAAAGGATTCGATATGTTTAAATTTACAGCGAACATTCAGTTTTAGAGTATATATCTATAAATATGAATAAAGTACCATATCAACGATATAGTACCTCCAATCAAATATAAATTCCCACTGAAATGTTTCCTGTAGCATGTAGCCACTAAAGAGAAGAAAAATTTAAGAGAACAGATTCAAGTTTTATTTCCAGAATGGAAAAAATAAAACACTTAAGCGTAGAGCGGCTGAGTTAGTAGCGAGCGGGAAGGCGACGTGAGACGGCGGCGGCGACGAGTGAGTCGCGCCAAGTGGCGACTAATCGAGTTGAGAGCGAGTCGCGATCCCGCGATGACAGCACTATAAATATCTACAATGCGACGTTAATGCGCGCCGGGACTTATTTAAACGACGGTTTTTCTTAACGGGGATGTAATGCACTAATTTTATTTATTATGTTTTTATGTTGTCCCTTATTCGGACAATCCGCGTAAATTCATTATTCAAAGATAATCTGCAGTTCGCTTTCAACGATAACAGTTAAGAAGAGTATCATCATTATCTGCCTCCTCCATACCTACCGATTCATTTGGTTGGCTCAATATGCAACTTGGTCCATCTTCATTACCTATAAGAGTAATGGAAATGCTATAGCACTCAATGCGAGGAGTTTAATGCACGTGGTTATCAACTACTATACTCTTTAATCGCATCATACGACACTCTACTGATGTTTTAGGATGGTATATACGTCACCGCTACCACCATTTAATTACCTACATCATATGCAATGTCTGTATCCAAATAAATTACGAAATTAACGACACTCGCAGATTAAGTAAGTTGTTGTGATATGACTATTTCAACCAATGATGTCATGCATACACTACACAACAGAGTTGCGTGTGGGAGAGCCTTAATTACTAAAGATCTTTTGTTTGAAACACTACAGCTCAGTTGGAGATAAAGCGCTGTAAAGCGTTCTAAGTCTAGAAACTCAAAATGAAGTGATAATTTTAGGACCTACTCTACCTCTTTAGGTATTCCAATAGTGTACCGGTAAAAATTATTCTCTTTAAATACTTGCTAGGTGAAATAGCAAATTGGTGCATGTCCCAGTTCTCCCGACACGGTGTCGTAATATGAATTTTAATGGCGTCGCATTACTTAACAAGCCGCGAACAAAAACTACACATTAACGAGAATATATAAAATCATACGAACATAAATGGTGTGCCAACTTTATTGCAGCAAAAACTCCGCCGAACATATTGATACTTTGGACTAAAATATTTGTAATGAGAAATTTAAGGGCTCTAGTGACATACTCGTATCATATATTGCAATGCTCAGTAAAAGTAATAGAGTTCGTCCATGGAAGGACCTACCACTGCCACAGGTAAAGAAAGACCTACCTAGAAATAACAACCAGATATAGCGCTGCTAGATGTCGTATAGCCATATTAGAAACAACTATGTAATTACTTCTGGACTGGCAGTGATTTTAATAATTATAATTTTCTCGGTATACGTTATGCTATACATCTGGCTGACACTTCACAACTCTTATCTAGAAGTTCTGTAAGTATATACTAACACAGATGCGGTCCGCACGCTGATCGTTCTTCTCAGTCTTGCCCGATATTTCAGTTACTTAATTGGCCGCTATTATTACGAATCCTTGGAGGTGATTGCTGCTCGCGTCGGAAATTATAAAGCAAACCAGAGAAGCTATTTATTGCCTGTTGAAAAATTGTTAATCGATCAAAAATGTTTGTTTTTAACCGACTTCAAAAAAGGAGGAGGTTCTCAATTCGTCTGTTTTTTTTATGTTTGTTAGCTCATAACTTTCGACTGGGCGAAGCGATTTTAATGATTCTTTTTTGATTTGATGTCCCAATTTGTTCCAGTTCTGACGATGGCATCCATGTCAAAACCATATAAGTCTAAAATTAGTGTTAAGTATGTGTGCGACAAATGAACGAGTAACTCATTATCATGCCAACCGATTTCTATTTATAAAAGGGTAAACTTTACAGATGGTCCCATGATCATTACAACACGACCTGATGATGGAAAATCCTGAGAAAATTGAGGAAAATCCTTAAATGTGTAGGCATACATAATACACCTTAAGTAATCACGTTTAGAAGGTCTCCCCATATTCAGAAAAAAATGTTAGTGTACTTCAGATACACTAAAAAACAAAAAAAAAAAACGACTTCACAAAAAGAAACTATTCCAAAACAAACTAATACGCACTAAAAAGAAAAAAATAATTGCTTTATTAGACTACTTAAAGTCAATCAAACTATTACGATATTATAATATATGTAGTTGCAATTGTGTCATCCAAGGAAACACTACAATATACCTAGCAATAATAATACGAGAATACTTTAATAATTAAACACATTTAACAGCTCCCCTCCCGCCGCGACCCCGCTCTCGCCTCTCGCCTGGTAAAGTCGCGCGTGCGGCACTAGCACATCTCACCTATAACTATGTATGTAGTTACAAGCCTACGTTGGGTGAAACCGACTCCAAAAATAACAATAATTGTAACTATTATATAATATAGTAATAATTTGATTGATTTTTAAGTAGTCTAATAAAGCAATTATTTTTTTCTTTTTAGTGCGTATTAGTTTGTTTTGGAATAGTTTCTTTATGTAAAGTCGGTTTTTTTTGTTATTTCCGAAAACCTCCACCGACTCTAGTAACAACCTTTAATCTTCCAATTACCAAGTAATTGTAATTGCACAAAAATCGTAATGATCTTTAAACTTGCCTTCACAAAAAATTAAGGAACGAACGGATTTAAGGATGAGGTAGTTTTTGTACAAAACGCTTACTACAACGCATGATTGCAGCGCTCGCTCTTGTAGGACGTTAATGTATTAAATCTTGTTTTGAAAAGAGTAATTGCTGAGTTTATGTATCCAAATGAACACATATAACAATAGACGTGATATTAAAAAAAAAACAATTAATTTTATTTTAATTTATTCTTAATGTACTCAGGAATCTGTATCATTTATTACTTTTGTTCGTACATCTGCTTAAAATCATATTAAATGCGAAAAGTTGTGGGAATAGATGTTTTGTTACACTTTCACGTAAAACGGTTTTGGATGAAACTTGGCACATAAATAGTTCATAACCGATCCAGGTTATACTTTTCTACCGGGAAAATGTCACATCCCTGGTTAACGCGGGTGAAACCGCTATATAAAAAAAATTGGTATGACAATAACAAATTAAGACTTTTGAAGATATCTAGCCCTTAGATCATTGTGATGAAATTGGAATAACTTTCAGAGGCTTTATTTTCTAACCTTATCCCAAGAGCCCCTGTCAGTGGAGGGCAGTATATTAAATTCCTGGCGGACAACAATTTACTCATTACAAGGCTGATGGACCCGTAGGGGACTGAACAAAGACCAGAAGAAAGTGTGAGAGATTAGAGACATTTATCTATGCTGTCTCTCACTCGGCATGCTATCAGTCTTACTACTTTACTTATCTTACTCATATTAATAATCCTAAACTCTGTGTTTATGTTTGTTGCACGTTGTTTATAGAGCTAACTCTATAAAGGCTGATCAGATTTAAATGAAATTGGCACACAGGTAGAATAGATCAGCACTCACGATACCTTTATTATTACGAGGACACAGATGGTCCCTCAGGAACGCAGGTCCAACAGCGGGGCGAAAGCCAATCTCCTCGAATATTATAAGAAGGTAAAGTTTGTAAGTTTTGAGGTAATCTTCGTAACTACTTATCCGATTTCTATAATTTTTTCACTGATCGAAAGCTATACTATTCCAGGGTGATAGGCTGTATACCCAGGAAATATTAGAACCCTCAAGGACGCCGGTGAAACCGCGGGACGGCAGCTAGAAGTTAATAATCTTAAAATCAGGCCACATTAACATAAAACCCGTATCAAAGTCTGTGACGTTTGATTAAAAATTTCAGCTTCACTGAAGTCAAGAATAAAATAACATGTAATTCCCTGGTTGTTGTCCATTAAGGAGCCGTCCGCTATTGTAACCGTATTAAAACACAATAATGAAACAACAATGAGAGCAACTCAATTAAATTCAACGCGGAACCCACTCGCACGGAACTACCTCACACTGAAAATCGGCGCTCGTACAATTAAAACAAAAGCTTGCACTGGAAAAATATGAAAATTTCCTGAAAAAATTCCGCAGTAAGTTATCTTTATTCAAAACTGTCGGAGGCGAGTGATATCGCGCGATCCAATTAAGCGCGTCGCGGTATAAAATAAAATAGGGCGGATTCGAAAAATGCGACGTTTTACCAGTACACAACCTCTGTATGTTGGTGTTGGTGTCGCTGTGCGCGTGTGTGTGTGCAATAATACGCGTGGACAGGTCGCTCCCTGTGGTTGTATTGGTTGTGTTTTTGCTCAATCATGTAAAGCTGCAGTGAATTAATAGTGGTTTTTTTAGTTAGCGGCTGAGGACTCGTGATATTTTAAAGAAACTTTCGGAGAGTATTTTGGTGTTTTTTGAAATGATAACTTCATCTGATATCTACTGATTTATATAATATTTACTTTGATACATTTTCAACTAAAAAGGAATACGATTTCACATTAGAGCGTTTAAAAGTTTAAATTATACTCAAAATACTGGGCAAAAAGATATCAAAATTATTGTAAGTATTGAAACGTAATTTAATCTTACATTCGGGTTTGAAAGCGATTCGATTTATAAAAACAATTTATTCCATGTATTGACAATCTAAATTTGAATGTGAACGTTCAATAAAGGCGCTTCCACACAAAGAGCGTTCGGCCGCGCGACCCTCGTCCCGCGTCGCGACAAAAACTTTTTCAATTAGTTGACCGAAACCGCGCCGCCCCTACTATTGCAATTGCCTGATATGTCCGGCTCAATCCACTTTTATACTTCAAATTAAATTAGTTTCCAGCTTCATTTCTATGTAATGTAAACGTACAAATAAAATAAGTACATGAAATAATAAATATTATAGAATTAAGAGAATTTCCTACATTACCCCATTTTTTGTAATTAAAAGTTTATTATTTTGTTTCAAGAGAAATAATTAATTATTCCAGAAACACTTGTAAGTACATACTTTCAAGAGTACATAATAGGGTAGAGCCCTATTATTCACCTAATACTAACTCCGTCGGCGAGCCGGGTGCAAGGAGGCCTCCGAGAGCTTACCTCATATTGCGTAGTTAGCGAAACAGGCATAGCATGGAGCCGTGACGGAACATCCTCGAGATAGTGTCATTTTACCTTACAGAATGGCACTCCAGATCTACACTCATTATAAATAGGTGAAGTTTGAAGTTTTGATGCAGGGTGTAATCACGGCAGCCACACACCCGATCTCCAAAATTCTTTCACTGTTACAAACCTCATTCCCGAGTGACTTTGACTGCGCTTACTCCAGGAGAACATCAAATCCCCCGGAAACGTGAATCAATCCGCGAGACGTAAGCAAATACTAAATAATAGTGCGTATGTGTTCGATTAAGTTTGATAATTATTTACGACGACCATTAAATATGTACATATCATAACAGTATAATAATTCTTCAGTCTCGATGTCCCGATCAGTAATGAAGCGATGGAGCAACGCAGCCGTCCCCTCATATTTAAATGTTCAATACAGCTTCATTTGAGAATGCCATTAAGATGATAATCGCGACTTTAATGCGTCAATTTGTATGCGCGCGTGTGATCACCTCTTAATAGATAAGACCTCCTACACACTCCCTACTAACGGCTATTACTCTTGTGTCTCCGCTTTTAATTGACGATAGGAAATATTCAATAGCTACCGGCACGCGGTTTTACCCGCGCACACGAGGTCCCTAATGCACTTCCGGATAACGAAAAAGGCTTATTAATTATCGTTTATTAAATAGGTTTAGTCGTTCCCAATATTAGTAAAAATTATACGCTACGTTAAAAATATATATATAAATAGTGATATTACTATTGTAAACAAGAGTTTAGTAAGAGAGTGGTCATAATGGTGCGTACTACGTACTAGGGTCTAGTATATGTAAAAGAAGACGGGAAAATGTTCATGAACAAAGATATGTGAACAAAGAGTACCAACATGGTTGGCGACCATCACAAAGGAGTAGGAATGGGGATTTGAGAGCTGTGTTGTAATATCATTTTAAGTTTAAAGATATACTAGCTACCATGTCGCGGTTTCACTCATGGTCCCGAGGGATCGAATGAATCCCGGGATTAACATAGCGTATGTTTCTCGGGAATAATGAAGGTTTATAGAAATCAGACGAGTAACTACGGAGATTACCTCCTGCTTCCAAGCTTATAAGTTTTACCACATTTTAATATTAGTGTGGATGAAACCACAAAATTCTACACCGAAAAATTCTTTTGACTTCCCACATACGCGGGTGTAACAAACGTCATTTTGCACGTAGCTTCGATAAATAAAAGTAGGTACTAGCGCCATGTGCACAGAACTTAGTCATTAGTACAGATGAGTTCGTGTTTTGAATCGCAGCGGCGTCGCGGCATCGCGCCAGCGCACTATGATGTATTACACTTCATTACCGGTGTAGCCACATGTACGCGAGCCGCGGGCGTGTTATTACAGGTTACATTAATTCGTCAAGTGTGGTCTCCGGCCCGCCCACACGTCAGCTCAAATTAAATAATATTACAAACCGCTCGGGGGACGTCGGGCATCGGGAGCGAGCCGACGCGACCCGACGTTTGACTGGCAAGTTTACTACGGTTACGGTTACCAACAGAGAGTAATGTCACACAAGTGTTAGAGTAGAGCTCTTAGTGCAGTTTGTCCGTTTCCGTCGTAAAGCAATACGCGTAGCGGCACTTGTATAACAGTGTTTTGGCATATGAAGCTTAACTTCACGTCTCAGGGGTGAAAACGCAATTGACAAGTCACTGGCGTTGCAAGTAGACTGTCTGCCTGTAAATTAGTCACTATTACAACTTACTATTACTACACGACCTATTTGATTTTTTATGAGTTCCCTGGTATATCTTCGGAGTCCTAGGTCCAATACCAATGAAATCAAAATCAGACCACTTTGAGCTATACTGAACCCAACGCAAAAATAAGTTTATAAACAAATAAGTCATGCCCGAACATATTATAAAAATACGAATGGCCTCATACCCCATTTTTTAAGTCGGTAAAAAAATAGAATACCACCACCATTAAAAAGTCTCATAGCTCAGAGATGACCATTAGAAGATCCAGCACCTGTAGAACCAGTACCACAACATTAAGATCAAAAACACGGTTTACATGATATACAAAGTAGGTACTTAAGATTTTAGTCAGTTCAATCAGATTTGTATCTATTTATTAATACTTGTGAAGTTTCTAATCAACTTGCAAGTTCCCAAGACTTGTCCACGGCAGCCTACTTCCAAAAGCAGCGATCTTTTATGTTAATCTCTCTAGTATTTTGCGTTAACTACTTCTATCTGTATATAAATGTCGGTATTGGTTAAATCAAACGAGTAAGCGTTACAAGATCGTGCAGTCGAGTATTTGATGAGGTGGGAGACCTAGTCCGGGGCAACGCAAGGTAAACAAGCCGGTCTAGACTAAACACCAACCGCAGCTGCCTCCGAGGAGCAGTGGACGGCGCACAGGCGGACTGTTCGAGAATGATAGATAAATCCTTACTAATATAATAAGTGCGAAAGTGAGATGTTCGTTACGGTTATGTTACTGTATAAACGACAGAACGGATTTTGTTAAAATTTGGCACACATCATGGTATGTAGAGGGACTTAGTCTTTTTATACCCCGAATGCGGGTGAATCTGCGGGGGACAGCTAGTACGAGTATATGATATTTACAGGAAAATTAGAGTAGTAATTTAGAAATCTTGTTATAAAGAGAGTGTGAATTTTGAGAGACTGTATGTATGCGTAGGGTAGTAATCTCAGGAACCTGGAATTCTATTTGAAAAATTCTTTGCCATTTGAAAAGTTTCGATTCCGGATGGTCAATAATGGACTCCACAGCTAAAAATCATATAACATATTTTTTTAAAGGATCTGAATAGTACTAATAATCTTTGTTATTCACTGATCAAGCCAATAATGTTTATCGTAATGTAGAGCAGTAAATCCGGCCCCGTCGCGAGGTGCGCAGTGCGCGGTGCTCGCGACTTGATTGATGCGTCTGCCGGTCGTTTTGTTGCACCCGTTTTAGCCCAGCCGTGTCGAGTCCACGCAGGCGGCCTGCTCGCCCACTGCTGGGCGCACGGCACGGCGGTGCGGCGGTGGCACTCTTGAATCACCGAGAAATCGTTTAATTTCACGCATTCGTGAATCTTGGATAGCTCAGATCTAAGGTAGTTACAAAGAAAAATAGAATATCTGACACAATTTTTAATGTGGCCATTTTGCTGCTGTATACTCGTACATCAAACCGCTTTATAAATTTTAATATTCACAAAAGTATGTAGTTATTTTTTATTATTATTAGTACCCATTTTCTTTTTTCTTCCTTCCAAGAATGAATTTTCTTGGAAATAGTATGTGACTACAAATTTTTATTTGCATAATCATTAGTGCGTCTGTTAGTGATCGTGTAAGTTCTAAACGACTTGATCGATTGAAGTTCCACATTCGCTAGAAGAACTGATAACCGATGGGATGAAAGGGAAGAACGGTTCTCGAGTGGCGACCATGAACCGGAAATCGCCGAGCGGGAAGACTTCTCACCAGGTGGACCGACGACATAGTCGATTCGTGCTGCGTAATATTAAAGTATTTGGTAATTTGGCCGAGAGACGGCGACTATACGAACCACATAATATAACTTCGCAGAAGAATCTTAACTGTAATGTAAAGTCTCATTACTCGAGTATCTGCCTCCCTACACGGATAATAGGAAAATGGCGACAGAATTAATTGATTTTGGAACTTATTGATGTGAGTATTGGAACTATATCGATGTGAGTAAATCAATTACTTTAATTATAATTAAATTTAACTGAGTTATTGTGCGCGCTCTCAATGATGTCATCACGTATCGGTTCGGAGTTAATACACTCAGATGTAATTAAATACGACGTATTTCACTTAATTATTGCTGAGTAGAGTCACCAACATAAGTAGAAAAATTACAAAACACCTGTTCAATAAAACCAATCCATAATGCATCCACAATCCATAATAGTATAGATTTTTTCAGATTGTGGAATGAGCTTCCCGGCGTAGTTTTCCCAAGTGGGTACAGCATGGGGTTCTTCAAGAAGGGTGAGGAGATTTGAAAGGTACGGCAACACGCTAGTAATAACCCTACTGTTGTAAATGTCAATAGGCTGCGGTGACCGTATACTATCAGACGGGCCGTGTTTCTCACCTTAGTGTCATAAAAAAGACAAATTTTACGAAACACCTGTCCCCTTCATTTAACCATGTTATTGATATCGTAGTGTACAATTGTACATGGTGAGTTTTTTGCCGATTCTTGTCAATTGAAGGCTACCTTTAATATATTGCGATACATGGTTTTGAATTAAGAATTTAAGAGTTTTTACATGGTTGATGTTGCTAGCTGTACCTACAGCCACCGCCGCCGCCGCCGCCGCCGCCGCCGCCGCCGCAGGGCACGCAACGACTTGGTTCAAATAACAATCAGTTACAATGTTCTTAATAAATCTATTTGGATTTGTGGTTTCAGAAATTGAGCCTAAGCTGCCAGGTTATGAATTAATTAATGAATGGTCTGCCATTCAAAGATATGGAAATATAGAGTCAGAACTCTTATTACCGGTCCGGTTGTAGGTATTTGTAGAGAAGAGTCGGCAATAATTCTAAATTCATAAATTTCAACTATTTTTGAAGTCTAATTTAATAAAGAAAATATTATGAGTGACTTAGTGAATGACATGTTGAAGCAGACTAGCCAGACATTTGCTATGTTCGTTTGCAGCTTTTATCCAACAAACAAAAAAAATATGTCAAAAAGAAAACTACTTTTTTTTAATGTCAATAAATAACGTATCAAACCTTTAAACATGCAGACGACGGCGTTAATAGTGCAACGCAGAAAAACCTCTTTTTGAAGTCACTAAAAATAAAGAACTAGATTTTACTGTGATTATTTTTTGTCTGGTTAACGCACGTGTGAGAGTATAGATATATAGATGCTTCTTTAATTTAGACGGGTTATATAAATCATATTCCATATATGCATCAAGAACTAAAAAATTTCACATTCATAATATTCGTGCGAATATTTTTCATGCTAAAGGTTGCTACTAGATAACTAAGATTGCTATTTTGAAGAGTTCTACAAAATAAAAAATCTTTAAGATTTGTGGCAGCCCTAGTTACAGAACACATATCTCAAGAGCAGAGGTAATGATTTTAGAATTTCATTACATAGTGGGAACTTAAGAGTCGCTAATAGTGTTACGGTGTATGCGATTTGTTACTTGGACGCTGCGAGCGCTGCGCACTGATGGATCGCTTTGTTTACAAGTGACGCTGAGAATCAAGCGTACATTAGTGAACCATTATGTGTAGTGAGTTTTAGATTAGAGGTCTATACTGATGGATGTGGAATGTTAGTTCACTTATTACTGTGAAATTATAATCATATATCACTTTGTGACTTCGGAGTATGAAGAAGATTGGTCATGCAAATCAAATTCGGAACGTTTATTATTTCATATTGATTCGTTCGAGGGATCAATCTTCGTTTTTTGAATCACATTCAATAGTTTACTTCTTCTGCCTGCCCTCCTTTGGGGTCGGCGCACTGCGTATTCTTTCTTCATTCGGCCCATTCGTTATCGTGACATTTACTCTTCATTCTACACAGTAACTACTCAGCTTTCCTTTAGTTTTATTCTTCCCATATCCGTCCACTACTTACCGAGAACTTTATTTTAGGCAATTCAAATACACCTTTTTCAGCGAGTAACAACTATACAAAACCTTGGAAGAAAGACATGGGCTATCTAAAATATAATACTAGATCGAACAATATTGGGCTGCAGCAAAAACTCCGGGAGAAGGAACTTATATGGGTGAAAAATCGCTTTCCTACTCATATTAAAAGCATTTTTACATAGAGCTGCAAGATGATAAAGAAATTTTATTCCGTACTTTGTCGACATCCTGCATATTCGGGCACAACGCATTGCTTCCACATTCATTATTTATATCATTATAAATACTTTTCGAGAATGTGTATCCTTTATAACCCAAGTGTCTTCAAGAACAGAATGAATAGGCATCTCTTGAGGAGGCGCCATCGCCCCCTCCAGAGTGGCTGATGCCAAACTCATCTACACATAAAAGATAATAAGTTAATTACCTAGGTATATGGTAAAATAAATTTGTTTATATGCTCTGCAGTAATCTCTAAAACCACTGATCGGTTTCTATACAAAGAATTACACAACTAACTGACTTTAAGGTACATTTTAAGCCGTAAGACCGACGTACATAGGTATGTGACACTGGGATGAAACCTTTCATCATATACATGGATGCTCCAGAGAATTTTACAATTTTATACTCCTATGGGATTTTATTCAGGCTAAACTGAATTGTTTCTATATCGGAATGTATGGACAATATGACAATTGTTGACAGGCTGACGGTCACCTAAAGGTAAGTAGCCACCGTTGCCGCTAAACATTGGCGATAACAGAGGGATCGCCAATGTTAGCCCCAAGAGCCTATAGCCCTCATACCTATAATATCCCCGGCCTCCATACCTTTCCACTACAAGTGAATCATTCCTGGAAATGGAATCTTCGACCTTTCTTTCAACCGCGAAAAGTTACATATAAAGAAAGATATAAGAAATACATAAAAGTGAACCTTTCTAGGTCTAATAATAACAGAATAACGGAACATAAATACGAGTCTGTTGGTACACGCAGTTGGGTATGCGATATCTCCGCGTGTTATCTAAGGAAACAAATTGAACCAGATCTAAGACAATAGGAATTGATATCGGCTCCGCGGCGACCTCCATCTGGTCAGCGGTGCGGAGCGGTCCGGTGGGGTATAATGTAAGCATCAGATAGGGGGTAATAAGGACCCGAGCTGTGATGTGGGTACTACGTATGTAGCGTGGGTGTTTGCATACTCCAGAGGTCTGATTTTCTAGTTATTGTAGTATTAGGCAGTCAATATTTTTATCGTATACAAATATATTTTTTACGATTTGGAATACGTACTCCGTTGCGTAGAGTAGGTACAGAATACATTTTTTTGTCCTAAGAATTAGTTCAAAATATTTTTTAAAAGAACTTAGTGCGTGTTCGACATGCACACGAACCGTACCTATTACATAATTAAAAAACGTTGTAGAACAAACACACTCTGTGTGACCCTATTACGTTTCAAAAGATACAGCCTTGTGACTGACGGACGGACTGACAGCAGACACTTAGTAATAAGGTTCCGTTGGCACCCGTTGGGTACAGATTTACAGAACCCTAAAAATTATACAATTTTAAAATGCTTTAGCTTTTATAAAAGATACTTGATATAAAACGAAAAGTAACTGTTTAAGAAACTCTTTCTTTTGATACCCATGATATGATAGTAGGGCTCAATAAATTACTATCCAGTCACGGCCGCCATATTAGTTTCCGAATGACGTCGTTAATCTTACCCCTCCTAGGGAGAAAGTTTAAATTTCGTTGCAAGATTTAGAAGACTGACTGGAGTGTTGAAAAATTTCTAATCTTGAACAATTGCGCTCTTTGACCAACTTTTTTTTTTCTTCATGAATATCTTCGTTTTATATACTAGACAAAAACCATCATTAGCAAATAGTAATGTAAATTTCCCGCCTGTAAATTCGATGTAACTACGTTAGACACATATTACTACGCATAGACGACAAGGGGTGACAGTTCAGTGGTAAGTGCTTTTCATAGTTAATTTAGTACTAATAGTTGATCCAGCCGCTCGCGGCGTGGCCCCACGTCGGACATCGGAATACAAACCAGCGGGTATATTACGTAAGATTGTTGCAATCAGTTTCAATTCGATTTCGAATATTATATTACACTTAAGTCGCTAACCGGTTAATATGCTGCTTTATGGGAGTCAATTTTAAAACAAAATACCAAGTCGATATAGACATAAATAGATAGTCGCCGTTTATTGTTATTCTTTAAATTTGAAATCCGAAGAGCATATTTCGTCCAATCTTTAGAAATTCTACATAATCCTGCTTTCGTAACGGCCAAAATAAATATTCGATCTTGATACAAAAACGTTGGAAGTATACTATGGCAGAAATTCAAGCTTCAATGGACGAAGTGGCACGATTACGATCTACCTATCTATCGCGACTACTTATTGATGTGTCTATCGATTAAGATTAAGTTTCAATATGAAACTGGTTGCAATAGAGAGACGCACTCAATGTACAGGTGTCCGCCGCTCGTGTGTGTAATTGTGACAAATTGAGCGACCTCCGAGGGTGCTAATCCCTTCCTGAGGCACATTGCAATGTCGCGTCGCCGCCGGACAGATCTATCTACGGATTACACTAACTGATAGTTTGGCAAATACTGAACGCTATCTGCATGCATATAACCCTCTTCATATCTTTAAAAAAAATGTATCCAAGCCTTTCGATTTTCTTTAATTACGTGGTTATTAAATTCATTAAAATAAATATATCCTAAAATGATTTATAAATCTAATCCCAAACTAAGCAGATCTTGTACTATGGTTATAGTCAGCATAGTACAAGCATACTACTTTGTTAAATACATACTAGATATTTACATCAACAGAACAAACAGACATGTTCATGCACACAAATGCTTGTGCTGTGTGGGAATTGAGCCCACGACCCGCGGCGCGGCAGTCAGGGTTACTAACCAGCAAGACAACTGGCCCGTCAATTATAAACTGTGTGGCCTATTTATTTGCGCAATAGGTATCCTTACTCTTTGTATGTTCATGAATGACGATTTTTGACGGTAAACCCTCTTTGTGGACGCTTTTGTTGAGCAGTGGTAGCAGATGTTTAATGCACGAGGTCATCCAGATACTCAATTTTCTTACTGTATTGTCACTGTCTATTTTGTGTATTAAATAATTAAATAAATATTAAATAAAAAGCTATAAGTACATTAGGTATGCAGTTAGTACGTACACACATAGGACGTGTGACAGTGTCCATGTTTCCGTCCAGTTGACAGGCTAATAATGTAACGTAATGCAGTGCCGAGTGCGGGGCCGGCGCGGGGCCGACACGGGGTGCGTTTAATCCATCACTGGACTCGTCGCCTGTCACCCCTCGCCCCACGCCCTTCGCCCCTCGACCGCTGTCCACCGTCAACTAACCCTCTAACAAATGTATGAGCGCTCGTCTCCATAAACGGAGATAGATTATAATCAAAATAATAAATTGTTAATTTATTGTTTGATGACGCGTGGTAGTGGCGATGAGGACTACCACCCCAATTCATCTCTAGGAAGTGTAAAGAGGATACCGACAACCACGTGCACCGTGTGGTCAAGAAATCATTCTCAATGAGATGCGGAGTTAAGCGTCTAGTTTAAAAAAATCTGCTAGATGTCTTGTAATATGTTATACAGTAAATTGACAGTAATCCCTGATGATCCCTAATGGTAACAGGGCATGTAGACTTTTTATATTGCATTTAGTAAATCTGTGAATTTATGTACAATAAAATAAATAAGTAATTAGCCATGTCATATGCAGTATAAGTTGAAGTTGTAAATTGGTGTTTAAAAGTCCTTTTAAACAACTCCCCAGACAGCTATAACTTTAAGTTTAAATAGCTTTTAACGCAGAGGTCTTAAAGCAGAATATGAAAGTCCTCGGCTCATAAATCATAAACATTAAACGTACCTCGAGCAACTCAAGCGGAGGAGCAAGCGGACAACAGATACATTAATCATAAACAAGTGAACGAGCGAAACTCGGTGAAAAGTCAATAAAACTATTTGACCCGAGGCCGGGTGCTAATGCAGCCTCCCCAGATGTAATCTAAATAATATCCGAGCGGCGCGAGTCCTCCGAACAACAAGGATTATAATGTAAATGTATGCAAATGTTCGGAGGGTGCGAAGCAGCGGACAATATTGAGCGCGGAGCTGGCCGCGACGCGACGCGACGCGCTGAGCTGAAAAAATGGCGGCTCGCAGTGAACAGATAACGGCAGCTTATGTCGTGAAAACGTGAGGCTTTGCACTAAATTGTGGAAACATGACTTGTTTCGAAAATTTCCAGCGACTTAGCCGGCGAATGCAAATGATATAATAACAAGGGATGCTGGGCAAGACTACAAAATGGAGATATAAATTGTAGTCGCTTAAACCCCTACGCTTCTCAAAATCCTTATTTTATGTGAATATTTTTTTTAAATATGCAAATAAACAGGCATTTTGAATTATATAAGGCTTGTCTTCATCAACATTCCATCAGGCGCCAAACTTTAACCGTTGTGTAACAATGAACTCAATGTTAAATGAAGACCGAAAAGACATTAAAGTTTTCTTTTTTACATTTTTCGTGTGTACAAGACTTTTTTACATGGGGTACTAAATATATATATCTTAAATAAATGGATGCAATTAAGTATCGTTTCATTTAGTAATTCAGGCGGAGCGTTTTCATTTGGCAGTACCGCATCCGCGGCCGTGGCGCGTCGTAGCTGGCGGCGGCGGCGCGCGAACCGCAACGGAATATAAATGTCGGCGCGTCGCGAATCTTCGGCCATTACGTAAAAACCGGCCGAATCCACAGCTTTTCATACAATCTAAATGGACAATTTGCCGCTTCACTTATTTACGCTTACGCTGTCACCCGAATTTCGCTTCCCCTCTATTTCCTTCGTAAAGTTTTCAGAGTAATTTTTCGTTTGTCATCATCTTGGGAGAAGGCTCGGCACGATAAAATGTTTACATTTTTAATACATAGCTTTACGAAGTATTTATTTTAAATTGAGCTTTATTTACATCGCGTTAAATATGAAATTGTTTTTTACAGTATCTGATGGAGTTGACGTAACTTTTTGTTATCGGACCCGAAATCAACAACTTTTCCAATTAAATTTGCATAGAGATTAAATAACATCTCCTGTCCTATAAAACAAGCATTTCTACCGAGTTAAGTGCAATGCTTACTCAAGTCATGTGATCAAATACAATTAATTAAACAGCGAGGTCTCATTAACCTGTGGCCTGCGACAACGAGCCACCACAAGCCACCACATGCCACCGCGACAGCCTCATCGACTGCAAACTAACAGCTTACGTACATAAATAAATTATATGATAAGTATTATTGCGTGGGTAAGTCAGATTTATTTGTTATAAAGGATTTCAATAAGTATACTCATGAATAATTTCAGCAATAAAGTGCAATTTCGTAAAGCAATATTAATGCGTGTTAAGTAAACGTTTTGGTGTTAAAGCTAATATAAATGCCAGTTAATGTACACTGTAGATAGTTTGTGGCCAAACTATTATGCTCCTTGTAGTTAATTTTGTTAACTAAATTCGAAATAATGCTTTTTCTTTGTTAGAGTTATTGATTTATAGATCAGGATTTAAACGATTCCGAGCGATGGCGATATTATGTCGGGACTTAAATATCTGATGAAAATTGCATTATTAGGTACTTCAGTCCACCACTTCGAGGTAAATAGTTATTCTTTAATTATTTTCGTAATTTATTCAAAGTTAAAGCAACCATTCAAACTGGCATTAGAGTCATTCATAATATTTGAATAAAAAATAATAAATTTTATTTCATTTCTTTATGTGAGAAGACAAGCATGCAGGTGGGCCACCTGATGGTGTGGAAGTGGTAGCGCTGCCTATGGTCATTTGCAGCTCCAGGGGCATCACCAATGCGTTGTCGACCCTGACACGTGAAGTTGTTAAGTCTCAAGTGACTACTGCTTCACGGCGGAAATGGGTATGGTGGTAGTACTTCTCCGATGAACTCTGCACTAAGAGGTCCGCTGCTTCTTAAAGGTAATTCTGGAGTGCAGTCTTAGTAGATGAACAGTAAGCTGTACATTTTTAACTCTGACCGCACGAATGATGTCCACGATGGGGATGCCCTCGGCGCGTGTAAGACGATCAGTTTGGTGCAAGCTACGCGCACTGCAGTGTCGCACTGCGTCTTTGCGCAACATTAAGCGAATAAAACTAATAACTACTTATTATTCTATTATATTATAAACTTTTATTATTTCTATTAGAGTTTAGATTGAGGAAGTATTCACTTCATAGGGCTATCGCAAATTTCACTCACAATCAATGGCTGCGTGACACTTTAAATAAGTTAGTAAGGCTGTATAAAAAATAAATAATTTAATTATAATATTTTGTAAATATTCTGGGACATTCTTTACACACGCCGCGCCCATCTGCTTCTAAACTAAGCAGAGCAAGTACTGCGGAAACCATATAACTTATATACTACATCCTTATTTTTTACTAAATACGAACTATCGTGGCAAACATCAGTATATATTTCTTTTTCTTTTATTAGTTTCTTTCTCCGGTAGGGATATCTCTTGATAAAAAATACATAATTAATGCAAACCTAATTAGACAAGCTACTATGAACTGGCCATTATACGTGGTCACAATAAAAAATAAACGCATACTGTAAATGCCACAACGCGGAGGCAGTACTTGCGGAATAAACATTAAACGATACGGTCGGCGCAGGGCGGAATCATGGGCAGTTTGGGGACGCCCGCCCGCCCTAGCCGCGCTGCGCCCTCATAAACGGTCTACTGCCGAAGCTATGTTTGAAAACTTTAGAAAACAATATGATTCAATGTGTAGATTACATTACTATGATATAATCTCTTTTATTTGTCGAATATAAAAAAAAATGTAGATATAATTTTTTTTAACGGAGAAAGTATCCAAGTGCAACTATAAACTTATTATTATAGGTGTTATTATTATATCCAAAATCGTTATGCGAATCATCGATCGCGAATTGATAAAGATTGCAATATCCTTACGTAATAGACCCGCTGAAGTACTAATTTAGTTTTATATTATTTCTTCTCAGTTTCAAAAGTACGGCAAGCTAGTCATTTATAAATGCCACCTGAATAAATATATTATCATTCGACAGAGTTGCGTGCAAGCCGCGATCGATCAAGATGTAGATAAAAACAATAATGCGGTATTAAACGGTAATCAATTTGTAATATTTATTATAATTGAAGATAAATGGCGCTCAATGCTCTCATTGGTTGTCACGCGAGCGGCGCGCGGCGAGCGGCGCGCGGCGAGTCGCAGCTTTGGAACCCGTTTGTGTTGGCTCTTAACTAGTGGGGTATTTTGATTACTTCAGAATAATCAATATATTAGTGTTCCCCCAGTGTCGAAATTCGACATGAACGAATGAATAAAAGTAAATTTAATTGTTACCGTTTTTATTGAATACACAAAAGCTCGTCAATGGATAAAAAAAATATTCAGAAACAAAAGAGATCATGGTACTAAGATATAACTATGTTTTCACATAAAATTTAAGTATAGCGACGAATACTACCACCCCAACTCATCTCCAGGCTGTCGTAAGAGATGAAGAGTTTACATATGCCCACGTCAACAAAAGCATTTTTAAAGATAATTGGTAATAACTAAGCGTAAATATGTGAGGTTACCCTATGTGCCTATGTTACCCCACATGTAGGTACCGTTTTGCCACATTCATCAAAATCATATTTCACACACCGTACATATTGTAAACTGACAGAGACTAATATTGCTCCGAATTGTTTCATTTCCATTAATTCATATTGCTGAAACTTGTGATTCCACATTCTTCAGTACGACTCAATGAAAAGAATATCTTGTCAAGTTTCAGGCTTCTAATTAGGAGCTGATTGTATTGAATTCATTACAGTGCAGCCAAACGCTTCTTCAAATAAGAGTATATACTTCCTAAGCCGACGAGCACATTACTTTACTCCTTGTACAGTAGGTGAAATGGTAAAGAAAACCATACCCAAAGGGAGATCGAGTCAGAGGCGGCAGACCGTACAAAAGTTACCAATTCTCTAGTTAGCCAAGCTATCCTAACGAATATTATAAAAGGGAAAGTGATTTGTTACGCTTTCACGACTGAACTGGTCTTGCTGAAATTTGGCACTCACAAGCTTATGGCATTGAGAGAGGCATAGGCTATTCCCGGGACAGCGGTTGAATCCACGGGGGACAGCTAGAAGGTTATAAGAATGTAATACTCGAATAGCGAATTATTTACCAAACATTCACATTGCACCGTCCCAAAATGATTTAAAGCCCAGCTGATAGATAGTAGTAATTAAGTTTTATCGGAGAACCCACAAGACACGTGGATCTGCGAGCTAATTCTAGTATTGATAAACACAATAATGGTTGACAATGACCGTCGCGTCGCTGGTGCCGCGATGCTGTCGCGCTGCAGCTGGCACCGCGCCAAGCTCGCGGGCTCGGAGCGACGCGCGACGCGAACTCGCACAGTTTTTGTTGTCTCCGGCCGACCGTTACTCGCAACTTTACAACCCGACCGGTGCTGATTTATACACGCTAATAAGACTATAACGATCATTGTTTTGTGTCCACACTGATGGAATTCGAAAAGGACGCGGCTTCTGCTTTTCTTCTGAGAGTTTCGTATTTTTATTATTGTCACTTTTGACGCTCAATCTTGGACACTTTTTTTATTACATAGATCGTTTGTTCAATGTTCTATCTATGGCGCAGGCCGTATTTCATGGGTTTGCTAATTAAAAATTATTAATTAAAAGTTCGGGACGAGTCGAAGCTCCGGCGATATAAATCAACGTCACTTTATCAGTCGTTGCGTCAACGTCAATAAATCATTGAGGTCACGAAATAAATTGTTTTATTTCTTACTTAAAATGAGTAAGCGACAGAAAGCTGTAGTCGACTGGAGCAATGGCAAAAAGCTTAAAATAAATATTTTAAATAAGTAAAAAAGGGCGCTGTGAGCGATGAATTCGTTAGCTGAACGCGGTGATATATAATCGTTTTGAATGCGATCCATTAGTCTTCTTGTCGAGATTGTCGACCCAAATTATTTGTAACGAAAATACTTACGCGCGGGACGGCGGCGCGCCGTAAAACTGCGCGGCTGGGACGAATCAATCGAGTCATACTTTATGCGGGAGTCACGCTTTGATTTTATCCTTTGAAGATCGGATTCCTTTAAATAATCGATACCTCCGATGTTTAAAAGCGTGAACAGCAATTATTTTAGGTTTAATATTCTTTCTTTTCCTAATATACATCTGTAGGTACTATAATTTTTTGATAATCTGTTTGTATTTTGATACTTGCGATTTTAATTAAAACATGAAATATTTTATTTAATTTAAAATGACTGAGGCTTAATTTAAATAATGATTCGTATTTATATAATCTCACCCTGACTAGTCTAAATCCTGACTAATAATTATATTAAGTTAAAGTAACTTAGCCTATCTTGCTGACATTTGGTGCACACGCAGCTATTTTAACGTGAATGAAACCGCGGGCGGAAGCTAGTTTAAGCACAATTTCAGTGTGCATATAACGTCTTTGACGTTTCTGTACAATAATTATACATAGAGACTAGGTCAAAGCTGTAATTAACCATTTCATATTACTGGAATTGGGTTTCAGCTCTCAAGAAAATCATAAACACACGCTTGAATACCTTTGAGATTCAAACGCTCTGGATACGAGTATGTTTCTGAGCGTCGACCGAGCGCTGCGCCGCGCCCCGGCTGCAAGGAGCGAGGAGCAATAAAGGCGATTGCACATTTCCCGAGAAGGCCAGAGCCGCCCACAGCTCCTCATCGACTCATGAATTTGGAAATCAACTACTATAATATGTAATCAGCATCGATATAGTCTGTATTTATTTAAGGCAAGGACAATACAGTTTGGAATCGCGCCGACAAAATTGGTACAGTCGACTCTCGATAATTTGACACCCGTTAATTTGAATCTCTCAATAATTTGATTTTTTTTTCCGGTCCCTTGAAAAATACTCGATAAATTGAATAAAATCAATGATAATTGGTCCCTTCGGTAATTTGAAGTTGAAAAAATATTATCTTGCTCGCCAACATGCGATTATTTGAAATCCGGGCTTCCCTACTCTCTATAATTTGAAGCGTTTATCATGCACATACCTGTCGTTTGTTTACATACATGCACAGAACCGCCAACTCCAGTCACATTGAGTGAGGCAAGAAAATGTCTTACTACTCTACGCTTCTACGCCCTTGGAACCGACACAAGTGACGATTACTTTGCAGCTCTCACCACTATCGAAAATTCTTTGGACAATGATAAACTGAAGTCACTCACTCAAAAGAAGATTACAGACTTCTTTTCGAAATAAAAAATTGTGAATAATTGTTAATACATAATAAGAATATAGAAATAATAAGTAACAAATTTTGATCAGATTCTTATTTCCTTCAGTCGCCCATCCCCCTCGTGGTTATTCAAACACTTGTTATTTTGAACTCTTGATAATTTGAAATTTATCTCTGGTCCCTTGAGTTTCAAATTATCGAGAGTCGACTGTATAAACAAACGAATAAATGTTATAGGATGGTAATAATATTGACACTTTACGTGGTTCAGTAGAAGCGTGTCCGATTGTCTGAACATTGTACTTTATTAGCGTTTTTATTGTCATCGCCCTTGTAAATAAGTATTTTTCTTCGATTCCAAATTGGTTTTGTTTTTGCTAGAACAACTTCCTGCGTTTTCGTAATTGTTGAAATGTGCGGTAGCTATATATATATATATATATATATATATATATATATATATATATATATATATATATATGTGCGCTTATTGATTAATTTCCAACATAGTGCTATCTGCCTTTCTCCCCTCTTAAGTACAAGATACGTCACATCGCCGACGATAGATATTTGGGGATCTTAGATATTTAATGGTGCATAACTTTCTGTCTGAATCGCCTTCTCTCAATAAACTGAACGATACCTCGAATACATCTAAACTGTCTCTGACCACTCCAGTGTTTTTATCAAGCCGCTTTATAATAGTAATATCGACTAAAGAAGCTATCATCTATTTGACTGGCCGATCTTACTATGGTCTAGGTTTCCTTTACGGGAGTACCCTGATTGCTACGAGTTGTTGCTGCAGCTTGTGAGTTCGATTCAAGGATAAACATTTATGTGCATTAATTTATGTTTGTATCCTACTAATATTATAAAAAAAGTTTGTGTGTATGCAACTTGGTACATAGATGGAGCAAATTCTGGAATAACATTTAGGCTACTTTTTATCCCGGGAAAATGTGACATTCCTCGGGAACGCGGGTGAAACCGCGGGGGACAGCTAGTATTATATAAGTCTGGTACTATGTACTATTAGTTATGAGGTGATAATTTTTATTCTCTTTGTAGTTATCTGGAGATATTCCGCCATATTAGGAGCTTCATATTTGCTGCATTACAAAAGTGACTTTCATCTGAAATGCTTTTAGGCTTTATGTGCATCCCACCTTCGGTCACGTCATTGTCATTGTCACACCATGGTGACATGATCAAAAAAACATAGACAAATAAAGAATTCCTGTTTTTCTGCTATAGTATCAGTTTAATATCTTTTATTATATTCAATTAAGATACAGTGCATTGATAAAGCTGCGTAAGTGTCAGAACAATTCCCTTTTGGTGCAAGATTAGCTCAGTTTAGCGACAGACAACCGTGAGCGAAAATTGTCGCTGAATATTTATTGACAAACGGCGGTAGTGTTAATGCGTCCCGCCACCAACTGATAAAGACGTCAATTAAATAAATCTAATCAACCATTACAATATTATTATCTATCTTGTGATTTATTGCCGCTCGCCCACACTTCGGTAATGAACGAAATTGAATTCGGAACACTACGCAGTTGCGTGCGAGTTCGTAATAGGAGTTGATTTATGAAGTGGTTATTAGTTAGCTATCCTCGTAACAAATAAAATACATATCCCGGGACATTCTCCCCACGCGGCCATCTAACCATAGACTAAATAGAAAGCTCTACTGCATGTATTAAGGAAACCAGATAGCGAATATATAACAAACACTCCTTTTTAAATGTGTTAGGCAGACAGAATAAATACCGAAATGTATTTGTCTACAGTGGACGTCGAATTCGCGATCTGTGATGTAACAGAGAGAGAATTTTACCGCTACACCAACCACCCTTTCAAACCATAACCTTTATTACCTTAAGGTTTCTCTCGTTGGCCTCCTATCCGTTCTCCCGCTTATTCCGGTCAGTGACAATTTTCATTTTTTTTTTAATTCTATTAGTTTTTTTTTTACATCCTGCTATAACGACGATATTAAGTCTAGAAGGCAACCGGCTATTAAATGGAAGCTAATTCTCACCGGTAGGCGTTTAGTGTCAGATTTGTGTTATCGATTAAAGATTTACTTTAATATTATTCGATGTTGTGTAACTATGACGTCACAAATACAAGCTATTTCAGACACAGCTCCAAATCCGCTACCATTTTATAATTAGTTAAAGAGTAGCTGATTTGACATGACAGTGATCTAGCCCAATCTAACCATCGATAGGAAACCAATTCATCAGCGGTGTCTGGCGAGCGGACGGCTGGCGTGTGACGTCACGGCTCGGTGACAGGTAATCTTGCACCCTTCACGCTGGAGGTAGTGCCACACGTAGATTGGGAGTTGGGAATCCAAACCAGTCCCAAGATTAATGTTAGTTAAGGGCGAATTTCCCTTGTCATATCAAATGGGAACTAATGAAGGTCAAAGCTTCTGAACTAGCACCGGTTCTATATGAACACGAGGCTCTGCAATTTCCAACGGCAAATTAAAGCCTAAATAGGTAATTATTAATTAACGTTGATGTAAAATCGCTGAAATGATATAGATTTTAGACGTCATCTGCATTGAAATTTCTGTTTTGGTGATTACGCATGGTCCACCATGCGGTGTTTACAATGTGGTCCACAAATTTCAAGTAGAATTTAACTGTAAAGCAAGTGATGCCGTTTCGATTCGAACCTGCCCCATCATGACTCTAGGTGCGTCCTGACCTCGGACTACTCCCATATAGTTGACAATAGCGATAATGGCAAGCCCATGTTAAGTATTATCGTACTATATAAACTGCTCAATATCTAGTAATGTGGGAAAAATATAATTTCCAATTAAGAGAACAAAACTCTTCTCAACTGCTCCTGCATCTGCAAGGTGAATGACACTAACTCGACGATGTATCAGTTTTCTATACTCTGTCTCTTTTGTTGACACTGCAATCACGTGAGAGGTTCCCTCTCCGCGGTTTCGTTGGCTAGGCTGATTCAGGAATCATAAGTACTCTTGACTCTTGAAATTAATATTCTCATTCTCTGTGCAAACGATCTAATATTAATTTACTTGTACACATCCAATCCTAGGTAATATTCAGTGCAGTCTTACGATGATCTCATTGGAACACCAGTCAACAAAATTACCTAACAACATATTATTTCTTTTACTTTTCAGATACTTCACAAAATGGTTATTTTTCTCATTACATGATATAGTTACTATTCCAAAATAAATAGCATAATCATATTTGTCAAATTGAATTGTATATTAATGTAGTACACGAAAGTGTTTAAAGTATTGTTCGCGACACGCATAACGAACTACACGTTTTTAAATTGAGAACAAAAAGCACGAAAGGCCAATTCTTGCATTTATTGCGACACGCGGTAATGATAATGTCTGTGACTTACGACAGTCATATAAATGCATTAGTTAAGCATTCAAAGTGTCCGGCGCGTGCAGTCTGCGGCGCGGCGGGCGCCCGGGGACCCGGCGGCCCGAGGCGGGCTCGCACGTGAGCCGACTGCAGACGAGTCGCACCCCAAAATGAAGACGCGTTATTTACTCGAGTGACCCCCATAAAAAGAAATGTTCCTTTCAGGATTGTGCCCGCGTCTGATCCTTGAATTTTAAGCAATCCCACCAGACGCTACTCTTTTACTGATTTTGGATATTTCGTAAGGGGAAAGCTTACGTACTTAATGTTTGTGGCTATCAACGTATGCGGAACTTGTAGCTACGTTTTATTTACATTACAACATTTCTATATCTATATACGTTTAATAGAGTACTTCTATCAACTTATCCGGCGACCCGCATAAAAATGAAGCACTTAAAACTCGCTCAGAAATGGAAAACCTTTTCGTTAACAGTTCATTTCGAGCTAAACACACGTACAATAGGTACAAATCGGCAATAACATGTAAATAAGCAACCGTTATCCCCTCTCGATTGGGTTCTCGATCGCTTCAAATATCATTAGCCGTAACTGGTCTTCATTTACTTGGAATATAGGGGTGACGGTGAAATGGAAGCAATATCCGCAGATATCAAAGTCCGCATGTCCGCGTCGTCTCATGAATTCCGATGCGGTGCGGAGCGCACCTAGGCGATTCTCATTCCATTCGTTTTGCAGCGAGCTAGGTCTCCAAATACCACTGAATAACTATTTGTTTTAATTTTGAGTTATATTTAATACCCTCAACTAGCGGTTTCATCCTTTTATGTTTCCTGCGATAAAAAACTCTATGGATTATTCCAGGGTATAAACTATCTGATATATGTGCCAAGTTTCATCCAAATCCGATAAGTAGTTTTTGCACAAAATAGTTACAAAAATCCTCTCACCTTTACAACAATAATATTAGTAGTATGCGAAAGTAAATGTCTCTTTATAAGTAGCATATTTTTACATGACTAAACGGCTGAACTGATTTAAATGAAATATGGCACGCACATAGCCCATGGCACGGAGTGGGACATAGGTTATTTAATCTTAGTATTGCGGGTGAAACCGAGGAACGCGGGGAGTCTCAAATATATTGGTATATATCAATGGAACTAATTTCAACAATGAATAAATTAATATTGAATTATTCATTCATTACCATTATGGTAATGATAATTGAAATCAATAGAACAATTATCGTTCAGCCGAGCGTTAAATATCCATTGAAATACACACCTCGCCGAGAAACAACTCGTAACACGTTTTATTAACGTCATTAAGTTTCAATTTACCAAATCATAACTAGCTATAAAGCACATTAATGCGACAACACACTCGTTTCGATTTCATTACCATCCATCAGTGAGGGTAATGATAATTAAAATCAATAATAGGTATTGGCTTAGTCGTTAAGCGGTCGTAAAGGCGAGCCAGTGACGGGTTTGTTTCGTTTTGTCACAATTTTTAAATCATTACAAATAACCATATATGCACAATTTTTCATGACACACCGAGTTTTAAAATGAAAAGGTAGAATCGGAAAGAACAATAAAATATTGATTTTACATAAAATACTACCTTTGGTACAAATATATTATGCCAAAAAGAACTAACAATTTTTTTTCAACAGCTTTTGTATATATTTCCATGCAAAGCCTATCCGATCTCGTGAATATTTTTATTGGTATCGATACTGTATTGAAATTTACATTTTATTGTAATGAAACACAAAAGCAAATTGAAAAAAAAAATCTGTTAGAATAATTCTGTGTTACGAAATAGAGCTTGTGAAGAAACAGAACTCACCCACTGACAGCTAGTTCGCTTTATGGTCTCGGTACATTACTATCTCGATGAGTAACTGTAATGAGCGGGGTCGTGACTGCGAATAACGAAATGACCAGTTATGCTAATTATGTTTTATGAACCGCTTAACTCATTTCTATCGGTCCGTGTTATATTTTATGTATTACAATTATGATTATCACACAATAAAGATTATTTATTGGCTGTGAAAACATTTGTATATTCGATTCTCATAAACCTAAATTTAATATTGTAACTTATAAACAAAGTTCACCCCAAAGATCTAGAATTTCGACAGTTTTCTTTACGGCGTAGAAAAAGTTAGTCTATTCAGCTTAAGCCCTAGAAAGTTACTAATGAAGGTCAAAGCGACTGAAGTTACCACCGGCTCGGAAGGCAACTTTCAACTGTGAAGGATAAAAACCAAAAAGTTTGCGTTCACTTTGAAAACTTAAGATATTTCCAGGTTAATATAAAAATCAATAAACAGGTCTTTAGAAATACTACCTATCTTTTTTAAATACATTTGAGTAAGATAATAAATATATTTGTATTATTTTTTACTTTTGAGCAGTGACAAGTGCTTAAAAATTAATTTTTTTTTTTTATAAATTAGAAAACTGACAGATTTTTCAAGTTAACAATTTAAGAAGCTGAACAGACACAAATTGACACACTGTTAATTTAATTTTTATTATTATGGATTGTTGTAGTTGCTCCTTATTTCATTTGTAGCGACATCTATAAACACGCCTACAATCCTTCGCCGATCGCACTACAGTGCACATCACTGTAGTGCGACATCTATGAACGAGTAGAAACACGCGAGAATCCTACATCGCACTAACAAGATTCTCTCAAGATTTGATATATATACAAGCATCCAACATCAACAGTTGGACCGCGGTCTCCAGGCATGATCACCTAGCGGCGGAAGATCTTCCCTTTTAAATGGAGGAGTCTCATACCTCGCTCCTCCACACATTTCAATGTATTGAGGTGTACAGTAGAGTCGTTTTGTACATTAGGAACTGTTCAACTACTTTTCTTTACTTTACTCATATTATCAATGCGAAAGTGTGTTGGTAAATATCTCACTATTTGTTAGTAACATTTCCATAGCTAAGTCGATCGACGATAATGACAATTGGCCGGGAAGCCCCGGAGACTTACAATACCTTCTGTCCCGGGTGAATATACGCAAGGGACATAAAGGTGGTTATAAAAAGTGTTTTGACATGTTTTATTTTACTATAGATAGACTTACGTTTGACCACAATCGCACCGTGGTAAGTGATAGCTTAAGGAAGCAAGCAAATAAAGCAATTATAGATTTGCTCAAATTGCGGAAAACACTTTCCTTCACAAGCACCTCAACCTCGTTTTAGTATTTAAGCCAAACTTTGTAGGGTATTTGACGTCACTATCATCATCGTATTCCAGTATAAATGTAACAAAGTCTACGTTTTCAGAATCAAGAAGTTTGAATTGCCCAGACTATATTCTACATCTCCTACAACTACACTGAAACAGTAAAGTTATGCTAATAAGCTAAGTTCTAGGTTCTAGTACGATAAGCTTTATGCTAGCACTAGAATAACTCCTAGACATTAGGACTAGGGTGACTAACAAAGAAATTGTGGTAAACGGTTAGCTGCGTGAGTAAATAGAAAGACATTAACATGAGTGACGTATGAGTCATTTTGAAACTTGGGGAAATAACGTCTAGCAAGTTTAACGCACGTTGAATTTTAACCTCTATGTCAATGAAGCTAAGAGTGATGTGGTCGTAGTGGTTAATTACAGGTTTACAGCGATGCATGCTTAGGGCGGGCATCGGTGAACATTTGATGAAATGTGGAATTATTAATTGTAGTGTTTATTATTAGAATTTTCATGACAATGGAAACATGCAGCAATTAATAGTATGTAATTAAGTAAATCAACATAAAACGTTTATGACGTTATGCTAAAAATAACACATGGTTAAAAAATAAATTAGACTCGGGTCGCAAACCGCAAAAATGTTACAGGTGAAATTTTTGAGCTCGTAATAGCTTTGTTAGCAGTTTACGAATTTATGCTTTCTGTGAAGAATAATATAATGGGCAAGGACACTAAGTTAAAAACCCATCACTGAGTTCCTGGTGTAGGGCGAAGATCGCAAAAGCAATTTCAGAAAAAAATTGTAAATAACTTCATGAAGTTAAGTTTATGAAGTCCATACCATGGTATGGACCGTTTGATCTACACCAATCACAGGAAGCATAATAAAATTCCAATACGGCACTCCACAGAAAAAGCATTGGAGCGCAACACTTCGCTCTCGCTACCATCGACAGCTTTACTTCATTTGCCAATTGAAAAGAAACGACACTCACTTTGTAGCAGCGGAGCAGAGCGTGGCGCAGTGAACTAAAACCGAGGTGAGGGTAATAGGGCGCCCTCTGTCAGGTGAGTTGAGTGGTGTCGAGACTGGCGGCAGCGTCGGACGCTAAAGCAATTAGTGGCGCGCGTCGCGTCACGCCGATAACCGCATTACTGCTCGGGAGTCGGAGCCGAGCTGCGAGCTGCGAGCCGAGTGAGCCGAACGAACGACGACCAGCCGCGGCGCTGCGGTGTCACACTGCCCAATCGCTGACTGTCCAACATACGAACATCGTCTATTTAATGCTTCACTAACTTATTCAAAAGAGAATATGACTTTCTATATTCGTGTTTCGAAAAAAAGGAGGAAGAAGACATGGACTACAACCAACTTTGTATTCCAAGTTCTCAGGTATAGAACTGTGTGAAACATTTTTAAAACAAAAACCAGAGAGCTTTACTTTATTAGAGTTTCCTTCTTCTTTCCTGTATCAGAAGCATAAATCGCACTCGGCTACATAAATAGGAAGCACTTCACTTCACTAATACAGCGAGCAAAGTTAAACTGACTAACAAAACACTACATCATCCGAGCATTGTGAATACTAATATAATTCGTGAAATACGCTGAAAGCGAGCGCATAAGGCTGCTCGCACACAAAGAGACCGACTAGATACTTCCGAGCGACTCGAGGGGTTTATTAAGACATCGTGCGATACAAGACCGCGCACAAAAGCGCGACCACTCTTCACTAACCGCTATGTTTTGGTCCAAGTCATGCACGGAACAGATTTATAAAGGAAAATTTTCAATATTATTTTAATAATATTTCACTAGGTTAATTCGTGTTTTGTAGATTAACTTTTATGAGGGTTATTGGGGTTATTAAACATTTTGAACATTGATACAATTTTAAATAAGAAACCGTACTCGAATAGAAAAATTCTTACATTAATAATATTTGTAGGTTACATCAGACGATAATAAAAACTTTATAGTTTGGGTCAGATCACATAACTAAAACTGTTAGGAACACTTTTCAACGTGGGGCTCAGCCAAGCGGCTCCTACAAATTCTACTGCCCTTCTAAACAGCATGATTAAAAGTTTCTAGCACAATAACCGACAATCTTCTCTCTCTCTTTATACCCGATGAAAAGAGTAACATAATCTGTATACAATAATATGGCATAAAAAGCAATTAACCGCTACACAAAAGTCGGTAACTTGTACGCAGGTCCACACAGAGCGATAGGATCGCCGGACTCACTCGCTTCGAGCGTCGTTAATCCACCTGCGAGTACAAGGTGCGGTAAGCTGCTCCTTAATAACCCTGCTATAACTCCAACACTTCATTATAGCAGTAAAAACCCTTGGTGTTGCACCACAGCCGGGATTACCTGCGGTTCGATCAGCTATAAATCATAATAATGAAGTTGTATGGAAATGGCTAAGTTGAGCGTCTTCAAATGTTATTGCTTTCAAGATTGTACTTGTTATTAGGACTATGTTTACGCGCCGCAGTTTCTCCCGAGTACCAAAATAAAAGTACTCTATTTCCTTTTTCGGCCGTCAGTTATATTCAAATTAAACGCTCAATAAAATTCAATTTTCTCTTACAACCTTCACCACCCTACAGACGATATAAGAATATAGTTTCATATATGAGTCAAAATAGTTCTATTTCAATCAAGGAATAAGTTAATACGACCATATGTTTAGATTTTCCATTCATAAACGTTTCACCTTTTATAGGGATTGAATTTTCCCAAAAGTGCTAAACGATTTGTATTTTTCTAATATAAAATTTTAAGTGGGTCAATTCTCATGATACCAACTTATTTTTCACCATAATCTGCCTGCTCATTTCCTATTTGTATGTAAGTATGTTTGTTACTCTTTCTCGTAAAAACTACTTTACGGATATGGATGAAACTTGGCACATAGATTTAGCATATCCTGGAATAACATATAGGCTACTTTTATCCCGGGAAAATGTGATATCCTTCGGGAACGCGGGTAAAACCGCGGAGGACAGCTATATAATATACATGGCCCTTCGTCAGCATTTGGTGTGTTACTTCTTATAACAGATTCGGTGCCAGCCTAACACCAATTCTCACTGGGCATGTTTTTGTTGACCAATTAATGCAATGAGCAAAGTTCATCGGTTTACTTTTTATTCGCTTATTGCGACCATTGCGGCATCAGTAAGGGTGATAGTGTGTAATGTAATAGTTGTCAAAATAAAGATTCCAACCGTGGACGCAGGTGGTGGAATGAGCTTCCCGCGGTGGATTTCCCAAGTGAGTACAACACTGGGTTCTTCAAGAAAGTTATAAAATGATTATTTAGTTTCGGCAACAATCGAGTGATACACCTGGTGTCGCAAGCGTCAATAAGCTGCGGTGACTGTTTACCATTTGAGGGGCTTACTTATTAACTTAGTAGTCAAAAATCTACTGAAATACTATACAAGCAGTATTTCTCAGTAGCTTTGTAGATATCGGGTTACAAGTATTAATGACTAAGAAGGAAGTTTGATCACGAACAAGAATGCACGGTTCACTGCAAGAATGCCAATTGCACCAATTATCGAGTGGAATAGCTATTATACCCTCACGCAGGCGGCGGTGGATATCCTCCACCCACAGCTGACTCATTTCCACTCGCAGACTACCTCTGAACCTAGAATTGCCTAATTGACAATGCAGACACCTTGCCTCTACCGCGTAATGTGAGCAGACAGATATTATGTTTACGATACACTGCTTGTTTTGGTGACTCTTTGAAATATCATGTGACATTCAAAGAAACCATGTAAATTTATATAATAGTGACTGTCTTTTGCCTTTGTATTAATTAGTGCAGAGGGAATCTGTAGTACTTGTATCATGGCTATGTTTGAGTAAACATTTATTTATTTCGTTTTTTTTTATGTCACTATGATGTTCAGTTCCCGGCATGCAATGCGTCATTGAATCGTGAGTTATGGTCTTAATGGCCATAAGGCTTCACACAAGAATCCTATGCAATGAGCATTTAAATATTCTTTTCCAAAAGATCAGTCCAGCCGGTATCAAGTGATGAGTGTAGCACGCATTTAATTTTCAAAAAAGATAAATTAAAGAAATAAACAAATTTTACTAAACTTATTTTATTAAACAGGTTTTAAGACTAAAAACGCAGGCAGACCCACGGGGAACATGCAGTGAGGCTTGATATAATTGGAATAATTCTGTCTAATAAATAACATTCAGTTAAATCCGAGATACATTTTTGGCAAAAAACGTTCAATTAGCAAGCTTCACATTTTTGCGTCCTGCTGTCCGCTCCCTATAAGTAAATCAATGTGGAAGTTATTCAAACACAGCAATGTATTGCATTTTTAGCTGTGTCGAGACATACGGGTGGAGTGGTGGTAGACGGGTGGTAGTAATTGAAATAGCGCGAGTTAGGTAGTGGCGCGGAGTGAATTCATTAGACGGATATCATCGCACCGGGCAGCGGCGCGGCGCGGCGGCG
The DNA here is from genome assembly GCA_907165245.1 of Habrosyne pyritoides. Taxonomy (NCBI): domain Eukaryota; kingdom Metazoa; phylum Arthropoda; class Insecta; order Lepidoptera; family Drepanidae; genus Habrosyne; species Habrosyne pyritoides. The sequence goes on from OU015595.1 coordinate 202,609, forward strand.
CGGGCGCCTAATCAGACCGGCTTGTCGTCTTATTAGCTTTGTTTACGGCTCACTCGATACCTATTTATTCGTATCGGAAACAGGCACGACCGTTACGTTTTCCAAATGCTACTGTCTAATATAGGGATGTTGTAAAATTTCATTGGCTCAACTGAGATTTAAGACAGTTCGTAGAGTTTCGAAGTTGAAAACGAAAACGATAAATTTCCAGTGCATGTGAAATTAATGAGAATGTTTGTGTGTATGATTATCGACATATAACTATAAAGGCTGAATGATTTAAACAAAATTGGCACACGAGTAGAACATAGTCTGGAATAACACAAAGGTTACTTTTATTCAGGGAAATTAAAGTACCATCAGAACGCGGGTAACCATGAGGCGGATGCTAGTTGTTATATTCGCGACCGAAGTCTGGAAGATTTTGTTCTCCTCACATAAACACAGACCCTTCTCAATCACCGAGTAATGATAAATGAAGATAGGTTTCTTTGGTAATTTCAATAAAGTTGTCAACACGCCGAGCGCATACGTAAGTCGTAATCAAATATGGATTAGGGCGGGTACACACGGAGCGGGCGGCGGGCGGCTGCGACGCTGTCGTTAGCCTGGTACGCTGCACATTAGCGCGGCTTGACTTTCTGTCACCGCGCAAAATTATAATATCATGGGTTAAGGGGACGCATAAAAAACATTTTTATCGTTTTCTAACTTCCGCTCCGCAGTTTTAACCTCAATCCAAAAGGATGTAACATTTACTCGAAACAAAAAGGTATGCTATATATTATTTAAGGTTTACGTTCTATCTATGCGCCTAGTTTCATTTAAATCCGTTAAAAAGTTTTTGCATAAAAGAGTAACCAACCATACATAAAAACTGTTGCGTTTCAATATTAGTTGGATCGTCCCGTCCGAACAACGGTCTTAAGTAAATGGTGGAAAAGTAAAAATATCGCCAAGAATAAGGAAACACCATATTAACACGTTCAACATTATTTTAAAAGTGTAAAAGTAGAAACATGTACTTATTATCTTAAATCGAATGCCACATAAGTACTACAAAGTACCCTGCCACCGTGCAAATTGTTTTCTCCCGATATTTTCATTCACGGAAAGCACAATCTTACTACGTGGAATTTGAACTGACGACCTTAGGGACGGTATTGGACATCACTACCAACATTAAATATACTCCTTACAGAACCGGTACCATTCACTGAGATTAACGACGTCTCCAAAAATGATTACAAATATGAAATACGAGGACCTGACACGCGCCCACGCAAGACATCAAAATCGAGGCCTCAAATTGCCAATTTCAATCATATTCCTGCCAACGCAATTTCCGGCGTCAATTTTACATACAATCTGGTCCTTAAGCACTTGCCACTTGTCTCCAGTACACGACACGCTGCGTACGACGGCGGCCCGTGACGCGTCGTGTAATCGCACTGTAAATCACCGCCCTACGTCAAACCTACTCAAATATGCGACTGCAAAAGGGTGTGATTCCGGCACAAGCAAGACGATCTATCATTGCGGCCTCCATGGTCTCTCTCTCTTAACTATGCAGTCACGTGAAAGGTCCGCTCTCCGAGGCCACGAGTCGCTGATGTGATCGCTCTTCCTTGTTGTAAATACTTGTGAAGCTTAGAATAAGCTAGCTTAGTTGTGTAAGCGGTAATAACGGTTGCCGATGGTGAGAAATTTGTGTGCGAGGTGGTAAAGGAAATTACTGATTAAAAGCTACTAACTATTATCGTATTGTAGTGTCCGTCTTCTATCTGTTTTATCCATAATATTATATGTCAAAATGGTACTCTTTACAGACACTATCGAATATTCTATTATGTTAAACAACGCTGTAACTGACTACTACGGTCCGTTTTTAATGAGCCATTAACAACTAATAAACGGGCAACAGCTACGTCCTGAAAACGCGGGAAATAGAATCCATAATACCGACTATCATTAAGACACGCGATAATGGTCTTTATCTTAAGACCATTAAGAGCGTAGTTGTGGTCGTTTATGGCATATCGTACGTGCACCGTGAGACGTTTATTGCTCATAAATTGTCCAGTGCACCTCAGCGTAGCGTTCCATGAAACTAGCGAGTAGTTATGAAGATACGGAACACCTCTGTTTTACAAAACCCGGTGTACAATTGAAAACATTGGACTGTGATTCGAACTGACGAAGCATGATGGCCGTTCCAGGTTTTTTTTTTTACTTTATTCCTACTATGATGATGGCCATCTGCCTGAAGGTGGTAAGCACACAATATCTAGAAGGGATGTTTCGTTTTTGGATTGGGCGAAGGAGTTAGCCTCTAGTGGTTCATACACCCTCACTCGGTGTGAATTTATCCGCATATGGGGCTGTACAAACACACTAGTAGGTGCTTAGCGACTGATTTTCAACTTAAGGGGGTAGCTATCTGGGCGGATCCATCCTCACGATGTTTTCCTTCAGCGAAAGCTCAATTGTAGAATTTAAAGCCACGACTCTCGTTACGGCATTCGACGACACTACTGCAAAATTATCGCTAGGATATCGATTAAGCTCATACTTGATAAGCCTTAAAGCTAGTTTATTTAGATAAATAATCATTACGACACTATGTCACTAGGTCTAATGTAGTCAAGTCGATCCCTTACGCTTGCCAAAGAAGCACAATAAAAGTTTTTCAAAATTATATTATTACAAGAAAGCTGATATACGGTTCCTAAAAGAGAAAAGTTGACCCCTTGAATTGGACTTATTAGTTTTGGACGCAGTCAATTATTGTTTGCAAGTCAATTAAATTTAAATCGGCAACATAATTTGGCTTTTGATCCCGGGAGAGGTGACCCTTCTTTATTTTTATCTATGACCAAACCGAGTTAGTTTCGGACCACCGCCATCCACCACACATCATGAGTATTCACTCCACGTGCGTTTACAACCGACTCTAATTGAAATACCTGAAAACGTGAGAAAGATACGCTCCTACGTGCTTAGATAATTAACAGCCAGTTATTTTATTGAGAGCGCCGTAATTGTTCATCTCCTGCTTCTTTAAATAACAAATGAGTTCACGACGTACATACATCTATAACCAAGTGCAGTGAACTTTTGTTTTATACCTTGTGGATATTCTTAGCTGTTAAATTATTGCAAACATCTATTATCAAAATGTTAGTCATGTTCTTTTTAAAAAACAAACGGATCCATATGAGATCGCCATAGAGTCCAGTCCATCTGTCCGTCTGTCAAATAGCTCTTACTCGATGGCTATGAAACGTAGGAATGTAAAAGTGAATTGTAGATCTTAATATTTAGGAGATTCCTCAAAGATTTTCATACAGAAACTTATTAATGGGCCTAAAGAGCTTCACTTGCTTATCAAGAAAACTACCCTAGACCTCTAAGTTTTCAGGTCGTTGCTCCTGTCAAAAGTTCTGCTCAATAATTTCCATCTTGCCACTTAAGAGCCTGCCTTGTCTTTCAAACTTTATTGTTATCACTAAAACAGGTTTAACAAGTCACATTGCTCCTCATTATCTTAAATATAGAATTGTATATATTTGGCTACTTCAAAACTTGTTCATAAATACGTAACTTCTATAAAACTTTGGCATCCACACTTAACGGCTTATGATGAGGTGTAATGAACACTGTTCCATTAGAACTTGTTGCTGAGTTCATTCAGCTGTCAGTAAGTAAATCATTCCGAGAAGCCGACGACTTGAAGTTTGCCGCTAATTGATAAAATTAATTCCTATTTTGAATTGAATACAGTTTCGGTATTTGAAAGAGGGAAAGTTTGGGCGAAGGGGAAAGTCGGGTCGTTTATTTGTAACTAGTTTTAGCTTGCGGTTCAGAAATCGTTTCTCGTGGTTGAATACTTCATTTGAGAAACGACGATTGTACTCTTACGCAAAAGATGCATTAAATAATATAAAAGAGTTAACCATTCAAACAGAAATACCATAACAATGTTTTTTGTTGGAACGAAATTGTTCCTTTGATGCATCATCGTCTAAAAACTACTGAACATATCGGCACATACAATATCGGGATGGGACTGCTACCATTCGACGCGGAATTTTTCCTAGATGGTTATAGGCTATATATGGTATCGACAAACGCGGGTGAAACCGTGGGGGGACAACTAGTTAAAAATATATATAAAAACAGCACAAACAAATCAGATGAACAGTTTTTTGCTGTTGATGGACATAAAATATACTGACTACCTGGGAGAAAATACTTGTTTAGATAAACTTAACAAGAAAAAGCTTATGTAAATTTAAATGTTCTAAACCAAACGAAATATATTCTTCACACCTGTTTGCTCTTCTAACTACACTAAAAAAGATTTATAATAAGAGCTAGTAATCTTATAGTTAACGTTAAAGTTAAAGTTAGCTTATAGACACATACATATTATTCACAAGATGGGTGCTTCCTGCATTCTGTTTAACATTAAAGGTCTGCGGAATGTATTCGTTATGAATCTTTGATTCATATCTATAAATATTTTGCTTAAATTATTTTCTTTTCTCATTCACTTTCGACTATTCTATTCATATGATCATAGTAATGACTACCTAGCCGAAGAATCTGTTTAGGCAATTGTATTAGTTAAGTTTCATACTTTAATAAATCAATACAAATTTTGATCCAAAATTGATCGCCCCCTCCAAGATACCAATGTATAAATAAATGGTTATATATATTTATTTACAAGATAGACTCGTTTAATAGCATAAGATAGATATAAGATTTACTGTTGTAATAAGGCAAGAAAAGCCAATCCAAAATGACCCTAAACTGCATTGACATAAAAGCCAATGTATTCAAGTATACCAAAAGCACAATGATAGACCGTAATCCCCGTACTTCTGGAATGACTTCCCGAATGTTGAGAAGAGAGGCAATTACGAAGGGAAGGCTACACTGGGGCCCACACGCGGACCCAAATTACAAATCTGTACATGTCCCGCTGTCCCCACGGACGGGGGCGCTTATTGATGGGCCTCCTTTCCCGACTTCACCTTGATTAGCTTCTGACAATTTGAGATTAACTATTTGTTACAAAATAAGTCGAACGAAAAAATTATTTTAAAATTAAATAAAACTATTTCAACACTTTGGCTACTGGCAATTTCTTTTTAATATTATTTGTCACTATCAATGAAGCCGTTCCTAATACTTATACAACATCTATAGATATATATTTTAATTGTTTTAGAGCAGTGTTCGTCCGGAGAAGTACCACCACTTTACGTATTTCTATCGTGAAGCAGTAGTGCACTTGCGTTGCTGTCATTTAGGTAAGAAGGCAAGGAGCTAGTGAAATTACAGGGACATAAGATTTAACAAATTTATTCCTAGGGTCAACAACGCATTGGAGTTGTCGCTGGTATTGCAAACCTACTTGACATGTGCTAACTGGTTCTGTTTGCCGTAAATTTACCGAACGCAACCGAAGTAAGCCGAAGGGCGTACTCGCGCGTGATAGCGTCGAGTACTCGCTCCACTCCGTGATGGATCGGCTCGTTGACGATTGCGCCCATGCTCACGTGTGGATTTTATTAAAAAAGTAAATAAATTGCCGCCATTCGACACCCGCTACACGATCGAGTGGAGTTCTTTGCTAAATAAAATTGCAACTTCGCACTTTTCATTTTCTCCCGTTTCAATTTGAAACGTTATACGCGCGCTCGGCGATCGTCAGTGCTACGAGCGCATTTGGCTTGGTTTATTTCGTAGCAGTTTCGTAGCATACATTTTTTGTGAAGTTTTTGTATGCTACACAATGTATTGCTATTTTTTAAATTTGCTTTACTTAAAAGCAGCATAGAGCTTTACCAGTTTGCCACAAACTAAACTCAGCTTTAGAACACATTTGAAGGTAAAGTCTTGCTGCATCTGGTATAGTTTTGGATAGAAATGATTATTTTTCAATGTATACAAGGCATACATATAACACAGAATAGGTAGGTACTTACAATAAATACATAACATTGATAAGTTCATCTCAGTCTGGCTGAATTTAAAATCCGAACCGATGGTCATCAGACTGATTTTTGACTAAACTGAAAAAATGCTATTGGATTTTGTTGTACAAATATGCGGAGGGTTGTAAAATATACAAAATGAGAAAGTTGGCTTTCAGATTCATTTTTGTGATTACTGGGTGTTCTATCGCTAACAAGAGTGATGTTATGTAATATATAGTATCTTAAAAATGATTGTTAGGACTCAAAGTAACATACAGATTAAACGTTAACAACATACAAACAGTTCCTTAAAGCTGTGTTTTAATCAAAGAGAGTCAACATCGGTCGGCCGCAGCGGTTCGCCTGTAAACAAACCAGTAAAGTTTGTCGAACGAGCATCGATCACAAATCACATGTGATGTGCACGCACGAGGGGTCGACGCGGCGAGGACGCGACGCGACGCGATTGACGCGAGACTAGGGTTGCCAGGGAAAAAAAGGATAAGTAGACTAAGTGCCTATAAAATTACCCTACAAATATTATAAACGCAAACTTCTCGACAGACGAGAGATACTCTTTCACGTCGTAATGGCAAATAAATCATACCTTTAGGACTTTTTATCTTGTAAAAATGTAAGATCCCTCGGGTATGCGGGTAAAACAACGACGTGGGAACTAGTAACAATCTATTTCTAGAGAATATTTAATTTCATTAAAGATCAATATTTCTTTGGAGGTAGCAGCTGAACTAGCAGGTCAGTAATTATTTTAAGGGATTTGAAAAATGAGAATTTCATAATGTAGTTTTATTTTTTTAAAGGAGTAGGCCATTCTCCCTTCGGATACGCGTGGCAACCCTACGCGGAACACGACCGAAAGGGCGATTGACATTTGTAGCGTATACGTGTACGCATTACGACACATTTTTTGACATTCGTAACTCACTAACTCTGACAGAGCTCTACGAGTGAATTATCATTTGCAAGGCTACAGGATACAGCATAAATATAACTGAATGATTGCAAAGAGAATATAATCTTATGTAAACCTTTATAAATAAAAGTTTCATATACGCTAGAGGCCACATATCAACATTGAAATACGATCGCGTATTTTCTTCAGCAACAAAAAACGCTACAATTTAACAGCAATTTTCTAAAGCAATTGCTTTAGTGTGTACAGATAGGGCCATCAATAATAGTCCGGTGGTATCTCGGAGGACGTCGTTTGTCTTCCCTCCCCCTCCTCCTCCCCGCTCTCCGCCCTCCACCCACGGCCCTTAATACCACATGTGCAATCTTAAATAGGAACGAGGAAAAAGTTATACATACGGATCGATTGAACGCAGGTGAAGTGTATTAACATACCTGAAATTAAGAATAAAATTGTTAACATTTACATTATAGTCAATATTCAATTTAGCTTATGGTTCTGTATTAGTCAGGCAAGGTCATATTTTTATTTGTTTTGGATGGAATGTCATGTGCACTGTAGATGCGTTGGGTCTTCGAGATCCACCTTTAGGACTTCTTTTTTTAGGCTTCGTATCAAAATTAACCCCTTATAATGAGACTACCGGGTCAGTCTATTTATCTTAACTGAGTACATTGGCAACTGTTATTGATCTTCCTTGCCCGCATATTTTGAAGGTCAGTAATATCTGGAAAACAGGTAATATGGTATGTAGGCGTTCTTAAAGGTTTTGTTTTTTTTTAACAAAATAAATGTTCTTAAAATAAATACCTGTCAAATATTTAATCATCACCTCGGTGTTCGAGTGGTATAAGCATTCGCTAGAAACTCGAAGTTTAATTCCCGGATCGGGCAAAGCAATAATACTGTTCCTGTACCGATTAGTAAAGTACGGGAAAAGTGTTCGATGGAGTTGAGTCTTACTACCGAGACCTGCCTATCTCTTCGGGGATATCAGGCGTGGAGATATGTTATGTTAATTAATAAGCGTATAATCGTAGGATGTATTCCCCGGTTGTCAGCCGCAGCGAGCTGTCAACAGCGCGGCGCGGCGCGAGGCAGTGGGCACCAGGCAGGCAACAAGTGTAGCTACCCGCTCGCTCTCATTACGCGCTGTTTACCGAGCGAAGCGCAGAGTTGTCGGTTTCAGATGCTACTATAAGTTACTATCCGGTAACTGTGTTCTGAAAAATTTCAGTACCTACATTCTCAAGGTATTTACAGTATCGGGTATTTGGTATGTTGGTATGGGATGTAAATATTTGTTTAAAAAAACGTAGTAAATACAGTAATCACGTTAGTTACCTGCTTTCCATACTACAAACTCTGGTTAGTTTGGTACAGATGACCATGTGTAAAGAAAGTCCCAGAATGTTATGATTTAGATCAAACTGACAGAACTCAAAATCTCCCTACTCTTCTCAATTTTATGAAAAGAAAGAGACGTAATTAGATTTAGTGTTAATTGTAAGCACAGGTATATTGCCGTTTGGGACTATTGCATACTAGCTAACGCTATCCGGGAGTTTAGTCGAATTTATTTGACCACAATCAATGTAATCGACATGCTTCAGTAACTGTCCATAAACGAATTCTCCGGCGAATAATTAAACTCAATGTTTTGTGTTTCTAAAGGCACGGCACTCAAATAAGAATAGATTACTGTTTAATTGAAGAATAAACTACATTCAGATATTTGCCGTGGGGTTAATAGTTGGAGAGTTTGCGAGAACGGTTGCGAAACTATAAAAGCTGTGGTCTAATAAAATTAAATCGAGACAGTATTTAAGATTAACTTCGAATGAACCGACGTTTTCTGCATTACCTTTAAATAAACGTAAAGCATTAAACAGAAGTAACATTTCCTGAACAGCTATTCAATTATTGTATCAGGTTAAGACCAGAAGTCTTGGGTTCAACTAAGGGGGGCGTAAGGTGAAATAGACTTTTTTTTTTATTATTTTGAAAGACAATGTGTATATTAATGAACTAGCTATCCCCCACCGTATCACCCATGTTCCTAGGATAAAAGGTTCTATGTGTTAATCCAGGAGCCAGGTTAGAAACTATCAATGTGCCAAGTTTCATCCAAATCCGTTATTAAGTTTTGAAAGACTTACAAATATCCATCGATCCATCGATCCATCGATCCACACAAACTATCGCATTTATAATATTAGAAAGATATTTATTTATTCTTAAAATCCCCAACTAGAACTGTCGCTGAAGCTCTAATACGTCTTTGGGGATACAACGAGTATTATCATTTATTCCATCCTGGTTTTAACAAGAAATTTTCTCGATTTATATATCCACATATTCTCGTGTCATTAGTAGCGCCTCGCAGCTGTTTCAACCGAGGATTACTGGAACGGCTAGAGCTACCAGCACCAGTAGTGTAGTGACATATTAAACGATGTTCGGAACAACTTAAAATAAAATACATTAAAGAGGAAATTGAAAGGAAATTGAAGTGTCTTATTTTAAAATAAATGCCGAAACTAGAAACTGCTATTTATTAATACAATGCCTAATCATAATTGATCGTTCTTAGAATTGTTTAATGTCTTTCTGTAGGTTTATTTGGATTTGGCTAAGTCATGGCTGATCAGTTACCAATGAAATTTAGCACACAGACAAAGGTATCGACGAGAATGCAAGATCGTTCCCGAAGGATCTTACGTTCTTCAGCATACAGCAGATGAAACCGCGAGTAAAAGCTAGTCGCTAATAGTACTGTTTGGGAAGGCAGTTCTTAATACAGAATAACATAAACGTATAGTGCGCTACCATACATTACCACGCACACATTCAAGTTTATCCTTTTAAGAATAATAAGGGACATAGTTCGTAGTTTGGACACAGTATTTCTCTTCAGTACTCCGTGTTTACCAGAGTGTGCCTTAATAGCGAACGACTGAAAATCCTTTCCTGGAACATGTAGCGATTTCAGAGCTTTGATATTCAAATAAACGAGTGATATATAGAGTGAACTAGTTAGCTTCGGCTCCTGAGCAACCAGAGTTGGGAAGGTATCATACTGCTTAGAAACTGCTTTTAAAATATAATATATTTAGTTTAGGCACCTTGGAGCTTTAGTATTTATAAAACTTTCGCGATAAAAAATTTAGTAACATCGGGTTTATTGACGGTTTGTCAAAATACTATTGCGAAAACCATTATTGCGCGTTTTGATTGATTTTTCAATGGTCACCTACTCTTCCTATAATCCTTCTTCTTTAAATAAATATTCAGTAAATATTCCTTATTAATATTTCTTCTTGGATACTTCTTTAACTCCTCGAGGAGCATACGGCCGGATAGCGAGCAGTGAAAAGCTGTAGTTGAGTCTCTATGCTCCCAGTTAATAATATCTACTACTAAACATAATTGTTTCAGACAGGAATGGGGTTCAATTTTTGACAGGTTCTGTCAGTTGATTTGACGCAGTCAACTGTCTGGAAGTAAACTCATAATCAGGGTCTAGGTCTGATTCGTGAGCGCGGTGTCATGTTACCGCCACGAGCAGTTCACTTCGTGCTCGCCCTGTATACAGTTCATGGGCACATGTGATGTGAAGGCAAAAACGTGAGCTTCCACGTGAGTATGGGAGTCATTCTGTAAGGTTAAATCACACTAGCTCGAGGACGTTTCGTCGCGCTGTCCGTGCTCTGTCTCTTTCGCTTACTACGTATTCATGTAAGAGGTCCTCTGTCCGTGGGCTTCTGGCGCCGGCTCGCCGACGAAGTTTATTTTAGTTGAATAAGAGGGCAGACCATGTTACATTTTATTGAAAAAAGTATAAGCTCGTAATTAAATAATTCCACAAATATATTATGGACTTGATGGCTGGACTATATATAATATTGGTAAATCGGGCACGCAGAGTATTTTCTGAATGAAACGAAAGAAAAAAAAACGTTAATAGTTCTGAAATAGCACTTAGGGAACTTTTCCCGGGAAAGCAAAAGATCCCAATGTAAAGCAGAACAGAAGTTAGTAAATACGGACAGCAGCATAAGTTCAACAATCCTCATTAATTTTTCATTTTTTTGTTAATTTGTACTTATACGGTCTACCCAACTATAATTTGGGTGTCTTCAAGGCTAGAGTGAATAGGGTCTTAATAAACTAGTGCGCCTCAAAATCTAAGATTGCATCACTGCTTGCCATCAGGTGGGATCGCAGTCAAGCACTAGTTTATATTATTTAAAAAAAATACTTTTCTTTATTTTTTTTTATTATAATTAAACATCTTACAATAGAACATGAATCATTATATAATCTTGGTTTTAAGATTATATAATGGAGGTTTCACTTTAGTAGAGTAGCAACTAAAACTTATGTATAATATAGAAAACTAATCGTGTGGGTTTTTAAAGATACTTCACAAAACATATTTTTTCTTCATCTTTTAATATCAGGGATGGGTGTATTTAGTATTCTAGTAATTTCATAAATTTGTTTTTACTTGCGTACTAATATTGTTGACTGTACGAACTCTAAGAAACAAATATTAGATATTTCAAGTTGTTCCTAAATAACATGTCACATGTCAGCTTTGAACGTCCCTGTTACTGGAGGACAGCTGTCTCTCAATTTAATGTTCAATTATTCCATATTAATCTTAATTAGGGATAACTCCGAGGTCCCGGTTCCATAAACATTTAATTAGTAACGGAATATGAAAGTACGTGAAATTAAAGGGATTACCCGAAAACGCTTTTCGTTTTTTCATTTCAAAAGACATATTTTCCGCCCGACAAAAGTCCGTGTAATGGAAACATTTAATCCTTTGAAATCTCTTTTGGTGCTTTGTCGCGGCCCCCTAATTGCGCCCGGCAAAAAGTACCTCCAAGTCTAGATTAAAATGTGCATCCTCCGAACGAACTATGCACTCCAATTTAAACTTTAATCGCAACTCTTTAAGATCCCTTTTTCTCTGAGTGAGGTAATAACCGAGGTCGCTTCTTTATGTACGGAGCTTCTAGGAGCAATTAAATGGGGAGAGGTCATATTCAACGAACGACATTAAAACCTCCACTGAAAAGGAACTTGAAATATTTGTTTGTGTCATAGATCTAAAATTAATAGTAATATGGTTTGCTTTTAAAACTATAAAAGCTTTTTCGTTTTATTTTATTAAAATTGTATTTTTTTAGTTTTTATTAAACAACTAATTGTACTAAGCTTGAGGTGATAAAAAAATCTCATAATGAAACACTCTATTAATCATGCAGACAAACAGACAAGATATTGCCAAATCAGTCCAGCTTTTCTCTATTGATGCGCTTACTAAGAGACTGCATTCTATTTAAATATATATGGATATATATGTGATTAATCCAAGGAAACGATTTTTATTCATTAGTAACTGACAACCATATTACAAGGACTATCGTGACTGTAAAATTAATGTACTTTCAGACATTTAATAAATCTCGACACTGGCTAGAAATATTTTATCGAAGAAGAAGCCATAACTTGATAAAAAAAATATATTTCAAAATTGGAATTCGGAACGACAGTCATATAAATATACGGTGCGACAAGCATTAATAACGCAAATGATTTTATTGTTGGCGGCTGAAAAGTTGATGCCGTAAAGTTTAATGGCGGTTGAAATGTATTCGGCGATGGTCGGAGCGCGCCATAAAACGACCGAGTCGATCCGACCGCTCTCCCGATGCCGCCGGAAGATGGGGAGTTCTTATTATGTTGCATACAATGAAACTGAACAAGTTAACTTAGCATTTTGTGACAATACACTTGAAAGTACGTAAAGCTTCCCTTTGAGTTTGTTATTCCCTAGTAGAAAAGCCATTAACTGCACTGAGCTACCACTTTTATGTGAGATCGACTTGAGAATAAAAAAAGCAACCCACTATTTTTCTCAGACAAGAGTGTGTTTTGAACGACGTGTGTTGGTACCATTGCATTTTAATTTTTGTAATGAAGATTCAATTCAAAATTCAAAACCATTTATTCAGTTTAGGCCCTCAGAAGGCACTTATGAAGTTCAAATTTAAAGTTACTGAAGCTACTACCGGTTCGGAAATCAGCCTTCGAACTGAGAAGAACCAGCAAGAAACTCAGCAAGGTTACATTCTTTTTAATTTTATTAAATTCTTTTTTATCTATTCTGACTTTTTGGCTATTTTATAATATCAATTTTACATATTTTTATATTTAACAATTACAAAATACTTAATAAAGGTAACATTCAAAAACAAAAAAAAAAAAAATAACAAGACTACAAAATAGAAAATGACAATAATTACCTACTTACAACTAAAACAAGAAAATTATGCTAATTATGCTATCAACACATGCAAAACATATTATTATTCAGTTTTACAAAGCTATTCGTATCTACTCTCTTAGATAACATTTGCGAAACAAACAGAATTTCCCAAACTAGACATATTTTAAAAATAACTTGGTTAGATTTTTTACAGCCGATTGCCTACTTGACCCAACTGACTACTTTGTTGACCACTCAGTACAAGGTGTTCACAGTTGTACCCTTGAGATGAGTTCGGATGCATTCGGGAGTATTCATCGCCATTACCACACAAAATAATAAAATGTTACTCTCCTTACATAGTCTTCCTCTATATATTCCTATATACTTCTGTCTTAACTGATTTAACTTGAGCACTAATCAAACGACACCACATAATTGAAACAGTGGTTGTAACATAAATACGTCTCCATAAAACGTTATGTTTCAGTGAGTTAGTGAGCGTTGTTTATGGCCAAGCCCCGTCGCACACTGCTTCATTAGTCATAAATCCGACACTCATAACAAGCGAGGCTATCCGTTAATTTGACACCTATAAAAATATGATGCCGCTCCGGGTGAACTGAGAACATGTTACTGGATATATTTCTAGGAGTTGCTTTTATGTTCATATTTCCAATATATTAGGAAATTGTTACTGAGATTTGATTAGACACCAATAAAAATCGCTCATTGATTGCTGATTATTGGAACGAAGTACCTTATCGCGCGTTGTGAAAGGGGGCTAGACGAAAAAAATTCTAACGACACTTTTTTTCGAAATTTAAATGATATGGTTTATTATTGGGTTTGTTTTTTTCATAATTTATTTAAAGGCCACTCACAACATGTTTAAAATTCTGTTCCATTTTTTTCATTATTAAGTTGCTCTTCATTCTTAATGGACGTATGCGATATTTAATGACTAGAAGGTCTTTTTATCTAAATCATAGTAAATGACACGAGATCACCATTTTCTCATTGAATGTTTGGTCTCATGACAGAAAAATAATTAAATACGGTTATTTTATTACCTTATTTATAAAATAATCTTAGAATGAATGCGAAAGGAGTGTATCAGCATAAAATACAACAATATTATTAACTTTCCAATCTACTGCCAATAAAACTGTAATATTATAATTTAACTTCGAGAATAATTACGCCATTTTGAATATTCCGCCGGTAAACATAAAGTGCTCAATAATGAACCGGCCAGTAGAAGCATTATTAAATAACAAGCAACTGGTTGCTTCAATAATAGAAACACGCCTGTACAGCAAATATTTACGACCGAATTGCTGCTAGGTGCTACCGTCACACGCGATCGACAATTATGAAATCAAATTGCGAATCATGATCAGTCTAAAATTATAAGCTTAACTGGAAAATATAGTGTTGCGTGCTCAGTTTATGGGAACCGCTGCAAAGCTCGCATTTTATTACTCTTAAAATATGTTATTACTAAATCGATAAACGGATAAAACATAATTTATTTCAAAAGCAATAATGTTTTAATAAAGCATAAAGCGATTTCACTTCGGAAACAATTTTCTCCACAAAACGTTTGCACAATGTTATTTTAACTTGAAAAACTTTAGTAAAAAATATATAAAACGCGTTTTCATTTAACTACTGGCATACAATTAGTGAGAGCCGTGCGTTACACAATAAACCCTCCCTAGTTACTTAACTAGTTAATTTCACGCGGCTCTACCCGCACCGAAATAATCCCTCAAAGATTGCCTTTATTTATGGTTACTTAGTGTTTGTTAGAGTTGTTTGTCCTCGCTTCCCTTTGTCAAAATACCTATTATTTTAAACCGGAACAGGGCGCGGGTATACTGAGGTCATTGTGTTATTGTAGAGAGGTTAATGAACTAGGGTACATTTTTAGTAAAAATAATTAAAGTAAAACTAATTGTTCTAATAGCCTCTAATTTTTGATTTTTGAGTAGTAGAGCTCTTAGTGCAGAGTTCGTCCGGGGAAGTACTACCACCTTACCCATTTCCGCCGTGAAGCAGTAGTGCAATTGTATTCCTGTGTTAGAAAGGTAAGGGGGCCGGTGAAATTACAGGCACATGAGACTTAACAACTTCACGTCTCAGGGTCGACAACGCATTGGCGATGCTCCTAGTGTTGCAAATGTCCATAGGCGGCGGTGACCACTTACCATCAGGTGGACCGTCTGCTTGTTTGTCGGCCCAAGTGGCATAAAAAAAAAAAAATCTTGTATTGTAAGTAACCGTATTGTATTAGGATGTCTTAATTGATTCGCCTAAACCCCACGTGAACAGTAAATAATTAAAAAGAAAACATGGTGGGGAGTAAAATTCAATGATGTTCACTAATATTACCTTGCCCTTCCGTTTCCGAACATTTTTGCTAAGAAAAGCCGGTGATAAACTCAGCATTAACTCAAAGCAAACTTAAATTTATAAAACGAAATTTAAGTTAATTATGAATAACTAAAAAAAAGAAGCGAAATATAGATCTGGCAACTCTATTAGTCCAAGAGTGTAGATTCGCTCGCCTGTTATATTATATAAGAAAATAATTGGTTTAATTTTCAAAGAGGGAGTCTCCGGCGCACAGGGTACAATGAACCTAATTACATGTTCGAGTATAATTATAATATCTTCAATGGGTGCAATTTGTGAGTGTTTATAATTAAGGTATTTTATAAAATTGAACCTTATAAGGTTCAATTTTGTTCTTTCAGCATAGTCACTGTTATTATGATCAGAAAGATTTATAAAAGGATATTTTATTATTTCTTACGTGGTTTTACCCGCGTTCATGAAGGGTCTAATGTATCTCGGGAGTATAACATAGCCTATGTTACTTCTGGATAAAGTAGCTCACTAATAGTGAAAGAATAATTAAAATCGGTCGAGTAGTTTTGAGTTTATACATTATAAACAAAAATACAAATTTTTATATGTAGATGCTGATGTGCTTGTTTCGGAATTAGTGTCTTCCTAAATGGCTGGACCAATTTAGATGTTTTTTTTTTCGATTTATAGAGTCACATGGATGGTTCTTAGCTATAGTCAGACCCGGTAGGTGGCACTGTTGTAGATATCCATTGTATTTTCTTTTTTAAAGCTCTAGTTGGGGCTATTCATAGTTAAGTTTTAGAGTAGTAGAGCTCTTAGTGCAGAGTTCGTCCGGGGAAGTACTACCACCTTACCCATTTCTGCCGTGAAGCAGTAGTGCAATTGTATTACTGTGTTTCGGTTAGAAAGGTAAGGGGGCCGGTGAAATTACAGGCACATGAGACTTAACAACTTCACGTCTCAGGGTCGACAACGCATTGGCGATGCTCCTAGTGTTGCAAATGTCCATAGGCGGCGGTGACCACTTACCATCAGGTGGACCGTTTGCTTGTTTGTCGGCCCAAGTGGCATAAAAAAAAAAAAAAAAAAAGTTACATTTAGCTCATTGCGCCACCTAGTGGGCAGAATAACGTTTATCGGGTCAGTTAGTATTATAATAGATTTAGCTGATGTTTTGGTAATGCTTGTCTTGGCCACTCAGTGCACGGTGTAAAGAGCACGTCTGTCCCTCTTACGACACCCTACAGATGAGTATTCTCTCCGGCTGTAATTATTTGTATTAACTGATTGTAGCCAATACAAGCCGCGGGGTGCTTCTGGCGTCCGCGTCGGCACAACTATCACACGCAGTCTATCTTCATGTAGGAAGCAATTAAAACAGTATCTAAGTGGAATACAACGATGTGATCGCTTCTGGTAAGGGGTCTTCAGTAAGATATATAGCACTGAATTCCTCTCCAAAAATACCGGGCACTAATAGAAGTCAAAGCCATTAAACTTACCACTTGGAAGTCAACTTTCAATTAAACAAAACCGGAAAGAAAGTCTGATTTTTGCTATAATTTTATGATATATATTATTCGAAAATTCAGAAAAGTAATTCAAATGTGTATCGACTGGCGAACGACCAAGCATAAATATTATGCCACCGCATAATGATGAGGAACAAGGCAGATTGAAGACTAAGTAAGGTTGGCGTTTATACGACAGTTTTAGAATTGGTATCTGGATTATTTTCTAATAAGATCCCTAAGCCCTTTCTGATACTGATGCAACAACAGTGTGTATCATACATACGGAATACGGATCTCGGATGAGACACAACTTGTAGTCCGGTAGCGATGCTTTTTCCGCCGTCAGAGATAAGGCTGCGTTAGTAATTAGAGCGAGCGCGAAGGGCGCGGGGGTCCGGGGGCCCAGGGGGCCGGGGTCCGGGGGGCGCGGCGGCAGGCAGGGCGGCGCGCTGCGCTATATTTCACGGCTAACACCCGATACCGTCGAGTTATGTGACCGCTATCGCTAGTCACTGCTATTAAGTGATACGCTTATAGCGAGCACAAGGGAGCGAGTACCACATCTAACTAATTATATACCAAACTTAATTAGTGGATGCTTCTGGTTTCTGAAATTCAAGAGCGAAAGTAATTGCTACCCCTACTTTGTGTTAAATTCTGATCGGAACCATTGGTTTTTGTAATTCTGTAGGTATGTCACCAGCTTCCGCCATGTGGATTTACCTGCTATCTCGGGGTGTAAAGTAAAAATCTTAAATATAAGAAACTGTTTACTAAATTTCATACAAATCGTTTTGCTGTTACTTACCGACTAAGTAACTATTCACCAGTGTTTAGAATTACGACATTTTGTTGGATACAAATAAAAATAACAATGTATTGGGGTGATAGCATATTATAAATCGATAATATTCCTTCAGATTAAAAGAAATGTTGCCGCTCGCTTCTAGCCTGGACCGCGCTCTAATGCTTCCGTTTAGCTGAGCTTTGACGGCACGTAGGTTATATATAAGCTGCATCTCTGCCACGCAATTGGAGCTATACATAGCACAATTTATAGTTTGTAATAGCATTTATAATTATTTTACTTTCGTCGTACTTTCGTAAATGTGAAACGACATCCTTTATTTTTATTGAATCTTGTAACTTCAAAAAAATATTTTAGTTGGTTAAATATATTAGTAAAATATGTTAGATGACTTTCGGTTTTTTTAATGAAATGTTGTTTTTTTTTGGCCTGAAATTTCATTTGATTGATAGTTTAAATAATCAAGTAGCACATGTGAAAAGATGTATAATGTTCAAGCTAAGGTCACCAGCCACTTCCATCTAAGACATCCGGCCCCCAAGACAACTTTTATTTTAGTTTTCTATGCAACAGAATCATCAGGGTTTGGTACAATTTCAAAGTTATGTCTTATTTGTAAACTTGCTTTCCTGGTAGGTATATTGTGGTATATGTGTCTAGCAGCAAAAACATAGGACTTTCATCTAAACTTACGAAAGCCTCCTTGATCTAACCTTTTTCGTAAAATCCGTTTTCTTCGTCATTATCTCGTCTTGTTCGATTGCTATTATGTTTGTTTGTATCGCTACATATGTTGCAGAGAATCAAGTTCATTATACAGGAACATGAGACTCGTTGTAAATATTCGTCATGACAAATGACATTGCGACAGGAATACAAAAACGAACCTCGTCATCTCAATGCGCTCCATTAAAATTTAACGTTAAAATGGTTATTTATAAAGTGGTGACCTTTAACAAAGATAAATAGCTGAACGTTTTCGCGCCGAGTGCAGAGCAGGCAGGGCAGCCATGATGCGTTTATGTGCGGGTCGTATATCAAGCGGATGGGCGAAGTGCATCGACGGATAATGCCCGTCTGTCCACGCAGGTTGAGGACACACCGAGATCTCGGCTTCCATTTAGAACTGATGAAGAATATTTTAAAATGTATCTAATATTCAATTATAATGGTTCGTTATGCGTGTTGTAGCGGCCACGAGGTCTATGGCCTCAACAGGGGTATCGTGTGGGGCGACTAAAGATCATTTAACATTGAAGTACCTAATGTAGAAAAATTTTATGTTTTTGCCTCTACTCATCTCTAGAGTGTCGTAAGAGACTAAAGACTAAAGAGTATGCCGATAACCACGTGTACTCCATACCTTCACTAAAGTTATGCCCAAATAGGGGGCTTCAATCAAATCAAATAAAAAAGGATATCCACAGTAACATGTATTTGGCTAAGGACCAAGGGTACACATTGCATCTACAGTCAGAATAAAAACCCAAGAGTGTACGTATTAAAATTTTTATACAGAATCACCGAAGATCAAAATGCATATTTTGAACAGGAGCACCGTTAGAATTCGGCTAACCTGACCTCAAACCTCTGAAACATAGCAAGTGCCAGGTGATGCAGTACAGATTGGCAATCTCCGGGTGCATCACAGCGCGGTGACGCACAAATGAATATATTTTCACGAGCGGCTCCGGTGCCGCATAAAAACTTTATTGACATTAAATCTTGATTCCCATGACGTCACGCGACGCGAGCAGTCGCCCGGGACTCATGAGCGGGATTTGCATTTCGCTCGTATCACTTTTAATAATGATTTGAGTGATAAAGTTATGGACTCAATTAGTTTGCAGCTAAGTAATGGTCATAATACTAATGTAGTAGTCTTCATAATACAACCAGCTTATGCAACCAGCTAAAAATCAATGTTTTGTCCAGTATGTTTTTATTTATCTTAGTCACTGTTTATTTTGATTAGCTGTGTGGTAGCAGTGTGGTCATTTGTAATATTTAAAGGCTTTTATTGGTGCCTTTAAATATTACAAATGACCACGTCCACCGAGAGCTCAACAAAAGCATTACCAAAGGCAACAGACAAATGGTTGACCGTAAAAATAATACCGAATCTCTTGTACATAGTTTGACAAAAAGCGTACATATGATAGAAGGACAGGGTTGGCAGATGACGACAATACTTAAATTGTCTTCGAGAACACTACACTTCCTTTGCGTGGCATATTATTGTGTATATTATGGTTCTGTAGGGTTTATTCCGTCTGCGGAAGGCAAGTCAGCTGAGGACATTTCTATTGAAACCACCAGGAAAATCACCAGACACTCTAGATCAAGTAGTAGCCTAGTTTCCCAACGATCCATTCCCGTTGCAATATGTCAGTCTTCTTTTTAGTTCCCCAGCAATTCATTAAGTGTGAAGTGTTAATGTGAGCTCACGACATATTTATAACACCGATACCAGAACCATCTGGCCGCAATTCCCCGCATGACTAAGATTTCATTAAAAAATTGCCGATGGGTTTAATTTATTAAATGCGATCGCGGAGGGACATTATCATATCTGTCGCTTGGTTATTTATTATTAGTTAACGGTGTGCCGTCGGCGTCGCATCGGATTCCGGGTCACGTCCACCATTAATACGGGGCCCTCGGGCTGCCAGGCCTCTTCAATCACGTCCTCATCTTAATTAATCGCCGGCGTTTAGTGGTATTTCATTGAATAATTGGTTTGTCTCAAGCTTTAGTTGAGGTGCTTCAGTGAAATACTTGATATGTATAGCATCGACATCAAAGTTTTAGCTGTGCTTATCTGTCTTTGTTGTTTATTTCGTGTCAAAATCGCCTTGTCAGTAACAACGATGTAATAGGACACAATACAATGCTAGTTATGGACCAACAACAACATCCTTTATTATACTTTTACTTGTGTGTTTGTGTGTATGCATGATGTTCATTCCATTTCAGACCGAATAACAAAAAGTAAATGTAAAATCATTCCGAGATAAACGTTTTCGAACAGAAAGCAGATAAAAAACCGTGTAAACAGCAATTTATTCAACAATATAACATTCTAAATTGTCGCAAAACATTTCGTGAGTCCCAATCACTCTTTCATGCAGCTCGACAAAGAAAATGATAAAACGCTAAAAACTTCGCGAGGAGTTGAATAAGAGATTAAATATAAATTATCGCTTCACACAGCCGGGAGCACGCCTCGCGCGGGGCGGGCGGCCGCTCCATTGATCAAGATTACCGGAGTCGTCTCGGGCCCGGCCCATCGCCGTCCCGTCACCGGACCGTACGTATTCATTCGCACATTATCACGTGCAGGATTAGAAACGCGCTACCAACTTACCCGCAAATATGATACGATCTCCTAGATAGCTAATCCCTCCTTTTAAATACGAAAGCTCGTGTGAAAAGATCGTAAAGCATCTTTTGTATACTCTTATTTAATGTTCGACGTAAGATGAAAGAGCTTCTGCGGTCTCTTTGTACGTCGCACAATAGTAGGTGTTACCGCTTTGATGTGTATCGAAATGCGGTAGCGAGTTATAAATTCACATTCGTCCGACGTATTCTGTCACATTTATTATATTCTGAAAACTGTTACAATGAAATATATCCATGGCGATAAAAATATTCAAATCTGCGGCAGCGGTAGGAGCGTTGACAAATTGCTAACGATAAACTTTTACAACTTTCCCTTTGAATATTACAGAAAATATAATTCGGATTCAGTCAGCGAACTATCGCGATAAATCGCTCGCTGCGACGCGCTCGGGCCCGTGCCACCTTCGCCGCGGCCGCCGTCACACCGTCGCGAATGGATTCATTCATATATTCATACGTAGTCCATACCTCATACACACGAGTGTCACTGCATTCGTTCATAATTCAAACTTGTTCTGACGCTTTTCAGAATATTGAGAGTCGACCGAACCGCGCACCGAGCTACGACTTTCAATATTGATGTTAATCGCCTTACGTGATTTGAAAATCAAATCACATCGGGGGTTAAGTTTTCTTCACACGCGCACGTGGTAGGTACACGGGGGTGATTTGAAATACATAACATTTATTGCTTTGGATGAAGCTGAAGTGTAAATGTTGAGAGATATTGATTTTGGGTACCTACGGTACTTTGGGGACCTGACACTCTTACTTGTCGGATAATTGTATTTATAACACAATCAATAATAAGACGCCAAACTTATTTTAATACATATTTGCTATACAGAATGAATATGTTTTATCGCCAGCAAAACATGATTCATAGGAACGGGAATACAACTGGGAGACGGAACCTAGTACGTAGCGTAGTAGTAAGAACAAGTGTAAAATTTCGATCATATTTTCGTTTGCTTACGAGGGTATTTAGAAGAAGATATGTTGAATAAAGATATTATATTTCGAGCAGAAAGTCTGAGAATATTTTAAGAATACGCTAGTTCTGGTGTGTAGAACAAAAAATCTATTTTATTTGCATTACAGATAAAACGGTGACCTTAAATCTACTGACAGTTATCGGATAAACTAGAAGCCAAGTCCAAGTTAGTGGAGTTACCTATAATTCTCAATCTAAGTGCATAAGTTGTACAGTTCTAAATGCCCGTTTTGTCAGCAAATAATGCTATAGGAGAATCATCATTATAGCTTTGAGATCTGATTTATCCATTGGTTGGTGGTACGATGATGCTGATGAACCTTATCATAACGCCATGGAGTTGATTTTTCTATAACTTACCTGTCCAAACAGATTATAATATCTCGACAAATTCAGTAAGTATAAAATTCAATCAACAAGTAAACGCATAAAGATACTATCAATTTCTTTCAAAAATGCCAACACTCGTAGAAAAACACAACGAAAGGAACGGGTAACCGAATCACATATTTGGAGCACATTTTTACGAGGGTGCTTGAGTGAATCACATTCAGTCGACTCGATCATATCACGTGCGAACGCGACGCGCGGCGCGTCACCCGATGTGAATTGTTCCAACCGAGGGCCGCGAGGGGCCGCGAGGGGCCGCGAGGGGCCGCGAGGGGCCGCGAGGGGCCGCGGGGGCGCCGAGATTCTACCGTATCCTTCTCAGACGGCTTTGGACTAGTCAATTCTGCGTATGCTCGGATTGTATGGGACGTTGCTGCTGTTTAGAACAATCAAGCCTAGATTCAAAATCTAAAGCCATTTATTCAGTTTATACCCCTAGAAGAACAAAGCTACTGAAGTGACCTCCAGGTCGGAAGTCCGCCTTTAACTAAGAAGAATAACTGATAGAGGATATACATATTGTTGAGATTGTCTCAGGATATTTCTTATTCCTACAGGCCCACCCGCAATATTAAAGGCTATTTCATATTGCCAGTTATCAACCCCACTAACAATAATTATCATTATATCATTGTTTGATTGTTTTCTTTACGTTAAGTTTTAACTGTTTTCTATTTTAAATTAAGTTATTTATCCATTAAACTATTTGTTTAAGTAAAACTCACCAAAACTAACTATGGGCCTTTCAAGAACCCTAAAACAAATGCTTTACATCTTCAAACCTGGGCTGAGATTACTTTCTCGTTATATTATAAGCTTATACCCTTGACCTTTCTAATCCCTTTATACTCAGATACCTTTATCTCGAAACTCATAATAAGTGACGTCAAAGGTATTTAAATCACAGTTAATAATCTCGCCTTTTCGTCGTCGCGTCAAGTTTCAACGTCAGCCTCCCTTATCGCGATCATCATACTTCTAGCGCGGATGGCTGCCACTCTCGCTTTACTGCGCGATTGTACGGTAAATAATTTAATAATTAAATCCTTGCCTCCGCCGACATCACTACAATGGGACGCGACGTAAGCCGCGGGGGGCGCAAACAACAAGCTTCCAGACGCTTTCAGATGCTCCCGATGCTCGACAAATACCTAAAAGATGCACCAAACGAATGCTGTCTGCGTACTTGGCTCCTTGCCACGAGGAGACGAACTAGAATTGTAAACTATAGTCTGTAGTGTGTAGTGTGCCGCCGGAATCGTATCGGCTATCACATTAATTGTATCGCTTTTAACATTTATTGGACGTGTCATTAAAGTTTAATTGTACCTTTTAATGATAGCACAGCGATAATGACTTGCGGATGACAACGAATTCATTTAGATGCTTAAGTCTTTACCGATGCTTTGAAAGTAACATTAGTAGTCTAGAAACAATTTGACTGATCTGGTTTATCGTCTAATTTTAAAACAGTACCTTTAGTTCCAGGAGATTTAAATACTAACTACTTTATTATTGCTTTTAATCTAGGGATAATTGTATAATCCCGCGCAAGTCTTCTTCCGTGGAACAGACGTCATAATCGAGTGGAAACCACGTCTTTTGTCCGTCGCTGGTTATTATCAAGTGGCTCTTTTCACAGCAATTAAGTGCAGGCTCGATCCGGCGCACGGCGGTGCGAGAGCGGGAGCGGCTACAGGCAAGACGGAACACTTTGTAGGATTTAAGCTACGGTCACATTACTTAATATCTATTTTACTGGATACTAAAATGACTTTGTGGTAGCGGCGACGAATATACCACCCCAACTCATCTTTAAAGGATGTCGTAAAAGGGGCAAAGATTATACTGATGACCACATGTCCTTTACACCTTGCATCGAGGGGTCAATAAAATCATTCCCAACGCAATTTGGTGTCAAAGTGGTAGCTAGGCGTAAAAATATCAACTAGAATGCCCAGAAATAAAATACTGTGCCGATCCCAAATAATTTGGAACAAGGCGAGTACATGACAACTAAAAATACCTCATTATGAAAAAAAAAAATGTATCTTACAGTGAAAGCGAAATCAAAACAATAATATAATATCTCTAATAACTTCATTTGAACGCATACATAAGTACTTAACAACCAACCGAAATACGGCAGTAAATAGTTATTACACAGCTTTAGCTAAGCCTTAATAGCACTGCTAATATTTATTCATAATAAACAACGCGCAGGTTAAATCGCACGGCAAATCCCGTTAATGTAGTCGGAGCTTTACGCCGCAATCGTGGCTTTGTCATAACTCAGAGTAATGGTCAATTTGCGAGGCAAGAAGTGGCCGAATCTTCGGCTCGCGAACCGCTGTCCATACCACTCGAGCACTCATAAATCTACCATTAGGACAGAGATCTCAGATAAAAGGGACAGATCCTAATATGACTGGGATCTAATCGCTAATTATGTTCAGACACATCATAACTTTATTACTTTTGGAATTTATTTTGCTTGTCAGGTCTTAATGTCTATTTGTCCCTTAATTTTCGCGGAATTCGTCGTCATTGAGGATTTGACATGTGGAGACATTTTATATCACATAGATACACAATTTTATTGGCATTATATAAATTTGAATCATATTTATTACGTAAATACTTTCGACTGGTTTGAATGGCGTAAATACACTTGCCTATATTGGCATTATTTATCATACTTCTAGTTTCCAACACGCGGTTTTACCCGCGTTCCCGAAGTATGTTTATTTTCTTTGGAGTAAAAAGTAGCTATGCTATAAGTCTTGGGCATGCTCTATCTATGGGTCAAGTTACATCCAAATCCGTTTAATAGCTTGTGCGCCAAATCCAAACGTTTATTATTATTCGGATTTAAAACTATTGAAATAAATTATTCATCTTAGACATTGAGCAGTATTATAATAGTCCAACTTGAGATGAGAGTACTTGAGCTCGAATCCTCTGTCAAGCATGATACAAGTACTAGTTATTAGGAACAATTAGTACTTGAATACTCAGCATTGGTAATGTGCTCTATTGTCAATATTTGAATGATATTTCTTTTATTAACAAACATAAGGCATTATAAAATAAAACCTTTTTTGAATAGTTCTCACCCAGATCTTTCCATAGTTTACGATTGTGATCTTCCTCATTCATGTCGCACCTGCTGTTGCTTTCATTTGACGATAATGCCCATCAAGCATTACGTGAAGTTTAAACTGTTATCTTTAGCGCGTTCTAGCCGGTGTTACTTCTGCCTACCTCTCGAGGGTAATTGGAATGAATGGGAGTGAAGATGTGAATATTAATCGTATCGCCGCGTGGGTGTGTGTGGGCAGATAAGGTAACTGGCTAGATTAACTAGTCGCCCTTTTAGGTAGTAACTAACCATTACAGTGGGATTTTATAAATAATCCTGGAATAGCGGCAATTAAGCGTGCGTGGAAGCAACCTAGCCTTATTCAAAATTGTCAATAGAATACTCCTTCATTTAATAATATGTACTTATTTTTACATTAGTAAACTGGTTTTCTGTACCCTGTTGCCGAGTGATCTATTGTATCCCAGGAATGTAACATAGCCCCCTTCCAACCAAAACAATGTACCCTTCAAATGGTGTAAGAATTTTTCTAATAGATTCCGTTTTAAATAAATTTGTTGTAAAGAAATACATAAAAATAAAAAGGTTGTCTGTAGATTATCCTCCGTATAAATACAAGCTCATACTCACAATCTCTCTTTATAATGTTAGTGTAGATATCCTCGGATCTTCCACACGGTTATCTGATCCCATACTAAGCAATGCTTGTGCTTTTGAAAACAGAAAAGTGATATCGGTAGTAATTTTGACCTCGGTGAATATCTAAATATATTCTGCAACTAAAACTTATAACAAAGCGCTTATCTTAATATAATATATGTAGACTTATAGCATAGCAGCATAAATAGTGTATTGGTATTCAGATCTCGTAATTAATATAGGTTTGAGTCCCGGGCCGGCCCGTGGGACCGCGGGCGGCGGCACGCGGATCTATTTAATATTAAAGACGCCGTCTGCTGCGGCCCGCGATATTTAGCCTAATAACCCGTGTTTACGTGCCCTAAACACGACAACGAATATTTAAATAATTGACAGATCCATTAACTTTATCAGTAATATAAATAATATAAGAAACGGCTTTATATCCCAAACTAATAAGTTAATTAATAGATAGATCTATCTATCGATGTGTATATGTTGCTAATGAACTCCAAAAAGGTTGGAACTATTTTGACGGAAATTTCGCTAGTAGATAGTTGATGTTATAAAGAGTATAGTATGCACTACTTTTAATCTCGGGAAAATAGAACTAGCCTGAGGAACGCGAGTGAAACCGCGGACAATAGGTAACGTTTCAAAATATACAAAAAGTAAATAGTATAAAACAACATCGCTTCTCTTCAGATCTTTTAAACTGTGCAACGGATTTTGATACGGTGCATCAATACACAGTATGAGTCAGGGGAAGATTTATATGTATTAGTATCTACATTGCGACCGTGCGACGCCGGTCACCAGTAAATTTATAATATATAATTATATATTTTTAAATGTTAGGCCTATAACCTATGGGGTAGTAGACCTTTCAGGGTTTCAATGGTGCAAGATGCTTCCCATCTGCATATTACACATATTAAATACATAAAAAAAACCATTTTCCTCAAAGAATTAATTCCAGGCAGAGAGTATCAGTAGAGAGACAAATCTCAGGGTCAACCACCATGGCGATAATAAACAAAATGTTAAACAAAAAAGAACTATATTAGTAATATCATTAGAATGTATTCGGTAAATCAAGACCCATTACCCCAACACTACAGTACAACTAATTATACTACTACTGAACATTCTAATTCAACATGAAATACACTCGATACATGTCATTAAGACGAAACATCAAAGGTAACCGATACAAATTAGCCCAATACATGTCGAACTAACGACTAGTGAGCCGACGCGGTGTTGGTTGGAGCGATCCGACCGGCACGTGGCGGCCATTCCATCGCTAATAGCATTGTACCAACGAGAGATCAGGTTACCTTACTACCTCTACTTAATAGCCAACTATCATTGTGATACTTATATCTATAGCGTTAAGAGCTATATGGGCGCCAGAGTGTGACCAATTAGTTGAGTGATAACGCCTCCATTTTCACGTTCAAATATTTGTTGAGGTGTTTCTTTTGGACCATTTGAAGAAGTGTAGCTACCACCGGTTTGAGAATCAGCCTTCTACATATGTATATAAATTTGATCTAATCTAACTTTTTGGCAATTTAAAATATTTATAAAACAAATAACCAGTTAAATAAGTTTAAAAACATACCCTATTCAAGTAAGTGAACGGTGCACCTGTGCAAAGAGCACCTATTTCCATCCATTCGGAGATTATGTACATTTGTTTTATCACACTCAGGCAAAACCGAGGCTGGTCACTAGTTTGAAAATAAATCTTAATAAGTATCATCTGTTAAGGAATCATTATAAAACCCACGAGTAAATCCCGTTCAATAGTACTACAGAATAACACTTCGCTAAACCACCAATTATTATTATATTCGATATAAAATTAATGATCCATCTATCAATAAAATCGCAAACACATTATCATCACTATAATGTATGTATGTGTGTGTGAGTGTGTAAGTGTGTGCACAGACGGTCGGAACAAACAATCGCGCCGAAGTGGCTGGCTACAGTTTGTTCAGTCGAAACTTTGCTACATTATGTACAGTATTATGTACCCTTCTAATTGAATTGTCTGCCAAATATTTGAACTCTTACAACCTATACGTACCCATATCATGTATGTACGAGCATGATGAGTAAAACGATGCTCCTATGCATTAGCATAGGAGCATCGAAAATATTATATTTTCTCTTCATTTTGTATGATAATGCATTACGTTAACCGGTAGCACTTCACTTTACATCGCTATACACTTTATTTCATGAACATTTTGAATCCCGAACTCAACAGAGAGAGAGAGACAGAGACAACCAGCGAATTTTTGTAGGTTAGGTCAAAGAAAAGGCACTATAGGTATGACACAACAGTTAATATTTAACCATTTATTATGTTTATCATAAATAAACAGCAGCAACTATGTCAAGTGAGGTATAAAGGTCAGAAGTCAGTGTGTACATAAATAATGTTTAATATTTCAATAAGGACCGCGACATCCTAGAATCAGCAGGAAACATAAAACGCTGTATGTCACCATACCGAGCGAAGACGGATATTTCAATGGCCAGGTACGCGGTGGCTGTTAGGCGATTCTTACACGCCACGTGAGACTTTGTATAGAAAGCACTTGTGGTACATTGACGACGCCTTTCTGCGATGGATAATTGCTTCATCTTCCCGGGATAACATAGGAATTATTAATAACTATCGCAACATCTGCTTTTTTACAATAATAGTACGGATGTACTTATCTAACATCAATAAAAATATATATAAAAATAATGAATCATTAGATTACTGTTTTTCTGTTTAACTATTTAAGAAATGTTTGAAAACTGTTGAAATTATTAATAAAAACTGCCTCAATTTAAAAAAAATACCTTTGGACTCGATTTGTGCAAGGAATAAGCGTACAAAAGGGCACATAGGAATATTGCCTCTATTGACTTTTATAAGCTCTTGCTCAAAATTTTTAAGTTACAAAATATTTTTTATTGTTTTTACAAGATACTTGCCCTCGCTCCGCGGTTAAACCCGTGTTCCCGAGGGGTAACATGTTTTATCCTACGACTTCCTACACTACTCTATTATTTATCTATATACTATATCATTTTAATTCGTTTTAGCTTAATTGAGTCAGAAGCTAACATTTAGAACATTAGTTAGATTTGTATAATTATTTACGTCAAAGATGATGGTGATATGATGTCCTGTCTGAGTTATTTAATATATTTTGATAGTTGTTGCTTAAGAGCGGTATAGCGGCTTCGTTGGCTTCGTGTTGAGCGTACCGGCATAGGATTCTCGACATATAAATAATGAAAGGTTTCGTCATGGTGTGAGGCGGCAGGTAATAATTTGCGTGCTGTACGTGGGACGTATAAACATGCCCCCTCAGCCGACTCGCGAGAGAAAGCACTGTGTTATTAAATTATTATTGAACGCGATTTATGCTGCAGCGCTGCGGTGTATGAATGATCAGCTGGACGCGTGGTCGTACACGGTACGCTGAATTTCTATGCGCGAATTATACTGCTTGATTTGTTGAGAACTGAAGAACGGTCACTCCACTAACCGTTGGTTGAGGTACATTTGTGAATGAACAGGTTTCAACCTAAGTACATACTCTTAGGTTCTTTATTTCCTGAATTAATAGTGGAATTAATTTAAGAATTTTCGATTACATACACAATTTAAAAATACCAATGTATAAACTCTTATAATAAGTATTAACAAAAAATACTAATTTTATAGAGCAAGTGGAGAAGATGTCCGCCATATTGAATTTAGATAAATGTATTTTGCTAGTTGAACCCTCTCATTTGATACCCATGTCAAGGGAGTGGTTATGGAAATAATTAATCCCCAGCGTGTCGTGGCCAATTGGTTTTAGAATTACTTCATTTAGCAAATCGTGAATTGTCACCGAAACCAAACGTGTATGCAAAATTTCAGCTCAATTGATTGAGGAAATCTTGTTTAAAATCCAGTTGCAAGATTTCATACACAATAAAAAGTGAAGTGAATTGAATAATGTGTTTATAATTATTTAATAGCTATGAAAATACTGGTAAGATTTGAAACAAAAATCGTAACATTTTTTTCATTCATTATCTTACATTGTCATCCAATCCTGAGCTGACTTCAAAATTCGAGTCTAGCTAATCTGGAAGTTAGTTAAAAATCAACTTCAAGATTACACCTTCACAGACATTGTCCGAAGGGTTTATTAAACGCGTAAAAAATAAGAACTTCGCCTCTACGTTCTTCTGGAATTCCATAAACTGCAGAATAAAACCATGCTTGTTGCGTGTATGTACTGTAAGCTTGCAGCAAGGTTCCTCGATGCGTGTAATTACCGCCCAACGCTCTGAGCGAGCGGAGGGTCCCGCGCGCGACAACGTCTCAATTAAGTTTTATTGCTCTTCCCCGCTCCGCTCATCCCCGCTCCGGGCAGGGTTCACACCTCTCCGTCTCCGACGTGAACCGAGAACTTATTAATTGTTATTGTGGCGGTTTGATACAAGTATCCGGTGACAGCTATACGACCTGCATGAGGAGGAACTGTGTGTTGCTCTACATCTTGTTTTACGACTGCTATACGGCTGCTATACGACTGGCGACTGCTGGTGTTACAGTGGCTACTTATAATAAGAGAGGTTCGTTCTTTATAGACTAAGAAGTATTACAAAGTTTATTTATTTTGTTTTTTATTATCACCTGAGTTAGTTTAATGTTTTTCGAGTCGGTAGTATGAAATTCTTTAGCAGATTGTATTGTATGTATATATTATATATATAGCCTTTTTAATACTGTCAAATTATTTAGTATTTCAGGGTGGCAAAACTTAACTTTTGAATATAACTCGTTGATAGAAAGCTACACTATTCCTAAATAATATTATTTAGGCTATGTTATAATCCCGGGACACATTAGATTCGTCGGGAGTGCGCGTGACCCCACGGGATGGCAGCTAGTTTCTGATAAAGTAGTACACAAAGCCTTGACAAAAACCCTTTTTCAGATTCTCGATTATCGATATCAGCGAAAAGCTAATATCACATAAATAAAAGCGCAAATAGCCTGCCAGCCCTGAACATCGAATGATTTATTCGACAGTGTTTTAACAGGGGTGTGCCGAATCCGCTGCTCCTTTGATTATGCACTGCAGTATCACATTACATCGTACATAACCTCGGGCTGATGGATTTTGATTATCTTTTGTTTACAATAGCCCGATGTTTAGGACCATTTTCCTGTGATTATGTCGTTAGTATTTTAGACAGATAAAATAAATAGAGTGCATGTGCCGGCGATGTCGGTTATTAAGTGGTCTTTGCCCATCATACTGTCCATCGGGTCTAGGTATGAAGCGATTGGAGCCTTGAAGTTCATTAGCCGTATAAAGATTATGTTAATGAGAAAACGACAGGATTCATGTCAATATAATAGAGATTTTCTACGATATATTATATGTAGATTATATACGAGAGAACACCATTTCATATGTTTTACTCAATTTAAAACCTTTTGGAAGATTATTACAAAGTTTAGCTCCTTCGAAACTAATATTTATTTTCCCATAATTTGTACGTGGGCGTCGTAGCACAAAGTATTCTTTTGTGTGTCGTGTTTTTCGTTGAAAATAAATAATATAGTAATTTGTTCAAGGTACATACATTATATTATTTATGTATGATGTAAAAGGCTTTAAATCTTTTACAGTATATAAAAGGCTGTTAAAATTTACTTTTACTGTATCCATATTTAATATTGTATGTATCACTATGCACGTATAATAAATAAGTTTGAGTAATGTTCAATATTTTTGGATCCTTAGACTTTGTACGCGTTGTAATTAAGCAAAATTTTATCAACTTATTTTGGGCTGTTTGCAAAGTATCCAAGTTTTAGAAGCCGTACCACAACCCTCTGTAAGATATTCAATATAAGGTTTTAACAAGCGAGTTCTACTCGTATATTACCAGCTGCCTCGGATACATCCGCGTTCCCGAGGGATGTAACATCTTCCCGGAATAAAAATAATCGTATATGTTATTCCGTGTCATGCTCCATCTATGTGATTTGGTAGATTTTGCGTACAAAAGTAATCATTATCCATACAGCTATCCTCACAAACTTTCGCATTTATAACATTAGTAGGATTGGTCGAATGTTATATACTACGCGGTGGACGTAGCACGTAATTTCTCCATATACTAGGTCCACTAATTTCTATATTATTTTGTCAACATGTGACCTTCAAGTAAGTTTCTCCGGAGACTACTAGATGAAATCTACTTAGAACATTCGTTTATAAACTTGTAGGAGTGATACTTAATTAAGCAGGGGATCCCTCGACTGAATTATGTTCCTGATAATTATAGATATTCCCAGTATCTCATCTTTGCAATTTTCAAATATCTTTCTTATTTCTCGTGTTAACAAGTCGCCTGAGGCTTGCGCTGAAGGGGCTTGACAGGACAGCAATGTCTTCATAACGACGATATCATTACGCACTGACAGATAGAAACAGACAGTAATTAATAAATGCGCTCGCCGGCACCACAGTTGGCTCTACCAACTGAACAGCAATGCAACCAAAATGTCCTTTCTTTATTATCCGCGTAACTATTTAAAAACCATTCATGGCTTACATAGTTTTGACCCTTATGTTTATTTATTTTATTATCAATTATTATTTTATTATATTCAACTTCATCCGTGTAAAAGAACAAATATTGAGAACAATATCATAACTATCTTCCCGCCCCGCAGTTTCGCGGTTACTCGGTATTATAACAAAGCCTTTGTCACTCGGGAATAGCTTTCTATCAGTAAAATAACTTTTGAAATCGGATCAGTAGTATTGGAGATTATTTCCAACATCCGAACTAAAAAATTGTATCTCTTTATAATAATGATATTAACTTTATTTCATTGCTAAGTCTATAAGCATATAATGATCATTTCCAAACCTATGTCAGCATTATCGATTTAGAATCAGTAAAATAAATAAATTACATGCATTACATTTGTTTAGGTAATAACCGGAAACCTTTACTGTTACGCACATATCATTCGGAACACCTCAATTAAGATTTTGCCTCTGATAACGCAAAAGGCAGAAGTAGCGGCTATTAACTCTACAATTTAATCTAGCCACTGTATATTTATTAGCTGTGCGCCTCATTCGACATTTAATAACAGCTTTCGCAGGTAGTAATTATAACTCTCCTTGAATGAAAAATAAATAGCCCAGTTTAGCTCAGGAGCGGATGTCGTTTAGATAGTTTGAATCTGTTGCACTGCTCTCTAGGTATGTACTATGTATGTGTCCAGTTGAATCAGTTTATAACTTTCTACCGAATTAGCGACTGTTGCTGGGTTTCCTTCATATTTTTTCTTTTTTTATATTTTTAATAAGGAATATAATATAAAAAGCTATGCAATTTTTTTATTGTCTTGATTGTTTTAGACGATTTGGTGTAAACAAATATTTTCAGAACGACCATAAT
This sequence comes from Habrosyne pyritoides, assembly GCA_907165245.1. Taxonomy (NCBI): domain Eukaryota; kingdom Metazoa; phylum Arthropoda; class Insecta; order Lepidoptera; family Drepanidae; genus Habrosyne; species Habrosyne pyritoides. The sequence continues at coordinate 236,554 of OU015595.1, forward strand.
ACCTATATAACATTGTGAAACCTTTCTGAGTTATTAGGACGGTTTTTTTTAGGTTGAAGGCTTCTAAACTGGTGGTAACTTTAGTAACTTTGACCTTAAGTACCCTCTACGGGTCTAAATTGAATGCATAAGAAATTTATGCATTTTAAAATTTAATAACTTTTCGAATCTTTCTCTATTAAAACAAAGACCTATTATAATATATGTATGCCTAGGGACAAAAGGTAAGCATTATTACGACTATAAATAAAATAGAGGCGATAAAAATGACCAACCTTAATGTACATTAGGAACCAAACAATACACATAATGACAACAAAGCAAGGAAAACGATTAGGACAGAAACAAAAAAGACGGTCAATAATATTAGAGATACACTAATACCCATTCATTAGAGATGAGCGAGGGAGCGAGACATCTGCACACAATCGACACCGAGTTAGAGCAGTATAGAGTTAATTGATATATAATAAAAGGAGGTTTAGTGGGGGAGCTTAGAGGGTTGAAGTAATGAAGTCGGCATTTGGGAGATGATAACTAAGCATCAGTAAGTCTTCTCTTCAATCTAGACTACTGACTCTTATAAACATTTTATTTTGTCATTTTGTATAGGCCTGTGTTTGACCACAATACCGGTTTGGTAAGTGATGGGGTACCAAAGGATGTATGGCCACAAAGCTTTCCAACGCAAGTGCCGGACATAGCGTTATGAGCTTGGCAGCAAATTGATAAATTGAGGGTAGTAAGTAGCAAACCAGGCGGGTACAGAAGGTACCCACCCTACCATGCTATGACTTCATCATGATATTTCTTCTTACCGAAACAAAATCACGAAGAGTGAAATAATAATATCTCGTTTCAAGATATATTTTATTCTTATTTCTTTTAAAAACATAATTAGCGCATTTAACATTTTGAAAGTGAATCTTAATTGAATCAACATCCACTATACTTATACAGGGTGCGCCAGAGAAACTTACTTATTTGAAAAAATTCCCGCGCGGTGAGTTGGGCGGGTAGAGGGGCAAGAGGGGGCGCATCTGGAGGGGGAAGTTCCCAAGTTTGTTTCTCCCTCCAGTGAGTTGCCATCATGCTCTGGTCTAGAGAGCAGCGGGCCTTCGCAGTTGAGAGCTTCTTTTCTAACGGTCGCTCACACGTTACAGGAACATGATCGAGGAATTTTTTCTTCCAAGACTCGAAGAAATGAACGTTAGGAACGTGTGGTTTCAGCAAGATGGAGCCACAGCACACACAGCACGAGACTCAATGAATTTGTTGCGACAACATTTCCCCGACCGCCTCATCTCTCTCAGAGGCGATCTCCAATGGCCGGCACGCTCTCCAGATTTGACTCCATGCGATTTCTTTTTATGGGGTTATTTGAAATCCCTGGTTTATGTCGATCGACCACGGACCATAGCACACCTCAAGAACAACATTCGCGACGCCATTGCCAACATACCGATTGATATGCTGCGAAGAGTGGATACGAATTTCAAAAATCGACTTCATCTGTGTATGCGCAATGGGGGTCGCCATTTATCCGATGTCATTTTTAAGACTGCATAAAAAAAAAATTGGGATATTGTATTCTCAAATAAAAAAAATTTTAAAACAATAACTGAAGAATTTTTATTGACCTTTGAAATAAGTAAGTTTCTCTGGCGCACCCTGTATTAAAAACAAATACTTTGATGAAGCTACTACAAAACATAATATATTACAAAAATCGCCAGCACCTGACGAGAATTCTATAAAACACAAGCTTTTGAATAATACAGTAGATATCCGAAGGTCTACGGAATAATTCGAATAAAGGAGAAATAACACATGTGACAGGTAATAATAGCGCATCGCCCTTATCTCTGTATAATCGTGTTATCTCAGTTTCCATTGAGGACGTAAGACGGTAAGTGGCGAGCGGCGCTGCTCGGAGCCGGGTCGGATTTCGCAAGGATCCCATTACAATAGACCAAACTGTATGGACGAATTCGGTTGCGGTTAGTGTGTTAGCGAGAAGCAGGTGGAGATATATTAACCACAAGCTACCATACAGACGTACATGCAGACCTGTTACTTTATACAGTCACTTTGCTTACATTTTTTAGTTTTATTAAACCAGGCCAATTATGATAAAACGAAATTGCAAGTCAATATTCCAAGTAAACCAATAAGATAAACCAATCATTATTATGTAAACTAATAAAAATTCAATGCCATCTTTTCAACAGCAGGGCTTCAACCGAGAAGAACCGGCAAACATTTAGCAAACAAGTTAATATTTTAAAATTAATCAGACTATTTTGTAAGGTGTATCTTTATACAGTACAAAACCAAACCAAAAACAATATTTTAATATACCGCATTATCTTCACCATTAGACGTGTCGTTCATAAAAAAAATACACCACGCGTCTCCTAAAAAAATACTAGCAGAAGGTAACTGGTAAAATATATGACAGGTTCTCGTTACAAGTGGCACCACACAGTCTCTAGCATTGTATTGTCAGCTCTTCACAAGTTGCTGTATCTGCGGGAGGACGCAGACCGAACAATGAGCTTTCTTCAGCTTTCGCAGCATTATGTTAAAATACTATACTCTAATGAGTCATAGGGCAGTGTTTTTAAAACAATGGAGTATGCCATTTGGAGTTCCTTTGATTTGTTAATTCGATATGCCCCGCTTATTCAATTGCCATTCCGTTCGGTAGGAACCAGTTTCTTGTATGAAGTTATGCTGACGTTGTGTGAAAACAAGTGCCTCGCAAAATTGATAATATTGCAAACTATTAAATTGAAAGTCATAATTTAAAAGTTTCCGTCTTTTATTTTATAATATCCAAGAGCTAGGTCTACACTTACATTTAAGCTGCCACTTAAAGATGGAACCAGATCGACGTCTTCGAGCCACGATGGCGTAAGTTATTACGAGTCACCAATCATCCCCGTTGCCTGCGGCGAACCTCGCTTTACTTTCCCGATCGATCGACCTCCCGCAACTGTCAAGTGTAGTAGTAGGTAACAAAAACTTATGAGAATCTGGAACTAGGCTCAGCGCTAAAAATCATCTTGTCTCTTAATGAGAAAACTTAGTTCTAAATTCAGTTTCGGATTTAGAAAGCAAACGGATGTCAGCCGTAAAGCAGATTGATTTTTAAGAGAGTCAGCCAACTTTGAATACAACGCTTGACTATTTTGAGAAATACAAAATATATCAATAATAATTGAAATAACTTGAAACAGTAAAGTAGATCTGGTAAAGCTTTTGTAGTATCACATACGTCGGTATATAACCTTATTCAAATCGAGGGAGTCACAGTGTCTGGGTAACAGGCTAACATTGACAAGTGGTAATTACCAGCTGGCGTGTCTCGGGCCGACGCGACGTCCATGGGACGGCACGTCAGGCATTAGCGTGGTAATCTGCACCGCGCGCCGGATTAGCCGCCCGCGTCGACCACTATCAACCTTGTTATTGCTACCTCCTTCGTTATACACGGTATTAAACGCCGGTTTAATTCCCACGGTCTCAACCTATCTGAGGGATCTTGTGTTACCCTGGGAGAGAAAGTATCCTTTGTGTTAATCCTTAATATATTCTATGTGTCACATGGATATTCGATCAGTCAATACGTAGCTCAGTACTCAAAAACACACGCGCATTTACGACAGTGGCTGGTTCCCGAAGGATGTTGTATTTTCCGTTAATTAGTTTTTGACATGAAAGGCTAACAATAATAATTCATACAATCTCACAAACATGACTATTTTATCCTTACTTACAACGGATATTATAATTTTGAATTTATTACACAAACATGTAAAACAATGCACAACCTGACCCTGGTCACAAAGCCAGTATGTGATAAATTGAGTAAAATTTGAGATTTTGAGAATAACTAAGATTGCTAGAGTATTAAAAAACATTCAACATAAGCCCGGTCAATAATAGCCCCTGAAATATATCCGTTCTTTCCAAGACGGTCAAAATGCCAAAGATTATAATTATCTTTGATAATTAACACTGATTGAGTCTGACAGCTGACGAAGAGTACGTAAAACAAGACACTATCGTTGTTAAAAGAAAAACAAAACAACAGGAGCTAAGAACATAATTGTATTGAAAGTTAACAACTTCGATATGAATTGGATCCCAGAAGCGAACACGTGTGAACGTATTGAATAGTAACAAAGCGAACCGAGCTACGGAGTTGAATTTAGAGCATGTGAGACAATAAAGCGCGTAATGTTACATAATGTTACAAATGACACCCCGTACGCGCCTGTAACCGTAGTATGTAATTCTATACCGAGTAGTGATGTTCAGTTCGTGCCTTTATCGGCCATCGACAAAGCTGCCGCCGAAATCTTTGCTGAGACGGCCACTAGAACTGTGGACTTATGTGTTGATTATGATTTATTTACGGTTGACAGTCGTGTTTGTTGATTTTAAGTGGCCTATAGTTACTGTATCTAAACTTAAACGCTATAAATTACTTAAAACATAAAAGAAAATATATGTCAACACGGCCGACAATCAGGAAGCTTTCACCGATGGTAAGTGGTCACCGTTGCCTATGGATATTTGCAATTCCAGAAGTATCACTATATCGATCCTAAGGCATACAGTTCGTGTGGCTGTAATTTTACCGGCCCCCTTACTTTCCAATACTGCTTCACGGCGGAATCGGGTATGGTGGAAGTAAATCCCCAGGTAAACGCTGCACTAAGTCACGTCAAAATATTGGAGAAAGTAAGTTTTACAGTACTACAAGTCCTTCGTTTATTTGGTGATACTGTATCCTTACAATAAAGGGCCAGCAGGGTCGGATTACCGTGACTTAGACCCGAGTGGCCCGCAATATGTTTAGTTACCCCCCTCGCCCTTCCCCTTACCCCCTCCCCCTCCCCCTCACCACACAAATTGTCTACGTCTTGAAACCGTAATTGAATTTATAATGGGTTAGTTTAAGAGGTATTTAGTGTTTTCAGTAAACTGTAGCGGGCTTTAGTTATGCGTGTTCTGTATGCCTTGGGGGGACATTTTACTGAGCGTTAAGTTATTAACTTGACTTAATGAAGTTTGAAATTGTTTTATTTAATTCTATATGTTAAATCCATAAGGGCCTGAGAGGGCAAGAAGGCTAGCTAGAAGAGTACCTACAACCGATTCAACAGACGGCCTTTGCACTGAGCAATACAAAACAGCAATACAGAAATATATTTTACACAATTATTTTAACTTTTTCCAAGTCCCTTATTATGATCTGCCTGCCTTGTTCCCAATAATTAAGTATCGCCATTATATGTATGCTTTTATTCCATTTTACAGCCAGTCAGCCCGCCTGACACGGCAATGGAACCATCTCAGAGATTCGGTTTGTTTCCAACTTGGAGCAAGTTTTTAAATAAAGCTAAATATAAACTATAACTAACAAAAGAAAAATCTATCTTCCGCAAGAACCGCAGACTAACAAAGTCTGTCCCATGGCAAAGTCTCATCACTCTACCTTTTTGTAGTGATGTAGCAGCGTAAAAGACCCAGTTGTTCCTCAAGACAACAACAAATAATTAATTAAATTACACACAGAGATCCCGGCACAGCGTCCGTGGATGAGCCCGTAACAGCGTTAGGTCTGTACTTGCAATATGCTAAGATATTCATCACGGCGTGAGCGATGCGGCGCCGGCGCTGGCCCGCCGTGGCTGCTGGCCACACGTAATTGCGTTACCGAACAACTCGGGAGCGCCATTAGCTTTATTACTATAGCTTTTGTATAGTTTTAAGCTGAGAACTTGCTTATGATTGATAAATAGGTATAGAGGTAGCGCTGCGGATCACTGGCCTCGTAGTCTTATTTTGAATGCATCTGCGTGTGCCTAGTGTGAGCGATCATAATGATTCCTTACGAAAACTATATAAAAAAGATTCAACTTTATAATTTCTTCATCCCCTAAAAACCTAATTAACACTATAATGACATTTCCAAAAAAAACTACCCCCTTACCAACGAATAGCATGCAATTAATTAGAATTGGATAAATGTCATGGTTCACGTTTAAGTTCACTAAAAGCTAATAAGATCTATGTTAAGTTTTGTCGTTCGATAAGAGAGGGCGTTGCCACTAGCCCAATTTTTTTTTGTTTTGTTAGTACACTCTTCATATGAACGTATGTGAAGTTTCATTTCAATCTGTCAATTCATTCCTTGTTTACAAGCCATTTAGTGTCACCGTGTCACAGTATTTTTTTACGATGGAAAAAATTTAATATCGTGCAGTGATAAAATTGTTATTTTTGGAGCGTGTAGCACCAAAAGAAATTCACGAACGAATGTTAAAAGTGTATAATGATTGTTCACCTACAATTAGAACAGTAGAAAGATGGGATGCTGAATTTAAACGTGGTCGTACAAGCCTTGAAGACGATCCACGTGAAGGACGTCCAAAAGCGCATCAACACCAGAAATCATAGCCAAAATACAGGATATGGTTTTGGAAAATCGTCGATTGACTGAGCGAGATTTAGTAGAGGCACTACACATCTCATTAGGCAGTGTGAGCCATATTTTAAGTGAATTTTTGGATTTTAGAAAGCTGTGTGCACAATGGGTGCCGCATTCGCTAACAATGGAACAAAAACACATTCGAATGCGACTTTCTCAGCAACATTTGGAGCGTTTTAAAAAGATAAAGTGGATTTTGTGCGTCAATCTATCATCATGATCCTGAATCAAAACTAGAGGCTAAAGAGTGGTGTGAACCTGGTTGTTCGGCTTCGAAACGAGTTCGTGTCCGGAAATCGGCTAAGAAGGTTATGGCATCAGTTTTTTGGGATGCGAAAGGAATTTTGATTGGATTACTTGCAAACTGGTAAAATAATTAATTCTGAATATTATTGCAACCCTTTGGACCAGTTGAAGGAAAAAATTCTTGAAAAAAGACCCGGTTTGCAAAAAAATCCTTTTTTATCAGGACAATGCCCGTGTTATAAGAGCATTTTGACAATGGCTAAAATCCATGAATTAAAGTTGGAATTGTTGGAACATCCACCGCATTCACCAGATTTGGCCCCAGCGACTTCCATTTGTTTCCAGAACTCAAAAAATGTATGCGTGGCAAGCGTTTTACATCAAATGAAGAAGTCATAACGGCTGTTGAAGCGTATTTTGCAGACCTTCCGGATTCTCACTTCATGGATGAAATCTACAGATTGTAGGATCGTTGGAGCAAGTGTATTAATGTTCAGGGAGATTATACTGAATAATAAAGTGTATTTTGAACCATAAAATTGTGTTTTTCTTATCGAACGACAAAACTTATTGAACAACCTGTTAAACAATTGGAAGACAATTGCCTCCTAGGGTTTGTATCCATCCGTATGATATCATAACAACAAGCATAAGCTCTTAATGAAACGAACCCCATCAGTAGGTAAGAACGTTCCCCACTGGAACACAATGACTTCTTATAACATACAACTTTAACAAGACATAAAAAAATACTAAAAGTTTTCTTCCGAGGTAGAAAAGTTACAGCTTCACCCGTAGACAACCCGTGTTGTACTCTGTCCCAATTAAAGCTCACAGCTTAGCACGAGATAACAAGAAACTAACTTAAAAACTACTAATTAAGGCTTAGCTAGTTGCCTTTTCACGTAACACGGGTAAACTAAAAGTTCTCTATGGCTCAGTTAATCGAAGTTGTGATGACATAAAATGTCAGATTAAAGACTGTCTCTATTATTAGCTCTAGTACCCTTTGATCTACAATACCAACTAGTACCTGTACTCCTCAGGTCAGGTTTTGTTTTATTAACCTGTTTCTACTTAATTGGATTATTCACATAAGACCTATTGAACCTATTAGAACATTTTGTGAACAGATAGACAGAGACTAACATTGTTTTGGTATTTATGTTTCCTTTATTTACAAAGACACATATTGAAAAAGTGTTTGCATCGAATCAATCTAATGTAAGTACATACGTAGCTGGGATAGTATTGTATAACAGCAAGTAAAAAGCTTTATTGAAACCCCGTAAGTGTCAAGCATAATTTTTTTGGAGTGTAGTATTCAATTATCATTAGAATCAGCAACTTCCCTCACATACGCGGTATTTCAAATCCTTTTATTCAGCCTAGAAGGGAACTTATAAAGGTCGAACGGTCACCGGCAAGAAACTCAGCAAGGTTACATTTTAAAGAACCGGTTCTATAAGCAACTTATATTTATTTTTAAGATATTTAAAACAATCTTTAATATAAATTTACCAGTGCTAGTTACGCAGAGTTGTACTATCACCGACAGTTTGCAAACATGTTATATGAGATGATTAAGTCGTGCAAGTAAAGTGGCGAAGCGGTCAACGACCACACACCGCAATATCTTTATACCTTCTTTTTTGTTAAAGAATAAGGCTAATGGACGGACAGTCCTTGGATGTCTGATTGACACAATGCACGTAAAAAAAAATTATTGCGCACAAAAGAGCCGAGGGAAGTTGTGGGAATGTCTAATATTATTCGATATATTTTCTGGAATGTGAAGGGTACAATATACAAAGAATTTATCGAAAATAAAATACGTTATAGTGTTTATATATATTCAGCCCCTACATAAACTGGGTCACATCATGAAGAATATCGCTCATTTTAGTGGTTCATAATGTTACCATTCCCTAGAGACACACATCTCTTTTCGGATAATATATTATGGAGTTCATTCATATTTTATTTTTGTAATAGTGTGTATGTAGCCGAAAATATAACAAAATGATATACTTTCAATAGCATCTCTAAATATTATTGGAGTACTTATGACTTACAGTCTATATAAAAATAGAAGAATTACAGAAACGCAAGTGCTGATATTCTTACGATGCTTTCCAACTCCGAATTCTCTACAAATTTATGAGATTCGACAACGACTTCTGTCATGGCAATTGACGTCACTCCTGAGGTTACATCGCCCTTGTGAAAACCTTTTATTACTCAGAAAGCGGTACCACCCACACGGGCACAATTCATGAATCAGTTTTTAATAGAATCCTGACAAGTTTTAATGTAATTTAAGATTTTTCTATGCTATATTTGCGGACAAACAGGCGGACGATCCACCTGAGGATATACCACAGTGGTCACTTTCGCCGCTGAACATTTTCAACACTAGATGCATCGCCAATGCATTCTCGATCCTCAGACCTGAATTTGTTAAGACTCATGTGCCTGTAAATTCACCGAAAGACTCACCACAATATAATTTTTATAAGCACTACATTCTGCTCACTCAGCTCATTATGTAATGCTGTTAGTATGGTCTACTACATCTCATTCTCAATGCTCAAGAACACCAAGTTATATATTCAGGACTAAGGGACAAATGCATTACCTTAGTCTTGAGCTTGCATTACCATGATGGATGTAGATGTGTTACATTATGGATGTATTCAAAGTATGTCGGTTGAATACTGCTACTAGTGATATGGGATCTCAGGCACGAATTCATCATTACAGGAATGATAGACAGCTTTGTCCGTATAAAACTTATCGTTAGTACATAATATAAGTCCAAAGTAAAACATCGACTCGAAACAATAACAAAGAGAATTTAATATTTCACATAGAAAGTCATTAATTCCAAGTTGCCATTAGGATGGGATTATGGGGAATTCCTCGGGGATACATCCTGCTTTAGGAAGAAAAACAAGAAAATATTTAAGAAATTTTGTTCCCGGGTACGGCCGCGCCGGAACCTTTGCTATGGATTGAATTTTTAATGAGGAATAAGATGATAATTAACTTCCAATTTGTTTTGTATGGAAGTAAAGGAACTCGGAAGAAAATTAAGTTCTATAGCGAAATCGTACAACACAGTACAATTTTTACCCCTTATCATTATACCATGTCAGTATAACTTCACTCCATATAAATGTAAATCAGGAGAGAAACTTGAAGAGTTAATGGCTCAAAGTGAAATGCTATTAAATTGACAAAAGCCTAAGAAGTTGTGTCGTTGCGAAGTCTGCGAGACCGCGTGTATTCCCCTTAGATTGTACAACTACCATTCTCGGGTGGAGCTGCATTAAGCGAGGATAGCTTAGAGTAGATATTCTTTAGCTGAATTAATACCAATAAAATTCTTATTATATTTGGTAGAAAAGTCCGATTTTTGTAACGAGACAAATAAAATTTCATTTGCCCAAATTCCATTACAAGATTGGTTCGAAGAAAATGAAACTTCAATGACAGCCAATGCTGCAACAAATATTCAATTTATATATTTTTGTCTCAATGCATAAAAGAGTGTCATGTTAAGACTTCCGGTGTGTACTAAGCTCCAAGCTAAACCAATTTTGATGCCATTTTATATGAAATCTAGCATATATAAGACCGGTTCTAAGTCACGCCTAATAATGTATTTCACTAGTTGTATCACTAACAGTATAACCCTGGAAATAATCACTGAAATTATATAACTGCGAGGAGAAACGTTAATAATAATGTACATATTTTCCTAAAGTAATTGATACTCAGATAATATTTCAATGTAGTAAATGAGTAGCTTAGAACATCAATCGCGAAACCCGCGTGCGAGTAAGTCCACACCTCAACGAGGCGCTCTGAAGTGAGTTGAATAATTTATCGGACTTAACAAGGATTAATACGTTCTGGGAGCGTTAAAATATCATCCCAAGGGCTCCCGCTAAATGAATCGTTGTTTATTCGGGGGCTGATTCAATCTCGCCGCTTAGTAGATCAAAGTGCATCTCGTGAGACGCCCGGCCCTGCCTGTGACTTAGTAATGACGCACTTACTCGGACTTACGGTATGAAGGGTGAAAATTATCCTAAAATAATATAATTTGGAGGCAAAGTGCTTAAACTACCATTGGGAATTAGTTAATAAACCTAAATTGTGCCTCGGGCATCTCCTGTGTTCATAGTTTAAGTTAGAGGGAACTGCTATGATTCAAATGCAAGATTTGATCAAACATACTTACAGGTAAAATTAAATAAAAGCCTTTAGAAATAAACTAGTTGATTCCAAATAGAGCGTTTTTATCACGTGTGAATTTTTTAGTCCTATAGAGTCTCACCTTTCATGCGGCTTAAAGTTAGTGGAGTGAAAATTCAAGCGTAAAACCTGTCACCAGCTACAAAAAGTAACAAAAAGCTGGCTCGGTTTCCCGTCGCACCGAGCAAGGAGCCGAGTTGGGACGGTGCGAACGCTTCGACAAGTGACGTTATCGCATTTCCGGAACACGGGACTCACATTTGAAGCCTACCCGTGTTGTGACGTTGTGACGCATTCATGGAAATAGCTTGGGAAATGTACGTACAGTTGCCATCATATAAGGTACAAGAAAATACTAGTATCACTACATGTTAAAACCGCCTGTATAGCGTCACTGAATTCAACTAGAACGTTGGACTCTCACTCAGTTATCAAATGACCATGGAGTCCTATATTGTAAATGCGAAAGTTTGTGGAATGGATGATTTACGTATGTTTGTTACTCTTAAAAGTAAAAAAAATGGATTTAAATGAATCATAGCATGACAGTTTGTGACCTGGATTAATACTGTAAACTTTTTATCCCAGGTAATGTAACAGCTCTCGAATGCTCGAGGATGAATCCACGGGGGACAGATAGCTATTGGTGTAAGGTAGCTGAGACGAAAATCATCATTTCAACTCACCTCGTAAGATATGTATTACTAAAAAATATACCGATGTAAAAGTGTTCAACAACAGAACTTGAACCTTAACCTTTTTAGTAATATGGAATATATAATATGGAGAGATTCAAACCATTTAGTGCTGACTCCAAGATATAGGAAAGAGGACAAGCAGATAATGATAAAGTAGTGGTAACATGGTAAGAGAGAATCTAATTGAAGATAATAATAAAATATTTGATTAAGAAATAATGGTTCAGTTAGTTGATAAAGCAGTTAAGCGAGCTAGTAAAGCAATAAACGAGCTTATATAGATGATAACGAGTATCCGAGCCGAGGCTGGCCCGCTGAGTGGCAGCCACTGTGATTAGACAAATTAACATAGCTCCCTAATTGGTGCCTCACAAATGACACCGTTGCTTGACGAGGAATTTAAGGTGTAAGATAAATTAACAAATTATAACGTTTTATGTCGACTGATAATGTTGAAAAGCGTTGGAAGCTCAGTTCTACTTTGATTTCTTAGAGAAACATAATCTCAAGGTTGTTTTGTAACATATTTTACCAATACTTACCTCTTAATTCTAAATCATAGGTACCTAACCTATGATTTAGAATTTTTTTTATGCATTGGCTTGTGTCTGACCACAATCCCACTGTTGTAAGGGATGATAGTATAGACACAAAGTCTTGGAACGGAAGGGAACTGGCTCTCAAGCCCTGCTGGTCGAAAGACACTAGTAATTCAAGGGATTTATGTATACTGTTAAAATGATGATAATAAATAACATAAAAAAAATGTTTGGAGACACATATACACGAGCTTTAGTTATCAATAAAAAAATGTTACATAATGTTTTTTTAAACATGCAAACTAGTGGGCCAATATTACCATCTTTAACAATATTTAAATTATTTGTCCTTTCACACATAGACATAGACATATTTTTTTGCAATATATTATTACATAATACGAACTAACTTGATTGATTTGAGTTTTCTATCGCACGGTGTGGATCGCATTACAAAAACCTCTGCCTACCTCTTAGGGGACAATGGGCGCTGAACATATTAATTTTATTATCTGTATATAAAACTCATACTCTATTAAAATAAAATACTAGTTCACATTCCAATTGCCACCAGCGTAAACAATATCACGCATAGTAATGCCCCATTAAATGGACATTGTATTTAAATCGCCTACGAATACCGACGCGAAGAGAACAAAAAATGCATTTTATTATACTGCTTTATGTAAATAATATCTCTCATGAAGTTTACATTGTTATTGTAACATTCAAATGTGGAATGTAAAAATAACTTGAGCAAATATTGTATAGTAACTTAATACGCATTCTTTTAAATGTGTTATTGTCTATCAAAAACCTGTTGTATTCGAAATAGTGTTGAAAATTGAATGGCAGCAGCGACATAGATGTAAGGATTTTATAAGCAGGTGTCAAGTGTCGACATTCTTGTCGGAGGTTTTGCTTTATTTAGAGCTGTGAAGGTCTCGATAGGACAATGCATCGATAAACTGAGCTCCACACATTTGCAGCATTGGAGAGAATCGCAACTCCTTTGAGATTATTAAAATATCAAGTATTATATGATATCTTTGCTATATTGATACGATATTATAGTATATATAGAACTTAACACGTGCAATAACTAACTAGTAACGTAACTAGTGCAATCATAATTGTAGCTAATATTATAATTCTAATTCTTTTGTTTCCTTGTCTGTTACGGTACGTTACACAGCTGAACTGCTGAATCGATCTTGCTAAAATGTAGCATACACGTATCCAATGATATCGAGAGAGGTTTAGGCATTTATTTATTCAGATGAAACTGTGCTAACAAGCAAGTTCCACTATAATTTCTAGTAAGCGTGCACAATGCATACCAAACATATAATAATTAATTAACAACATAATTTTGCAATACGTTTTTACCACTACTACACTATAATAAAGAAGTGGCTCCGTTGTCAGATCGCTAAAAATATTATTATCAATAAAGAAGTTAAATGGCCAAACTTCTTGCTGTCAACGACTTTCAGGCCTAGAATATAATAATTTAAGAGAATCTACATGTTCAACCTTTATTTGCAGATGAATTCCTATATTTTCTAACGACTTATCTATCGATTAGGATGTCGGGAACCTCACTATTTTCTATTGTAAAGTGTTTGTATTGACAGTAGTCGGTGACAGGGCGGCTCGCAGCTCCCGCGTGTTACGTGTCCGGGTAATGTGACAGTCGCATTGTGTTCACTCCATACTTATATGTAGTGTTTGTGAGGCAAACGTTTGCTTTGCCTCTCTATTTGTAAACTTTGTAAAGCCTTGAGTTTTTTAGGTGAAGGAATTTTATTATATTTTTGTTACGTCGCGGCTGAAAAAATAATGTTTTAACTAGTTAAAAGTGTTGCCTTGTCTTCTAAATTTAAAATAATTTGGATATAACTATTTTGGTACGAAAAGTTTCAATGTTTGTTATTTTATGTCGCTGAAACTTTAACGCACATTTAGTATTTTTTTATTTATTCAAGGTTAGCCAACAGTTGTAAAAATGATATTTCAAACTTAGTATATAATACAGATTATTATTGGTTATTATTTCTAAAAGTACAACACATTTTTAAAAATAGATAAAATACAACATAAAATGTGAACAAGTAGTAGAGAAACAAAGGCTATGTGTTCAACATAACTCATAATCTGTCGATTCCTTCCTAATCTTTTTTAGTTTGACCCGTACTTGAAAAATAAGTGTTAGCCCGTAACGAAAAACTCTATCCATGTGTGCCAAAACTAAAATTCACCACAGTCACAATTTCGGGTTAAAAGCAAACAAAATTTGGTAAATCAACTTGTTACCCACAAACCGTTAACTCCATCACAAACACGATACGAATTGAGTTATTCAAAACAATACGAGCAGTAAAACGTAGTGGACATCCGCGAGCAAATCCGCGCGTATTGGCGATGAATCGAATCGAAACGCGGCGGAACGAGCGGCGCAGATGTGCGGAGAGCGCGATCAAATTTAACGAGCTCGACGCGGACTCGCTTGCTGACTCAGGGACAACTGTGTACTAGACTAGACTCCGTTTACTTATGTGAAAGTATTTTCTTTTCTATTTTATTATCTATTAGCTTTTGTCTCTTTTTTACAAGGTTCTTTTTTTTTATTCAAATAGGTAAAAGTATATATCCCTGTCTGTTGTAGGTGTACACCAAATAAATTTTATATTTATTATATTAAAAGGAATCCAGAGATAAAACACCATGGAACTTCGAAAACATTAACACTCGCAATGTTTATTACTTAAGCCGATTACTGAACTGACGTGAATGAAATTTCGCACGAAAATAGAGATACCTATCTAACTTCCTTTGGAACGTCAATGAAGAATATTAGTTTGAATAAAATATTTTGTGTCGTAAAATTTTTATAGACAATTTTAGCATATTGAAACAAAATAAATATTTTATGTTTGTGATAGCAACATTGTTAGAGGAAAGCATAAAATATGTAGACATCACTCCCTCTTCGAAGCTTATTAAATATAGTCGGTTTTGGATATGAATAGAGAGCGTAAAGTATCGACCTGTCATCTACTCATTAATCTATCAACAAGTTTTGCTCGGCGAGTGTTATTAAACGACATAAAACCGATAGTGGTTCGGATTTTGTTGTGCTTCAACTTAACTTAAAACTATGATCCTCTCTTTCTTTTCCTAAAGTTGAAAAGGAACGCCCGTTACGTCAACACTCACTAAAGGAAAAGCTAGTGTTGCAAACATGACTTTCACTGTAATTTTTATTATTATTTAACAACGGCACCAATAACACTAAAAATATCAACTTGCCAAGTTCCATTAAAATCCGTTCATTAGTATTTGCGTGAAAGACTTACAGACAAACATTAATCCATGCATCCTTACAAACTTTCGCACATATAATATTAAAGCTAGACTTGCTACTAAATACAGGCAAGTCGACTATCTCGGGTAAACCGTTCAAACGAGCCTCAATACCATTGACACTTGACAGTCAAGTAGCCATAAACATTTAAGGGCTAATTCATTCAACTTATTACTTTCACGTGTCGTATATTGTCCATAACTTCCCTATAAGTACCTACTCGCAGACTGCAAGCAATGTTTGTAGGTGTAAGGTTTACTGTCAGTAATAAAACGTACAGTATTCTTATGTAAACAAAATCCTCGTAAATGTATAAACTGAAAGGTCTGCGATGCGCTAAAATAAACGTAAAGGCAGAATTTCGTAAATGACATGTTAGTTGGCTATTCGCTACATAACACATTAAATATGTCTTTATTTAAAATCCGTTTCGTGACTGTCGCAACCAATAATTGATGTTATTTCTAATAAATGTCAGCTAAATACGATATATAATTAGGTACATATATGAAAATTATATTAGAAGTGGTGGTTTTTAGGATTCCATATTCATAGTCCGTCCGTTGTAAGAATCTGTAATTGTCATTAAGTTTTCTCTATGTTAGCTATTTTTATATGTATTGTGTATTATGCTGTTGATTTTATAGGATGAATAAAAAATAATAAAAATTAACGTAATAAATAAATGGGTGCCAATTACTAAAGCCTCCGTTGTCCGTCTGTCTATCAGCTGACTGTTTCTCATGAACGGTGATAATTACAGTTGAACATTTCACAGTGTGTACTGCTGTATGTATGGTTGCTTTAACAATAAATAACCAAAACTAAAATAAAGTTTAAAACCAAAGGCGGCGCCTATACAATGAGAGTGTTTTTTCGGAGTTTTGAATTGTACTGTGGTTTGTTTTGTTGTACCGCTTTTTTATATTTTAAGAACTGACTTAGAGGAACTCTTTTACACCCTTTACGGGGACAATTTCGGTGTGCGATAAGGGCGCTCCACCGACTGTAAACTACGCGGAGGTCTGGATCCCAGTTTATTCGATTTGTTTTGATGAAAATTTTATCCAAATCACTTTTGAAACTACAAGAGTCTAAAAACAGCACTTATTATGTACACAGAAAATATTCTGGGACATTTCTACACACAGCTTTTTCTTGAAATTGAAGCAAAACTTGTACTATGGAAACCAGACACATGTTATAGGTATAATATACTCAGATCAAACCACCTTGTTCACCTGTTTATTAATGCAAACATTTGTATATTAGTCCTGGGTGGGAATCGAATCCACAACCTATAACGAAGCAGACAATAACGCTAACTACCACGCCAAAAAAAGTCAAACAGAATTTCCATCAAATGAGACGAATTTAAGTTAGCAACATCAACAAGATTACTCCATCCATAAACTTCATACTCAATTCACAAACAAAATTGGTGCCTCAACTGAATTGCAATGGAACCTACTTCACATGCATTGCGATTTTATTCTATTGGATGTGCAAATTCAAGATTGTGCACATTATACGCGAGATGTGCAGTGCACCGACCGAGCGTGGCGGCGCGGCGGCAGGTGTCTTCGCAAATCTGATCGGGTGCGCGTTGACGCGTCACCGGCACCATAGATTAGAGACACTATTCGAACGGACACTCCAGTTTTATTTTTATTTTATTCGGCACCAGAAGTGTAATATTTATGGTATAATGAACACAGCATAAGTTTGCTTTTGCAAAGTAAGCTGTTAAAGATCCTATTTTGATATATGCTTATTTTATTTTTATTATGACAGGTGTAACATAAGTATTATAGGACATCTCACCTCGGGCATCCTTAACCTATTAATCCCTAAGCAATAATATACCTATACATAATTGCCCTCCGCAGGCCTCAACTGCATAAATGTAGTACACCACACAGCCTGTTAAAATAACATCATACACTCCAGATTTCAAGATCAAGAGATCAATATTTGAATTTTGAATATAACGTTTAGGCAGAGTTCAACATAACACGGACTAGCTTTAATTACGTGTGTAGGAAGATAATGAGAAGAAGAGACAATATATTGCTATAATAAAAGGTAATTTTTTACTTCACAATGTGAATTAGTTTATGCAACTATGCCATGTTATTTCCAACCTAAAACTGTTCTGCCAGGACACAGTATAGCGTGACACGGTGCGACAAGGCGCGGCATTAGTTTATTCACACGTGGGCTATGTAAATGCAGGTGTTATTTGAATTTTAGGAGATATGATTGTATATTTTATTGAGAGGTGTGATCTGTTAAATGTTACAGCTTGTACATAGTATCGAAGCGATAAATCAAGCAAGAGTTTGAACAATGTTTTCCGAGAGCTTACACGGCGAAAGAGCTTAGTAAAACACTGTAGTACAAACTAAAACAACACATGAATATTTGACTGCTGATTTGCGGATGTCAAATCAGCTCCTGTATTCACTTATAAATAAAACGTATGGTACTTTGTCACCGCTATGATGCCTTTCAGAGTGGACCTCGGACGTGATTGCGTAGTTAGCGAAAGAGACACGAGCATAGAGGCCTCGTTAAAACATCCTCGAGCTAATGTCATTTACATCCCAGCATCTGTTTTCTTACTTTTCATAACGTTTCTTTGGAGCTATATATGTAAGCTAGGGTGCCCGAAGGATCTTATGCTTGCTAAAGATCAAAAGTTTTAAGCCGTTATGTACGAATGTGTTTGAAAGAAAACACGTATGTCAGAACATTGTAGTTCAACTTAGGTCCATTGATAGGTCCTATTGATCATTAAAACCCCATGACACCAGCACCACAAAACAGAAAGTCAGAGCAGAATAAAGTTAAACATCGGTAACCGATAGGGGATATCGAAACATCGCGCCCAAAATACACGGTTGACAAGTCGTAAATTAGCGCGACTGATTGACGCGACGACGCGCGACACTGCGACACCCGGCTGTCAGTTTGGTGTCACCTTTATTTTTGTCTTTGAAGCTTTCACTCGTTTAATGTGATAACTGCATTGTTTTGTTGGGGCAATCGTTTTGATGGTATTAAAACGTCTGGTTGAATTACCATTACTTTTAGTAAGGTTCCTTCCAGGTTTTGTGTGCTTACCGACTTCAGTAACATCATCCCCTTACTTCGTGAGGTTGTGGTCAAACACCGGTCTATCCATTGTATCAAATATGTTATGCTATGACAAAGAAGTAGAAAAAAAATAATTAACCAATTCCGTTACCTCAGGCTCTAAAAAATCAAAGCTACTAAAGGTATCACCGATTTGGACTACAGACCAAGAACTAACCTAGCAATATGTTTCTGTCATTGCCGATCATACTATTATTAATATACGTAGTATCGACTGAATGAACAAAATATTGTTCTTAAACTACCTATTGAAAATTGCTTCATATTATAAATCATGGCACAAAAGTTAACGCAATGGGTGGCATAAGTTTTTAACGCATTTTTTGCTGCTTATCTGTCTTTCATTGACATTAGAGAGTGCTCATATGTCAAGGTGTGAGCCAAAAATATCGCACTGTGCCGGGACTTAAGAACACGTGGGGTGCGCCCGCTGATTCAAACAGGAATGCTTTTAAACACCCCATTGCCAGCGTTGACGTATGTAATTTCAGATTCTTTACAAAAAGTGTGGGGTGTGTTATTAACGAAGCTTGTTTCGCTTTGTCACCAGTTATTGTAAGAGCGTGTTTCAAAACACTTACTGAGATGCTATCGAACATAACAACTTTTGATAAAGTTCATGGGAAGGCGTCTTGAATTTGGGGCGTGGAATTCGAAGTAGATTGTATCGAAAAATTCGAGCTCAATTTGAATTCACTAACATCTTTGAATAGGTCCTCTTGAAGTTTGAATGGGTTGGAGCAGATGGTTCATTCATTTAATCGATGTTAAACAGCTACGTTATAATGCAATGAATCTTAAATCCATGATTATTTCAGTCGGCTTTTTATGTTGGAAGCTTTAAAATTTCGTCACAACACACTTTTCCTGTAGGTTCAAAACATCTGAAGGCAAAATCCACTTTCCATAACGGCATCGCTTTTACTTTTTTACTTTTGACGTCAACTCTCGTCGGCCTCTGTTTTCCCTGTAACAGTAACTGATTGACGTTTATTGTTTGTCCCGTTTTGCTCCCAATGGCATTTTATTGTACCACCTTTTGGTTATAAAACGGCATCTGTTTTTGTTGGTCTGTTTTCAACCTTTAACAGAATTCATTAAATTCCCAGAAAGCTCACATAATTGGACAACAATCTCACGAGGGTTACTTGTAAAATTGTAAACACAAATCCTTGAAGAAAACAGGCTCTCAATGCAGTATAGCCTAACCTCTCTGGAAGATGCTTGGATAGATCAGCTTAAGGGTGAAAGCTGGTGGGTACCGATATAGTATGACATGGTGAACTGGTATGCTGGTTCTTTGTTTAGATATGAACTCGTAACCTTTGTCTACTTTAGAGCTATCATCCCATATTCAAAAATATTTAAATGAAAGTGCCTGTTGATTGAATGTTAGAGAAATCTATTATGGTTAATCGATTCCATTTCCATATCAAAATAATCATTCGAATTCTATAGAGAACTATTTCTATACATACTTCAGTAATTGAAAATTTCCATATAAATTAAAAGACAATATTCAGCGTCTAATCAGCAGGTAATCATAGACCTAATGAAGCTTTTATATGAAATGAAAGCAATCTGTATGCAAATGCTTTTATTGATCAACTTTTCTAGTATAGGATAGAATTATTTAAATAAAAGTTTTGTTTGTACAGAGTCTTGTTTCATCATGTTTATTTATAATTATCGTAAGTTTTGATCTTTAAAACACTATTTGCATTAATTTAAGTTGCAATAAAGCCTTTCCAATCACCTTTTTAAGTCCGGAAACTATTGATAAATACGGATTCAACAATATTGAAAAATAAACATATTTAAATACCTGTCATGGTATTACCCACATGAAAGGAAACAGCCATAAGCTTAGTATTTACAAGAACTGAACGTCTGAGCTCAGTGCTCAATAAAACACGTATGTTAAGCAGCTGAACAGTCGCAGTGGCACCTGATATACCACATTTGCAAGCTGTCTTGTCTCACTGGTAGTTATAGCTTCATTTAGATTTGCGTATACATGTCTAAACGAGGCTTTGCGGATGTAAACCGTAGATATCATGTGTTCGATAATAATCTTCCTATCTGGAATCAGGGATAACAATTCCTAACTAACCAATAAATTTGTTGCAGTGGCATCTTATAGACTCTCCAGCTCAGCTTACGATAATCCAGGTTAGGATAGCATCGATAATCGTAAAATTGTTGATTTCAATGCGCGGCTTACTGTAACCATTTTAATGGTACGGGACAATGAATACTATCTGACTGTATGTCATTTTAAAGGTAATAAAAACAGAGCTTGTTGAGATTTTAAACTGTTTTTTTTCCATTGTAGTAGAGTTGCTAGTTATGATTTTAACGGAACTAGCAATCACACATTGTTTCTAATGAAACATTATGATAATAACAGTTGGTTGCTACACATGCGTGCTATTTAAAGATTTCCTACGAGTATGCGCTGAGGCAGACGCAGGCAGAATTACAGGTTAGGCGTTAAGTTGCTTTAACTGAAACGGTTTTAAATTACAGAGTGCACTCGAAGCCGCTATTTGTAAGCGATTTTCAGCGAGCTTCGAACTGACCTGTGAATTAAAAAATGGAACAGAGGTGTAATAGAATTATTATTTTTACCAGAGAAAAAGAAACGAATAAAAACACTCCATGTTCGCGGAGCGCCATTGAATATTAATGAAATTCCATTACACGTTCAGTAATTATCACAAATTACTTACTTACATTACGTGTGTGAATAAAGCGACCATATAACACGACTTTAGAGGAACTTTATGGGGATCGCACTAACGCTAATTAAACAAATTATTTATTTACCCACTACACTGTAATGTTGCTAAGACTTGGCAGAATTCATTATTTCAAAGTTTACGTCTAAGCGTACATCAACCGAGTACCTCAGTACATTTGTTTAAAATGTACAAGTAATTTCGTATGACAATATTGGATGAACAATAATAATAATCATATATATGACTGAAGCTTGATATGCCGGGAAACTAATCACCGCTGCCTTCCTCTCCGGGAATAAGCGTGAAGCTATTTATTTACATCATTTTTATTATACACGAGTCAGTTTTAAATTGCCACATTCACGTACAGTTAAAAAGACAAGTCTTCCAAAAGAATCACAAGAACCTGATGTAATATTCATTAGGTTGGCTCCTGAGGTATCCCCCTCATAAAATGACAAGGCTCGCTGGCACGACCGGCAGCTTTCATTTAAACAGCTGTTGTTTTTTTTAACAGCGCAATAACTCGGGCGTCACTCTTGAATCTTTCATGTGAATTACAATGTGAAGTTTACAGATTGGCCTTTAAATAACATCGCATACAAACGACTGCTTAACTTTAAAAAAATAACTGGAAATTGTATGAAATACTTGAGAATATATCTTATAAATAATCTTATAATACGATATAATAATCTTTTTCAAGATATGCGAGATCTTTACCGCGCATTTTTGCAGAGTTTGAAATTACTACGTCACATAGAGACGAGATGATATAGTGTGATATAGCTGATTTTTTGCTGTGACTGTTTCAGAATATACACAGTCTAGTCGTTAAGTATGCAAAAAGAAATTCATGAGAC
The DNA here is from genome assembly GCA_907165245.1 of Habrosyne pyritoides. NCBI lineage: Eukaryota > Metazoa > Arthropoda > Insecta > Lepidoptera > Drepanidae > Habrosyne > Habrosyne pyritoides. The sequence continues at coordinate 258,938 of OU015595.1, forward strand.
GAGTTATGTAGGCGAGGACAGCTTTAAATAGGGACTACTCCGACGATGCATGGATGTACTGGGTTTACTGACATATTAAAGCTAATTATAGCTTGCTTTGAAATCTGCATATTCACTATAGAGTCTTACCTGCACATTGGAAAGAAAGGTCAAAATAAACTTCTAAGCAATGCGCAAAAGCGCCATAAAGGAGTGAACAATCAGTCATGTGTATGCGTGTAATCCGAATATGGAACGGAATTGGTCACGTTTGCAGCACTCGTATACAATTTCTGTGTTCTCACAGAGATATTACCAAATGCGGTTAAGTTTGAACCAAATAAAGTTATGTTTCAAGTCCACAATTATCACCGGTTCCATTAGGACATTGTAGAAGGTCAATGAACTTATGAAGGATGATCAGGAATATGGATCTTTATATTCTGTAGACGATGTGGAGGCTAATACGGAAATTGGGCAAATACAATCAGTTTACAATGGACATGGCGACGACAAATCCGAAACGTATGTCATGCAAGAATACCCTAAAATAATTATAATATAATCAAAACTACAACAAGTTTCAAGTTGGCAAACCATTATTGTAAAAGACCTAGATGTCTGTGGGCGAAGATTAATGATGTGCGGAAAGAAATAAAGCTGGGGAAATCACCGGCAATCACGTGACAGTTGGAGCCCTAACCCGACAGAGACGCATCCCCGGGGAGCGCGGCGCTCCCTCCCGCTGCGTTGGTTCGCTCGTGACGCGTGACCAAAATTTTACTACATATTTTGACTCGGCACAATGTATGGTGAGTGCCAAAAGTGTTTCCTTAAATCGAAAATCTGATGCCAAAGGACGAACTCCTTCCAATCTCATGTTTTAAACATTTTATTCAATAAACCATTATAAGTATGTAATAAATAAAATAAAAAGTGACCGGCGATATTTAATAAACATCACTTTGGAAATAAAACTAATAAATAGTTAACAGCTATTTTTTAAAATAAAAACATCTACTGATATTTCACTCTAGTATTTGCTATTATTGGTGTAATATCTTATAAATTCTTTATACTTTCTACTTTTGAGCTTTTAATTTTAGCCAGTTTATATGCACAAAAGAAACATTAGAGAGATCATTGCTTTTCTTCGTGGAGTGTACGTCCGGATAACGGCAATTCAGAGTGTTATAAAAACTTTTCTTTGTTTTATACGCTCTTTGGCAGAGGCTCTTTCTTTTGTTGCCGCTTGCCGAGGATGCCGTCTGGACTCCAAATCGTTTTCCAATAGTATTTTATGTGTAATGGACAATAACACATGCTCCGACCCCTATTGTAGGATAAGAGTTTATATTGATGATACCCTAATATTGGCACAAGCTGTGAAGGAACATTTCATTCACACTCGGTGGATTAACCTACAATTGTTCTTCATTGCCAGATAATATACCAATCTTCAAAGTAATCTTCGTATGTTGACGAAATACGTTTTCGGATAGAACCTAAACTACTTAAAATTATGCTGAAAACAGTTGAAAAAAGAACATGAATAAAATTCAACTGGTGTATGAATTATGATTTCCCCTTATCTTGGAAGAAGTCGTAAAATTTTCTAAAAGGGCTTATTTCCTTTGCGTACATTTTAAAATCCTTCCGGAGGCCATTATGAATGTTATATGACGTCTGAATGTTGGGAATTACTGTCTGTCTGTCAGTGGGTACTAGCTACGAGGCGCCGCGTATTTATAGGGGGGTGCTTAAAAGGTATGACTAAACTTTATTTTTATTTCAACAACAGGGATATTCATAAGTTAAAGTGAAGTCTTTGAATAGCTAACTGGTACAGATTTGGGTAAAAGCTAGAAAGTATTTTTACTACATATCGTAAAAGTATTGAGTTTAAGGTCCGAACTATTGTGACCTAGTTAAATTCCCATATCGTCTGAATCTGAATAAATAGTAATTGTCACCGACCGATATATAAAATGGAACTTTTATCGCTACTGCAACGGTCGTATTCTCGAGCGAACCATTAAGATCAAACAATGTTCTCGCAAGCGCAGCTGAAATTCAAACAACATTTACAGTTTACATGCAATCGAGTAGTGCAAGTCCGAGTGCAGTTCTGACGTTAACTGCATTAGAAAATTGATAGCACCGAGTTATAGCGGTTTTATTGTCTGTAGTAGTGGTGCTAGTGAGCCGAACGAATGTGGCTACGCGGGATTTCCAATCACGATCCTACGATTGACGTTTATCGCGCTGCGCTATAAACATTAGACGAGTTTACGTGCAGTGGTTGCCTTCGATTCTGTGAAATTCTTCGGTGGCTATTTTAGGCTTCATTATTTGTTTTGTTTTTTAAGCATTCCAATTTCAGGAAAAGATCATTAATCACTTAAGATCATTGTCAGTATTACCAATATATTCATTATACCTTCACAAAGAAAATAATCACTTAACGTATATCAATGCTTTAGCAAATCGATGTTAGAACACTGTACTAAGCAACAGCTGGATTATTCCCTCTTTCAAAGCATAACTTCTTCCGACCTTTTTTATCTATTACAAGTAAATACTTACTTACGGTTTTACACACTTATGTATAGAATCGCAATACAAATTGATAGGATTTCATGCGAATAAAGAGAACCAAATGGGTTAATAAATCCGACCCCACAACCATCTCGAGCGAAGCGATATTTTAACGAGCTTCCCACTCCAAAATAAAGCAGTGCTAATTACCGACCCTCAGACATAAAACCGTCCCCGTTTACGATGGGAGTCCTCGCATGGGGACGCTCGGCTCGGACGGATGGACGGGTCCCGATTGCAGCGGAAACGATCGATCGATCGCGAAAGGGAAGCCGGTATTCGAACGCGATTCCAAACCCTCTTCCCACACAAAAACATTACATATGAGGACACCACTTGAACTGTCGAGTTGGACAATTTTTGTTAAATAAAATCGAATATGCCAATGATACCACAGGTAGACATCATAATAATTTGGATACGATGTACTATTGACTAAATGATTTCATCTATAGTATAATAATCCTACGTGGTTTCAAAGGAAGCCAAACAACTATTTAGTACACAGGAGTTGGTTATTGTGCTTCTAGATCTTCTTAACTTTTTTTTACTTTCGTGAATAGTTTATCAAAATATTAGTTATCTTTTTAGAAGTGTAGCCGGGGTTAGCGTGACGCTTTATCGAGGGCGTATAATCGGGGGGAAGGGCGAGTGTTTATCGACTATATATTATGGCAAACGCCGCTTTTTATCTCCCGCACACCGATGCAATCGTAAACGTCGATGTGTCGATACGCTCACTAAGTAACGAGATTGCGTCCTTGCTTGTGCCAACTCGCACGTGATCCATAAAACTAATTTGATGGACGATCTTTTGGGGACGATTTCAGATGACGTTGAGTTACACGATCATATGGGCTATAACAGTGTTTGGATACTTGTAACGGAGAACACTACTGCGTGAGCTTTTACTGCTTCTATTTAATTCTTGGACGAAAACAAATAGTTGTTGTGTATACGTGTTCAGCTTCCTTCAAACTCCATTTAATACGGTAGTGATGTTTTCAATGTTATTTTGAATTTATAATTATTATTTGTTAAATCGTCTGTGTGATCATGTGATGTCAGGTAAGGTTGTTATTTCTTGGTCACAAATGATAACGTGGAGCACGGGTTTGGTAATGAGCTACGGCTAAAAATGCCTCATAGCACATTGAGACTTAAAATATTTTCAGTGATATTTCAATACCTCTGCCTACGTTTTCAGGGATAATTATCGTGAAGATATTTTTTGTATTTGTTGTTTATTAATTGAAAGGCAATGGCATTTATATTTGAAAAATGCATTTTCAAATCAATATGATCTACTACTTCTCACGTAGAAGAAAGTATGAAGATTTTTAACCAAGCATAGGGTCTCCCACAAATATTTAAAGCTAGCTGTCCCCGCAGTTTCACACGCGTTCCCGAGGGATATCACATTTTCCCGGGATAAAACGCATCCTATATGTTTATCCAGGTTATAAACCACCTATGTGCTAAGTTTCATCCAAATCCGTTTAGTAGCTTTGCGTGAACGAGTAACATACCTACATCCATCAATCCTCAAGAACTTTCGCATTTATAATTTTAAGTAGGATGTGAACGAGTAGCTGCTGATTTGTGCTAAAATCACAAATAAACGTCTTAGTAAATTTCAGTGAAATTGTGGCAAACAGAATATAATCTAGAAGATATTCCTCGGGAGATCGTCAGCTCCCTCGGGAACAGTAAAACCACGGGGAAGAAGCTAGTCATAGTATAATTAACGTTTGACAGTTTCTAAAGAGACGGAGCGATAAATGTCAACAGACTTAGCTTTACGAGACTAACATAAAACCAACTCATAATGAACTGTCTCATCACCACCGGGCCCCGGTGCAATGCGCTCGAATAAAACTTTATAACCTGTAAAAGTATATTGAATTGCTTTTACTGCGATAAAATCTCATACGTTTGATCAGTTTTGTGAAATGTTAAATATCATACTTAATTATATTAAATTTTATTATGGCTCATAAAATTCAAAGCCATTTATTAAGTTTAGGTCCTAAAGGCACTTATAAAGGTCTAAGGTTCTGAAGATACCATCGGTTCAGAAGTAAGCCTTCAACTAACAAAAACCGGCAAGAAACTCAGCAAGGTTAGGCTTTGTATAAATACACTGATATTATGAAGAGAATACTTTTGTTTACAATTAATGAATACAAAACTTCTGGAACAATTTTAATCAAACTCTCACTATTAGAAAGCTACTTTATCCTGAAGAAACTTAAGCTCTGCTATAATTATAATCGCAGGATATCTTATATTAGATACTTCGGGAGTACGAGTGGAACCGCGAAATGGAGGCTAGTTTGTGATAATCTGGCTAACTAGCTATTTCAATTTAATTTTTTCATAATTTTCTAAAAAGCATGAATACATATCTTAAAAAACAATAGTCTTGCTATTCATACACCCCTTTACCTATTATCTATATAAGTTGATATATTTTTGGTATTAATATAATATTTCAATCACCATACAGAATAAATATTATTTTCTGCTGCATCAATGAAAAAGTCCTTAATCCGATAGCTCGTATCCCATCATTCATCATAATCTTTTTATCGTCGGTAAGAGAATAGCTTGACTGATCTGCTCCATTAAGACAAAATATACTTCTTTTATTTCAAATTGATTGGAAACGTTTCCAAGTATTTGAGTTGCTGCGAAATATATTATGTATTCTTTAACTACTTAGGTAAAGAGTAGAAAAATCACTCTAGATCAGGGACTCGATTCTGTAAGGAAAATTACACTAACTCGAGGATGTTTTGTCGCGGCCTCCGTGCTCTATCTCTTTCGCTAACTACACTAATACTACTAATCACGTGAGAGATAAGCTCTCCGAGGCCCCCGCAAAGCAGCCGACGAAGTTTCGATTAGCTGAATAAGGGGGCAGATCGCAGTGTACTTAGAAATGTCTACATTTTATTTATTATCTCGATATTCATTCTCTGTCTTTATCACCATAATAATAAAATTTCTATCCAGTGAAGTCTTCTAGTAAACTAATAAACCCTTTTATTGGACTTTCAATTACGATGACGTCAAAACAAAGGAGCAATTCAAAATGCATGCCAATACAATCATTAATGCTGTTGCTCTATATTGTAATAGTCTAAATTGTCTCATTGAACACGCGCTCCAGCAAACCAAATACCAATAACAGCAGAGAATTTCTTCCTTATGCTTAGAACAATGTACAATGAGACAGACATGGAATTGTACATTGTATAACACATTCCTGTAATGTTAGAAACGTGACACGGACATTACATAGATTTCTAATTATAGTGCTTACCAGCTTATATTACAATAATGTTGGTTACGATTATGTGTAAATACAAATATATTTCAAAGCAAATTCACTTCCTTCGCTTTACCAATGATATGAATAACTAACTTTTGTACATTTGTTACTTAATCAATCCAAAATAGCTGCCATCTTAGTCTTAGAACAAGAGTATGCTCTTGAATAACTCATAATATAAATCCTGAAAATCTTAGTTTAGTTTGGAACGTCGGCGAAGCAAGCTTTGATTAAAAAGAAAACACAAAATGTAAATATTTTATATAAACTCCAACCATAACACGACGCGAATACAGTGGTAACAGGAATATTAATTAACCATTATTTATGCAACGTCAGTTTTAATACCTAATGAAAGCAGCAAGAAATACGGCCAAGTTTAATAAAGTTTGTGCGGAAAATAAAAATAAAAAGCGCCGTTTAGAGACAAAGTTTGTCGAAGCACCCCGAGACAGACGGACACTAGTATCAACAGTCGACGATACGTGTGTTTGTAAAGAACTCGAAGAAAACTGGATTGGAAATAATAATACGGCTGGAGAACGGAATTGAAACAATAAGAATCAGGACTAAACCAGGAAGTATAATAAACTTATGGAGTCATAGTTATGAGGTGGAGCATGATACAGTTCACGTTTTATGATCCTCCCATTATTATGTGTATATATTTATGTTTATACTATTAGGCTTATGTTTGACCACAATCTCAGTAAAATAAGTGATAGTGAGGCTGAAGGTGGTAACAAAGCCAAGAAGGGGAATAATTTGAATGGAACTAGTACGATATCTGTCTAATTATATGAAGGAATGATCGCATCAAACAAAGAAGAATGGTTTGGTAATCCTCAATTAAAGTCATCAATATGCAATAAACATTCTGCAAGTCCACGTGTTATGAAAGCTGCTTCGATAGGGACAATCTCAGCCCCATCCTGCCAGTATTGACAGAAAGCATATCCACAAATATTGATTCGTATGGACCACGACCACGAGCCATTCAACCGTTATACAGACAAAGATGCCTGACACAATACCACCACGTTTTTATTACACATGTTGCCTATAATCTCGCGGTTTACAGAAGAATAACCGCTCTTAAAATGTTGGCATCTAAAAAGATTCTGATGTAATAACACAAACGCGATTTACAGCATAAAACTAAAAATACATAATAACTTATATACGAATTAATATTATAAATAGGTAAAGCTTTTAAACTTGGATGTATAATATTCGTAACTACAAGAAATACTTTAAATGATCGTGAAATCTGCATCAAAATCTAAGCGCGCGACCAGACAGAAATAGTGCATTTAATTTTTACTATTTAGAGAAGAGATAAAACAATATATCATGTACAACGAATGGGTAACTTAACTGGGAGAATATGTACATATTTTTGAATAGTTAGCGTTACTGCTGCATAAACACGCGCGTCGTTGTAGTCATGGATCAAACTGTGCCGGTAACTGAAACGTCTTTGATACAACAACATTCAAACAAAATTCAATAACATTGTCAGCATTGTGTCGCCAAATATTTGTTTAGAAACGTGTATGTTGTGTGTCAGGAAAGCACGGCCTTTGTTGTAACGTGTCAAAAGTCAAGGAATACACAGACCGACAGTTCTTACTCACTAGTATTGTATACTCCTGATGTTTTTCTTCCGTTGAAGCTTTTGTATTTTTTCAATAAAAAGTCATATTATAGTTTTTAGTACTATAATGCAATAATGAATATGTTTCAATGTTAAAATGTGTCAACATCTGCGTGCCCTATTCCTAATAGTTTGGGACCGGCGCAATATCAATACTTTCTGTCCATTTGTTGCTTTGAATTTAACCAGAGATTTGGCCATTTTTTCCGATTTGTCTGCTTATCCTACTATTTTTCTGAATGCTTTTAATGACCACTTTTCACAAGATGTAGTGCATAATATTATATTTAAAATCCAGCAAGTTCGCTATCTAGTTACTGGCTTAAGTATGTACATGAGAAAACTACAAGGTTCTAATTTAGATTGGGTAATAATCATTATTAAAAGCATCAGTTAATAGTAAATAAATAATTATTTATACCACAACACGCCCTAGCTTATAAAAAACAAACTAATTAGGTAAGCTAGTATATTTTGTCTCCTTAATGCTATGTTAACTATTTATTGTTAACGAGTACAAAAGTCGTGAAGTCACTTGTAGCACCACTTCGCTGAGTGTCCCCTGCGTGCCGCGCCGAGGCATTAGGTACCAACACTAGCGACCAGCCGAGCGATCGCGTGTTCGCACTACTTTGCACCTTACTCTAATTCAATTATTCTTTTGCACATATGCTTACTTTGCCTTGACACGTGAACTTAAACAAGTTATTTTTTCCTTATGTTTTTCCTTACTTTTTTTATAATCTGATAAAAAAATTAAGTTTTTTACAGATGTAAGTGATACATGGATAAAGGGAATAGGCATACACAGCCTAGAAGCTAGAATTGGTTCTTAAGGAAGGACACACAGATTACGATATATAATAATAGATTTTCAGCTTGAGGGTGGTAAGGCAAGTCAGACGGGTACAACAAAGTACCTACATCCTGTGCTATGGTATTCTCACGTTATTTTTCTTTGGCGAAACCTTAAGTTCACTATAGGGTTCGAAACCAAGGCTCTATTTTACTAGTAACTGCTTTAACCTTAAACTATTCACCAGACTATCTAAAAGTACTGTGGTTGAAATCTGGTACTTGGTGACTGCTGATGAAGCTTTTATAATTCCAATGGTCAGAATATATTTAACAAAAAGTGATCCAACAAATCCGAAAGCGTTAAAGCAGTGTATCAATCGACAAAAACAATGTTTCACCAAACAACGCCCCCCAAAACGGGGGTAACTGTTTACTTATTCATACTTCATACAATCATCGCCGCTACAAACTGTTCCGTTACTATTCGATTCACGATACACACGGTGTTCGATTCTCAACCCTATCGTGTAAAAATAAAATCGACAAATACACTGGCGGTTTTCATGAATACATTTGCGGGACTAGTCGAGGAAAACCCACCTGCGACATCGTACAACTTCATAAAATATATGGAGGGTATAACCAAGATTTGTATGCGATTGGAAAATAAAATATGTGAAGGAATCAACAGCGTAACTGGATCATTTTGGAGACTGGAAAAACAGAAAGGACTAGAGAAGATACCTACCTTAATTATTGGAAAACATGCAGGCAGACATAAAAACTGTAAGATTTAAATACAAATAAATGTCCTGGGACATTCCGTTAACCGCGGCCTAATCCCAAACTATGCAGAGCTTGCACTATGCTAATCAAATAACTGATATACTACATTTTAAGCTAGAATTATGAGCGTAAGAGATGAACAAAAAAAAATAAAATAAAGGACAAAGTTGGTATATACAGCCCCAATTTGAACAATATGAACAAAACTTAAAATATTTGGACAGGAGTTGAAACCTCTTACATTCCACCTTCGTTCACACATCGAGACGCGTGGGAGTCAATTGCTGAAGTTGTATCATAGAAGGTACACTGGTCTCTATAATTAGCCGAGCCGGCGCCGCCTCGCGCCTTTTACAGATAAACCGTTTTAGGCGTTTAGGACATGTCGACTACTAACAAGGCGTTTCTGTTACTTGTTATCATGACACGTTATCGAAGTTGCGTGAGTAAACTTTGTTGAACAGCGTTATTATAATCAGATACTAACATATTAATTTCGTTTCTTAAATATATACAATGTAATGTAAAAGGCAATGATATCAGAGTTGTTGGTGACGTTGTATACCGTGGAAAGGGTTGTGGGTTCGAATCCTACAAACAATTTTTTTCATGTAGCTCAAGTGAGCTTTTGGTAAAAGAAAACATCGTACGAAGGTTTGTAGTACCCGCCTGCCTGGATACCTTCAAGTTGAAAATAATTCGCCAAGCACTAAATGATGTGTTCTGGCAACTGCCAGGACAAGTGCAACTATACTTCAGAGCCAGTTTTCTTCTATGCTTTATCTGTATGGTACCATCGCAACATCATCACTTACTATGGTGAAATTTAGTTCAAACAAAAGCCTATTCACAGTAAAAAGAAAACACGCATAGTTATGTTCATATTGAGATATAGTTAACAAATTGTATATTCAAAAACTTTGTAATAACAGCCTGATGGGAGGGCAAGAGTCTTTGAATATCAAGTTGATAGGAAACAACTTAACTTCCCTAACTCTTGAGCACGCCCCAAAGTATTACACAAACAGAATTCTATTTACTGTCCCTTTCGAAGAAAACTTTTTACAAAGTCTAACGTTTTATTTGAAGAAACGCCCAGAAAACTGTATATTATAGAGAGCACAACAAACAAAACGTCGGACACTAAAACAACTGCGGACAAGTACACAATCTAAATAAAATCACACAAAACACGGAATGACTCGTCCAACGCCGCACGGTTGATTTATAAACGACTCTAATTATAGGGTATAAGACAGGAATTAACTCGTGCGCAACTGAGTGGTGGATGACATTTGTGGGTAGCAGTTTGCCTGTAGGTAATATAAAAGTTTTTACCACAGGTTGCCTTAATGCAGCTTATGCGAGTTTACGGGCGAGAAAAACGTGTAAAACGTGAAATTTATTGGCATTGCGTACCCACTCGGAGTAGTAGAACAAAAGCATACTGTTAGTGAAGTTATCTTGAAGTAAACTCGTGAAACAGCTGTTTTAGTGTGTGATAACATACAATAAGTACTTTTATACTGTAATCGAAGAACTCTACTCTAAGGAAGTTGTAACTATACTAAATTCAAATGTCGGTTTGTTTGATACGTATCACGGCTAAACTGCCGAACCGACCATACTGATATTTGCCACACATGTACCTACGAGAGAGATAGATAACTTCTCAAATTTAACGCAGGTGAAACAGCGAGGTTGCAGCTAGTTTTTAATATATTGTTAGCCTATTGGGCTAGTCAGATTAAATATATATATAAAAAAATACTTTGCCAAGTTTCTTGCCGGTTTATTATCGATCCAGCGGTAACTTCAGTAGCTTTGACCTTCATTAGTGCCTTTCTTGGTGTGGATCCTATCCACACTGAATAATAAGCATTGAGTTTTCATGTAGATAACTTAAAAATGATTTTTCAATAGAATGTCAATAGCATGAGTTGGTTTTTAGCTTTGAAATTACAATAAATCACTAGAAACACGAATACCAGCAGCAAATAATAGACATTTGCAGGGTATTCACCTTAACACAGAGGTATATATCCAGCAGGTACTTCCTGCATCGGGTACTGAAACTTTATGGGTCGGAAACCGTAACACTCCGCGGGACTCTTTGTATTCTCTGTCACTGAGGTATATATTACTCTGTGGTAATGCCACTAATGTACCTGGTATTTCTAAATATTATTTATTCCTTACAAAGAAAATATTCACGTAATTCTAATGATATATATATTGCTTTGAGGTTATGGGAATCAAATCCACGACCTGTATCTAACGACCGCACCATCTGGCCCGTCCAATAAAATTATAATATTTCATTTAAGATATATTATATATTTCTATGATCAATATAATTGTTATATGTCTGATGGAACAGATCTAATATATCTTATATGTACATGTCAGTTGTCTGGTTTCCATAGTACACTGTTTTAAACTACATCTTGATAGCTATGAATTAGAAATATAAAAGAAACGTTCACATGTAATGAATACGTCTCGGGTCCACGGAACATTGTCCAACAAGTTCAAGAACATGATTGTCTTTTTGTTACTCCGATAGCAATCAAACCACAAAAGTAGTTACAAACTAAACACGTTTCGTTACATCTAACACCTTTACTGTCTGTTCTACAAAATTATATCCACTCTCTCACATCCAAGACCTTTATTACCCAAATATTAGAGTTCGGAATGGAATAGCCATCGGCAAAGTTTATTTAAACTAAATCATTTGTAATTTGCTGTCATGTCCGTGAAACAACTAGACGCTACGGAGCAGTAATACAAGTTTATTATCACAAATAAAGACTTAGATTTCATAACGATACCTTCAAATCCGGCGAATGATATTTTATAGACACGTACCTGTAATAAAAATAAATATTATTAGAACCATTGAGAAAACGACACGACAAGTATAGACACGTTTTATTAATAGGCCCTTTATTGACCTTTTTATTTAAATTCTTGTTTTTATTTTTCTTATTACCGAACCATCCAACCAGCATTATTAATGATCATATATCAGATGAAAATGTTTTTATTCAAATTCTTATGAATAGCTTGAGTCTGATACCGACTTGAAAGGTTGTTTTGCTGAGTAGAGTCGGCAATAAACTCAATAATTCCTCTCTTCGAAAACAATCCTAGAGTAATTGCTTCAAAAATATTTCGTTATACTGACAATACTTAATGACTTTGAATAATAATTGGAAGAGAAAAGAATAAAAATAAAATATATTTAACACAATCTAGTGTCAATCTTAAAGTAAAAATACCGAATACAATTATCTCATCTCGTTAACTAAAAGGTTTTCTTACACATCACACTGAACAAAGAGTACAAAGCCACGTCACTTGACTAATGTAGAACACAGTCGATACATTAGTGTCAAGTGTTACCGGACACTCCCGACACCTATGCCGAGTTGGCGAGATTGACGCCCATATCTTCCGCGTCTCGTGAATAATTCACGCAAACTAGGCGAGTTATCTGGCGAGTGTCGGTGAGTGTCAGACGTAGTGTCGAGAGTGCTTGGCGACACCGTACACGGAAATGATAGCATTGGTAATGGGAATAATGGAATACTATCGGCGCAGGTGAGCGTGACAAATACCCTTGTGCTCGTAATCTCATGATTTATTAATTGTATTTCATTGGAGAAACTGACTATTGATTTATGTAGTCTTGTTCGTTTTATATTTAGTTATGCCCTTTCATGACTTGCCGGTAGGTCATCGGTGCGTCAATTTGCTTTGTATACCCGGTTCGGAAATTCACCTACATCTATGAGGGCTTCCTGCCCGCTTATTCAGCTACTACAAAAATCGTTGGCGAGCCGACGCTACGAAGCTTCGGAGAGCAGACCTCCCGCGTCATACTGTAGTTAGTGAAAGAGACATTGCAAAGAGGCCGCAACGAAACGTGGAGCTCGTGTCATTTACTTTACAGAACCACACCGCTGATTGGCGCCGGACGCGGAACATTGTAATTTAACCAATATTTTTTTTATAGAGTATTTTAGACATATATTTAAAGTTTCGCAGCCGAATGAAACAAAGTTACAATATTTATTAGTTATTAGTGTACTATTGTTGACGGCACGTGTTTACGTGTGTTAGAATTCGGTGTAAATATGATTCCTATAACGTAGTAAGTATCTGGGGCAGCCAAATACCTTTTCATTTCCAGTTAATGGCCGCTTGATTGAATTTATTAATTGATTAGATTAAAGCTATGATAACAATCAAAAGGTACACCTGCTCACGAATCAGTCAATTCTAAACAGGTTTCTTAAATAATATCTATAGGGAATTATCTGACTACTTTCGATTTTAATCGAAAGTAACTCGTTGATATCTAATTTTATTAACATCGACTGTGATATGAAATGTTTTATTTAATATAAACGATATACCTACCTACATCTTATTCTAGCTTAGATGAAAGGGAACACTGGAAAAAATTACTTAGACTACAGAGCCTTAATTATGACGTGTCTTGGTGGGCATTCAAATTGTATAACAAATAATATTTTCAAAAATCTTCATCGCCCTCTTCAACTTTGGCTAACCTTTGCTTTCTAAGTAGAACTCATAATACTATCGACTTAGATAACTTTTTAAATATACCAATACTTATATAGATATTTACACCCAGGCACACACTATATACACAGAATGAACAAATGATTGGCCAGGGTGGAGATCAAGCCCACGACCTGTGGCAGCCAGGGTCCATCACGCCAACTGTCACGTCTAATATCTACCACAGATCAAAAAGAGATACCAAAAATAATGTTTATAGCATAGATAAGAGGTTATAAAGCATCTTTATGAGGTCGCTCCATCTCTAGTTAATCTGAAAAGAGGTTTTTTTAAAGCAACCGCCGCTGACACAAGATTGATGCGCGCATCGCGACGGCCCGAATTATTCATGCGGCGACGACACAATCTTTCCACCGTTCTATCATTCTGTGGATGATACTCTCACCGGGACGCTGACAATTGTCACGGGTTTCGGGCGTTTCATTTCATTGCTTTAGAATTTGGAGTGATGAATGGATAGGGCTTACTCTGAATTCCAATGTAGATAAAAAATGTAAAGGTTATTGGCGCAGTCGACAAGTAGCAGAAGAAACTCATGATGAGGATATTATTATGATGGAGAGCATAGACTGATTTAATCGTCAATGGTCGTAGAAGGGTATTAATGAATTATAACCAAACGCAGCAGAGAACAGCGGCAAGAAACCTTATTAGAAAAAACATTTGAATAGTAAGGATTTCCGAAATTTATTCTCATACCATTAGATTTCAAAATTAGTTTGCACTATAAAATATACAATTACGAGGCATTCATTTTTATGTACTATTTGAAATCAGTTGGCCAAATCGGTTAGAATCTTTTGAATTAGAAAAACATTCGATTTCACGTAGTCATAAAATTGGAATGTTGAAATAAGTACCTAATTAGCTTTATTTAAAATGGCGATAAAATAAAACGCTGTGGATATTTGCATTATCTTACTGACTTGTCGACCCTAAGACATGAAGTTACTAAGTCTCATTTGTCTACAATTCCACCACAAGTACCCTACAGCTTCTCAACCGTAATAGATGTGCAGACGGACTCTGCACTAAGAGTTCCACTACTACCAAATCACCAAACATGCAGGCTCTTGTAAAACTTGGAAAGTTTTGTCAACATTAAAGAATGAACAACGAAGCAGAATTGTATAATTCATAAAAGTGGAGTATGAGGCAAACTGGCACCGAAACGAGGCTGCGTCGGTAACACATTATGCGTGAAGCGGGCCGACCCGTCTCGTCGACGGAATAAAATAAATAAATACGGAGTGGATCCGCCGGATGATCCCGTTTGATTGATGTATTGTCTGGAGCTCGCTGAGCCACTACTTAACCTTGGGCAATTGAATCTTTCGGTAGAGTGCTCGCTACTTTATTCTGTGAAAGCTCTCCTCCACCGTGAGTTAAGGCTTTGGGAGTAGGTCGATGCAGCCTAAATTAATAGTCATGAGAAAAATTAAGTATCTCACTCACCAAACTAAAGGTCAGTTCAAGTATCACTTCAGAGCCAGTATACTTCTAAAATTCTGATACCACGACAACACTTTAGCACCGCCAGCTATCTGTTATAAGAACTCTATTTGAAAAAAAAAAAAACCAATATCGCTCAGTCCAGTTTATTCTGAAAAATTGATTCAGCTAAAATAAGCTTCAAAGAGCGTAGTTATAGTAAGCTTTTTGATAGTAATAAATGCTTTATTGCAAACCTGATAAATTAATTAGTGCAATAACTAAATCCACCGCGCTCCTGCACTAAACGCTTTGGGCTGCACACGTGCGAATTTCGATTTCCTAAACTTGAAGGAATTAATTAATTTTACGCCATTTAAGAGCTATGAGTAAATTTATTAATAATGAAGATCATTATCGTTACAAGTCATCGAGCATGTTAATCACGACAGTTTATAGTCCTATAAATCCAATAACTACAAAACGGATTTCGATGAAACTTGGCACATGTAAAGTTTATAACGTGGTGATACTTTTCAACCCGGGATAATGAAACATCCCTCGAGGTCTCGGGCTGAAACCGGCGGGGACAGCTAGTAAACAGTAAATAAATAAATATCCTTGGACGTTTATTTTATATTATTTACTCATATATTCTTAATTAAGCAAAACTTACACTATAGTGACAATATTCAAAATTGTCAATCATTGTAGAAGTCTTTATCTTTTATAACGCACGTGAAACCGCGGGGCGAAGACATGTTCTTAATAAACCCTTCAGACTGGCTTGGAAAATATATAACGTGCCACTTGCTACACTGTATCTAAATATTTTACTCTGACAATTTATAGAATTAAAATAAATGTCGCCTACAGCAAACATAATATTTATAACCAAGGTAATATTATTTTGTGCTCTTTTAACGGTAACAGACAATAAATCACTCTAGTATTTAAGATATTTAAGCGTTATTGTAACGTTTAAATAAATAAGTGTGACAAGGCCGTATATCACATTTGCTTGTGCCCTGCCACTAAGTGCCACAAAGGTGCCACTAAGGTGTTACAATTTCTAGACAGCTGCAATTGATGTCGTGACAAAATTGAATATATAAACGTTTCTCCTGACAGGGTACAACAGCTGAGAGTTACTTAGACGTGACAGTAGTAGCAAAAGCTTTGAAACTTGTATAGGACGTATGTTAATGAGACTAAAATATAACCAAGGAAAACTAACTAAAACAAATTAATGTTTCCCATCAATTTAACGCCAAGAATAAATTATATACCCACGACATTTCATATAAACATAATTGTAAAATAAGTATTCTGGAACAATTTATTTTAGACTGCCGTCAACAGTAAAGTAACATGCCCCAATTATATTAAATTACAAAACAAAACCGAATGTATAATATGAAATCTCCACGCCCATAATCACCGAACGGATAGGCTGAGGTGAGCTAAGATCCAAATTTCACCAAAGATATTTTAAGTCCCAACGTGACATGTGGTGAACATTGTCGCCGTCTCTCAGTTACATTACCAATCCCTGGCTAGAAGTAATATTTCTTGCTGGGAACCGAAACCAAGCCCGGCCTCAATCCAAGCCAATTGAATCCAAATCTATTATTACTTTATCTGGCATTCCCAACATTATTAATAGTTAATTTTCCATCGACATCCAAACGAATGGACATGACTTTGACGAAGGTTAAACCTATTGTTCGAGGAAAATCAAGTTTAACAGAACAACCTAAACGAAGATAAACTGTAACAAAAGTAGATAAACATTATTGTTAACGATGCGAGGACACGCACGAACGTCGCCGTCGGGGGGACCAATTAACTAATTGCTACTATTTGTGACCGAGTTATAACTAGATAATTACGCTTGACACGTCGATAACCTCCCGGTATTGGTCAACGTGATTATTCACTTCAGTTCGGACACGAGACCTCAGCGACACTCGGCTGACGGTCAAGTCGATCGTCACTATAATTTATGGTGAGTTCATTAACGATTTAAATGAACTATTTATTTAAACATTAAGTGATGTAGCAGACCATCTGGCATTTGAATTGAATGAAGTGTTCACTACAGATACTATGGAAATGTGCTCATTCATAATTCAAGACTTCAAGTAATAGAAGTAGGGTTGGTTAGTAATTGCCTTTGTGGACTTGTGGTTCCTATACCTTCGAATCTTAAACTTATAACCAACGGATTCACTACTGGCTTTACAGTGAAGAACCACACCGTGAAAAGCACTAGGACTGGTCAGTCTCTACATCATCATTTGGCCTCTCATTTAAGGGGTTTATGAGCTGCTGATGATAATGATGAAATTAATGTAGAAATGAAACTAACGATTGAAGCAATAACAGAAATCTCCAGCTATCAGATTGCAGTAATATTACTCATTGCCTCGACTACTAAAACGATTGAACAATTACATCCAATGACTAGTATGGAATGAGTTTAACCGTGAACGAAATAGTTTAACCATGAATACGCTGCATAACTAGTAACCTGCGGTACAGTAACCGACTGCTAATTGCACTTGACAGTATGAACTGTGACTCTCCAGAACTATGTCAGAACTTGAAACAGTAATATATTAACTGTTAGTGCAGTGCTATTCTGTTATGAGCGTAATCTGCATATGAATACAGATGATAATGTATTTGCAACCATTGGTTATCTATCTTGTGAATTACTGAATGAGGGAAGCTGTGAATATACTACCGCTAAAATATTAAGTGCGGAATATCCTTTGATTATATTATTTCCCTACTGACTTGATTATATAATTATTGTACTGCAATAAACCAACCTAACAGGAAGATTATGAGTTGTTACGTTTCTCAATACCTACAACATCGCACAACCTTTAAAACCAGATTGAATAGGATTTTGAGCTCCATCATAACCCTCAATGTAAAAAAGGAAACTAAATGGAAACAACAATTTACTTTTCTTCCAGCCCTGCTATCAGAAATAATACCTTTTCCCATTAAAACTTGTTCAACATAAGAAAATATAATAGCTCTAAAAGTTATCCCCCGAAGCTATTTATATAAATGGCTTGTCTTTCACATTGAGCGAAATGGAAAACAAAACTAGCGAGAACCTTTGCGATGTACAGAAAAATATAATGCTCGACTGCAGAGCAAATATCGACTGGAGTCAGTTGGATTTGGAAATATGCTTGTACACATGATACACTTGTCAAGTGACGTAAGATCAGGTCGTGATATCGTTATGTAATTCAATGAATTGTCCATTCAATTTATCTCATTACTCACAGTTGACTCATATCGTCTAATTGTTGCTTGTATTTCGATGCATTACGTTTCTAATAGATTAATTAAGCTGCCTGTTACATAATTCAGGATTTTTTCGGCTACTACGGTGTAAAAATATTTTAAAACCTATCCTAAAGTTTTTCTTAAGCATTTAGTCAAAACGATTGATATTATTTCTTAAACTATTACTATTTAAAGTACTAGCTCCTTTTTCCATAAGAGAAATAGTATATTTATTGTGACTCTTCATTGGCTAGTCAAAATATATTTATATGCTATTTCTTGTTAGTTTTTGCAAATAAATGGTGTTAACTGTATTTTGAACATGACACAATTCTGCGGAAAACTAAAGATAGCCGTGAAAATTAAGTGGTCTTTAAATCATTCAGATTTCTCAAGTTCTCACGGCAAAAATCAATATGAACACCAACTCGCGCCGAGTTCGTGATGAACGTACTACCTTGTTTATGCTAATGAAAACATCGATCCTACTACAGCCAACTATAAAATCAATGTAAAATCATATACTATTACACGAGGCAAGTGCTCAGGGCCCTGTAACAAGACTCCATTTAGATTAGGGTTCGTTGTAACATAGCCAGCTTCGGCTGAATAGTTCGCATCGGGAAAATAACTTTTGTTTCCATTGGCAATACCAAGGCCAAAAGTCGTAGTTGGCCCATCCATGCCGTGGTATATGAGACCCCCCGTCGATTCATCGTTGGACCACCGACGTCGACGACCGCTCGCTGGGATGAGGGACGTATCACTACATATGATGCGGGAAATAAATTTGATATTAAACAAAAATGATATCAGAATGATTGAGATACTGATGGCGCACTTCAGATGAGGCTCGAAGTAGACAGACACTGGCTAATGATGATGGATGGCAATGTAAGAGAGCTAAGAATGTAATTTGGTTCTAATTAATTTAAATTCTAGTAATGGTGATTGAGACGCAAAGGCTAATGAAGTTAGAGAGACTAAAAATACTAAATTTGATTATAACGAGTAAATCATAGTCGGCGGAGACCACTTTAGAATGGCATTGGAGCTATTCATTAAAAGGTTGAGATGATGATATAAGGGATATGTTAGCAGATGGTTAAACAAAAGATTTTAAAATGAGCTCAACATAATTCACAAGAGCTCTACACCATTTCCAATTCCTTTTCTACTTAATCCGAACAATTTCTAGTTAATTAATAAATTGCAAATGTCGGGATACAGCGAAACATATAAAAGCTTCAAATGAGCTTTCGAACACATTGTATACCTAGAAGTTGTACAATAAAATACCTTAGTACCGCATCCATAATTTCTTGCCCTTTCCCGCATGATGCGACTAGCGATACAATCGCACATTGTGCACCCCGCGGACTCGGGACGGTCGGGTCCCGGGGACCCGGTGATCCGACAATTCGATACATACAGACGAGTGGACCCCGCGGGGTACCAGCCCGCTATTACTGCCATTTACTTGCTATACGCTAGTCGGTTTCAATTATTTTGGGTTCCGTAACTTAATTTAAAAACTACATATATACATTTGGTAAAATCATCTTGCTAACATTACAAATGCGAATGTTTGTATGTTCGTTGCTACCCAGCTTCGTAAGGGCTGAACGAATTTGGATGGGATTTACTCGACCTGGAAATTAAAACCAGGACCTACCATACCAAACGACCGCCCAGGCTATTAGTTGATTTGAAATGATTTCAATACACATAAAGTTTTATAGCCTCTGGTGGCACATTTTATAATCATTTATTTGATAGCTATCTGTGGATATTGTACTCGTAGTAGACTGCAATCGTGTTATTTATTTTATGTATACTTTTATAGATGTATTTATGTTATAGCTGTCCCATTTAATTCCATGAAAATTATAATTAATATTTATATGATTAATTTCATTTATTTTATATCTTACGTTCTTTGAGAGTTAACATTAGAAACAACAAACATTTAAACGTTGTCAAAGGACCCCGAAATATAATCAAGTGAATATAGAGAATAAGCATTTCCTTTTCAAACACTGCAGTGATTTATAACTTTTTTTGTGACGCAGTTCCGGGAGTCAATGCTGTTTTTATTAGCTATGGTATGACATTGTTATGTTTTGACAGGGTGTTACAAAAAATACACATTGTGTTTTGTTGGCAAACATTTTTTGTATTGTGTCATACATTGAGATAAGGCTGTGATAGTTTGATTTATTTTAAACTATTTTTAAATTGAAACAGGATGTTGAAATTTATTATGTTATACTCATGATTATGTTTTTTATGTTTGAGTAAGAATTATATTGATACAATCAGAATGTAAAAATAGTCCTCATCCTAAACGAGAAGATTTATTATGCTCTGATCAAAATACAAGCAAAAACAAGGATTGAAAAAATCTTTATAACCTCCATTTTATTAAGAACACAACAAGCCATTTCATGATCCATATCGGGAATCAAAAAGCGAAACTGTGTTTGTGCCGCAGTTTCCGATAACACGCCTTGTAAAGGACGGGCGGACAAAAAACCAAGTGATTTGTTAGTCCGATGAAGACCTCGGGTTGTTTTTGTTTACGATTCCAATAGTTGAGGATTTATTCGTTTTTGTTTGTTTTACAAACACAATACAGTTTTGGTCAACAGATATTATTTCACAGGGTCGCAATGTTGCCGCAAGAACTTTAAAAAACTCAAGTTTATTTTTATTACAATATTATGCTTAAAATTTTATAGTAAAAATATTTTAATGCAATGGATTTTACACAGGACACGAAACTAAAAAAAATATTATTTTACACAATGGTACTCGCAGCATATTTAAAAAAAAATATGCATCGTTACTCCTTTGCTCTACTTTGAATGCACAAATATAGCCGATCCTTCAGTAGCTCGCATAGCTCATCAAATCGTGACGCCAACACCGGTAGCCGACAAATGAAGATTAATCGCTACATCGCTGTATCTCGAACCAGATCTCGCCAGTAATTAACTAATACAATTTCATACAAGCCATTGGCTTGGATCGATTCGAACGTTAACAGTTTTTAAATTGCTATGTTTGCTACTACGTATTTAATTACGGAGTGTTTCTTTACTATTTGACTTGGACTCAATATTTATATTTTTTAGGCATCTGTTAGGTACTACATATCTATGTTTTTAGCATGTAAATCTATCGCCCTGCTTTAGATATTGGCACGTCAAATTATAAATGAACATATTTGGAAATAACAAGGACTTAAAATTTCACAAATTTCGACAAAAAAAAGACCCACTTGTAAATAGTAAAAAAAAGGTATCCCATCACATCTAAGCTCTTCTTACAAAATCTGTAAAAAAACAAGAATATCATTGCGCGCAAACGACATCGCGATAATGTCCTCTCAAATTACTAAAACCAGAATAATAATAGCAGTTATTACTGCGATTTATCATTCTCATCACGTCCATTGTATCTCAAGTACGCTTAAAAATTCACTACTCGTCTTCATTTTAATTACCACTTTAATCTGAATAATTCAACTTAGTTTTCCAACATTAAAAATTGTCAAAAAGTTATGTGGTCCATTGAATGTGCATTGAAAGTTTTAGCAGCAGCCTGTGTATAATAGAGTGCGGTACCACACCGGGCGGCGGGCGGTGGCGGGCGGTGGCGGTGTGTGGTCGCCGCTAGTGGTCGCAGTTCAACCTAGTTTTATTTCATGAGAACCGGCCCACCGGCCGATATCATTAAATTTATATTCGCGGGCGCAGGTGGAATTATTATCTTTATGCACTAGACACTTTTTTTTACTGCCATTTAGCCACAAAATGTGGTAAGCACAGGGAGGGAATTGGCTTTCAAGATAGCTGAAGATGTGCATGTGACGTATTTTACTGGAGTTGCTTCACAATAGTTGTGATATTGCTTCAATTGATCTCATAAATATTTTGGTGCACTTGTGAGGATTGAAATGCGGCAAAGGATATATATATAAATGTGGATAAAAGGCTATAAACCAAATAGTGGAACAAATATAACCAAATATGAGCTAAAGCGGTCGGCGTGATCAAGAGAGGCGCGAGGAAAATTATGTATGACCTATTTTGGTTATTACGAAAACGAAAATAAACCTCGTTATTGGCCGATTTTTCTTAGTTAAATGATTTTTAAACCGGTGGTAACTTCAGTAGCTCTAACCATACTTATTGTCTTCCTAGGGCCTAAACAGAACAAAATTGTGTTTTTTAGAACAGGTCCGAAGGTATTGATTTGTTATGAGAACTATAAATACGCCTATGGGGCTATTTGAATAAGATATTTTCTTTTAATTTAATATAAGGTAGAACATACCTCAAAACAGACCTCATAGAAATAGAGAGTGTATTATTCGTTAACTAAATTAGGCAATGTTTATTTTCATTTTTTTATTACTTAACCTTCAAAATGTTTCTTGAAAAACTTTTCCTAATTATTTTGAACTTAAAAGAAATCTCGTAAAACTTTGGATAAACGCGAAATTTTTGCAACGCGTAGAACTTGTGTGAACTGCCAGTCGACTCTGAGAAGTAGGTAAGTTATCCCGAAACGAAAAAGTAATAGGCACGAAGTTACTTAGAAATTCTTTCAAGGAGTTTCTTCCAGAAATCTAATAAAGCATAATGGAGCGCTGCCCCTCTCACTTAATTATTTTAGAAGGTGACTACATACATCTAACCTTTTTCGACAATTTAGACAACTTTGGTATATATTTCAGAATCGTTTTTCTTAAAAATGGAGACAAGACATCAATTTAAACTTGGGAGTACATGAAAACAGTAATATAACGCAAATACACGCGACAATCAATAACAAACAGCAATTAAACTTCTATTTCTTGGTACACAATAATTAGAATTAAAAGCTGCGTATTGAGTATTAAATTATTCATGAGTTTGAGCCTTATAAGTGCGGCGCGGGCGTCTGGCCGCCGCCGCCGCCGGTGGCTCAAACCCATTGGAACTATTAACATTTTAATTACCGAGTTATTGGATAGAAAACAGTGGCGATGCGGTGCGGGAACAATGGCCAAGTTGTAGAATTCAATTAAGTGACTTCACCAACATAAATAAGACGAAACGCTTTATTGTCACAGACGGCTGTTTAAAGGGTTACTGGTTCAGTGTTATTTTGTGGAACTTTATCTTATCTGACTTTAAGGATGAACCGTCTTGATCGTTTTAAATTAACAGACTAGCTTTTCATAGAAAGGCATTTCATCGCTTTAGTGGTAGAGGAGGAGTTGAAAACGATCGCCGAGGATCTTTGGTCAGGGTGGTATCACACAATTATACTATCATAAAATAAATTTATAAATTTATAATAATGACGAACGATGTCAAACAGGCAGATAATCCACTTGATGGTAAGTGGTCACCGCCCCCTACAGACATTTGCAACACTAGGGGCATCGCCAATGGTTCGTCGAACCTCGTTGTGGAGTCTCATATGCCTATAATTTTACCGCCCGTGTGACCTTTCTAACCAATACATTAATACAAGATGGTAGTACTTTCCTGGCTGAAATCTGGGCTAAGAGCCCTACTACGTATTTGTGTATAAATATAAATGCATACTGTAAAAAATTATGATTTAGGTTTTTGGAGACAAATATTTACAAAACACCTGTTTGATATGTGTTTGTGTAATTTGGATTCGAATAGCGACATAAGTTGCTGACTGTACGTACATACGTCTCATATTTTAGATGAAATTATGATAGCATCGTATTTTATAACGATGGCCAAAGATTGCTTGGAATCTCATAACTGTGCCCATAGTTATATTTTGATAGTTATTCGTTTGTTAGTAATAAATGTTTATAGTCAATAATAGTCGCTCGTTGATTTTATGGTTAGGAATAACTCGGACGGAATGTATTTTTCAAAATGTTAAGTTTGAATAATTTATCGTTATCACATGACACATTAGAAATGGGCAATAAATATGGAACTGTAATGACTCGACCTCGATAAGTTACGACAAAACATTTAAAATTTTGATATTTATGAACAATTAACTCTTGATCTGCAATAACATTTATTTAGGCCGTAAAAAGCAATGATATATAAACTATAGATAATATAGGTCTGCATTTAGAAATGGCAACCAAAAATGCTGGTAATTGACCTGATTCCATTTAGTCGCGCTCAATCTTAACGAAACTAACGATGTGTATTCATCTTTCTCTAAGAACAGGTACACTCTAAGGTGGCATTTATTTTTTCCCTTTCCTCCCCCGTATAAGCTATCTTGTATTTGCGATGTTTTTGACAGCCGTGATGTTGGTGAATAACGAGCCTATAATGTTATTATATTACGTACTTGGTAAAAAGGCAATCTCTCTAACCGAACCTTGTACAATATTATCAGAGAACGTATCATATAAAAGTAAACCTTATAATAATAAAGTACAATAATAACATTAAACCGTAGCTCGTTAAAATTTAATAAAAGGAGAGTGGATAGAACGGTTTAGAGACATTTTTCGCGCTGGGATATTTTCATAACGACAATGGCGTGACGATATTGTCTAGTCTGGCGAGGCTGGCGCGCGGCCAACGCCGCCAGATGCCGCGCTAGACCGCCTCTAGACGGACGGCACCGCCATGCGCCACACGCGCGCGTCGCGTTCGCACTTCGCGCTGGGACACGCGTTCGGATCGAGATCGAGATACCATGAGAATAATAAATAATAATAATAATAAATATCCCGGGACATTCTTTACACACGGCCATCTGGTCTAACTACTAACTAAGCAGAGCTTGTACTATGGAAACCAGATAACTGATATACTACATATACTACTTTTTTTTTTTCTAAATACATACTTATATAGATATTTACACCCAGACACAGAACAAACAGACATGTTCATGCACAAAAATGTTTGTCCTGGGTGGGAATCGAACCCGCGACCTTCGGTTTGGCAGTCAGAGCGTTAACCACCAAGCCAACTGGCCTGTCAATGGTTCAGTTATGCTAAAATAAGCTCTTTATAACTCGTACACGATGTTCAAGAGACATGGAATATGATTACAGATAGCCTAATATTATTCTAGCCACTTAATATTTAAATGTTGTTTTTATCTTTATTAGGATGGACAACTGCCGTTAAAAGTAGGGCTTAAATTCAAGGCTTAATTTGTAATAAATTGCCAATTACTTTGCATTATTGATAAAACGGTAGATCCTAAATCCAATCGCATTGATAGAACTACCTAACCACAAATAGAAGGAGACAAAAAAACATACATACCTACTCGTTTTACAGAAAAATTGGTGTAAAGCCAGCACAGAATGAGTTAAATAATGTTCCGAAACTTCGGAAAGATGAAACAAGGTGACCTCAATATTCTGTCTCTCTCGTTATCTATAAGAACTCCAAAACGAAGAATTTCTTTGAGAATGCAGATGACGGAATCATCTTCTTTTCTTTTCATATTTGCCTTTTACTACTGCCAAGATTCAGTAATACAACTTCTAAATTCTACTAACTCTATGTGAGGTGTGAGAGATAAATCTATAAGTGAATCCGTCGACGCTATTACTAGTTAGACGTGCCTGAGGTAGATGGTATCTAACTCGGTCTAGACATTTCCAATTTAATGAGAAGTCGAAGAAAAAGCTTTATCGATTTTGAGCAGGTTTTGGTGAGGAACTTTATTACATTACGTAGATGTGGTTAAACGAATTTAGTTTTGTAATTAATAAAGATTATTTCCATGTAATCTATTCTAAATAAAATATTAAAGTTGCAGAAAATAATATTTTACTTGTTAAATCTGACATACTACAGTACACAGAGATCTTGAATTGAATCCACAAATCCACAGGCAGAGGTTCACTCACTACTCTCAATTGTTCGAACCAGCTATTCATTTTTAATATTGTTTTTAAATTAACCATAACCCAATTAACCATGTTAAAGTGCCAATGATCTAACAAAAAAAGTTTTTAATATTCTTTTAAGAACCAAAATACAGAACCCCGTTATTAAATTAACTCACTGAGCTCACAGTTACGCAAACAGTGAACACACGTAATGTTATTTGAGCGAGCAAGCGCAGTGCACATTACTGCACAAGCTAGTTCATGCACAAATTGGATGTAAGTGGAAACAGACGAACGAAACGTACTCATTTGCATTCGTGCTGCAAATACCAAAGGTTAAGCACGCATGTTAAGTTTTCTATTTTAGACTTGCTTTGTGCTAGTTCATTTTATTCTAGCGAGAAAACCACACATCTCTTGCAGAATGGGAGGAAACCTTCCAGTCTATTACACTATAAGCTAGTTGGAGTGAGGTGGATGAAGAAGAAGTAATTCTTAAATTGCAAATGTCATTGGCGGCGGTGATCACATACCATCAACCTGTTTGTCAGCTTATTTCTCCCGTGTGGTCCAAAAAAGTGTTGCGCATATTACGGGCCCGTGGGTACTGTAAGTCAGTGTTAGCATAGATTTAATAAATTACATTGAGTATTCTGCAGAGATGCATGTAACATGTTTACTTACGCTTAATAGATCTCAGTAGGAACTTATTTAAAGGATATGCAAGTACCACGCTAGAACCTATTTGCCAATCATAATGTTATGTTTGCAGTAGAAGCGTACTGTTTACTAACAATTAAAGTTAATTTTAAACACTGTAATCTTACAACCGAACAACTTCCTCTCGACATAGTATTTGGTTTTCTTTCTGGTGCATTTATTTAGGACATTACTGGCATAGCATGATAATTTGGCCTACAGTCATTTAGAATAAATTACTTTTGCGATAACGCTGCTATTGATAATCATATTCTTATAATTTTTTTTATTATAATGTACTGTAGAAATTATTTTTTTCAAATATCCATCAATGTATGAATGAATGAATGAAAGTATTTTTATTCAAATAACCCTTAAAAGCACTTATGAATAATCTGACTCTAATACTTGTTGTAGTTGCTGGCTCCCTTCGTCTACTAAGTTCCCTTGGGTTTACATCCATACTAATTACAGACAACATACATTTATGCGACGTGCGAACAACACCTTTAATAGTCTATCGATAGCTTTACTTTTATTGATCTTCTTAATATTAGTCATGAGTAAGCATTACTCAACCTCAATTAATGGGTATATCTAACACATTAAATAACTATAGACTAATAAACTTGTTTGCATTATAGCTGGAGCTAAATCTCATTTCCTTTATATTTTCTTAACATTTTTATATACTACCACTAAGTTATTTTCGAAATTTTTGCTGTTGGTCGTCCGAATAAAATAAATGTTATATTCAATTAATTATCGAAGAAAATATTAAAAATCAAATAACATGACAAAACAATATGCTGTAACAGTTACAGAAGGAAACATCTAGCAAAAATAAGAGCTTTATTCAAAGTAGAGAAACTTTTGCAGGCGGCGTCTCGAACCAACGGATATCATCGGACAGCTGTTACTCAATGTTATTGTGATTGTCTAAAATTTAAACTTCAAGAGCATCAAATAATAACTGAACCAGGAGACTTACCTTTTAGCTCTTATTGCGATCGAGTGAGACTGGACTGATATGGAATATATTTCACAATAAATGTTTTACAAGTTAGTATTTTTTTTTGTTAAATTGACAATAGAAAAACTATCTAGTGACTAGGTATCTACTAAAATGCATTAATTTTTTATACTA
Organism: Habrosyne pyritoides; assembly: GCA_907165245.1. Taxonomy (NCBI): domain Eukaryota; kingdom Metazoa; phylum Arthropoda; class Insecta; order Lepidoptera; family Drepanidae; genus Habrosyne; species Habrosyne pyritoides. The sequence continues at coordinate 287,157 of OU015595.1, forward strand.
TTGTATTATAAAAAGTGAGTGCTAGTTTTGTGAGTATATGTGGTGGGTGTCTGCTTGATAAATATTTTCCATTTGAAAGGTGCATTAATTCGGATGGACAATAGAGCCCTCAGGAATACGGGTGTAACCGCGGGATGGAAAGCTAGTAGGTTATAAAGAATAATAAGGAGTAGATAAATATCCCAAGATATCTCGGTTGCAATACATCCTTCATTTATGGCATGAGTTACCGACACAAAATAATCAGCATTATCGTAATTGCAGCAATAATTTCGTGTACACAAAAAATCAACGAGACACGGTTCGGTAATGAATTGTCAGCGGTAGTGTCTGGGGCTCCATTTCCGGGTGGAAATGGTTAATTTAGGGTTCGCGATAAGGGTTCGTTAATTTCCGTTACAAGTCATTCGTCATACGACTCGCGCTCCGCGCGCGACCCGGGCGCGACCGCGGGCGCGGGTGGTGCGTGGCGCTACACAATTTTGACATAATTTTCTCATGCTCATTTCCTGTACTTTGGAACTGTCCACGATGTAAAAACACAAAATATTACACTGACTACCTGTCCCCCGCGCTCAACAAATATCAATCCATCCTCAAAACGTTCAGATTTATAATATTAGTAGGATTTTATTTCATGGCAACTAGATATTGAATGAGATTGTGCATCCGATGGCATCTTAAGAATGACATATTCGGACGAATTGATTTCCATAATAAATATAAGTTTGTATAACCATAAAGCAATGATATAAGTTATATGAAACAAAAATCCTTATTAATACATTACTGCTTGTAAACGTAAAATCATGAGATACAAAGCCGCCGTGAGAGAGAAACAGAATTCATAATTTCGCAAGCACTTTTATTTCTCATTTAACAATCGTTATGCGTCAAATTGTTGATTGTTATCATTACGCTGCACCGTTTGGGGGGTGATCGCTCGCCATGATCGCGCCTAACTCAATAAGAGGGTGGGCACAAGAGACAAATTTACTCTAAGATTAAACGCGACGCCGACTCTAACCGGATATTGAAATTTTACGAGCGCACTCCTTCGAAACATGTTATTTTTAAACTTATCTGTCCCTTTTTGTTTAACAATTTATAGCATAGTTCATGGTGACAGTTGGAAGTAAACATTATCCCTTTGTTACATTTTTAAAGTTTTATTTCTAAATTAGACGTATTCTCTAACTACTCAACGCACCTACAGTAGGGGTTGATAATATTGTAAGAGAATTCAATGCATTAATATTAATAGAACATAAACAGAAGATGTGATTTTATCAACGCTCAGAGACACGTCTTAAAAGGGTTCCTCGGGCAATAACGCCCGCAATGATATACGGAACACGTAAATATGTGGAGAGTCTGCGCCTTACAATACACGTACACACGCTGAATTAAAACCTTATCTGATATATACTGCTTTGTTATTACATAGGTACACATTTTCTGTTTATTATAATATAGTTATGTTGGGGTAACGTACGGGTTCAATTTGAGCTTTGTCGCTGAGGAGAAATACGTGGGATTTAGTAAACAATATAACGGTACTTTCAACAATATTATAGCAAACAAAAGAATAATAGAAATGAAATTTCTTGAATAACGAGTATCTAGTTGTACATAAGTGTTTATATAAACCTAGAAATTATTTAGAAATAAATAATAGTAAGGATAAAAGGAACAGTACGTATATTGAAAATAAAACATCTGTCGCGAAACACGAGGCCGCGCTCGGTGAAATTAGAAACGGAGGAACACTTATTAGTTCTACGTTAACATTTGTCCCCTTGTCGCAGATGTAACGAGTTTTTAACTCAATTCAATGGGGACGAAAAATGAGAAGTGCATTTGATTTGATAGACGATATTTTACGCCCATTCATCTGTTGAAAGTTCATAGTGACTGTGACAAATGTTTTAAAGTGAGCTTTTAGTAGCGTGAGTCTGTCTGGAGCTTCTTATTTTCAAATGGCTATTTCCTGTATCACGTTCGTTTACAACATTTATATTAATGCAATAGTGTAAAATTGACTACTGTAGAAGTTACAATACAGTACAATATTAATGCAGGATAGTGTAAAATCTTTTAACGGCTCAGAGCAGGTCGACATATATATTTTTAGCCCTAATGTGACATGTGGTGAGTACTGTCGTGATTTCTTAAGCATATTGGTACTATTAAAACACGAGTTACCAGAAATTTAATACAGGTCCAGATCCATCGCCAAGTGTAAATAAATAAAATAATAATATTTATATTCCTTTGTTCCTGTATTTTTTAATGTATTGATGTGTGTCTTGTTGGTGATCCAATAAATAAATAAATAAATTTACCAAGCCGGTCAAATCGAAAATTAAAATAGCATATTTTTAAAACCTTGCACAAAACATAAAAAATTACATTACTTACTAAAATTAATATTTCTATTCCTATTTATAATAAGTAATTGTTATTCACTTCGGTATGATTGTCTAACTGAGCTGGGTTAGGTTGCCTTTTGACATAAGCCTCCTCCAGAGTGTGCCATGTAATGGCGTCAAGACATATTCTACGCCACTCTTTGGGTAAATCGTCATCCTATCTTTTCAAGGATCTCTCTCTGCTACGATCATCGTCTCTTGGATATGCCAAGTATAATGTTTATCACAATTATTATCGTTTTAATATCAATAAATAACCTCTGAATAGCCCTTACTTGGCTTAAACAGGATATTATAGTGGCTTCCTTTCCTTTGAACACTAACAAAATATAGAGCCCGCAAATATCTTCACAACAATAGAGGAAAACAATCAACAAAGATTTCATAGTAAAGCTAGGCTTCCACGAGGCAGCGAGTAGCATCAAATGGGAAAATCTGACGTTAAGCCCCAACGAGACGCATGTAGCGGGGGCATATCGGCGACACAAAAACGTCGGCTGGACTCGACGGCCGCCATTGTACGATGACAATAAACTGGCTAATGCATGGCACTGCTAATGTGTGGGCTAGCCGATTGTTTGCAGTTTTGAATAAAAGGACCGGCTTAGATGACCAAGTTGGAAGTTACGGTACTGCTGACCGCATAGCTACATTGTGATGTGGAGCTGTATCAAATATACTACGGTTCAGAGACGCGTTACAGTCGAGCGATGTATCAAAGCATAGCGATGTTTCTCATAGTGCTAACAATCAGTACGCATTGCGATGTCAATCGATGATAGCACGTTATGTGGGTGACGTTTTTCTCTCTTTACTTTGGCTTGCGTCTTGCGTCATTGCGTAATAACTGTTCCAACATTGAGATCAGAATTTGAGTGAAAGGAGTTTTTGTCTAAATGAACCGGGAAGTGGAAGTGTAGTCTAGATTGAATCAAAATTGTTTAATAATTCCAGTCCTACTGAAATATCCCACGGATTACGTAACAGTAGGTAAAGTTAGTACTGTTGAAAGCCCTCGTGTTGCAAATAAATTTAATTTACATATCAGTGAGTTGGAACCCTTTGTTACGAGATATTTTGGCCCTTAATACAGTACTATGCAAATGAGCGAGACAAATCGGTTACTATCTCATTTGACAATGCTAACAGTTTTGTTGTAACGACCACTTTAGCAAAATCTCTCTATTATTTCCTTTAGCATGAGATCTGAATTAGTGGCGTCTTAGCTGAAAAGCTGTGGTCTTTTTGCAAGCGAAATCCGATAAAGGTTACCTCAGTTACTAAATGATGGCGTTATTGTTAACACAATTGGCAAGCTATTATGTGATTGCGTTCAGAACTCCAATTCACCTAATAAAATAAAATATTGGAAAATTTGTTTTCAACTAGTTTCCATATGACCAAACTGGCAAATATGTCACTAATAGCATTCTCGCAATCAAATAAAGCATTATTTTTTATGACAAGTAGGCCGACGAACAGGCAGACGGGCGTGACGGTCAGTGGTCACCTCCACCCATGTACATTTGCACAACCACAACCAGGGGCATCACCTGAGAGAAAACACTGCAACACGAGTGCACTACTACTTCACGGCGGAAATGGATATGGCGGTATTATTCCCCGGGCGAACTCTGCACTAAGAGCTCTACCAGTACTTCTGGGATTTACCAGGGTTGAACCTTTATACGCCATATCAATTATGAAAACTAAAAAATTGGGTTCAGGAACTAAAATCATTAACATACAAAACTGAATGATGTGGGAGTTAATTTAGCACTAGAGGTAATATTCCCCGCTAGTCGTCATCACATGGGCCGCGGGCGTATGTGTGACCGAACGGAATTCGTTCCACTAATGTGTTCAATGAGGCATCTTTCCACGCACACTCCGTGTTCCACGGTTCACGGTTATTGTTATTATGCGCTATTACGTCATGTTACGCTCCATCTTTATTGTTTATTAAAGTTAAGTGGCCATTGAATTTAAATTTCAAATTTCGTTTAAGATGTGTGTCCGAAATTACTGCTGTTAGTTATGATTGTACTTCTTGTATTGTCATTAATAAGGTTTAGATTTTTATATCTTTCAACTACTTTTTGATCTCCAACCAAATGCTCTTTCATGACAATTTAATGCTAAATCGCCTAAGTTATATTAATGAAGCTGTATTTTAAAAGAACTACACTAATATCATAGACTAAATGTTTATTTTAAAATAAATTTGTTCCTCTGTGAAATCTGTACAATATACATATATTTACGTTTATGATTTAATCCTTCCATTTTATTTCACTAAAATTAACAATTAAATGTTAATAATAGCTATATTTTAATTTTCAATACGATTAAGTAACACTGTATTTGGTTATGTAAATTAAATCGCTGTTTATATTACATTGTGTTAACACAAAATGAGCGTTAAAGCAGCTGCAGTGTACACGAATCAAATGGTGCAATGAGCCGCGACAAACCGCGTGACCGAACAAATCCATTTGCCCACCAAATACAGTCTACAAATTTTGTATTTTTAATTTTAATTTTGATGTAAAATTTAACATTACCAATATTATCAAAACTAGTATGGTTGGATACCATTGCGTTGGACAGCAGTGGACTACTCACTGCTAAAAATAAGCACGGGCTTCCTGCAGATTCCCACAAGGAGCAATTTAGGCCAGTTTCATCAATAACTATCTAAAATATATTATAATGTTGCAAATTCATCTTGAAGGAACAATAACAGAGTATCACAAAATATTTTTGCAACAGATAATATCGGTTCAAACCGACCCAATGGCACAATTGCACAATCAAAGCTAAACATTCGATACACACAAAGGGTTAATGTAGAGTGTCGAGCGTGAACGCTCACGACGCACCCTTTTAGTTTTTACCAAAGGGCGTGCAAGGGTCATTGTCTCTGCACAATACAAACCCTACGAAGGGAGCCCATTATATTGCAGTTGATGCTGACCAAACATTGAAACACGCAAACAAACATTCAAACTGGTTTGTTTTGATTGCTAAATTGAATTTACTGTGGGAACATTTACAGAGTGATATTTGAATATGTTCTATTATAATAAATCCCGACGTACATGCATGAGAATAAGTGGTATTCCGCTATTGTTTCCATTTTATTAGTTTAATTTACTCTGGGAAATTAAATGATAATAGTAAAGCCTAGAGAAGATGAAATTTCATAAATTACTATGCTACAGCTTATTTAATTCAACGACTCAATTTATTTAGGAGACCATTGGAAAGTGGTGATAAAATAAGGAATCAGTTACGAATGGGTAGAACGATAGCGGTACTCCGAGGGACACATTGGTTTTTTATGTTGATTACTTGTTTGTTCAGTTTCATATTGTAAGATGCAGTAATGCACCGTATAAAGGACATTGCACGCAATTATTAAGAGAGACGCAAGACGGTAGAATGCAACGAAGATACGTATCTTTATAAAGTCTGGTTTCCATAAAAGCTCTGCTAAGCTTAGAAGAAGAATAAGAGAAATCGGAAGATGCACAAGAAATATCCTATCAGTAGGTAAACATAGAATATTGTTGTACCTTTAAATGTCCATTGCAGTAGAAAGCGAAGAGATTAAAGACCTAAGTATGTAACTATTATAGCAATATTAAATGATCAATCCCATAAAGGTGGCCATTAGCACTAACCACTTTCCGGTAAAGCAAACACGTAGGTAGGTAGGTAAGCTCGAATGTGAATTGGAAATATCAACATACAGCATTTAATGTCTTTATCGAGATAAGCCTGCGATTATTTGTTAACTTGTTGTCGGTTTAACAAATAATAAATACAAAAAATACTCAATGTAATAATAAAAATTGTAACATAAAATGTTATTGAAGTAGGCCTCATGCTCCCCTCGTCGTTAGGGGAGGTTTATGTCCTGTACATGGAATTATTTTGAGCCTTTTGATTTTAAAATTGTAACGGTAAAATATATATTAAATAACTAACCTATCATATTTTACATCTTGCTTTGCCTTTTTAAACGTCTACACTACCTACATTATAAATAAAAAAAAAAACTAAAAAACACGCATTTATAGAAAATCCAACTTATAGAAAATAAATTTAAATTAAGAATAATGTAATGAAAAAAAAATATATTTTATTGTAAAAAAAGAGCGTGGGGTGCATGGTGTCAATAGTTATAAATATTTAATTATGAGTAAAGGATTATCGTTTTGATAATATTTTAAAACCTCACGCTTTTTTTACAATAAAATATTTTTTTTTCTTCTTTACACTATTCTTAATTCAAATTTATTTTCTATTTTTTATTTGGATTTTCTAAGTATAAAAGCGTGTTTTTTAGTTTTTTAAACTATTGTTTATTTTTATTTTTTAGTTAAACCGCTATACCTGATCATCCTAGTAAGGATAACGGGTTAAACTATTTAGAATACTGAATTGTCATCGGTACTTAACAAGTATGCCAAATTTCGAGTTAATCCGACGTCTTGAAGGGGTTCAAAATCATGTTCAAAGATTCCGTTACATACTAACATACGTCTGAAGCTAATAAAAGCGTATTAAAAAGTATATAGGTATTTAAGATCCATTCACGTTTAAACGGTTTGACAAATTTTAAAGATATCGTTGAAGAGCTTGATAATAAAAATAATTTATTATTGATGAAAAGTACAGCTTAATATAAGCCCGAAAAATCATAAGATACCTCAAGTCCCCTGGTAAAACAGCACGGTGACAGAAATAACGAAAATCACTGCAAGTAGAGTCCTTAGAACTCTTAAACGGGCTAAGTCTATCTTCTAAGCTGGGTCTAAGCTGCCTGGAATCCGTTCAAGCTTCGGTGGACCTATCTCTCGGCTCAGTGAAATAAATCAGTTGGTATACTTGAAACATTCTTTACGTTAACATTTTCAGTGCATTTACGTCAGAAATATAAAAGATAAACCAATTTTGGCTTATATATTTTGTGCTACTTGAGAAACTTTTCCTGTTTAATAGTTAGCGTTTTAATCTTTGTACCAAATATAACATTTATCTGTATCTAGCTTTTTGAGCCGCAGTTAAACCTGCGTTTCTTGCGATCTTTTGTATCCTGGGACTATAACATAGCCCATGTCCGGAAATAATGTCTTTGTTAAATGTTGGAAGCTGAGGTTCTGATGATTACCCCCCGCAAATATAAAATAATGTCTTTGTTAAATGTTGGAAGCTGAGGTTCTGATGATTACCCCCCGCAAATATAAAATAATGTCTTTGTTAAATGTTGGAAGCTGAGGTTCTGATGATTACCCCCCGCAAATATAAAATAATGTCTTTGTTAAATGTTGGAAGCTGAGGTTCTGATGATTACCCCCCGCAAATATAAAATAATGTCTTTGTTAAATGTTGGAAGCTGAGGTTCTGATGATTACCCCCCGCAAATATAAAATGTCGCAATATTCACATTTTCTCTTTTAATATTAGTTATATTATGTAGTTATGCTTCGCCCCTCCAACAAAATGAATAATTAAGCCGATCAGCCGATCAGCCGATCAGCCGATCAATCTCTTTATTCAATTATGTATGATACAAGGTTTTTTAGACTACACTAGTATAGTCTATTAACTAAGTACAGAGCGTCTTTATTTTCCAAGACGCTGCGATCATGCGCAAGTAATCTGTTTCATTCCGACCACCTGCAGTGATTATTGCTCACGTCCCGGGTTTAGTCGTAAAGATACAATTAAATCTATAGAGATAGCATACTGGGAAACTGAATCTCAGCATACTGCATATTTTTGTGTAGTTATACTTCTTTTGGCGCGTTTGGGAAAATATATCAGTGTGCTTGCGTGGGACGAAGTTGCGCCCACCGTTGTACCTGTCACATAAATTTAATTCAGACTTTTTGTAGTATTTAGTTTCTTCTATTGGTCGATTGCTAAGTAAAAAGTTGTTTATATGCAAAATCATTTATTTTATTTTTTACACAATAGAAGTATCTATTAGTAACTTCGTAGTAGCTTCAGTAACTTTAAATTTGACCTTCATAAGTGCCTTCCGCGGGCCTAAACTGAATAAATGGTTTTGAATTTTGATTTTAATATTAAGTATTGAGTATTTAAGTATTTAATAGTTGGTGAACCTAATAAATACATTTAAAAAAAATGTCAGGTGGGGTGACAAACCGACAGACGGTCCACCTGATGGTATGTAGTCACCGCCGCTACTAGACATTTGTTACACTAATGGCATCGCCAATGCGTTATCGACCCTGAGACGTGAAGTTGTTAAGTCTCATCTGCCTGTAATTTCACCAATCGTATATTCCACCCAAAAACAAACTATTGTCAAGAAAATTCATATTGAGCATGTCCAAAATATTACTATCATCAACATATTGCAAGTTATTTACAAGCCTTCAAATCAAATATGTATTTTTTCAATACTGGCTTGTTCCCAAAAGCCACAAAACACGGTGTCTAACCAATGTATTAATTAACCGCTCACGCTCATCTTTGGAATGAGGACTCAATTATGCTGCCCACATGCTACGAAAACTCGCTTTTAAAGTGTTTGTCTCAATAACGGCGAGTAGGTGAGGGGATATTCGACTGGCTCGTATGGCCACGTCACATTTCGACTGCAATCTCACTTTGCCCTTCCAGAAAACCAGCGGCTTCAATATTTTATACCGAAGCAAGCTAATTTCAAGGGCGAACCTTTTCAAAAAGTGTGAGGAATACAGTGGTAAAGAATTATTGTAACTATTTTTTTGGGATTCCAAAATAACTCTCATGTTTCATTAAGCATAGAAGATCAAAGATAAAAAAACCTTGAATTCGCTTTTCGCAAACAAATAAATGTCTAAAAGGTGTTACGAATCTGAAGCCAAATATAAATAGAGTAGAAATCATAGACAGCCATAGCTAACATGCACCGGTCCTAAGCGTTAACTCAATTCACTCGCTACCGGTCGGACGTATTCCCTATTCCCAATGGAGTATATTGAGTAAACAATACTCACGAGAGTTGATAGTTTTGTTTCTAAGTGTAAAGTGCTTTTTACTGATCGAGTGTTTAGTGAAGTGCCAGTTAGTGATGATCGGTTTATTATTAGTGTTTCTGTTGTTTAGTCTGCGAGTGATAGATGTGATGGAGCGACCAAGTACTTTTGAAATCAATATAAAAACAATATGATTTCTTAGTGTTAGTTTGCACTTCTGCGGGGTTCTTTGGAGTAGCTACTAATTTGGCTACCAACCATAAAATAAACATAACGCCAAATAGCAGTCTTTCTGCAAATTGCAGTTGGGAACCGATTCCCCACTGGCCTTTATAGATCCCCAACACAATAGATCCCTCTGGTATTATGGTCGTCTATATGCGACAATAACTACTTACCATCAGGTGGGCCGGTTACCTATTTATTTTATACCACTTGGGGCCACGTCCAGGCATACGGTTCATCTGATGGTAAGTAAGTGGTGATCGCCTATTGTTGCATAGCAAAAGCGTGCCTGTCATTTCACCGCCCTCCTTATCGAAATGGGTAAGGTGTTAGCACTTCCCCTGACGTACTCTGCAATAAGAGCTCTACTACTCTAACATTTTTAAAATTATTTAATATCGATGTACGAATTGCATTATAGTATGAGTGATATGAGAGAGAGGTATGAGAGAGTAAGAGTAGCAAACCGTACTTGTACTTAATGAAGTATTCATGTGGTCTTATGGATGGACACAGATATGTTTAAATTTTCATGTAATAATGGATTTACTTGATGCGCTTCGCAACTATCCGCCGGTTCAGCGGCTGCCATTAGTCGGGAATAGTCGGTAATAGTCGGGAGAGTTCGTAGAGGAATCAATTAGTTCGACACCGCGCCACCATTAACGTCGCCGCGATATTCGGTTAGCGATTATCCTTCATGTCATGGGATGCAGCGAGTTATATGTAAGCGAAATAGTATAAAAAAAAAATATATATCTAAATTTGCAGCTTTCTGGGTTAGCCGCAGTTATTCCCAAGATAATAAAGAATTGTATCCATCAAGAGATAACTAAAACGCCACCAGCAATATTTTATAGAGGGTCAATATTTTTGGAAAAACTTGTACGATTTATTTAAATGAAGTCCTTTATTGAAAGCTTTACAAATTAAAAAAGATTTACTTTAATTGTACAAGTACCTACATCAGTGAAGTTATGAGAAAGGAAAGATTGTTTCAAGCAGCCTGTAACGTATTAACGTGATCTCAACATAAAATGTACTCGATCCCGGCTAAAATAAGTATCGGGAAAGGAAATTTAAGTTCCCATAAATGATAATAATGGAAAAGAAAACGCCTTCACCCACATCTTGTGCAACCCTCCCACACACTATCTGGCACAGGTTCCGCGGCAAGCATAACTTAGAGCAAACGGCGCGCGAGCATTCCTCCGGGAATCCGCGGTTCAACTACGAATGCTTCCGAATGTTTCCGAGTGCCGTTCAGCCGTGAGCTCACCTCACCTAATGAACCGCCTCCATTTGTTCTGTCACCGGCTACAGATTTAATTAACAGGATATCGATGATTCGATGTGTTCGAACCTCAACTTAGTATGGTTTCTTGGAATCGATGTAAAGTCTTACAACTATCTATGAATTGAATCACGGGTCTTATCAGCGTTAGAGGCAGGTTTATGACTTGTGTAAATGATAAAGTTGAGGTTTCCTATCTCACAGTGTTACCAACTAAGTAACGCAAAAAAGGTTATTCTTTAATTACAAAATTTCCATATAAGCCGAGTTAACACGAACGCATCGCATATTTCAATTAGTCTCGAATTAAATCCCCCAAAAAACACGGACACAATGTTATCTTTTCCTATTTGTATACTTTGAAGATTTCACGGTGCTCCCGCTCGAAATGAGCCCGTATTCTTGAGCAAACAGGGGTTAATTTCGTTTGATGGGAAGGTAAATTTGCATGGAAACGTAGGACTGCGACAGGCCGGGGGCGTACAAACATTCAATTAACTGGATTTGACCTATCCCTGTCACATCTATAGACTCTGGCGTATACGCACAGCGAAGAACTTTTTAATGTTTTAATTCAAAAAGAAAAAAATACACTCTCTCATTGTGTGTTTGTTCTATGTGGTGTTCTACCTATAAACAAGATAGGTAGTGACGCACATTATGTCGAAGACTTTTGTACTTTGAGCATACTCGTATACTTGCCAAGTAAAATTGTGTTTACCGGAGCTTATTTCATTTAGTCGGTTATCTAACCGAACAGCCTAAAACTAATGCTAACCCAAACAATTGGGATGTTTAATCAAAACTGAGTGAAACCCCTCAGCCTCACTACCGGCGGAAGTGCCTTTCCCTTTGAAAATTTGACGAAAACCACGAGCTTTAGACGCCCCGCGCCGCACTAGCGTTTCGACTGTACTTGACATATTTCTTTGTGAAAATTGTGCAACTATTAATGTTGAGAATTTTCACATATTTTTTACTGAAAGCCGGAGCTTTTAAAATTTTACCCACATTTTTATTTTCGCTACAATTTCAATACACCGAGACGCCTAAAGAGTATACCGATGACCACGTACGCCTTGGACCGGGTGGTCAACAAAAGGATTTTCAGAGCGTTGGCAGCCGGCCGGCGGCTGCCCATAAAATGCTGAATCTCTTGTTAGGTGTAATGCACCGAATGGCGAACAGCCATATTGCGCCGACTACAACGATTTGGACCAGGACAGATGATGATATAGGTTTTAATAACACCGAAGCTAGTAGAGCAGAAGTAGTATAGTCAAATTTAATAATTGTTTTTAAAGACATTAAAACCATCAAACAAATCGGTTCTTCAATACCTGTTCAATAATTTAATAACATGGAACTACGACAAAGCATTTTGTTCCGTCAGTTCATTAATTAAATCACAATACTCCTACAGTAAAACCAATTCGATTAACAAAAAGCTTGATGGCAAAAACTTGAGACAAGCGGATTTGTTGACAGCCAACTTCACCGAGAGCTTTATTTATTCGCATAATCAAGTTTAAAGCGATCCGCTTCATTGACAATTACAGCGAAATTAAGTTGGTTAAAGTTTTCGCGACCTTCGTTAAATGTCAGCGAAAAGATTTGTAATTTCACGTATTCGAAATTGTACCTTAAGTGTACCTAGCTAAGATCCTTGCGAATGTAAATATATAATACTCTTAGTAAACATTATTCTCGTACAAACGCGTCCAAAATGTATGTGATGGCAAATTCAGAATACTTAGAACTTATTAGAATGTAACTTATGTAACTTAACTGTTTGTATTCTGATCATTATGGTTGCATTATTAAGACTTCTGGAACTTTTGGCTTAATACATTCTTGAAATAATTGGAATTGCAAGTTAAATTCCATTAAAATATTTATTTAATTATTTCTAAAGTACATATTTTACATGGGGGAGGTCTATGATCTGCTGTGGACATCTATGGGGTGAAATGATAACGATAAAAGCAATGGACGTATAGTTAATCGTAATTTTTGATTAGAAACGTGTTCCTGAACAATTATGAAAAGTACATAAATTCTTCTGACGACGAGTATTGAGTCCTATTATTATATTTTGTTAGTATACTTCGAAGCTTTTTAATATACAATACTAGCTGTCCCCCGCGGTTTCACCCGCGATCCCGAGGGATGTAACATTTTCCAAGAACAAGAAGTATCGTTTGTTACTTCTGATGCCTCCAAGAATATGTGTACCAAGTTTCATGATGATCGGTTAATTAGTTTTCGCGTGAAAGCGTAACAAACAAACTTACATTCACATTTATAATATAAGTAGGGATTGTGGTCAGTTTTAGTGTATTCTCTTCATATAAATAATACTAGAATATTAAACTCACTCATTGGCAAGTTGGCTATCAAAAATAGAAACTTATTAAAAGATAAGGGCCTCAATCTACAGGCTCCTGTAAAAGTATATGTTAACTTTAAGAAGAAAAAGCAGTGGCAGAGTATAATAAAACCGATACAATAGAGTTGTGTTAATGTTCACGGGGCTGCCTAATTACCCGAGAGGCGTACATTTGAGACTAGCCACCGGAAGCTCCCAGACTTGCTCAGACAATAGGCTTAGGAGTTTAATGAATTAGTTATTCGCCCAATTCTGAAGTCTAGAATGTGAGAGAACAAGAACCTTTATCCATTTACTAAAGTCTGTACTGAACTTCTGTAATGTAGTCAAATTAAGCTTTCTGTTCCTACAGGATATTTGTTTAGAAATTGGTATCTGACTTGATAATTAATCATAAAAGGTTGAACTTCGTTTAAGAAGATAATACAATGTAACTGTATTATAAAAATATTAATATTTTTAACATCAATTAAAGCTGATATTATCAAACTTACATTTCAATCATTGATTAAATAGGTATATAAAATATGTTTCGAAACCGTACAAATTCATAGAGCGCATCTAATTGCGTTTTCCAGCAAATTTAACAACATAATACTCAGACAAATAAATCAATGAGCACGCACCGAATCCACAAGCGACATTACAATAAATTGGGATATTCCACGCCTACCGACATAATGAGGGCCCATTGAAGTCGTCGATAGTGCTAACCGTCCACTTGCCGACCGGTGTCCGCTCGACCAGGGAACGCTCCCAAATTCCCAATAATCCAAATAAACAGTGGAGGGTGACCGTCATGTCAAACGCACGCGTCAACTTTATCGCTCTCGTGCGCTAGGACACCCCTCGATACCCTCAAACTGTTTATGTTCTTATTGATTGTACTATTTGTTCTGAAAATATTGTCCCTCGCTCATTATCGAAATTACGCACTAAGGGTTTGATTTAAGAGTAGGACAAAGAATTTAAAGAATGTTATGATTTTCAAATTTGGTATTTATTTTTAAGATTTTTTTGAATATATAGGAAATAACGTTTTTAAATACATCGTTTTTTAAAATGGACTAAGTTTAAAATATTTCTAGATTTTAGCGTAGACCTAAATGACTTCCTGAATTCATATTTTCCTATTATTTGTATTAGTGGAACACTAACTAATAATAACGGATAACTTAAACAAAATAAGGAAGCAAGTAAATGTTTTAGAATAACTAAACAATGCAACAGGCACGCTCTAACCCCTTTAACTTTGATCATTATTATTGGTCGTTACCAACTCAACTTAGGCGATTATACAAAGCATCTTATCCATTGCGGTCAACATGTATGTCTATACTTTATGAAAACTAAATATTGTCTCGTGTGTAAAGACAACGGATAATCTAGCCGCAATATATCTTTACGATAGGATTTAATGTAATTTCCCATAATAAAGCTTCTATTTCTTTATTATAAACAGCCCCTTAAACAAAAGTGTCACCCTCGCCTCGTGGCTTGATATTCGCGCCATCCGGTGTTTTATCATTTTTTCGATCGCCACCATCGCCTGCGGGCGCGGCAGATAACTATGGGGTTAGTTGACAGCTTTCAACTCGGGATTAACTTCGTACAGCGGCCGTGGAGCGAGAAAAAATTTAATAGCTTTTTCGAGGAGATTGGCCTTTGGGACCCCTTTTTGATGACGCGCTAGTTATTGCGAATGTTATTGTCTGACTAAGTGAACGATATACAATTGAAAAAGAGATTTCTCAAATTACATATTATGAATATTTCAGTCAATATGCTGCCATGAACCGAATGGATAATAAGATTAATGGGAAAGTTTGTGAGGATAGATGGATGGATGGAAAAACTACTAATCAGATTTAGATGAAACTTGGCACATAGATAGTTTATAACCTGGATGACTTTGTATCCGGGAAAATATAACAAGCCCACGAAATTCATTCGCAATTTAGAAGACTATCAAAGTAAATATTTACAAAGAACTTTATCTCCATTACCGTGTATTTGCATCGACAATGCACGTGTTGCGAACTGAATAGGATGAATTATAGCCATGTAATTTTGTTTGCTATAGACCCGAGGCTATTTCAACCGATCATTAATAAAACGAACGATCATAAATAATAATGACATTTATGTTGAAAACGTAATGCCAACTTATTATACTGAAATTAAGTTGGGAAAAACAAATGGGAATACAGCGTATGAAATTTAGCTGGAATAGAAATGGTATGATTTGATTGATAAGGAAGCTCCGTATGTAAATAGACATATTATAAAGGTTCAGCGGAACAATAATTGAACATTCTGATCTTACCAGTTTGCATTTTGAGTAAATTTGCGTAAGATAATACAATTTACTTTTTATTTATTTCACATCTTTTTAGAATATGAGCTACATTAGATGTAAAAGGCAATACTTTGATTACAAGAACCAAGTGGAACTTCACACTTTTGGTAGGTGGCTTATCATTGAACGCTAGTTACGCTAGTTGATCAATTTAATGTTGACAGTCGAATCAATAGATCGATCAAAACGCCGAGACTGTTGATTAACTACACTTGCGTTCAGTGATTTTGATTTGAATGACACATATAGTTTAGTCAATTTAAGCGCAAACGCGTTGGAATATAATATTGTACCCTTATGCTTAAAACTTACCTGATGGACAAACACAATCTCCATAGTCCCTGATGCTCCTTCTAGGCCTCCAGTACATCGGCGGCCTCGACAGCACCTCTCTCCGTAGCCTCTCTACCAGTGGCTGTTGCGGCTCCAAGACTGCACTCCTCAACGCCAAGTGCTGCTCCTCCAGCAACGACAGTCTGTCCTGCAGCCCTTGCTGCTTATATAAACTATACCCGCTCGAGATGAGACTCATGGCACATGCACACCACAACACCACACAGTAAGCCCAAGGGTCTCCCGGACATTTCTCCTCACATTTATCCCATTTCTTTTTCGATTCCTTTTTTTCTTCCTTTTTCGCGTCTTGCGGGGGCTTCACGGCCGGAGGCGATTTGCCTCCTATTTTTAAAATCATTTTCATTAACCTCATGAATCGCAATTACAGAAATGTTTCAGCGTTATCATCTTTAGCGTTCTCTCCGTTGCGTCCAATTTACGTTAAAGAGATACATCTTACGCACAATAGCGCGTCCGGCTCGGAGCTTTTCACGTTAATAACCCGTTCTATTCTTTCGGAATCGAAATTGATACTTCGATAATTCAAAACACAAACAAACTTAAATCACACATAAAACCAACGAAATAAAAAACCAAACCAAAAGAAAGAGGATCACAATAATATTTGAAACTTGAATAGAAATTACAGTGGTTATTGGAACGATCGTGTTTGAATTCGTTGTGAGCGCGCGAAAACTGGGTAGGGACGTAGTATCTCGTCGGCAGGCGGAACGCCACTGACTGGCTGATCAGTGGATCAACTGCTACGGGAGACAACGAGGCGTGCGCTGCGACGACGTCACACGCGGGATTTCGTGAACATTTCGAGGACTCCCTCTGAATTTGTGAATTTTACGTACACGACAAACTAATTGTGCACAGTTATTGAATAACCGATTGTTCGATCTAAACATTTAGCTGGCAGTATTGTAGTTGAAATTTAGTATTAAAATATCGATGGTTTCGGATTCAAAGACGAACCGGAATATCAAAAATTCCAAGAATCAATACAACTTGCTAGCGATAATTTTTTGCGCTGAAATAACTTAGCAATCAAGTTCCACGGAGCGTACAGAGGCATGTTTTATAGTCGGATGGTAGTTGGGAGTTCGTCGGAAGGCACATATTAAAGGGATGCGTGCAAAAACGTGCAGCAGGAGCGAGCCAAATTGGGCGCCATCGCGTCAGTTCGCGCGGAAGAACCGAGGGGGGACTCCAATCCAGTTAGTTGCTCGCCCCCTCACACCACCACATTTTAACACTGGTTTAACTTTAAATTGTGTCTCTTTATCTTTTTATATATGGAATGAAAGAGATGAAGTATGATAAAACACTAAGCCTGTGTACAATCTGTACTTTGTAATAAATGGAATGTAAATGGATTCATGAGGGTTTATCGAGATGAAAGTATTTGCAAAATGTTTGTAGGGTTGTTACTGAACAATATAAGCTCGATATACGAAATTGATTGTACTTTATTAAATAATATTCATGGTCATTATATTTGAGTTATGCAGTTTTTGTTATATTAAATATACCGGTAGGTGATAAGACTAATACGTGGTCCATATTATCATAAATTCATCGTGGGTTGGTAACATAAGTTCCAAACTTCGTAGCTTCAAAGATCTCTATCGATATTAATTAAATTTGTACAAAATGTAAAAGAGAAAAAAACAAAAGGATGTTTTTAACGATAGACGTCATTAATCTCTTTAATAGAGTCATTAAAAACCAAGTGGCAGCCGCAAGCACCGAACGATACAAAAAATCTTACGCCACTTGAGTCCTGGCACGCATGATGCATCACGAACCTTTGTAATAAAGCACTCATAATAAAATTAAAAGATAACCGTCCATCGTGAACATACCGATCTAATAAAATACCAAACTAAGGCCCTTGCGTCGTTATCAATACTAAAGAGATCTGAACAGTCACTTGAATATTTATTTACGTCCATTACAAGTTAGTTTTAGTCGTCTATTACATTTCATAGTTTAGGTGTTTGGGTAATGGATATGTTCACTCGAGAAATTGCTCCACTGGCGACAGAATCTGCAGCATCCGAGCGGAGGACAAATAGCAGTAATTAAAAGTAGATTGTCGTTATTTAGCGCTAGTGTCGAGGCATCGCCGGACGTGTGCGGCCGATCCATCTTCACCGCGCTTGTATAAATTTAATTTAAACTTTTGTACTCCGTCAAATGCAGAGTTTAAGACACCCTCTTCTGACACTTCACTTTTTTATTTAATCTTGTACACTCTTAAATAATTGAGCGAGCCCACGACGTTCCCTCCGAGATGAAAACTTTCGTCCATAGAATATTCTTGGAAACTAGAAGTTCGGATAATGATTATGGGAGTCCGACGAGTGTCAAGGGAAATCTGAATGTGAATTAGCATAATATTTGTTCGTAACTTCGCCCTATTTAAAACTCTTCAGGTTTATGTTAGGATGTCGGCTCGCGACAAGTCTGAATATCCATGTATTATTTAACTCTTTTCGTATTGCAGCATTAATTTTAATATCTTTGGAAGAACGTACAAGACGTTGGCGCAAAGGTACTTAAAACTAAAATTTCCGTTTTAATTCAAAACCGCTGCAACAAATGATCATAATCACGCCGTTATCGGATCGTCAACACTGTTTACAGTTTGCTTCGCAAGTTGCAAAAGTTCGTAACGAGAGGGCACAAACGGAGCCACTTCCACCTTCGCTTTATGAATTGTCGAAGTCCGCTCACCCAGTTGTTGCCGAGCTCCCAATATTAGCTTCAAGTGGTTTAGGATGCTCGTAAATTCACAACTTGGTAAAAATTTTTGGCTCTCCGCAATGCGGTTTAAGATATTTACTGCTACACCTTATTGGTTATACTTTACACTGTGTTCATACGTAGAATTTATTAATGAGATCTGATGACAAACATGTTTTTTCTGCGAATGGGCGGATTGTGTTTGACTATATAATCATACCGAGGTAAGTGATGTGGGCAAACAGAGATTATAGAAATTCAGAGATGACTTGTAGTTAACTAATGAACAAAATTCATATTCAGCCAATGCAAAGATCTAGCTGATGAAGTTTAAGTAGGGATTGAATGTGAAATTTAAATACATAAGAGACGACGAGTATGTAGCATTATTATGCGAAGAGCGGAACCGAAAGCAATTAGACATGCTCTATCCTATCTGAATTCCAAATGGCATTCGATTGGGACAAATAGTCGGGACTCGGGTCCCGGAGAGGTGATGCGTGATGTTTCTATATAATCATTTGTACCCGAAGCTTTGCCCCGAGCCAATAATTGGGAACGTACGTTAAAATCAAAGTTCGATAGGTGTGATTTTGAATGTCAGGAATCCCAACTATACTTGATTGTAATCAAACAGAGGGATTTTAATTTTATTTGATTCCAGTGATGCAATGTTATAATCGCAATTGAGAAAACTTTATACAGTTATCATCTTAGGGATAAGCGATCCCATTGAAGGCAATAATTAAATAACATTTAAAAACGATAACAATGCGTAATAAATATTGGTGAAGATTGGGGGCAATAAAGATATCCCACAGCCGGGGGCGATGAGCCCAACTTAACCTTCAACACGCATAAATCATGAATATAGTTCGATGTACGATACCGTTACTGGAATAAAGTAAAGAGGGTTTGTAGGTTATACTGCCTACTAAAGAAGGAAAAGTAAATGTTATTTTCCGCATAAAATAAGATATTGTAGGCGTATGTGGCGGTGATAACAATAATATATTGTAGGCGTATGTGGCGGTGATAACAATAAGATATTGTAGGCGTATGTGGCGGTGATAACAATAATATATTGTAGGCGTATGTGGCGGTGATAACAATAAGATATTGTAGGCGTATGTGGCGGTGATAACAATAAGATATTGTAGGCGTATGTGGCGGTGATAACAATAATATATTGTAGGCGTATGTGGCGGTGATAACAATAAGATATTGTAGGCGTATGTGGCGGTGATAACAATAAGATATTGTAGGCGTATGTGGCGGTGATAACAATAAGATATTGTAGGCGTATGTGGCGGTGATAACAATAAGATATTGTAGGCGTATGTGGCGGTGATAACAATAAGATATTGTAGGCGTATGTGGCGGTGATAACAATAAGATATTGTAGGCGTATGTGGCGGTGATAACAATAAGATATTGTAGGCGTATGTGGCGGTGATAACAATAAGATATTGTAGGCGTATGTGGCGGTGATAACAATAAGATATTGTAGGCGTATGTGGCGGTGATAACAATAAGATATTGTAGGCGTATGTGGCGGTGATAACAATAAGATATTGTAGGCGTATGTGGCGGTGATAACAATAAGATATTGTAGGCGTATGTGGCGGTGATAACAATAAGATATTGTAGGCGTATGTGGCGGTGATAACAATAAGATATTGTAGGCGTATGTGGCGGTGATAACAATAAGATATTGTAGGCGTATGTGGCGGTGATAACAATAAGATATTGTAGGCGTATGTGGCGGTGATAACAATAAGATATTGTAGGCGTATGTGGCGGTGATAACAATAAGATATTGTAGGCGTATGTGGCGGTGATAACAATAAGATATTGTAGGCGTATGTGGCGGTGATAACAATAAGATATTGTAGGCGTATGTGGCGGTGATAACAATAAGATATTGTAGGCGTATGTGGCGGTGATAACAATAATATAGGTACAAATAGTATTATAATTTAGGGATTAGGTAAGTTACTAAAAAGACTTCAATGAATAAGAATTACGATTACAGTGTTGAAAGGAAAACATTTCTGCTAACACAAGTTAGCCATTTTTCTCTTGGCAACTTCTGGGCCAAGTCTTAACCAAAACACTGGACTAGTTTCGAGTCGCCGCTAACTCTGCGGGAATCGTGACCGCGCGCGGCGCTCGGTTGAAACGAGACGCGGAAACTTATGGAAGTGTTTATTACAGATTTTATTGAAGCAACAACGACCCGACCCTTTTAATGTCCCGCTCGTGATGAAATGGAGGACGGCTTTTTTGTTTCAAACTAATAACTTAATTCTGTAAAAGGAGATGCACTGTTTTTGGGGTTATCAAAAATCTCAGAAACAAAAAATGTATTACCTTTTTTGTTATGATTTAATACAGCTTTTGTATTCGTTAGGCGTGGGAAAGAATGGTTTTATGTTTTGTTATAGCTAGATAGATAGCTACGTAGAATGTTCTACATTTACTATGTATTATATCTAGTGTTACAAAATTAAAGGTCTACGAAATTATTATTGAGATTTTTTTTTTACGATTATGAAACAAACAACGAAATCATTAAAGTTCAGCTAACAGTACACACTGATAAAGAAACTACGGAAGCGGAAACTTTAACACGGCAAACTTAGGACAAATTGTGGGCCGCAGGAAGGGCGAGTGTGTTTAGGACCATCCTGTGGCAACAGCTCAACTGTTAAGAAAATTTAACGAAACCACCCCGACGAGAGCTGCGGACGCTCATTAATACAGCACATAGTGCTCGAGGATGTTAAATCTAGAGGGCGTGTGGGGACCAATTGACGTTGGTCGTGTCAGTGCATGCGTGAGAGCCTTGTGGGTAGGGCTTTAATTTCCCAGTGCCGCCTGTTATCTTTCGTCGTAATTATATACGTGTGCATATTGAATCCTTATTCACTAAAATTATGATTTTATATTATCTTAAAATCGCTCTTTATAGTTGAAATACTTGTTTTTATTCTCTGATTATTACACTTTAAAGTTTTTACAACACTTACCGTATCCGTAATTTATTATTTCTTTTTACTCAAAGATAATGAATAGGTAAATCGAATTGTAATAATTTCTTTCACGAGCACATTCATCAATCTTTGCCAATAGTTGCGTGTTTGCGTGCTGGAATAACAATTCATCTGCTACGTAAATAACTCTACCGATATATTTAATCTATTTCGTATTGGAATAAATTTTATTTCTTTTTATTAATGGGTTTCTTCGCAACTGGTTGTACAGATAACTTCGGATCAGTATTAAATCATATTGAAACTAGTACGTAAGATGCTTTGTACTATTAATGTTTGTGTTAAGTGAATGTTTTTTTTATTTATGATTGTGTTTTTTCCCTGAATGTAACATTTTTTTATGCCACCTGGGCCGACTAAACGGTCCACTTGATGGTAAGTGGTCACCGCCCCCTATTGACATATGCACTACTGGGGCCATCGCCAATGCGTTTTCGACCGTTTAAAGTTTTTAACTCATGTGCCTGTAATTTCACCAGCTTACCTTTTTAATCAAAACTATAATTCAAGTTCGGAAATGGGTCAGTAAGGTGGTTGGTAGTGCTACCCCGGACGAACTTTGCACTGAGAGCTCTATCTACTACTTTCTACAAATGGTAACATATTTGATTAAAGGCAACTAGTCTTTTTCTGTATTCGAAAGATTAGACAACACTGTACCACCACTAAAAATCTATAGATATAAAAGTACCAAAAGTACGTAAAGCAATTTGTGTGCTACCTTTAACGTAAAGTTGAATATATTATAAGAATCAACAAATCAACAATTAATCAGATTGGTTCGCCAAGCTTTCGAGACATAAACTATTTCACAATCAATCAGTGGTCCAGCTTTGCAGCTAATAGTATGACTCATTAGAATCTAGACAATAATTCTAGTTTATTTGATTTCTATTTGTTATTGTCTCAAGGAATGATTGGATATAAATTTAGCGTTATCAGAGAGTCAGTAATAGGAACAAAATCTTTAGATTCTCGAAGCTCATTGAAGCCCACGGTTCGTAGACTCGTTTAGTTAAATTTATTCCCTAACGAAATGTAATTTGTTACAGCTGATTTGTTAGATTGTATCTAAACCTGCTCTACTCCGTGATAGTATTGTGCATTAATCTTATTTACTATCAAATTGCTTTAAATTATATACTCTCAAGCGAGGGCTTATTTATTATAAGTATTTTCAGTATCTCGCGAATGATTTATGATAGAATTTTAATACTCAAAGTTATTTGTGACCACTATTATTATAGATAAGATATTAAATTGTAACTGTATCATAATGCGATTGACATTTATGCATGACTGGATTGCAATAATAATCACGATGAGATGATAAATCTGCTTTTTCGAAATAAGCTTATCACCAAAGAGTTTTCCGAACCGAAATGTCAGTCACACAATTTTTAAAGCCTTGTACAGAAGGCAATAAATTTTATTAAAGGGAAAATTAATCAAGATAAGAGAGTAAATGGTCCGTCCTGGCCGTGATGCCGCTGCCGCTGGCCCGTCCAACGAAGTGCGCATATCTCTCCGGCCACCCGCCGCACTTTGTTCGCACTCATTGGGCTGTGTAAAAAGATACAGCTCCCCTATTTCATTTATACTAGACTGTTTATGTTGCTTCATGTACGGACCGTCCGCTTTATAAATTGGTTTCATTTGGGGAGTAATTTTGTTTCTCGCTTTGATGTCTGCTGCGCTTCTTTTCTTTAATAAAGTTTTTAACAATAATTAGGAGCGGAAGTAAAACGC
Source organism: Habrosyne pyritoides (assembly GCA_907165245.1). Lineage (NCBI taxonomy): Eukaryota > Metazoa > Arthropoda > Insecta > Lepidoptera > Drepanidae > Habrosyne > Habrosyne pyritoides. Next base: position 310,749 of record OU015595.1, read on the forward strand.
ATTACCTATCTGAAAATCTCTTGCATATAATTAATTCATTAACTTATAAAATTAACTTATAAGCGGTCAGTTTGTTTGCTAACGTTTTTATTTTCCATAAATTTGTTTTTTTTTAAATGCCGAAAACCGGCCAAACATAAAGTCGATGCATGACGAAGTACCTGCCATTGGTAGATAAAGCGAAGGCGGTGAATAACAAATGTCATAGGAAGATGGCAATCCGGCCGCTGGCGGGAACTGGCGTGGCGGATCCGATTTAGCAAACGATTTCTTGCCATCCGCGCCACCCTGGCCGTCCCCGACCATTTATTTTCCTACGTTTGATCAGTTAAAGAATTTTCTTTTTACATCTATGTTGTAGATATACCTTGAGTGCACTTCAATATATTCTACTCTTACGTGTAAGTTAATATAGTATTTTATCCGTGTCATATTGGCTTTTATTAATAAGAAAAGTGTAAGTATCACGTTTTTCTAGATCCAAAACTTGTAAAAAAATATCAAGGAAAATAAGATCACTTTACACTTAGGTCAAAATGAATAGGTTTGTATTAAAACTCATGAACTTTATGTTATAAGTCTAATCCGGTATACGTAAAGGCGTATCTATTTTCAGTGTGACATCGAAGTTTTTATCAGATTTCCTCATTCATTGTGATAGTGAGGCTGCATTATTCCTCGAGCGGTCCGTGCCGCAATTTATTATGAACTTTTCAAATCACAAAAAAAACGGTACCGAAGTCGTCCGGTCATGTGTTAAAGATCCCGTATAAATTTAAATAAAGTAAGGAACTTAAATGATAAAAAGTTGTCGAGAGCTGGCAATACAATCTTGTCAAATCTTACAAAATCAAATATTTGGGCGGGAAGCACGACTTTTATTTATCAGGAACCTATGCAGCATGCACTTAAACATAAGTTCGAAGGGCAACTGCTTGTTTTAAAAACGTAACTCTTTTTCAGGTTTACTAATAAGGATTTTCCGAAATTGTTCCTCAATGGGGATAAAAATACATCACTATAGAAAGGATAGGCACCTACAGTATCACAAACCATATTTAGCTTCATAATCTTGCCTAAAGTATTGCTGTGCAGCCTCTCAGGAAACATCATCGGGACGCAAGTCTCATATTTAAGTTAAACTTAGTCGATAAAATACACTTAAAATTGTGAGTGTTTGAAATATACATAATGAATCAAAATGAAATGCATTACTCACTATAAAATATGAAAATAAAAAAGACGGAACTCTGAAAGTATAACGTAGTTTTATTGATGGCGGAGTCGGTTGGTTAGCGCTTTTATATTACTATTGTGGCACTCCGCGATATCAGGGATATAAAAGCTTTTTATTGTACAATTCATTCTTCAAAGCTGTATTTTTGCGACGTTTCATTATTCATGAACACTAACTTTTCATAACTTTTGTTTCAGGATTTCAAACTCGGGACAGATTGATAGCATACTCGAACCAAACTTGAATTTGAAACTATACTATTTATTTGACTTCAAATATTCGTTACTCATGTAGGGTTTTCAAGTTCTTACAAATCGTGTTATCAAATGTAGAACCGAGTGTATTTATGATATGTCAAAACGGTCGAATTTCATATTTGTACTGAGTGTTGAGATTTTTAAAGTCTCTATACTAGATATACATACATTCCTATGTAAAGAATATAAACTGTGTGAAAGAATGGAGTAATTACTGTAGTGATAGTTTGCAGTGAAAAACTTTAGAGGAAGAGTTGACTGGAACAAAAGATATTTCTTTTGTTTATCAAGCGACTTAAAAATCAGTATGTTATTTAATAGAAGCATAATGTAGATACAGATATCTTCGTCCATAGAATTTGCTTGAAACGGTAAATTCCTGAAGTTGATCCTATTTTCACTAAACCAGGATCTGATGACGGAACCTCAGGGAGATCCTCAACAATTAAAGTCACGCATACAGTGTTTGCTGTTAATATATTTCTCTGAATTCAAATCATCGGACGTCGCAAAATTTGAAGTGGAATGTTTATTTTACGAACATTAATAATTAATATCACGTCCCGTCCCCTCGAGAGCACTTCAGTAAATCTATCATCAAATGTCCAACATTAACAAAATTACGGCCATCAACGCTCTTATGACAAATGACAAGGGACAAACTAATAAACTAGGCGACACGGACATACCATCTGGTGTAAAAGCAACCGGGATGTATCTCAATAATTCACTGTAACAGTCTTTAGCATGTGTCGCGTCGGCCTCGGCCTCGGCGTCGTAGGCCCGGCTAATGTTTGTACAAACGTTTGTGGATGACCTCACCGTTGGATAGGGTTGGTTGCTTGGTTGCGCTTCATATTTAGGTATTATAGTTCGATACCTTTAGATACCGTCATGGACTCTATTCGCTCTCGGAACAAACATTTGCGTGCAAATGAAAATCTTAGAAAATCTTTCGACTTTATACTATTAATAGCATAGAAAAAGTTATAATCTGAAATACTTATATACTACTATATATAAATACTATTACTTATACTATCTAATAATTCAGAGGCGCGGCATATCGGGGGCAAAGGCATAACTCGAGAAAATTGGAAATCATAACAATTTGACAAAAGTAACACGAAAGATAGCCATGTAAATACGCAGCCCTTGCTTACACCCCTCGCAAATACCCCTATAAAGCGAAATATATGAGAAATACCAGCGCAGCTTCCAAACAACAGACCACAGAGTCACAACCGCCGTCCTGTTACTGTTTCAAACATTCAGAGTACCCACGACAGAGGTGGCAGTGTAATGTACTCTGTGGCAAGTCCATGAGATTATTTAGGGAAATATTATGCTGGGCTTAACTTCTTTCAGCACTTAACGTACCCTTTTGTTGATATTGGAATTGTGAGGATGTAATGTAGAGTAGATTGTAGGTCATGGACCCATGGTTGTACAGTCAGCGACATAAGTGGCAGAACAGACCCAAATGAAAATACCACACTAACAATGGATATGGAAAATCTTACAGTAAAGTTTTTTAAACGGTGATCTATTTAGCTACTTATATTGGCTTTAGTATGTGAGTTTGACGACATAGGAACCAAAGTTTAAAGTCTTGAATACCAAACCCTGAGAAATCTTATTACTTTTTATAGATAATAAAATTCAGCAAACTTTGCAAACTATCCTTGGCCTTCTCTTTTCAGTGACGACAAATAAAATGGCATGTAGATAATAAAAAAAAGCAAACCATTAATTAAGGTCCTTGTTACTGAAGCTACCAAGAATTCTTAAGCCTTTAATTAAGATAAAATGGTAAGAAACTCATCAAAGTTACATCTTTTTAAACCATTTCGGTATACAATTTATCTAATCTGATCCAATCGTTTTTGATTTTTTATTAGTTTCCATTTTTATAAATCAATAAACATTAACTACAGATGTTGTCAGTATCGAAAATTAGTAAATAAATATTAAACTAAACCACAGACAACGAAAATAAAGATCTACAACCAGATAACAGTGTATCTATGTAAATCGTTGTAAAATAATTGAGCGTTCCCGAGAGGCTGCATTCACACGGTCCAGTTTATCACGTCGATTGAATCCACGCGTGACTGCAGAGATAATGCATCGACTGTGGTTGGGCTCGCGTTGATCACGGAGGAACAGTGGAACCTCGCTTTTAAACCGCTATAGTACAATTACACAATATGGTCAACAACTACAATTAACTAAATCGTTAAGTAATAATTAAATGAATCAGTACTACTACTGTAACTGCTACCGCCGTGAAGCAGTAGTGTACTTGTATCACTGTTCCGGCAGTACAGGAAATTAGTAAATAAGACAGAAACATTATAGAAGTAGTTAGTTATTTTTTTTTACATTTTCTTTCCGGCCTTAACAACAGCCCTTAGCAACAGACTGACAATGAAATTAAATATTTATTCAAATAGGCCTTCACAGGCACTTACTCATTAAACTTCAATATTTTTAAAGATATTTGAACTCCCAAAGTGTCAATATGGCGTACCTTGTCACCGTCTCTCTGACACATTACAATCCTAGGCTGCAATCATTTCTATCAAACTATCAAAGAAACTTGTATTGTACCTTGCTCAACTTGCAAACCAAACCTAACAGGGACTTATACCGTGTGATGTACCAAATTACTCAAAATAAATCCGTTTATAATATAAACATATAAACAGCAAACAAGCAAGTTAATAAAGAGAAGAATCATTAAACATCAATTTACATCAAAGACGGCAAAAACTAACGCATTACGCCCGACAGGGCTTCCAACCGATTATCTAAACATAATAAGCGTCAATAACCGGTTCCGAAACACCCCCACATACACGAGTCAAAACAAAGGGCTCAACACATACACCCTTCGAAGGGAAATTGAGACGTTTGTCTTAGAATCTGTATAAACAGAAGTAGGTAGTGATACTCACATGTAAGGGCTAGGAAGGGAGCATGAACTCAAATAGATATAGCGCTGAGTACACTTTGGAGAGTCACGCTTCAGTAACCTTGGTAATTACAAAGCTAAGATGCTTACATTTGAATAATATTGCACTTTGTTATTGGAAGAGTTTAAACTTGACTGTGGTCGAGAGATACAAAACTCGCTTGGGCAATATAACTTAATGTTTCTTTGTTTTGAAATGATCACCTGTACCCAGACATTGATAAAGTGCCGGAGAGACGGCTACAATGCTGATGCGCTGGGAATGTGAATTTTATTAGAAGTAGTGGAGCTCTTAGTGCAGAGTTCGTCCGGGGAAGTACTACTACCTTACCCAGTACCGCTGTAAAACAGTAGAACACATGCATAACTGGGTTTCGGTTACAAAGGTAAGGGGCCGGTGAAATTACAGACACATGAGACTTAGCAGCTTCACGTAACAGGGAGGGCAATGCGTTGGCGATGCCCTTGGAGCCCAAAATTTGGGTGGCGGTGACTATATAGCATCATATGGACCTCCTGCCTCCCTGTTTGACAGCTTGCTTAAGTGAAATTATGCCACTCTCTTCGAGATGGGCGTGAAGTTAAATAAATATAATACACATTGGTACTTTAGACCCTAGATAGATTTAGAGGTGAAACTGCGGTTCGGAAGCTATATTTAATATTATTGAAGAAAATTGTATCTAGTGTTGTAACCGTGTGACTATATTCTCTGAATAAGCGTACAATTATTTCCTAATAGGACGCCAACAAGATTCCTAGAATGACAATCAAAGTGAGTCAAATAAGCACATTTCTTAGCGGAATGTAGTGAAGCGAACAATCTAAGGCATCGATCAGACGAGCGATCGGCCGATAGAGCACGCAGTTGCGACTGTTCCCAAAGCCGTCTGCAGGCTGTTGTCGCCCAAAGTGCCGATTGACGATAGATAAATAAACTGGTACCGATTCTCTACAATCGTTAATAATTTTAGTCAGAAAAGGTTGACATATTATTTGTTTTTTTTTTTTGGGTTTTCTTGATTAAGAAGACAAAGTTAATTGAGTACGGTTGAGTATCTAAATCAAATACACGAGTCCGAAAATGTTCAAGAAATAAAATTGCAAAGTCTAAAGATTAAGGTATTCGTACGTAAAGATGATACTTTTCGTCTCTTTCTCACTTTTCTTACAACTTTAATCCCCTTTAGGTACGATTTTGTAGACCACTCGGTGTAAGGTGTAAATTGCACGTGGTCTTCGATACACTCGCCTTTAGTCACCTCTTACAACACCCTAGAGATGAATTAGGGTGGAAGTATTATTTCCTGCTTCCACAGAGTAAAATAGCTGAGAGATTAATTGAATAGATTCCCAGTGTAACAATTACAATTAAGCAGAGCCCATAGCGACAAATTGTTATCCAATGAGCACTAACAAGACAACGCAGCTATCTCCCATCAAGCGATCGGATACTTTATGTGACTTTAGATAAGTGACTGTGAATATAAAAATAATATACAGATGGTAAACATCTCTGAAGTCGCAGAAATAAAACTTACAAACAAAATGACTTACCACTATATCATAACGCCTACGCGCCATCCATTTTAATCATAAAGAATTCTTACCTGAAAAGAAATATTTTTTTATTATTTGTTAAGGTTCTGCGAAGAAAGTCATAAAACTTACTTGAGTGCAAAAATTCAATAAAAATGAGGGTCCATATAAATTATCTTAGCCCAGGTTTATGAGCTACCTCACCTTACAAAACTTGTAACTTATAACTGATGTAACTGTCGCCAATGTTTTCTGACACATAAGTCAAACATTACGCCTATTTTACGGAAGAAGCACCAATGTAGCAGAGAGCCGAGTCTGTAATAAACTTAATCTATTCTTTAACGCGAGTGTCGCCCGCATCCAATCCATGTCACATGATCACGATCACCACCCGATAGTTATCTGCTGATTGTTACTTGTACATGAATATATTATATTATGAATACAATAGAATTGTGTTTACGTTATACCAAAACGGAATCGAATACGACGTGACATGACGTCTGTCGAATACGTAATTGGGCATTTCGTATGGGGGCTCGATGTGGCCGATTGTGAGATGTAGAAGATAAAAATGTTAACAATTTTATTGTTCACCAATTATAATTTGAGGGGCTGATCTGTGAATACTAGTAAGAGGCTTATGGGCGAGCATTATTATCCATTGGAATTCAATAGCAAAATTATGAACAGGAGTGCTTCTCTTCTATCTTCATCAAATTAATAATTTATTTGCTTTTATTAACTGCTTCTTAATCGTTGTAAAATATGCCCTCATCATAGTGATAAAAAAACTTCTAGGCCATAATCCCCGAATAAACCGAAATCTAAGCATTAAGCCGCACATATCACCGAAGATATCTTACGTCTCAAAGTGACATGTGGTGAGCATTCTGTTAGTCACTTTACCAATCCATTAACTATACCTTGCCTGAACTGGAAATCGAGCCAAGAACCTTCGGATTCAAAGCCGAGCTTGACACCGAGTCGTCCAACAAAGATTAAATTCATTCGAATATTCAAGGCAATTATATCTACCTTGCAGGTATACAGGTGATATAACCAGCCTTTGTCTCTTACTCGCATGTTATGATATCGCTATAAATACGAATAATAGGAATAACTCGTACAGTGTCCGATACTAATTGGCCGTTCTGCCTGCCAGTGCATGCTGGTAATGCCAGCAGTTTGGCACGCACTCGCAGGCAGCTCCGCCACTGCCAATGCCGACTCTACGTCAAATGTGCAGTTATATTGGCACTGTCTTTACATCAGCAATAAACTGAGATGGCTGCTTTATTGCCCACAAGTAAATCCTTCTTAGCCCAGCTTTTAGAATATTTGGCAACGCGTACCGTTTACAGTTTTGCGATTTCTTTAAGTCCTCAGAAAGTCACGGTCGAGGTTTTTATGAGCAATTTTTTTACACAAGTTCGCCCCGAGCTACCTCATATTGTCCCGATAAAGTACCCAAGATATCTTTTATGCGACAAATTTCATTCAAATCCCATGAGCTGATGACACACAAACTTTATAATATAAGTAAGAATATAATATTTGTAGTCGATATACAATCATGAAAATAAGCGCACATATTTTAGACGAGAATTAACTTTTTTATAAGCTTAGTCTATACTATTTGACACCGCAATGGAAATCGTATGTTAACTACAATATTATGTCGACGATATACTTAATAGCAATATGTACTAAGCTATTGAGAGCAAGCGACAGTACCAAATCAAATTTCATGGCACAATACGTGGCGGCTAAACCAATAACATCAGTAGAAAGCCGGCTATTAAGTTAATGCCCATATAAATAGTGTGATTTCCAACAAACCCCGCATCGCACGGGCGCTCCTTAAACCCCATCCCGAGATCCGCCGGTGATGGGATCAATTTGTATAGCTCCCGTCTAAAACCTCCAAACAACTCGCAATCGAACAAATTACAACCTTAATGACTACACTTAAAGCTAAATTTCCCTCATAAAACTTGTGATAGCGGTCTGGAGTCACAATAAACCGGTGGATGGAGCTCGGATGCGGCTGTTGTAACATGGCCCACGACTGGTCTAGTTTCTGCGTCTTTATCGTCTGTTTTTGCTGGTGTCTCGAAGGGGATGGTGGGTTTAGTTAAATTGGTTTTTCTAGGTGTAATTGTAGGTAATTTGTGCACATGAGATGCGGCGTGCCAGACCTTCGTTAGCACTGCGTGGAATGCAACTATATAGATGCCTAAGTAGACTTAATACCTTACCTGCTGCATACCGTTGTTAATGAACGCGTTATATATTTACTATTGATAGATAAGTTTAATTGACCACAATATGACCACGTCTCTACAACATGCACCAAGTGGTCAACGAAAGCCTTCTCAAAGAGGGATTGCTCCAGTCAGTTGTAAAAAAATTGCTAATAATACATTGAATAGTGAAAGACTCACATATTGGTGGAACCCAAATGATTGGAAACAGGGCAAATAAACGATATAATAATAAACTTTAGTATTATAGTAACGCATTTGGTACAACATTCCTGAAAATATTTTCTTAAGTGCAATTTTTTTACCTATTCGTACCGTCACATGAATTTCATGTCATTAATTTTCTGCATTCGACAAGTTCTAGATAGCATCAATGAAATGAGGAGGAGTAACTTGTAAATTGTTTCGTCCTCAGCTTTCAACAAGTGCTCGCTTAAGTTCGTCAGATTTAACTTTCTTAATTCATCTTTTGAGGAACTGAGCTGCACCAAACATTCACCATTATTTACTTGTACACCAAGTTCTAGTAGAAAACAAACTATTCTCCACTTACGTAGTATTTCATTATTCTTTTTTTCTTGCAATGTATTTATATTGAAAAAAAAACTAAAATATGTAAGATTACACATAAGTTTGCGCGTTACAAACTGATTTACAATAAATTATTGAATTTAATATTTTTTTAAATTAAAGTTATAGAGAAATAGAACAAACTAATTAAAAAGTTTGCTCCACGTGTTGTATAAAAATGAAATAAAAATGGCAAATTCACAACCCAACAATTTGAAAGCAATGTATCAAAACCGATAATTGTCGAAAACAGAACGAAACAATTTCCCGTTGACGATTAACTTGCAGGCTTACCCGAGCTTTCGGTAAACCGACAAATTAATCAAATCGGACCGACCGAATCGGTCGTAGCAATTAAACTGATAATATTCTTGGTAAATACCGGATTGAATTGACATGCGATAATAATAGTATTAATTCCGCTTCCGAAGTGCTTTTAACGCTTTGTCTTTACTTATCTTTACATTTAGCAATTCCACGCCAGTATTCATAGAAGTATAATTGCGCGTTACAGTATTTGAACATATTTTGAAACAATCCTACCTTGTAGACAACTCAGTGAGAGAATTCAATAGGTAAAATTCTGTCGCTAAGCATTAAGGCATGTTCCGGCAGTTGCATTTAAGGGCCAATTTCCTATTGGGCATTGTGTGCTTACCACCTTAAGCCACCGTCAGTTACTATGATGAGATTGTTACTGAAATAATGATAAAAGAGGAAAGCGCAACTTACAACTTCTTTTCCCATGTATTCTTTCAAAATATTTTTTGATAATTTTTTTATATTTTTAAAATGGAGCATCATATTTGGTCTCTTAACCAATTAAACCTTAATTGCCAAAACCCTGCTATATTAATGAATAAACGTTAAAGCAAACGCTTGTATACTGTCGAAGTGATGCTTAAGCACCTAATTTTCCGAACTAAATAGTTTTAAAAAAAACGTTCGGTCCCGTATTATTTAGTTTTTTATGTCAAGTAGGCCGACAAGTTACCGCCGCCGCCCATGGAGATCTGTAATACAAGCGGGCATCGTCAATAAATTTTCATAAGATATGAAGTTCTTATTTCTGTCGTCTCTGTAATTTCACCGGCACCCTACCTTCTACGCATAGTAATACAAGTGCACAATTACTTTACGAAGGAAATGAGTATGGTGGTAGTACTTCCCAGGACAAACTAAACACAAAGAGCTTTATAACTTCTAAAATAAAATATGGTGAGAATTCAGTTATCACATTTGGTAGGTATCTAGTTATGCTCTTACCATTATTTTATTAATTCGAACTGGAAAGTTTTGCTAGGATGCAACTTTTAGCAACCCTATACAACTTCATGAATCAATCAGAGCGTATTATGCAAGTTCGATGTTTGTATGTGCTATGCGTGTGACACGGCCACGCACGCGTCCACCTTTATTCATTAAAATAATTGTTCCAAAACACCTCTTATTCCCATTTAATGATTTCCCTTTTCATAAGTTATTTGCTTGCGACAAAGGAAACTCACAAGTGGACTTAGGTTGGGTCTTGGGACTTGGCAGCCCGGGACTTTCAGCTGGAGCCAACTAGGAAACAAGTTGTTGAAGAATGCCGAGCAACTTGATAAGCGAGCCCGCTCACTTTAATGAGCTTAATTTGCAAAAGTTCCGGAAAAAGATAAAGTCTTTACGGTAATAGAACTTTGTCGAACGGGAAGTTTGATTTCAAATGAGAGTATAACAGAAAAAACCACGGTATGTTTTGATCGCAATTAGGGTTTAATTGTTAAGTTGAAACTGGAACACTTTTTATTTATACATAATCTAAATAAATGTAATAATAATAATTAATTCTACTGTTCTTATAATTTACACTTTTTGGGTGTAACTACCTACAATGGCCGCTATAAGCACAAATAATAAGCATAAAATAAAATTGAAAATTATTTTAATTAAAGTGTTATTTTTGGGGATTTGTTAAATATTGTACGGTGGTACAGAACCTATTGTCTGCGAGTCCTACTTCACCACTTTTCATTTATTCTCCGTCTTAACTGAAGGATTATTTCCGCCCCGGTGGTAACATCTCTGGCCTTGACCTTCATAAATGACTTTTTATAGAATAGATTGTTCTATCCCATGACTCATTTCATGGTTAAAATTTAAAACCTTGATGAGAAAAAAGTTTGTGTATGTAACAAATACAAAACAAACTAGAATCCTAATTGGACGAATTAAAAGATAATAAATAAATTCAATTTATAAAATCCATAACTAAATTCAATAAATTTAACATCAAAAAATAAACCATCCGACACGACACGCGCACGCGATACCAAATCATAATCAAATCATCATAAAATATTTTGCATCGCGCCAAACAGCCTCGGAGATGTCTGAATAATTTATTACGTGACCAAGAGAAACATTTCATTCCTTTCAGCGGGAAATAAGGGGGGTTTTAAATATATTTCTTTCCATTCACAAATCACCTGGCAACCTGGTAAGAAGTGTCGCCAAAGTGAGACCTTGTAAGAAGCAAGCGGTAAAAAACACTGAATGCTTTTTGGGTTCCGCTTTGTTAAGTTTAAAACTTCCAAATGTCTAGTAAATGGTGTATGGGATATTTTAATGAAGATTTTTTTGTTTAAATATATTTTTTATTCATCGTGATATGTTCTTGTTATTTTCTAAAATATAGTAAAATAAATTACAATATATATACCTTTGCTTGTAATTTTATGAATAAACTAAGGCAAATGTCACAACACCATTATAATTTTTTATTTAATATATTTTAGGATTCAAAATAAATTATTATATCGCCTAATTATACTACAATCTAGCCTACCATTTAAATAATACTAATAATTCTTTATTGTGACTACTAAGGCCCACTTGTTAGTGTTACAATATTTTCTTAAAACTATGTTTGTAACAAATGAAATAAGGTGAGTAAAATTACTTATTATCTATTTACAATTTCCACACACAATCAAGTCTATAGCACGCTTTAACAAAGGCGTGTCAGATTTATTCGAAATGACATCGTAATTTACAAGTTTCCGACGTATATATATGTATATATATGTATATATATGTATATACATCCTACAATCTTTTTGGCGTCATGCACGCCGTGCATCATTACGACGTCCCCCAGTTCCCCTGACTTTTTTTAACATGTTTTAATGAATATTGCTTAGTTTTTTGATTTCCAGCTCCGTGGGATACGTCATCTTCCGATAATTTAATTTTTCGCGATATTCGTCTTGCAGTCATGCACCAATATTTTTGAACCCCGAACCATGGTGATACATTATAGGCATCCTAGATATATCGATAGTAATTTACCCATGGCATCGATAATTTAACGTCCTCACAGGATGGACGGTATTTGGGAGTGCGACGTTGCCAGCTTTGGGTTTATTATCTCTTTCTTTTCCTATCACTTGTCTGTAGTACACAGTTTCAACATTTAATTTGTTCCAATATTCGTAAGGTCTATAAGTATACGGATGCCCCATATGTAATACATGTTATAATATGTATCTACGATTTAATTTTGTTAAAGAGTCTGTTGTGTTGGAATGATCATAGATGAATGGATCGAATAGTAAATGTTTGTCCGTCTTTCACGCAGCACTTACTGAACGAACTTCAATAAAATTTGGTAGACTGTGTACCTATAAAATTTCATATTTATAAAAAAAAATAGGATATAATAAAATAAAAAAATTACTGGGTACAGTGCTTTCATCTTACAGTTGGTAGCTTGCAGCCACATAGACCTCCTCACTGACATAGAGATCCTGCAACAAAGATCGCCCGGCTATTGAACGTCCGTATATGGCTATTGAACGTCCGCGTATAGCTATTGAACGTCGGTATACAGCTATTGGGCGTCCGTATATGGCTATTGAACGTCCGTATACAGCTATTGAGCGTCCGTATATGGCTATTGAACGTCCGTATACACTTATTGAGCGTCCGTATATAGGTATTGAACGTCCGTATATAGCTATTGCACGTCCGTATATGGCTATTGAACGTCCGTATACACTAATTGAGCGCCCGTATATAGCTATTGAACGTCCGTATATAGCTATTGAACGTCCGTATACAGCTATTGGGCGTCCTTACAAAGTACAAAACTTTACGTCGGTTTGATGATGCCAAATAACAAATACCAATACTTAATTCTTTCTTTTAATTGTATGTATTTTTTAATCTACATTTTATTGATATTGGGTAAATATCCTAGGTAAGCAAACGAAAACAAAAAACATGTAAATGTAATCACTTTTATTCACGTAGTTGGTGTTTTATATTAAAATATATTTATAATTGCTAAGTAGATACTTATAAGACTCCACTTAATATTCGACATATAATTTTGGTACTTAAGTATTATAATTCCAAAACATCTCATATTTTAAATAAAGTTGAGTTGTTTGCTCCGTGTCGTACAAACTTTTGTTAAAAATGTATGCCAAATTTGACAATTTGTCAACTTCAATTGTCATAAATTTTCAACAAAAGTTACGTTCACTACGGATCAAATCAACTATAACTAATCAATATCACAATAACCATTAATAAAATGACCTTAGATGACTGGCACTTAGTGCTAGACGTGAAAGTTTTTATATTGCTCCTAAAACATCTCTTAAGACTTAAGCTAGTAGCACAGCCAATATCACAAAAATAAAATTACTCCTATGGTACATGACATTTTGGTATTAATACTAGAATATCTCAGACATTAGTCATTTAGCTACTATAATGAATAACATAATAAAGATTAATACCAAACGGTGTTAAAACGAGATCATCACAGTCTTTAGTTGTTGTATTTATCATCACAATTATGATAGATATCTAATAAAATTACTTTATATAACTATGCAACTTGATCGTAAAACTAATAATACTTTAACAGCTCAGACTTTAGTTATTAATATAATTAATATTATAGTACCGATTAATAAAATAACATAATAATAATTAAAAAAAAAACAAACTCCTTTATAACGCAGTACAAAATCTTTGCATCACATTGTGTTATTAACCCGTTGCTGACCTATATACAAAAGTATACCCGTAATTATATAATTAAGTTTATTGAATGTTTTTCTTTATAATGTTTCACATAACTCTTAAATAGTTTTAAACATACAGTACTTCTTTTACTAAAATTAACTATTTACGTAGGTACCTACATAACTTACTAAAACACTAACTAAGATACACATAAACTAAGGAACAGTCGTTTCATACTTAGGTTGAGTAGTTTGATCCGTTGTCAAAGTAACTTTTGTTAAAAATTGTGAAGTTGCGTTTGTCTGTCTGTATTTCCACTGACAGCTGGCGCCAAAAGTTGACCAGCTGTTGTGATTTAAGCAGCTTATCAATAGACCAATCAGACAGGCCACTGAGATGCGTCTTTCTATCTAATTGGTATATTGGCAAGCTGGTACTGCAATCTTCGGTTCACCGGCTGTTACTCTTTCTTAACCACTCAGCTTAATTACTTATCTATTCATCAAAGTAGATAGTTTCAATCTAACAAACAAAAACGTTTTATGGTATAAATTAACGGGAGGGTTATTCTTTATATTCTTATTATTAGATTATGAATCAAGGTTGAGTGATTCAATTAATGAAAGTATCATATAATCATAATTTGTGTTATCATATAATCATGTATAGTTGTGTTATAATCTAAACACTATAGAATCAAAGTCGAGTTATAGTCGAGTCACTGAAGAGTAGTTCAGTCGTCATTTCAACTTTTTGAATAAATATTTTGAATAAAGACTTTAATTTTAAGCCAGTCCTTATTGTGAAGAAGTGCAGCATATTTATTTTTTAATTCGTCACATTCAGCTCGTTTTGGGGGTTTTTTATACTTAATGTTGTCTTTAAAATATTTTGTTACCACGTTTTTTTGTTCAGTTGTCCAAGGAACAAGTTTTCTCTTTTTTTTTGCGGATGTCTTGTGGCATATTTCTTGGGAAGTTGAAGCAACTGGCTCGACTCTATTCAAGCTAATATGTTGCGATGGACCTGCCTCTTCTAATTCAAAATCAACAACTTCCCGATTTTCTATCTCGTCTCCTGTGATTTCTTCATCTAAGTTCAATTCAATCTCATCCAAAGCTTTTCCTTGATATTCATCCGCTTTCCCATCTTCCATCAATAATAAAAGTTTTGAAATCTTAGCAGTCTGATAAACGTCACTAGGTAGCCTGTAATTATTTCTATGTACACTCAGTGTGTGACCCATAAAAGTAGCTAGTTGTTCGAGCTCTGATTCAGTCATTGTAAATAGCTGGGTCATTGTTGCTAAATGTTTTCTCAAACGCGTGGATGTAAGAGCCGTATAATTTTTAGCACCACTTGCTTTTGCATATTTTTCTAAAATTTTGTAGCCACAAACAGTTGTTCCACCTGCCTTGACAAACAACAAATTATTGTCATCTGCAACATACATGTGCCTGACTGATAATATTTTTTTGATATCTTCTTGTACTTCAATACTAAACAGTACTGGCACCCCTCTCCCTCTTTTACCACGGATCACTATTCTTTTTAATTTTCCTATCAATATTTTTTCAGTCGAAGTAAGAATTTTGTCAAATTCCTCGTATTTATTACTGTCGTTGCCATGATCATTGTAATCATTTAATTTTAATCGTTGTAATTCACCGGGCCGACGTCTATTCAAAAGAAGAACGCGACAATATATAGATTCAATCAAGTTATTAAAAGCTTCAACATTCGTTTTTCCTTCAGATAGCGTTATACTATCGGATGACTGTTTTGACATGCCACAAAGATAATCTTTGAATAATTTTAAATCAGCAGCAAGCGGTACAATTGTGGTTTTATTCCACTTTTTCACATTAAGGTCATCAGCAGCTTGGCTAGAAATATCAAACTTCCAATTCTCCCCAATTAATTTTGATAGTGTTTTTAAATCTGCTTGAACAGAAGCCGTCTGAACTGTGGCTTCCATTTTACAACTTTGCAATAAAGCTATACTACAACATTGTTTTATTGATGTAGCAATGTTCATGGCATATGTCGGTGCATCAAATTTTTGTGATGCCTCATTGTACCTGGCTACGATTTTGGTTGCGTGTACTAAAATGTCATAGTATTGTGGTTTTAATACTTCTTCTAGACTATTAATATTTGGGTTCAGATTAGTTACTTCCACAAGCAATTTTGCTAGCTCCCTCATCTTACGTGAGACCACAGTCGCAAAATGTTCCTCGCGGTGTGTTCTCAAATACTGTGCTCCAAACATACAAATTAATTTATCTTTTTTAGCCACTAATGATATTTTGTCTGGTTTCATACGAGGAAACACGTTTTTCATTAGATTTTTATCGATATTTACGTAACGTACAAGAAAATTTTGTGCATGAGCTTGTGCGTTGTTTGTAGAAGCAGTATTATCACATTTTTTTACATGTCTCCACAGTTGTTTCCTTGAATAAAAACCAAGACACTTAGAGCAAGGTAAATAGTCACTCTTTTCAGAAAACCTACACTTCTTCACAGGTTTGAAAGCAGTTTGTGAATTACTTACATAATTACCTTTTTTTCTTAAGGCGCTAAAAACTTGTTTACGTTTAAGGCTATTCTTGGGATATGCTAATGCTGATTGTACTTCTGGTTCAGCTGGGTGGTTCCGAACCATATGTCGTGAAAAATTCAAAATGAAATTTTCACAGTAGAAACAAAAATCTCTTTCTCTAATGCGTTTACCTTTTACATTACTTTTTGATGTTTTTTGATCTTCCGGTACTTTCTTTTCTCTTTCTATATTTTCTTTGTTTGTTTCTTGATTCATTTCCGAATCTTGCCCTAAGTAATCTTCTCTCAACGCAACTTTTTCATTTTCTGTTGGGCTTGTATCATCGCATTGACTTGAAGCAGCCTAAAATAATATAAGTTTATTGTATAACGAACTGACGTTTCAACGTATTACTGACAGCGTGTATGCATAATTTCATAATGATCGGTTGTATCAAAGCATGAAAGTTACAAACAAACAAATAAAATGGCTGTCGCACCATATAATGAAAATTATAGCACTTAAATTATGACAGTATTATTTAACAACTATCTTAATGATCATAAATGTCTTTGACAACTTTGTAGGCATGCATATCAATTTTCTACTGACCTTATGTGATCCATCTAAACATTCGTTTTCCATTAATATTTCTTGGCTGGATTCTGACGTAGATTCATAAGATGATGGTTCATAATTCTTATCATTTGAAGATCCAGAGAAGTCAGACTCATTGTCAATGTATGGTACCGACTGGTCTTGATTCTGATCATGTGATATTATGCAAGGCAGTTCTAGCGGAGGCTTCTCGATATCACCTACATCTGAGACGTAAGTAGGCTTATTTAAGAT
Organism: Habrosyne pyritoides; assembly: GCA_907165245.1. Lineage (NCBI taxonomy): Eukaryota > Metazoa > Arthropoda > Insecta > Lepidoptera > Drepanidae > Habrosyne > Habrosyne pyritoides. The sequence goes on from OU015595.1 coordinate 328,018, forward strand.
TGAATAATCAGCAGAATCAAGATGTCTTAGATGGTTTAAGATAGACGATTCAATTGCTTTTGGTGGAGGCTCGACGTTATCAGTACTTAAGAGGCAGGTGTCATTTTTCTCTATATTTTCAGAATCAAGGGGGCTAGCGTGGTTAAATGTAGTAGGAGGATCAACTGTTCTTGGCGGAGGGTCGACATTATCACTACTTAAAAGGTAGGTGGGATTTTCCTCTATATTTTCAGAATCAAGGAGGTTAGCGTGGTTCAAGATAGCAGGAGGATCAACTGCTACTGGCGGAGGCACATCAATAACAACTGGACTTGAGACGTAAGTAGGGTTATCTGAGATATTTTTTCCAGAATCCAGAAGGAAGTTATTCATAAAGGAAGTAGATAATATATCAGATGATTTGCAAAAACAATGCGTCTGAGAATCAGGTATGTCATTGAAAGATACATCGAAAGAACTATTACGACCTACTTCACTAAAAGGCACATTTTCTTGATTCTGAGTAGAAAGAGATTCATAAGAATCTAATATATGGCTAACATTTAAAGAAATGGAGGAGTCAACATTTTCATGGTTCTTAGTTAAAAGAGACGCATAAGAGTCTGATATATGAGTAATATTTGAAGAAGGATAAACAGTGTTTTCTAGGTTCTGATTTAAAATAGACGCATTAAAGTCTGAGATATTGGTAACATTTGAAAGAATGAAAGAGCAATCAGTTGAACTTGGAGGCTCGCATGCGAGAGCACTGACTGGGATAGTTGTTAACAAAGTATTATCTTTGTCATTTATCTCGTGATCGATTGCTTGAACCGGCTTTGCATCAACTCTACTTGTTTCCTTTTTGCGTCCTCTATTTGTTTTTCTGGTACCGTTTCTTCTTTCTTTACCTGCAAAATATGCAAATTTATTAATGATTTAATCAAGTAAATATCAACAGATTTTCTGTGAAAAATTCTAGATATAATAAAAAATTCTAAATTCAAATTAAAACTATAATTATACCTACTCAATTAATGATTTACTCTTACAACTGTTTATTTCATTAAGTACCTGTATACAAAAGTAAAGTAATGCGAAAATAAGTGCTTTAGATTAAACAGTTAAAAAATATGTTTATTGTTACCTATTAGAGAGAACCTTCATGTTAGTTATCCGTTATATATGTCATGTAGTATAAGGTAGCTGTTGGTTTTCCATTAAAAGAAATAAGAAGTATTTAAAAGAATAATTTACAAAAATAATGTTGTCTTTTAAAATTAAAAAAATGCTGCCTTCGATATTTGTAAGGAAAAAAAATTATCTCGTGAAAAGGGATTCCCTAGTGCATAGGTATGCCTATCCGAAAACAACGCGGATGAAGTCCCAGCAAGCAATCGGTATTACATTCTTCTCTCTCCAGGTCGAAAATAAATACTTATACGGTCGTCGGATAGCTTATATACGGACGTCCAATTGACATATAAATCCGCGGAATACCTACTTAATACGTATAGGTAGAATATCATTTATTCTCATTATTATGAGATACATAATTAATGTTAATATTTGAGTATATGTCTTTATGTTTGTTACAGTTTAATACTGCTTACCATCATATAATTAAAAAAATAATAATTACCTCAGCAAAAGCTGAACGAATTTGAGTGAAATGTTGTATGGCAGTAGTTTACTCCCTAGATTAACATAAAAGCAGGTACAGTAAAAGCTCTTTATTCGCGGGGTATACAGTCCATATAAATATGCCGGGAATACAGAAACCATGGATATGGAATGGTAATTAGTATGGAATCATAGAGGATACGTTTTAAGATTCCAAAAAAAAACCAATATGTATAAAAAGAGTAATTATCAGCTTTAGGCAAGGGTTTCAAAAATTTTGTGATTTTTCTTCTTTTGCCGTCATTGAATTTAGTCGAAGTTATTGCACCGAATAAATAATTGAAACACTATAACACCGATCGTGGTGAAGACGGCGTTTATCAAACGATGGCCTTTATTCAGTAGCTTATGGTTCGTTTTAGTTTGTAGTTTTTATCGCGACTAATGTTATGTAAATAAACAGCAATCCTAACCAATATCCACGCAGATGATATCTCTATATGTATAAGCATCTATTACACTTTAATGCACTTTTAAAATGTTAATGTAGGTACAAACCTTTATTAATTTAATTTTGTAGTTCAGCACACATTATACACTCATCAGTTGGGTAGTGATCGTACAATAAATAGTTAAATATCACAGAAAAAGACACTATTCTCTAGCCACCAAATGATGTTCAATTTGTTGTTCATATCGACAATTATATGTTTAGGTTTTCCAATAGAACTTGAATACACTCCACAACTTAAACACTTATCTCGCAGTGTGAAATGAGTCGAAGGCCACGGCCACTTTAATCCCTTTTTTAAAATATATTTTAAGTAGTTTTTGTTCAAAAATCTGTCTATATCAGCAAAGATCGCCATTTTGTAAGAGAAATCTAAAAATTGAATTAGGTATGTTACAAGAAAATTGTATATTATAAGGTGTCAGTCGATACCGACCCAAGAGCAGCAGAGATCGAACTGAGGTTCGTAAGACGGTTAGGTACTATAACAACTTATCTACTCTACATATCCATATTACCAATCCTTAAAATTTTAAAATAAAACTTACCTGTAGTAATGCCAGTAGCCAAAGTAGTCTCTTCGACTAATTTTAAAATTTTTCTACTACGAAGTCCTCGGGAATTCATCTTCGAACAATATTCAATATGTTCCAACTGCACATGAGTTTATTTGTAAGTTTCACTGATAATTTTTTTAATAAATACAAAACATAAATCGAGTGCCGAATATTACGCAACGCGAACGTGACTGGAGACGATATATATTGTTTTGAGCTATTGTCACAGATGTCATGTGCGAGCTGGCAACGTCGCAATTGTGGACGCCAAATACGCGAATTTGTGGTCAGAAATTCCCCTCGATATACAGTGTGGATATACACGCTGCAGCAGCGCCTCACCTGCGCTGAGATTTCTTCGGGAACTTTTCAATATTTTATTGCGGCCAATTTAAACGATTTTTGGCTTCCGTCGATTTTTGTACTATGGGTAGCCAGGATCAATAGGACCTAAGTGTCACCGACTAAAAAAGTGGCGTCCGGTATGCGGACGCCAAAAGCAGGTGGACGCCAAATAAAATGCACTTTCGCCTTCAGGGGACGGCCATTTGTTTGCGAGATAAATATATATATATGTATATATATGTATATATATGTATATATATGTATATTTCCAAAATGTTTACTATTATTATTAAAAAGAGAGAGAATGTTGTTTATATGCGAAGGGTAATCTCCGGAACCTATGCACCTAGACGGTAGGCTAATCCAGATGGGCAAATCCCGGAAAACATCAAATCCCTCAACAACGCGGGTAAAACCGCGAAACCGAAGTAATGAATCATAAAAACATAAATTCTTTTTTTGTTTCATGTGTCATGAAATGTTGTCAATTTAACCACCATATATTGTGGACTCAGACGGAATCAATCGCGCATAAATCGTCCCTCACTTGTCGATTTCTTTGCCACAAGATTATAAAACTTGTTTACGACTTACCGCTGCGGAGCATAAAAGAGCTATTCAAGAAAACGTATGAATATGTAAGAATTCAATGGTATCTAGGATTTCTCGTTGATACATGTTGCCAACAAAATTATTTGAGATTTTCTCTACTTTATGTGAAGATATTCGACAGCGACTACTGAAATATTTTGAATGTTTTGACAGAAAGAGCAGATGTGCTATATTTTCAACTTGAAATATAAACTTTTCTTTGTTTCAACGCTCACAGTATCTACAATTTTCTTTATCTGTGATTAGTAGAGAAGTTTGGTTTGGTGAATTTAAATTTTCTTAGTATTTTTTATATTCATTTTATGAACCGATTTTGTTAACGATTTTTTATTCAAATGATTTTGCTGAATGACAGAAATCAAATGCCAGAGTAGTAGAGCTCTCAGTGCAGAGTTCGTCCGGGGAAGTACTACCACCTTACCCATTTCCGCCGTGAAGCAGTAGTGCAATTGTATTACTGTGTTTCGGTTAGAAAGGTAAGGGAGCCGGTGAAATTACAGGCACATGAGACTTAACAACTTCACGTCTCAGGGTCGACAACGCATTGGCGATGCTCCTAGTGTAGCAAATGTCCATAGGCGGCGGTGACCACTTACCATCAGGTGGACCGTCTGCTTGCTTGTCGGCCCAAGTGGCATCAAAAAAAAAAATCTGAAAGTTTGCGGAGAGAGATAAGAGCTATTTCGTACCTATTTTAAGGGGTGGCTACTTATTGTAGATATTGGGGTATTCTCCAATGGACAATGGCAATTGTCATTTATTTCATTTTATTTAATAATGGAAAATATTGTGCGTGTTGATGCTATTTAATATAGACCATTATGTCGGCTGGTATAATAGTGTCCTTGCTGTTCTTGCCTCGAAAGTTATGCTGGGTAGGCCATTTGAGTTGTAGAGCATGAGCTCTACAACTTTGATTGAACTCTGCACTATGAAGTGCAGAGTTCATCCGGGGAAGTACTGCCACCGTACCCAATTCCATCGTGACGCAGTAGTGCACTGTGTATTACTGTGTTTTGGTTAGAAAGGTAAGGGGGCCGGTGAAATTACAGGCACATGAGACTTACCAACTTCACGTCAACAACGCATTGGCGATGCCTCAGGTGATGCAAATGTCCATAAGCGCCGGGGGGGCATAGGGGCGATCTACCATCAGGTGGACCGTCTCCTTGTTTGTCGCCGCAGTGGTATAAAAAAATACCAGCATAAAGTTTTAAAAATGATGTGCGTCTTAATTAATTTTAGGGTGTGATATTTGGCAAAACTTTACAGCGAAGATGACATTTTCAAATTAAAAGAAATCTAAAACAAATAAAGAGTAAAGAAATACTATGTTTGCGGACAGCAACCCGTGGAGATCAGAAACGTGGCTGTAGTAATAAGGTTTTACTTCGAAATAAATAAAGACTGGTAAGGAAAATACCGCAATTTATCAGTGCCATCAAACCGAAACAGTTACATTAAAATACTACCGTCACATGAAATAACTTGCATTATTTAAACTAATATTATAAAGTGGTAATGTTTATAAGTTTAGATGTTGGAGGTAACCTCCAAAACCCTTCATCCGAATTCAATAATTCTTTCACCGATAGAAAGCTTCACTATTCCGCGGGCTTTTCTATAATCTCGGGATGAACTAAATCACTCGCGTAAGCAGGTGAAACTAGGAGACTGTAGCTAGTAAATAGTAAAAATAATTTGAAGGAATTTTCTGGTTTGATAAAATTTGTAAATCCTCTGTCAAGTGAAGCAAAATTGATAAAGTGGTATCGGATCAGTCTACTTATCTCATAGTAATGTTACTGCAGAGTTACTTTCCAAAGCCACAAAATTAATATTTGGACAAACCTTTTATTAAGGAAAATAAATGCATTCCTATTTAAAAGTCTGTTTTATTTTTTGTTATCAAGTGTAAACTAATTGCCTATTCCAAATGAATCCCATGTTTTTATGTAGTTATCGTGATCAGCATAAATGTTTTAACATTTATAAGTGGTGGTTCATTACGAAGAGCGTTTTATAGCATCATTACACAGTCGGCGACTGTCCGTTACTTGTTTTATACATATCTCCATTTTATTTTATCACTCTGTTAAACACCATTTTAATTTGAAATTCTCAGTAATGAGGCTGATTACTTTTAAGGTGAAGTTATGATTATTATTCTTTACATTATTACAGTTTTTAATTTTATGTAGTTTATTGCATGTGTTCTTCGTAAGAGGTTTTTTGTAATTATAATGGTGACAATAATTAATGTGTTACGACTATTTTATTGGTTTTATTGTTATTGTATGAGTATTTAAAGTGCAGGCTATTAATATTTGGATTTTTAATCCGTGTATTCTATTTCTTGACTTTTTAATGATTTATTGACTGACTGAGTGATCAACGCAGAGCTTAAACCACTGCATTACTTTAGCTGTATCCAACCCCTAAGAAAGTAATGCAATGTAATCGCGAGACGGAAAGCTAGTATATTTTCATCACCATTGCCTGCCTCATCATCGTCATCATCATCATCAGCCTATCTCCGTTCACTGCTATACATAGGCCTCACCTATATTGCCGGCCTGGTTCCCGATAATTTGCAGTCTGCACCCTAGTTTGCTTTTTGGACATTCAGTGCATTACATATTACAAGAGATTTGCCAGAATTTAAGAATAGCCTGCTTCGAATGCTTTTGTTGACTCTCAGCACTCAGTGCAAAGTATAAAAAATACGTGGTCATCGATACACTATTTAATTGCCTCTTAAGACGTAAAGATGAGTTGCGTGGTAGTATTCGTCGCCATTACTTCTCCACCGTATTTTACGGTCTAAATGCTTTGTTGTAATTCAATTTCGGCTTAGCTTCCCACGCTCGAGAACAGGCCTTAAATTACAAATTAATAACACTCATAATAAACATTTACATAGTAAAGACGTAATCTACTAATTTATAGGCCGCATTTACAACGATTTCACTTACCTAACCGTTTACTAATGACCGGTGACTGTAAATTATATTTATGTATTTCGTTACGGTGTTAGATATTAGAATGTCGTTAGTTGTATTTGTTAGAACTTGCATTTTATGTGACCAGATTTTTTACTGCCGTTTCCGGTTTCCATGACAGCATTTTTTTTATAATATCTGTAAGTAATAAAGACGGAACTGATTAACTGAAAGTTCTTCCAAACAATTATATTTTCTTAATTTGAACTCTAAGTAGAGAGTTTTATTATTTACTAGCGCAGGTATAAGGAAGTAAAATAGGGTCGATATGGATTCTGTTGAAGCATGAACAACGTGTGTAAAGTTATATTACAGAAACGCTAACAATATGCGAAATAATGGATAATCCTATATGTATAGCGGCGAGTTCAGTTACTTTGACCTTCAGAAGTGTCCTTCTTTGGCTTTAACTGAATAAATGGCATTACTTTTTATTAGTATTCCTGTAACAGCGTAAAGAAATCAGAGAATTTAAATCAATCTGCATTGGACCTGCGTGGTCAACTACCATTTATCTTTCGGAAAGTGGTACCTATAGTGTTAGTACTTCTTCGGGCGAACCCTGCACTATGAACTCGATAACTTTAAAAATCTTATTATTATTTTATTACATATATTGGTAAGAGGGAGAGATCAATATTAGGGACGTTGACTATTGTCTTAGAACCGATAAAACAATAATAACAAAATGTGGAATAATGACAAAATTATTGCACGTACTGCATATTATATTGGATCTTAAAAAATATTTAGTGGAATTAGTATTTTTTTTTTGTAGTCAAGTATGCAGACAAAGATGAAGACGGTCCATCTGAAGGTAACCGCCTATGGACATTGCAACACCAGGGGCATCGCTAATGCGTTGACGACTCCAGGCGTGAAGTTAATAATTCCCATGTGCCTGTAATTTCACCAATTCCCTAACATTTCTAACCGAAACAGTAATACAAGTGCACTTCTGCTTCACGGTGGAAATGGGTATGGTGGTGTAGTGTATGTAGTATGGTACTACATAGATAGCTCTACTTTAACTTTTTACTGTGATATTTCTTTACTAGCAGTAAAGCAATAAATTAAAATGGTGATCCCTTGACATAAAGAACTATACAGTGAAAAAGATGCTGGTGAGTAAAAAACCATATTTCCTTTCAGAATGCTGACCGACCACGCCGGCCAGTATAGCCCCGGGGGCAGGAAGCTGTAACCGGCGAAACCTCCATCCATTGTAAACCGCTTCTATTCCAACACCCTTAGCTTACACGGGTGTCACATTGAGCATTAATCATTTTAGAGGCGGTAACGGAACGAACGGTTTTTTTAGGGGCCAGTTTATACGAAAACCTTGGAGTAATCCGATCTTTGTATGTCTCCATGTATTATAGATAGAGTAACCAAACGATATAGCTATAACATACAAAACTGTAGTAAAAACGAAAAAAAAAATTATCGCTAATAAATTATGGTTTTAAGAACCGTAATATACACAGATATTGAATGATGTCGGTACCATATCTTGATCCGAAATACAAGTAATGAAAAACCTACCCTGTTCCGAAACATTTGAGGTAAAATTCTCTTCATTGAAACTACGACTACATCATAAAAAATATTAAGAAGAAGAAAAAGACATGCTGCTATAAGTCGTAAGAAAGTCTCTTACAATACAGTGCATCCTACTGCAAGCGGCAACGTTAAACATTTACAGTATCCTAATGTTTTCTTTATATTTATTTAAAAGGGACTACAAACACATAAACAAAAAATTATTTAAAAAGAAATAATCACAATAATCGCAATAATAACAATAACCAATAGAATATTTATTATTATATAGAGAATTAACCCAATAAAGATTTTAATTATTATAAAACTACGCAACAACTTTCCGTCAATTTCAGATAAGAGATACCTTATCATGAACAATACAGAACCCTACTTTTCCACTCCATTCAATGCGCACTTGACCGTTTTTTATTGGCAAGGAAAGAAAGGCCCGCGGGATCTATGGTGGTGCGGGATATAAGGCCCTTGTTCCACTCCAATGGAGATGGCTCCGCTGGCAACCGGGAACTGGGTGATTTACTGAAAAATATGACTGATGATCAAATGGAAAACCGCCATTGAACCGGCGGAAATGGGAAATAGACGAGATACGTGGGTATTGTGTTACGATACAATGCATGACAGGTTTTTTATTAAATTTGAATAGCGTTTTCAAAAACGATCTATACTAATGTTATAAAGAGTGAGAATTTTGTGAATTTATTTGTAGGCGGAGTGTAATCTGGATATAATAATCATCATTTATTCTTACAGTTTTCAGGGGTTACAGTGATATTACCACAGCACCACATCCACTATTTGATACGTTAAAAGGGTACGTTATGCGAGGTGGACATAGGTTATGTTATAATACAGTGATATTTTCAATCCCCCGGGATCACCAAGTGAAACCGCAGCACGGAAGCCTAGTTGCCGAATAAAATATTTTTATTATTCAGATGTAACAAATACCATTTATGATTATTTAAAGGTTGGTTTCAAGGTCAAATTAAAATAAAATTAATTACTTTCATATAAGATACAATGAGGGATTGTAGGCCAGTTGACTTGATAATTAAAGTCTCTGACTGCCACGCCACAGGTCGTAGGTTGGAAATTTTTGTGTACATGGACATATCTGATTGTTCTGTCTCTGGGTGTAAATATGTAATAATGTATGTATTTAGAGAATAAGTACCACAGTACAAGCTCCGTTTAATTTTGTATCAGATGGCTGTATATAAAGAATTTCTCGAGATATTTATTAAGATCTTATTAAGAGCTAAGGGTTTGATTAACGCAATATCTCACAAGACACGCCACCGCAGCACGTGCCATGTATATTCTATATCTACAGACATCGCGTTTCAGAATACGTCAGCCGACCGCCTCCACGCCGCAAATCCCTTAACTCAGACCAAATTAATAATATGCCCATGGGGCTTGGATAGGCTAAATCCGTATAAATGGGTGTATAGTGTCCTATTAAAACAGATTTTGACTGTAATAGAGATTAGAAATATCATGTGAACGAACATCGTACACTAAAGGTTAGTCAATTTTGTCCGAATTACAAAAAAAGGTGGGAGTTTTCAATTAGCGTTTATTTCATGAAAAAAATTTTTTTTTTCTATTTAAGATTCTTTTCTCTGTAATTGCGTAATTTTCAACGTAAATTCTATCGACAGTATTATTTTAAATATGGAATTGTTCCCTTTAATTAAATTAATGACTGTTCTAATCAATTATTCATTGCCAAAAGCCCGCTCGGATTCGAAAAATCTGAACAGATATTTGCCTAATTTTATTATCTAATACAACTAGAATTGTTCTTGTAACCTAACACTTATTTCACGGGTCACTTTCACACACCATAAGCAATTAAGTAACACCATAAACTGCGTCGAACATAATCTTAATGTAACATCTAAACCAGATTTTCCGGAGTCGGGTCATATATCAACCAGTATGAGTTGAGTCGATAAGAGAATCCTCGAGGGAAGAGAGGGGAAATAAATCGCATCTCCTCCCCCGCTCTTGTACCCTTCGGGGCCTCGAGTGTTGACCGCATTGGGCAGTTTTTTGCTTGTACAGCACACATAATCTATACCCAATCTACGGCAAGAAAATGTAATTAATCGCCAAGTGGATACAATATCGTTAAACCATTCAGATATTCAAGGAACCATTTAATATTACCATAGAAAACTTAAAGTTCAGATGCGTATTTAATGTCTTTATACTTCGCTTTATTGTATTGTGAGCATTACTCGAAAAATGCATTAAAACTTTACGATGAAAGAAAACAGTTTGAAACTGCGAACATTTACTAAACATGACTATACCGAAGTGTAAAAAGACTCATAAGAAGTCCGTGGAAACTACAATACACGCTGACCAAAGGATACCACTACTATACAACAAGTTTAGCGAACTCGCACTAAAAACCCGCTTCAGCCGTATCTTTCCTTTGTTACAAGTTCAGCGGCTAACAAGCGCTGTTAATATCGAGAGTTCAGCGCTTTCGAGCGCTTAAATGTGCTCCCTGTCTATAATAGCTGGGGCTCTTATCTTGTTACTCCTTTGCACTTTTCATTAAAGTTTTTCTTCAAAAGTAAGAAGCAGAAGCAACTAAGCAACTCGTTTCTAGACACGCTTTGTCTAATTTCAAAGATGCTTTTGTCGGTTTAGTTAGGAGTTGGTCTATTGTGTTAATAATTGAAGTAGTTGCGACTACAGCATCAAATAAAGCAATTTCTTTAAATACATTTCTTTACCCTAATCAGCTTGAAGCCAGGTACAGCTACTGACACACAGCGATAAACAGACTGCATACATCTTTCATTATTACTTAATTTGTAAAATTGTAACAGCGCAGCGCTAAGTCCTTAGAGTGTTTTTCCACAGACTACTTCCACAAACGACGTGCAAAGAGTTTCCGCTTAAGCCAAATTGCGAGGCCTACGACACGCCTCCATTTGCAAATTAGACACTTACAACATTCACAAATGCAAATGGAACAAGGGATATTAACTTTAACGCGCCTTTATATAAGGAACACAGTTGAAGTAGCGCCGTGCAACTTCTTGGCGAACTCGCAAATTACATTATCTTCGTTTTTATTCAAAATCCAAGGAGTTTATGATAATGGTGAATTGAGTATAGCAGCCATATTTCAGGACTAAGTTACGATGCAGATTAATTTCCTTTTTCTTTTACCGACCACTTTTTTTGTTTGAAAATCCATATCACTGATATACTGAATATTCAAATCGATCATAGTAATCGACATAATCGAATTAGTGGTGGTGCAATGATCCCTGACCCGGTCGGCGCCAATCAATCAACTTGATCCCGCTAAACACCACATTCTGATCTCCTAGCATACTAGCCAGTGAATGATAATGAACTTTACCATCATGTAAATAAAGTTTTAGATAGAGAACTGAACATAGATAGGTTTGGTTTTCACATAGACGTGATTAATGAAACAGATCGTACTGTACATCGAGTGTCTAATCGCTACATTGATGTATTAGTTTAAATAATAGCGGTACATTTACAAAAGAAAAAAAGTCTGTCTAATGAAGACTTTACTCAGAAACCCCGGGACGTTTTAATCTTTGAAGAGGGCCATAAATTTACCGAGACAATGTAGGAAAAACACGGATCCAACGTGGAAACAGATAAGACAAATGCGAAATAAAGCTTCTTGTTTTTACGGTTATGGATTTTGGGATTTGGAAGAAGTGAACTGAAAAGATATGTTCTTAAGCTACAGCTTGCTATGCTGAGACGGAAATAACCTAATCGTTGCAGTTTATTTTAATAATTCCTTTATTTCCTTTCATTATGTTATAATATGAAAATACGTTGTTGCCAATTTAGTTTTGATTATTCTTCTAGTACTAGCGTCACTTCATGGCTCTACCAGTAAGTGTGGTATGAACAAAATGACCTTTAACTAAAATAGTAGCACGCTAAGAGTGTCGTGTAGGGTTTCTTTATACATGAAGTTTCTAAATAATTGCGTTTAAAATTAGTAAAATTAATTATAATGTAAATATAGGGTGTAAGTCTATCTCAACGAAGTTTCATCGCGGTCTCTATGGTCTATCTTTTTCGTTACCTACTCATTTAAGTGAGAGGTCTGCTCTCAGAGGCCTCATTGACCCGTTTAACCACCAACCATGCATTACAAAATACAGGGCCTATTATAAGATTGTAAACTCTGTTTAGTTTAGTGAATAGCCGTGTGTCATCTCCCAGAATATTTATTATTAAATAACTAGCTTCCGTACCGTGGTTTCACTTATTAATCTTGATATCTTTAACCTAAATTTCATTAAAATCCGACCACACAACCAACTTTCGTATTTATAATGAAAGTAAGGGATAAGATAAGATTTGATTGAATGTATTTACAAAACTATCCAAAACTTGAGGGAAACAAAACATCTCCGCGATTCGCCGGAGGAATTAACAAGAGGAGAGAGGTATTTGCATAAATTTGCGTTAAGTAAATAGGGTCCCATGACAAGTTTAATCTTGTCTTCTGAATTTATTGCCGCGAACTGCCGGCTGCAGCGTCCTCTAGCCTTTGCATTGCTTGAACAAATATTTGTATTCTGTTTAAAGCCGGCGAGTCGAGTCGGTAATGTGTCTTAATGCAGAAAAGCCTCGTTCCTGATTGGAGCGATCAAGATGGTCGACGTAATATCACTAATATCGATTTTTTGGTCAGTTGTTTGATTGAAATTGTTATAAAATAAGATCAGAGTATCCGTCAAAGCTGTTCATAGATATTCTATATCACTGTCCATTCGGTTACAGGCATCTATAAGGGAACATATTTTTTTAGTAATTTCAAACGGACCAATTAAATAAAGTACATAATTTAAAGCAACAGTCTTCAAGTAATAATAATAATAATAATAATTTAAATATTTATCTCCCACAACAAGTTACAAAAAAAAAATATGAACAACGTAATTTACCAAAAAATTTACAATAATACTTAAATTGCGGGAGACTGGTGCCTAAGTTAGGCAGAACCTGTATTTCAGGACATCAGGTCTCTACCCCACGAACATCGTAACATATGTTTTTATTTTAGTGACAAATATTTTTCTTAAATATTACAAAAAATAATTTAGTAAGTTAAATCTAAACTATAAAAACTAAAAATTATAAGGAAGGACAGATGAGTGAGTGCGTGTGACTGTAGGTTGTGTTTATTTGAATGTGTGTAAGTATGGGTAATTGTGTAGGGGTGTGATGTTGAATGTGTATTTACGTGTCTTTGTATGTATGTGTGCGTATTTTGAAATTCCGAGATATGTTAGCTGCCTCGGGAACGCGGGTGAAATTGTGGCACGGAAAGGTACGTAATGTTGTGATACCGAGAGGAAAAACAAAATAGACCATGATGTACATGCACACATTTTTTTCCCTGGGTGGAAATCTAAATCTAAACTGTGACGTAGCGGAAAAATCAACCGCGGGTTAAATAACCCTTTTACAATTTGTTCCTATTCTCCACCGAAACTAAATTCAAAGTTAAATGTAAAATTTTGTACCAGGCATCTCTGTTGTATCCAAACTGTAAGCCCACTATCTCAAAACTGGGACTAACAATATAGTGCTGAACTCGAAAAGCCACTGAATCTTTCAAATGTGAAAAGTTCCCGTTCAGTTCTGAACTAGATTTATCTTAGAATAACAAAGTGCTCCTACTTAACCCACTTACGTATTTAGTTTTGAAGAACGTCTCGCATTTATTAAATAAATAGATTTACTTTATTACCTACATATTGTAACTTTAATTTCTACCCCGGATAAACTGTTGTGTGCATGAACATGCTTGTTTGTTGCATGTCCATTTATTGGTCAGTAAGTCAGTGGAATACCATTTTACTCTTCTCAGTTGAAGGCTGGCTTCAGAACCTGCGGTAACATTAGTAGCTTTGACCGTCATAATCTGGACTTAATATATCTATAAGTGGGCTTAAACTATGTCAAATGTTTGATTTAAAAAAAATTACTAAAGAAAAAAATATAACGATAAATGACATGATAAAGACATTTCTAAATTAGTTAATTACTAGGTTTACTTCATTTCTAACTATAGTAGGTATATACTTAATATTATACCCACATGCTTCCTGGGAAATGTAACACAAATAGTAAGACGAGAGTCCCAGGTCAATCAGCTGTTAAGTGGCTAACAAAATAAACTGTCACTTCCACATTCGTTCGGCGCATGCTCCACTAGTCATAGGGCTGTCACCAAAGGAGATTTATTATTTATTTTTGTATGTAATAAATATTATGGTTAATCAAAAATATTGTGTCAGGGTTGTCACTTCAGTGTCTACCCTAAAGCACCTAGTAATCTGTTTTTGAACTAAGCTAAAAAAATTGTTTAAAATTTTGCGTGCTTACAACCTTCGATAGTATCATCAATTACCACTATTGACGGGCCAATCAATGTGATGGTGACACCTCGACGCAGGTACTGAGTTTGATTCTTATCCCAGATATTTGTTTGTTGTATCTGGGCATGCGTATTAACAAACCAGTAGATAGGTAGGTAAGTAGTTACGTAGTTCTCCTTTAAGTAATAAATTAAAATATAAAATTTGGGTACCAGAGTTCAAACACTGCTTAGCTTGGAATCAGTTAGCCGTGCATGAACAATGTCCCAGGATATTCATTTATGTAATACTATGATAAAGTAGAAACACCAACCGATCCTTAGAGCATATAAGCAATGTTCTACTTCATGCTCTTTCCCATTTATCAAGGTGTAATAAGTCAGATGATAGATAACTCTCTGTCTGAAAACTGAACACAACCCTTACTTTCGTCAATTACCAGACCGCCACATCGAAGATCCATAAATTATATCAATGTAACAAATTGTTAATTTTCTTGCTATCGGGAGGTATATTTCACGGGTCCTGAAAGCTAGATAGCAAATGTGCCCCTGTAGGTTTGTATGAACCGTTTTTGCAAGACGTCAGACCCCAGAAGGCACGGACCCTAAGACAATGGCTACAGTTTAATTACACAGTTAATTCAAGTGAAATGACCGCACACAAAAAGTTCCTCCGTTGGATGAAGATAACGAATGCAAATCGGTGTTACTGCCCTACGTTGAGGTGATAAGCTAAGCTTTGGGTTTCATGCGAAATGTCCTGGCTAAAAACCGTTACGGGATTAAATCATAAAATTTGGTTTTACGATTTAATTACTATGTAAAAGATTCAAAATAATGAATGACAAAATAAGGACTTTTTATTTCCACGAATTCCAATATAAAAATTACAATATCAATGCGCTATATAATGATGATGAAGCATCCAAAGACCTAGATAAGATATGGGTCTTTAGAGCCGCTATGTTGCCAGTACAAGATTATTATTTTTTTTTTAATGCTAAGACGGCCGACAAAATGACCGATGATACATCGTATGGTAAGTGGTCACCGCCGCCAATAATCATTTGCAACACTAGGGCATCGCTAATGCGTTGTCGGCCCAGAGTCGTGAAGTTGCTAAGTTTCATGTGTCTGTAACTTCACCGAAGTCCTTGCTTTTCTACCCAAAACACAATAATACAAGTCCACGAATTCTGCTTCACGGTTAGCAGAAATGCTAAGGTGGTACTTTCCTGGATGAACTCTGCACAAAGAAATCTACTACTTCTTAAAAATTATACTTATGGTTTTTTAGGTTTTATGTATGGAAATGCAACAGCCTTATTTCACCTTAAGGTTAGTTGAGGGGAGTAGGGCGATAAGAATCGTCGCGTCACCGCCCCGCGCCCGCCACCGTCTCCCCCGGAGGGGACTCCACGCGTTACAAACGAATTAATATTATTTTAATGGTGCTTCCTCTGTCATAATTTATTCTTATCTCGCTTTTTTGCAATTTTATTTCTTTGAGGAAGGAAGCTTTTTATAAATTTTTATAGACAATGTTTAAGATCCTGTACTGTCAGTGCTCATTAGAAAATAATGAATTTCTGGGAGGATGTTGCCAATGCAGTTTTGACTGTAACTATTATGAGAGAAAAATAGTTTTATAACAACGCTAAGTAATGGTTTGTTAGGCTTTTGTAAGTATGCACAGACCGACGGTGATATAAAAAAAAATCAAATGCGAAATCCCTTTTTGTACTTGGTAATTTCTTTTAATGTTTTTTTTATTTTTTACTGGCTAAAGATCAATTCATAGATTTAATTATTAAATTGAAATTCATTTGGACAGCCCTAATGCTATAGAGTCATTTCCCTATCCCGAAACACTTCCCGTTCCGCGGATGTCTGCGGGCGCGGGGGGCAGGGTACGAGTCAACTAGCATCCTGGACCTGTCCACTTCAACCTGATCCGAGTATCAGCGCAAATAACACCTAAATATAAGAGCTCACTTGACAGCTAAAGATCTATATACGCTGGCGAAGTGAAGTACTTTTAATAAGTGCTATTCGGGCTTAAACGTCGCGAGGACGTATTGAACGACGACAAAACAAGATTTTTTCTTTTGCTTATAGTTTTGGACCTCGTGCACTCAGCACTCGATAGGTACTAATGGTCAGCGAAAGCATTCCTAAGAATAGTTTGTGTCAGGCCGGCTGGTATGTACCAAATATCACGTGCAAACACAAATTTTAGATGGTACCAAAATAAAATACAGAATAATATTCATTCTGTGTACCAAGATTTACTCAAAGCTGTTCAGCGGTTAACGCGTGTACCAAACATTTATAGCGTTAGTGGGATGTTTACACAGCAGACTTTATTTGCGTAACGAGTGCCTACATTACACATAGGGACCCTGCAATGTGAACCCTGAACTCTGCAGGAGGCTGCGCCCGCGGGTTCATTAGGGATCACTTTGATCGCGGCCGCCGAGCGGGGCGCCCCCCAATGAGCGGGGTTAATGCAGTACTTGTGTTTTCTTAAAACACTCATGTGTACCAATGTTCATGTATAAGCACACGCTGTTTAGACTTGTGTGCAAGTTATATTGAACTAGCGTCCCCCCGCGGTTTCAACCGCATTCCCGAGACATCTTACCTTTTCCTGGGATAAAAAGGTATAAATGACATTTCAAGGTATGCTCGATCTGTGTGTCAAAATTCATCCAAATCCATTCGGTGCTTTTTATGTGAATGAGTAACGAAAATCAATATATCTTTATTATCATATACCTGTATATGTTACGATACTGTTACAAAACTACCCGTAAAGCCGAGAGAAGGTTAAATGGGGCCTTATAACGAGTGTATTCACAATATTTAAGAACCGTAGTGACGCTGTATAACATACTACAAAAAAATAAAAAAAACAAATTTTAATGAATGAAAAATAGAAAAACTATTAAAATAGACAATTATTGGGTTAAATAGGTACGTAGGCCTTTCTGCTAAATAATCTGATTCCCTGACATGACAGCTTACTAGGGTTGTTGGCTTTGATTATTAATTATATTTTTACGGGGTATTTTGTAACACGTTGTGTACTCATAAATTTTCACATTCATAATAATGTTAGAAAGATTGACCAAATTATTGAATACTAGCTCTCGCCTGCGGATCCCGAGGGCTCCAATGTTTTCCTGGAATCAAATTTATCCTATATGAATCTGGGTTGTATTCTATCAGTGTGAAGTTTAAATCCGTTAAATAGTTTATGTGTTTCAATCACAAACATCCAGAATTCGAAACGCATTTTCGGGTCAGTAGCCATTACATCCCGGTCTTGGAAACCCCGAGGGGTATATCGTCTAATCAAATTATTAATCTCGTGGCATTCTACTCCCCATGAAACAAATGCTCGATAGGACATACCAACATAAAAGTTTAATTTTATGAGTTTTGTACTCAACTGTAGGAAGACAAAAAAAATATAAATCTCAATTTCATATATTTTTTATTTTAATTTAGTTATGTTACATAAATAAATATCCTGGGACATTCTTTATGCACGGCCGTCTGATCCCAAACTAAGCAGAGCTTGTACTATGGAAACCAGACAACTGATAATAAATACATACTTATATGTATAGATATTTACACCCAGACACAGAACAAACTAATATGTTCATGCACACATAATGTTTGTCATGGGTGGGAATCGAACCTGCGACTTGGCAGTCACTAATAATCATGCCAACTGGACTGTAAAAAACAACTTAAAGTGACAATCACACAATGCGACACTGAAAAATGTAGTGTAAATCGGAATCGACCGGCACTATAATGAACATAGTTTTGCAGTCACATTGATCCAGCGTGGCAACCGGCGTGGCAGCGCGGTACCGGGGGCTGGCGGGCCGGGCCCGGGACAGACGCGGTAATGTCACGGCAAATATTTGCAAGACTCGACATCCGCGACGCGACGCGCAGGGTTGCCGCGTGAAGCTATGAGCAGACTAAGCTCCTGATTAGAGAGTCGTTTTTGGTGTTAGTTTGCTAAGTTAGTCGAGTGTAAATAACTAACTTATCGGTAGTAACTAAATTATCGGGCTTACATATCTGCTAGGGGTTTAATTTCCTGCAGGTTTAATTTTCTAAAATTGAGTGTATAAGCAGTGGTGCACTTGTATTACTGCGTTTCAGTTACAAAGGTAAACGGGCCGATAAAATGACAAGCACGTGGATCAACAACGTATAGGAAATGTCGCACACAGCACAAACCGATAAATATTCCTGCACACCAATGTTTGTCCTGGATGGGAATAAAATGGCTGTGGCGTGGTCAAATCCAATTATATCCATGACATAATTGCATCTTTTTATTTCATGCCCATTTTTTTATAAAATTTAGTTAAAGGCAGCCCTGTAGCCCGCGCGACTCGCGCCGGCAGCGATCTGCGCGCCTCACTGCAGGCTGTTTGACATCCAATATACCGACTTTACATTCATTGTGTAATGTTTTTTGAGGTCCCAGCCTCTTCGGAAAACAAATATTTTTGCATTTTATAGTTTCGTCTGTATCTTCTTTGAACGGAGGGGAAAATCGTCAAGTGCGAGTCAGGTTTACGTATCGAAACCTTCGATATGCATTCAATATTCTATAGGATTATATTTTTTATACTTTCTTTGTCATATAGGTATTAATACAGAAGCTTCAATACGTTTCAATCAGCCTAAGTTTTGAAAACAGTATCGAGTAGTAATAGGATAAAGATGTCAGTAACAAGATAATCTATTATAATAATCATATCATAATTAACTGTTAGTTAGTTGTTTTTTTCTATAAGAAATAACATAATCGCTTTGGTGAATCTTATTAAAAGAAATGTCTAAATTTCTATCGCTACAGAGAAAAAAAAAAATTGTTCCGGTAGGTGTAGATAATTATGTACCTATTTTAATCACAATATTAATTTGTTAAATAACTCAACTTTTATTTTAAATCATTTTAGGTCTTTGGAAATTATACAAAGCAAATTGGTCGCGAACTGTATGTTTTAGCATAAACAGATCGTTAATTTGATACCTATCCTGTCTAGATTCACGGGCATTAATTATTAGTGTAGTATCAGTATTGATGGAACTATGGTTTATATCGATAAATATTATCGACTCTGGCAAAAACACAAGAGGTGTCATTATGTTATTCCAAAGCTGTTAAAACTCATTTCATAATATTGTAAATCAAATTCTAGTTGTTTCAAAATAACTTCATAGCTTATGATTATTAACTTATGTTTATTCCATTATTACGAATGGTATAATGTATTATGATTTTTTAAGAATATAAAATGATGGTGGTATTTCTATAGTGTCACAATAACATATCACAAAGAAAACTCAACATTAAAAAAAAGTATTGCCAAATTGCAATTCCAAGTTTTCTAATATATTATTAATGTATTGTATATTTTTAAATAAAAGCGTAAATCGGCAATAGATGGAAAGATTTATGCCAAATTAATTTTATCGATAAAATATAATCATAGACTTCACTATTAACACCTACAACGGAACCCTAATTAACCTCCCCCCACCATCGACCCCCTCATAGATCATTAGGGATCCGTGCATATTTGCACTATGTTGAACAGGCTTTACACTTGTTGGAAATTGTCAAAAAGACGTAACTCCTGATAATGGATTGTGGATTATCTAGCAGTGTAATCACAAAGAACAAAAAATCATTAGAAATTTTGATTTTTGAAACAGGCTTCAGAAAATTATAAGATGTGTGGTATAACAATGCCAATTTTTTACAGTCAGAGTACCTTACCTCTAGTTATAATGTCAATATTATGGAAATAGGTATTCTACGAACAACTGATTCCCCTTCTTTTTCATAAATCACTAAAGAACATTTTGCCAAACCTGGTAATCGAATCTAGGATCTACTCACTTCGGTCACTAGGCCGATCTTTACACCGCTCGACCACCGAGGAGAATGGGGAGCGTAGTACTATGTTTTATATATATATTTTTTTTAAACATAATTTTTCTTAATACGATAAGAGCTGAGTTAGTATCCTGAGTTAAATCCGAATAAAACCGCGGGTCGGTGTCGAATTTTTAATATATATTAAAAGCAATATTAAAAATAAAGCTGTGGCTATTGCGTAACGAATATACATATTATCTCTTTCTTTCTTTAACACCAAAGTTCATCGTTTGATCTACGAGTCTCACTCAAAGCTCTCTATTTCGGTGAGTGAAGTCCGCGGCGAGTCGCCGAGTCGCCGCGTCGTGTCATTACTTACACGGTTAGATTAACAAGATTGATGGAAAAGTTTAAAAGGGAACGCTGATCTTTGACTTTTTAAACTAAATTTGGAAGATTTTTTCGGTGTTTCAGGGGAAAATAGATGTTCTCCGATTTGTTTTACGGTCTGCCGGTCGCCGTTGACTTCGCTACGATTTTAAATCAGTGGTATTTGGAATTGCTTAATCACTTAAAACGATAAAATTTTGCCACAGTAGTTTATTGTAATATGTTATTTAAATTATTTTTTCATAATGAGATCTGTAGGTGTCATTAATTAAGAGCTTTTTTACTATAGAAACCAGATTACTTACTTACTTAATTACATATTAACACAATTTTTTCTCGATATCTAACTCATGACTTTTATTTTAATAGTTAGGAAGGGTACAAGCTTAGAATTTTCATTTCCTTGTAGATTCAAAATAATACAGAAAAAAATATACATATAAAACTAATTCCAAACCCAAAACATTGGACGTGAGCCACACATAAATACCGATTCAAGAACAGACAATAGCAAATGTAGTAAAGTTACGGACAATTTGCCCGCGTCGCTCCCGGACACGGCGACAATGAGTGTAGTATCCAATAATCCGGGTGACACCCGGGAGCCTGTCGCGTCCTAACGGTCCACTACCGGCCTCGCTCCCGGACTTCCCATCCGGATGCCCGGTAGAGCCTGGACCAATGGGGACATGGATATAGAGCGGGAGAAAGTCACTCATTAAATCTAAAAAGAGCGATTTTGGAAAGGTTTAAAATGCAATAGTAACGTTGTTCAAACGTTGAGCCTGAACAAGGACTGGTATTTAGGGATATAGGAAGTAGGGTAAAAAGAGAGGGAGCAATAACAGACTGAGAAAGGGCAACCTGTATTCCTTTCGACAACCCTATCTGGTCTACAGAGGGCAGAGATTGCCAAGGGAGTATAATCGTCATTAAAACTGTACGCCGACTGCGCAATTGGTTAGGAGTTTCGATGCAGGTACATTTGTCAACTGCACAGAAAACTGCATCCAAACTGCAATTTCAGCTAGCAGTTAGTGCAGAACATCTATTTAGACACAAAGAGACGTACATTATATTGCTACGGGAGTTGAAGACGTAATAAAGTAAAGATTTTCGAAACTGATATTTACTTATTTGTTGTCTGTATGATTGTATTTTCTTTTGTTTAAGTAGTAAATGAGTATGCTACGTTATATTTTGTCTATGACTGATGTGTGCTTATATATCCTTTAATATAACCTAAAGGCACAGAAGGCAAAAATTAATAGAATGCTTTATATTTTCTCTCCTGACGACACAAACAACGCTCATTTCCACCATCTACGATTCTACGCTTAAGCAGTCCCTTCCAGGTAACCAACCACGATATCCTCGTCATCCACAGTGTAGTGAGGACGCAAGAGTATCTGACACAAAAGGGCACGAATTACCCACGGATTAAATTATCGTGAAAGGGTGCTGAGTTATGAGTTCGGAGACGGAAGCTCATTTAGAGGGTGAACTGTAACGGACTTGCTACTATTCTATTACGTTATGTAATTCAGTTTATTAAATTTAAACATTTTCATTTGGAACATTGCTGATTTGATTAAGGATAATCAACATGAATGCCGATTTTGTAAAAGGAGAAATTCCAAAACAGAATTTGTATTTGTGGAAAACATGTACATGGTAATAAAGTTAAAAGTAAGCTCGCTAAATAAAATAAAGACTGTTTCGTAATATTTTGGGCTCTAGCAATAGTAAATACCTACGCTTTACGTCCGTTTGTTTCATTTAACAGCATTCACTCTATATCTTTTTATCTTTTTAAACCAAGGAGAGATGTAATGTTCACACACTCCACCCATTTTGGTAATCCCTATTAATTCATATTTATCAGTTCTTTTAAATCTAAGATAAAAATAAAAATCTTCACGCCCATTACAAGCTAAGTTTCAGTACGGGGAGCCACTTTCCGCTGATGATACTTGAAGTCCCAACGTAACGTGTGGGGACCATTGTTGCCACTCTCGGACAAGTTAATTTAAATTTGCTGGACTTGAAAACCAAACCCAGGACTCTAGAAGAACTTTCGACCACCGAGGTTAAAATGACCACCTATTTGAGGTAATACGCTAAAAATAAGCAATTCATTGAGGTTGTCGCTCTCGGTAATAGTATACGTACGTATATACGTATAGTATAGTATAGTATGTACATAGATATATAATAGTAGTGTGGGACGCATTAACCATGTTGTCAAAATGTTTGTAAGTAGGCCTACACACTGGAATTTATGAACATGGACGTAATATGTATATTTGTTCATCTTTCACGGAAAAGTTACCAATCGGCTTTTAATGAAACTTGGCACATAGATAGATGCTATTCATCGCGGGAAAATGTAACAGTTCTCTGGAACGCGGGTGAAGCCGCGGAGGACAGCTAGTACTGCATATACAACTTTTAAAGATTTACACACAAATGTTGGATGGGAAACAAACCCACGACCTGTGGCTTGGTAGTCAGGATACCGGTCCGTCAAACAGTTGAACCCAATTGTACTGAACTATTAAGACAATACACAATATGCGGGTAATGACCGACGTCCGGACCGGGCCGGGACGGTTCCCGGAAAGCGGCCGGATCTACCGGATAGTTTACCCGACTATTTTTGTAATGGACTCAGTCCATTAGCAATAAATTTTCGTGATGTTTGTGCGATGCGTGTAGTCTAGACATTGGTAAGTCACATGATCTTTTATACCCGGAAAACTGCATGACGACTGGAGAATTCGAGATGCCAGAATATTGGCTTACTCAGAATCTTTATAATACCAGCTTACTAATTCTGCAAGTCTTATCAGAGTTAATCTACATAATAATTGTATCCCATTCGGTACCGGATTTTCGAGAAACGTTATCTGCCCTCCTATTCTAGTTAACCATAATGGAGGTACCATTTTCATTAATGAAAAACTGCTTACTAAAGCACATCCTTAAATCGTCAGATTACCACGAGGCTCATTACTATTAATGCTGATTCTTTGTCTCCCTCCCACACATATCTTGATCAAATCTAATTGTACATCTCTAACTATTACTGAGATTATTGAATCGGTCACGTCACAGTCCGACGCATCGTTTGTGCACTATTCTTGTTTTTAGTTTCTGGAGAAAGCAAAATCTTTTAAAATAAGCAACCGATTTGATTATTTTACTTATTATTGATCGATGTTATGTTGAAATTATATAAGCAGCATACAATCGGCTTTATAATAGAATAATCACACATAACGATAATTTAAAACAAAGAAACGCACCCTTCGGTATTAAAACCGGCAATTTGAAAATATTTAAAACATGAAAAGAACAGCAATCAATTAGAATATAGAAATGAATCCATCCGGCAGTAACCCTCGAGTACTAACGCGGGGTCTGTCGGTCCCGCCCCGACTTAAAGAATGCAATAGCCGTAATGAAGGGTTATAGCGTTTACACTGAATATCGGCTGAGTACCGTGACTTACCCTTGTTTCACGAACGTCGTTTGAATTAAACAAATTTCATGATTTAAGTCGGTAAGCAAAATTCACCAATCAAAATTATTTTCATATTTATGATTTATATTCTGTAACCAAACATTTTTTTTACAAATTAAATTAAATCAATTTATGAATACAAATCTACATCTCTAGTAGAAAAATCTGGATTTATATTATCTTAATTGGTCTTGAAATAAATTCCTAATAATCACTTCACAATTACGTTGATATTTAATTATTTATTTGAGCCTGTAGATTCAAGTTACATCTTTAGCATATATGTTTACACTTATTTCTCAAGGTATTTTATTTCTGACAATACAACAGAAATAATATTGATTGGTATCAATGGTAGAAGCGATGGTTTGTATAATTCAAACTTGTGCAAACAAAGGGAGGGCGCAGTCCCGCCGCGCGCCGCCGCATCGGTGCACTCTCCCACACAAGCTATTGTTACTATTAATACGACGGGCACTTCTGCGTATTTCAGCTATTTCTATACCAGTTCATACTACACGGATTAAGTGATATTATTTAGCGATGGCTTTGTGACTACTTTTAATACTAGAAATTTTATTTAAATTTTCAAAAACGGAGGGATACAATGTGGTAGTCTTTGTGCTACTGCGAGATGATGCGAGCTTAGAGAAATCTTAAAACAAGGAACATAAATAACTACACAACTATATTATCCTAATTCACATTATGATATGTTCACGAAATCAAAATTAATTTAACAGAAATATTAAATTGGACAACATTTTATCTTAACTATAAAACCTATTCCATGTTTGATTAAACCGTTCAATCCAGTCAGTTGCAAACGAACATAAGTTGTGTGCACGTATTAATTCGCACATTTGTACCGTTTAATTTCGCAGCGAGCTCAAATCAAGATTAAATGTGCTCGGTCGATGGGACCGATACATTAAATAATATACAAAACGACACGATAGACAGCGTGAAACATGTTAACACGTAATATCGTACTGTTAACACGAGCTTTTATTACCTACAGTTTGACGCAAGTGACAAGCTTAATTTTTTAGCACCTACTATATAATTATCTATCAAAATAGATAGTTGAATAGTAGCAATGATAAGTACCACCCTAACTCTTCTCTAGAAGGGTATACCGATGACCATGTGCACTTTACACCTTGCACCAGATTGTCAAAAGCAAACACAAAAAGGATGGTGTCAGGTAGACGGCCGGCCGCAGAAAATCTGCCAAATCTGTTGTAATACGTAATGCACCAAATAGACATAAAGTTTTACATATAACACGCCGTCAGAAAATTATCAGATTTACTACTTTTCAATACAAACTTTTACACAGATATACAGACACTCAACAAAACTGAAACCGAAACCAAAACCTACGGCGATGTCCAATGCTCCAATATGCCCATCATATAATAATATGTAGTAATGTTAACGCTAATCTTTTTTAACTTACAGTGGGACATGTAATTCGAGACGGAACTATGTTATCAAATATCGTTTGTGCAGACATCAAATTTTATTGGAGTATTATTAACGGGGTCAATACTCATTCGTTTTGCTGTTCTGTATTGGGTACAGGTAGAGGACTCGAATGGCGTGAGAGATCGCAATTATGCTGCATTTTATGATAATTTCAAGAAATGTCTAGAAATTCTTACACGTTTTGGCCAGATCGTTTCTTACTTACATTACAAATAATGAGGCAATAATACAATATAAAATAAATTAACCTTAAGGTTTTACAAGCTATATTTCGCAGTTTTATTTGAACAAAAGGTTATAGATATAATATAAGTAACTGGACTGACCCAAAAAAAAAAGTGTATGCTACGATTCGTAATCATCATCGTTTGTCAATAATTTGGGCTGGCCTCAATTTCTTGAGCTTGGTCAAATATTCGTCGCATAAGATTTAACTAAAGAAAAGATAAATTAAACAGGTGTTTAGTAAATGTGTCTAAACCTACAGAATGTTATAATGAAATTTGAATTTAACAATACAAATTAAATAATTAAAAATATTTAAATTTATAATTTTTTTAAATTAACCTGGTAATTTTATGAAAAAAAAAACAAATAGAATCATATAAATTCCTAACTTCTAATATATGAATATACGGTGAATATAGATAATCAATATAATATAATGAAATACCTAAAAACGCCCATGCAATGATTTCAAGTAAATGATTAATTTTAACAACAGGAGCGACAAACAATTCCCTAAATTATTCAAAAAAATCAAAAACCGCACTAACATGCTCACATTTACATACGAACACTTCATAAATTTCTCGTGTACCTTCTAGGTCCAACCCACGCCCTTATCCTTCAGCCCTCGTGTCCTCAAAATAGCCTTTATTCTAATTACGGTGGAGCTATAATGCTTTGACAATTAAGGAAAGTAAACTTGCAGGAATTGAGCTCAAAACCCACGATAGCAATTGTGAATTTGAAACTTAACGCCAAGGAAGATCAGGCTTTACTTCGTTGCGATAAAGGTGTTTATTACTTTGAATTTTGGTGGCACGATGATAACGTATGTTTGTAAATGAGTATGAGTGAAATAGTTAGTGTTGCCAGTTGAGTGCAGTGTAAATTTGCCGAACTCCTTGTGTGGTGCGCTCATTTATTTCGTACTCCGAATACGAGATTCCTTTGTCATTTGTTTTATTGATATTTTGTTTAAGCGATGGTTTTGTAGCTCGTGGAGCGTCTAGTGCCATCTTGACAACATCGTTTGTGTATATTCAATATTCTTCATATTACGAGGCAAAGTGTCCTGTCATGCGTTTTAATCAGTTTTGGAATTATATATAATTTAGCACATTGCAGCAATGTGGTAATAACAACAGATTTGGCTTTTATTATTATGTTCTGAGAGAGATATTAAGGTCTGAGTTTTCAATGGCCAGAATAGCGGTTTGGAATACCTGTAAAATCAATGTGATAGCGTATCCAAGGTTTTAAAACATTATCGCTTAAACGCTATCGACAAAAAAAGCGGTCCTAACTAATATTGGCTTCATACATTTATACAAAAGTGGACAGAATGAAAAACATGACATCTAAATACTTTAAGAAAGAGGCTAAATTTATAATAACAACAAAACAGGAAAAGCTGTTTCACGTCAAACAGAAAGTAATCATTTCAGCAAACAAAAACCTTGAAACTAATTCAGTAGCAGAGCACACGAAGCTGGAAATAAGCGTACCTCAGGTAGAAATGAAAATTTCGTAAGCAAATGTTAGTTTCGGAAGGTTTACGCTGCGCAAACAAAAACAGAATAACAAAATAATTGCTTGTTATACCTTCAAGTGAATTAATATTTGGGGAAAAGGTGAGGAGTGGAATACTAATAGGCGCCGAGAGAAGTAAGCTTCCACATTTGCATAATAATGTATGTATGTATTTACGAGATAGGGAACATCCACCGACATCACCTCGTGGAGATGAATACACATTATGGTATCCGGAAACAAACATTGTAGCAAAAAATATTTTTGCGTAACAGGCAGGCTTAAGGGTTAAGATTTAGGGGCAACAGTTTGCTAAAAGTAACTTCAGCATTGTTATTGTTGGGTTGTTGATAATGCCCACTGCATTAACAACAACCCAACAATAACAATGCTGTAAAACCGTAAACTTTAAGGTTTGTCAGGCTGATTCTAGCAGGAACTCCTGGTGATATTATATAGTGCAGATAATAAATTTACTGAGTGTTAACAGGGCGTGATCAACTAGAATTAGAATACTCCCAGCAAATAAAAGATTATTAATGTTTCCCAGTAATGTATTGTATGTTATTAATGTGTAACAGTCATCACTGACCTGTACATCTACTATTGTTAATTCATCTTCTTCTTTCCTGTATAAATGAGTTCTGTGTAAAAATTATCGCATCCCAATAGGTGTTAATGTTGTTAAATGTTGTAAGTACACTAGAAGAAAACCAGCCAAGGCATTGCAAAGTACCTCTCAACTGTTTTATGTTTATTTAACAATGGTTTTCTTTACTGAAAGTTCAACATCGTTATAAGGTTCGAGGCCAAGATCTCCGACAATCAATTGACGATATAACTATTGACCTATCAATGCCTTATTAAGCATTTTATGTGATCATAAACCTAATATACGAGCAACAGAGGGGATCATCTTAAAACAGAAAGTATAGGTTAGGGTCTATATGAGAGTGCGTTTTGCATAAGAATTATTCAAGAGTGCTTAAATATTTACAAGCAAGAAGAAGGAACTTCTTGGAAACCTTGTTTATTTATCTAGATCGAACGATACACAATGGCACTTGGCAGATTGATAATGATTTGAAATGTCCATTCTCCTGCTAGATTAATACTAATCACCCACTCATTGGTGCACTGATGGACGTGGTAAGAGCTATGATTAAGGATCACAACGAGGTGGACAAGCCACGCTCCGCGCCCACACGACGAGCGGCGAGCGGCGCGGACAATACACGGCCACATATCATATTCTGAGATCATTCACCGCCTTTGTTATCCGTTTGTGTTGTGACTGTAGCTTTATAGGATCTTGGGAATATTGGAGAAAAACAAAAAAATGGTATGTCACCGATGGCTTGACCGTTGAAGCATCGTGACGAACCTTACAAGTCAGAGGAAATTCAAACATCTCTCGTAAACGCAGTGAGACCGAGATAAGCACTATGGCATCAATACTTATGGTTTTTACAAGATGCTTAAGATTTTTTTGTTTGAATTGTAGGTAAGCTGTAACTATTTTACTACAAATATGTTTTAAAGAAAATAAATGTAAGTGTAAAATTATGCTTGCCAGAGACAATCCCATAAGCTCAGTAAAGTGTGCAGTCGTCAGATATAACTCAACGCCTTCGCTCAGAGCGACGCCCACTTACTCTAATTACTGAAACACCGACGCGGCGGTTTCAATCTGTTCGCGAGTAAATAACAATCACTCGCCGACCTTTGTCACGCACTAATGCACGTGCAATATTGTGAGCTGTCACGCAGATATGATTTACTACCTTTTGTACCTTTTTATTGCTATAAATTCGAATTTTAGATTTAGGACTACGTTTGGAGCCTTAATAAGTCATAACTCGATTGAAAGGAATGAAAGTGAGTCACAGTAACTCTAGATTTGCCTCATAAGTGTTTATCTGAAAAGGCTTTGATTTTGGATTGATATAGTTTTCCAAAATTTACGACTTCTTCACCCTGCTGACCATCACTTGCTCGTTCTGATGCCTATGCTTGGTTCAATTTGTAAGCTTTCTGTCCGTCCTATACATAAATTTTACGGCCAACGTGGTGATCCGTACACATTTTCCTAGCTTCTTATCAAAAACTAATGCTTCGTGCTGAACGACTATAACTATTTTTATACTAAACAGCTATACAAAATAAAACTCTCCATTAATGAATTAAATGAAAATATTTTTATTCAAATAGGCCTTTGCCTATGAACAGTCTGACTCTAATACAGGTCAAAAGTTATGAAATTAAATATAATATTTTTTAACACGCATTTATTAATTAAAACTCAACTAAAACTTATTGGGAGTTCCAATGACTTACTTCCGACTTAATCATTAGTTTTTACCACCACAACCACACAAGGCAGTAGATATTATTACGACAAATCATATCAAATGATCCCAAATACTATGGGTTTATCATGGGTAGATTAGTAGTTTGTACGATCACTTTTCGATTTTATTATCAAACCAGCCGGACGTGTTCGGTTCTTTCCGCAACTCTATTTCTGCTGCATATTAATGACCTGCTGAAGCCCGGTATAATTAATTGGGTATGCAGATGACAGCACAGTTGTGGGCAGATATTTATCCAGTGCACGGGCCACCAGCACGAGCAGCTGTGACGCAGTCCCTGAGAGGAGCCATGGTAGAGCGCATGAACCTTTTACTTCTGGCAGTGTCTGAATTGGGTGACAACAAGGGTTGATATTCCGTTTATCCGCACGAAGCGTTTTGCTGCCTCTTTCATTATGCGGACAGCAAAGTAGTGGAACTCATTGTCTGCATCAGTTTTTCCCGATTCATACAATGTTGGAGTCTTTAAGGCATTGAATTGGCATTACTTGAGTTCGCATGTACCATCCTCGACTGCATCGTCACTTTCCCCATCAGGTGAGATCCAGTCAAATGCGCTCAAGTTTTTGTAAAAAAAAAAAGCTTGTGGGTACCATTACAATGCACAGTCACAACCATAAGTATGCCAAATTCCAGCAACAAGTGGTTGAGAAATAGATCGGAGGAAAGAAATATGTTGCATGCAAAATAAATGCTTGTAAGCAGAGTTACATAAATATCGATAAAAAATCTGCTAAACCCGCATAATCTATTTTAGAAATAATAGTGCCTCTCGATGAACTAGCTCCGTGAAACTCCAACCCGCGCTGTGAGGGTATATAACCCTTAGCTATTAGTTGACGAGTACTTAACAACGAGTATAACCGCACCGGTAACGAATCGACTTGAAGAATCACTTGTTATTGTGCCCAGAGGAAAAGCGGATACACTACAACTACGTAATAAAAAAAGGTTTAGTAGCAAGTGAAATTATTTTCGATATACGCTTGTTGAAATCGATATGGTCAAGCAACGCTTTAATTCAAATCTAAACTTTTCATAATAGTATAAAACTATGTCACAATTTCTGGCTGCCTATTTAGCCTTCATATCTTATAACTATGCAATACTAATATTTTGATACAATTGAAGATGATTTTGAGATTTTCTTTCCGTAGGTTTATTTGTATACTAGCTTACCATGCTACGAATAAACTCGCGTTCCCCAGAGTTCAAATGATCTCAGAATGATAACATAGTATATATTCATAGAATGCCGAAATAATATACCTTTTAAATGGTGAAAGAATTACAATAAAATATTAGGTTCCCACCTCATCTACAAACTTAAAAAAAATCGCACTCTTTTTATAATATTATTATCAATGTTAGTATAGAATATAGATTTATTTTATGTTAAATCACTCAGGCGAACCTAGGACGGGTTCTATGTAATCGAATATCCTGGGAAATTAATCACATCACAGTTACGTGTTCTAAAACAATAATACTGTGGCAACCAGATGAGTAATATACAACATACAATTATAGTACAATTTTTTAATTTAAATGTGTAGTGCACACAAAATGTTGGTCCTGGGTGAGAATCAAGCCCGTAACCTGTGGCGCATTGGGTATTTACCGAAAAGGCTGTAAAACTGGCAAACAAATGAGTAAATTAGATATGAGTTACAGAACCTATGATGTTATATTGAGCTTTTTGTATTTAAAACCAATTAGAAGAAGTAGTCGAAGTACCGAGAACTCCGGCATACATCGCCTTCATTACAGTCCAAACTTAATGCTTGTAATCTGTAAATACCCTTAAAACATTCCTACCTATATACAAAGTTCATAAGAAATAAGGCCCTAGAAAGCCCAGTATTATATTCCTACAAAATTCGTTGTTGAAATTTCCACTGAATTGAAATGTAGGTGAGTCCATAATTATGAACAACAAAATTTCTCGGAAGCATATTCCTAGAATAAAGGATAATGTGAGGTTGTCGTCGCTACCGTTACGGCCCGATACGCAACAGGGGCGGTTTCTCGGTAAGTAAACATTTGGAGAGCACACACGACTCGAAATAAACTGTGTCTATACTGGAACGAGTAGTTTGCGAGTTGCTGAGGGTGCTCGCAGCCGCGTATCGATCACCCCGCGACTCTTGCGAGCGATAGTTTGTTTTGCTGATTACACTCAGTTATACAATCCAGTTTCTTAGATTTTAGCTGGATATGGCGTATTTTTCCCGGTAACATAGTCGACTGACTGTCCTACGTGGTTTCTCCCGCGTTCCCGAGTGTCCTTCGGTCCTTCCACTTTGGCCGACAAACAAGCAGACGGTCCAACTGATGGTAAGTGGTCACCGCCGCCTATGGACATTTGCAACACTAGGGGCATCGCCAATGCGTTGTCAACCCTGAGACGTGAAGTTGTTAAGTCTCATATGCCTATCGTAATTTCACCGGCCCCCTTACCTTTCTGACCGAAACACAGTAATACAAGTGCACTACTGCTTCACGGCAGAAATGGGTAAGGTTGCTGCACTAAGAGCTCTACTACTCGAGCTACGTGCTATTTCAGCATGTTTTATCTATTTTTCATCTAAAACCGTAAAGTTATTTTTGCGTGAAAGAGTAACAGATATACATCCATCCTCAGAAAGTTGTAGCATTAATAATATAAGTAGAATATCGTATAAGTAGCAGGTTAAGTCGGATGGAGCTCTCTCATTTTTGATGATCCAAGATAACAGAGAACAGGATTCTGACAATTTGATGTTGACAATAACTCAGTACTGTTCTTAGTAAATGATGATACATTTTCGCGTTACGTTTTATTTTCCTCCTATTCCCTCAACGCGGAATTGGCCTCCTACTTCTGAATTTGAAATAACGGATTAACTACCGGTTCTTAAATATTTTGTAGCATAATCCTTTTACACTTGAGATGTCTAATTGGGTCTGCAGTAGCCTATGGCCTTAATCCCCATCTTCTTAAGGAAGATGCCTCAGCAGTGGGAAGTACCTACTTACAAATATGAGGTCAAAGTGTAGAGTTCATCCGGAGAAGTACTACCACGATACTTTTTTCTTCCTTGAAGCAGGCACTTGTTAAATAACAGGCACGTGAGACAACAACTTAAT
Organism: Habrosyne pyritoides; assembly: GCA_907165245.1. NCBI lineage: Eukaryota > Metazoa > Arthropoda > Insecta > Lepidoptera > Drepanidae > Habrosyne > Habrosyne pyritoides. Next base: position 361,217 of record OU015595.1, read on the forward strand.
GTCTCATAGACAACAATGCATTGAGACGATAACCCTGGTATTCCTAATATCCATAGGAGATACTATTGGAGAACTATGGCCCTCCAGCGGCCATCTGCAAATGAACCTTTTACCTTTATGTCGCCTACTCTACATGAAAAAAAATTAAGAGAGACCTAAATTACATAATCATTCAACAAATAACAGAAGAGCTGAGAAGATAGTATTAAAGTGTCAACGCTGCATTTAGCCCAGGATTGGTGGTAGCATGGCCGAAATACGTATAAGATCTTTTAAGGACTAGGTGAAATGTGTTCAAGTATCTACTATATTTGTACATAGAATATATTTATTTTTAGTTACTTTTATTTTATCTTGTGACCACAGAAAGTCACACTTACACATTAAAAGAACGTTGGTATGCCTCCAATCCCTGGAATTCTTTTGTGCAAGCCAAATATTCTGGTCAGTTATCCAGCCAAAGGTAAAAACAGGGTATAAAAACGTAGAAATATCTGTGGACCTCTCCTATTTTAAGAACGCCTTCGCCTTTTAGCACAAAACAAAGGTGATGCATCCCACAACGCCTACATTCGAATAATAAGTGAAATTTGTGAATAAAGCGACTATTCAACCGGTGATACGGTGTGCTATACATTGATTGCTAACCGCAGAGATGAGCGCACGAAAGTCAATACCGACGCAGCCATGAATTAGTTAACATGCAAGTAATTGGTTTGTGATTTGTACCACGTGTGTTGTTACATTTTGAGGGGTCATAGTGTAAGTGATGAGATGAAGCGATTAAGTTGTTTAAATGCTTAAACATTTTGTTAAAAAGTTTAAATTAAGGTACACCAATTCTAACGATATTTCTATGAGTCCTTACTTAAGTCTCTAAGAGTTAAAAAGGTAGCTTTGACAAGACTTTGGTACAATAATCGCCATCGATATTTGTATTTCAAAGCACAACAAAAAGACGCAATAAGCACTAAATAGTGATATAAAAGGTAAAAGGGCCCGGATGGAATAAAAACAACATCCTCGGTGCGTAACGGGGCCATACGATGCGTTAATTCAAACCAGCGCCCACTTGAGTGTAAGTGACGAAGCTAGTGAGCTTAAGACGTCAAGTAGGAATACCTTTATTTTTTCAAAAATATTTATATTGTAATCGCTTTAGACTAAAACTTAGAACATACGCCATGTTTCCTGATTAATGGCTGACCAACAGGCAATTAGGCGCAACATGAAAATAATAAAGGACACTTGTGTTCCTCGCTCTCGGACGTTATTCTCCTTTATATTTATGTGAGCACAGATAACGCAAGACATAGTGATACTCCGATTTGTTCACTTCATTACTGTATTCACGTACTTAATTTTAGAAAATTTCTCGGAAAATTGACTCGCAAGTCGAGGCACATTTCGATCTAATAAAAGCAATTGGAGCTTCACATATTTGCACTGTACTTTACGGGTCGATTACATTTAACGAGCTGGCTGTGAGTTTGGTTCCCATCGAGGACAAAAAATTGTGTGTATGAAATGTTTGTTTATCTTGTTAATTATCAAGCATACATTTGAAATGCATACGTAGCATATCAGCCTTATGGCTTCCATAGTAAAACTTCTTCTTAGTTTGGGATCAGATAGCACTGTGTAGAGAAATATTTATTAAACAAGGTTACTAGTGAAAAATAAACGTGTAATACGAATAAACCTTCCGGAAGAAATCATCTTAATGAAAGCGAAAGTCGCATCAAAATTAAAATAATGAAACCAGACAGAAATAGTCCTCTGTTTTACTATTTAGAGATTAGCAGTAAAATCTATTGCAACATCTATGGAATGTAATTATTGTCCCAAAATAAATAAAAAATATATTTATACAACGAATTTTTTTTATATAAAACAAACAGCACTGCCATCTAATCCCAAATTACGCAGAGATTCTACTATAAAAACTAGATAACAGATATACTACACATACCTGTTCATTTTTTCTTTTCTTTTTTGTTACTTTATTTACAACTAATCTTTTATGATAAATTCTCATTGAGAACGAAGTCTAGCTATGTTCTGTACAAGGTATTTAAGAATATTATGTTGAGAGAATACTTGCCGAAATTGGTAAAGTAAGTAATCCCACCAATGATACTACTTGCTAACCAATGCTATAGCTTGTTCCGACTTTAGAACGTTTAAGAATATCGTTCTAACTTTAACATTATTTGTTTTCAAATAATATTTATTTATTTGATTTGATGTAGATGGTCCTTACGATAAAGCAAGCCATAGGGTTAATTATTGTTTGACATTCTTAAAAGTCAAAAAGGATTTCTTGGAACAGTCGTTTTACAGTGCGTGCGTAGTATATGAAAGAACAATGGTGATTAAAATGTATATAGAGTGAAATATTGTATATAACCTTGGTAATAGATAAACAGGGTAACCACTTTCCATCAGGTGGACCGTCCACCTGATGGAAAGTGGTTACCGCTGCACTTTGAATATTTGCAACACCAGCAACATCCAATGCCCAAACCCTGAGACGTGAAGTTATTACCCCTTACCTTTCTTACCGAAACACAGTCTGACAGCCCCAATAGTTATACATCTTCGGACGAATACTGCACTAAGAGCTCTACTTCAGAGCTACTAGTGTTTGATTAGTAATAATAATGGAATCCATCAAATTAATCCGCTTTAGGTAAGTGGATTTGTCTAGACCAGACCAAATTGCCTCTAGACTTGCCGTAACTGTCTAACCTGCTATTTGCTTCGCTTGACCTCTACATGATCGGATAACGCCCAAAATGTCACCAGGAGAATTTATATCGGATAGGAACTTAGAAATACACATTGGAGGAGGTTTAAATATATTATTCTCCAATGGAATTCTGATATTATCGTAGTATGATTTAAAGCATTCGATATTGTATCGGTCTCTTCAAGTGATAAAGGTGTCGTGTAAGTTTTTTGGATGGATTCAACAGGAATGCCCATTTTCCTTCCCCTGGGTTATTAGTGGGATATAACGCAATATAAATTAATTATTTATTTCTCTCACAAACTGTTTACTTGGAAGAAAGAAAAAAATACAATTGTACCAATGATAATAAACCTGCTTTGTCAAAGCTGGAGGTTGATGTAAGAAAAACCTGTAAATGTGTAAAACCTGATGATTAAAAGTATTTTGTAAAATCCATAAATGGCTCAAAATCAACAGGCCATAACTTACAGTGTGTGGGTAGCGGTGGGAACAAAGCACGGGCTCGTAACTAGGGGTGCCCTCGGGAGCCACTCGGAATGCCATAAATCGGTTATGGCGACGCCTCTTGCGATCGCGTTCACATTAAGATGGCTTTCATATTACGCCTTTTTATTAACCATTGTTTATTCCAATTGAAATCCGTAATGATATGGTCTGATAAGTTTGAAGCGTAAACTATCAATCCGGCAACCAAGACAGGGTTACGAATGTGAGCTTGATGTAAATAGTTTGACTAAAGTGTTGACTAATTAATTGAATACAATAAAAATATATCCAAATACAATATTCCTAGAAAACCCTACACGAAATAAGAAATTGATCTGAAAAACGTCACAAGCTTTTAATAATAGAATCGAGGTTATACAAACTGAAAACGTGCTGACCTATTTTCGTTCGCTGCGTAAAATAAGTAATTTTCTCACCCCATGTACAATTTATAACTCCAACATACAATTCCGGCAACGATACATGTAATAACACAACATCAGCTAGTGTCTCGAGAAATCGATGTTTCATACACGGGGCGGCGGAAGCGATATCGCGCCTCATAAATCTACGCCCGATGCTGTTCGACTGCGCAATGAATAAATTGTACAACGCCACAGCGCAACAAGCTCACTCAACTATGCTTCAATGAAGAATGGTGTTTGTAAATACGCCGCCGCGGGGTGTAAAGACTCAATTTGTTACGTTTGTTCGTGAGCCTGCTTCACGGAGAGCTCCTAAAATATTGTTAGAAACGGACCTTGGAATTATAATGAGATGCTAAATAATTAGGTTAGTCTGATATTAATTGAAGATGATGATAAAAAGACTTGGAACTTATTTAGCCTGACGTAATAGGCATCTGGGATAATAAACGCACATCGACCCAGAAGAGGTAGGCAGAGGTCTCAGGACTAAGTCCCAGATTTAACTGAAGATATTAATGTTTCATGTGACATGTGGTGGGCATTGTTGCCATCTTTCGTGAACATAACCAATACCGGGCTACAGGAAATTATTTCTAACATAAAAACAACGACGACGTATTTGCCTGTCCTGGGAATCGAACTCAGGACCTCAAGGCGTCGACCGAGATGACTAAGATAAATTTGAAATAATTTGATGAATGAAAAACTAATGATTAGTTATAACGTTGAAATAGCTGTTCTAACTTATGAAATCGAAATATTACAAGTTTAAATCACTTTATTCAATTCAGAGAAATGTATTAATCAAAGCTTAAATGTAATAACATAGTATTCTTGGAGATAATTGTTAAACCCACGCAGTAAAGTTTCATAGAATCTAATAAAAATATAAAATTAAAACATATTTACTCGGTTAATCATAAATTAAAAGCCCTGAAATATCAAAATATACGTCGTACTTAACATTTGGATATAAAAGATCTTAATAACTCGGTATTAGGGTAACTTTATATTTATGTAAAGTGAACGTGTAAAAATGTATGAATACGGTTTGTGTAATGCTGAGAAATGCTGCCTTGGTAACAGTAAGTAATAGTTATTGTGAACATAACGCGATAGTGTGCTCGCGGCTTTATACTGCAAAAGGGAATACTAACACACCGACAGGGCTTTTAGAAGAATTGAAAATATTGTCATCTCTTTATAAGTTGGTGAAAACATAGATACTGGAGATGTTAGTGGAATCGAAACTAATACAAAATATTCTATACTATATAACTATTCTAGACTATCTTATACTCGTATATAAAATTCTCGTGTCACAATGCTAGTTACCATACTCCTTCGAAACGGCTAGACCGATTTTGATGAAATTTTATATGCATATTCAGTAGGTCTGAGAATCGGCTACTATCTATTTTTCACACCCTTAAATGATAAGGGTGACCCACCCCTAAATATTTTTTTGAATTATTATGATTTAACATTAAAAAATACATACAACTCATATTTTCAACCTTCTACGATCAACGCCTGTTTTTTAATCGCGATTTTGGTTGCAAGATGGCAAACGAATATAATAATTGTAGTACGATGAATTTTCATGAATCAGAATCAGAATAACATTTATTTGCCTACTTTGTGTATTACAAAATATTTCTGTGGCCGGTGGGCCGTTCAGAGGTGAGTCAGCTAACTTATGTCCTAATGGATCTATGTTTGCTGTGTTCTGTTAATTAGCAATATGTGAGACTATACAAACAGATTACGTGTTTTGTTGATTTTGTGTGCTTAAAACCTATCTCATTGAGGCATTATTTTTATTATTTTTCACTTAATTATTATTTTCACTTTATTTTAAGGGGACGCGGAGCTTTTGTTCTGTCGGTAGGCCACCGCGTGTATCCTTTTTTATTAGGGTCATATAATATATCGCCTATTCTGTGATTGACCCTGAGGGGATTAAATTCACCGTGCGCTTGGTAGGCGTCTCCAGGGGATTCCAGATCTTCTATTTCTAATTTTGCTATGTTTTCCAACATTTTGGTGTTAAGGTCCTCGGCGCGTAGGTGCCAAGCTTCTATGTCAGCCATCTCCCAAATTGCTTCCGTGGGTGTTCGTCTTGGTAGTTGTGCAGCATTTTTCAGTGCCAGTCTGTATTGACGTTCGATTTTGCTTAGGTTCGTTGCGCTATACCTTGAGAGTAGTTGCACTACTCCGTAGTCCATCAGTGGTAAAATGCAGGCCTGAATGATGGTCAGTTTCGTGTCTAGTTCTGTCTTTGCATTATATCCTATTATTGGACCGAGGGTTCCTCTGACTTGTTTCAGTTTATTGACGACCTTTTTGGTGTGCTGGTTCATCTTCATGTGTTTGTCAAAAATGACACCGAGGTATCTGATCTGCTTTTGATAGCGTAACGTTTGTTGTTTCAGCTTCACCGTTGGCCGGTATTTTTTCTTTTTTGAGAACATGATGCATTCTGTTTTCTCAATGTTACACTGTAAACCCCATCTCGTGTAGTAGTCAACGATGGCTTCCGCCGCCCATTCAGCACGCATAGTCGCGTGTTCTGGGTTCGTGGCTCTGTTTAGTATACAGAGGTCATCCGCGTATTGTGAGAGTTTAAGACCTTTGATGTGGTCTTGTATATCCCAAATATCATGGACGTACAAGTTGAAGATTATTGGTCCCAGGATCGAGCCTTGGGGCACGCCGTGAGGTATCGGTTTGTCTTTGGTTATGGTAGTTCTGAATCTACCTCTCAAGTTTCTGCCTTCGAGGTAGTTCTCAATTATTTTAATAATATTGTTGGGAACGTCTCGATTCTGAAGTTTTTTCATGTATAGTTTATAATAAAGTAAATAAGGCAAATAAACGTTTGCCGGGTAGCTAGTAATATATTTGTGGCAAATTACTTCCAGATCCCTTTAGCAGTTCTGGCGTGATTGGGTAACAAACATACACACGCACTGACACACATAAATTTACATTAGTATTTAGACTGCTTTTAATTATTTTTCTTTTCCACTCTACAAATACATGCTTAGTTCATAAAATGTAAATTCGTATTACAGTAGTATGTAACAACGGTATGAATTATTTTAAAATTGTAAAATGCTGTGGTTTTTGTATCATTTATATATATCATCAATCATATTATCTATAGTAGTCAGCTTATACCAGATTTGCTTAATTTGATGTTGAAGAAGTTGCAAATCTAATTATTGTATGGCCTAGCAGTGCCTACTGGCTATTATTCGACTCTAGAATTAGTTAGAAGTATGAACAATCTTGACATTTACAATAGCAATTATATTAATAAAAACATATGAAAATGTTTTTTATTCTGTTTACGCGTGGAATTGAGACCAAAATATCATTGTACTTGTGACGTAGTCAACGTTCAAGTTATCACGATCTAAAAGGCCTCTTTTTACAGTTAAAAATTATATAGAAAAATCGTCTTTGTTACTTCTGATATGAGGTTTATCTATTCACCATTATAATTCTATTTCAGAATTATTGTTTGAGTGGTAGTGCGCCTTAGTGGAGAGTTCGTCCGGGGAAGTACTACCACCTTACCCATTACTGCCGTGAAGCAGTAGTGCACTTGTATTACTGTGTTTCGGTTAGAAAGGTAAGGGGGTCGGTGAAATTACAGGCACATGAGACTTAACAACTTCATGTCTGAGGGTCGACAACGCATTGGCGATGCCCCTAGTGTTGTAAATGTCTATAGGCAGCGGTGACCACTTACCATCAGGTGGACCGTCCGCTTGTTTGTCGGCCCAGGTGGTATAAAAAAAATATATGAAAATCCATTAGTAATACAATATCAGTCACACACTAAATAAGTGACATCGCAAATCGAGTACATCTACTGATCCAATTTTTCCAAACAAGTTATTTAATTCGACAACTTTAGTAAGCACCGTTGCATAGAAATGAAGTGACTGTAAAGTGAAGCTGCCAGAATACAACCAGTAGGCGCAAAGTATTGATGGTATCTTTTCAAACGATTATTTTCGTGATAGAAAAAATATTTGTCTCCTTGCATCAAAACTTACAAACCAAACTGTTTTTACAAGTAATGATTTTAAAGATAATGTATAGTTGGCGTACTTAGCTAGATACCATAACTGTCATGACTCAGGTCGTAGGCCCTATTGAATGTGCCTTTTGTTCTGCGCAAGATACACACAAGAAGAAACAAGTATTGGATCAGATAACAGTGCCTAAAGATTTTTTGACGAGCAAATAAAACCTACAAATTGACAATGACATTATAGACATCAAGGCTACACGACACAAAGCAATAGTAGCAGCAATAGCGTCCAGTCCATTACAAGATAATCCTGTATAAGAAGCAAGGTATAAATCACAAGGTTGATAGCTCCCTGCACCGCTCAGCTCTATTGTGGCGACTCTCCATTCATACTCGTATAGTGAATAAACGCGACCGGTGATTTACCGACTCTACCACTACTGGAAATAAATAACGGTAACATTTCTAGACGCGTAATGACGTCCGTTTTCTGTGGGTTTGTTAAGTTAAATTGTAAGGATTTATACTGATATTTTGGTCGCAGAATTTATTTCATATCCATCTGTTATTTTTGTTTATCTTTTGTCAAATAGTTGACTTGCAAGCAGACGCTGGACTTGATGGTGATCACCGCTCTCTATAGACATTTGATATCAGAGGGAGTGCCAATGTTATGCCATCCTCAAAGTTTTCAGGACAATATGAAGCACTAACTTCGCTCCGTGGATTCAGTCACATTCCCATGGGATATAATGTTTCCCCGGCGTAAAAAAATATTTTTGATAAGGAATTTGTTATATATTAGCCGTGATGGAACTAATAGTAAACATAATCTTTCGCATCCATAATTAAGATATGATCAAATTAGCTAATATAGGTTATTGTTTATAAAATTTGCCTGATTTTCTAGGATTCATTGGTGTGTATGAATCGTCTCCGTAGGACAAGTAAGTCTCTAATAAGCCCCATTTTGCCAAAATGGAATAATAAATGTCGTGATATCAATATGCAATGATAAGATGAATTTATAACGTTTTCATAATTATAAATTGTAACCCACTGAATAAGAATTGCCAATAAATTTTAGTAGTTCGTTGCTCAATACAACTAAGGTAAAGGTAAGTTTATATTAAAGTGACGTTAACTACGCTGTAAATTTACAAGGCAATAGGTAATGCTGTAAAAGCGCTGTGTTGGAAATGCCGTCATGAAAACCATACATTTGATATTCGCAATCATTATATTAATGGCTCGTCATTATTTATCATTGTTATGAGGAACCAAAACGAACGTAGGCAGAGGGATAGACTTAAAAACACATCTGCATTTAATACTTTGCAGATATCCAGGTTTCATCACTAGTTGTGGCTTACTTCACCGCCAAAGCTGGACAAAAGCTTATTTTTCAAACTGAAGGTTGAATCCAGTTATTCTGACCGATGGTCAGACTAACTTGCATGCATATTTTCAAACCTAACAAATTCTTATTCTCAGCATTGGACTTTGGCTTTTTGGAAAGGAAATGCAGCCCGCCTAATAAAGAAACTCACGACCCTCCCGGTAGTTCTGGTAGCCAGAAGGCTATTTCTCATACAATATATCGATGCTGATGATTGGCGTCAGGTATTACTGTCATGCAATAATTATTCAGAGAGTATACAGCGCTGACCTCAGCAGAGCCGATTAAGGCTGGCACATGATGATGATTCAACTAGGTGGGAACATTACACACTTGATATTCCTCCTGTGATTTTATAATTAAAAGAAGTATATAACACAATGAAAAATGTAAAGCTCTATGTTTGCGACAAGTTTTAGTAACCCACTTTAAGTTTATGACAATATTGTTTAAAATATGTCTGGCTGTTGTTTGCCCCTTCTATCCACCGGACATGGGCAGGATATTATTACAGATAATATTTACTTCGCTGGCCGCGGATCAAAGCACCGGATATTGTCCTGCTCACTCTACCGACATGGATGATGAGGGGATTCGAAAAATTAACAAAAGAAACAAATTATAATCCACCACTGGAAAGTTTAGGGTGAACATCAAAGTTCTGTTACTTTCTTTGATTTTTTTTGCGTTTGATAATGTTTATTTTTTAGTGAAATTATTATTCGCTAACTATGTTTGTAAATCTAATTCTGCCAAGTCAAGTTGAACGATTACACTGTGCCCTCAAGGGATGCTTCTAACAAGTATTACTATTTCAGATTCTGTAATCGTAAAAAAAATTATGAATTTTGAAGTACTTTTTAAGAAGAAAATAATATTCTTTAGGATAACTTGTTTCGAAAGTTAAATTGATCGTATTTTGTTCAAATTACATTTGAATTTGTTTGAGGCGTTTGCTACTGACGGAGAAATATTTTATCATATTTTTAGGGATCGTTAAAAATAAAAAAACTTTAAAAACCCTGAACAAAGCAACATATTTTAAGGCGGTGATAGCTCAATTGATAGAGACGTCGAATGCCGTAATGAGTCTTGGGTCCAAATCCTACAATGAGATTGAATTTGTGTAGGAAAAACATTACAAGGCAACCTTTCCACTTTGCGTGTGTATATATAATAATATGTAATAGCCAGATTGTGTGTGTGTATAATATATTAAAAAAATTGTATAGACTTTATAAAATAAATCAAAACGGTGAGGTACATCAAAATCCATACAATAAAGTTATGCTTTGAAAGACCATTTACGATTTTAAAAAGCGAGTCGTAACATCGACTTTTTATATATTATTTCGCGTCATTGACCCGCATCGCCCAAGAATGAGAGAATGAGAAAATATATTATTCCTATAATATTTTCATCGAAAATACACCGAGTTGGTTTACGAACAATTTCACTCGCTTTTGATGTGAGTCGCCGCGTGAAACTTGATGTACGCTTGATGGAGCGACAAATAACACAAATATTGTGTTTGAAGCGCCATTATTGTTCTTATCCCTCTTTGTGAGGACGCGGCGGACAAAGGACTGTCTCTTGGCTCGTTGAATTAGAAATATAACGCATGATTAAATATCTATAAGATAAAAACGGTGATCTAGCTCAAATTTTAAATCCTGGGATAAATAAATAAATATCCTGGGACATTCTTTACACACGGCCATCTGGTCCCAAACTAAGCAGAGCTTGTACTATGGAAACCAGATAACTGATATACTACATATACTACATTTTTTTTCTAAATACATACTTATATAGATATTTACACCCAGACACAGAACAAACAGACATGTTCATGCACACAAATGTTTGTCCTGGGTGGGAATCGAACCCGCGACCTTAGGTTTGTCAAATTTTAAACAACATGTAGAAATAACATATTTGATTAATGTAAATTCTAATTTCATGATAATAAGTTCTCATCACAGTCAACGATTGAAAAATAGCATTCTAAGTACGTTAATATTCAGTTGCGACGCCAATTCTTAGACTTTTTAACTCAAATCACAATAATGCCACAGTCAAAGAGATTAAACCTTTACCTTACACCAATAGTACTTTTAGAGTAATCTCCTCAGTGTTTCGCGCGTTTATTATTTTCCAATATAACTGAGCCCAAAAGATCGGTAATCAATTTTGAAATTCGAATCGAACGCTCCCAATCCCACCAGCAGACACATTTATCGCGGACCAGCAACAACGAGTGAAACATGGCGTCGAACAATAAAACAATTCGTTTGTAAACTGATGCATTGTCTGCGATCAGACCGACGCTAATGCGTGAGCGATGGACAATAAGCTGATAATGTACTGAGGATTAACTACTCCGGGAGTTGTATGGAACGGTGACAACTCTGATGGTTTATTTGTAAAAAAACAAAATGTACCGCCAACAATACATACCTGAATTCACGTTGAAAGTACTTCATCACCTGATATTTCTTACCTGCGAATAAAAAATAAACATTTTATTTTAGAACTCATAAAAAGATATGAGATGATATGAGAATTATTAACATGGGAGAACAATGAAAAAGAAAATGGAATATGTAAGTTTTAATTTTAGCTACAATATTCATTCTTTATTATAAAAATAGCGTAGTTACATTAATAATAATCATAAAATTCCTGGGTCATCACACATATCCACAATATCCCAAACTAAACAAACCATGTACCTTAGTTTAGTTTAAACAAAATAATCAAATGTAATGATTAAAATGTGAACGGTTGGAATTTAAAAGGTTTTTATTTAAAGCTTATTCTTAATTAATATCCGAGTTAATTTTAGGTACTCAGTTAGGTAATGGCTTATTTAAATTGATAAATTGCTATCTACTCTAAAAGAACTGTAATAATATATATATATGTATAAACTAAAGAAACTTTACATTCTAAACAACAATAAAATTTACTAAATCAATTACATAATGAAATAAAATTGTACTACATTTTATAGGTAATCTATACATTTAAGTATGGTTTGACAGTTTTTCATGGATTATCAATATCGAATTAAAAAAATTACACAATTTTCGAGCCGTGAAGCAGATTCGTTTAAGAATAAGGAGCAAGTAGAGGATCTAATAGGGTAGTAGCTAAGACTAACATAAACTTTAATAAAATTTTAAATCAAGTTCGTAATAAAACTCAAACTAACTACGAACTATTTTAGATAATACTTTGTACTAAAGAAACTTAGCAGCGCGTATGTTAAGTCCCAAGCACCGCCAAGGAAACATCTCCTATATCAGACAGGCAAAAAGGACACGTCCAATTTCCGCCGAGCCAGGGTGGGCTATTATACTGGCTCTATTTACGCTTACACGAGCGCACATTTTTATGTTGGCAACATTGATAGCTATTCATTTTATGGGAATGCCACTACTGCGGTACGTATTATGAATGTTGGTTCTCCAATCAGATTAACACATGATGAGTTGTTCATTTCAAATTGACTACATTCATTTAGGTACAAATATAGAGGAGAAATATACGGAGGTTATGGTAATATTACATATGCATACTTTATAACTAGGCTCTTTTTAGTTAATATATGATGCCTAGATCATAACCTTTTGAATAGATTATATTTAACCAAAATAATACGAGAAATCTTCCCAGTCTTACCACTTTATCACGGCTAAATGGAAATATTTTGAAAGTTAATTTAAGAACCTAATATAACATCTGACTATCGATAAATATTGGTAATAGCTAGCGGTTACACCAGCATTGCTGAGGCATAGAATGTATCTATTTGGTTATAACAAAGCCTTTGTAATTTGAAAATATTGTCCTCACCCATTTTCCACCGTGAAGCAGTAATGCAATTGGATTACTGTGTTTCGGTTAGAAAGGTAGGAGAAATAACAGGCCCATGAGACTTAGCAAGTTCACGTCTCAGGGACGCATTGGCTATCGCCATGATACTCCTGCTGATACCCCTGGTATTGCAAATATCCATAGGTGGGGGTGACCGCTTACCATCAGGAGGACCGTCAGGCTGTTGGTCGACTTACTTGTAATAAAAAAAACGGGAAGAGTTATAAAAATTTGACGTTATTTTCAGAAATTAACCTCAACATTCAAAATTACAAACATAGAAAATTTACTTCATTAAAATATTAAACTAGCTGGCTTATAGGAATAATATTAACATTCGACCTTAATTTTCAATCAACTGCCAATTACCCTTCAAACAATGACACTAATAATATGAAATCAATAAAAGTTGGGATATTAACAGCCGAGGCCGTCAAAGTGAAACAAAAACTTATTTCATAAAAGAAAAGTTCCCTGTACCTGAACTAAACTAGGGTTAACAAAACACGACGGCGCGAGTAGCAACAAAGTTTCCTTTATGGAAAGTAACATTATATCTAGATACTAGACATTGCAGGTTATTGTACGAACTTTATTCTCCGTCTAATGTTATTACTTTCATATTGTTTTACTGAATCTAACAAATTAATACGCGGATCTATGTCATGTTATGATTTATATTACAACTAGGTAAATCCGCCCTGAATCCCCGTCTATGATGTCAGGATTGGAGGTGAGATTTTTAAATACGTTATGACAGGTTCAAATTCCCGTATAACCTATCAGAAATAAGTGGTAACCAATATACTCACACACAAAAGAGTAACAAACATAAGGATGTTTGTTACTGTGAGTATAGAAGGCTATAGTCACAGTCTTTCGCATTTATAATATTATTAAGAATCAGGAATGTGTAGAAAAATCCATTGATTAAATGATCTCTGTGCAAATATATTTATTTAATTTTAAAGATTTCAAGCTTAAAAGGTTACCCGTAATGGCATAAGCGTCACCCTACAATATCGCTCCAGACACTTTTCAACATAAATGCAAAGTAAATAGAGCGAAGACAGATGGGTTGAGATCGTGTTACTAATGCATCGCACACATCGAGTGGACACTGGACTCCACCAATTGTACAGTAAAGAGAATGCATCAATCATCGACCGCTCTCTTAACATTCAAGCTTTTACGTAGTGACGTATTTCTACACATTTTTAATTGGTCCATTGGACACCAGGACAAACTTTTTCAATTACTTCAATTGTTAATATTTTGAGATCTTTAATAAAATTCAATTGATCTTTAATTGTCTTTCACTAGATATTCAGGGGATGTTTGTGTGTTTGTTTGGTTGGAAATCAAGACTTGCAGAATTTTTTTATCATACACATAGCAAATAGTTTATAAATAGAATGTATTGATTATACTGAAAGTGATGGTGATGGGCAACGTTATCAGGTTATAAGCTCAATGGAGCCCTTATAATGAAAGACATGCATTGATATGGTATCTCGACATAAATCTTCAAGGTGTAGAGTTTATATTACACGGCGTATTGAGTGAAATAGATACTATTGCAGAATGATGTACGGCCAATATTATAAATAGATTTCCTCTTTTAGGTATAACAATTGTTGGGATTAACCAAATTTGGTCCTTATAGAGTTTTGATTTGGAGCGTAAAATTGTAAGACAGCATTTGTTTCTCTCTTAATATTTTCTCCGTCTTAATTCTTTAATTTCGTTAATACGATCGCGATTGCGACCTCATACGAGAACATATTGGATGTAAGCCGATTACTGCAGTAAATTCCGCAGATCAAGTGCGGCCCAATTATTATTAATGGGATTATACGTTTAGTGTCACTCAGTGGACGTTGTAGTGGCCCGACATGACACATGAAAGACTGTTATCATTAATAATCGTAATGTGGAATGACATTTAGATGAGACGATAAAAACAGAAATACTTATTACTTTCATTTTGCAACGAATGTGACTTCATAAAAACCTGGCAAGGTTATTTGTAGCAGACCTGGATAGATAGAAAGCTCGAAGCATTTAAATATCTACTCGCTGTCCCCCGCGGTTTTACCTGCGTTCCCGAATGATGTTATATTATCTCAGGATAAATAGTATCCTAAGAGTTAAATCAGGTTATAAACTATCTCTTTGCCAAGTGTTTTTCAAATCCGTGTATTAGTTTTTGCGTGAAAGAGTAACAAACCTCTATACATCCTTAATAACCAACTTTTGCATTCAGATAGGAAATACGATGTTTTGTGAATTTGGAATACTTCTACTAGTTTTAATGCCGGAGTCCAATATGCATTTGCAAATATTTTGCTTTTAAACACGAACTCCGCAAGAAAACTATTGATGAGAAAGACTGTAAATAATTCAGTGGTTTTCAACGAACGTGTAGAGAACCCATTATCTTATCTACTTACAAATTCATGACTTCACTTTCTTATTTCAGAAAAACATGCAAGATTAAAATGTAAGGAAAGTTGTAAATTGTCAAAAATTTTGCATGTAAACGTATAAAATATTCATGGCGTGATGGCGATGTTGAGGGTGGAAACGTAACGAAATAATCTGATGACAAAAGGGCCAGTCCCTACGACCACGTACACAATTCGGTACATTTCCTCAACTTGTGTCTATTGTGCAAGGATTTTTGCATATTTTTGTACTGGCAGTAAACTTGCTGGATTTATTGCTGCGTAAAGACGAATAGATATGTTACAACCTACACAAACTCGTTTGCGTTGTAAAGCGCTATTCCAGCCGGGATTTAGTTTTGAATTTATAGTTTTTACTTTACTCGACTTTTGATATCAGTTGAACATAAGGCGATCTTTGTTTCCGTAGCTTATAAGTTAACGCCTCCTTTTGTTGATATTTTGTCATTTATAATTTTAGATTAAAGGTATTATAAATATGGCCACTTATATATCTACAAATTAATAACCTTTGTCTTTGAGGCTCGCGTCACGTAAAATTGCCCTTATATCTTCGTTATTATTTTCAATGTGACCATCACGATCACAATAAGCAGGATGTCTCGGAGAATTTAATAAAAATCCAACGGACCTAACGGAGCACGAACATTTTCGCTGAATCGCAGCCCTTTAAGGCGAAAGCGAAGTATTTGTCAGATCGGCGGGTCTAAGCCGGGAGGGGCGAGGGGATATTCGTCGCGAAACGAATTCAATTTGGATCATTCTTCTATGGTATTATCCTCTATTGGAGGTCTTGCGTCGTCGCTGCCCCCGCGCGGAATTGGATCTTTTGCATAAAATGAAAATCGAATCTGAACTAACGAAATATAACCCAAAGGTTCCGTCACCCTATTCGATGGACACGACCCTTTATGGAATTATAAACGGAGGTCGCTGCGTTTGAGGTCAAGTTGAGTTCAGTGCGAAAATTGTATTTTTTCCAAATGTCGCGATGATCTGGTCAGTTGGCTGTTCGTGGGTTAGATACCCACATAGGACAAACATTTGCGTATATTAACATGTCTGTATCTATAAAATTAGGTATTTGAAAGTTATTTGGCTTTTTGAGCAATCAGATGCCGTGTATTAGGATTTTTTCCAAATATATATTATAATTATTATTTTTAACGTCTTTACCCTTTAAATATCAACAAACAACTAACAAACAAGTTTCTTATCTAGTTTAAGCCACAACATTTAACCGTACATGTGTTTACAGGCCATGAAATCCGAATGACATTCTGATACAACAACGAGGCAGTATCTTCTAACCGAGGGAGCTAGAAGGCTTTTGCTTGCGTAAAAAGCTTCAATGGAGCGGGAAAGAGATAGCAAGCTAAGTGTATTTTGTAAATGTGGCTGACGTGTTATGGAGTTATGAAGTGGCAACTAACGATAATTTTGAGGATTCCCCAGAATATAAAGTATTCGCACAAAAAGTTCATTTTTATCAAGAAATAAAATCAAAGATATTAAAAATCTATATTTGCTGTGCATCATTTAACTTAAAAATAAAAACTGTGTACATCTGTTTTATCTAAACGGGATGAGAAGATGAATAATCACTTAATGATCTTTAAATATCCTGGAACATTCTTTACACACAGCCATCTGGTCCCAAACTAAGCAGAGCTTGTACTATGGAAACCAGATAACTGATATACTACATATAATACTTTTTTTTCTAAATACATACTTATATAGATATTTACACCCAGACACAGAACAAACAGACATGTTCATGCACACAAATATTTGTTCTGGGTGGGAATCGAACCCGCGACCTTCGGTTTGGCAGTCAGATCGCTAACCACCAAGCCAACTGGCCTGTCAAGATTCTGAAGAGGCCTGGATTGACAGAACAATCTTTAGTTCTGTCAATTTGGCTTTTGACATACTGGTTTAGTGAAGGCGTTTACATAAAATGCACGTCACACACGGGTTTATTCAAACTAAGAGGATTAAAAATGTCCCCCACTCTTAGTTTTTAGTTAATTTTACTTTGACGCACAACCGAGTGTCTTCTACCCTTAAACTTAAAATATTTGACATTGATGGCGGTGTGTCACATCTACCAATATTCTTCTCAAAATGACCACCTCATTTGTCCTCACGACCTTCAACCACATCAAAACAAAGTTTTAATATTAAATATATAAATATATATATTCTGTTTTTCATAACATGGCGAGAGAACTCTCAAAGAAGAATACTTGTTGCCGCAAAAAACAAAACCCCACACAAAGTGTGTGTTCATGATCGTTACATGAAATATAAAAACAGCCGCAGCCTGGAATGAGAATAAATACGGCAACACATCGTAATTACAGTTTTTTTTTGTGTTGCCAGAAATTCGTTTGAGGAATATAGTATCTGGATACAAAGGGTGTTTTATACGATAATACAATACAGCAGTTGCCAAGATTTTGATTATTCAAAGCTGCTAAGAACTTTCTAGCTTTGTTCAGAAAGCTTGTACAGGGCTTAAAGTTTATTTCTTTGCGTTTATACTAATAGTCACTCACATCCTACACTGCACTCGACTGACTCGATGCATTACGAAAGGACACGAGTAGTCTAGCATTGCCAGGTGGATTGGAGGATAGAATCCCTGACTGCATGAACCTTGCTGAATCCCACCAAATCAGTATGCTGGTTCATACAAGCAGTACAAGGTCTGCATCCTTTATAATCAGATGGAAAGTCTCAAAACATTTATTGACAGTATTTTAGTTTTTCTTATACGACGGCGGTCCGCGGGCCCTTCGTTGCGGAAAACGAAAACGCAATTCTATCGTTAAAGATGCTCGTAAATTAAACAATGCAATAAACATTTTTATTTCTCTTTCTTTGAGCTTGTTAGTGATGAGCTTTTGCTTTTAATGGCTTCATTATTTTTAGTTAATTCGTTTTAAATTCCATTTGTTTTCTAGTACCAACTTTAGTTAATTTCGTGGAGTGGAGAGCTGGTGGAAAATGTAACCACAACTTTTTGTTTTTAATTATTATGTTTTTTAATCTCATAACTAGCTCGAAATATTTTCATTTGTTAATGAAACAACAGTTTTCAGTAAACCTCGGTTTGGTTTAGAGTAACTTTTAAATCGCAATTTTAATCCTCATATACACGCGATGGGAATACTTAATTAAATCTAATAGGAAAACCCTAGCAACGCTTGCAATGTAAATTATTGTGATTTCACATTTATCCTTGCAGTAATAAAGAATACAGTAAATGTATAAAATTTCGTGGTTGGAATGCAGATTACAGAGCTTATCTCGCGTAGGGTTTCAGTGTGCTTGCTAATTATCGAGCAGGAACACTAGGGGTGTCCACATAATAAACTTTACTTATTTTAAAGACATTGGCTACATCGACTTGGAGGATAAATGAAGTCTGCAAGGCACAGACGCTTTGGACACAACCTAGCTACATACCTTATCATATTTAATGATGTACATCTCCTTCCTTGTAATCTGACACCTAGAGCTACACCAATAAGATCTTTATCTAAATTTTACTTATGATTCGTGATTTCAGAGTTATTCACCACCAGTTCAAATTCGTTCATAATAGGGTGTGCCGAAACACCAATTTTCATGACTTTTACAAAAACCTTTTTCTTATACAAACTTTCAACCCCCAATTACTCCTTCTAGGGTTTAATTTTCCAAAACTCTTAAATACATGTTTCTATGATTCTAATATCAAAACTAACGAACATAAATCTCAATTTCTGACCGGGAGAGCAAGTACCAGCCTTATTTTCATAAAGCTTCTGATGTGGTACGAAATCACCCCTTGGTGTGTGAGTCCAACTCGCACTTGACTGCTTTATAATTTGAAAATATCTTATTCATACTGCTTTTACTAAATGATTCCTATTTGTTCTAGACTAACATAATATTATGTATAATTTATGTTTATACAAATGCGACAATATCCCCAAGGCTACAACAAGTACAATGGAAGAAGAATTAATGTAGATGTTCGGATCTAAGCCTATTTTGCTTTTACAATAAAATTCATTTATTGATCCAAAGGTTAATTGTACGATGATGCTGATGAGCCTTATCATAACGCCTTGGGATACATTTTTCTATAACACCCTTAACTGTCAACACTGTTCATTTAGATTTTGACAATTTTAATATAAGAGATCAAAAACTTGATACTAAAACGAGTCTACACAGCACCGCGAGCTTTTGAGCTCTTTGCCGAGCTTACTGCAATCTTTGTCGTTGTCCGAGCTAACGAAGCGACGCGGGTATCTAGGGGGTGAGGGACCCACCTCCTGGAGAGGGGAGGGCAGAGGTAATTAAAGGCGTTTATCTGCTTCAGGTGCCGCTAATACCCGTGTAGATATGAAACTAAAGGCATAAACAATTTTCTGTGAAGTTTTTTAATGTTTTTTCCAAGATTTGCACATTGTTTTAAAAACTTATTTTAAGCTAGCTTCCGTCTCTGTTTCATTTGCGTTCCCGAGTGATTAAAAGTATCTCAGAATTTAAACACAGACTATATTCATGGAGTACCTAATGTACCTTTCAAATTACAGAATAATTTTTCTAAATGATGCAGTGGTTCCGGAGTAATCTTCGTGTGGAGGGTAATCCCTCCGCATATACACAAACTAACAAAATTCTCTCATTATTTAGAATATTCAATATTTTGTCTCAGACTAAACTTGCGGGACACTATGATGGCCGTTTTGACGTTTGTCATGCGTCATGGTGTCAAAGCAGTTGTTAAACAACAATGACAAAGAAAAATAACCATTAGACATAAGGTGTATCTATTGCAACCAACAGCAAATTGTATGATGATGGAAATCAACCTTATTCCTAAGCAATTCAGTTTCTTTTCCAATGATAATCTGAAACGTCAAAACGGCCATCATAGCGTGTCGGTAGTATAATAGATTTGAAAGGTACCTAAACATTGACTACTACTGTTATTATACTACATGCTGATCTACGAAATATCCTGCGTTCCCAACAGTTTACCGAGATAAACAATATCTAATATGGTGTCCATGCCACACTCGTCAATAGTCTGCGGAGACCGTTTATTATTAAGCACATTTGTCAACCAATAGATGGCCAAAATTGTGTCTCTGTTTCTTATTATTTATTTAGAGAAGTTCAATTTCGTTTTACAAAATTCTTCCACGTGCTAATAATCCAAAACACTTCAGTTAACGCGCATTAATAACGCCTCAACATGACGTAAAGTCAGACCACATCTGTTATGTACAACGTGAAAATCTCAAGCTGAAAAACGGCTTACAGGCGCCGAGGATGCGGGAGGCTAACGAATGTAATTAGAAACATTCATCTGTTGCAGGTGTGAGCTAATTCCTCCACTGAGATATGGCACAACTCCAGCTTCTGCTGGAAAAAATGCCGCACGCTTCGCCTGTTTCAAATTAAAAACAAAAAAATACAATTTTCATTTCGCTTCCGAGGAAACTTTATTCATGCACTATTTCGTTTTTAATATATAATGACAATGGATATTTTAAGGTAAGTATGTAATATAATATGGAATAATTTACCAAATTGCTCACATACAATCCCTTCGAAACAAAATAACAGACAATCAAAATATATGTAAAAAAAAATATTTGTTTACTATATTTATCAACCATATAGCGGGTATTCTGTTTAGGTAAATTGAGGTTTATAGCAAGCTATTTAATAAGGGTTATTGTCAATGCTGGTAACTTGTGACATAGATGTGTCAATAAAATGAAAAAAAAATGGCTAACTAGTAGCTATTTTTGGCATGCGTAGCCCCGTCTCGTAAATCTTATGTTATTTAAAATTTTCAGTTTAATATCTTTCAATAATCTCATATTATTAAATATTCAGAACAAAGTGGTTCTCCCAAATAATATTATTGCTTTTAAATATTTAATTCCTTAAAAATCTTATGCCGATATTTTTTTATATCTGTATCATTCCAGCCGTTAACAAGTGATGCATTTACTAACAGAATTAAATTCTTTAGGTGTATAGATTTAATTGAATTGAATTGGTAAACAATTATAAACAAAGTAGTTTCTACTATATTCTATAACAATTAGGTACACTTAATAAAATAACAAAATTAGACCGACTAAGACCTAAGAGATCAACGCAAAGCCTAAGCCGATGATTTATTTCAGAAATTAAGCTTTTAAAGGGTTTAAAATAAGGTGTAAAGCTGTTTATAATATAAGTACTGGCTGATCGAGGTCGGCCTCCAAACTACTGTTACCATTACGTCAAGTAGTTTTCACTAGTCTGTTCATATCGTTGGTAAAGTGGTATAAGGTGGATTAGAGACCCAAAGGTATGTAACGTTTTCTCTAGTGAAGTAAATTTCCAATAAACAATTAATAATAATAATAATAGCCTTTATTAACAATCTTATAAGTTACAATTAATTTATTTCTACTTAATACTACAAATTAAATTAGTTTAGGTTGTACTTAAATAATATTTCTGTTAGACACCGGTTTCTTGATTGTCTTGCTTTTCAGCATAGGCCTCCCCAAGTATTCTCCACAACGATCTATCCTTTGCTTTTCTCGTCCAGGTCGTTCCTGCCACCATTTTTATATCATCATAATAAACAATTACTATGTAGCAAATAGAAAAAAAAAATCGGAGAGCCGATGTAACGAAACCTCGGAAATTATACTTCTCACGTTATGGCGTAGTTAGCGAAAGCGATTGAGCATAGAGGCCGCGACGAAAAACCGCCGCGCTTGTGTCAGTTTCCATACAGAATCGAAGTCCAGAAACCGTAAATCAAAGGTCAGCTAAATGCAGGTAAGAATGAAAACGATTTATGTCATTAGGTGCAAATATAGGATTACCTTCTAAGACTTATACATTGGAATTTGGTCCCCTTGATCGCTACAAAATGACTAACACCGATTCAATCGTTATACATTTTTGATCGAAAAACTCGGAATATTGTTAAAAACAAATTAACATGCTAGCGGAAGACGAAAAATCTTCAAAGGGCATATAATTTCATATGGAAAGAGAATCCCTTTCACTTTGAACACGAGAACCGCAACAGAATACGTAATGCGGACAACGTTACAGAATACCATTTGTATTCAAATAATAACATATTACTTCTTCGTCCCACGAACACGGGTATATTGCTATTTGATGATGGTAATTATTTAAATATTTATCTATTCCATGGCTTGGATATATGGACTAATATGAGAAATAATATTAGAATAGTAAGTCAGATTATAATATACACATCTATGTATGTTAACGCCTATTGTCCCCGAGGAGGTCGATAAAAGAAAAGACCTAAGAAAATATTGTCCACCGCCTTTCGGGTACTTTACCAATGTTGAGCTACAAATGAGTTGATATTTTTAAACGGATCATTAGTTCCGTAAATATCTTATAAAATGATGTCAGTTGTACAGTCAATCGAACATAGCTATTAAAATTCGATAAACAGCAATATTGAATGCACAAAAAATAAATACCTTGAAGGAGGATTCAAAATGAACTTCTCTTTATACTAAGCCATTGAAACATTCCGATTTCAAATAAATCGTTGTATTTGAATGAATATTATTTTCATTCCTCCGTAGACTGTAGCTGAGCTTTTGATAAATCGCATTCAGAATATCTTTCATAAATAAATAACAGTACTAGAGTAAAATTCGGAGCTGCAGACTGTTTGTATTGCGATACTAAATAACTAGAGTATTAAAGAAGCAGGAACCTGACTTAATTTGCTTATAACACTCCAACAAACTGGTAATATAGCCCATAACAAGGTTATATATGTCTTTTAGGTACTTGCGTCCACTAGTGTTTCCGTATTGAACTATTTCTTTTTATGAAGTTGCGTCTCGTGGGTTTACCTGTGTCCCTAAGGGCTCTTATGTATCCTATGATTACAACATAGCCTACGCCACTCGGGAATGTGTATCGTGGTTCCGATGATTTCCCACTCTCTCCTCGTCATATTAGTTTAGATAAAGATGAAGCATGTGTTTGAATATAACCCACCATGGGTAGTGACGATGTGGCCGTAGGAAGTAGGAGAGCACAACGCATTGAAGAAAACTAACATTTAAAAGCAGCTGGTACACAGCGGTAAGTGCTTGGCGATATATTGTGTACGAGTACGTGAATAGCGGGTACTAAAAATTACCCTACTACCATGGTCAAATTACACACTGCTTTACGTGAAAATAAATACGCTAATGTACCTATAGTAATAGTTTTGAAAGCAGAGTACAGATGAGAGTGATTTCCAAATACCTTTGAACCTTACGACCCCAGACATAAATAAATTAAGAAGACATTAGTGCGTGTTGATATTCAACATCGATACACTGACATCTCCCTCGCTCATACTTTATTCATACGTCGCTTAGTGATCACCACAGAGACCGAAACTAAATTAGTTAATCTGTTCCCGTTAATAGTTTATCAGTCGGTCGTTTGTAGGCCAAGTGTGTTCACTAATTCATTAATCATATCGTACAAATACACGTAATATGTTAATCTAGTCATATTTTATCTGTTGGGCTTCTTATTCTGTTCTCACTCATGAGTGATTGAATCACAGGCATCCAAACATAATATAATTGAAGCTGATCATTGTATCAGACTTGGAACATCACTGCCACGGGCAACTTTAGAGATGTATATTCTATCAATGAAAACAAAAATAATATATTCCTAACTTGAATGGGCAGTACTCATACCTGTTTATAACACTAAGAGATAATAATTTCAAAACAGACCTCTGTTATCTTAACTGCATCTACTATTACTGAAGGTACGCACAGAGCAAAACTGTTAGCATCGACATTTGAATAATTGCCAGCAGCACAATTCTATTCGGTTCCAGCGTCCGGTCTGAGATATCGAGACTGTTTGTCATGGATTTATCGAACCTGACTCTGTTACGTCATATCTTAGATAAGATTTGGAACTTTACTACTGCAGATTAAGGTATGGCAGGCCTACCATAAAGCGCGTGGCAACATTTTACCCAGTAACTGAATCTAAATTTATAATACAAGTTTTAGAGTGTGATATGTAGGTACAATGTGATTATCTTAAAGTCAAAGTTAATTCAGTTTAGGCTCTTGAAGGGAATTAAGCTCAAAGGGTCTGAGTTACATGGGTCTCATCAGCAGCGGCAGATCTTCATAATGTTGAATCATGAAGTCAAAGATTAGTGTGGCGGATACATTAGATCCCTCGGAACGCGCGTGACGGTAGCTAGAAGTAAATATTTTCATGAAAGAATTCAAGGATTTAAGCATAGCCGGAAATAATGTAGTTTTCTATCAGTGAAAGAATTTTGGAAATTAGATGAGTAGATCGAGAGATAATCCCTACATACAAACTTGACCTCTTTTCATAAACATGTAGATACTGGCATGTTAGCAAGTTATACCTATATCTAATCTATACTAATATTATAAAGAGGAAAGATTTGTATGTAAGTATGTTTGTTACTGTTTCACGCAAAAACTACTAAATCTACTAAACTATCTATGAGCCAAGTTTCATCCATATCCGGGATGAAACTTGGGTCATAGATAGAACATATCCTGAAATAACATATAGGCTACTTTTTGAAAATGTTATATCCCTCGGGAACGGGGTTAAAACCGCGGGGGACAGCTAGTTTGTTATAAAATCATAAGTAACACTAATAAAGTTATAAAATGATAAAATACATAACCATATACTATTCGGATTATTAGCAGGAAATTCACTGCTAACATTAGATCATAGTCGACAAGACCCGAGCTGATATATGTTGCAATAACTACATGTCACCTAACCAATCGGATTACATTTACGATATCGAAGTCTCTACATCTGAAATATTTAGTTGTAAGATAAGGTTACATGATAATCTTCGCGAGTCGTGAGCTCCACCTTCACCGTTTAACCTGTCTGGTTACAGCTTGAAATATTACATTAATACAATTCACGACCGAGGCATTAGGATTTGACATTATTCAAAATAAGGAGTATTTGTTAAAATTAATAACTTAATCAAATTTTTGACAGACTAGAAACTGAACAAATAGATATAGATTAAAATTAGATAGAATATAATAATAATCTTGTGCAGGGAAGATTTCAAATAGTTGTAAAATTTTCAGGGGTGGAAGAACATTATAATACAAATAATATTTGGTATAGAAAACAAATCTTTACAGATAGTATAGAGAGGGAGAATGTGAATTTAGTGAGGAACGCCAGACCTATTTTAAAAAATCTTTTACTATTTGAAAAGTACATTGTTTCGGACGGGCATAGGCTATTTTGTAATTCTAGGATACATTGCATCGTTCGGAATCGTGAGTGAAACCGCGGCATGGAAAGCTAGTAGAAATATACGAAAGATCAACAAAAGTTAGAAAAAAATAAAATTATCCCGAGTTCAGGCTTCAGCTAGTAATCCAAAAATAAACCTGTACATTTTTTAAATTGACTTCATAAGTATGAATATCACCCTAAATATTGTACATATCGTAATAACAAAGTTACATGATATCGAAACGTTTTAAAAACCCACCATTACTGTAATTCAGTAAACGAGGGCTTATTGCCCGTGAAATGTATGAAACCCTAAGGACACGGCTGAAAGGTAAGTTGCAGTGCCACTGTGAGCTGATATAACCGGACAATACAATTTTATGAAATAAAGATAGATTCGATAAGTTGATTTAAGCAGTAACTTAATTACTGATGCAATAAAATTATTATTGTCTTAGTGAAAAATTTCAGATTTGAAGATAGAACTGATTTCAATTTATCAAGGATTTGCGAAGTTAGGAAATTTTGCGATGAATGCACAAAACTTAGCTGTGTTTCCTACGAGACACTTATTACTTAGAAGATCTGCTTTGAGCTTTTGCGTATTACTTGAGTTTCAATATATACTCGGGCTTATTAGCCCTTATTAATTCTCCTCAGAGTATATCTGTTTAAGTACGCTGTATTTAGAAAAAGAAAAGTATTACATGTCAATAGTTTGTCAGTTATCTGGTTGCCATTGTACTAGCTGCCTAGCTCTACTGGGATCAGATGGCCGCGTATAAAGAATTTCCCATGATATTTAACATATAAAAATACTTTGTAATTTTTTAAGGCATAAAATGTTGGGCCTCTCAAATTAAAATCCAAAAGGTCCCACTTCAATCGCTGACATTCGCACTCTACATCTTATGAGACTCGACGGAATCACGGTGGTCATTAGAGCCAATCAAATAAAGTGGTCACCGTCCCACGAGCGCCGCGCCCTGCGCCGGACCGCTGCCCTCGCGACATTACCCATTTTACGGAAAATATTCCAACCCGGATTGTGTCGTGTGTACCAACGACGTTTGACATGACAAGTGATCTAAAATGGATTTGAAATTGTTTGTAGATTGCGAAGTTGTTTTCTAGTAAGACTGAGCGAACACTAGGTAAAGTACTGTATACACAAACCTTGTCTCATTACTATGACATGTAGAATGAATTTAGAACTTTTTGGCAGACTTTTCAGAATTACCAGAGCTCTTGGTGCATAGGTAGTCCGGGGAAGTACTTATCTATTTTCGTCATAATGTAATAATGCACTCTGCACGGTTCGATTAGATACGTAAGAAGGCCGGTGAAATTACAGGCACACGAGACTTAACATCTTCACGTCTTAGGGTCAAGAATGCATTGGCAATGCTCTTGTTGTTGCGGTGATCACTTACCATCAGGTAGAGAGTATAAAGAAACGGATTCATAGAATAGCCCATAATACCCAAGCACATTTAGAGGTTATTAAAAATCTCGCAAAACCAATGGATTACAACTAAAAGGTAACTTCACCACCTGACCTCTCAGCGTCACCGTAACAACACTGCAGTCGTAACGTTATGAAAGCGCAAACGCGTTTCAAACAAAGTAGGTACAACAAAGTGGCGGTAAAAAGGCCACAGCAAACCATATTTGTTGGCGACAAAGTGATCCCCGGCGGATTGTCACCGCAACACGACGAATCCGGGGAAATTACGTTTTTAACCGTCGCGCGCCCACCGCGGCCGGGAGCCCGCCCGGGGGCGTTTATTTAAACCGTGTTTGGTTTAAAGCTATCGCTTTGAAGTAAAACGGTGTATGTGATGTAAAAATAACAATATGGTTGATATTTCGCGATTGAGATCGGAAGCTGCAGGGGAAAGCCAATTATGTGATATGACTGTATAAATGAAGACATGTGAGGATGTGGCATGAATTTGACAGGAGATAAAAAGAATGGAGAGATATGGCTTACAAAGCCGACCCTAAATGTGGATAACGCAAAAAGTATGATGATGATATGTGTTAATGTTGAGTTTACGCACAGAGAACCTTATGATGCATTTGATTCCCATCTAAAACAAACCTTTGTGTACATGGCCATGTCTGGTTGAAATATACTTACAAGTATGGATAACATCAGCTATCTGGTTGTCATGTTGTCATAGTACAAGCTCTGCTTATTTAGGATCAGATGATCACGTGAAGAATGTCCCATTTATTGATCATATAGAATAACTGAAACTCCAGCGTTTGAATGTAATAGAACATTTATTTAACCAGCATTATTATAAACTTAATTTACTGATCCACCCCCTGATCATATTTAGGAGCTCTTTGATAAAACCGTCCAGTACATTTTTAAAATTATTATGAATGTATTTACCATGTTATTTCACGCCTCAACCGCGAGGTCCAGCGGCTTCCCACCGGGCACTGTAAATTTATAAATCAACGCGGGACGTTCAAATTTGCATACCGCTGGCACGTGTCGCGTTATTTATTACTACAAATATTGTACCGTTTAATGGTACATTAATTGCATTAAAAATGTGACTCGTAAAGAATGTTTATGACACCCATACAATATCGGAACACCCCCACGGGATCGCGTAAATGTTAATGTCATTGTATTTTCCATAATTTATTGTGTTTAATGAAAAGTTTACTTATTTCAAATCGAATGAAAAACACATGATTCTTTTGTGTATGTTGTGTTTGTGAGCTTTTTTTGGAATAAGTCGAATACTTTTTTATGTTTTGCATTTGTTTATTTTTTACATGTTGTCACATTACCCGACATTAATAAAATATTTGTATATTATAAAGTGATTTTTTAGTAGTTGTTTTTGTAAATTTATAATGACTTATCGGATTTGATTAAAATTACGATAATCTGGTTTAATATATTTTTCCCGGGGAAAATTTTTATTCCCAAAGGAAAAACGCAGGGAAATCATTAAGTATCAATTAAAAACAAGACGTGAGTTTGTTAAAACGTGTGTGCCTGTAATTTCACCTTTCCCCTACATTTCTGACCGAAGCACAGTAATAGAAGTTCACTACTGCATCATGAGGAAATGGATAAGATGGTAGTACTTTCCCTTTATTTATTTACTTTTCACTATTGTACTTTCACTTTACTTTAAACTCTGCTCTAAGAGCTCAACTATTTCTAAAAATGTGGATTTGTATAGTATATTCCATTATCAAACCATAAAATAGAAAGACCCATTAATTTTTAACGATTGCCCAAAATATGAACCTATACTCTCCTAATGCAGTCATTTGTAACGTGAAGTCACTTACAAAGGAGGTAAAGATAAGAAATAATAAAGTTCAGAACATACAAAGTGACTATCAAACACCCATTACCATTAGAAATATGGTTTACTCTATCTATTTTAGGGTTCCTTATGGTACGGTATGCATACCATCCTGCAACGTCCTTTAGGGTATTATGGAGAAAATTATTAAATAATGTTGCAAATTATTTTATTCCCCTTTCAGTTTTTATTTTGTTTACTTAATTGAAGATTATACATATATAGACATCCAATATTTAATGTCCCGGTGTGTCTTATACATATCTCGACAGAATTCTTGTAAATTGTATTAAGATAATAGATTAAGATAATTCAGAATCGCCTTTAAAACTAACGTCAGCAATTCTACCTTAAGTAATAGAATACCACTAAAACTCAACAATATTTCTTTTTAAGTATGAATGTCACAAAATTGTTTATTACGGAACCCTATTACTATGAGCAAAAAAATACAACTTATCTATAACAAACGTCCTTTTAGATAGACTTAGACACATAATTCTAATTGAAAGCGCCTCTAAGCTCTACAGATTATGCAATAAAAAAGATAACAGAGCCAATTGTCTTATGGTTAGGCCCTCAAGGGGTACTAAAACCTTGGCTTTCGTTTATGACCATCATAAACTGGGCTATTACTGATTACTGTTTTAGTTGTGGGCTCCAAATCGATTTTATGTTCTTAGAATATTCTATCGTTATGAATTCATGAATTTTTAAAACAGTAATGATTTACAGAATGCTTGAGTATTAAGTTAAAGAATCGAAGTCGAAGATCTCTTTTACCATCACTCGTTAAATGTAATTGGCGAGAAGAATATGGATTTTCGATAGATTGAGATTAGAAATATTTAACGGCTACATTTTCCCTTACATTCCTCAGATAACACTCGTCAGATTTAACTTCAGGAGTGAGGGTAAATCCGCGGACGGGAGCTTGTTACAAATAAATCGAGCATTGTACAAATCTTCTGAGCTTGCAAATCCAAATCAATATTACAGAAAGACTTCATACTACCCCTATATCAGTTGGAAACCACGCCGCTATAATCTGAACTATTTACTTGCGAACCGGAGAAGGGCTGGCCCGAAACAAATTTCCGCGGATCCCTAACGATGCCCGACCGTCATTTAATCAGACTCAAGTGTTGATGCGATAGCCACCGCCGACGGTTTTTCTAGCTGAATCTATCATGGAACAACCATTTTCTATCTCTGTCTATCGCTTAAACATAAGTACAGTGAAAACACAGTAGGTAAACTTTTTAGACAGCAGCAATTACTGGCGGTTCGTTTTCAGTCGCGTTTGTACTGGGGTGTGATTATACATGTCATTAGCTCGACGATGTCTTTTCGCGACTTATATGCTGTCTCTTTCGATAGCTACGCAATCACGTGTGATGTCTACTCTCCAGGGCCTCGTTTACTGAATAAAGGGTTGGTCTTTCAAATATTTAAAATTATGTGAATCACGGACTTTATTGACAATAGCGTGAATACTAGTTACAAAAATAGATTAAAATAGCTTAGACTTTAATATTTTTATCGACTGATACTGTTCAAATGCATGTACGAATTATAATAAACCATCAACTAAGTAAATTACTAAGAAGATAATAAGATCTTTCACCAACGACCATAAAGTAACTCCTAACTATGCATCAGGCCGTCTCAAGAGGATCCTTTGTCCTGAAACTTGCAGCAAATCTAATCAGAAAATTAGGAGCAGGAAACAGAAACACTGTTACCAACTTCATAGCTATTTCTGTTAACAGAGCCAAGTTTTACATGGTGTTAAGCAAATGCCCGTAGAACATTATCCAAATTAGGAAGACTACACGTAAACTATGCGATTTGTCGTAGTAATCGAGAGCGTTAGTAGTAGTTTCAGTTTTTCTTTCAAATTTAAAGCCACCAAGCATGAAAATTCCGCCAGCTTTCGAGAGCCATAATATTCTATGTGTGATTACCATTTTCGGCCACATTATCACAAATTATTTTAAAATCGAAACTGCTCGTCGAATCAAAATAAAATCACTCTGGTATCCCATTTTGCCCTCGAGTTTTACTACTGTATTATTTCGAACTATTTTCGTGAGAGTCGGCCATCTTAATCTAAAGACGGTAAATAACCAGTTCCGTGCAACCCTTACCGGACGTATCAGGATTTTTCCGGATTTCAGCCGTTTTCGTGTAGGCGTAATGTGAAGTGGGCCAACTGTGAGAATGGTTTTCCTGCGGGATGTCTATCAAGTACTTTAGTTAAGCTTATGTTGTGAAAGTCGTTCCTTAATTGTCTAGAGGTTGTTAAGTTTCAAGGATCTTTTTCGCGCCTAGCTTGACATGTTTTGGATAGGTTGTCCCTTAACTGTCAGTTTATCGAATGCTTTTTAGACATTTTGTCATTATAAGATGAGCCGGTGAGCGTGGTGCGTGGGCCGTGGGTTCGCTTCCGACCCAGGATTAATATACGCATGAACTTGTGTGTTCTGTGTCTGGATGTGTGTCAATGTGTGTACATTAGAGGTAGCATATACTAAGCAAGGCTTATAGCCGCTAGTTGTTATACTACAAATATATAATTCACAATAATTATACTTTTATGTAGGTTTTACCTTGGTCAAAAGGGCAATTGAGCGGAAATTTTGTGATTAGTTAAAATGATAAGTCTAATACGGTAATGTGCCTAAACGTTTCGTTCGATGTGGTAGGGAATCTGGCCCCAGGTATGTCCCATATTCGATCCGTGACCCGTGAGAGGGCACACGTGGTTCATTCAGCTTTTATTCACTAAGTTCTAGTTCGAGCAATTAAATATTTAAATGACTGCGGCAGAATGAGTTTTAATTAGATAGTACTTGGCGGCCTGCTGAATTGACTTGTGCTTGAGTATTCCAGGAGCAAACGAATACATAATATGGGAAATTAACACATAATTGTAAAGATAGTTAGAACCGTTAGTTAGTTTTCGCAAAAACGACTTAATAAAAATAGAGCCAAGTTTCCTTTTTCTTCAGTTATTATTATAATATAAATTGTTGAAAATGTTGTATGCTAAGATAGGTACCTTTTTGGCCTCACACGGTGTATACTCTATGATTGTATTGTTGTTTCTATATTGTATCTGTGTGTAATTTGTGATGTCAATGATATTGTCTATGTTGATGCTGTGTGAGTCCAAAATAAATGGTTTCTTTCTTTCTTTCTATTCAATAAATATGGACTTATATTCCATACAAAATCACTTAAAATTACATTAGTTACTATATTATGTACACTAATAAAAAAAAACCGAAATTGTATTTAATATTTATTCTATTTTTCTAAAGTCATACATAATAAAATGAAATACATAATAATAATACATAATAATATTTTTTTAAGGACCAGTGACCGATTTACAGTATCTATAACAGTATATACTCGTGTAGATGACAAACTAAGAGGTCTACTTATACGTTACGTCCTCCATGTTGACTGCTTGGATAAAGCTGCACTTTTTCAGTCGGACAAAAAAAAAATTAAAGACGAAACAATAAAAAAAAACTAAACACTCAACAAATAATCTAGAGACACATACTAGAAAAAGAGATCATGGAAAAAGTGTTAAAACTGTCACCGCTCCCGGTACGTCCCAAGCTCGCTCGCTCGTTAGGCTGAGTGCAGCGGTCACTCGATTAATTACAGACTCTATGCTGTTTTTGTACGTTACATAAGAAACTGAGGGACCCGGATTTATGTGCATTACGCCGCAGTGGGCGGCCAATACGATTTATAGCCAAGCTTTGGACTTAAACAAGTTAATAACCGACCAAAATGCAGCCATTAATCTGAAGAGATGACACTTCTTAGCGTCTACCCTTCACAACTTGAATGGAGCGTGCTTTTAATACACTTTAAAGTCAAAATAATTATCTATAAACTCAATCGTCAATTTATCTGTTTCATAAATAAAATAAGCAGTGGAATAAGTTTAATTGCAGTCTTAGATTCGATTCTCAGGTCGAGTTAGGTAAATCAACTTTCATATATGAAAAATTCATGACAACGCTAAACACGTGTCACATTGGAACTTGTAGAAAATCGGCGCGTTTCTATTCTCAAAACCTGTGTTTTTTTTCAGAGATGAGGGGCTTAAACATTATTCATATTATAAATTTAAAGCATGAAGATATAATAGATTGGATGGCCATAATAATAATACAATACGAAGGGAGAAGATAGTTGTTCCAAATATTAGACACGCAAAAGTTAACAAACACTTTCTTAGTAATTGTGTTCGATTCTATAATAAAAAAAAGAAATCTGCAACCAAATTTTTTGATCTTATATCGAAAAACCATGAGAAAAATAACTTATTACACGGTAGCTCATTATATTGAAGATATAATTAGAAATAGTTTAGGAAAATGTAGCTGCTCCCTATAGAAGTCCACCCTCCACATACTTGTTCAGGTTATTAATACCATTGTTTTATTTTATTTGTTTTCAATCTTTAAAACATGAAATTATATTAGCCCATAGGCCATATTTAATTTCTTTTTTGTTATGAAAAAATTACCTTGCTGAATTTTTTTCTGGGTTTCTCAGTTGATGACTAACTTACGAACCAGTGGAAACTTCAGTTTTAACTTACATACTTTTGAATTTCTCTCTCACTTTGGTGGGATTACAGGACTAAATCTTCATCTTTATATATATATATATATATACCAATACCCTACCTATATATATCTACTGCTCAAAATAGGCCTCCATCATGCAATTTCATCAAATCTTTCAAGCCTTTAAAAATAAAATTAACTTCCGGATTGACATACTACTGAAATAATGGAAGGACTGTAAAAGTTTCAATTAAACACAAGAGATACTGTAAAACCAACCGTCTGAGTCGTAAAGACGGCTGTTTCTTAGAATAACATTTAGGTCAAGGCTCTATTACAAACGGTAAGCATGCTTAGTGCTGCCTTTTAATTCGATAATGAGATTATTCACAATATCGACATGGATATCTCATTAGATATTATTTACTCGAGTTAATACAGGTTCGGCATTCAGCCTTCAACTGAGAAGAGCCGGGAAGAAACTCGATTCAAGGTTATTAAGGCTATTTTTTTTAAATATTGAAATATTAAAAACATCAGAACTATAATTACTGATATTCAAATATTTTTATATTTTGTCTACAGCCTTTGCACTGGGCAGGCTGAAATAATTCTGCCAAATTACTTGTTATCCTTAATGCACTAAATAGCAAGGGCCAGAAAAAAAAAGTCAAACAGAGCAGATAGATGATGATCGTTAAAACATTCCAAAATATAAACTAATTTCATCGACAATCAACGTTCCCAACACTACAAAGAAAATTCAATAGAGGTGCGGCCGTCCTACGCACAGTTACCAGTAGTGGCATGTTCCGAGTAAATTTAATTAAAAATGCAAATGATCCGGGATGTTAAACAGGTGAATTAACGGGTAATTCCATCGGCCCGACTTAGGTACATGCAGACGGTACACTTCGTACGGTAGCATTATATAATCGTACATCTCTTGACATAGAAATGTGTTAAAATCTTGATGCCACTATTATTTCTTGGAACTGTAGTTTGTCATACAAAGTAACGCAATATACCGGTTGTTCAATAAGTTTTGTCGTTCGATAAGAGAGGGCGTTGCCACTAGCCCAATTTTTTGTTGTTTTGTTAGTACACTCTTCATATGAACGTATGTAAAGTTTCATTTCAATCTGTCGATTAATTCTTTGTTTACAAGCCATTTAGTGTTGCCGTGTCACAGTATTTTTTTACGACGGAAAAAATTTAATATCGTGCAGTGATAAAATTGTTATTTTTGGAAGGTGTAGCACCAAAAGAAATTCACGAACGAATGTTATCAGAGTATAATGATTGTTCACCTACAATTAGAACAGTAGAAAGATGGGTTGCTGAATTTAAACGTGGTCGTACAAGCCTTGAAGACGATCCACGTGAAGGACGTCCAAAAAGCGCATCAACACCAGAAATCATTGCCAAAATACAGGATATGGTTTTGGAAAATCGTCGATTGACTAAGCGAGATTTAGTAGAGGCTCTAAACATCTCATTAGGCAGTGTGAGCCATATTTTAAGGGAAATTTTGGGTTTTAGAAAGCTGTGTGCACAATGGGTGCCGCATTCGTTAACAATGGAACAAAATACATTCGAATGCGACTTTCTCAGCAACATTTGAAGCGTTTTGAAAAGGATAAAGTGGATTTCGTGCGTCGATTCATCACTATGGATGAGACTCGGGTCTATCATCATGATCCTGAATCAAAACAAGAGGCTAAAGAGAGGTGTGAACCTGATTGCTCGGCTTCGAAACGAGTTGTTGTTCGGAAATCGGCTAAGAAGGTTATGGCATCAGGTTTTTGGGATGCGAAAGGAATTTTGTTTGTGGATTACTTGCAAACTGGTAAAACAATTAATTCTGAATATTATTGCAACCTTTTGAACCAATTGAAGGAATAAATTCGTGAAAAAGACCCGGTTTGCAGAAAAAAAATCCTTTTTCTTCAGGACAATGCACCGTGTCACAAGAGCATTTTGACAATGGCTAAAATCCATGAATTAAAGTTTGAATTGTTGGAGCATCCACCGTATTCACCAGATTTGGCCCCCAGCGACTTTAATTTGTTTCCAGAACTCAAAAAATGTATGCATGGCAAGCGTTTTTCATCAAATGAAGAAGTCATAACGGCGGTTGAAGCGTATTTTGCAGACCTTCCGGATTCTCACTTCATGGATGGAATCCATAGATTGGAGGATCGTTGGAGCCAGTGTATTAATGTTCAGGGAGATTATACTGAATAATAAAGTGTATTTTGAACCATAAAATTGTGTTTTTCTTATCGAACGACAAAACTTATTGAACAACCTATTAGTGTTATGTTATGTTTACTTACAGCCAAGATGCGTTACGAAAAAGTCACTTGAGTTCAGAGATTCTGGGTTCGATTTCTATGTTTGGGTAGGAGCAAATTCTTGGTTGAAATTATATATATTATATTTTGGGTTACATACCCAAAATTGGTACTGGAGACAACTACAATGTTCACCACATACCACGTTGAGGCCTAAAATGTCATCAGTAAAAATGTTGTTAAGTATTTATTATTATATAGATGTCTGCCGTGGTAGACCCGCGGATATCATTTAGAATATTATTATGATAAATATAGGGCAATTATTTCGTTGAAGTAAACAAAATCAATAATGATCTATTTGATATACCGCAAATTACCGGCAAACATTGTGAGTTAATCTTTGACTGAAGCAAGTAACCCGCGGCGCTAGCACAAGGATTACTATCGTCTTGATTAAACTTATCTGTATTCCTGAGGCGGGAGGTGCGTGTGACGCCTCGTTGGCCCACTTCGCCTCGGGGGCCAGCTTTTGACAACGTTATCTTGCTTTAAAGGTAACTAAAACATTACCGAGGCATCAAGATTGATCATGTTTGCTTGAAAATGTACCTTCCAAAGAAAGTTAAGCCTAAAATGAATCACTGAATAGTTCATGTAATATATCAGTTATCAGGTTTATACAGTACAAGCTACGTTTAGTTTGGGATCAATTTACCGTGTAAGTAATGTCCCAAAATATTTCAAATTAATATTATTGATAATATATATATAAGCGAAAGGTCACTCACCCACTCACTGACTGAACACGAGATCTCGAAAACCATTAGGCGTATGAACCTGAAATTTGCCAGGTGGGTAGTTTATAGGTAAGATACGTCAACTGTAAATGTATTTTGCTATAGAACCGAATAAAAGATTTATCGTAGGTTTGTATACTCCTATGTTGTTGTTGATATAATCATAACATAAGCTATTTTGTTTTCAAATGTTAGGTTATTTACACACGGCCCCAAACTAAGCAGAAGATTGTACTATTGAAACCAGATAACTATACCACTTGTATCCCTTTACATAAAACTTATACAGATATTAACATTCAGACAAAAAACAAACAGACATATTTATGCACAAAAATGCTTTTCTTGGGTAGGAATTGATCCCACGACCTGAGGCCTGGCAGTCAGGGTCTCAAACCACCAAGCAAACTGGGCCTTCAAATTCGCATTTTCGCATTTGGCTTTTACGTACATTGTGGCACTACCCACACCTATTAAATCATAGTTAAGTCGCCCGTCAATTATGTAGAGTAAACTCGCGATTCGATCGGTTTGTCATCGGCTCGTTAACAGTAATCGCATTTATTGATGTCTGTATTTACGTTGGACCTACGTGAGGGATAGAGGGAGAGGCACGATGGCTGTGAGTGTCATTTTTGATATAACCTGCTATGTTATCAATATAAACTTATGGTCTATATTTTATTTTTGCAAGTGTTTTTATAAAAAAATTTCATATATTTGTAACAACACATAGGCGCATTAGTCGTAATACCGTCATAAATAAATAAAAAATACTTATTATTATAAATAAAGGGGCTTCACAGGCAGATAGACAGACAGGCGGAGGGATAACTCAGATGAGGATTTTCGGAGACTACCTCCAACGTACAAACTGTACCTGTTTATATTATTAGTAAATATTAAATAGAATAAATGTAACATTACTTAGTTTCTTGTCGGTTCTTCTTAATTGAAAGCTACCTTACGTAAAACGTTACTTTGGCTTTCATATGTGCTCTTCTAGGGACTAAACCAAATAAATGTTTTATTTGTATACGATTATAATATAGAGATACAAAACTGAAAGATGAAACAAGTTGTTATATGATGATACAGAAAAGGTATAATTTTAAATATGGGCACTAAAATAAAAACAACATTTAAAACCAGTTAAAAAAACATATTTACCAAGAATCGGCACAAAATAAAACTGCATTCGAAAAAGAATAAAAGAGACAAAAGTTGAATAATCCTCATAAATTCCACTGAAAACGACAAAAGGCAGTCACATGATACCTCGTTATTGTTGCCTTTACAATCACGGAGTACAGTCAGTAACATAAGAAGGACAAGAGATCCAAATTTACGAAAACCTATTACAAATTCATAATTTTGAAATGTCCTAGAGTAGGTATTTGTACACGCATATCCTACTAATATTATAAATGCGAAAGTTCATGAGAATGAATATATGGATAAAGGGATGTTACCTACATTGACCTACAGTTACCTACATTTTTCCGGGGTAAAAGTATCCTAAGTACCCAGGTTATACAATATTTATGTTATGTATATGCCAAGTTTCGGCAAAAAAATACAGTATTTTTATTATAAGACGGATGTAGGATTTCAGAAATAGTTTTTGTTGTCAGAAACGTTAGTTAACAGATACAAAATTATAAAACAAATACAAAAACTAATTCATAATACAGAAATTTTCTAATATCTATAGAATAATTTGGTGATAAGCTGTCTTAAGTAAGGTCTGTCGTAAGCTGTGTGTTCTATCATTCCAGACTAAATAAAGTTGTAGAGCAGGTACAGGTATTTTGAAACTTTGGATCTGTTCAACTACTTAAGCTGCTGACTGTACATGACCTAAACCGTGACAGTGTCAAGAGTTGAGTTACAACAACGAGGTTAGATAATGGAGTAAGTTTAGCCTTTCAGAATAATCCGGAAAATCTGTTCGTGAGGGTTTTTTTTATTATTATTAAAGAATTAGAAAGATATATCATAATTTTGTGCTGGAAATTAAGTTAGCAGTTATATTGTACTATAAAAAAAACTACATGTCTATGAAATAACCAAATAATTATCTTTTTTTTTCTATATTAACATAATAAAGCGGTACCTTGAGTTAGTAAGTTCGTTGTTTCGATGTAGGAGGTAATCTCTGACTCCACCAATCCATTGAGATTAATTTTTCGCTGAGAAAGCTACACTATACCCGAGTAACATTGACTATGTTATAATTCTAGAATAATAGATAGATTGTTGAATAGATGTTCAGGATGTTTTCCAAAAGCTGAAGTTTGCATGATTCTCTACCTGCTGAGCTATTATCGCCTAATCTTGTAGAATAGTATAAAGGCATACTTATATATACGTAAGAATGACGCTATCGTCGGAATCTTAAAATTCGCTATCAATCGCTATCAAAACACAACGAGAGGGTAGTCCCTACTATGGCATAGTGATAGAGGAGAATGCTACCACATAATCACTTAATACGATGAAATTGTGTTCTAATATCATGTATTCAAAAATGTATATCTTTTGGAGTCCTTTTACTCATATCACCTTGTATTCATCAGCATTAGAGAAACACTATTAAGAGGATCGCTTTATGACAAAAGAAGACAAGCAGATAAAAGATTTTTGTCTACTTCTATGACCACATAATCACTTAATACCTACAATGAATTTATGTTCAAATAAAGTCTTCTTTCCAAAAAAATTGTGCCTTTGAAGCCTTATAACTCACTTTGTATACATCAGCATTAAAGAACTACTATTAAAGAGGATCACTTTGTCACAAAAGAAAACATGCAGTTAAATGGTAATTTTTTATTAAAAGATTTTTGAATTTAAATAAAAATATTTATCCCCAGAATTTATAGTAAAATGACTCGTAAAAAGTGACGCACAGTCAATGTAACGAGATACACCGCCATTGTGAGTGGGACGAGTTAATTCGATAATAAAACCTGAGGCCATCTCGACTCGTGTATTCACAGGTATTTGTTACTAATTTCTGTCTTCTGCTTTATTCACGTCAAAATATTTTTATTGGATACTTTGCATAATCATAATTTATTTGTTACCCGACGTGGTAATATACAGTGTTATATATCATAAATAATGTCAAATATATCTTTCTCTAAATAGCATACTATTTTTAGTAGGTATACAAAAAAAATGAGAATTTTTTTATTTCTGTTTGTGCTTAGTTCTTTTAATCTCCACAATAAATGTTGACGCAGTTTTCACCATCATGTAGAAATGTTCTACCCAAAGGATTTTTTGTATGTAAAACAATAATATTGGTCTACTCAGGTAAAGCCAGGAGGGGTCGCTAGCTACTGAAAAACATACGGTGACTTCAGTATTAAGCAATTGGCAATAACATACAATATTTTTTTGCCTTACCTCACCTAAAGAAAAACTAACCTACACTAATATTTTAAAGAGGTAAAGTGTGTAAGTACGCGGGTGAGACCCGGGACAGAAGAGAGTTTAAAGTTAAGTTAAGACGTTCCTACTTTAAAAATGTTATCTCATTTGTTACAGACAATGATGTAAATTATTATTATAGTACGCAGAATACAAGTTAAATAAAATTGATTGTAACCCTGAGGCATATTTAGTAGACATGTCAACTTCTAAACTTGCCGACCCGAAACTTAACCAAAAACCCAAAACTTAACCGAACCTAAACACGTTCAAACACAGTACATTAGGAGCTTATCCAAACAAGGCGAGCGTATTCGGCGCTCTTATTATTCCGCACAAAAACTCGGTTCAAAAATCCATCAAAGTGTCATCAGCAAACTTATGCCGCGACACGTGTACACTGGGGCGTACTTGTTCAAAAAAAAAAAACTTTAAATAGGTGTCGGCGAAGTTTGCATTGAGTTTGTATGAAGTCGGAACTCCGGTTCGGGATTGTTTGCCGTCGGCATCACAAATAGACGGCCCAATAAATCGATTAGGTGCCTTATGACAAAAGTTTCTTGACTCCTTTATAAAATATGGAGGTACGAAATTCGAGCTCAGATTTTGAAGAGTTGTTCTCATCATTTATAAAATACAAGCACGGGTTGTAAATTTTAAATAGAGCGCTAGGAAATACAACGGAGCATGGAAACTGCTATCGGAAATCTCCTGGCTTTTGATCTTCCGTAATAATAATGAAAGAATGATTTTTAGAATCTGTTTTTTAAACTGGACTGCAATGTAAATAAAGAGTTTCTACGACCACCTTCCAACCTCAAGATCAGGCCGTGGTCACCACATAAGGTAAAAGTTTTTATCAAAAAAAGCACGATCGGTGTTAATATATAAATTACCTCCCGACTTTCACTATCAGATTAACAGTACCATAAAATTACATTGTCACCGAAAATAAATCTATAATAGAAAGAAAAATGTATATTGCAGATTTGGAAAGACTTGTATACTTACTAGGGTGCATATATACGCCGCAAGTCGTATAAAAACTTGTAAAATTAGATGATATAAACATTCAATGATGGCCTTTTAATTAAATAAAGCTTAAGGTAACACTACATATAATATATTAAGTACTGCCATCCCCCACCCTGAGGAAAATACTACTTTTCTCCTTTCTATAATATTTTGAATATTATCTAATATAATCATAGAAAGAAAGTAAATCCTTTTACAATTTCATGTTTTAGTGTTAGTGAGAACGATCTGGCCATTGTTATTCTTCATTATTTCCCGTTTAACAAATAAAGAAACACAAAGTATAACCGCACACGGTACGTCAACATCACGTATTCCACGTTTCCACATTAAAGTTTTGAGAAATGTTCAAGACTTCAAGTCGCTTCAGCAATATTCATGAGGGGGCTACACTCGAGGAAAAAATGACAGTCGCGTCGTGACCATAAAGTGCACCTGCCACAGCATCGCCAAGTTAGCGCAACTTTCATATAAGACAAGTTTTTTCCCCCAAACCTTGGCTTTGGTCTTACTAATAACATTCGCGATAAGGTGATGGCTTTTGATATTTTAAGATTTTGTGAGTTTTTACTATGTACTCATCGTAAATTTTTGGTCTGGCATCAAATATCGTGACGAAGATCGTGGTTTCAAATCCTGCAATGAGTTTGAGCTTTCGGTAAAGGAAAATATCGTGAGGAAACCTTAGCATAGTGGTAGGTCTGTGCAGCATCCTGCAGCCTGTATGCAACATCAGTTGAGAGACAGTTCCCGTTGAGGCTTTGCGCACCTATACCTTTAACTCCATCATCAATTACTGAGACACTAGTGCAACAAAAGCCTTCTGAAATTAATAGAATCGAAATTATTATGAAGAGCGAAGTCCCCGCCCTTACCAGGAATACATCGGAAGCGATGAAGGGGCGTCGCAACGTCACCCAACATGTGTTGTGACAATTTGTCTCCGGAACAATAACGCAGATAGTGGCCGTCTCACCTACCGCTCTGATTTCTTACTTTATCTTCGTACTTTACTGAGCAATATAATGTTTTCCTTAAGTTATTATATAAGCTAGGGGCTATAGACGTTTATCCTGTATCATATCTGTTTTCAAACCAGCATGTGCTTCCTACTTCGAATTGGTTTTCAAGATACAGGTTTGACCTAGTTTGAGGACCAGGGCACTTATGTCAAGTGTATGAATTAAGATTATTTCTAAAATTAGTTATAATATATATATATATTATTTT
Source organism: Habrosyne pyritoides (assembly GCA_907165245.1). Classification (NCBI taxonomy): domain Eukaryota; kingdom Metazoa; phylum Arthropoda; class Insecta; order Lepidoptera; family Drepanidae; genus Habrosyne; species Habrosyne pyritoides. The sequence continues at coordinate 403,791 of OU015595.1, forward strand.
TTTTATATATCCTGGGACATTCTTTACCCACGGCCATCTGGTCCCAAACTAAGCAGAGCTTGTACTATGGAAACCAGATAACTGATATACTACATATACTACTTTTTGTCTAAATACATACTTATATAGATATTTACACTCAGACACAGAACATTCAGACATGTTCATGCACACAAATGTATGTCCTGGGTGGGAATCGAACCCACGACCTTAGGTTTGGCAGTCAGAGTCGCTAACCACCAAGCCAACTGGCCTGTCAAACTAGCATTATTGCAGCATATATACAGCAATTATTGTATGTGTTCCAATAAAATTAATCTTACAAGAATTATAAATGCGAAAGTTTCGATGGCTGTTTGTTACCCAATCACGCCAGAATGGCAAAACAGATCTGAATGAAACGTTGTACGGAGATAGATAGATTATAGTCTGGACTAGCACATAGGCTCTTTATCCCGCAAATATGTAACTTCCCTCGGGAATGCGGTTGATACCGCGGAGGACAGCTAGTAAATAAATACTTTCAGACATAATTTACCATGATTGTGGTAACACAACCAAATTATTAAAATGAAACAATAGTAATTTGTGTTTGTGTTTAAAGTGTATGGAACGCGATCACATAATCGTCCTATGGATTCAATAAATAAACTATGATTGGATGCGAAGGACCTTACTGGTAGAAGCTAGTGATGAATTTATCTACAATCCTTAAGAATCTGTATCAGTACCATACTGACTCGTTAAGACAGGGCTTGTCATATTTAACAAGTACTAAAAAGAATATAAAAAAAACAAAAAACCTTTTTCAGGTATCAGTTAAAAAACAAATCAACACGAAACGTTCTATGAGCAAATTCTAGACTAAAATATCCATCCACTTTGTTCCAACAACTTGAGAGCTGTAATCGAAAACAACCCTTCGACCGCTCACGGGAAGAATTACGATAAAACTACTTTGGGTCGGAGGGAGTTGAACATTGTTAGAAATTTCAACGTTTAAGCAAATATACTAGAGTTCATGTAAATTCACGTATAGTGGGTACGTTCCGAAGTTTTCTGATTAAAGATAGCTCAAATAAAATTACCTAATAAATTGTATCCAACTTCATTTTCATACTAAGGTGGAATGCTGGCAAAGTTTTAATAGTAACTTTATAAATCAAATCCAAAAGACATTCTTCAGAACACAAGAACCTGATCCCAAACCTAGGAGAGCTTGTTCGATGGTAACCAGATAACTGGTAAACTTTATCAATAACCATGTTGAGATTACGGTCAAACGCTACAGTGTAAAAAAAAAGAAAAAAAAATATCTGAATAGTACAGAGTACAACCCTATCTTGGTCAGCATTGGAGCGATGCCACGTTCAGTTTAGAATGAAAACAGCAGTATGGTGCGGCTTAAACCTTTTTGCAGCTAAAAAGATTGGATTGCATTCACTGACGGTACATTTATGTGAACAGACAACGGTCTTTGTTGACTGTACAATCTACAATATACAAAGCAGTTGTTGTAAATAAGCTGTATCTTTTGTGTAAGTTGAGCTCCGCGTGCCATAGGTGAGGCCTATGTCCAGCAGTGGACGGAGATAGGCTGATGATGATGATGAGCTCCGCTGTTTCACTATACATACTAATATTATGACGAGGTAAAGTTTGTAAGTTAGGTTGTAGGAGGTAATCTCAGAAAATACTCATCCGAATTCAAAAATTCTTAGCTCTTTTATTCCCGAGTGATAGAAGTTAAGTTTTACTCCGCGAAAAACATAAATTCTAGGGATGTGGGTGATACCGCGGGACGAAAGCTAGTTTAAATTAGTGGAATTCTAGATCCTGTAGTAAAGTTGTCCACTGGTAGTTAATTATAGGAATGTAGTCGTTTTTGACAGCAAGATTTCAAAAAGTTTAATAATAAATTAAATAAAGTAAAAATAATTTGTAACAGCTGTGTTTAACTTCAGTCATGTTAAATTCACATTTCTATACACATAATTCATAAAAAAATACCTTTAATATAATTTAAACTAATGTGGACAGCGTGTCTAAATAAGTGACAGTTTGGCGTGTATTATCCAACGTAACGCCCAAACCGTGTCGGGTCCATCCCGGGTCGGCCGGGTCGGCGCGGGTCGGTGCGGATGGGTCCGTCTGACCGACGCGCGCCGTGGGGGGTTCGATAAATTAAATTACGAAAAACAGAACGAATCAATGTCGACCGTTTATTGCGCGAAATTCCACGAATTGTTTCGGATTAAATTAAACGGCGATAACTAGGGTTCGTAGTCGCTCGTGAAGATATTGAACTCAGTCGTCCATAGCTAATAAATAAAACATTAAAACGTATTTACTGCAGGTATTCTGTACAAGAATTTTACAATAAAAACAATTTTATAGCGGAAAGTTACAGGTAAAAAAGAAAAAAAATATGCTAATGTTTGGGTCGGTCAAAGTATTCAAAATTGAATACATTATGAGTTTAGGCCCAAGAAGGTCACTTATTAAGGTCAAAGCTACTAAAGTTACCACCGGTTCAACGGATGGCCTGGTCTAATATTATGTTACATTTAGTCACACTCTTCATTACAATTAAACAAACTTACGTCATAAAAAGTCTAAAGGCAGGAAACCGAAACTCTATGAGTAATTTGTAAACATCATGTAACATTTTCAATATACAAGTCATCCAGGAAACCGTCTATCACCTAACGTATGCGAAATTTCCACTTTAAAAATAGATGCGACGCTACACAGGGGGGTGCTATCCAATATCTCGAACAAGCTTCCCATCATTTAGCTGAAATATAGGGTGCAGCCCACCCCCATGCGATATAATATAAGATATGGCGAGAATATGGCTGATAAAGGTTCCTATCGGCAGATACTGGCTGCTTTCTTTGTTGTAAGACGATTATGTAGGCCGGGAGATGCCGGACGAAATATACACAAATATTTAACAGGATAAAATAATATTTTTGTTTGCAATGAAGAAATTCAACAATTATTGAACTACCTTTATTAGTGCTACATATCTCATATAAGTAACAGGGTATGTTATAATCAGGGTTATATTACAGAGTCTTCGGGTAGCCAGGTAAAAATTGCGAGACGGAAGCACCTAAATAATATATTGCAAGATGAGTAATAATGGTACCGGTGATTATAAATTCGTCGAACGGGTTGTTCCGGCAGCTGCACTTCATAGTCAGTTCCCTTTTAAGCTTTCTTTGATTACCAGCTTCTATCATATGATTTATCGGTGTGTTTATTTATATAATTGTTCAAAATAGCGTTTGGAATGAAAATATGATTACTAAGAGTTTTTAAAAGCCATAAAGCATATTAAGACAGAACTCATTAAGTTGGGTATGAAATTCAATTTCACACACAGCGCATACTCTTGTCTATTCAAAACTGCCCAAAAAATACGGTCTTGAACAGTAATAAGAACACACTCATTTCCATTTAAGAAATTACATAAGCTATGAAATAAAAGTTGGCTCCTAGCCTAAAAGTAATGCGTTCATACGAACAAAGGGGTGAGCGTTTCCAAAATGGAAACTTTGTACATCACTACCCGCACCATTAATTTTGTTAAGATACAATAATTCACATCCATTTCCCATTCTTTTTGCAGTTGCAATGCGTTTTGTTCTGCGCATCTTATAGTGGCAATAAAATGCGATATAAATTCTTACGACGCCAGTGAAATAAAATTAAGTTATTCATTGTGTTGCCATTTTTATTGGAACTAAATGAAACCAGATTTACTGAATAAAAAAAATTATTACATAGGAATCTATCTATGTCATAAAAATATTGGTAAATTTCTTTTACTATAGTCATAAAATCTCTTTGGTTTATTTGTCAAACTACGGATCTGTAGAAAACGACTGTACGGCACGTAGAAAATGTCGACGTCGTATTATAATATGCAATATTATTTTATAGTCAATGAAAACTCCGCAGTTTCCGTGATATGCATTGTGTGTGGCTTAATATAACTTTCGGGAAATTTCATCAAATGTAATAAAAAGCGCATAAAGAGATTGTTTCTCTTTGTTCCATAAGCAATAAAAACTCGGACAGAGAAGAAATAAACCGAAAACTGACCCAAATATAAAATTGTATCATATTATGCAATAAAACACAATTGGATTTTACTTATTTCTACTGTGAAAAGCAGGATGAATAACAAAAATATTACCGGCACAAAAAAATAACTTACCAATAATACGAGTATATTTGATCGCCAAGATATATATATGTAGTCCCAAACACTTTCAAATAGTACATTAGAATTAAAAAAAATAACATTTCTTTTGAAACTGAATCGAAGTTCCAGATGTATTTAAAGATTTCCAATATTCCGACCGTTTACCTCGTGTGAGAAAAAAATCAGAATTCTACCCCCTTTTAGCAATTTAGCGGGAACCAGTCGCAAGCACGGGTGGACGTTTATGGCCCCAGCCCTGCTTTATTGGACAATATATCCCGGAACCCTTGTTGCACACTCCTACGACGGCCCCATTTTTACCCCATATATAAAAAAATACGTATATGGGTCTTAGTTATTACGATAAAAATCGTTTTATGGTGTTGATTTAAACCCTGAAAAAGGTTGTGATATTTAAGGAAACGATCATAGTGCTCGTTCACAAACTTACTCGTTGTAAATGGAATAAAAAATGCGTTTGTTTGGGGATTTTCTTACCTTAATAAATATGGAACCTTCCAGAGAAATACACAATTCTATTAAGCAAAAGTTTTATTATGTTGAAAAGTTCACACACTTTTTAGACTAGAAACATGAAAGTTATTTGAGGCAACCGCTTAAAATATAGTTTTTATCGCTTTGTAGAAAAGTATTTTATTACCCTGGATGGTAGCACTACAATTGTAGCAATAGTACTATGCAACAATAGTCTGCAAAATCATTTCACACCCCAGTTTCCATTAGCCCATTGGCAGATAACAATAATTGGATATTTTTCTATATTAAGTAGGCCGACAAACAGGCAGATGGTCCACCTAATTGTGCGTAGTCACCGCCGCCTATGGGCAAGGGCGATGCCCCTGGTGCATCGCCAATGTGTTGACCCTGAGACGTGATGTTGTTAAGTCTCATTCCTGTAATTTACGGTTTGTAAATGTAAATAACTGACCCCTTGCCTTTCTAACAGACATGCTTGTGTTTATGATGATGTACCCGAAGGTAGTAAACAAGTGCAGATGCAAATTCAGGAATGGAATACTAAGTGTTAGCATAACATTATACCCAGATATAAATCCTCCACTAATAAGTTTAATATCATACAACAAAGAGATTAAGTTTGTTCCGTGGTTAATGTAAGTTGATGATTATAACCTTGGATTTCACAACTTAAAACAAAAATAGAAGTCATGCAAAGAGACAATTGCTTTAAAATGGCGTGGGAATTTGATTACGTAAATCTTAAATGAAATTAATATTAACAAGGCATATGAAGTTGTATCTTTATTGGCTTACATTTTATCACAATGTAGAGGCCAAATTCGATAACCACATACAGTAATGAAGCTCTAACAAACGGCACTAAAAAAGGTAAAAGAAAATTATACAAACGAAAATTAACACTGTAAAGCTTTAAAGGAAAATGACCAGCTATCACGTCGCAGCAATACATAAACTAAATGGATAGCATTATACCCACATACTAGTCATTTGCAATAACAGCCGCCAATAAAAACGCAATATTCAAATATGGAACTAACGAAAAGGAACTTTATACAAAGAGTAATAAGCGGTTAGGTGAAATACAGAAAGCTGGGTATAAAAATTCCGAAAGGGTTTCGACTACACAGAATGTTATCGAGCGACGACACGTGCCGCCGGCGTGAGGGAAATTTAAACTGCCACTACCGACACACGGTCGAGTGCCAAGAGCAGAAAAGTATTAGATAGTACTTCAAATACAAATTTAAACCCGTTTGGCGGGCTAGTTGGCTTGGTGGTTATAGAACCTGACTGCCACGATTCCCACCCAGGTCAAACATCTGTGTCCATGAATATGTCTATTTGTTGTGCCTTATTCATTTTAATATTTATCTAGGGTTATTTAAATTATGGAACAGTTAGTGCAGATTTCAATATAGTAGAAGCCTCTTTGTCGATTAAAATGACATAAAAAGATAAACTGAGCTGACTTTTCTGTGCCTAAATGTAAAGTGAAGGGATAAAACAATTTGAACTAGATTTCCCATATTTTTTTATTTCATGAAGGTCGACTAGCACGCAGACGGACCGCCTGATGGGATGTAGTCTGCACTGCATGTTATTGTCGACCCTAAGACATAAAGTTGCAAAGTCTCATGATTCTCTCCTTTTTAACCAAAACACAGTAATACAAGTGCACTACTGCTTCAAGACAGTAATGGGTATGGTGGTAGTACTTCCCCGAATGATTTCTGCACTAAGAACTCTACTACTTCTAAAACTACTGCAGTTACAGTTAAACTACTGTAACTATTCTGTACTGTGTCAAGGGTGACAGCCGTAATCGTTAGTGCGGGCGCGTCCTCAACATTTGCGACTCTTTAACTGTAAACGCTTAATGCCGCTCGCGATTTGTCGGAAGGTAGTTTTTAATTGCTTCATTCGTTTTGCCCTCAATTACCATTATTTTAACTACTTACCTTTCGCTAGCCGGCTGTTCAGGTTTACTTTGAAAGAACACCAGAGAAGTTAAGGTTCTCTCCATAATCCAAATTTAGCTTAGTTCACTAAATGAATTTTCTGATAGAGTCATTAATTTCGATGACGTAATATTGTGGGTCAATCTTGAGATACGACCATCGGCCATGTCTAAACAAAACTTATACCATTTGGAGACTAGATAACTGATAAGTAAACTACTTTTAAAATACTTATGCCTTATAGTAATTTAAACTCCGACAAAGAACAAACAGACAGGTTAAATTTTCATGAAAATAAAGGTTTTTCTTGGGTGAGAATCGAACCCCGCAACCTGTGGCCTAGCAGTATTCACCATCAAGTCCTGTTGACTTGATTAATGCCTGTGTTTAACAGTAGCAGTACAGCTAATGGACATCAATAACATAAGTGTATTGCTTAATTTCATTATTTTTGTTCCCCGTGGGATGGAATCTTTGAAGTTTTACAGAATTAGCGGAGTGGAGTTCTTAGTGCAGAGTTCATCTACGGATGTACTACCACCATACCCATTTCCGCCCTGAAGCTGTAGTGCAAATGTATTATTGTGTTTCGGTTAGAAATGAGGAGGTTGGTGAAATTACAGGCACAATGAAACTAAACAACTTCTCATCTTATTTTCGATAACGAATTGGCGATGCCCTGGTGTTGTAAATGTTCGTAAGCGACGGTCATCTTTTATCAACATGTTTACAGACGGTCTGTAGATTGGCCTTTTTGACATATTAAAAATATAGTCCAAAAATCGAAGCTATTGTTTGAATTTTAGTTCTTAGAGTGCCTTTTATAAAGGGCTACTTTTCTTCAGCTCAGATAACGATTATATTAGATATTGAACCTAAAAAAGCCTTTCCTATTTCTGTTTCATTTTAAAGCACAAGGCACAACCTGGCTTGTAGCCACTACTCGTGTCTTAAAGACTGATCTATACGCTACTTTATGATAATAGAAACAAAGAATACATTTATTAAGAGGTAGTGGAATTATTCAACTCGTACAATGCCAGAGGGCGCTTCCTCGATTTGCAATTCAATACAAATTAATCGCTTGTTATCCTACCGACTCTCCACTGAGGGTGGTTTTGTTAAATGTTATAATTGTATGCAAAAACAACATTATTGTCAATCTTTCTGAATAACTTATAACTAACGGAGGGTCAGAAGTTGTTTTGGACAATATTGCTGAACTTCGACTTGGGAGGAATTTAAAGGGTTTTCGTACAAAATTTACTTTTAGATCGTCAGTATTACAAACTGAAATTTACCCAGTAAAATGGCAGTGAAGAATATGCCTTCGATTATATGAGAAGTGAACAAGAGGAAATTAAGGAATCAAAATGGCTAGATTTCTTTGCTACCCAGTATAGCTCTTTACTCACTACCGCCCCTCAGGATTTGGTTTTCAAAGTATCTTGTCTTTCCAGATTACAAAAAATAAGGATATCCTTTATGTTAATCTAGAATATATATTCTGTTTGCCAAATTTCATTAAAATCCTATCACGCGTTACGAATTGGCATGGTAATAAAAGGTCCATACACACACGCAGTCTGCCATCTCTAATATTATAATTGTTACAGAATGTTCGTAAATGATCCTCCTTAGGACTATTATATAGGAGCATTTTACTATTCAATACTTAGTGGTAGTGGCGACGAATAACTAGTGTCAAATAAAGTGACGATACCAATACTCTACACCTTGCACCGAATGCTCATCAAAAGTATTCCCAAAGCGCCCTCTTTGGCCTTGAGTCTGCCAAATATCTGGCAAAATATAGAAATTGCGCTTAACAAATTATTGAAAACAGGGCATACAGATTGTAAAACCTTTGATCTAAAGCAAACTCTCCATTAAACATGAACGCGCTTTGTATTTCAAATAGGTCTCTCAAAGTCGTGAGTGGCACATTTAGATTTACCGTCCAACCATTATCAGAACGTCAACCATTGTCCAAACAAATCACTGATTTCAGACTTGAACAGTTCTAAATCGCAATTTATTAGATCTAAGCTAGCCTAGCCCATATTGTTGGAACCCTACATCTGTCACCGAAATACTAGGAAATATTCACGAGGCGAGCAATTAACATGTTCAACCCATATCGGTCGGTGACAGGTGATATAAAACCAGAGGTAATACTAGCATGAGTCATGTGGTAGTAAAGTTTACGACTGGTGCGGTGGTGAGCCAGTAATGTGTGCTGTCTGACTGGACGGTGCCCAATAAACCACTTCCGAGATAATTACTGAAATTATTATCTGAAGAGTTCCTCTGTTGGTCAGTGTTAGGTATTATTTCGAGATATTACTAGTGTAGTAAAAATTACTATCGCTTCCCGGATCATAGGGTGAATTTTCAAGATTGGTAAAACCGTATATTCTTTAGAAGATAACTGAGTGATATGCTCTTGCTTAGCAGGAGACTGAAAACTGTTAAGATTACATTAATATTAAACAATAAAATTAATCTATTTCATGCATATTAGCTCTCGTTATCTTTAGCCCGCCATTTACAACAGAAAACAAGAATTAAACACAGAGCAACGAATAATCAGAAGGCAACGTTTAGCCCTAAACAAGACAAACGCTAAAGATTATGCTTATTAATGCGAACACTTCTGTACATAAACTGCTATTACGCAGACAGCGAGACAAAGTCCCGCTGTCATAATTCAACTGGAGCCAGTGGTCCACCGCGATAACTGAGATAAAGCGATTCATTGAAAGCCACATTGAGAAACATTAACATTTCCAAGAATTTCAAGCCTATTAGGAATTAGAATATGACATTTGTATTAAACTTTGCAATCTTACTGGGAATAATACTGAAAGTGAATATTGTCGCTTAGCTACCGCCAAACTTCATTGGTTTTCAGGAGAGACAAAGACTGATTAATAAATTTTCACAGTAACACATCAACGCGACACTGTATGGCGGACTGCTTGAGTTGGTGCGTGTACTATTTGAATAAAGTGCTGTGATTGGATAATTAAAATTTTAATGTAACGACAGAGAAATCTATCTATCTAAAGTATAAAACGTTACATGGCCAATTTTCAACTTCCACAATGTTTTTAGTTTTGACAAAATGCCTCTAATCTTTCTGTTTTTTTTTCTTGGATTCAATTTAAAGAGGTAGTTATCACCATGGTGCTAGAAGTCATACTGAAAATCGATCAACTTGTTTTGACTGCATGCATTTTATTGATGGATCCAATCAATGTTTTGGTGCCTCAGAATTAACTATCTACATTTTTCAACTCTGACATATAATTTCTTCGGTATTCCGGAAGCAACTTTTTGAAAAATACTTTCAACATTTCAAGGGCATATTATTCCACATGATCATAGACTATGTTATAATCCCGGAATACGTTAGATCCCTCGGGAAAGCGGGTGAAACCGCGACACGGAAAGCCGTCTTGGATAATAAAATGAATCCCAATGAAGCTACGTTAGACATCGCATACATCTTACAGTAGTATTATTACCTTATAAGTAAGTTATGTACCTACATTCATGTCCAAATTAAGTTCGAAGTATAACATCGCGAGTAAATTAGTATGCATTGTAGTGCTCAGTTGAGCTGATGCAGCGAGAAGCACTTTCATAACGCTTTTATATGAGCAGAAGCAACACTACGGGAGCAACATTACTGCTTATATCTCAAGGGAATTACGTTAAAATTGTGGTGCTACGTGAAAATATTAAATACTAGCTTATACTCTGCGGTTTTACTGCCATAACGTGAGAATATAAATATATATAACTAGCTGTCCGCCGTGGGTTCACTCGCGTTTATCGATATTATATATAGCCTATAACCATCTAAGAAAAATTCCGCGTCGAATGGCAGTAGTCCCATCCTGATATGTTTAGTTCAGAGGTGACGGTGAGTCAAAGGAACCCTACTTGATTATAACTATTCAATATTAATTTAAAACATATTTTATTTATGTGTCTAATTTTATTCAAACCCGATCATAATATACATATTACAAGATATATACAGAACTATATATATCCTCCTTACGCTAATCTTTTTTAGGTTTACTTTTGTCGGCTCTTGGTGGACTGTGCAAAGTGCAGGAATACTACGAGCCAGTTAGAGAATTAATAAATTGTTCTGTGATAACAACGCATATCCAGGTATACTGCAAATAGCCTTAGAGTTGCCTAAGATCGCTTTATCCACTCGAGTTCTATATGTGGACTTATAAATGACTTCTTGTTGTTTAATTAAGAGACTATATCCTGTATTTTTGTCTGTTTTTAGTCTGCTTAAACTATTAATAAATATCAGCTTGGAAGTTTATGTTTTAAAGTATTAGTGCATTCAAAATGATTATTGTTACAGGTGAAACCCTGTTCTTCCATCATAAATGGAAATACGGTAAAGAAAAATCATTATTTGTATTCCTTACGTAGTTCTAAAATAATGGGAAGGAAAAACGTTTCCTTTTACGACACCTCGTCTCTTCTTCAATACCACTGCGATTCTTACAAATCATGTATCAGCAAGCTACCACCAAAACTTATAGCTCAGAAGTAAGCTAGCTCATAGAACCCAGTAGAAACCCATTCTAAACCTAATGAACTCAGACATAAGGTAGGTTTTCGTGCATGCAGATGTAAATTTAATTTAAAACTGCGGTGTGCACTTATATCTCAGGGGATTTAGCGTCAAATTGGATTGCTTTTCTACAAGTTGTGCATTTGCATAAGGACAAAAGAGGTTAACTCCCGACTCTTGGCCTGAGTTATGTTTGCTTTTCACGCTGAGATAGCGGTGGGCGGGCTATGGAGTTTGTATTTAAATAAATGTAATTTTATTGCTTCTATAACACAAAATTATTTCCAAATTTAATCAAGATTTTCAAGAAAACTAAAATAAAAAACTGCCTATGTGAGTGCCAAATTTTATTCAAATCCGGTCGGCCGTTATGAAACACATAAATATGGTACACACAAGCTTTTGTAAGTATAAGTTAGGTCAATTTTATATTTATGTACCTCATTGATAAGTTTGTAGGCTGATACATCACTGATTTTAAATTCTTGAATTAATTTTTATTATCAACCAGATCAATATGTTATTGAAATATACCATAATATACAAGCGACCCATCCCAACTTCGCCTGACTGGCATAATACACATAAACACCGCATCAAATCTATTGCGTAGTTAAAACCTAAACGCCAAAGTGACAGATAGAATAGCGACTTTGTTTAAAGTAATTTAAAGATTCACAACCGCTGCAACTATGTTTTAATAAAATATGAACAATATATTATTCTAATTCCTAACACACTTTCGATAAATTACGACCACGTTAAAACATTTCGCAAGCAAAGCAAATGCATGCTGCGTTACTTGAAATATTAAAATTCCGTGGGACGTCGGGATGCGACAACAGACTTTTATAATGCGGCTATGTCACCTCTTTTATTTGGGACATAGAGTCTAGTTTTGAATAAATTAAATGCAAATATAAGTTGGTCCCAGTGGTGTTCCAAAGTCTGCCACTGACACTTGTCGAGATGTTATTCAGCAATCTTACTTTAAGAGTGTGAAATATTAAATAATATGAGTTTCTTGCGGCGGTTGACGTATGTTTATGGGGTATTGTAGGAAATATAGGCTGATTCTATTTTGTCATGACATAGAAGATCTAAACTTATTATAAAGAGCGTGTGCGAATTTTGTGTTTGTATGTAAGAGGAGTGTAATCTCCGGTACCTCTGCACCTGTTTGAAAAATCATTCACTATTTATATTTATACTAAGGTACAAGGCACGGCAGTTTAAAATCTAACTGAGCACACAATGAATATGTATGTCAAATAAAAGATAAAATGTGAAAAATGTCGAGAAAGGTTCTCGAGTGGCGACCACGTACAGGAAAACGGTGAGTGGGGGATAACCTGACACCGGGTGGACCAATGACCTGGTCAGAGTTGCTGGAAGCCGCTGGAGGCAGATGGCTCAGGACCGTTCGAGCCAAAATTCAAGGGAAGTATATGTTCAGCCGTGGACATCCCTGGGCTGACAGAGACAGTTTAGGCCCGCGCAGGTCATTAAAGAAGGTCAAATTTTGAGTTACTGAAGCTACTATATGATATGATGGTTCTTCTCAGTTGAAGGCTGACTTCCGAACCGGTTGTAGCTTCAGTAACTTTAAATTTGACCTTCATAAGTGCCCTCCGAAGGCCTAAATGGTTTTGAATTTTGTTTTTTTTTTAATTGTGATGATGATGGTTTTACTGATAGAAAGCTAATCTAAACCCAAGTATTATAGACTATGTTTTTATTCCGGGAACGAATAATATCCCTTGAGACCATGGGGAAACCGTGGGGTGGAAGCTAGTCTACACTAATATTATAAAGAGGAAACATTTGTATTTTTGTATGTAATGAATAAACTCAAAAAGTACTGGACCGATTTTAATAATTTTTTTTTCATTAGAAAGCTACATTATCACTGAGTAACATAGGCTATATAAAATTTTAAAAAAAGTTAGGGATTCATACTAAAACTCCAATAATGTAACCCAAGGTGTGAAACAATTACAAAACATTCTTACATCGCGTGCGCTGCGAAAACTATTGATGATAGAATGAACAAAATAATGTAACATCCCTCGGCAACGCGGATGAAACCGCGGGGGGCAGCTATAAAATATAAAATTACGTTATAAGAAAACTTTCGTCCGGAAACCCACAGCTATATAATTCGCAAAGGAATGTTTAGCGAGCAAAGGAAATAACTAGAGTCAATTTATTTCTTGAATAAAACTTTCACACCGGACTATCGGTGCACATGGGAAGTTTTACTAACTTAAACATACAACATACCTATGTACATATTATTATATTGCATGAAAATGTATATAATTACGCACAGGGTTGAAAAACCGCTGCAAAATTGCTATTAAGTAATTATACAGTTCATATTATATCAGTATGCCTTTCCTACTACTTTTCTGTTATTGTATGATTGATTTGTAATTATCCAAGCGTTTACATTTATAATATTAGTGCTATATGACTTACTTTGCTATGCCCAACAGGGTCGTTACTGTATTGTCGCTTTCTAACTATAAACATTTTTTTTACATATTTTCTGATGTGCAAATATATAAAGATGTTGGGTCAACACTGAGACATTTACCTTTTCTCTTTGGGGACAATGAGGGTGGAATACTTTTTTACTAGCATTTAAAATTACTTAATGGGTTATTTAACGTTTCTGTTGTAAATATTATAAATACATGGAAATTCACATTTAACTATTTTTTTAATATTGACGGCAGTCAACCGCAAAGTTTTTCCTTGATAGTGCGTAAAAGCAAACTACAAACGGGCCGAGTGGAGAGTCGGGCGAGTTTCAACTAACTGTATGTAAATTGTATAAACTGAAGTGTCTGCGGCGCCCTTGCAGCCAGTCTGCGGTAACGCGCCTTCACACTACACTGCGATGAATGAATCCACACTGAAATTTACCACGCGGGTTTCAAATGATCCGCTTTAGGTTAAGCAATTTTTATCAATTTATAAATTCACAAACATTTGATTATCGATTGTGTTTGATTATATTATTTACTCCTGCGTGCGCTTATGAAAGATAAAAGTCATCTGAAAAAATCCAGTAAAGAAATTCAGCATGGTAACATTTTGATGTTTTAAGCTTCCATACCCAATAGGGTACCCTATTTTACCAAAAGGCTCCGTTGTACTTCATTCTGTCACAGCGCTGTATATTTTAGGAAAACACTGGCAATTTACAAAGAGTTTGTACTACTATAGAACCCTATAATAACAAATAATAAATAACCATATAAAAACGACATTTGTTTGCGTTTGGTTAAATATTGTACAGTGGTACGGAACCCTTCGTGAGGAAGTCCGCTTTTTACCGCTTTTTATTTAATCTGACTATTTTGAGTATTTTAATACTTTCTCATGTACTCTTATTTGTATTGAACTAGCCGTCAAATGTGCTGTTAATATTGACAGGATTGTGGTGGTTTTAATATTTTGAATTTGTTTATTTATTTACTTTAAATATAACGGTAGAACACCAATTCAAATAATAAAAAAATATTAAACAATTCAATCAACCAATAGATTTACACAATAAAATAAAATTACAAGTGCAATAAAATATTAATGATGACTAAAGAAGACGAGTAAACAAATATTGCTTGTACAGATTCCGTTTCAATGGATAAGAAACTAACAAAAAAACTTTTTCCGAGTTGATACTTTGCCCGTTTTTGGAAGGATCAATTTTTTTTCGGATATAAAAAAATCTTTCATGTTCATGTGTGATTCAGTTAGAAACATCTATCCATAAAAAATACGAGTAATGAGGCAAGAGTTTTCTTCTTTTGCTGCCTGTCTTGTTCCTAATCATTTGTGGTCGCCCCAATGCGTATGTTTTCTCCATTCAACCCTACTATCCGTCATCTCAACATTCACACCTTTCTTACAGATATCATCCTTCACACAATCTGATAAATCAAGAGTAAATATGGGCAAAATAACCAAGAACATAAAGATAAATCTTGAATAATCCAGAAAACTAATCCAAAGATTTGTCCGCGACATTTCTGTTAATAAAACACAAATAGCCTTATTAAAGTGACACATACAAACAGCGTATAAACATAATCCCGAATTGAGTCATGAAAAAGAGATTCAGACGTGGTACAGTACAGCGGGCGACTAATCATTCAGTACTTGCCTCATTATTTCTCGGTTGACAGACGAATTTATACAAGCCCCGTATCTCAGCGTACATCCCATTTGTCAAGACGAAGCGACCTACAGGATGACTCAAATCTCTTTTTAAATTGTAAGAAGCACCCTCAATATTTGAAACTATGTTCTGTTAGCTAGAGCCTTAAATTTTATGCGAAAGGAGTCTACAAGCTTAAAGCTTGAGAAGTACCAACGCTACGACTTTTTCAGAAGCACATGGTCCTGGTTAAGAGGACTATAAGACTACTGTTTATGGGACATCCTGTATGCTCGTAAATTTATCTGGAATATTGCGATTTGTGCAAACTCGGCGCAATGCCAAAGATATTGCGTCGAGATTGCTCTATCGGTACAAAATACTCTGAAAACAAAACGAATACAATTGGATGTGTATCATGTCTTTTAGATTCTCTGAAGTATCTGGAGCTTAAGTAGTGGATTAGAGTCAAATGTTAACTGCTTTGTACAGTTGGATCGTTATATTTTAGGTTTTCTTGTGACTGATAAAGCTTGAAATATAGCCTCTAATTTGATCCCACTTACTATGGTTAGTGATGATGTGAAGGTGGTAAACGTGGTCTAAAAATGTACTGTCGCTTGTGCAGCTTGGCAACAAGATTTAAAAGTTATTCTAGGGTCCGGCAACGAAGTATCCTGCCACAGTTACGGTTTCCTTGACCCAAACGTCAAGTTGATTATAGTATTTGAACCCATGACCTTCACCATGACATTCAATGTACCTAATGTAAATTACCACTGGAATAATGCCTTATCAATTTATATGCTTCAGAAATCAAATAAAAGGAGTGTAAATATCTATTTAAGTATTAATTTAAAAAAAGTTGTATTTACACATACAACTTTATTTCAGTTATTGATTTTCATAGTATAATCTCTGCTTACTTTGGGTTCAGATGGCAGTAAAGAATATGCATGAACATTTATTTATTTAATATATTTTAGAATTTAAAACGTAAGTTGCAAATACCGATCCGGATATACTGGGGACACACCCGGCTGCCCCGGAACTGACCCGGGCTTGCCTGTCTTTGTCTCATGAATTTATTAGTCTCATATTTTTTAGGTAAGCTCCGGTTCCCTAAGGCTAATTGCCCGGTTTTATGGTTCGGTTATTATTTCTGCTCCAGATATTAAATATTTTTAGGATAAAACAGAGATTGCTATTATAATTATAAATAGGCAGCGAAGAGCCCGTTCTGTTGTTTATCTTAAAATAATTAAAGCAAAATTACCTTATAATTATAACATGTACTCATCTTAATTACTAACATTTATATCCAAAATGTTATAATTGAATTCAATTATTTATTTTGCAAATGTTGGCATGGCGACAAGTTTATTCTCAGTCTTATCGCGTCAGGAATAGAACAGTAACTGCGATACTCTCTCAAAAAAATTACAGTAAAGGTACAGCTTACCAACTCACATTCAAATATTCGATCAAAGAAAAACAAAGGAATAAAGGAAAACAAATAATTCGGCGTCGCAAAACTAAAGCAATAACACTTAGGCAAGCCGCTCAATGAAACAATTACAAGCGAGGCATAGCTCCCCGCAGTGTGATGTTATAGGGGAAACTTATTGGGAACAACTTGCGGGGAATATGTGGGCCAACTGGCCCGGTGAGTGTGCTTTATGTAATTTTGCAAGTAGATACAAAATATTCAGGAAAATACTCGTACTTTAGATACGTGCTGTCTAAAATTTGGTATAACGGTGTGGTAAAATTGTTCCTGAGAAACCGTGGGTTCGATGGGAAAGTATATATTTTCAAACTATGTAGTTAGTAGCATTTTGCGTTGAATCTTCATGAGATAACTGGATTCAATACCAAACGCTCGGATTGATTTGTCATGTGAAGAATGTTACAGGGTCATCTTATCCTGGGACATTTGATGGTGACTTTTTCTAAAAGCTGCAGATATAATTTATATGATTTTATAGAAGCATTGCTAATGCGACGACATAAACAAAGTCAAGAAGGTGACTGACTCTCATGCACTTCTCTGGAACACACCAGCAGGGTTGAGGTTGATTGTTGTAGCCAACCACCATCCCAATATCAATGGCAGCAGAGATGAGCAGTCCTGGCACAAATATATTTTCATTAAAATGATCAAAATTATTGACATATTTTAGACGAATTAACTAAAACGTATTGTTTTTTTTTAATGCATTACATGCTTCAAAACTTATCATATTTATTTGATAAAATATTGAGCTTTTATGGATAATTCCAGAAGCTTTCCTAATCCCGTCGGGGCCACGCGGCCCTGATAAGAACCGGATTCAAGTAACTTTTCTCAGATGCGAGAACTTCAAACAATTAAGCCTTTATTTCGCGCTTTCAACAATGCCGTAATTAGCACTCTGACGTCTGACGATTTTTTTGAAAGGAAACTTTTCAGAGCCCCCGACGCCATTGTTCCGAGCGCAATTTCCATCAAACTTGATTCCGGGTGGACCCAAAAATCTTATTAACAACGGAGCGGTTCGATTGATCGTGCTTTATTAAATCTTTTTCAAAGGAAACACCCAGTACAGAATAGATAACAAATCTCTGAAGCAATTCGAACGTCCATTTTTCATATCCGCTGGAGGTCAACATCCTTCCCTACGCCGAGTTCGCCCTGCAGCGCTGCTATGTAGGTATGTACATTGTTAAATTGAATAAAGGTTGATTTGTAGGCCTGAAAGAACGTTTTCAATACTCCTTATTGAACCATTATGTCTAATGGCTGTGACAATAGAGCATTACAAATTTGTCTCGTCGCGGTGGCGCGCGCGATCGCAACGGCGCAAGTGTAGCATCACAGGCGGAAGACAATGTGTGTCTTATAGTTAATGTTTGAAGGTTGGTTTTTGGGTGGATACTGGCGATGTCCCAATTGAGTTTATCACCGGATATTGTAAAATGGTCGTAGTTACGGCGTACAATGTGTCGGTAGGCATTGATGACCGGCCCTGCGGCAGACTTCTGGGCACCCATTTTGTTAGTGATTTAGCTGAAATTTATTCCGCAAGCGTCCACAGCATTGATAGGTTTAGATATCATTGATCTTAATCTATTATTAAATTGATATAAATCACTTTAGACGGCGGATTGTGGATTAAAAGAATTGATGTTCACCTATTTTAATCGGTACTATTTGCCTAAAAGCATGAAAAGACAAAATATGAGAAGAAAACAGGTCCATATTTCATAAATAATCCTTTTACAATCAATGTTTGACCAGTAAAAGAAACAAATATTCCTATAAATCTACTAACCTGGTGGACAGATGCAATCACTAGCATCCCTCTTTTCTCTCCTGAGCAGCTTCTCCTGTGGCACCGTCACAGGCTCCTCGGCAGACCGCCTCAGCTCCTTAAACTGTTCTTCTAGCACTAAAACCCTCAGCTCCAAGCAATGCTGCCGGTACAGCCCGTACCCGCACATTACTATAATGAATCCACTAACACACCACATCACAACTTTATTCAGAACCTTCTTCTCGCCACCTTGTCTGTTAGTTTGGTTCGCCATTTTGGACGTGGTAATTCAAGTATTAAAAAATGTATCCATTCTAACTTAACTTGGTTCAGGCTTCAGCTATAATCTCGTGTGTGTTTGTTAGGAGGTAGAGTGCCACTGTGGGCCAGCGATCTCGCGCGCTCCCTCGGGAACGGAAGCTGCTTGTCCGACGCTAAATGCCCTTCTAGTTGTGTCGATTACGATTTGAGTACCCTTCCAAACTTTGATGGACGTGGTACATTGTTCGATGATAGTTCCGGATGTATTCGGTTTAGTATTATTGGAGTTATTGCTTGTGTACTTGCACTTGACGCGTTTAATGTGGCTATAATATAAATGATATCATTATTCTTCAGTCACCCACATCCTGGATTTACTTCCCAGTATTATAGCTTACTTTAGCATGTGTAACGGGGATGCTAAAATCAATTGTATAATAAACTAATATTTTCGGTTTTTTTAATTAGTAATAGAGCTTCAAATTCTTTAAATAATATAATCTGTGAAAGAGGTACATGACAAAATGGAAAACCTACTTTATTTAGTACTTCCACAAAACCTAACTTTATCGCGTTTTAATTTCAGTTATTTAGGCAATACACTGAGACATTTTCCCCATAAAATCACAATAATCACAGATTATGTTGAATATAAAAAATAACGGTTACACGGAAAGACATTCAGACGTACATTGATTTAAATAAAAACTAAAATATACAATTATGTACAATTATTTGGCATCCCCACTGACATTTTATGTTACCACTTAAATTTTATAAGCATTTGCATTGTGATTCAAAAAAAGAATCGTCGGAGTTTATCATTAGCATGACAATAAGTCGTAACTGAACAATTTGCATGCAGATTGCATATAAATTGTGCTCAGATCACACTGCGAGCAATTAACTACATTCCTCTTGTTTTATATCTAGACTATCGCACTAAATAGACAGGCATAGAAGTACCAGTGCACCCAAAATCTACCCACCCACACCAAATTCAGATTTTTGAGTTTCCGTATTGATGTCATCTAAGAATATTGTCTGCGGTTCCAAACATTATATTTACATTTAGTTGATTTTTGTCGGATAGCGAAAATTTCAGAATCTCTTGTGCTGGTGCTAGTTGATTCATACATTTGTAATGACTTTGATATCGTATGAAAGCGCTTTGCTGAGCCTCTGTATCTATCTATTTCGTGTTAATATTAGGGGGTTGGGTACAGATAAAAATGTAAATTCGCAAGTTAACCTTGGGGGGTATTAGCGTAAGCTGTCAGGGGACGAGATATTCTCCATCTCCCCTTCCTAGACGAATAAATCTTTTAGATCTAGAAAATGTCCTGAGGATTTCGTTTGTCTTGATAATGCCTGAGAATGTATGCCGAGTGATAAATGGTCCGGTGACAGTCGAATGTGAATTCGGGATGGTTCGTGTTTGAAATTCCAGGTTGGCGGACTTTGAAATGGAAATTCGTTCGGCGAAAACATGGCGGGCATTATGTTTTTAGAATGTTTTATTTAAGCTGCTGTTATACCTGAACAGATAATCTCTGAAAATAATACCTATTTGAAAGATAATAACAACAATCCAAATAACATAACATGCATTGTCTGTAATAATGTTAGTTAGCTACCTATACATAATGATGATGACAATTCTTCAGGAGACCAAATTTTCAAAAGCTTTTATTCTGATTGTGTGGGGTTGAAAATTACAGGTATTGTTTAGTTTTTACACCGAACAAAATATTTTTATAAAAACTACGATCAATTAATAGAATGCGTTCCCGACGTCTACAAAAGCTGGCCTAGAACGCAATTGGCTTTCAAACTACCGAAATATACCCATAAATACCTATTTTATTTTCTTTTAATTAAAATTTTTCTCATACCGAAAACTCTATCTATTGCAAAATGTTAACTCATGACCTTCAAGGTGTTTCATGCCACTTCCACTAGTTCTAATCAAATTAAAGAGTAAGTACCACAAAAATTTATCAAAGTATAATGAAGTTACGTTAGATTCGTTTCTTTTTTCGGCACCCTTTGCCTTTCGTTTTCGGGCACGATATAAAACATTTTAACGTTTATATTATTTTGTTTGAGTAAGTGGTTATTATTAAGGTTATCGAATTGTTCAATTGTACAACTTCACGAACCATTTTATAACAACTTGACCTTCAAGTCTATTGTTTTGAGACAATAGATCAAATACTGTTATTAAACAATAAAGAGTAAATTATTTGTTTTTGAATAGGTATAGTGTTTGTTTTAACAATATAGCGATCCTGAGAGAATTATTATTAAACAAAGAAATTTATCCCATTCATTTATACAGACAAAGTATGGAACAGAAATAGACAGTATTTAAAATAGCGACGAAAATTCCTTGCAATCCCAACATTGTTCCAGAGCAGTCCTGCGTCAGTTGATATTACTGTAGCCCATTACATCGCCTCGTAACACAACACCAGGGTGTCTCCAAACATGTCTCTAACAAGGGTAAATTAAAATTCCTTCCCTGTTTTATACGCAGTGGGGTCACCCTTGTCCTTACGCCTGTTGTTTGGCTTACGATTCCGGGTGTCACATTGTTATACATTACCGGTTTTAAATTAAGATTTCGTCGGAAGTCGGTATCGAAAACGCAATGGGTGATGAAGCTGACGATAGTGAAGGGGAGAGTAAGGTCTGCGTTGACAAAGAGTGAGGTGTACAAGTAATTTATGGGATACCTGGGACGCGAGGAAACAAGATTTTATTACACACTTGTTTAATTTCCGAAACATCTCCTAAGGTTTATGTTTATAATTAACTGTGGTGATAATTAAAAGGAAACACATGGGGGGGGGGGAAGGGAGAGTGAATATGAGCTTTTAGGTTTATTCCATCGAGCTTTTTTAAGACGAAGTAGAATGTTTTGAGATTAAAACCGTGGCTTTGAAGTTTTAAAGCAATTTTATGAAAACTTTACTGTCTGTGTATTTACGAACTTTAGTATAGTATAAATTCGGCCTATATCACTAATTGTGTTTTATAGATGTCCCCTATGACCACCGCTAAAATCATTAAAGTAGCTTTTTATTTAAGTTATCAATTATTTATTTTTGATTTTATTGTTAGAATAGAATATACCCGTAGGTATCTATTCTTCTGTCTTCTCTACTTCTGCATAAATGATAACGAAAATAAATATATTCACTTGCTTTAAAAAATGGAAAGAATTATAGGTATTCTTCTGTCTGTAAGTTAAAGTTTCTCATGTGATACAATTTAATCACCTATTTATACAAATTTCCTATAAGCCTTTTTTGATCGTCCATGTTTCCTCAGTTTCCTTAGATATATAGAATAAATATCCGTGAACATTCTTCCCATGATGTTATCTGTTCCCAAATTTCATTTTTATTAGTTCGCTTGTTATCACTACCTAGATCTTGAAACCCAGGCGTATTTATGCACACTAATGTGTACCCTAAATGGGAACCGAAACCACGCCCTATGCCGCGACAGTCCCGTATCAAACCACCACACTAACCGCTAAATTTATCCCAACATTAAACCCTTTAATAAAAAGTAGCGTGAAATATCTCAGATAGCCATAACGTTGTTTATAACATAAGATTCCCGCATGATAGCAAAGTGCTAGTTTCTATAATTAAACAGGCGTAAAACGAAAGTAACTGTGAATAAACGCGTAAATAGCTTTAAGAAAGTGAGATAGGCCCAGGATTTACTTGTAAACGGCTGCTTAGCGAGCTAATAGCCTTGCTAATTTAGAATTATGAGAGATACGAAATAAAAATATGTATTTAGGTAGAATTAAATAGGACAAAGCATTCAGTAGATTAATTGTATAATTTTGGTGGTTAGTCAGGCTCATTGCCACACAAGACATAGGTTTGATTCATGAAGACAATATGTATGTGTTTGTATGTGTAGTCTGGGTGTACATAATAATAAATATCTCTTGCACTTATATTCTTTACACACGGCCATCTGAACCCAAACTAAACAGAGCATGTACCTACTATTAAAACCACATAACTGATATACTACATTTACTACTTTTTAATATATTACTATATAGATACCTACTTACACATTACACAAAACTAAATCTATAGATATAACTGAAAAGATACCCATTCATTCACTCACTCACTGACTAAGCACGATATCTCGTAACTTTGAAACGTACGGAGCTGAAATTCGGTAGGAAGTTTAGGGGTAGGAGACGTCAGCTAACAATGGATCTTGTGACAGGGCCAAATTAAGGGGGTTTGAAGGATATCGTTAGTTTATATGAAAGTCAATGTCTCTGCAGCCAATAAAAATGGGTTATTTTGTTTTCCATGTAATGAAATAAATAACTAATATTATAAATTCGAAACTATCCCTATCAGTTTGTTGATTCCCTTCTTTGACTCAGTGAATAATGAAACGATGTGATTTCTACCAGTCTTACACACTTCATAGCTATCACGAGATAAAACATTAAGTGATCTAAAAAATAATTTGTTTTCAATGAAAACGTCTATCACACCATTTTTTACGACTTCATTTAATAACTTTATGGTGCCTTTACAAATTTAATATATTACTAGTTGTCCCTCGCGGTTTCACCCACGATTCTGGCGGATATTACATTTTTCCTGCAATAAAAAGTATCCTATATTAGTAGGATTGGTGATGGGTATTGAAGCTTAAACTATAGTATAGTATCCTAACATGGCAGCCAACATGGCGGACGACGGATAGGAAATACGTTTCATTTCCTATACGGAATCGCACGCCACGTAACATTTTATGTTTCACGTCATTTGTAACAAACATTATAGAAAAGCGGCTTATCAGTAAATTATCAAGTATTAACAGTTACAAATATTATATGTTCGCTGAAAAGCCACGAATTCAAGAAAAATAAGGTTAAAAAAGGTTAAGAGTGAATAGGGTTCGAATTCTAGAACAAACTTGAGTATTCGGGATGAAAAGTATCTAGAGGAAAGTAGAAAAGGTTTTAGGGTACTTAGTAGGAGCCAAGCCGCCAAGCTGGCTACCCGTCTCAAGCTGCGCTTAAGAAATAGTTCCCTGCTTAACACCTTTAAGCACCTTTATCACATTTTGGTGAAACACAATAATAAAATAATCAAATTTAAAACAAAAGGGTCAAACATTCCGGCCGAATCATGTCTGACTACAAAACTATAAAATTCTAAATCATTACTGCTTTGGTTAGGTCAATGTTGTGTACTTGTAGCGTAGGTATGTAGGTACCAAACAGAAACAGAATACAATCAAATTCTATTCACCCCTTGGCAGGCTCAACAACTCCCTTGAGACTAATATCACTTATTTTGGGAAACACTGGCCGGACATATTAATTTATTATTGTAATTCAAAAGCAGCCATTACTACGTGATTTGAATCTTAAGTAACGGTCTTAAATAAGTAATTTGAGTAGATACTACATTACTTATTCAATTATTTTTATTTGAATGCAGTATTTTTTAAATAAGCTCGACAACCAGGTAGAGTATTTCTTCTTGATGGTAAGTTGTTAACGTCTGGGAGGCAGATACAATATAAGAAGGTTGCGAATGTGTTGCCAACCTCTAGAACACTTCCAACGTCTACAAAGTTGATATATTTGGTAAATTGTTGAGTAACTATAAAATTTTCAAACAACTACAGTAATTAATGTTTTTCAGGTTTTACGATTCGTATACATTCTAATTATTATAGACAACGGGTCTAAATCGTGTAATACTTTGAGATATTATACAGTATTCCCGTGACCACGGCTTGATGTAAGTCAGCCGAAACGTCGGGCTTAAAAAAAGGTATTTATACCTCAAATAATAAAGTAATATTATATCTAGATATAGCAAAATAAGATACAAATAGGTACTGTAACTAAAATCAAAGGATAAAAAACAAATGATAAAAAAATGTTAAGCGTCAGAGCGAAAATTAGAAAATTCTTCTGTAATTTTAGTAACCTCCGACGCAAAAACTGGCTTCACAAATTTTAGATAAAGAGCTCTTAGATCCTTTGTTAAGTGACACAGGCGACTCATCCATTCAAAAATTCAATTAAGACTTTTATTATAAGAGCAAAGAGTGGGCGAAGGTAACAAACACTGAAGAGCACAGCTCAAACGGGTAATCCGATTAAAATAGAAAAAAGGGAGTCTGGCTTAATCGGAATTAACCGGTCTGGTGAACCTGCCTACCCGTGTAACATGCCAAACAATCTATAGCTCTGATAGATTTAAGGGCGGAATACGATAAAAGTTGCTTAGTTATCTTGATTGGAGAGTCAGTTTCGAAACATAAATATTCCCTATACAATTTTGCTGCACACTCTTCTAACTAATATTTAAATGCGACTTGTATGTTGTTTTGTTTCTATGTGATGTTTGTTTATATCGATGATTAGATTCTCTTTACACTTTCATGAATGGTTTTGATTCAAATATATGAGTTGATAAGATCATACACAATACAACCTATATATTTTTTTAAGCCCGGGAAAAGGAGACCCATCGAGAACAAGGGTAAAACAAAGGGAAAATAATTACATTCGCACAGGTAATTCGATATAATCTAATCCTTGAGTTTATTATCCCGGTCAAAATAATTCATATCAATGCAATATGGTTTGAAGATTAGATACAAAAATCATGGAAAACCTACACATATCTTTCAAATAAATTATAAGCTTCCTTCTGGACACTAATTACATTTAAGCCCAAATAGCAATAAATATTTCATATTAAAACCATTCGGTGCATGTAAACGTGTAAGGAATCTTTGAGACATCCACTAATGTCAATCTAGTAGGCACATTTTATTGTCATCCGAGCTAAATCCTGATAACAGACAAAACAATGTCAAAAGCAAATAATTGCCCAACGCACTTTGCCGAGGATAAATCAATTGCACAGAGGCCGCGTAGCGAATGCACTTTTAATATAAATTTATGTGAAGCTAATGGCGAATGTAATTCGCGTACGACACGAGCGCATACCCGTTAATCTTGCGCAATTATGAGTTATTGTTGTTTTGTATTATCGTATGTTGCCTCGTTACGTATTTGTTCCTCGTGTGTCTTCGTACTTTAGAAAAAACGTAACCCTATGTAAACTCGACTAATCTAGTTGCAAGTTATTGTAGTATGATGCAGTAATAAAGTACTGCAACTATTTGTTCAGACGCAGCCGTAAAATTTTACGATACTTTATGAGAGTTCAGCTAGTTTTATGCCACAGCGGCATGCAATAATAAGGAAGCATATTTTGAATCCTGGCCAGTAGTATTAAAGGCAAACATACGCATGGAGAAGCAACATTCGTCTCCACGTGGATGCTGTAGCAAATAGTAAATTTAACATGACATGAAACATTAAACGCGTAGTTAAAACCGAGATATTTACAGGCTGACAATAGCTGAACTAAGTTAAGATAATGTCATCTTATAGCAAAATGCTATTAGCAAGGCGGCTGGCGTACTCAATCGACTAATTAGTGAATTAATTGCTTAGGAGACGGAAATTAGCTCGTAACGGCATCGCAGCTCGCTCGCAAATGAGATCCATTTGCGAGAGTGCTTTGGATTATGCGGAGGTGCTGCTCCTTTAGGTGATGTGGTGCTAGTGATGTGTCTACACTTGGGATTCAAAAGCTCTCTTAATTATCTAAGTTAATATATAATATATTATTTCATCGTCGCCGTTTTGATTAACATCCAATAAAATCAAAGTATAATATTCAGTTTGAAAAACGCTGTTTAAAACAGGCGTAATGGCATAAGACACAATTAAAACTAACGTCACATAAGCTTTTTTAAACTTTTTCTTTAGATATAGATGACCAATGACATGGAGGTGGCTTCTGAATTAATAGATGACCATATTATACGTCCGCAATTTTGGATTTTGAATGACGTTACACACCAGGGGAATCGGGGAATATCATCAAAAACAATTAAGCGTCCAAGTATCCAAAGTGACCTGGTCCAAAAGTCAGTTGCAGGTTTGTCCCAAACATACTAATAGGTCAAGTTTAAATAAAAACTTGTATAAAATTAACAGCAAACAGGGCAAAGAGTCGAAGATAAAAATAGAATTATGACAGAACAAGAAAAAATAGTAGGAACTATTTCTGCCGCCGTCTATGACCATTTTCATTGTCAGGGGTATCGCCAATACTTTTTCGACCCTCATATGCCTGTAATTTCACTATTACCTATACTACAGCACTAAGAGCTCTACTACTTCTAAACATAAATAAAGAGTAAAAGTGTGGTTTGATGCAGAAAGACGATAAATAACATACTTTGTACTGTATTCAATAATAGTTTAAAAGTAAGGCATACCATACACGACACAATGGATGTTCAATTTAGACTGATACTACTGGACAATTACTGATGCACACAGCTGAATTTTCCATGCGTGGTAGAAACATGGCACCGTCCATCAGGTGCACAGGTTTAGTGAGCAGATACCTCTACCATATAGGATTTATTCAATATTAACTGTGCACGCAACTTCGTACGCGTGATAACTAATTTTCGACACCTTATTTAGATGAAATAAATATATGTTGCAGCAAGTTACGTGCCAGTTTCCTGTAAAAAGACCTTTTTTAAATTCGTTAATTAATTTCAGTAATAACAGTATTAAAACAGAAAAGAAGACGTTTTCAAAAATGGTCTTATTGTATTCTTACACTTCCCACAATGCAATACATTTTTGGCAAATATTTTCAATGTTCAGATAAAACGGTTCGTCGATATTATTAATGTTATAGTTAATAAATATTTTGCATAGTTGTAGCAAGTGTAAACGCTGCATTATTTTAGGTTGTCTAATTAAATTCAAGTAAATTTGATTACTGTTCAAATGTCAAGGGTAACTTCACTAAAACGCATTGTATGTTAATTAAATGACGAGTAATAACTATGTTGGCTCTATGATTGAAAACTTTACTCACATGAATCCTTAAGTATCCGCAACTGATCTGGAAATAACAAATAATACATTTTAGTATATTCTAGCTTCTACCGCATGGTTTTCCCCACAATATCGAGGGATTATATTTTTAATTATAATCTTAATACTATTATTGGTAGTAGGTACTATGCTTGGTAGTAGCTTCAGTAACTTTAAATTTGACCTTCATAAGTGCCTTCTGAGGGCCTAAACTGAATAAATGGTTTTGAATTTTGAATTTTTTAATTGAATTATAAAAGCGAAAGTTTGGATAAATGTATATTACTCAATTACGTCAGAATGGCTGAACAGATCTGGATACATTTTGGCACAACAATAGATTATAGTCCGGAATAGCACATAGATTTATCTCGGGAATATGTAACATCCCTCGGGAACGCAGGTGATAACGCGAGAGACAGCTAGTTACCTTTATAAGACCTAGTCTGATTTGCCTGTGATCCATTGGAAAATAAGGTCTTACTATTTCAACACTTGTCATCCCGGTCGGCTTGTTATTTAGATATAACCTGACTGGGTTGAGAAGTAAGGGAACTGTCTCTTGCTGGACGATGTTTCCATGAGCCGCTATAATCTATCTCGTTCGCTAACAATACAATCACGTGAGAGGTCCGATCTCAGAGGCCTTGTTGCGACGAAGTTTGTATTAGAATAAAGGGGTTAAACTAATGAACATATATGTGTGGTTTGCATCAGGGTGTAGATAAATTTACAGGGACATGACACTTAGCAACTTCACGTTCAGGTCAGCGATGCCCCAGGTGTTGCAAATGTCCATAGGCGTCGGTGACCACTTATGATCACGTGGACCGTCTACCAAATTGTCAGCCTACTCAGGAAATAAAAAAAAAATAACAGATTACGATAGGAACTGTGGTGACATCTATGAACATGCATACAATCCTTCACCGCCCGCACCATGCCACACGCGAGAAGGCCACATCGCTATATCGAGATTCTCTCAGGATTCGACATATATACAAGCATTCAACATCAACAGTTGGACCGCGGTCCCCAGGCATGATCTGCGGCAGTGATAATTCTATATAGGACCCTGTATAAAGAATGTATCAGAACATTTTTATTATTTAAAAGCTTCGTATAGTTATAATTAAATAAATATTAATGTCCACAGATTATAAAACGGATCACTAATTGCCTCGACTGGAAACTGTTTGCGGTAACATTATTAAAACGTAATTTCTGCAGAATGGCAGATCGAGATAATATTTCAACAGTTTGACGGTATGGTAAATTTGTTATCATTATATTTGTACAAATGAGTTGTTTAGCATGAATAACATTAAGCTGTAGTGTTCCGTATCTCATTTTAATTAGAATATTGCACGCAAGTGTTACTTGTTTTAATAAATATATACTCTGGGACTGTCTTCACTAAGGGTCTGTGGTAGAGGTAGTATGTATGTAAACTTAAAAGATAGTAAAGAAAACATTGTTTCAAAAGGGTTTTAATATAATGTAACGGAATATTTGAAGAATAATACCTTGAATGTAATATATAAATAACAATAAACTGTATTATAAAATGAAATATGACGGCGATTTATAAGGGATATCATTTAATTTATTACATAAACATATATTTTTTTTTGTAAATTTATCCAAAAATGTCCTGGGTAGGAATCGAACCTTCACACGTCATGGTTTTACAGCACCAAAAGACAAGCAAAAAAAACTTTTGCCTTCATCTTCGCTACATTATTTATCATTCTACTTTCATGAAATTGTAAAGAGATGATTTTTTGGCGTAATGAATATTCAGTAAGTATTTCACATTTTTTGTTTTATTAGCCGACTCGAAGAGGCCCGGGAAGAATATTGTGTATACAAAGTTTTGTATTATTTTAATTAATTCAGTGTAATTTTATGTAAAGTAACAAACCACTTTTCAACATAAACTAAACCTATACGTCGCTTGATTTTGTCTGGATGTAAGTTCAACTAATATTATAAGGAAAATAAATATATATATTTGATTTTATTATTGTAACTGGTTACCTATTTCTATCATTACATGCGGTCTCCTCTAATTGAAGGATCACGCTACCTAAATGAAATAAATCAACAAAATATCCTGACACCTTTGGTCCACAGTTTTCTTAACACCAACTAAGCAGAACTTGTACTGTGGCAACAAGATGACTAATAGAGAACATTTTAATACATTTAAATAATTATACATATATACACCCAGACACGGAGCCAAGTTTTGTTCATGAACATAAATGTCCGTTCTAGTTGGGAATCGAAACCATAATATGCGTCGTGATAATCAGGGTATCTAACTACTACGCCAAGTGGTCCGCTGGTTATGTAAAGGGTACTAATTGTTGTGTATTTTCGATATAAGTTTTTTTTATGTTCGTCTAAAGTTCCACCATGGTATGGTACAAATGGCTTTAGACTCGAACTGGCTCTGAAGTGCAGCTGTTGGAACACACAGGCAGATGCTAGCCAATAGATTTTACAATTCATGAAGACAACCATCCTATTTTCTTTAACCGAAAGCTCAATAGGATTGGAATCCTGGATCCAGGATCTTGGAATCGGGCTGGAGCCCATGACTTTCGGTTTGCCATTCGACGTCACTACCAACTATGCTATCAGCGACTTAAATTCACCGCAACATATCGCGCCACGTATTTCGCCAAAGTACTTGCGCCCACAACTCATTTGTCATAGGATTACCTTCTAAAAGCGATGTGTAACTAGAATTCTTAACAAACACGGAACAGCGAAAGAGCATCCAAATCCAGGCCACCCTGATCCGCAGTAGCGTACAGAAATGACACTCTTCAAATACACAACGTCACATGTGGCATCACTCCAAATGGCAAATGGCATGTCCAGAAAAAAGTACAAAACGTCTGTCGCAGAGCAAACTGCATTTTCCGGTACGGCGCGTCCGCGTCACACGGCGCGCTTGATATGTGCATTCTATTACTCGTATCTGCTCGCCTTCCATTTTACTACATTCCTTTTGAATTGACTAATTTGTATATCTGTTGTATAGAGTTGACAAGGTATAGGAAGCCGCTAACAGATCGGAGTGGAGAAAGCTACACCGAGAACTACATTCGAGAGGCAGTTGCCTGTCAAATGAAATTAGTGAAACAGTGGAAGGTTAACGGACTTTTTATAAGAGAGAAAAGTACTAATTTCAACACAAAATGTTTCATCTCTGAGAGCTCAAAGCCGTTGTATAATCTGTATTTTTCCTAAAATACCCCTCCCTGGCCATAAGACATCTTTAATTCTATCCAGCTCAATTCACGGTTACGTCACCCCGTCAATAAAAAAACTCATGTTTAACAAATAAATTATTAAAATAGTGTATGATATAGAAAGCTTGCTATTCTAAGTATAAACGATTCATCAGGCTCATTAAAGTCGGTAAACCAAGTTCCCCTCAGTATAAAAGAAGGAAATCTGAAGTTTTCGCATCGGGCAAAGCAATAAGTTTTTCCAATGTGGTTTAAGCTACAAGATTGACGCGGGTATTCAATGTGAATTTTAAACTAATATACGGTGAAAATTTTAATAGCTTAGGCCGGCATAATTCTCTATTTAAACCTCGAAACGGTATTACTTCTATACTAATTTTATAAAGAGTGAGAGCTGGATTTGTAAGTTTGTTTATGTGTGGAGGGCTATCTCCGGAACCACTGCACCAATAAAAAAAATGTTTCACTATTTGTTAGGTGCATTATTCTAGATAATGGACATTGACTATGATATAAGTTTAGGACAAATCAAATCCCTCCAGAAAGCGGGTGATGCCGCGGCAGGGAAGCTAGTTATAGTGTATTTTTTTTATTACAGATATTACTACATATTATGATACACTTACAAGACAATGATCTTACACGATCCTAAACTAAACTGAGCTTGTACTGTGGCGGGCAGATAGCCAAGTAGTTATCTTTCAATATTTTTAATAGGTATATATTATTAATATTACTTGTAAATAAGCATTAAGTTGTTTTTCATGATTTAGTTTGATGATGATGAAAGATAGCATAACAAAATCAGCTTGAACTTCGATTCCCCATCACCCCAGTGATTGGCAATCGAAGCTGCCTATGGCGTGCCTGGTTACTGGTCTACTATAACACTTATTAGATTGTCCATCGGTGGCCTGCAATATTCAAACAAATTCAAATAATTCGCAGAAGATAAAAAGATCTATAAATTGCAGATCTATAAAGATTCTATTTTTACCCTTCTGAAACATGTAACTTAAAATAAATCAATGTAAGCAAATACATTGTGAGAGGATATGCTGTTATGTAGGTACCGACTTATCTAAAAATTTTATGTTGATCGGTGGCCGGCACTCTGTCCTAATAAAGCTTTGATTAGATCGCACGTTTGTCATTCAACTCCCAGGTTTTACAGACAATTTCATGAGCTCTAAAATGGCCATCAGTCTATGACACAGACAGAAGAGAGAACAAAGTGAACTGAGCGAGTGTGCCAGAGTTTTATCAGCAGTATTGAGAGCGTTTCCGAAGTGTTTGCCGCAGTACTAATGAATAAACCACTGTCTTTATACAAATGGAATTACCAGAATGACGAGTGGAATGTTGTATAGGCTAGATACCTTGACATTTGTGTACATGATCGAGCATAACTGAGTGTATAATATTAATAGATCTAGGTAATAAGTTTAAACTAAAACAGAAGTACAACATGTAGTGTTTACATTTTCTGGTTTCTTTAGTACAAGTTCTGCTTAGTTTGAAATTGTATATCATTGTGGTAAGATGATACTTAGATATTTAAAAGGTACTGACAAACGGACACACGGTCCACCTGATCGTAAGTCACCGCCGTGTAGAGACATTTGCAACACCAGGGGCATGTCCAATGCGTTGTTGTCTTGTGCCTGTATTTCACCGGCCTCTTACCTTTCTAACCGCAAAAGTAATAGAAGTGAACTACTGCTTCACGGTGGAAATCGGTTAGGCGATAGCAGTTCCCCGGACGGACTCTGCACAAAGAGGTCTATTACTTGAAGGCCAGTTAGGCGATTGTGTACTGCTCCCGGAACCGAAGTTGAGCCGGATTTGCTACTAGATTGATAGTTTGGTCATTACTCTCATTCACACACCTATGCGCAGAGAGACAGTAACAGTAGTTGGCCCGTCAATGTATCGGTAATGTGTATTGGCTTCAATTTCGAGAAGCATCGAGAGCATTATACAATCGGGGAGCATGATAGCTAACCTCTAGTTAAAAACCTGCCC
Organism: Habrosyne pyritoides; assembly: GCA_907165245.1. Classification (NCBI taxonomy): domain Eukaryota; kingdom Metazoa; phylum Arthropoda; class Insecta; order Lepidoptera; family Drepanidae; genus Habrosyne; species Habrosyne pyritoides. The sequence goes on from OU015595.1 coordinate 437,095, forward strand.
TTAAAGTACCTACAGGTAATCTTATTTGCTTATCACTTTTGCCAACATTATCACTTACCATGGTTCAAATTGTGTGTGAACGTAACCGTACTCTATATAAATGAATTAGTACTATTTCATAAAAAAACAATAAGAAATATAAATTCCGCTTTATAGCAAGCAAATACTACCGAACCTATTAGAATATCTTTCAACATTTCAAAGGTACATTCTTTCCGATGGACATAGGCTATGTTTTGATCCGCTGCGCGACACGGAAGCCTAGTTTTTTTTTTTATACTACTAAGGTAGCAAACAAGTTGACGTCCCGTCTGATAGTGAACGGTCAACGCAGCCGATGGACGCTTGCGACACCGTGGGTATCACTCGCGCGTTGCCGAGTGTTTCTATTAATTAATTTCGTAGCTTGTTAAGTGATTAACTGTAGCGACTTTATCCAAATTGCTTTTTAAAGGAAATTTCCATACACGTAATGTAATTTTTTTTTATCGAATATCATCCGGTAAGGATATCTAACGCCAGTCATTTGATAGAATCGGGTGTATTTTGTTTCTATATCAATGTGTAAACTGAATTTCTCTCCCCTTCGCAACACAAACGGTCCAACATGGTAAAGGTACATTCATTCAGGAAATGAAACACATTTCCCACTAGCTCGAGTGAAGGCGGGCGGGCGGAAAAACTCAAACTTTTCCGGTCACTTACACACAAAAACTTACTCGTGATTCTTTTGCAGGAACTAAGAGTTGCGGATTAAACTTCATCTGCCTGGCCGGCTCCCAATCAATTGGGATCGGCGTAATATGTGTGTTTTCTGACTATTGGGTCTATGATCCAAGATATTGTTCAGTTTTAGAGCCGGCCGCTTACTTAACACTAACATTTTGAGATTGTTTTTGTTGTCCACTCGGTGCAAGGTATAAAGTGCACTTGGTCATCAGTGTATTCTTAAAATGTCCGCGTGAGGGTGTAAGAGCCATTAGAGGCTATAACCTTCGTATCTTCAAAAAAAAAGTGTATTCTTTAGTCCCTAGCGTCGCTCTTACGACACTAGAGATGAGTTGGGTATGTAGTAGGTAGGTATATATCGCTCAAACCACGAATAATTTAAACAGTTCATATACATACATACTACGTGCTTATAGCTTCATTAAGAACGAAGAATGAAATTATATGAATAGATTTATTGTTTGATTTGCCTCTATACCGCGGTGGATTAGGAGTAAAGTAAATTATATAAAACACAAAAATCATTGATAATGTGACATAGGAATTGCCACTTCGGATTACTTTTAATAGATGGCGTTAGTGGCGGGCCTATCGTTTGACAACAAACAGGTGTTCCAGAAATTTCGAAAAAGATTATTTATTACATATTGCGAACATTCAATTTGCTCTGCCATTCTATCAAACTTATAAATAAATAAATATCCTGAGACATTCTTTACACACGGCCATCTGATCCCAAACTATTGCTTGTACTATGGAAACCAGATAACTGATATACTACATGTACCTACTACTTTTTTAAATACATACTTATATAATTATTTACATCCAGATACAAAACCAACGGACATATTCATGCTCACAAATGTTTGTCCTGGATAGGAATCTAGCCCACGACCTGGGGCGTGGTAGTCAGTGTCTCTAACCACCAAGCCAACTGGTCCGTCAACTTATGAACAGATATACCAATTTTAGTTGGTACGAAGTTCACTAAGTCGTAGTAATTTTAAGTTCAAGCAGCTTTCATTGTTATACCTTCGTGGCCAGAATGTTGCTAATACCGTTATGGCCATTTCGATATATGAACACTAAAGCGCATAAAGCAAAGGTGCAGCCATAAAGTGGCTTAGCAGAGTTGTGCCAAACCCTGCGGTCGCGTCAGGGTACTATACGGTTTATTGTCCTGGACCGATTCCAGTGAATGGCGTAGCTACGTACATAATATTATAATATAGTTAGTATATATGCTAAGCCTGGATGTCGTTTGTTCAGGCTCACATATCCAAACGAGAAAAGTCCTGATTGCGTAGGTTGTTTCTATGTACAGTACTATATGTGGACCTCTACCTAACGGGAAGTGGTCACCGTCGCCTTTGTACATTTGCTATCCTGAGACATGAAGTTGTCAGCCTCATGCGATTTTCATAACTTTCTAACTGAAACACAGTACTTAATATAAGTTCACTGCTGCTTCACGGTGGTAATAGGCATGGTGGATGTACTTCCTGGACGAACTCTACACTCTTGAACTAAACTGTAACCTTGATTGGTTTGTTGAGAACGTTTTCACTAACCTTTAGAATTAAGTGAAAATAATTCCGTACCTTTGAAATAAAATTGTATACGCATAGGCTTTCACAAGCACTTATGAATTGTCACTCTAATACTGGTTCAGAAGCTTACTTTTGTCGAGAAGAGCTTTCAATAAATTCTAAATGGTTTGACCATTTATTCAGTTTAGGCTCGCGAACAGCACTTATGAATGTCAAGTTACATAAGCTACCAATATGCTCTATAATTACCTTTTTTAAACAAACTTAGTCATAATATCATTTACATACATTATTACCATTAAGATATTTTCGTATTTTAGCTTTATATATTTTTTGTACAAATTTCAGACTTGATGCCTCATCACGAGTATTTCTGGACTCACACTTTAATATAAAATAGGGCGGATAAACTGGCAGATGGTTCACTAACGCCAATGCGTTGTTAACCCTGAGACGTTAATTTGTCCAATCTCATATACCTGTAACACAGTGGTACAAGTGCACTACAACTTCACGGCAGAAATGGGTACAGTGGTAGTACTTTCCCGGACGAACTCTCCTCTAAAATTGAATGACGGATTTTATGTTTTCCCAGAATTCAAAGTATCATTTGCTTTAATCTAGAATATATTTCATCTGAGTGCAAAATATAATTCAAATCCGTTCAGCCATTTATAAGTGATTGAGTCACAAACTTCACATAAATTTCCAATATTAGAGGTATAGTAAGGCATATAAAAACCATTTCTGTCGTAACCCGCATTATTAAGTTTCGGCTTTCTAAGCTACAACCTTCAGCGGTCCGGAAAATTTGTTCATAAAAATGTAGCGAACTCGATTGCGTGAGGAGCAGTACCCTTACATTGTATTGATGGAGCCATAACTGTGATGGAGCGGTTTTGTTTTGCATAAAGCGTAAAATTATTCGGGCGTAATAATTTTAAATCAACCGTGGAAATGCCACGAGACGAGATTTGCGTTGTCGATTTATTGTAGCTGTGGAAGTCACATTAATCTGACTTATTGTAACCATACAATATCTGGTACAATATAACATAGATTGGTTCATAATCGATGAAGATATCGGTCAACATGCATAAAAAAATAAAGACAAATATGGAACAAGAAGGAAAATAGAGAGCATTCCATTTAAGTTAGATGAAAAGAATATATTTGTTGCATCATTATTACAAAGTATTATAGGGGTTTGTGTATTATTATAATGTGACATAAATAATTATAAAAGTGAAAATACTTCTACTACTACTTTACCTATTTTCAACAAAACCTGATGTCTAAAGATTGACAAGAAAGCAGACGGTCCACCTGATAGCAATTGGTCGCTACTACCTAAAGATATTACCAATACCAGCAATACCATATTATATAACTTTACACTTGACCAGGAGACGCATAGTAGGTCCGTACCGGGAAACAGGAGTCCAAACAGAGTAGACCACGGGGTCACGGACCACATATTTAAATTGTACCACAGCTTATTTTCTTTTATTTCTTATAATGTAGTTAGTATGTTTTTTGGGATAAAATAAATAAATTTATTATAATTTACTGTTATTTAATAATTTTTAAAATTAAAATTAATTTACATAACCTTAAAGACAACTCACTCTTGAGTGCATCTACCGCAACATACCTGCAGGTGCTTGGCAACAGATTTTCACAACAGGACGGCAACCAGGCAGGCGGGTACTACAATATGGCCATAGTGCTATGGCTTCCTCATAATCTTTTCTTCATTGCAAGATTCACACCCACAAAGAATCATTGCTACATTGCTATTACGTAGTCTTTTTATTTGAAGGCCATGAATTCAGCGTGTAAGCTAAGCTTTAAATCTTTATTCCCACGTGTGTTTCACCCTAAAACCGTATGCAATTTAACGAGCGGACGATTCCAAAAAAATGTCCAATGTAAACTGTAAACTGGCTCCCGTACAGAGGCAACTTTTCACGAGCGTCGTATGAATCTGTCACGCCTGTGGCCGCTTGGACCGCCTCCAACGTACCTAACTTACTATGTGCCTCCTCTATTAGCGGCGGGAACTTTTTTGGCTCGTACTGTCTCGTTGATTTCTCGTTTTTAAATTATCATGAAGTCTATGAACGATGACCTAGTGATCAATGACTGAAATAATAAATGAATGAAATACTTTCGAACTTGGTTATGGGTTTTAGTTTTACTTGTGAAACAGATAAACTTTATAGTTTTAACAAAAAAGTTTATTAAATCGTATCGTATGGTACTACTTAATTAATAGGTTGGGGAAAAAGTTTCTTCGCATTTATTAAGAAAATTCAAAACATTTTTAATATAGTTTATTTACATTTAACTAAAGTAATTGGTTGGAGAAAAAGTTCCTAAAGAATTTAAGCCATTTAACACTCTATAAAAAAAAACATTAAATATTTCTTTTGGTAGCCCAAAGTATTATATTCTAAACAGATTAACAACAGAGACTGTATAGGTACAAGGTGTTTCCTTAGTCTCTTTTTGCCAATTTCAAAATAATTTATTTACTCGAAGCATCGGTATCCGAAAATATTTTATACAAACCAAACGGACGATTATTATGAATATTATTAGAAGCCAAATATCCATATAGATTATTGTAATTTGTTTGTATCCCATACTGGCCAGGTACGTAATATCCATAATTTGACAGAAGAACTGCTAGTACTGGATTAACGAGTAAATGATTTAAGCTGTTGTACCTGTCAGGTAACTTAACTGGAGAAGCGAGCTGACCTTTTCGAAGACCCTGGTTATTATAACGTAATGACAGATCATAATTGGATAAATGATCATCAGTATAAATGTTATGTTTAGAAAGACTGGCTAAGAATGCGTTCGTTAAATTATTCCCGCTTAACTTGCTTTGATCTTGAGGAGTTTCATATTTATAGCCTAATTCGGTGGCTGCCTGTTCAGATTGAGGAGTATCTACTTCATTTGATTCAGTAACTTCATAAGTAGTTCTATTTTCTTCGACAAATTCAGCTTCTTTACTATCCGATAAATCCTTTATATCATATTTATATTCCAATTTAGACTCGACGTTTTTAGCAATCATATTATTATTCAAATCTTCAGAAATAACTTTTGCTCGTCTTAAGTTATTTGTATTTGATGGATTCGTTTTATCAGAAGATTCCAATTTATTCTGATGAATGTTTGGAATAAAATAGTTTTCTGTTGGTTGCTTTGAATTTCCTTCGTTGGGTCTAAAGCAGTTGGTTTCATCTGAAATTTATTTAAAGCTATCATTAACGAAAATTCACCATCATCTGCCTGCCCTGTGCCCCAGCAATTAGGGCAGCCTAATATATTATATAATAAGTTTTTTTTATGGCTAGCGGTCCTGGTTGCTTGACTCAAACCCTCTTGGTTGGGAGGTCCGTAGCTCCAACGAAAGACGGTGTTGGCGAGAAGCCATTCTAATTCCTTATCATCTGATATGTTTAGGCATAAGCAATTCAAATATGGGTAAAAAAAACATCTTGGTTGCTTTTGTCGATGCAAGGTGCACGGTGTAAAGTGCATGTGTTCATCGGTCTGCTCTTTAGTCGCCTCTTACGACACAATAGATGTGTTGGGGACACTAATCATTGTAACCAAAAAGTAACACTAAGTTCATATAATACTTGTGAAGTCATTTGCGTATTCTCATTTATTTAATCTTTAAATCAAGTGTAAGCAGGTTTTAATACTGACTACTGAGTCATAAATTCTATGCTTGAAAGTAAAACAAGTTAGGTTTTTGTATTGAGACATAATTAATTTATAAACGTTATCTTATTAGGCTGATTGGTAGCATTTACATAACAAATAAGTTGTAAGTGTCTGTAAGTTAATGGCTATAATTGCCTGTCGCTGACATTTAAATTTACCTTGTTCTTTGCATTCACCGCTATCATTTTCAGAGTCCTTTTGATCGGCATTTATATCTTTTTCGTTTTCGCTGTCTGTATCCATTAATTTAATGAAATTATTATTAAACTTGTGAATTGCTTCCGCATTATGATCAATAATAGGATATTTCATGTGACTTCTTCTTAGTAAACTGTAAACTTTGTCACTTGTCGTGGGAATCCATCCGTCATTGAAATTGTCTATTTCGTGAGAGAGGCATATCATCTACAATGAAAAAAAATCATTATTTAATCAAGTCCATCATTATCTCCCATAATCGAATTAAAAAACGATTTTATAACATATTGATGGCACTGCGACTGTTGTATCTCTTTGTGTGTGAGCGCAACCAGCAATATTATCAAATTGGCTTTATCTTTGAGTTTGAGACAGTTCTAGCGTCAGTGCAAAACAAATTGCTACCACTTTTACAGGTTTAAAAGATTTGTGAGTAAAATAATTCAGACAGATTAAAGTTGATACTTACATGAACTAAACAGAAGTGAAAGACACGAGACAACATGTCCCTTGAGCCAAGTGTCCGCAATAAGAGCCAAAGGTGAAATGAGGTGGTTCCTGAGTGCTCAAATGTTCAACACGGGTCACTGCGCACATAAATTACCTTTGTGTTATAAAGCTTCGTTACATCTGCGGGAAATCGTTAATGGTTACGGTTTATTGCCTCTGTCTTTCATAAGGCTGGCGATTTGTTATTGGTGAAATCTGCTTCTTACATTGTAGCTTTTGTAAGCTTGGATTTCTAAGCGACTGGCTGTTTTTTATATTTCTTTTTTCTATGGAAATGTATGTTTCAATGCAATCGTACTGTGGTATCTAACAATGTGACCGATGATGTTGAGCACACAGAATAGATGCATCAATTATTGTGTATTTAAAAAATACTGCATAACTAAACACAGATTTCTAGTGGCGGATTCTAAACTACAAACCAAATTCGCACATTTACTTCTTCTCCTTATTTTGAACTATCCAATAATAGTGTTTTTGAAGCTTTCGCGAACTATATTCATGATTTTCGTTATATCTATATTTATGAATGTAGATAGAACTCAATGTATTTCAACTCTTGGATAGTCAAATTCTTGAAAAAGATGAGTTGATATTGTATGTATAATTGCGAAGTTGGCATCTCATTTTTCCAATCGTGATTTTGTTAAAACTTATCATGAATCTTAGAACTATGCTGTATACCACAAACTCAATGTGAGATGTTAACTATAATCTTCACACACGTTCTTCTATTACCTAAGGGTATATTCGCGCACAATAATATTTTAAGCGAAAGTTAAAGGAGAATAAACCTCTATAATAATATGACCATTGTAAACGCAGGCTAAGACCGCAAACTAGTAATGCGCTGCGGCTTTCGATGTCTTAATTGCTTCTTTGCACCACTCCGCGATACACAGGATTGCTTTCAACCGTACATTGCAATGAACCTCGCGTACCACCAGTGTTTGTTTGTTCTTATATGGTTCTGCAAAACTTTACTGTTCCAAGTTTAATTTTATATGACCATTTATATAGTTTGGTCATTACTACTCTGAAAGTAGCGTCAAAGCATTTTTATGATTGCGCCAGTTGTAAATTTTTTATTGATTTTTATTGAATTATGATAGCTAATTGTTTTTTTTTGTTACATTTAATTAATATATTTTATAGTGGAAGTCACAGTATTTATTGTAGTTTTTTAAATTAAGATTATAAACACCTCATCATTCGTTTATTATTTTATGCAATAACATGCCTTACATCAAATAAAACTTATCTATTTATACACGAACTAGCAATCCCTGCGGTTTCACTTGCGTTGTTACTATTTCCCCGACTAAAAAGTATTCAATGTGTTAATCCAGGTTATGTGCCAAGTTTCATTCAAATCCGTTCAGTAACTTACGCATTTATAATATTAGTAAGATTAAAAGAGGCACTAAAGTTGTAAAGATCAAATAGGCTCATGTTGACAGCTAAGTGTTATGGAAGAATCCATATAAAGTATTATACAAACAACCATTTGATCCATAGATGAGCCGTAAGCTGTATATTAAAGGAAATAAAGATGATTTTTCTGTGATACTCTGTTAAAACAGGCCTCTTCGATTTTGAGATCTTTAAACAATACTTAGTTTATTCTAGTTTCAAGTTTCGTTGCATGTCGCATTAAAAGATACGTAAACAACGTTGTTTACACCTGGGTTGATATCGCTTTGTAACACCTATTCATTTCTGCGTATCATTGTTACACCTGTGTTCCCTCCGTCATTATCATTAATCTCTCCCCTTGACGTTGATTGATATTATATTAGATAAATGATTTTTCTTCCATTTTTTAACTTTTTCATGTAAATAAGGCTTTTGATAGGGTTTGGTTGCGAAGGATGGAACGTGAAATATTCGCATTTATTTTTTTAATTAGAATCTTCACACAAGTCGATAACTTCAAAATTTTGTTTTATCTTAAGCATTTCTAGAGTTTTGAATTTCATTGGTTTTCTTGCAATAACAATATTTTGTGATGCTTGCTCCTCTGGTGATACTTCACATTTGGGTTTTTGTGACGTCATTTTGCTTGGTGTAGATGTTAGTACCCTGAAACCATTATTTTCTTTTACTTTGTAATATTGTGTGCGTACCTCAAATTAAATATTGCCAATTCGTTTTACTTTTAAATTGAGCTAACTTGCTTACCTTCTTTGACTCTCATCAATTAATTTACCAAGCTCTTTAAATGAATTCATATTTGATAGCGAGTCTCTTCATACGAAGTTTATTAATAAACAAAAAGGTACTTACTTACCATACCTTTATGGTCGCTCAAAAATATCTCATAATCGTGATTCAGGCTTTTTGTGAAGACATCAATAAAAATTTCTTCAATATCTTATTTTTTTTCATATTTTTATTATTTACATTAAATTATTTTTTCAGGGGTTTAATGGTATTTAATATATTTTACCTAAATATTGAAATCTCATGCTATTTGCATACACAGCCGGTGAGTTGGAAACTTAAGCGCCATCTCTTGAGATTTATTCGTACTAATGCGAGTATCAACGCCTGTGTCTAAGAGAGAAGTTATTCAACAGATTCTTCATCAATTTTCCGATAGATGGCGCTGTTATTTATTTTTAGTAGTTTTTTAGGTTTGAATCCCAGAATTTGCATAATCTCTATTATTATCATTGTCAATGTAATACTTCACTGAAAATTCACATCTTATGTTTGATAAAGTTGGTTTAGGTATATAAATCACACTCTTGTTGGTTTTTTTATAATACTCATGCTGAACATTTTAAGTTTTATGATATTTGAAAATAATATTAAACAATTACCGTGGATTCATTAAATAAGTAAATAAATAAAGTATTTACATTAAAATGATGGTTTTTCAAAATCTATGAATTATATAATTTATCTATAATACAAGGTACAAAACTATACAAAATTATGTAAAATCACAGGCCAAAGGCCATTGCACTCGTAAAACTTTAGAAACGATAACATTTCCATAATCAACACGTATAAAAGGTATAAATATCCGAAATCACACAGATCGTAACAATATGCATCAGAGAAAGTGATTTTTAATGCATAGCAAACGGCGGAATTATAAGATAAGCCAGTGAGTTTGAATATCCGCTAAACTCGTTAGTGATTTAAGTATAAATTCAACCTTCTGCTTTGGAGGTGGTATATTTATTTAATTTTTTTTTGTTAGCTTACCCCTTGGAGTTTTTGTTTTTTATTTGACATGCAATGAAATCTTTTTAGCCATTGTTTTTAAATTCAATGCATTTTCATTTATATTTTATTTTAAACCGTTGATTAAATCCTAATTATAATTTTTTCATTAAATTCTGCTCTAGTACTATTACAAATGTGAATGTTTGTAAATCATACACGAAAACGACTGAACAAATTTATATGAAACTTGGCTCACTCGGATTAGCAAACAGAACACTATGTATCCCCGTAAATGATTAGATATGTCGGCAACATAAGTCAAACTTGGAGGCGAAAACATTAATAAACGTAAGATTACATGAAGAGTAAATTATTTACCGCATCCATTCTCGAAGCATAAATTTATCATCTCTCATAATTTAAGTCAGTGAAAGTAAAAAGGTTCCAAATGCCGTATTATATGTGTGTGAATGAGTGAACGACTGAATGACTTAATAACCGGTCTGACCACCATATTGTAGCGATTCTTAAATAATTGAACAATACCGAAACCTCGAGTCCACATCACCGCTCATGATTTACTGAATTGATGACTTATAATGTTTTATAATGGGTATTTTCATAAGTAGTTTTATTAATATGTATTTTTAGTTTATACGTTTTCGTAAAGGTTGGTCTGGGCCCTTACAAGTATCTCGAATAGGTTTAAATTGTATTTATTAGAAAGTATATTCTCTAGGTTCAGACTAATTCAATTGTAAAAGTAATTCCTATCGAGGACAAGCATTTGTTTGCATAAACATGTCAGTTTGTTTTGTATCTGGGTGCTATATAATTCTATGTATAATTATAGATTTCAAAAGTAGTGTTACATCAGTGCCTGGTTTCTGTAATACAAACATTGCTGCAGGTGGCAAAAACACGTCAAGTAGGCCGGCAAACAGGTAGACGATCCATCTGATGGTAAGGGGTCACCGCCGCTTATGTACATTAGCAACACCAGGAGATTGCCAATGTGCTGTTGACCTTAAAACGAAGGTGTGAAGGAATGAAGGTGTTAAATCCCATGTGCCTGTAATTAAAATGTACCTTTCGAACCGAAACACAAGAATACTTTTTCATTACATATACACGGATACTTCCCTGGATAAAGTCTGCACTATGAGCTTTACTTCTTCTCAAAATGACCCAGGACATTTATCTAAGCCATGTGTTTTAGTGAACCCCTCTCCAAGCGAATCAAATCAGAGTCGCTAGAAGCCCTTCGATGCTGGTGGCCCAGGACCGGTTGCTGTGGAATCCTTGGGGGAGGCCTATGTACCTACATATTTCATTTAAGCCCAATAAGTACATCTAAGGTCAGAGCTGCTTAAGCTTCCACCGGTTCGGTGGTCAGCCTTAAACTTCCTTATGCCACCTTATCTTATATCATAAACACTTAACGCTACTTAATTATAACTTCACCTACATAAGATTATGTAAACTGAACCCTTTTCCAGCTTAACGGTTTGTAATATAAAAGTTACGCTTGTAATAAGTAATTAGAAAGTAAATAGGTGGTACCTACAGTTGATCGATAGGTACCGGGTACCTAAATTTGTGGGTAGTCGCTGGGCGGACCGTGGAAATCGCATTTTTATCTGAGCGATTCGGTGGTGTTACGGAGGCTGCATACTTGATGCACACAAAAAATACAGCAAAAGACTTTAGTAAGAAAAAAGTTACGCATAGATGAATAGCTAAATTACCGAAGTATCTGTCATATCTCTATCTGTCACGTGACGTTTGTGTTTGAAAGATTTCGCTGTGATACAGCTTTACCACAATATTAATAAATTCAAACCCATTTATTCAGATTAAGAAGCCTTTAAAAATAATTAACACACATACATAGAACAAGCAGACATATTAACACACAAATGTATGTCCTAAATGGGAACCGAGCCCACGACCTGTGTGGTAACAGCTACGGTATCCAACCACGACACAATGGAATAGATTTCTATCATAAAAAGTCTAATAAAAAAATTACTTGCAGTTTTAATTTGTGATCAAATTGAGCTACATCACTGATTCGGATATGGTTTTTTTTACATTACAAATTGTAAATTAAAAGCAAGATTACAAAATGCCATAGAAACATGTGTAAACAGCCTCTAATAATCTTTATAATTAGTGTTTATCTTCCGACATTCAGGAAATACAATCTTCATCGGTGAGTCTGCGTAACGAGGCCTCGGAGAACGGACCTCTCACGCGATGGCGTAGTTAGCGAAAGAGACAGAGCATAGAGGCCGCGATGAAACATCGTCGAGCTAGTGTCGTTTTCCTTACAGAATCGTGGCCTTGAGCCACCATCAGACGGTCCTTCGCCACGGTTGTCCACGGACACTAGTTGCCAAGACAGCGGTGGAAAGCTTGACCAATCGCAACGCAAACATAATTGGGTGTTATTTTAGTTCCAATTAACTTCTGTGTGTTTTGTTATGCAGATTACTCATTGAGATTAATCTGAGGGCAAATTAAGGCGTCTCAGTACAGCAATTTCACGATAGTTTTTGAAGTTATTGTTATTTAATTGTTGTAATAAAATCAACTTTGTCGAAGTTTTGAATAAGATTCCGATATTTATTCAAACACTGAAGTTCTCAACAATTGCAAACATCCAATAAGTATACATTGCAGCGTCAGTGTTTTCAAAATAAATGTAATTTTTTTGTTAAAATTGCTATTTTATAAAATACCGTTTTAATTATTTTTGTCCGTGAGTTCTTTTTTATGTCAAGTAGGCTGATGAACAGGTGATGGACATTGGCAACATCAGTGGCACTGCAATTGCGTTGTCGACCCTGAGACGTCAAGATGTTAAGTCTCATGTGCCTGTTATTTTAGCCTTAGCTTTCTAACCGAAGTACAGTAGTATAAGGGTATTACTTCTAAATTGGCTCCACGATGGTCAATTAGGTTTCAACTTAATATGGGACATAGTTACAAGTAGGTTTTTTTATACTTAGTTCATTTTAACGCGGAAAGGTCGAGATGTAGGTAAAACCGTGGTATATTAGTAGTTCATAATATGATATGTAAAGCACGGTTAAGTGAGAGTGCACGGAAGGTTCCGTAATAATTATAATCATCTATTTTGACTACCTAATGGGTTAGGAATTAATAAGAATTTTAATAGCAACTTTTTCTTGACTTCACCAAAACGTGGTATTTGAAAGCTTAATTTTATTTAGCAGTCGAAAAAGTATGTCTAATATTTTTTTCGGACCGAAAACTTCAGCGATGGAAAAAGTAGCAGATTTAAATAAATATGACCCTATGCACCCTATTTCACTATTATAGAAAAATGCCCTTTCGTTATTTTTGTTTTTTAACCATTAAAAATGATAATTGAAAAAGGAACCGTGATGTTTCTTATACATGAGGGTTCTTTTTTGTATCCTATTGGTACGGAATCAGCAAAAGACAACAATCTCTTTAAAGCTGTCCAGGAAGCTAATATATTGTCAGTAATGACCAATGTCCTCATAGGAAGCATTTTATAACAAACTATACCCAATTTCATGGACGGACGACATCGTCCATTGTACACGTACTGTAATGTCGCGTTACAACATATTCTTTAATGTTATCTTTAGATTCCGGATACAATATATGTATGGAATGATATAGAGTTGTTTTGGGCGATCTTTTAGATATTTGTAAAACTTCTTAGTTGTAAAAGGTCGGTAAAACTAGCAATAGGAATGTCAGATAAGAAAATATGTATCATTATCGATATTTAGTAGAATTAAAGCTATTTTTAACAGGAAAGGGTACCTAATGGTTTGACGTACATGAATAGGTTTAAAGACTATTTTTCAGCGTACTTAAATAATAAAAAAAGAAGTGGATATAATATCCGATTGTATTTTCAGATGATTTTGTAGTCTTGATGTCGAACATATTTTGTTGTATTTCACGAAACTTACTTACTTGACCTTCATTAGTGCCACCACTGGTCCTTAATTGAATTAGTCTCTATTTTTGTTTAAGGAAGTGGTAACAACAACTCTATATACACCTACGCATCGCTCGTCAACTCAAACAGAGTTGCGCACGATGGACAGACGCGTAACATGCGCAGTACATCACTACACTAGGTACTACTAAACTACATTACGTATAACAATCGAGTTGTTCACGCCTTCCTTTTCCTATATTTCTCACTGTATTGTATAGACAACAACAAAAGCAGCTGAATAGAAACAACTGTATACTACATCCATATTTTTTCCTTCAAAACTAGATACACTGACTGGCACGCCACAGAGTATAGGTTGGATGAAAATGGCTGTTTGTTATGTGCCTTCGTGTAATTAAAAAAAAGTTGTATATAGTATAGGGTATATGTAGTATGGTTTCCACAGTATTAGTTCTGCTAATCAGATGGCCGTGTGTAATGAATGTCCTAGAATATTCATTTGTTTTAAGAGGTTGATAAAGTGTCTATCATATCGCATAAAGTTACTCAATGCCTTTAAACTTTAGAGTACCTTTCAACAGGGTTATGGGTTCATACCTGAAAACAGATGGTTATTAAAATTGTTGTTGTATGATGTACCCATATCACACACATATTCACTGCTTTTATATGAAAAAGGTATGTCGTAGACGATAAAATATTGCACACATTCATAATTTCTATATGTATATTGTTTTTCACAATATGTTATAAGAACACAAAGCCTAGATGGATTAGGTCCCAAATGTAGCTATCGGAATACGCAGGCAGCCCCTTTATTCAGCTAATACAAACTTCGTCGGCGAGCCGCTTCACGGAGGCCTCGAAGAGCTTACCTCTCACGTGATTAGTAGTATTAACGTAGTTAGCGAAAGAGACAGACGAAACATCCTGGAGTTAGTATCATTTTCCTTACAGAATCGAACCCCTGGTGTTTTTGATGACGACAGAATTTCAACTTTAGGGAGGTGGGTACTTCCACATACCCTTCCCCCATGATGCTCATTGCAGGATTCACACACACGACTCTTGTGTCACCTAATAATCGAGTTATACCTTACTTTTGCATCACCTTTTATAAAAAGAATTTGTAGTTTAAACTACTAATTTAAAGATCAAACCACGAACTTATTACATTCAATATAAAACAAACATAACAATTTCAACTGTAAAAAGCCCGTTACAACTACCTGGAGAGTAAACCACAGCCTGTGGCGATGAGCCGAGCGCTGGTCGACCGCGAACATTGTCGGCTCATGGCGCAAATTATGATGGTACGTGTTTCTGTGGAGGGCGGACATGCCCTGGGACTAACGGGATCAGCCGCTAAAGCTATTGAGATTTTCACCTGTAATTGAGCTGTGTAGTGGGGAGATATGATGGTTGACCTAGTTTGAATTTATTGACTTTGGAATATGGATGCGTTTTGACTTATAATAATGTTAAGTAAATAATTTCTCAGGACATTCTTTACACACGACCATCTTATCCCAAAGTAAACAGAGCTTGCAAATATTTTTCAAGCAAGCTTTTTGGTGTCTGTTAAGTAAGTCCCTCGGGAGCCAACCCTGGGTGCAGCAGCCAGGTAAACAATTTAAAACGGGCACTGAAATGTTGTGTCTATGCTGTTGACCGTTGAGGAGTTATTTCATCTAAAGCCAAACTTGGTGTAGAATCAAGTCATTCTTATCATATAAATGCATTGTCATTGCTTTTCATTGCAGCTGCAAGACATGACTTGAATTAAATAAAATAAAAGTTAAGTAAAAGCTAGAAAAAAATATTCTTTCTAATATTTTATTTTATAAAGGAACCATTATACCTACTTCATATTTAAAAATATTTTATGACACATGTATATACAAAGTCTACCAACTTTATAGACATTTCATAACTTGATCGAAGATTCTCAGCCTGTAATAAATCTTTATTTCTAGCGCATCCAATAGCATTCCAAAACTGGATGTTACCAAATGAAATGATCTAGCATAATATTTAAAACTTGCAAAACACGTGGCCATAGTAGAGCACATCTTTTGTAATAGCTGCGAATTAGAAACCTGATAACTTGTGAAATAACAAGATTCGCTATACATTGTGCAATTTCACTGTAAAATTGTTCAAATTATCTATGGTTTATTATGAAGCTTAAAAGGTGGCGAACCTTTAATTTAGGCACCTACTAGCTACCGCCTCGTGGTTTTAATCGAGAAAACTTGGGTTCTGTTTGTTGTATTAAATCAGAAAATATTTTATCCGTGTTTCAATTTCAATTCAATCAGCCATTACTAAACTCATAATTTATTTTATAAATAAAAACAAAATTTAAATCTGCAATACATTTTGGTTAGCATTTACGCAGTTGGGTTTTGTTATTCCAATAATAATTTATTTGAAAATAATATTTATAATCTTTATATTTATTTGTATGCTAATCCATCATATAGAAAGTATAAAATTAAAAATACAAACACGTCATATAATCAATACGGTTTCACAAACGATATTTTAGTTTTTTTAAATAAACAAGCTTGGACATGAAAATAAATATGCTTTAATGATTCACATCAATTAAAATTCAAGTCAGGACAATGTTACGTAAGCCCGTACATATGCATTTTTGATGATACAAAAATTTCTCTAATTAATAATTTTCTCATGGAATCCAACGCATAAATATTAAATTATTCAATGTCGTCGATTGTGTAAACAGTTGACTGCAACAAGTTTTAATCCTAAGAAAATATTCATGTCGTAGAGGTGTTTTATTAGATAACCTTCAAAAATATATTCTCACAGTAAGCGTGAACTTCCCCTAATAACGATTGGGGGGGGGGGAGTACTTCATAGTACCTTCCTGGCTAATACCACCCTCAAAACTGTTGCTCTACACTTATAAGTGGGTTTTGGCTGTCCATAAAAGTCAAACAGTTCATCTGATAGTAGTTAAGTGGTCACCGCCGGCTATAGACATTTGCAACACCAGAACCATCGCAATGCGTTATCAAACCTGAGACGTGAAGTTGTTTAGTCTCAAGAGTCTGTTATTTCACCGGCCGCCTTACCTTTCTAACCAAAACACAGTAACGCAAATGCATCACTACAGTTTTCATTGTCATTTTGCTAGTGACTCCGTCTGTAAAAGTTAAGCCCTGAGGTATAAGGATCCTGACAATCAAACCAATCAGACCTAATCCAAATTACAAGAAATAGCTTAGTTCCCAGTGGCTAGCTTTTTACTGATTTGATATTTTTAAACTATCATAAATCCTCACATTGGGCAAAACAAACAATAGTCCATTGACCCTGGACAATATGTTTTAAAATCACCTTCATTTACACCTACGAATGTTAACAACAATAACACGACAAGCAAGTATAATAAAGGTAATAACTTAATAGCTTTATTAAACAAAGAACTAACAAACATACTTGTCAGTTATCAACTTAAAGTGACTTGCAAGTGAAAACGAAAGTGATGAATGAACTAGAGTAACTTAACGGTAACAACCACTATTAAATTAGGGTTGTCAATAATCATTTACTGTGCATAAAACATAAATTAAACGTAGTATACTTGAATTTTATAATCTGCCTTTGTTTCATCAGAGAAAGTAAATAAAAAATAAAATGTTTAATAAAATTTTACAAGTATAACAAAATCATTATTTTAATATTTATCAGTATTGTTTGTGACCATTGTATTATATTCTTTAGTGTATGCTTTGTTAGTCGTCCTTATAAATAAATAATATGAAATAATTCCACCGTCTTAGTGATTCTCCATTTAATTCGAAATTTATAAAACAAAATATCCGCAAACTAAGGACATTAATATACAAAAATAAATTATTACAAATGCTATAAATGTCTTATTGCTTTGATGACAAAATCAAAAGAAAATACAAGGCCATTATAATAAACACGGTGGGTTTTCACAAGAGAATGGCGTAAAGAGAAATGGTTAAAGAAATACAGATAGAAGTTACCGCTGGTTCGGGAGACAGCGTTCAACTGGGAAGAACTGGCAAGAAACTCAAACTATTTATTATCTGACTTATTAGGATATTTATTTTTTTCAATAGTAAATGTTTTATTATTAGGTTATTTCAATATGAAATATTTCTGAAATTACGAACACCCCCTTTTGCATACAATCCTTCATCATCGAAGGATTCTCAGGATCAGGGCATATATAAGCTTATAGCATGAATAGTTGGACCACGGTCCTCAAGCACCTGGCCAGGCGGATGATCTTCCCTTTCTAATGGAGGACTCACACATGTCGTTTCATATTGTCCGCGTAAAGGTGTAATATAAGAGCCATCAGAGGCTAACAACTTCTTTTCCAAAAAAAAAAAGTTTTATGTGTGCAGTTCATACGCGGTAAAAATGAAACTATCAGATAACAATAGCTACCTTTCTCATTCTCTCGCAGCCTTAAACCTATAGATGTAAACGTTTGTCACTTTTAGTGTCGGTTTTTAGTTCCATCGAGTTTCAAATCAAAAAGATGCTAAATAAGATCGCACTTCAAAAAAATCCATTAAAGTTCTACCAAAATAGTTCGCTTTTCTCGATCAGCTGTCAACCCTAGCTGCTCTTGGCTTGAAGGAAACGACCTATGTTAATCTGGTTGTTTAATTTGTGCAGTTACCTGACGGCCAACTGGTTTCCTGCGAGGAACTTACCGCTGCGTTTGTAACGACACTTACAATTTAGCTTTTAATACGCATCGCCTGGAAGTTTAATGCGTATTATAAAAAACTAATTTTTCGTTCCCCTGGGAACTAACATTTTCTTGGTATGTTATACTCGTATATTATTCCAGGGTTCCAATTTATATGCCAAGTCTCATACACATTCGTGTAGTTTTTTGCATGAAAAAGTCGCAATCATTCATACGTCTTTGCAGTTAAAATATTAGTAGGATAGCCAAACTTATCTACTCGAGACTTTTAGAGACGGGACGAGACGAAAGAGAGACACAGCGGTGTAAATAGAGACTAAATTACTAGTTACAAAGTTGTATCTTTTTAGATGTAAATAGGCAACCAAATTAACTAAAACAGAATCAATTTTTGTAGATATTTTTTATTCTGGTTCTATTGTATAAATATGACATTACGTAAGGAACTGTATTTCAAGCCCAATGTTAATATTATTCACTATATTTTTTTAATAATATAAATAAATATAATTAAAATAATTATTTAATTTAATGTAATTAGATACCCTGATTGTCACATTGCAGAACGTGGGTTCGATTACCACTCAGAGCAGATATCTATGTGCATCAACATGTTTGTTTGTCTGTATCTGAGTGGAGATGTCTATATGTATACAAGTATTATTTAAAAAGTTGTATCTATATGCAGTATATCAGTTATCTGGTTTCCATAGTACAAGCAGTACAAGCTTTGCTTAATAGCTTTCCCAGAATAATTATTTATGGCTATAACAAAACTAACATTTTGATACGCCTACAAGTAATGTGATTGGAAACTTTCACAGTAGAATTATTTATAAGACCTGAACATTTATAATTATTGTACGGAAACCACGCACTTGGCCGGTTTTCTTTAAACACGAGGAGTTTTGAATCTATCTCTCTATCTATCCAATCAACTTTCTACTGAGGGTATGCTTCACACCATAATTTTAACCAGAATGTGATCAGAACAACAGAGTCTTTCAGCTTTTTTATTCTATTGTTTCTTTTATTTAGTGCTAATCGCGCCAAAATTTGCTGTTTTGCTGGAATTTTGATGTTTGAACAACCTGGTAATGGCTAAAATAAATATTTGGTCCAGATCTCTAAAAATCTGATGATGTAGCTTAATCAGAAACAATTTTTTCTGAAATGGAAACTTTATAAATGTGTAATTTTATTTGTAATCAATCACCATCAATCCAGTGATTTTCGGTCGAGACCGAATATCAATTTTAACTGAAGTAGGTTTTTGGTAAAGATTACATAAGATTAAAAGCGTGTTCTAAAATTAAACCAAATTTATTGCAAAGCAAAACGTAATAAAATAATTTTACAATAAGAAAACAACTGAAGCGTATTTTTCTAAGAACACTGAACAGGTTCAACGAATGCACTTGTTGTTTTAATTGATAAAAACTAACTCGGTTTTATTTGAGTGAACATAGCTCGGGCGGTGCGTCGTGCCACACTTTTTGCGTTTAGTGCTGTTTGTGGCACTGGTGTTATTTATTTATTCCAATTGCTAGTGTGATATTGTAGGCACGTCGGCATCTTGACTTACGATTTGCTTATACAATCTTATTTTTCTTTAAAGTTTACTAAGCAGTCATTTTCCAACATTTGATCGATGGATCATGCTAGACATATAGCATGTTCCATACGTGTTTCATACGTGGAGTCTTTAATCAGTCAAATTACTTTATCTACGACTTCCTTAAACATCAAAAAGAATATTCTTTATTATACTAGTTTCTCTCTGTATCCTATGTGTGTACCTATGTGCCAAATTTTATTCCAATCCGATCAGCCGTTACTTAGCTTAAGTTAATTAAGTTTAATTAACACAAGTGCCACAGTTGCCTGCAACTATAAAGTGTGAGGAACTTATCGCCAGCCGAGTA
Source organism: Habrosyne pyritoides (assembly GCA_907165245.1). Taxonomy (NCBI): domain Eukaryota; kingdom Metazoa; phylum Arthropoda; class Insecta; order Lepidoptera; family Drepanidae; genus Habrosyne; species Habrosyne pyritoides. The sequence goes on from OU015595.1 coordinate 457,636, forward strand.
AGCAAACACGGCAGGCGGAGGCCCGTGACTCGTGAGTAAGACTAAAGGGAACAACCAGAGCGTGCTCGCGATTTGTCGATGATGCCACCAGACTACTCGACAATCGTGATTATATCTACTTTCTAATGCACACACTTCACACACTTTTCTGATTCTAATAAAGGGTTGGTGAAAGCGATATTTTTACGTGAATGTGAATGTCTGTCCATTCGCATTACTTATTGCAAGAGATTTGGCAGACTTTTAATGACCGTCTGCGTGATGCTAATGTTCTTTGGGAATGCTTTTGTTGCCCTCTTGATCCACTGCGTAAAGTAGTTGTTTCCATCGATATTCTCTTTAGTCGCATCTTACGACACCATAGAGATGAGTTAGGGTCGTAGTATTCAAGGAATTTTGCGACCAGGGTGGAATAATATTAATTATGGAGAATAGGAAATATCTTTCTACATCTTTGTTATTAAGTAGTAGTTTTGTATTTATTTTATTTACATACAAGAATAAATCTTAAATAGTTCCACATTGAAGTCTCTTTATAATAAAAAAAACGCATGAAGCATTTATTTCCCAAATCATTCAAAAAAAAAGAAATAATGCGATTTTTTAAAATACGCAAGACCTAAATCGAAAAACTCGTTCTAGTTATATTTCACTCGTACAGGTTACAATAAAAGTCGATATGACAAACAGATATTGTGTAAATACTAATTATGGACAGTCAGAGGATTAATTACTAGTCACAGATACATATGCTACGGAATCGCTCAAGTGTGAATTCGTTAGAGCGTGAAAGCTAAATCCGACTAATATATTATAAACACGAAAGTTCTTGAAGATGTATGGATGTATGGGTGTATGGGTGTATGGATGTATGGATGTATGGATGTTTGGATGTATGGGTGTTTGGGTGTATGGATGTATCGATGTTTGTTACATTTTTTTGTGGCTGAAACTTGTCACGTTGACATTTAATAACGTGGATCAGCTCATGAATACTTTAAAAGTTAGTTCAGTTATACAAAATAAATGTAACATCCCTCGAAAACGCGAGTGAAACGGAAACCGCGTATAACAACTATAATTTATATTACTAATTTACATATTAAAAATATACTAATATTCAAAAAAAAAATTTTGAATTTAGAAAAAAAAATAAGTAATCTAAATCAGTTCTATTGCTTTACCGGACTTATCGTGTACTTGTAAAATATTTGAAATATTTTCTTGGAGGTATGGTGTTTTTGCCACAATATGATTAACTGATTTCGTTATGAGAGATTAGAATCAAATTTAAAAATTTCCAAATTAAATGCACATACTTGTTGTAACTTGCCTTTAATATTTTTAACTGGTCTTGACCAGTTTCAAGTATTTTGAGTATTTCCTGACATTTTTTTTTATACTACTAAGGTAGCAAATTTCTGTGCCCCTTTCAATAGATCCACATTAAACTATTAAGCCCATTCTTTTTTTGTCGATACAATGGTACTTAAAAACCAGCTTTATGTTTTTTTTTATGCCACAGACATTTGCAACACCAGGGACATTGCTGTCGAGCCTGAGTTGTTACGACTCATGTGCCTATAATTTCACCGACCCATTACCTTTCTAACCGAAACACACCAATACAGGTGTACTACTGCTTCACGGCGGAAATGGGTAAGGTGTTAAACCTTTCCCAGACGTACTGTGTACTAAGAGCTCTATTACTCTAAAAAGTTTACGCACTTACCTACGTTTACACATGTAAAAATATAATTAACTTTGTCCCATCGGTTTATATTAACACACACAACCTGTTACCCCAAAAGTACACATTTATATTTAATCAAGGTAAAAAGTAACAAACATTTTTATGGTTTTGATATCAAAGGTGAATAAAAACGGAATACTTACTTGATAGGATGCTGTGCTAAAAACCATCTGAAAAAAAAATAATAAATTGAAATAAACAACTAGGAAAAGAAAAGAACCTAAGGCTAGGAAGATAACAAATCTCATTACTGCTTGTATCATTTACAGTAAAGAACGTAAGTAGTATAACAGATCCAAATTTACAAAACACAAAAAAGCTATCGATAATGCATGAATATAGAAGAGACACACATTTTAATAAAACATTTATTTACTGTCCCTTTCTTCTATAATAGTTTTAGTGTAAAGATGAATTGTGAATTTTGATCTGTTAAACTACTTATTATGCTGTTTACATATACTATTTAAAATATAAATAATTACAACACACAACTCGTAGTCAACACGAGAGATAGAAATTATTAATTATTATGTTGCTCTATCTAAAACAAAACTAATAACTAAAAATTAATGAGATTTTTAACTACTCCTTTTCCCAAAATATAAAACATAACCTTTATTTTACGATTCAAACAAATAAAATATTATACCGTAAACCGTAAAACAATAAAAATTTACTACAAAATGAAATTAATATATTGATCCGTTTAACTTGGTCTTTACAGACACTTGTGAACTGTCAAACTCTAACGGGCGCTTCGGATGCTTTCTTTTACTGAGAAGATCCGGCAGTAAACTCGGCAATTCATGAAAAAATGTTATTATCATTTTCTGTGGCCTTAGAGCTAAGCAAACAAAATGGACTGAATTAATCCCAGTCTTAAAAATTTAGATTCACATCATCCATCAAAACTCTCTTTTATTTTTATTAATGACAAACCATAAAATACTTGACAGCCTACTGTATAACATACACTGGAATTTAGAGAATCAGATAGGTACATAACACCGATAACTTTTGGAAAGACCATTAGATTATCTAATGCATAACATTATCGCATATTAGCGAGCATGGAAGATTCGGGCGTAAAGTAAAGTTGTGTGAAGCCAGTCGTCAATCGAACGAGGTTCGAGATCGACGCGCGGTCTAAAGCTCGGCGAACTAGCGAACGGTTACCGGTGCGGAGTGCTCGAATTATTTCGCTTGAAATTTGACGCTTTCTGATCAAGGAAATTTTATGTCAAATTCTTTTGTGCAGTGTTTTTACTTTCGTTTGCTAATTTTTGGATGTTAAAACCTGGACAGCATGGTATGTTTGTTATTTTATTATGGTTTTCTAATAAAGTTTATTTATTTTAATTATTTTGCTCATCACTGGATAATTTTATGGTAGTTTTTTTTGTAAAGACTTGATAAGATATTGAAAATAAGGGATTAAATTATTAAAAATCTATAGTTCCCCAGGGTTCAGTAAGACTTATGTCCAGCAGTGGGCGTGTGGGCTGGTGATCCTGATACATATGTATACAATCTAATCAAAATTTAAATTATATTATTCGCATATCTAAGTTGAATTGTAAAACCACTTTATCTGCATTCAGTTTCTATTATTCATAAGAATATACACTTTCCTTTAACATGAATACAGAAACAACGTGAAACCTCTATCACTCTAAGTGAGAGATAATAAATATTGAAAGATAAAAAAGTATTAGTCGTTTCGTCGCGTCTTACTCGTGGCTCCAATGAGTATCCCACTAATATTATAAATGCAAAAGTTTGCGAGAATGGATGCATGTTTATTACTCAATTATAAAAAGCGGAATTAGATGTAACTTGGCACATGGATAGCTTATAATAACCTGGATTAAAACATACGATACTTTTTACCATAATTTAAATGCAACATTCCTTAATAAATTAAATACTAGGACATTCTTCACCACAATCCAATTGGACACATTGGACAAACTTAGCAGAGTCTTTACGGGACCAGATGACAAATACTCATAACATGTAGCATAGTTTTGGACTATCGAAACGGAAATAAATATGACCCCGTTCAAGTCTTGGCGAAATTACACTATCATTAACTGACGTTTTTTAAAATATTTACACCCAGAGCCAGACACAGCCTTACTATAAAATAATAATAATATAATAATAAATATCCTGGGACATTCTCTACACACGGCCATCTGATCCCAAACTAAGCAGAGCTTGTACTATGGAGACCAAATAAGTAATATATTACATATACTACTTTTTTTTTCCAAATACATACTTATATAGATATTTACACCCAGACACACAACAAACAGACATGTTCATGCACACAAATGTTTGTCATGGATGGGAATCGAACCCGCGGCCTGCGACTTGGCAGTCAGGTCGCTAATCACCAAGCCAGCTGGCTGTAAAGCCACAATCTGCAAAGAACTGCCGGTGTAATCAGACATTTGTACTTGAGAGCCAGAATGTTTGAGTCCACATGGATTTGTTAATTTCTTTACGCGACGTTGACTTACCATTAGGTGAATTGTCTGGGTGATTGTCAATAAAAATATGAGATATTAACACCTACTGGGTATCAATCGACCCTACGACTAATGGTCTCAGTCAAGGTACCTCAAAAACTGGCCCGTCGCTATTGAATCGCATAGTTCAACAACATTGTCAAACTTTTAAGAATCCATTTATAATAATCGTATAGTCTCTCACTGTGTTTGTTTGTTTTTCAAGTCAGAGCTAAGTAGTTCGTAACAGCGCTGTATTACATTGATTTGTTAACATAAATATAACTACAGGGGAAACAAGACATTGGCTACCTGTTATTCGGGAACGATGTAAATGCGTGGGACAGAAGCTAGTTTCTTATAATCTCTTTTCTAAAACCTACTCATTCATGGAAGTATGTATGGATGTTTGTTACCCTTTCACGCAAAAACTACTGAACATATTTGAATGTAACTAGGCCAATAGATGGTTTATAACCTGGATAAACTCATGGTGTACTTTTATCCCGGGAAAACGTAATATAAGTATATCTTCATATACACATTATGTGTCTCTATTTGTCCGCTAATATCTAGTAAACTTTTCATTACATTATGATGCGATTTGTACCATCATTTAGATTATTACTACCAGATTTTTTTGTGCTAAATTCATTTATAATTTCTCACTCAAGCGAAGCCGAGGCGGGTTGCTAGTTCTCTTTATAAAATGTACTGTTCTCAACACATATTTCCATGCATGTTTTGAGTGACGTTTTGCACTTTTCACCAACAGTTACAGTAATATAAGCATATGCAATGGAGATGCTTATCTGTAATTAAACGTAAAACCCATCCGGCTGGCTAATCTTTACATCAGTTAACAACTTTTAAGTGAGACCTACATATTTTACACATCGCACGCGTCTTGAAGGATATAGTGAAGAGCGTGTGAGAAGTAAAATTGTTAATTTACGACTAGTTTTCGAGCCGCAGTTTCACCCCTGTTACTGAGAGATTGTAAAATTTCTAGGAATAAAAAGTATGTTTTTTATTTTATCAGGCCATGTTCTATCTCTGAGCCAAATTTAATGCAACCCCGTTTTATAATGTTTTGGTGAAATAGTAACAAACATCGCGCAACACCGGTGTTGTAAGCGTCCATAGGCTGCGGTGACCGTTTACCATCAGACGGGCCGTCAGCTTGTTTGCTACCTTAGTAGTAAAAAAAAAAAAAAAAACACCAACAACACAAATTTTCGCGTTCATAATGTTAAATGAACTTTAAATAAGAAAAAAATGTGGCTCAATCAAGCATAATCTACTAAAAAGATATTGTGGTTAAGCATATACGATAACTACTATAGGACAAGTAGCGAGAACAGATGAAAGGGAACGTGGGTAAAACTCCGAAACATAAACTAGTAAATAGCTTTTTTGTTGTAAATTAATACCTCAACAAGTGAAATATTGTATCAATACCTTAGTAAGTTCTAGTTTATACTTGTGCTTACCACCTTACACCACATCATAACTCACACGTGACAGCAAGATTGTGGTCAAACACAAGTGCCACAAGTACTTTCATGACAGTTTATTTTTTCTTCCATAACTAACATAATAAAAAGGAAAAGTAAACACTTTCTTTGCTTAAAAATTAAGTTGCACTGCAATAACGCCACACCACTTTTACACAATCGGGGAACCGTAACTATGTTCGACTCACTGTCTTACATTACGTTACATTACATACGTATGACAAGTCATATTTAAATGTTTATTTGGCTTCAGTGACGCCTTTTTTAGTTTTAGTTTAGTTAATATATTTTGAAAAGAAACAAAAATGTATTTACAGTTTTACCATAATATTTTACTGGTTGTGTTTGACCACAATCTTACTATGATTAGTGGTAATGTGGCCGATGGTGGTAGTCATAAAAAGCCTTGAAAGGGATCTAGGTCTGCATAAATGCATCTACCGATGAATGATTTTAATTCCTGTTTAGTACCCTAAAGGGTGGATACTACAAACCCTTCCACTAAGTTAGGGTTCCGCACCGAAAGTTTGTTAGCTACAAATCTTAATAATACAACGTGTGTGTACCATAAGAACTGCCCCCAAGTATATATAACCACAGAGATTGTCACAACCTAGGCTTCTGTAATAATATGTTTTATGATAATTCTAGAAAATATTTCGCTCTGAGCATTCTACGCAAGGGAAAGCTTATTATAGGCATAATTTACACATTGTAATAGAAAACCGCAACTATTGCAAAATTGTTATAATTAAGGGTGGGAGAAATCATGTTTGACGGGCCTGTTGGCTCATTGGTTAGATATCCTGACTGCCTTAACGCAGTGGGTTCGATTCCCACTAGGATAAAAATTTGTTGCATGAACATGTCTATTTTGTGACTGAGTGTAAATATTTACTTAGGTGTGTAAGAATAAAGTAATTACATATATATTTTATAAATTTTGTTTTAGTTAGTAATTAGTTTAGTTTTCATAGTACAAGATCTGCTTGGTTTGGGGTCAGATGGCCGTGTGTAAAGAATGTCCCAGGATATTTATTTATTTATAGCCGATGGGCAAAATGGTAACAATAATAGATAATAATTTATTGCATTACAATTACGACTATAGTAGGTGTTGTTCGTTACAATTTACTATCCTATATTAATAAGCCATTTATTGACTTATAGAGCGTTTTTCAAATCCATTCAAAGTAATTGATAAGCAAAAATTCACATAGTTCCATTATTTATTTTGAATATAACATCGGAACACGATAATGATTTATTCATAGCAAGAGCTTTTCCTATAAAAATGAATAAGAGATCGTAGCGAATAATTATTCACGAACAGTTATAATAATTTATTGAATTATTCATGTAAACTACGTAGAACAAGCTTGCGCAACGATTTGCGTTATTAACATTTTGTATGTTAAAAATTAAATCACGAATCGCCATTGTTCTTCTTTCCTTTCATTGCAATAGGTAAAATAGAACTCGCAATGCAATCATTTCCGCCATAACTTATGAAAATGTTTGTAATATATTTTACAGAATCTCTAAGGTGTATGTTACTGATTGTAAGAATAACACGAATGCAACATATTAGGTAACCACAAAAATATCAAAGTGAGCGCGTTGATGTCTTTTGTATTGAACGATGTGTTATTAGTTTCCAAGGTCTAACATTGCTTTTTTTACTGTACTTGCTTCTTTACTTACCTCAGTTGCATTTATAACACCCCTGGCTCAGACCTACTGGGCAGTAACCCATTAAAAGCCTATTATTGTGTAAAAATTCGTGCTGTGGTAGTGACAGAGTTTTAAAAGCGAGCGTGTACCAATCGACTCCTACATCACAAATGTAAATAAAATTAGAAATTACAACAAATCGTCCCCGTAGTTGGAAAATTAATTAACTCTGATTTTGTAGTTCTGAGATAAACCTAGATACATTTTTTTTTTTTTGGAACGGAATAAGATATGAAAATCCCTGTAAGGCTCAAACATGCGTCATGTTTTAGGTGATTTAAAAATAGGGAAAAGTCAATATCGGTAAAATCGGAGTTATTTAATTTTCCAACTACGGGGACGAAATAAGCCTTTAGATTCTATAAATTACGTAATTTAGATAACTGAATATTTCCGAATGTCTTAAAATTAATTATAATTGAAAAGTACTACTTTCCACCCGCGGCTCTAATTGGTCAACGCGATTCTAACATAAGCTAAAAACAAATACTAATAAGCACTTTTGATATTACTAAAAACATAATCACGTAAAAAAATCATCGACAACAACTAACTATACCATGAAACAATCGTTTAAATGGTAACTAAAGATCGACCGTCTCTTGAAGCTGTAATTAATTCCAGCAATGAACCGTAGCCAACCGCGCGGCGTGTAACGGCGCCCGTAGCTGTGCGCCGGCGCATGCGTCGCTCGGAGATCCATACACAACGTCCAAGCTCTTAACATCTCTAGGGAAAATTGTAAACACGGGCTTGATTTATTTTACGATATTCAACTGCCTATAATCCATCTTATTAATATCATATATGGGAAAGTTAGTGAGAATGGACTATTGATGACTAACAAAATCTACTCAACGGATTTGAATAAAACTCGGCACATAAGTATTTTATAATCTGGTCCCCTTAACTGAGAGAATACTTTTTATTCCGGGAAAGTGTATCATCCCTCGGGAACTCAGATACAACCGCGCGTGACAGCTAGTAATTCATATTAGCCTAAATTGAAAATGATATGTTGTACACAATTACACATTTTTTATATATAAGATTTTATTATATATCAAAATTTTCTGCCTGAAATTTTCCAATAAGGTCATCGTATGCTTGCTGACGAGTGCTTGTGTCATTCGATGCTTTATATATTAAATGACCCGCCTGACTACAACCCTCTTTGAGAATATATTTTCTGACTATACGCAGGCTGCGTAAGGTGTAAAGAGCACGTAGTCATGGCTATACTCTTTAGTCGCCACTTACCTTACCTACCTATATTACAGATAATAAAATGTTATTAATTTATTTGTTTGTATTCCAGAAGCGATGAGCTGCGTCACCCGAAGCCTAGTGAACGGTGCAAAACTGAGTGTGTGTTAAAATGCAATTAGTACGTTGTGTGCAAGTGAGCTGAACTTCCACCATGTACCCCAAGTTTGTGTTAGTGCTGCTGATCTCCGGCCTGGCGAGGGATGCGCTATGTGAGTACTTACGTTATTAATACTATTAGTTCTGCACTAGTATTCATTATTATTATTTAGTGGAATATTTTGTGTATTGCAGGTCTGAAGGGTTATATCCGGTTCCTAGGGTATTAACCCGGTATAAAAAAATAATTATAAAATATATATGTGTATTCCCAACCATAACCTATATGTTTTTAACATTTCTTACTTTTTACTTTTTGTATTAGTTAATCTAGGAAAACCTGTAATTGGCTTATGATAAGTTATATTTTTGATTGTAAACATGTTCTGTAATATGGCTGTTGGTTTTCTAAATAAGTAAAAAATAAAATAAAACATTTCATTGAAATACCTTCAACAGTTTCGAGGCTGAGTACGCAAACATACAAACACATACAAACTTTCTCGTTTATAAGATTAGTAAAGATTTAAACTTATAGTGGTTCAACATTCTATATTTTTAATAGGTCTCTTAAATACCATACTCCTAAATGCAAGAGTTCCGTTTGAAAGTTTATAATTTTTAATCATTCCATTGTAAATGAAATATAAAAACAGAAATAAATAATCTAAAGTTCGTAGAACCAAGAAAATAACTACAGCGGAACGACATCAAACAAAAGTACGTGAACTGCACGCGGCTACATAAACTTATCATTTAATAACACACAGCATTCCATAACAGTACTGATGCTCAATAAAAGTGATATAAACCGGTGTAACAGTCATAGAGCACGCAACAAAACTAAACTGTCGTTTTATGATCGTTTTATTCGACTAATTATGGTCAAGAGTTCGCGAACCCGCCGCTTTCCCGACTTTCACCGCAGCGGAATAATCTCAGCTTAAATAAATGTGATTTGCTACGAGATACGACGAATGAGAATAATTTTATTGTTTGGGTATTTGGAGCATTATAGTACAAACATTTGGTGATGATGTAGTCGCAATGTTGAACCGGCGCTCAAGTGCAGCCGTCGGAATAAGACAAGGTTTGGTGCCAAATTAAAATGGTGTTTTAGCGAGTCATTTATTACAGACCTCTTCCAATAATTTGAATATATTTTTTATCTATTATTTAAAAATATAATAAAGAATATTTTTTTCAGTTTGCATATTACGACTTGAGATTTTTATTGAACGACCTTTGGCAATTAGATATATTCTAAATATAACGATAAGTAATTATGTTTTACTGATTTCAATTCTGCTCTCTATAAATAAAATTAACACCATTATGGTCTCTATATTTGAACTGTATTCCAATAACCTAATAACATAAAACTTTAAAAATGCCTTGCTAAACCTTTTTTGAAGGTTTAACCAACTATACAAAATAGCGACAAATACCACAAATTAAAATAACAACACATAATGAAGTATAATATATTTGCAACGGTTAAAACGTTACTCTATAATTAACCCAGAACTAACCGAAGTTTAATATTACAACATTAGTTAACTTTAACACAACATGCGAAGTTCAGTTACTAATGAAGTAGCCACAAATATTGCAATATTGAAAAATTCCTGTAAATATCTAAATAGATATTTTAATGATCAAGACCAAGTCTTGACTAACGAGATTAACTCTGAGCCTCAACCACTGGAAATTGGAAAGTAGCTTCATTTTATAGCGACTAGAGAAGTACTTTCGTTTATTTTCCGAAATTAACCTCAAAGAGGATAATATAGAAGATGTGAGTAAGTGTGGTGATATTCACACCTACATATGGGAATATCAGTCGAATACTTGTTAACTAGGAAGAAAGCTACTACCTATACAATAGGAATCGTTGATAGTTGATAAACATACCTTTTCATGAATTACGTAATATTCCAGTAGTTTAGTTTGACAGCTAGACTAGCTTCAGGCTTTGATAAAAAATCGTACAAATAAGTAGTAAAAAGTTCAGCTTGTTACTGAAGTAAAGAAGAAAGTGATTAAAATTTGTTTGTAAGAAATGTTAGGCTGTAACCGGCGACAATGCGGACCACATGTCACTTTTCGTAAAGGTAAATCGTTCAGATATTTATTTTACAAAAGGCAGTTACATAAGGCATGTTGCACAATACTTAAGTATATTTGACTTTATTTAATATTACCGTTTTTTATAACTAATGCAATGCCAAAGCGTGTAATGATCAATTCCATAGTAATTTTAAATGTATGGTGAACCTAGTCAATGTACGACACAATTTACAAGTATTTAGAGCGAGACAGATGTCTTGATTTGGATCCATCTGAGCTAATAACCTTGTCACGAGAAAGAGTTTTCTTTACTGTAATGACTGATTTTATCACTGATACGACTAATTCCAATTTCCTATTAAAATGTATGTAATTTTGTATAATTGTTAGATTATCGATTTACGTAAAATGACCTATAATCGTAGCTCTATGTTATACCAATATTTTTTATAGAGTTCTAAATATACTTCATAACATGCTATGTAAGGGCCTCAATTCTTGAGACACCTGCTCGCACTTAGCTAGTTCAGGGGTTCTGTGTAAGGTAAATTACATATCGACGGTTAAAAGGTGACTTGATTCAAGCGCCATTTTGAAAACTTTACAGGAGAGCTATTTGAAAATGTTAAACCCAAAAACAGATACTGCATCTAAACTTCTTAACATTCCACATCGAAGCTGTTGAATATTAAAACTAAATGCAAGCTTCAACGAATTTGTGCATGGGCCATCATCATAGCAGTATAATAATAATAAGGAGAACAATTTTACTTTCCTAAAAAATGGCGGTTGAGTCAAGCCGCCTTTACCCGTCGATATGATACTAACTCGTCGCAGCCTCTATGCTTAATCTCTTTCGTTGGTTACTCAAACACGTGAGAGGTCCGCTCTCCATGAAAATATTATCTCACTTCGGAGACTGACAAATAAGTAATGTCGGTCGAACCAATTCATATACCGTTTCCTCACAATTACTAGGGTTTCATGAATTCAAAGTGCTCGTAATAAAAGTAAATGTATGCTCACTGTAAATTAAGATGGATGATACATGCGCTGAGAGGCAATTATCACGTATCAACTCGTTTTGGACGATCATTATGAAACTACATTGTTGGTTATCTGAATGATTTGCATTGGAATATGCCTCTATGAATTATAACGGCTTAATGTCGTGTTATGTAAAATTTGTTATGCATTACGTAATTTTAACCATTTTTGTAATAAAGATAGCTATGAATTTCATGATGTTTCATATATAGCAAGTAGGCTTTTTCTATTACCTCATAGGACTTGTAATTCTATCTCGAAATCAACTGATACTGCAAGATCGGAAATACCTAGTTGAGATATTGCAAAGTCCGTGTACGGAATGACCTAACAAGATATAAGTATCAGCTTCCAGTCTAGAATATGAAATAATGTTGTATCAACATATATTACCTTGCTGATCGTATACCTTCAATAATCTTAATATTAAAAATTTTCGCTATTGGCAAATTAATACTCAATCGACGAACTTGAAGACAAACATATTTTATATCATGTAAAGAATTTCAAGAAAGTAATGTTACCTGGGAAAACATGAGATCCCAGGGGATAGGGGACAATTTTTATCCTTTTTAGTAGATATGTGTAGTTAATGCTATTGGTGAAAACCGTTCTAATTATTAAAACACAAATAAATAAATAAATGGATGAAAGCTGCCCTAAGATGTTCGATGATTGTTTGCAAAGAACGTTTGTGTCTACTGGATAGTCCTTTGTGGCCATTATTCGTATGCGTAAAAACACTCCTTGTGTTAAAAAAATCCACTTCTATCATATAATGCGAAGCGAGAAGTTTAATTAGATTATTTTTATTTGAACTTAATTAAAACTGTTCATTGAGAGCGTGTTACCATTATACTAGCGCAGATAATTCGCATTTTTCACATAGCATTCCTAAAAATGGCAATCTTCTTAAAAATACACGGAAAGAACAGGAAACGAAATTTTAATACAACAAAATGTGTATTAGAATAAAAATATAGTATAAAGTTCCCAGCGACACTTCCTAAGGAAGTGACATTGCAACAAACAAACACATATCTCGAAAGAAAACAGAGGCACAATGCAGACAATTGCTATAGGCATTTCTTTATTGTTCATGGCGCTAAGTAAGCCGTGGCCCGTGTCTCACGACCGACTGTTCAACCCGACTATTACTTACCAGCACTAATGCCTTCCCCACTCGCACATAAAGTCCAAAATCATTCAAACAAACCGCAAAAAACATACCCTACTTTTGCTGATGCTGTAATGACAGCGATGACACGCTACCTTTTTTCTTTTTTTTTCTTTGGCTAATTAATTTGCTTGGCTTAGAGAAATCCATGAGAGTTGTCGTTTTAAAATTAATGTTGTAATGTCGGCCATTGTTTTCAAGGGCACTCGCTCAAGCTTGAATGATATTCGGAAGTCAACGAGAAAAAAAATCGGAAGTAAATTAGTTTTTACCAAGATTGGACATTAAGCTGAACTGATCTCCAAACTAAACAGAGCTTGTACTGTGGAAACAATATAAATGATATACTAAATATTTACATACATATTTATGGGTATAAATAGAATATACACAGAACAGACAGGCATATTTATTTACAGAAATGTTTATTCTGAGTGAGATAGTACCCAAGACCTGTGGCGAGGCAGTCAGGGCTCCACCAACACAGCTAGCCCGCCATTATCTTATGCTGGCACTTCACCTGACTATTCGTGTTTGCGTATTTGTGATATTTGACAGATAGATGGTGTACATATTTGACAAAACATTTGCTATATTAGCCTTTTTGACAATGATGACAAATAACAAACACGCGTAACCGCACCGCTGCCGGTTTTTGGCGTGTATCAAAGGATCCAAATAGACAAATACGCAACTAGTGCAAATTTGTACACATTGCAAACTACACACACATTTTATCATGAATTGGATGTTGCTATTTAGCTCCATATGTGGCGTATTGGTAAAAAAAAATCCGAATAAAGCGAATACAAAGACGCAAACACAAATAGCCATGTAGAGTACCAGCATTAGAATCTATTAAATATAATTGAGGTCACTTTAATATTTGACTATATACAGGCATATAAATATTAATTTTCTAACTAGAAACTATTGTTATTTGGCTAATGCTGTACACGCCACTTATAGGTTCACGTATCAGCATCAAAATTATATTGTAAAATTACTAATGAACGTGGCAATATGTGAACTGTTGGTGTTTCTTATAAATAAATAAATATAAGATCCATGTTATGATCTAAAATAAATCTTAGTAATCTTCTTTATAACATTTTAATACACTTTTAAAGATAAACTTCAAACTGATAAGAAAACGTATGAACGTTTATCGAAGTAAAATCTCTACAGTTGGAACAAATGTTCACAGATAAAAAAATATGGTAAGTACAGTAATTTCAACACCATCTAATTATTTATGCCTTAAACACAACGAAATGTCGACAGAAGCCCTTGTGTAAGAGGTTTAAGTGAAAACGTTTTGAAACTACAACTAATAGTAAATTCATTCAGAGATGAGAGAAAAAAATTGATTGACAAGGTCATTGAACTGCTAACGATCTACCGTGACGGTTGATGATAGCACATTCAAGTTTAATGCAAATAAAATCCTCTTGAACTTAAATAAGCGTGTTAGAAATGATTTAAATACACTAAAACCTCGTTAGTTAGTCGAATATTCTCTATAATGTGAATCTAATAAAGATCTTAAGCTTATCTCATGATTTACTAGCATTAGAATATTTGTATTGATATGGTATCCTTTGTATAAGACACACAGAGTTTCAGCGATATTTTTTAAGATAACTTACTACTATTGTTAATGCGAACGTTTGTATGTATGCATGTTTGTAACACTTTTACGCAAAAGCTACCATAAGGATTTGGGTGAAACGTTATACCGGAGAAATGTTATATCCCTCGGGAACGCGAGTGAAACCGCGGGGGACAGCTAGTAAATAGTGAATTTTGTAAACTCTCATCGCAAATATAAAGTACATTTACACACAACAGTAATTTATGGGCAATCAAACCTCCTTCAGACACCAGTCTCTAAAAATAAAAGTTGGTAAGAAAAAAATTTTTATTGTAAAAACATATAATATGTATAAAATGATTTAAAAAAAAAAGGTATACTTTATCTTAAAATTTATAACTCTGAGAATAGACTATCAGTATACATACTTTTAAATTCAAACTTACTCAATAATATTTTAATCTATAGATCAGTACGTTAGGCTGGCGGCCGGCCTTAGAAAATCTGCCAAATCTTTTGGAAAGCATACGTATTGCGCCACCTCCAAATGGTACCCTAGGGCAGGTAGATGATTTATTACTTTTATGCTGTGTACCCCAACTCATCTCTCGGGTGTGGTAAGAGGCCACTAAATAGTATTCCGATAACCACATGCACCTTGCACCGAGAGTCCAACAAAACCATCGTCAAAGCGGGTCGCCTGCCTGACCGACCATCCGTAAAAATGGCTGCCAAATCACTTGTAATATGTAATACACGGAATAGACAGTAAACGCCGACCCCAAAAAGACAGAGAAAACACTTATTATTAATAATTTAAGGTATGTTACAATGACAAATTACATGAAGACTTTTCATAAGAACCGTTAATTTTAATATTATTGTTCTTACCACACTTATCTTGGGCTACTGTAGTATTTTTACCATTTTAAACTTAGTCAACCACATTACCCCATGACTTATGAAGTTATAAGTAAAGTAAACTAGTTCAATTAATTCTCAGTTAGTCTTACAACTAGGGCGTAGTTACAAAATGCAGTTGGCATTAAGATTGCAGCTTCAAATGCTACTTGTACGCAGATCTCGTAATTAGCCATTTATACGGACGGTTGAATAATATAGGATGTGCTAACTTAACTTATTTATGATCACCTACTCAGTAACGTTTCGTTAACTTTTAAATTACAAATTGATACATCATTATACGTTTGAGTAAGCTTATATGCGGATTTATGTCGACTTATGTTTTCATATAAATTTTGCGCTTGTTGTGTGTTTTAGATATTGTATTGATTATTGTAAGAATGTACCTGTAACTGAGAGATGTTGATTTAGCGGTGTATTGTTTAAAAGTTGAAGTGTGGTATTTTTTTATTTAATTAGTTTTTGGTTGTATACACATTGGACACAAAATTATATAAAAGCTTTTGTTGCACTAACAAATATGATACGTAATTATTTATTTGTAATTCAAACATCAATAATTAATTCAAAACCATTTATTCAGTTTATGTCCGTGGAGGAAATTTATGAAAGTCAAACTGAAGCTAACAGGGTCGGAAGTCAGCCTTCAATAAGCTTACTGCGACATCATTTTGGTACTAATTCTTAATTTATAATAAACGATAACTTACGGTCCATTATATACTTTTTAATATCACCAGAAACTTGGCTAAAGACCAAATGCCAAGGTAGCAAAATCTGTCTCAATGATTATGAAATAATTAAGAAATACAATAAAAATATGTTGAAATTATTCATCGGCATTAAAACTGCAGTTGTTGTTAGACGCAATAATATTAAGACTATCAATGTTATGATCTTTAGATGTCGGATATTTATATGGTAGTAACTGCGATCACACATACACTAATGAAAGGATAAAAAAATGAATTTCTACACAAAAATAGAATATAATTACTTCTTATTAATACACTTTTGATTTCTGGTAAACATAAAAACAATACAAAAAATCAAATTAAGCTTATTTTGTTATATAAGTGCCGTGGAGTTAAGCCATAGCTAATCGAAGCAAATTAAATATATACCTTTTTATCAATCAACCGATAAAATTTCTCAAAAATTGCGATGTAACAAGAACATTTAATTTATTCATGACAATTTTATGTCAATCAAAACATTTATAAATTCGTCTCGTAACCACGAACGAAAGTAGTTAAGTTACTTTTCTTTATTGCTATTTAAATTTCTATTTTCTATCAAAACAAATATGCATTCGCTTATCATTTTGTCAGCCATTTCCTTTGGTGGCTCGAGGCCTTTAATACGACGTTTAATGGCAGTATCGAGGGGAACTGGGGTATAATCTATGTGTATCAGTAACAGGTTACGGTGAATGCTTCCATCGTAAGCAATTACTTAACCATCTCGAGAATTTATCTACAGATACTAAGCTGCAATACTTTTAAATGTAGGTTTCACTAAAACAGTGTTATAAGGACATCCTTTCCGCTCTTTCGTACACTTTACATTAAAAAAATAAATTTTGGAGTTTCCGGTATACGGAATCACACAGTTATGTAGATAAAGTTTTATGAATATGGAAAGTAAATGTTTTTACTTTCGTCTAAACAATCTCAATTATACAGATTTTTCGATAACTTTACTTCAGCGTTCCGTCACAAACAGTTCACAATTGAAAAATATTTTTTTTATTATCTACCTTTCCCTTACACCTCTCTGACGCGTACAATTTGTCATACAGTACTGTTTAACCGCTAGTCTCGTTTATCGGACGCATTGCCGCCTGCCGCCAGCCGGGTCGTCGACTCCGGCGCAAAAACTGCAGGAAACTGCAGAATTGCCTGCAGCTGCGAAATGATGTGTGGTAATAACCTAGACGCACTCGTACTTATGGGAACGTTTGATTCCAACTGATTGTCTCTGAGAAAAATCATTGAATTCCTTTGGAGAGGCGTTCCACATTGTTTCATGATTTGCGAGTTTATTGGATAAGTTATGGTCGTAGTATTGAAGGTTGCTCTTATGGTTATTTCAGTAGCTTTCGGTAAAGTATTTGATTTTCGCGGCACAGGACGTGGGATTGATTCCCATCCAGGATAAACATTAGTGTGCATGAACATGTCTGTTTGTTCTGTGTCTGAGTGTAAATATCGATATTTGTATAAATATATATGAAGGAAAAACAGCAAAATTATGTAGCACATCAGCTATCTGGTATCCATAGTCAAAACTCTTCTTAGGCCGTGTGAAAAAAAGATTGTCCGATGATTTATTTAATCTTGGCATACAAGTTAACATTTTTTGAACGCAGTATAATGTAAATGCTCTAGACACATGTTAATAATTCAATAATAAGTTAGTAATAAGCTGTAATTTTAATTATTTTAGAAATCTTCAACAATAAAATGTAGGTAAGTCATTAAATAACTAATGATGAAACAGAAACAATAAATTAAGAAAAACGTTATTACTTGTTAGTTCCATAGTAGAGACAATAGATTCTTCAATTCTTAAAAGTGCTCATTCATCAAATTTAAGTATTATTTGCAGTCAAATTAAAATTAATTAAAAGAGTTTCTAAATTTATCATTTATTTCGCTAAGGCTGGATCAGCGTAAAGCTGTAACTCATCAAACATCTCATAATCATTTACTTTTCACCGCCTACACATCAATACGGAAGATATGATTTTATCGGTTTATAATTTAGTTATAAATTCTTCTGATCACCACTGATTATCACCACTGATATCTGCTCGGCTAGTTGTGTGACCACTTTCGTTTTTTTTCTCTCCGACAGGTTTGTAATTAATTCTAGAAATGAGCTCATCCGATACTGTTACAATATCCGTGACAGTTCCGATTATATCATCAACTTCACTTTTCCCGGTAACAAAATGGAAATCAAATACTTTTACTGAAATTTCTAATTTCTATGAAAAGGTACGATCTGACATTTACTGAAATCTCAAGTTGAATAGACTTTAAATTTAAAGATGAAGAAATTCGCTAAAGAAAAAAATGTGAGGAGCCTAGCTGCCACCCTCAAGGTGAAAACCTATTGGTATACTACGGCACCTACTCTATTGATCCAGCCACTGTGGGCTTTGTGTGCTTAACATTTTATATGATCATCTGCCACTGATTGCGTTGTGTACACAAAGCACACATATTCGCTAGAAAAAAACACTATTCTGACCGAATTCTCCACGGATAGGAATCAATCAAAGGCTACCAACATTTAGTCTAGAACTGATATAGTCTCTGAATACATCACACATAAGTCTAATATGAGTCCAGTTTCACAATTGTTTCCTAACATTATTTTCCGATAGCCCCACCCACTATCAACAGCAGCAATATTGCGGCTTCAGTGAAACTATTAAATTAAGGATATGTGCAAATATGGCGCCCACACAGTGCACTGATTCATTCAACCGATTAGTTATTTATTATAATCGATAAAGATTTCGCTATTAATTTTGTAATGATTACCTTTCAGTCAAATTAATAATAATTACTATAGATTGCTTATATTATAAAAACTGTTACGTACGTACAGTCAGCAACATAAACAGAAGCTGAGTAGATCTATATTTGTCGTAATGCATCATTATGCATTAGATATGTTAATGTGATGGTTTTGTAAATAAGCCTTAATAAGTCCATGTAATAGCAACATAAACAAAATCTACATTCTAATGAAACTATACATCCAGTAAGTGGTCAATAAGCCACTGACACAACGGATCGTGGTCGAGTGGTAGAAATCGAAAACGACGTAGGTCAGGCACAAACCGGTCCGCTGACATCTCGGGACGAAGGAATTAACCTTGGAGAAACTCAACATGTGAACAATGGCTCCAATTCTTTAGCGGATCAAACTAAACTCAACTTAAAACTATGACCTTTTCTAAATAAATGGATAATAGATAGAGCAAAAGAAATATTTTGTCCTCTTCGTTTGAACAAAACCATCTCCGTCACCAACTTGAACAATGTAGAAAAAGCGATTTTGACAAGGTTATCTAAAATTGAAGACATTTATTTAACTAAGTTATAAGTAGTTATTAAGCTTAGTGATACAGAATCGGCACGAATGATTATGTCTATCGTATACTTTGAGCTGGTTATGTCGAACGCACGGTTTTGCGAGACTTATAACGTTTTTATGCCATTGTTATATAGCAAAAAGCTTACAAGCGTAAGCTATGACTTGAAAATTGGCGTTAATTAACACGAAATATGATGTAATAAATAAATTGAGAAAGTCTTTTGATAGCAAAGAAATTTCTTATTGTTTAGTTTATGTATCTGATACATATCAGCTGAGATGCAAGTAAAACACAATTCTGATCTGAGCTTTGTTTTGATGATGTAAGGGCAACCAATTTCTATGGGCATTCCATTAGTATGGATAAGGAATGCATTAAATAACAACAAATTATGTTACGCAATAATTTTGAACTCTCAACTTGTTTCGGATGCGCACGTTTGCTTTCCGTCCACGCTTTCTTTCCAAATCGATATATTATTCAAATCAAAGCAGAAAATGAAAATATTCAAGTTCCCTTACATAATTTATCTGTCATAACACAAAATAAATAAAATGTTTTCTAAAATTCAGAACATAAATCATGCATAAGGTATTTTGAAATTTCTTTTGACTTTCCTTTTCAATGTTCATATAATAGAGTTTATGTAATAAAAAGAAAACATCAAAAGACAGGATATAAAAAGCATAAGAAAGATTTTTTTGTTGAGTGATCATCACTATCATCTGTAGGCTCCTATTCCTTATAATTTGGGATATGGACAATATGCATGCTTTTCGCCACTAAGTGCATTAAACAAAAGATTTGGCAGACTTCTTACAGCTTCCCTAACGCTAAAACCCAATGTTGATCATTTGGTTTAAAATACGCCATAAATACTCCAGATATTCAGTTTTGACGCAGCACCACACAATACAGATAAAAAACAATAAGCAACAATTCTAGAGAAAGAGATGATAATCATACGAAACATTTATCCAACACCTCTAACAAGGAGCACCAACATAAACCATTAACTAAATCGCTATACCTTATATCATAAATCAGTAGAGAAAGCCTGGAACTTAATAATAAAGCACTAGTAAGCGCCGTTAGACCTACATAGAGTACAGCTTTTCATTTCAAAGATATTATGGACCCTTATTTATTGTAGAGTCTGCAGCAAGATCGGTCAATGTCAAGATTGTTATCTCAGTTGCTAATATTAAGATATTACGTTGAAGATGGATTGTCTATAGGCTTCAGATTACAATCACGACTATATAATGATAGTATTATGCAATTCTGTTAAGTTCCTGAGGAATGTTTAAATGTTTCATGGAACAATGATGTCAGTAACGTTTGTTCTTGTGATTGTTGTTATTATTTTCGAAATAGTATTATGAGCTGGTTTAGCATTGTCCAAATCTATCCTACACTGTTACCAGCTGCCATAAGTAAGTGTAACTGTATTTTAAAGTAAAGTAGTCTGACAAGTAAGTAGACGGTCCAACTTATGGTAAGTCACCCATGGCAATGTCAGGGGCTTCGCCAATGCGTTGTCGACCCTGAGGCATGATGGTGAATCTCATCTGCATGTTACTTCACCGGCCCCTTATCTTTCTAACCGAAACCCAGATATATGACTGTACAGTAATTACTGTTCCCCTGATGAACTATTCTCTATTACTTATCAAAGATTTAAAGGATGATCAATTAGCTTGGATTTATTATTCTTCAAGATTTTTTAAGCTTCATTTATGACTACATATTACATGAAGGTGTCGAAACAAGCAACACGTTAATTACTATTAACGCTTACGCTTACGCTACAAGCTTTTTCATTTTATGGGTAGTTTAATATAGCAACCTACTATTTTAACCTATAAACTCGAACAATGGACGCAGAAAGGAAGTTCTTAGATCATAATAAAGATGTTCCGCAGCCTTGTGAGCTGCCATCCATTCAATCAGAACAGTTTCCCATAGCCAGATCGAAATCAAAAATCTCTCTTGTAAAAATTACCTATAATCTTCTGATTTCATACTTGATTAAATAAAGAACCACAGTATTTACTATTACTGTTTTTGCTGAATTATAGCTTTACTTTTTGTTTCATAATAATATATTTTTCTTTGCTTTAGTATGCTTTCTATAAATGCAATTTTCATAGACTATTAATTGACATTACTAATGATCAAAACAACTATTCGATGAAGATTTTGTTGGTTTACCTGCATTGAAATTTCGGTCACGATGTACATACGTCGTTTTTTGATCGAGAAGTGTTTCAGTTAGTAAAACACAAAAACTGGACTATTTCTTTTGATACTTCAATAACAGGCAATCATATTATGTGTCAATTCTAACAACTCCCATTCATGCGATGCATGGTATCGTTTCTTACCTATGACCAATTACGGTCCGCTAGCTGTTCAACGTTCAGCCATCCCAAGCTCTTACGGTATTTTATCTGTGTACCATCGACACGCCATCGTATTATGTAGACTGATGAGAACCTCTCTCTCTCTCTCTCTCTGTCACTGTCTCCTGCTAGCTGGCGATTGGTCAGATTACTTTTATTATTATCTGTACTTGTTCAAATGACATTAATGGATTAAGTTGATTGCGTGTGATGTAATTTTTGTCACAGCAATTATTTTCGTTTTTGGTCGTGAGAAATTATCTTTTGTTTATTTTTATTTGCTTTAGATTACCTTTCACGGGTATATTGTGGTAACTTTTCCACTTAAAGATTGCGACGGTTTGTTGAAAACTTTATGTATTGCACTGATATTGAACTCCTGGATAATTACTTTATACACGTGTAATATTCAAATTTATTATTGTTACGTACAATTTTTTGAATGACAGGAACGATGATTGCATATTTTATGGATAAATCATAGAATCAGTGGCTGCCATCAGTCTCCACTCAAGCGGGACATTGTGAAACCAGCCATCATCTGATGGGACCATTCACCATGGTAGACGGCAGTGTTTGCAAGAGACGATTTGTCGCGGGCGCAGTTGCAATGTTGTTGTACGCGCGATGTTATTGAGGAAGTGAGATATCTGCATTTTGTTACGGTTGAGTAATCATAACTCAATGCAGATCTAATTCAAGTCATTTTTTATACAGCGTGACAAAACATCTTAGCATGGTATGACAGACTATTTTTTTGCTAGTGGCAATAAAAATTTACAACCTATCACTATTCATAAAAGCCATGTATCACATATAAGCAAGATTTAGAATCTTTTCTACCCAGTACAGAACAATAAATCAGCTAACGACTTCGTATAATGTGTTATGTTTGTGACATAAGATATCAGATGAACGCCCATACACGTCACCTTTCACATTACATTAGTAAAAGCTCAAATGTCAGAAGATTATCGACTGTCCAGTTCTTATCCTACGCATATCTCATAATATTTAACTGTGGTCTGTAGGCGGTACCTAGCGATAGACAAATTATTCAACACAGCGATGTGAACCTGTATTATATAAAGTGGCGCCAAAAACTATCTAGGAAACATAAATCAAATTATAAATTCACAAAACTGTACAAACATGGATTTCTTAAATACGCACCTTCAAATGATGAGTCTCGCAATAGAGAACTGATACTACAGAAGTTCATAGAGCAAAAGACATTAAAATGTCTTTTGCTCTATCCATAGACCTAAAGGTCTATGGATAAATTTGGTAAAGACTTTGTTTTCAGATATCTTTTCTATTGAGATTAATTAATAATGATTTCAATGTCAAACTCTAACCTTCCAGAAGATCTCATGTCAGTTCTCCCATCAGCTATATTTCCCCGTCACAAATCCGACAATAGAATGGCGACTATAGATTGAATGCGGTCCATTTGTGAGACAATTCGTTTCGCAACCAAGAATAATTGGGTTCGGCTAGTATTCAGGGATTGTTTTAAGATGGGAGAATATTTAGTTACTTCATTGTTTCTGCAGTTGAAACGTTTTTACCAATACTGCATAATAGATATTGTGTTAGTTACATTATGCAATCTCACACTTCTCTTCGAGTGACAGCGTCACTCACTACATGTGTCATAATGCGAGATTATTACAATTTTAGTCGATATAAAATTTTACGCTTTTGATAAAAATTAATTAACTTTTGTAAAGGTTGTATAATTTATGAGTATATGAGATGCATTTTGGATTAGTTCCTGATAGTCTAGGTATTATTAGTTTTATAATCATGCTCAAATTATGTTAAAGGTCGGTTCCAGACCAAACAAAAGAAATACGGTAAAAAATACAATTATTTCGGAACATTTCAAAATTCTAAACCTCAAGAAGATCAAAATTACTGAAGCTAACACTATAATCATAATACCCATATTTAATACATAAAGTTCATGCGGCTAGCGATACTACGCGATAGCACATAAAGTCTTCAGTAAGTACGTAAAGTGCAATAACATCCTAACATTACGTTCTATTTTTACAGGTTGCAACTTCTACCCAGCTGGCGAATATCTGAAATTCGTGAGGATACCCGAAAACCTGCAAGTGGGAGATGAAGTTTTAAGAGTGGAAGTGCATCCGAGGTATGATTTAATTTTGAATATACTATTAGGTATTTATTTAACTACACTCACTTTAGATCACATACATTATTAATCACTTCACCCAAATGTCGAAGTATCGACCTAATTAATAATTAAAGAATACTAAATAAAATGCAGAATGTTAACTCCAAGAAAGACGACAAATTATTTAAACTATTTTCTACCATCAAATTGCTTTTACGATGCCGAGCTCATCCTCACATCGGAATGGCTCGCTAGATCACGCAAGAATTAATTCGGATTTTGTGTGGCGGATGTGCAATGACCTTTCTATTACGTATTTTCCTCAACGCTGTCATAGGACATGCATATAAGATTTGCCGGTTTGTCAACTTTTACACATAGAAACTATTATTTACTAGTTGTGGCCGCAACTTTACGCATTACGATTTTTTTTCCTTGAGCCGATTTTTTCTAAAGCCTATCTATTTTTCTGAGTTACATTACATTTCCTGTGAAAACCCCATTAGAATACTAGTACATTGTATACATACTAGGTAGGTAGGTACCTACCTAGTATTTTCGGAGATTAGCGTGTTCAAACAGATAAAGTTTTCAAAAATTATCTTCTTATTGTATTCTGCTGGACTCCCCACTGTAAATAGTTATTGTCCAATATTTTCAATGAAGAAACAACAATTCTATAATTTTATTATGGATGTTCAAACTATTATTACGAAAACTGAATTTAAAAACAAAAAAATATCCACGTTTATGTATCGAATACCGATGCAAACTATTGCAATAATATATATCTTTTAAACACAGATGGCGATATTCTTTATAAATATGTGTCAAGATTAAACATGACCTTTAGCTATGATATCATCGAGATAGCTAAATAACTTTCACATTAACGGTGAAGATAATACAGAGTTAGATAATCTTAGCGGGCATTCCAACTGCCTCTGTGTTACGACTTTTTGCTATTTCCTTAGCTGTGTTATGAGTTATCTAGCATGATTTTTATTTGCGTCTTCAGATACTATTTGACAAAGAGCACGGTTATACACTTCTTATGAATCAACAAAAAATATTCAATAACAAATTTTCAAATTCATAAAAATCTGTGCTTTTATTTAGTCTTGTGGATCACCCCAATTATCACAGATTACGATATGAGACGTTGACGATGTAAAGGCTGGAGTGGCGATTGTGTAATGCTGTCGGAATCGAAGATTAAGGCGATTTTTTTTTTATGTCGACAGTCATCGCTACGACTGCTACCAAATTAGCACTCTATTATGAAATCGGCTTCATTTTGTTCAGCCACAGTGCAATTGAATTCTTCTACTGGGCAACACGTCTACCAAGTCGTATGATCTCCTGAAGGATTTCCACCCCAGATCAACTTCGTCTGCTCATAGTGTATGAATTTGCATGCTAGTTTCAAAACCCATTAATTTTACAACGTTGTTTATCAAATGTGTCCTTAATGTGCTTACACGAGCTTTTTTGCCGTTTATTGATTCATGATGAGATTCCGTTTTTTGCTATTTGACAGTGATTACGTCTGTTGCATCACAAACGATGATGGTCTGGTATAACGCCACTTCCTATAATAAGCTTTCGTCGTTTTTCGAGGAATTTATGAACGTTGCATGTTCATGCTAATTTATGTATTTGTGTTCCATGGACTTATTGGCTTTTGCTTTTTGATTACATAAATTAACGAGGTCATTGTCGTAAATTGTACTTAACTTACTTTTTTTATGACTGCTATGCGATAATTTCCATTTCATAATTTACTTCCTTGTTCAGTAAAATCTCATTTATATCTCATATTTAAATGTATTGATCTACCAAAGCTTTATCTTGATGAGATAAAACTAATTATAATCATAAATCTAATTTACTAATAATATTTTTATTGAGAATATCTTTAGATATGCATGAAGTTCTAAAGAGCACCATTTGACTAACAACTGAATGCATTAAATAACCAACTTAATTAAAAACTGCAGACTTCCGTATTACATCAAGAAACACATTTATTTCGGGAACATGTACAGTGTATATTAGATGTTTTTGTTAATAGTTATTTTAGTTCATAACATATTATATCAGATTTCTGTTTTCCAGGCGTTAGAGTCTGACCATTCGTAGGTTCGTAACAGTTTTTTCCGGCATTTTAACTTGAATGCCAAACATTTGTAGTTGTTTGGGCTTACCACTTTAGGCCACATCATCACCATAGACCAATAAGTTGAGATTGTTATTACACAAACGTACAAGTTTATTGGCAGTGGTTAAGCCTATTAAAAGTGTCATGATCCAATAGGTCCATTTTCACATATAAAATATTTATAGAAAAATGTACTATATGACGTCATGACAAGGATCAACAGCATCATCATACAGTTAATCATTAGATCAATATATACCTTATCTCAAAAGCAATAAAGATGAGTTCTCCATAGGATTCTTAGTTGTCGAAGCAGACCTTTTTGATCTTGACAGCATTAATAAGGAGTAAAGAACTAAAGTTTGTAACGTGATATAGAAAGTAACGCCTCGACTCAATTATTTACAAATGCAAAGATCCTATTTAGTTACAATTAATTAGCATAAATGTCTTGCGAAAGGTATGGTGTAAGCAAAAGATTTGTATAAAATGTCAGGTTGAATTCAAATGTGATAGATTCAACTTTCTTTATTAATGGAATTGGTTTGGTTGTGCCTGTACTCGACAAAATAGTATTTATTAAACTTCACGAGGTTACATTAGGTGATTCATTATCTGATACAATGTTCAATATTCATTATCACAATATTCAGAATAAGTCTTATATGTTATACGTATTGCCAATTTATTCCATACTAAAGTTTCCGTCCTCCGGTTTCACCCACGTTCTAGAGGTATTTAAATATGTCCTGGAATTATTACAAAGACTATGTCTCTCTGCAATAATGTATCTTAAATGTTGTGAATTTTTCAAAAAGGTGAAAGGTGACTTCGGAGATTTTTTTATAATATTTGTACAGAATAAAAAGGTTTTAGCTGATATTTGGTCTTATTTTATAAGAATCATTATATCCTAAGGTTTTTTTTCCTCACATGGCTATAAAAGACAGATGACTGATACTTAAAAAGATGTGCGCACACTATTGTCATGTTTGTATTGGATGGAATTCGAACTTACTACCTGTGGCACCACTGTCAGTGTTTTAACAGAAGTTCTTCTCTTATTTTTTCTACACCTGTACTTTACATATCAACTTTTGATTATTATCAAATATTTTAACATTTTGGAGAGTTTAGTTTGTGAACTGAACAAAACATAAAACATTAATCACAAAACGTTTTGTAAACTAAGCTGAATGTTACAAATAAAATATTATTTTACTAACAAATATATTAATTATCCAGTGGTTTGAGAAACAAGCTTCGTTAATGATCAGTTAGGAAATCCATGAGTAATGTGTTACTAAAACGTGTGGCTAGATGGATAGACAGACATTAAGTGCTAAAGCTTTCATAACGATTTGAAATAAATGAGGTGAAGAAAAAAACCTAAATATGTTAGAATTGAATAAGCAAAATGAATTATAGGCACAGTAGTTGGTGTGGTAGCAGCGACGAATACTACCACCCCAAATAACCTCTAAGGTCTCGAAATATACGACTAAAGGGTATACCGACGACTACGTGCACTAATTTTGCACCAAGTGTTCAACAAAAGCATTTCCAAAAAGAGTTGGAGATAGACAGGCGGCCGTTAAAAACCTTCCACATCAATTTTAATACGTAATGCAACAAATGGGAAATTAGCATGCAATATTTAGGAACAGGGCGGGCCGAAGATGATGAAATTTAATAGATTCAATGGTACAGAATTATCTGTTTTATCATGCTAAGATTTTTTGAAACTACTCACCCGAATAAATATTAGTCCTTTCGAACTATTCTCCTGTGATATAGATCTGTATTATAAGCCGGGGATACTTTTGATCCTACGGGAACGTAGGTGAAACAACGGGTTCCACCCCGCTAATTAAAAATCTAAAACAAAATTGAATATTATCAATAAGGTACAAAAAGGCTTCAAATATGTGTTGTACTACTAGCTTAGTAATTCATATGCAATAGTGAACCGCCATCTTCCGCAGTAAAAGTCAATTAAGCCCTACAAGGCAAATTGCAATGCGGGTGTCGACACGGCTCTGCATTTCCTGTTTTTTTCACTTTCATTCAATATGTTTATTTATAGCTTATTTAAATTTAATCGTATGTTTCGTGATGTTGATGTCTTCTCTATTATATTTTTATTGCTTTAAACGTATGCGCATAAAAGTTTCTTACAAATCTATATCTATCTAACATATACTAGGTGTGTCCTTAAGTTAGGCATTACTTTGCGTAAAATTGATTCTAAATAAACATAACTTTGAAACCCTTTAGTACCTATAACTCCCCTAAACATGCTAAACATGCCCCTGGCTAGTTTTTAGTACATTCAATATTCCAATAACTGATACCTACTTTCGCCAAACATTTTAATTACGGAATGCCGATCGCACTGATAGCTCGTTACATTAACTCGCGTAATAAACCTGTTTTATATTTCAGTTTTCGTTTTTGTCCGATGGGTATAAATAAAAATACGATTTAACAGTTCACTTTTGATAAACGATAACACTGTTAAATGGGTTATGAATATTGACTAGTATAAATTACTTACATACCCAGCTTTGCTTGGATGCGTTTTGTGGATAAATTTAATTTTGAGTTGGTAACTTCTGAAAACGTTATTTGATAGTTCGGTTAGAAAGGTAAAGGGGTCAGCTATATTACAGGCACATGATACTTAAAATCTTTATGTCTCAGGGTCAATAACGTATTGGTAATGCCCCTAGTGTTGCAAATGTCTATAGGCAGCGGTGACCACTTATCATCGGGTGGACCGCCTGCCTGTTTGTCGGACTACTATAGATAAAAAATCTCCATTAGCGTTACAAAGGTGGCTGTCTGCTGTTAGGCTAAACCAAAATGCTAGTCAAGGAGGAAAAAATATAAAGCAACATATAGAATATATTTTATTAACCTCGAATAAACGATGTTTTCCCAATAATGTTGAAATAGTTCAGAGTTATGTTCATACTCAAAACAACATGTAACCATGTAAGATGGAAATCTAACATGTCCTTGTCTCAGTCCTATCTATGAACATGGTGTTAGATCGCCAATAACATAGGTAATATGGGCTTGAAGTGGTGTTTCCTGGACATCAATAACATGTAGGAGTGTGGAAACCATGTTTGAAGATAAAGCCATGACATTGACATTTAAAAACAAGCTCTAACCTAAAGCGGTGGTGGTTCGATGTTGAATGCAGCTGGGGCATGGTAATAAGCACATATTTCTGTCAATTAAGAAAGTCAAATCAACTACCTTTGTAATTTAAATAGAGTAAAAGTAATGTAAACGATATATATTTAAAATCTTTCATTTTGAGGACGACCGGAAATACTAGTATTTTGCAACACGGCATTCATGAAAAGTAAAGGCTATGTTAACGTTACATGAGTCTTTATTTAGTATTAGTCAATTCTCTACGCGCTACATTAATTTTAACAAAACTAGACATCACTTCCATACCGTTGAGGATGCATTACATAAAATAATAACAATTTATGTGAATTTTATAGCACAAGCATCTAGCAATGGAACCTGTACATATTCATTGCGTAATTCCGAGAGTAAAAGTGTGATGGCACCAAACTGTCGACAGACGTTCATCTCGCGGTCACTAGTACCGTTACAGACGAGCGGTTCGCGGGCATGTTCGTGCATGCGGTTAACGCTTACGCACCTGTTTGCGAGGTCACCTGTCATTTGTCAAAACATTAAAAATGTGCGCTGAAATGTGTGCTTGGCTTTTATTATACTTGTTTTTATTGAATCACTACTCCTAAATCTATTCTTGTAATGAGGAATATTGTGATTATTTAATAATATTCACGTTTAAAATATTCAAGTAGAAATGTACCGATGACTAGAAAAGTGGTTTCAATGTGAAAGCTGAAAGTTGACAGACATTGTAATGTAACATCGAAAATGTTTGAATAAATTTAGACAACAATATTAACATAACATTTATTCTAAAGCTTTACATGATTTTGCATGATTATTATTCAATGATTACTAAGAAATGTTTTTTTTTTTCAATACTACATTAATGCTGCATGAAATTTTTGAAATTAGGTAACTTATGTTAAGTAGGCTGGCAAACCTCAGACGGTCAGTGGTAAGTGGTCATTGCCCTCTATACATATGCAACCAGAGGCATCGCCAATGCGATGTCAACCCTGAGACGTGAAGCTATTAGGTCTCATATGCCAGTTATTAACACTTAGCACTGTGCACTACTGCGGAAATGGATAAAGTGGTAGTACTTCCCTAAACAAACTCTGGACTAAGAGCTACTACTTCCTCCACTCAGGGTGGATTCCTAGGATAACAGTTGTATGCATAAATGCCAATAGCACACATTCTATTCAGTTTGGAATCAGAGAACCGAGTATGAAGAATTTTGCAGGGTGTTTTAAATTAAGCGACCTATAAAAAAATATATATCAAGAACCTGCCCGTCTGTATTTATGGATCATAAAATAAATAATGACAAACCGAGCACTCTCATTATGATGTATTAGAAGATGACTGGTCATTTCGAACTATTGTCAATATATGAGGCTAAATACACAGCGGTGCTGATGACGATAGAAATAGGTTAAACTGTTTTCTATGTTATGTCATACGTATTAAGATGCCATTTTAATGACGTTTAATTTAACAACCTTTCACTGGCTGCGAAGAAAGAATAAATCTCTATATACTTCAGCTTGAAATCTAACGTTTTCCTGAATCTTACAGTTCAACTTGGCAGCCAATCTATCTTTTAAATAAAAACTTCTATCCATATTTTTTGGAATAGTCAATAGTATTTTTATTTTTATTATAATGAAGGCAGCTGGGACACTCAAACAAGGTAACTGTTTAATACAGATTTAAATATATCTGTATAGTCTACTTCTACTTATTCCACTACTATCAAATCATTCATGGCGTGAACATTATTCGCAGGAATAGCTACAAAAGTGAAAACTCAGGAACTAAAATTATACGACAACTAAATAGAAGCCCAACTGCGGTTACGCATCAATTTGTTTATTCAGACAATGTTCCTAGAAAATTACCTATCTGTAATAGCTTAACAATTTCATCTAGCTTTAGTACTTTCTATGTTATTATCTATGTCATAACTAATAATGATTGCGGTTTTACTGCTTGTTTTTACGTACTCTGTGGTACTGTTCTGCACGCCTAAGCTACTAAATTAATATCACGCATATTACCGATTTATAGGAAGTTTAATATTCAGTAATCAATCTGACTGATGTACATACTATTTTTGTCTATTGGTAACTCTACATTTTTATAAATCTTATATACAAGATTGGTGACAAGTTGATTTTATTATTATTGTACGGAACCCCCCGTAAGCATCTCCAACTTGCACTTGCCTGGTTTACTATTTTTCATCCCAGAATTCATCTAATTCCTAATCGTATCATCCTTTATTCATTCAATCCACCTTTTATTCGTTATATTTATCTTGTTTATTTTTTCTGCGTCATAGTGTAAACGACAATAAAATCTAGTTATCTAGTTGGTATAATGTGTGAAGGGTGTCCCAAGGTATATATTTATTAATTCCCAGATTATAAATTCATCGTTTACTCATACCAGTGCCGCTACAATGCTTACCAAATCGATGTAAAGCAGAAAATATTCACAACTTGTTAATTAAAAGTCGGCAAATTAATTAGGCTCACAAGACGTGTTGATTAATTTGATGATCCATTTACACAAGTCATTAAGTTAAATGTCAGTGAACCTAATATGCGCAACTTTTCGATTACAATCTCAAGTTTTGTAGAATATTAATCTATACTGCTTATGTCAAGGACGCATATTTAATTTTAATAATAACAGGGCAATTGGTGTACTGGTTATTCACCAGGGTAAGGGATTTAGGGAGTGAGCCCAAAAGCAAATACAATTAAAAAAGCAAATAATATACTTAAACCAGGTCAGTGTTGTTTGCAATAGGTTTTAATGCGGTTTTCTGCATAATTTAGAAAAATTTTTCCGGAAGGTGTATGCCGGAGCGACGGGTGGGACCCCTAATAATCTTTATAAGATATATTATGTAAAACATGAATTGAACGCATACCCAAAAACACTAATGGTTTGTCAATTTAAGAACATAACGTCTATTTATAGCCAGTTTTAGAGAGACGGCCTACTTCATCCACACTGACTATGACGTTCACGCACGCAGGTCGTATATTCGATTCCACTCCCGACAAACATCGGTACATAAACATGTCTGGTTGTCCTGTGTTTAATTGTAATGTTGTATAATGTTTAGTTGTCAATAAGCTATGGTAACCTTAGTACAAGCATTGCTTTGTTTAGGATCAGGTAACCGTGTGTGATGAATGCCCCTGGATATTTACTATTCTTATTATTTGATGTTGTTGACAACGGGTGCAATGTAAACATTCTCTTACGTATTTGTGTTAATGCAATTCTGATTGTCATCACAACACACCTGCAAAGTGCATGTTAATATGACGTGTCACAATCGCACGATGAGCGTCTTTATTCCTCGTTTTAGAACCGACGCCTCATTTTACAGGCTTTATAGATGTTGTTTATGTGACAAGGCCAAGAGAAATGTAAACAAAGGACTGCACCATGATAGATGTCTAACAATTTTATTTAATCGGCGAAAGATGACCAAATAATATATAAAAAAATATTTGGGTAATATTTCAACAATTTCGTTTTTTAGCATTGACACTAGATAAAAAAGAATGCTTTGCATTTCATAAAGAGTAAATTGAAAATACCATAGCAATGATTTTCTGTTGTTCCAGCTCAAATATTGGAGTAGGGACAAAACAGTTGAATTGGCTAAACACATATAACAACAATAATATTATAATATCTAAAATAATTGTTCTTCACAACTCTCAAATGTTTCCGAAATTGTTTTTAACTACCAAACTTTTAAATGATGATTAGAAATGTATCGCTAAAGATACGCTTACAACACAAGAGCCCAGTACTACAAAGGTTGCAAAGGAATCAGTCAGAAGATAAATCAAATATTTGACTCTATTAATATTGGTTTATTGCTCAAACCCTAAATCATTATAAAAGTCATTAAAAGATTAGGAGCACTGCGTTATATTAGCATGAAGTTGCGTAAACTCGCGTGTGTTACAACTGGTCACACGAACGCGATGTGTTGCTTCTGTTTCTGTTGTGCGTGTTATTATAAATGCATCTGAATGACGTGTTGTGTAACTATTTCTGATCGTAAATACATTACCTATCTATTTATTTACGGGGCGGTTGGCTTGGTAGACTCAGGGTTCGACCCATAAAATAATATTGAAATCATTTTTGGTTAGGAAAGACTCATAGTGCAAAGTTTCTCCGGGGTAGTACTACCATCATACCAATTTCCGTCGTGAAGCACCAGTGCACTTTTATTTCTGTTGCAGTTAGATAGGTAAGGGGAAATTACAGGAACATGAGACTTAACTTCATGTCTCAGGGTCAACAACGTATTGCAGATGTCTTTAGTGTTGCAAATGTCAATAGGTGGCAGTAGCTACTGACCAATAGGCTGCTCAGTAGTCATTAAAAAGCCAAAAATTCGCAAATCATGGGCTAGTTTATTGTTTTTACACCAAACATACGAAAATCTGTATTGAAATCATTCACTTAACTATAATTCATTGTTATTAGTTTTTACTCGTTTAATTTGTGTTATTTAGTATATATCTTAGCGTTTAGTTGTTTCTCCTGTAATTTTTGCATTGACAGTGATTCCCTGTATTTGACGGGGTACTCAGCACAGTATTATGTAACAAATCTTAAGCTTCCTTACACAATGTTCTTGTTGTTGTAAATCCTAATAAACAAAAATAAAAATAGTGTGTGGGCTAATGCAAGCTCATTGTATCTTGTGTAAAATCGCACCGAGTATCGCAAAGTCCTACCCCAGAACACTGCTATTCTAGTTTTTACTGTTTGGATATAAAGCAACGATAGCACATTTTTTACCTTAAGTAGTTTTCTTTTCTAGAATCTTCTTGTAAATTAATTAACTAACACAGGTAATGAAACGTTCAACGACACTAGTTCAATGTAGGAAGGTAATGATATTCTCAGAGGGTTCTCTTGGAAGCGTTAATTACAATTCATTACATCCGCTGCAAAAGTATCGATTACCTACTATTACTTATCCAGCATTATAGCTCTCGGTGGTCGAGTGGTATGGCTCAGGTACGGACCTGGAAATTCTAGATACGATTCCCGGGCTGGGCAAGAAAATATTAATGACTCTTTGTTTAAAAGTGATTAGCTGTAGCCCAAAATTATGTACTTGTGATTTTTTTTTTGTTTCCATGTGAAATATTCTTCTTTTTGCTTAAAATACCCACAATTTCGTACGCATTATTAATATTTATATCATATTAATTTTGATTAAAGAAGCCGTGATCCTGGGTAGTATATGCATAATATCAGTTATCTGGTACCAACATACAAACAGTACAAGCTCCGTTTAATTTGGGATCAGATATCAATAATTCACCGTGGCTAAATCACTCCAGATTCGACAACTTTTAATAGCTTAAAATGATTAGTCTAGTAAAGCATTAATTTAAATCATTATGAACTTGTTGATCTTCAAGCGTCATCTTATTGATATAATGATGCGTCAAATTTATGTTGACAGATGCTCTTAATAACATTGACGGTTGAAGGCCCAGCTCATCCGGCATCATTAAATGCTCTACTAGATTTATGGGACCAAGAACATTATGCGCAATCAACGATTTTTTACTATTTAATATTATTGAAGTGAAGAGTATAATATAATAATAATAAATAAATAAATATATATCCTGGGATCCCAAACTAAGCAAAGCTTGTACCATGATAACCAGATAACGGATATACTACATACGCGATGCTTCTTTTTCCTATTTACATACTTATATAGGTAGATATTTACACTTTTGACACAGAACAAACAGACATGTCATGAACACAAATATTTGTCCTGGATGAGAATCGAACCTGCGACCCGCAACTTGGCAGTCAGGGTCGCTTACCACCAAGCCTGTAGGCTTGTCATTGTGTATCTTAATCAACATTAAGCTACATAACCGCTGGAAAATAGAATCCCGTGGAAAGATTAATTCCCTCAGGAGCGCGAGCAACATTGCGTTGCGGAAGTGAGTAAACAAACATATAACAGCCGACATCCGGTGTTCAGACTTCCGGCCCGGTAGACGTGTGAATTTCCCCCAATTCACTGGTAATTTACATTAATTGTTATTGCGCTGGTTATTATGTCATTATAACACAATTTGATTGTTATATTTAACCATTTGAATGTGTTACGTGAGAGGTTAGCTAAGAAAAATTGGGTTAAGAGACTTTACTGTTGTTATTATTAAACGCGCCAGTGGTGGAGTGGTGATAAGCTGGGTTTAGAAATCGCTGGTCCTGGAATCATTCGCAGTTCGGGCAATGTTTTATTTAACATTTTTTTGTAGCGATTATGACTTGTAGCCCTTGATTGGTTGTGTTCGAGAGCCGGTGACAATGCTCACGAAACCTGAGGGAATGTAGGGTTTAGTTCTGAGACCAATGCCTACCTCTCCACGATGATGAGCGTGAAAATATTTGAGATATTTTGAAAATAATATAATATTTTACACCAATACGATCTTTTACATAGTGGACATTACTTACTTACTTAATATGGACACAGAATAAACAGACTCAATCATGCACCAAAATTTATGTCCTGGTTAGGAATCAAACCCACGGTAAGAAGACTATCTTACCAGTCGGTCAAAGTTGTATTCGGAAATACCTTGATGTCTAGTAAATCCAAATTATTTTAAGTTTGTGAGAATGAATCGACTTTTTTGCCGGAAAAATGTAACATACCTCACATATCTTGATGGCAACAATCGTGATGCGTAGACGTGATACTTGATACAATGTAACATGTTAGGAAGCCGTTGTGTAGTACGCACGCCTGCTCTCTTTCATAAAACACCGTGAGAATATGGCTTTATACAAACTTGTATTGTTTACTTACCATCATATTTAAGAACAATTTCAATCTACACAAAATTTATAAAGAGGAAAACATTTTTAGTTTAGATGAAGGAGAAATCCCTGAAAATCTCAATCTGATTTCAGTAAAACCTTTATTGATAGATAGCTACACTAATCCCGATTGAAAAAGGCTATGCTATAATTCTGTATAGGCTTGTGTTTGACTACAATCTCACCGTGGAAAGTGATGATGAGACCGAAGGCGGTGGCTACATGACGCCTAGAGCTGAGAAGGGAACTGGCTCTCATTTGCAGCTATCCGAACACAGAACAGTTGCTAGGCGACAGAAAAATAGACTACTTGTAAAGTCTTTTATAAATTTGAATTTGTTCAGCAATTTATGTTGGTGACTGTCCTCCATGAGACTCATATAATCTATTGCTAATTTCTGTTAGGCCATTTCGATATATCCGTTGATTACAATCGACATTAGATGGACTATCGTTCGATGATGCCATTTTCGAAATAAAAATAAATTATTAATGATTATAGGCTGTTTCGGAATGTCAACGGTTTTAAATGTCAGAACTGGAGATCAACTTTGACATTTTGTGGGTATCTCTTGACTAACTTATTACACATCATTGATTTAAATGAACTTTATTTTATTGAGTTTAAATAACATTTATTCCTGACAGTACCAATATTAATGTTACATTAGACTGCTATCTAGCGCTGAAGCGTGGAGTTACTGTTACGAATTTAGTTTGTGAAAGAGTAAGTCTCTCTTTAGTTCCTTGAATAAGTACAAGATGGCGTTATACACAGTATTGTAAATTTCTAAAACTCCATGGAAATGTTTTGATACTTATAAATTAACACAGATGTCATGTTATTAATTATTTAAAAATGAATTTACTGTTGTTCAAAACCTAGGGGGTGAAATATTGTTTAAATATTTACTACAATACCTACCATATTAACCTGCGAATATTAATGTTAATATATTCATCTAAACGACACGTACATAGATTTTAGTAGGGTAACAAAAAAACAATAAGGATAATAAAAGAAGAATAGTATTAATGTTTCTATTATTTATTTATATTAATATAATTATGTTCTAAATAAAGGTAATTAACATATAAATAAATAAATATCCTGGGACATTATTTTACACACGGCCATCTGGTCCCAAACTAAGCAGAGCTTGTACTATGGAAACCAGATAACTGATATACTACTTTTTTTTTCTAAATACATACTTATATAGATATTTACACCCAGACACAGAACAAACGGACATGTTCATGCACACAAATGTTTGTCCTGGGTGGGAATCGAACCCGCGACCTTCGGTTTGGCAGTCAGAGCGTTAACAACCAAGCCAACTTTATTTTCATTTTGAAATCCTATCACATGTCCCGAGCTACGTTCCAGATTTCAGTGAAATATTAATTTCGTAGATTAGCGTGATCAAACAGACAGGCAAATTTAACTTAACTAACAAAAATGTACGAATTTTGTTCTGTTACTCTCCTCACATCTAGCTTTTCTTTTTGGCAAATATGTTTAGAAAATAGGTATATACGTGGTTCTACAAGTTGACTGAGTTGTATAGAACCTACCTATACAAGAAGATAGATAGTAGTAGATTAAACGTACAATTACAAGGCAAAAAAGGAACAACATGTATACCAAATTTTATCCAGAAAAGATAATATAGATAGAAGTATATATCATGAAAAGGTTACAAAGCTAGACACCAATGCACATACTTTTATATTTACTATACGTATTTATGTTTTAAAAAGTCTTGACTAAATACGGCCTCTTAATTTAACAACAAGGACGTGGAAATTTATTTTTTATACATTTAAAGTAGTCAGCATACTTAAAAAACATAAACATTTTCAAAGATCCCCTTCCTCAATTTCAGGAAGAACCTGAACTTGCAGCCGGTTGACCGCGAAGAGGACGCCCATCTGTTCACCTACCGCGACTTGAACCGCACCCACGTGTCCGTGGTGCTGGCTCAGAGCGTCGACTCCCTGGTGGACAGCGACACGCCGCAGAACGTCGTCAAGTTTCGACTGGGATGCGATTTCGATACCGGGGATGATCTTGTAAGTAGCCAGTTATCGGTATCTTAGCCTAATATTATATATGCAAACGTTGGCGAGGATGGATGTATGGATTTATGGATGTTTCTTACTTTTTCACGCGAAAACATTCGAACGGTTTTAGATGACACTTGGGACTAGATAAATAATGCCCTGGAATATCAAATAGGCTACTTTTTATCCCGGACAAATACAACATCAGGAACAGGGCGGGGGAAGGCTAGTATTATATCTAAAGTTGTCTAGATCTTATAATATTTCCGATTTCAATAATTATTTCACTGATTATAATCCCGGGAAAGCGGATAAAACCGCGGGACAGAAGGTAATATGTAAAAACAGGTCCCAAATCATGTATGCCTGTTTTTTCAACCATAAATAGATCTAAGTTTAAACGCTCCTTTCTGTTGTCTCCAGTCGAGTAGAATACACAGTACAAAACAAATACAAATAGGTATCAATGAGGCTGGACGGACAGATTTTACGTTTGCCTTTACAGCTGTCGTCGTAAAAAGCGAAAAGAATTCTTTAAATGAAGTCAATGAACTGCGCTGGGTTAAGAACACTGTACTTGGACTAGACATTGTTTTGATCGGACTTGCGTAATGAGGGACCGTAAACTATAACTCTATTTGAGAAGAATATTGTTTTAGTTTTTTAATGGTGTGATTCTAGGCTGACAAACAAGCCATTCTCCATGGTCCATCTGATGGTAAGT
The DNA here is from genome assembly GCA_907165245.1 of Habrosyne pyritoides. Lineage (NCBI taxonomy): Eukaryota > Metazoa > Arthropoda > Insecta > Lepidoptera > Drepanidae > Habrosyne > Habrosyne pyritoides. The sequence goes on from OU015595.1 coordinate 497,039, forward strand.
GGTCACCGCCGCCTATGGACAGAAATATCAGACAAAGCCTCATATGCCTATAATTTCACCGCCTTCCTTTACGTTTGTATCCGAAACACAGAAGTATGAGCAGAGCTGGGCAGTTATATTTGAATAATTTTTAATTTAAATTCTATTTCCAATGCCTGACGCTAATTATGATAGGTACTTTGTAAAGCACATGCTTTGATGAATGAAATGAATATAAGTCCACTACTGCTCCACTGTGGGTAAAGATATGGTGGTAAAACTCGCCCGGACGAACACTGAAGTATGTATATGTATGGGCTCTATTACTATTAATCCACCGTTCAATCATAGTGTCTATAAAAGGAAAAATGTTTATCAACATTGGAATTTTGTGTAAATTATTAATGATGGAATAAATAATAACACAGATCGTAAAGTTCAATTCGAGATTCTCAATTCCCTGTAAAGATGTCGCGCCTTCAACATAGACTATTTACGCTTATTTGAACCACATTAACATAAATTATACTTTATAAACAAAAACACCAGTATGTTACATTGTACGCTATATAGGTTGGTACTAACTTGGAAGGAAATCGTCACATCCTTTTGAAGACAGAAATAATCTTCAATGTCATATACCCTTTATACTTATTTTAATTTAAGATACATCTTATCCCATCTAAGCTAACAATATGTTCCTATTTCACTTGATCTTAAATATCCTTAATCCTCCCATTTTTTAGAGATCTCTCTCTGCCACGATTTAAATATCTTGAAGACAGAATAAGAGGGTGTTTTAAGTTCGCTTTAATATTGCGTATTTAATTTATTTTTTCTTCGTTCCGTTTTGTGGTAGCGCCGACAAATACTACCGGTCAAACTCATACTTAGGTGACAAGTACAACGATGCCCACGTGGACTTTACGTCTTGTACCGGGTGGTCAACAAAAGCATTCCCAAAAAAGATCGGCATTAGGGGGCCGGCCAAGCAAACACACTGCGCCAACCCGAAATCATTGGGAAGGGACAACGCAGATTAAAAATTCAAAGTCTCATATCCTTAATATAGTCGACTCTATAGCTCTTAGTACTGACTTCAAGTTTACAGGTCATTTTAAAAGATTTGAGCTTAGCACTAAAAACCGTTAGATTCTTTGTTCTCAGACTCTAAAAGTGTGGAAACATTCTTAGTACCTTGCTAAATAATTTGCAATTGACGGTGTCAGAAATGTTCTTTAAACCCTAATACCCCAATACTACCAAGTATTACAGAAGTCAAAAAGTAATATTTAAATTCCAAATCATCGTATCGAGGCCAACAACAGTAGTCCCCATAGATGTATCTCTGCATAAGTACCATTTTTTTGATGCCTTAATCGTTTCCTTTTCTTTGATAATACGTACAGCTTATGTACTTTATCTTTGTTTGAATGCAACTTTAACAAGTATTTATTTAAAGGAAACTAGTCTTAAATCTAATAATAATAAGGAACAGTGAACTGCATTGAATTTAATGGCAGTTAAAGTATGCGCCCGCAAAGTTTTAACGGGCCACCTCTGGCATCCGTTCTGTCCTTCACCCATTTTACTTGCACCGGCCATTTTTATACTTTCGAACGGAAAACTGTTTGTTTCCCCGAGGACTGCGCAGTAACCTTCATTTCTAGCCTCTAAAAGATTCATTATAACATTTTGAATATTCATCTTCTAGAACTTATTTGTGTTGATAATGTTTTTCGTACAATAATAACAAAATGTTTTGTCTTAATACAACTTTGCTGTGAAATGTTAAGGGTAAATTGTAAACGTAAAAAATATTATTACTATAAAATGTTATAGCCTCATTAGCTATCTTATACATTTTTTTTTTAACATTTATAAGATAAACAGAATAAATAAAAAGTTATAAGAATGCTATATGTCATGATAGTAACTACGTAGGTATTCTTAGAGACAGACAAACGGACGGACGGCGTATGGTCAACACCATTTGTGTATGAAAATCACAATAAATATCCTGGGACTTTCTTTTTTTTTGTACATACGGCCATCAGTTCCCAAACTAAGCAGAGCTTGTACAGTGGAAACCAGATAACTGATATACTACATATACTACTTTTTTTTTCTAAACACATACTTATATAGATATTTACACCCAGACATAATGGACCCAAATCAGATTTTTGAAAACCAAAAGCATTTTTATTTACAAATAAGAAGAAACAAAAACTATTGAACGAACATTTCAAAAAGCCTAGCAGTACAAATCGAAAATACATGAGGTAACACGATATTTGTGATGTGTTTCAGATATCGGCGTATCTGTCGGTGACGGTGTACATCGAGGACGTGAACGACAACGTTCCTAGATTCCTGGACACGCCATACCACGTAGCTGTTGACGAGTTGACACCCACAGGTAAGATAAATACCATACCTATTTTTTTGAGGAAGCAGCTATCAAATAGTCGGGTCATCCAAAAAGAACATCAGACAAAAGATCCAAACAAAAGGGATTGGAAAGAAGGCGGTTGTTAATGATAAGATCAAAAGTATACCGTGTACAGAAACTACTCTACAACCACTTTATTGTCATTCTAGGGCTGACAATCTACAAGGGAATCCGCGCGTTTGATCGCGACAAGCCAAATACGCCGAACTCCGATATCCAGTACAGCATTATCTCCGGGGATGCAGATGGGCACTTCGCACTTGAGAGCTCTCACAAGCCTGCGCTGGTGTTACGGAGACCACTTGACTATGATGCTGGGGATAAGGAGTTCTGGCTCGGGATCATGGCTTCGGTAAGGGATCTCGGCCTCACATGTAACATCAGGCCTATTTGAAATGCTCAAACACTCAACGCTTTCAAAGATCGAAATGCTCCCGGCATATAATAATAGGACCTACCTATGGCGACCAAGGAAGTTCACCAGGGGACAGCGTTGTTTCCAATTGTAATTTTTATTTTTTGTCATGTAGCCCAAGGAACAGGCAGACAGTTCACCTGATGGTAAGTGGTTACCGCCTTGTATGGGCATTTGCAACACCAGGGGCTTCGCAATCCGTTATCGACCCTGAGACGCGAAGTTTGTCTCATGTGTTTCTCATTTTACCGGCTCCCTTACTTTTCTAACTGAAACATAGTTATGTGCACTTCTGCTTCGCGGCGGAATGATGGTAGTACTACACACTATGAAGTCTGTACAGTAATACTGTACCAATTATGGTAGTATGCAGACCAACTAAACAGGAATTTAATTTCGAAAACTTAACTAAAGTATGTCCAAGTTCTCTAAGATTGTCAGGTCCATCATAATTCCGATTATCCACATACATAGATTAAAACAGAATTATTATGCAAGGAATATCTTAGAAGTACAATCAAACCTGAAACATAATTTGGATCAAATAATTAAATTGTCAAATTAATAAGCTGCAAAAAAATATGTCAAGGTAAATAAAACCTTCCAATTAATTGGTCCTTTTATCCTCGAAAATCGAGTAAACCATACAATTTCAATTGATTACGTGATCATAAAAAATCCTGACCTACGGAGTCGTCAATCAATTTCATTACATAATTTCAAAATAGAGCGAAGTACTCTAGGTAGGTTAAAAAAATAAATCGACCCAGAGACACAAAGTTGTTAAGCTTAACGTAACTTTACCGGCCTACTTACCTTTCTGACCGAAACACAGTAATATAAGTACACTCCTACTTCATGGCGGAATTGGGTATTACTTTCATGTACCAGTCAATTCCAGTGGGTTGACGGAGTAAAATCATATAGCTTGCAAGTTTGGTATTATCATTTATAGCAGACAAGTTACTTGTCACGTGCCTAGTTAAGCAAACAATTGACAGTGGGTTGCCAAAAGATGTCAAATAATACAAAGAACACACGAAAAATAAAGAAATAATGCATAAAAATCGAGGTTTTGTCTGTATTAGTAAGTTCAAGAGATTTGTAAAATAAATGTAAAACTATAAAATAATAAACGTATATTCTTATACATGAATTATTAACATTTATTTATATATACATATAATAAATATACATCCGAATCGTGAAACCTTAAAAACATTAACATTTATTTAAATAACCGACCGATCAAGGTAATTTGCATATATCGTATACCTGCAATGTAAGTACGTGCTGCTACTTTAATAAATACTGTAGCTAGCAAAACTGTATAATATAAATAATTAGATAAGCCTTTTAACCTAATACGATAATGGATAAACCTAAAAGATTTGATTTCACTAAACCAACTTATTAGTCTATCATCAGCAGAAATACCTGATCACTGTGCCAGGATACCATTTATCAGAATGTTCTTATTAAACTCTCAGGACCGAGGGTCTCCGCCGCGCAGCTCCAACACGACGGTGCACGTGGTTGTGATCGACAACGACGACCTGCCGCCTAAGTTCACGCAAGACATCTACAAGACACAGATACCGGAGTTCTATCCATTACTGGTATGTCATTATTAATATATGGTACTAGCTTCCGCACAGCAGTTTTCCTCGAGAAAAAATTCTCAATATAAAGGATAGAACATATTCTTCCTGTGTGCCAAATTTCACAGAAGTCCGTTAAGTCGTTTCAGCAAGTGACAGTATAGGACTCATACTATGTATCACAAAACAGTATTTAAATCTTGGTGTATCTAAGGTCCAAGCAATAGTTTTTAGGAATCTAATCGATCTTTGATCACACTTTGCACAAGAAGATTATTAACCATTGTCATTATGCCATACATTCCATAAATTACAGGGCAAGCGAATACACAACGAGCTTCTCTTCGCCGAACCTATCCACGCCTTTGACCAGGATCTTGGAGTAAATGCAGATCTCCGCTACGAGCTGATAACTGGGAATGAAAAGCGACTATTCTCACTATCACCACTAAATGGCACACTGTTTCTTGAAAAGGAGATAGATCTGGATGCTGACAGCGGGATACCAGGTAAAATATGAAACTGGATAAGAAACAGTTAATGATTTAAAAAAGAATCCATAATTTTATTTCGAAAAAACCGACTATCATAAAATCCATGGAATTAAAGTATAAAGGAAAAATGGAAGTCATACACAAAGTGGGATTAAGTATTTAATAATTATATCACTGTCTAAAATTTTCCAGGCAACACGTTTATGCTGCAAATCCAAGCATCTCAAGTGGACAACCCGCTTAAGACTGCACAGGCGAGGGTGGAAATAGAAGTGCTAGACCTCAATGACAACCTACCAGAGTTTGAGGTTGATTTCTACAACATTAGTATTGTGGAGAACTTGCCAAATGGTAATTGTCATATGAGTGTATTATAGTCTATAATATTGAGCTCGACTTTAGATCGGAGCTAAAGTAGGGAAGAAGTTTTGATTTTAAACTTTCTCCATACACTGGATCGGCCTAGATGAGAACCGTATTTGTTGGTATTAAATAATAAATAGAGCTCAACTTTTGACTTTGCAATTATAAATTCAAGAAAATACTATGATATCAATATGCTCTACATTTTAGGCTTCAGCGTACTACAAGTGATGGCAACAGACAAAGATCAGGGTGATAATGGAGAATTCACATATCAACTGAAAGACCCCGAAGGCGCTTTTTCTATTGATCCAAGATCTGGCTGGCTTACTGTTAGAAATCAGGTGAGTCCTTTTTCATATTGAAATCATAATGTCTTGTAGTAAAGCATGGGATGATGAAATCATCTCTACAGATGATTAATGTTGGCTAATACATACATAAAACATAAACTAAGAAGGATGGGCGTTTACATGCAACAAACTTTTATTTCAACTTTCAGACGGTTTTAGACAGAGAGCAACATTCGTCTATACGAATGAAAGTCTACGCTAAAGAGAAAAACCCAAGTGTCGTCGGAACATTTTTAGATAAGCAGCGCATATCCAAATACCGCAGAAATCCCACTACACCGAGAATACCTGTAAAAGAAAAAACTACTTATGTGTTCCCTGACAAATTAGGAACTAAGAGTGAAAATATAGATTTCGTTGGTGAACAACTAATGTCTTATGTGACTGTTGAAGTAACTTTGCTCGATGCAAACGATAATAACCCGGTCTTCGTTCCAAGTAATCTTTACGAATTTGTTGTAAAATCTAACGCTAAAGTTGGTACTTACATTGGCAAAGTTAAAGCTGTTGATCCAGATTTAGGTAGAAATGGAATTGTTCTTTATGATTTACAAAGAACAAGTAACTTAACAATAACATCACCATTTCAAGTTGATCCCAAGACTGGTTCAATAAGTGTAGCAGAATCACCAATAGTTCAAGGAAGGCATGCCTTATTTATTGAGGCTTCAGATCAACCAGCTAACCCTAGTGAGAGAAGATATTCTTTATCTGTTGTAACTATTGATGTAACAAGAGCTACTAAAGGTAAACAAAGCATTTCAGTAGTATCCCTATTCCGTAGAAATGTAACCAGAACCTACATTTCATCACATACTTTTATTTTCAGGTCCAAAACCAGATAAACCAGATTTTCTTGGAGCACCATACGAGTTTTGGGTTGGTTCAAATGTTGGTATTGGCACCAGTATTGGCCAAATACGGATCAATGATGCAATGGAAAAGAACGATGTTTCTTATGATCTACTACATAGTTATGAAGATGGAGGTATATTCAAAATTCTTAAACTAAATAATGTGTATGTGACTAATGGTGTTATAACTCTATTTTCAATTACAGTACCATTTGCTGTTGAAGAAAGATCTGGAGTAATAACAGTTATAGAAGAACTGACAAAGTTCAATCGTCCAATGTATGACTTCGAAGCGGTGGCTATGCAAGAAAATGGAAACGTAACGATAGCTACTAACGCTACAGTACATGTTGTTGATGTGAACGATGAGAGAGGTGTTTTGTTGAAGTAATGAATATTCTAAATTGTAAAATATATATGACAAAAAGGATTTCACTAATCGTGTGTATTTGTTTCAGAGGAGCACATTCACCTCTGGTATTCCACGTTAAAGAAAACATTGCTGGTGCGACAGTGGGACAAATATTTCCGGTTAATATAAGTACGCTTTCAGTAAATAGCACAGGAAATATAAGGTTCATTATAGCTAATCAGCAGGATGTTACGGATGATATAGCCATTGGTAAAATACTTCTCTATTTTAAAATGTATGATGTTCTTCTTTCAGTTACTGTTTATAAAATATTATTATGTTTTCTAGGTCAAGACGGAACTATATTTGCACAAAAACCTTTAGACAGAGAAAAACGTGAGACATACCGAATGACTGTCATCGCTGAATTTAACAAAGGAATGATTTCGGGCGCTGGAATTTATCAAGTTACCATACACGTTGACGATGATAATGATAACCCACCCGTGTTTGAATTGCCAACCTATGAAGGTTTTATAACCGAGAATTCCAGAAAAGGAACTGAAGTCAGGATGACAAACAAAATTATAGCTAAAGATGCGGATGTGGGACAAAATGCTATTTTTAAATATACACTCTTTGGTGGAGGACATGAATTATTCGACGTTAATGAAGACACTGGAGTTGTAACCTTCGTAGGAAAGAAATTAGATAGAGAAGAAAAAAGCGCATATTTACTGAAAATTGTTGCAAGGGACAGAGGTGGTTTGAGTTCAGAAGCTAAGTTAACTATCAACGTCGTGGACGAAAACGACAATATTCCTAAATTTAAACAAATCGTTATACCATTTGGTGAAAATATTGAATTGATAGAGTTAGATGAAAAGTCATCTATTAAAATATACAGGGAAAGAAAAAGTAACGGAAGCACTGGAATAACAAACGTGGAAGCAAGACCAAAAAATAAATTTGCTCTAAAAGTTGAAGAATTAGGGCCGTTGTTCTTAGTTCCGGAGAATGTAGCGATAGGATCTACAATTCTTAAATTAAGCGCTCTAGATATGGACAGTGGTGTAAATGGTCAAGTCAGATATGAGTTTGTAGCAGAAGTGTTTATTCCTCCTCATTCTAAGTCAGCAAGTACTGGTCAAGTGAAAAGATACTTCGTTATCAACGAACGACATGGTCATATTATTGTAGCAAGAGCTTTACCACCTGAATCAGAATTCAGATTGAATATTTCAGCGTTGGACGGCGGGGAACTAAGTGATAACGTTTCAATCAGGATCTATATTAAGGATGTAAACGACCATTTCCCCATGTTTAAGAAATCATGGTATAGTTTTAACGTAGAAGAAGCGCAATATACAAGAAGAGTTTTAGGAAAAGTTGATGCGACAGATGCCGATTTTGGTCAAAATGCAAATTTAACTTACTTTATTCAACCGACAAACAAAGACTTGCCATTTGAAATTTCACCTCAAAGTGGAGTATTTAGTGTTAATGGTGAATTGGATAGAGAAAAAGAAGATAAATACATACTCACAGTTGTAGCTAAAGATAATGGATCAGATAAGAAATTATCATCTTCAGTGAGTGTAGAAGTTCAAGTACTCGACGTAAATGACAATGCACCAAAATTCTTTGCATATGATGAACTTTTCGAGTGGAAACATCCAGAAGCAAATGGACTATCCAATCATAACTTTGAATCCGTCATGATGATGCCAATATACAAAGCTACGTTAGAGGAAAACGCTCCTATAGGAGCAAGAGTCACTAGGGTATACGCGAATGATTCAGATTTTGTCGGAAATGGAAATGGACTAATCCTTTACAGCTTACCACAGAGAAAGAATCAGCTTAATCTTTTTGCAATCGATTCTAAAGAAGGTATCATAACTACGACAGGCAGACTGGATTATGAAACCCAGTCTGTGCATAATGTTACTATAGTGGCATCAGATTTAGGTTCCCCCAGTTTGAGTTCCACAGCTATGTTAGTGCTGACAGTAACTGATGTACCTGATGAAATCGAAGTATCAGATAAGCCTGTGTTTATATCAAGATATTATGAATTAGAAATCGAAGAAAATGTGCACACTCCTGTGGAGTTGTTAACGTTAAATCTTACGGAATACTACGAGAACTTTAAAATGAAATACTTTATTCTGAATGAGAATGACGCGGATGTGAAGAAAAGTTTCGTGATCGATCCTCGGAATGGTACATTGTATCTGGTCCGAAGTCCAGACCGTGAAAAGAGAGACGTTTACGAGATAATAGTGAGAGCTGAGAGGCAAAAAATCAGTAGGGAGCTACCACATATGATATATCCAGTTTCAGATGACGTTATGGAGGGAATGACTAAGTTTGATGTTAAAATTATTGTTAGAATAAAGGATGTGAACGACAACGCTCCTAAGTTCACAAACGGTGGTAGACCTCTGGTCACTGCTATTCCCACTACAGCACCTTTTGGGTATCAAGTTATAAAGCTGAAGGTCAGTTGAAACTAAAATCTCACCATTTATATATTGTGTCACTATTATTTACCATCTTTAACACAATAACACCGCAAAATTGAACAATTTTAATATTTTTTTACAAATTGAAGACTCGAACGTGTCGGCCATTCCAATTTTACTCGTTGTGCTTTGAATATTAATTCACAAGGCCTACGACCTGATTGTAAAATTTTATGTTACCTGAAATATATTTTTAGATTTGACGTACATAATGACTATTTATATTTCATTTGAGCTTTTGTTATGTAAATTTATTCCTTATCATATTATGCTTATCTCTGAAACTATGTATGTCCAGAATTAGATTGCATTATTGAACACTAAAATGAAACTAATAACTGCCAGGGGAGCAATCTCAAAAGACTAAAAGACAGATCATTCGAAGTGCTTGAGATATAAAATAATTAATTGAAATCTGAACACTCAGGCAACGGACCTGGATTCCGGAATCAACGCGGACATCCGCTACCAGATCATCAACGAGCAAGCGCCGCGGTTCGCCATCGACGCGGTGACCGGTCGCGTGCGTGTCGTGGCTGCGCTTGCTAGGGATGCAGGGAGGGTGTTCGGATTCGACGTTAAGGCTACCGATAAGAGGGGGGCTGACGACGGCAAGTCAGCTATTGCTAATGTTTTTGTAAGTAAAATCTTATGTTTAAAAACTATACAGGCCGTGGCAGGTCGTTCATAATTCGATGCATTACAAACACATTATTATACCTGCATATTACAAGAGATTTAGTTATAGATTCTCCTTGGGAAATACTTTTGATTACCTCTTGATTGAAAGTATATAGGAATAGTGCACGTCGCCATCGATATTCTTTTCAGCTACCTTATTAGTTTTATAGTTTCGATACTTGTTCTAGTCAAAAGTTTATTACTTAATCACAATGTACAAAGGAATAAAATAATTATTTATTCAAATTATTTGTGTTTGGAGAACTATTTAAAGGTAAAGATCCCGTTATAGATCAATTACAAAGATTTAGGTCACTATTGCCACAAAAAAATAGTAGAAAGACACTATTTATATCAAATCTCTGTTCAGGTGTATGTGCTAGACGAAAACAAACAGCTGGTGCTAACGGTGGGGGCAAAACCAATGGAGGTAGAGAAGCAGATCGAGAATATCACGCGTTCTCTAACCGGCATGACAGGCTTTGACATCAGAGTACGGCGACTTGAAGCCAATATGAAGGCTGCTATGGATGGATTTGCGTAAGATTATATTGTGTTAAAGAACTTTATTGAACTAAGAGATCAAGTACGTCATATATTTTTTATTGTTTTTCAGGACTGACATGTACATTTACGGTGTAGATCCTTTATCTAATGCCATCATCGACATGGACGTGCTTCAGAAGTAAGTACCAAATGTTTTGCTAACTAGTGTTGTAACTGTGAATGTGTATGAACTACTGATCCAATTTCTTAAAATCTTCGGATTCTATTTCTATGTTTTCGTACAGAGATAACATTAGATCCCTCGGTAACCGAATGAAAATGTGGGACGGAACTTAGTCTTTAATATGGTCTATAACATGCAAGAATCTTTAATATTATTCTCAACAGATCTCTGATGAAACGTGAGACAGAACTGCGACACGACCTCGCCGGCTTCAAGGTGCTTGAAGTGGGTGATACAACGATGGTGCAAGCCAGGAGTGGGAAACTTCTTAGTACAATGGAGATCAGCGTGGTGGCACTTGGCTGTATTGTATTTGTTGGAGCTTGCACTACAGCCGTCTGTGTGCTTTGTGTTCGTAGGAGTCGGAGGTTGGTCTTTTTTACTTTTCATACAATATATATATTTTCGGCTCCTAGCGCACAGGTAATCTAGAAATTAATGGAGGCCACACCTGCGTAAAAGCACTTTGATGCCCGGATTTGGGAAAGGTATATAATTTTACTAGTAAGTTGTGTTGGTCATCATAAGATACAATTAAATGAAATACAGTGGACCCCCGCTAATACGGCCCCTGTCTAATCCGGCACCCCCTGTAATCCGACATGCCTATCACTGTTGAATTTGTTGGAGGCCATATGCATTTGGGTATATACTGGCACAGTATAAATGCAAAGTGTTTGTAATCTATTCGATATTTGAGTGTTGTTCTTTGAGTGTTCAAGTGTCTTTGACACAAGCAATAAATGTTCCTGGTAAATAACCACTGTTTAATTCAGTATTTCCATTTGAATTTGGGTACACAAACATTATTCAGGCAAATCTTTAGATAGTATCTAATCATTTTTATCTGTAATTTTAAATAAATAAATTTCGGGACTCTTAAGCAGTACTCTATAGTCCGACAAATTCGATAGTCCGACACTGCCCTGCAAAACGTTTGTCGGATTACCGCGGGTTCACTGTATATTTATCCTAATAGACATTTACAGGCACATATGAATGGTCAGACTCTAACGCTATATTTATCAAGTAATATCCATCCATCAAGTTAAAGTACTTATTTTACGTACCTAGCGTGTAGAAACTTAGAAATATTATATTCTTTCCGTTGCATTTCAGAACTCATCATCATCACAAACGAAAGCACCACTATTACATTTGAGACCACTATCTTTGCTTACACTATCTAGTAATAGTTTTTATTTACAAATTGTGTTCAATTTTATATTAATTTATATTAAATAAACAAATAAATATTTTTTACAGTAGAATTATTTAGCACGATTCGTGTAGTTAGTATTCTTTTGCACTATTTTCTTGCTATTCACGCTTTTCTATCTATTGTAGACCTTGTAGAACTATTTAACTAATACTTTTAGATCGTTCTAATTGATTTGAAGCAATTAATCAGTACTGAGTTGAATCCGAGTTCTAAATAAATAAAACGCTAGATGTGACAATTATCCCCAAAGAGGTGGGTAGGGGTCTCAATACCCAAGTTGCGCCGGAGGTAGTTTGAGTCCCTAAGTGACTTGCTAATTCCCAAAAAAACTTAAATTGTATTTAACCTAACCCAGACATCGAAGTTTTAACAGATAACAATTCATCATTGAGGCAATAATGCTCTATGGAATGTATAAACATTCCCAAAAAAATTGCGTGCTAATTATTTATCATGGATTATCGTGGTTAATTTATTTTCAAATCGATTTTATGATGATTAATAAAAATATGAAGAGTATAGTATAGATAAATATAGTACATATAACATATTAGCATAACAGATTAAACATTGAAAAAACTATTGTGTATTTTAAACCAGATAGAGCTATGCTAGTGCCTCATAGTGCAACATCAACTTTAAGATCTATTTCTCATCATATTTAGGACTCTAGCTTTAACTATTTTCCACTCACTGACCCTGTCTTTTGCCCTAACAGAAAACACCACAAACCATATTCCCAGCAACGTCTTAACGCTTTCTCAACTGAGCACCTAACTAAGTACGGAGGCCTCTTTCCTTCTGGGGCCAACCAGTGCCAAGAACTGAACCAGTCGTATAGCGAAGCGGATTCTTATATCGACGTTATCAACCATAACGTGACGAAGAAGGTGTGTCCTCATGGAAACACCATCGAAGAGTTCGGGAAAGCACACCAGAAATGTGTTAAAAATCAGTTCGGGGATGGATCAGATGTCTTCAATCAGAAACACGAGAGGATGTGCATCAAGTTCAATCAGCGACCCTTGCAGAAGAGGTAAGTTATATTTTGGTTATCTTAATGATTAAGTTTTTATTTTATACTTGCATGATTCTTGGGTTAGAGAAAATATATTTATTTGGGATGAAATTGTATATTTTTGATGATCAATGGAAAAGCAGGAACAACAATTTATGAGTATTGATAAAATTTTAATTAATTCTGCAACCTGCATGGTAATTTATATTAATAGTGCGTTAATGGAGATTAAGTCTCACATCCTGCCTGGACTTGTAATTAAAAATATTACTTTCGAACAATAATACTTCCTTACTTCTTGAAGCTATTTACGACATAATTCAATATATTATATTAAACTATTACTTGGTGCTATTGATGGTATTATAACACGGTTTCTCTTGCCCGGCTCTCTAAAACTATTATAAATAAATCTTGGTTGGAAACCAAAACTAACGCTTGCATTTCTACAATTAACAACTGCCCTAATCCTATAGATCATACCAACTAAACCAGTAACACATGCCCACATGGCCGAACAACATTAAACACACATACAACTCCACATGTAGGAAGGGGCAAGATACGTCCATAACGTCCGTGAATTCCAGTGGACAGGACTCTGGCATCGCGGACGCGGTGCGGTGTCCGTGCGGACAATCCAGCCTGCACACGTCCGAGGAGAGCAGCGGGTATGTAGTATAACAGGTCTATTCGTTACATAGCTAAAATCAGAGTTTAATACCCATTGAATATGGTGGATTCTGCCTTGATAGGTATGTACTCCTTTATATTGGAAACCTTCTCAATGATCTGAATAAGATTTCGATTTGGTTATTGAACTGACATCAAATGTATCTTCTTCAGTATTATTGAATATTACCGTATTGGCCTCATTATAGAAAAACGAAAGAAAGGTGACAGGTGTATAAAAATAATTAGGAGCAGTGTAATTCTCGAAATAAAATTGTATGGATAGCCTTATTTCTTTCGTAAAGAAATTTACATGTGGATCTACTGTTACTGTACTGTAAATAACGCGTGTTGCAATTTATTATATTTTACATATATTTTACAAAGCCATTGCAATCAGTATTCTATTATTTAGTATATCTATGCTGTCATTCAACTCGATGCTTTCCTTCCGCTTTTCATCTGTTAAATAGTAATAGCTTTCGGAAAGCTCTTAAAATTATTGGCCAATTTACCGTTTTTTACCTGCTTGAATACAAATGCAACGAGGTTTAAAGAATTATTGATCCTAAACATAGTCCTCTTCTAATATCAAATGTTTCTTAAGTTCCACAAAAAATAATCACTCGGACAGTTGCAGCTACGAGGACTCACTGAAATCCAACCACAACCAAGAACGCAAGACCTACCGACCCGAGCCTGAACCGAGGTTCCTACGACGAGCCTCTTTCGCGCACCAACCCCTCGATACCAGACAGTTCAACTACCGACGACAGTCCTTTTCCGAGAATATACAACGGCACTTCCCGACCTTTGAGCGAGTCGGCACAGCTGCTATCACAAGGCAAATATCTACTCCAAACGTAAACAGCGCTACTCAGTCTTACTTCCTCAATGGGAAGAAGAGGCAGGAGCCGAGAAGAAAGGAGGTTTTGAATGAGCCGGTAGTAGATTATGACCATAGTGAAGGTGAAGATGTGTTTGATACAAGGATTGAAAGGAGAGCGAGTAAGAGTCATAAGCGAGGGAAGTTTGTAGATATGGGACAACCAACTGTTTTTGTTGCGTCGCCCGCTGCAGCCGAATTGATGCGGCGACAGGGGAGTGATAGACTTATGTTTGCTAGACCATTATAGCTCTAGTTTTGCTGCAGCTATAAACATATTTTAGGTCGCGACAAAGGTCGCGTTGATGGTATAACCCTTAATTTGTTTCAGGTCAATAAAAGTCAAGATTTTTTTTACATTTTCGATATATTATTCAAAACGTTATTTCTACGACGTGATAATTATTTTAATCAGATTATTAGGGATACAGCTTTCTGTCATAAAATGATAGTCCTGTAAGATGTGATAATTTTCGTTTCTGTATTTGTTTACATTGCTGTCTGATTTACTGACGTTTAACAAAGTAGTTAATACCTAACTAAAAGAAGTCAGTGCGATTAATGTCGAGACATAATAATAAGTTTCTGTTTAGAGATATTTATTGAGATTATAGATTTACGGTACTTAAAATACTCATTAAAATTCGCATTCTTACGGCCTTTGTGAGAATGCTGAATTAATACTGATGCGGTAGAATCAAGGTTTTGGTATTTATTGTTATTTAAAGATGATTATAAAATTATATGTCTTCAGAATTATATTCTTTGCTGAATCATTCTAATACTAGAATGAAATAGAATACGTTATTGCTCGTTTTGTTTTATTTTTACACTTTGGCAATTTATTGTCAAATTCTTTAAATAAATGTGTGTAAATACAATATGTAGATAGAAGATTAATTTTAATAGCTTATGAAAATCGTCGTATTTTTACCTTATTACAGCTTTACAATTTTGGGCTTTATGCCACTACGAATAAGAAATCTTCTCAGTTTTAAGCGTGCCATTTGGATGTCTTCAAGTGACAAAAGGGAGACTTAAACTTAAACGTTATTTTTAACTGATTAACCACCTCTAAGTAATATAATAATATGTAAAAATAATAATAATTGTACTTTTTGTAAATATTGTTTAGTTTTTAAGTATTAAATTGGTTATTTAATTGTCTATGTAACTTTTTTTATACTCATAACAATCCCAAATCTTATTAATAATGCTATTAATGCGTAATTGTACTCGTTTTAGCATTTTCATTAAATGTAACAATTTATCAGTAGTTGAAAAGGATATAGGGTATATCTGAGAGCGCGGGTGAAACCGCGTGGGCGTCAGCTAATCATGCTATATAAATGTGATCGTCTGATTTTTTTTAGTCAATCATGCATAAATGACTAAATCAAGTTATATAACTTTTATCCTATAAAATATTTTGGTTCCACGGTAACCCAAAGTGGAAGCTAGGTTAAAATAACGGTCAAAAATTACCATTATTACTTATACTTTCAATATTGATGTTAATTATTTAAAAAGTTAACAAAGCATTCGTGTATTGTATTTTAACAAAGTATTTTTTCTCTTGTGGTCCTAAAAAATTGTTTAAGGGTCACTGAAAACAGTGTTTGTAGAATCGGACGTTAGCCTTATAAATCCCGTAAGCCAGGGGCGCACGACACACATTGACCCGAAAGGGGACCAAATTTGAGAAATACTCCCCTTACCAACCCACTTTGTATGTGTCACAACAAATTATTCAAGGAAATCCTGAAACTCATCTGGTGAGGAACTTTCCTGTAGCTCTAAGAGCTGTTTTTTCCTCACAAATAAGCTGATGGACCACCAGATGAAAATTGACCATCGGCACATATGGACATTTGCCATCTGACATTTGATATAGCCGACTGTTGCCACTTCAGTCTGGCCTGAAAAATCTGTGACTTTAGTTCTTTGGTCTGAAATTACGTCCATATTAATATGAATTTAAAGATAGTATGTAAATCTGTTATCCGATAAATCATAATATAAGCTCTGCATAGTTTGGGATCAGATAACCGTGTGTAAAAAGATAATTAAAACAATGATGTTCCAAAAAATGTCAACCTACAATAAAAAAATTAAAATGATCTGTTTCCAACCTATACGTTAAAATCCGCTTCACATATTTCCAAATAGGAAATATATGTATAATAAAAGCAATCGTAATCAATTGTAGGATTTGTACGCAAATGGAAGCTCTCACAGAAATATGTCGAGAGTAATATGAAATAGCATACTATAAATAAAAACCGACAACCGAAAACAAAAAGGGGAAATATGGATGTTTGCCCCTTTGTCATGACTATTGTATTTTGGGATTATAATATGACCATATTAAGGAAATACCTTAGGATTTTTCAAGACCGTTTTAACAAATAAAATCACAGGCACATTTTAATTGCACAATTAAAAACTTGGGTGTTGCATTTATTTAAGTGGCGGTGAGCACTTACCTCCAGGTGGACCGTATGCCTGTTTTTCGGCATACTTGACATAAGAAAAGAAAATTTAAAGTAAAAGTGAACTTATGTCCATTTTTTTTTTGCAAACCATCTCGTCCAATAAATTTAAATTAAACTGCCTTCTACATAAAAATTAGAAAATGAATAGCTATTAATCTCTGTCCGGGGTTAAATCCGGACGGTTAACAACGGGTGTCCACAGCGGGACGTGTCCGGGGCAGTCCGGGCGGGAAGGACGGTCAGTCTAGTCCATTCATGCCGGGGGGTCGGTGACCTTACCACGTCACTTGGAAATTACTTGTTTAAAGACACCGCAGCCTTGCTAGATATCAACAATTTAGGATGGAAGTCACTTTGCGGAAACCCGCTTTAAATTAGGTTTAAACTTTTTCAGAAGTTCAAAAACCACATTCATTTTGCGAAAGGAATTGAACTCTTTATGTGTCCAAATAAACATAATCTTTTACAAATTAATATAATTATAGACAATGTAGGTACCTACCTAATTTAATTTAATTAACTGATAGCAAAAATATAAGCAGAATAATTAAAATGGTGAGCAAAGAGCTTTTTAATGAAAAGGTTTTATGAATTATCGGCACGACTGTACAATAACGAATCGTGTGTTTTCAGACAAAGCTCTTGTAATAAGGAACTTAAATTGTTTTGGAGTTGTATCTTCAGTTTAGTTTTATTTATTTGGAAATCATCCCCCGCATTTCTGACCTATACAGTAATTGTTCTAATATCGGGAGTTAGTAATACAATTATATAGTAGCTTTATTTTGTGCATGTTTATTTTTGGGAATAGAGTAATTATTGCGCTTAAACTCACATAGCTGGAGTATTAGATTTATTCTTTACATACGGCCATCTGATCTTAATCTAAGCAGATCTTGTACTAATACAACCAGATATCTGATATACCACATACAACTTTTTTTAAATAACTTCTCTATATAGATATTTACAATGTATTAGAAGGATAGGGTGATTCGTCGATAATGTACCAATATTCTACAAACAAAAGGAAAGGTTTTGACTTAGTAAGTATGTTCAAGCAGTCTCAAAACAAATAGAAAGGATCCAGTTCACTGTCATCGAAACCGACCGATTAATTTCAACTGAAGTGTTATACAAATATTAAGCAAGTGGTCGCGATGCCCTGTCACCGACACATTAACTTTCCGAGTGTGAATTAATAGACTAAATAGTTACACGATATATATACGAGTATATATAGGCGTGTACCGCTGCTGCCACTCTGTATTTTGTAACGCTTAGTTTCTACGATTTATTTGAATAAATATTTTTCATTTCATTCCACACGATTATCTGTTCCCAAATTAAGCGGAGCATTTACTGCTTTCACTATGAGAACCAGAACTGTTCACTACATTTATACGCACATTCAGAACACAAAGAATGTCCCATGATATTTGTTTAAATCTCACTCATTGAGTAACCTGCAAAACTGTTATCTTCCAATAGGCCTTCCTAAATGCTTCACCTGTGAACGCAATAAATCCGTAATAGGATAGCTATCATAATGCCTTTAAGTATTATAATTAATAGGTTATAAATTGCTGGAGTGCCTCCCGCGGTGGCATTTAATGGACACTCTAATGAACGAGCGGCGGATATAGTGAAGATGACTTTCATTGGCAGCGATATGAACGAATTTAAGTCCTTTGTTGTGGCAATAAAGCTGCATTTTAATAATTGGGATCAACACTACATCCAGTCCTACACATTAGTCGGCTGAAATCAGAACTGGTGGTAACTTCAGTAGCATTAACCTTCATGAGTGCGTCTAGAGCCTAAACTGAATGAACTTGTTTTAGATAGTAGCCACCGTAATGAAAATAACGAAAATATATAATTTTGTTTCTGAAAAATATTAATTAGAAATAATTCCTAATATCGTCAACATATTTTTAAGATTCTCCGTAAATGGCTGATTGGCTACACTGATTTATTTTCATTATAACACAAAATGAAGACGTCAATCATACGCTCAAAATGATGGCACATTTTCCCCGTAACTCCAGCGTTGGTTTTGTAGAAATTGTTGATATTGATGAGATTTTTGCACCCTTTAAAACATAACTACACCATTTCAACATCCTATAAAATGACTCGATTATAGAGTCTGCTAAGTTCAAGTAAAATCCATACTGAGCAGTGATTAAACAATGCTACTCCTTTTTAATCATATACCTAAATAATTTTAATCTTCTTATGATATTTATAGTTTTACTTTCATTTGGAAAAGTCTTTAAATACTTGGTTCGGAGTTGTTATAACCGAATGCTATTATTGCAAGAAACAACGTTACCATTTGAAATAACGGAAATAGCGTATTATTTTCCTTCATCACCTTATCAATACTAATATTATAAAGAGGAAAGATTTGAATGTAAGTATGTTTGTTACTCTGTCACGCAAAAACGACTAAACGGTTATGGATGAAACTTGGCACATAGATAGAGCATATCCTGGAATAACATATAGGCTACTTTTTATCCCGGGAAAATGTAATATCCCTCGGGAACGCGGGTAAAACCACGGGTCATCTAATAATACCCTAAACATTTGGAATCAGCGTAATATGTATGTTTTCTGTCCAGTTACCGCATTGCATTAAACAAGACTTTTGCCAGATTGTTTACAAGCGCCGGTGTTCACTGAACGTGGATATCGGTATAGTCATTAGTCAACCCTTACCACAAGAGATAAATTGGTTAGTAAAGTTATACGCTGGTTACTCGGATGAGCTTATCTACCCGTCACCTCACCATACTATACATTAGCAAAGGAAGGATATATAGGAATATCACCCATAGGGATCCCATACTATACTGTGACAGTATGGACATGAAAATGTCTGTATTTCTATTTCATAGAACAAACTTTCCCGAGTTCAACGTACCGAAATAAACAAACGGAACAAGCAACAAGTTCTATATTTATTGGAAAGTCTGCGAAACAGCTATTTAATATCCGGAAATTTTAGTGAACTCTAAATAAATTGAGATCAAAAGCTACAGTTGTTTAAAGTGAATTCAGAGTTATTTACAGATGTAGGGAAAAGGCTATTCACAGAGGATATCAGATCGAACAGGTCTTAACAGAACATCGAAAGGGATACGAAATGGTTAGGGTAAAAGGATCCTTTATCTATTATATTAAGGAGTACTTTCCCAATGCCATGACGTCCTCATAATAAGACTTATTAACTAGAAAAGTAAGGCCTTTCCACTGTCCCATCTATTTTTATCCTACAGAATAATTGTGTTTATTTACTGTGCTTCCGATGTTACAACTACAATAATTATATGACTTATCTGACTTAGCGGTCTAATAAACATTTTATACCCAATTCAAATAATGGAGTCACAGCCATGGGTTGAAAATAATAAAATTTAATCAGAGAACAAATAAGTGAAATATAATAAATATGGAAGTAGTAGAGCTCTTTGTGCTGTATTCTACTACCTTACCCATTTCCGTCGTGAAGTAGAACACAGTTGTACACTTGTACCTACTACTAAAATTAGAGGCATAGGACTTAACATCATTACGTCTCAAGGTTGACAACGCATTGGTAGTGCCTCTGGTGTTAGAAATGTCCATAGGTGGCAGCGATCACTTACTATCAGGTGAACCGTATGTATGTCGGGTTACTTGGCATTAAAAAATAGTTTGACCTCAATCAACACGTGACCTCAGGTCCATGCTACCATACCAATTTTTCATAACTTAATCGAGGCAACGAAAACCTGATACTAAAGATACCTGTATGTATTTATCTGAAAGGCTCCAAGGATTTCGAATATAAATCATGTCTAAAAATAGAAATGTTTCGTGAAAACGGGACGTCTACAGGTTTTTCACACCGGATTTCGTAAGCAGAATGTTTACGGTTGCCTACACGATCACTTGAGCATATTTTATTATATATTGTGTTGTGTTGAAGATGGTGAAATGCTTACCTTCTCCCTCGCACAATTTTATTGCTGTAAGTAGCGGACAGGGTACGGCGTCGGTGGCAAAAACAGACGTTATAAATCATGGGCCATTAAAACATGAATGAATGGGGGTTTGATCACAATGGGACATTGTTTTGTTATCCTTAAATGCCATATTTATAGTACTTACTTTAACTCTTAGTTCGTCCGGGTTAGTACTACCACCGTACCCATTTACATCGTGAAACAGTAGACGAACTTGTATTACCTAATGCCGTTAGATTACAAAGGTAAGGAGGTCGTAGAAAGTACAGACACTATCTACGGCCTCTTTGGGAATGCTCTTTGTGCAATTTGTTGCACCGTGCTTTTTTCGAATTTTTTTTCTGCCAATTACTATCTGGTTACTATCATTAAAAATAGGGGGGTCTTGAAGTAAAACCAAACTAAAAATATTACTTCCTGAATGTTGGTATTAGAATATGAACATAGAAGTGACGTCACGAGTGCGTAGCGGGGTCGTCAACCTCCCAGCTGTTTTATACAGGGTGGCAGCAGTTTGTCAACGCTCGACGGTATGTCAACCTACAAGTGCGCCTTGACAAATGTTGCCAGCAGCAAGGATGGGGCACACATATATTGACGAGTATCTTATTACTTTACCGTCGCATTTTTCTCTTTTTTACCACTTTAAAAAAATACATAATTCAAAGCCATTTATTCCGTTCAAGCCTTAGCTACTGAACTCAGCCTACAACTGAAAACGACTACACTTTGGTCGATTTCCTTACTATTACGATTTAATATTTTGGTTGAAATTGTGGTGAGCATACAAAGAGCAGGTAAGAAGTGTCTCGTAAATTCTGTTGAAACACACTGAATGAATTTTGAAGTGAATGGTGGGTAGCCAATCAGACGAGTACTACAAGGAATTACATCTATATTTTTTGTTAAAATTTGACATGCAATAACTTAGCCGCAGGTGGTTTCTACGCGGAAAATTTGATAGGCGCTGAGGAATCATAACAGAGACATTTGAACGACTTATGGCTGTTAATAATAATAGCAAATGGCCATAACAACCTTTCAAACTGCGGTTTCGGCCGCGTTTCCAGGATAAAAAGCGTTTTTTCATACATCCCCCATGTTAACACTTTATGGGCAGAATTTTGAATAATCCGTAGTTAGCTGTCGTCTTTTAATTATAAACTACCTGTGTCATATTCAAATTTCTGCTCATACGTCTAGTAGTTTTCGAGATTACGTGTTTAATCTGTAATTATTTATGTATGTATAAAAGATGACAATAGGTACAAATGTTAATTAACTCTCCTAGTCAAGAGCTCTCACCCAATAGTTCTGAAAACACGAGTACATTGAATATGTTCCAAAAATAACAGTCACAAATAAACATCTGAAATAGACTTACAATCTGAAATAGAAGAAAGCCTCCACTTAATTGAAACAATAGGCCATATTGCGGATTTATTGTCCGAACATTTCTATAACACTTTATGGCTGAAACTCACTTTTGTAACAATTTTTTGCGTCGCTTCGTATTGTCACAGAGTAGCATATTTAGTATTCAAATATTTTTCGTTGAATAACGACCTGGACTACAAGCAAAGGACGCAGTTTCCTGAATGAAAGTACGGTGATACGGCTTATAACCCACGTGTGATACGTAGCGTTTCTTTCATACTGATGTTAAAAAAAGCGATATGTTTAACCAGCGACTATTGATTTATATAAGAAATTAATCGTGTTAGAAAAATATTTAAAAAACGGTGAAAACATGTGATTTTTGGGTTTTTGACGTACGGTTGAAGCGGTCGCCATTCCAGACCACTCACAGCTCAGTTTCCGCCTCTGCAGCTTATTTGAGAATTAATTTATTCATTCATTATTATTTCTGACACTTACATTATAGTTTTTCTTTCGGAAGATGATTAGTTAAGGATGATACGTAACTGTTACAGTAACTTTTGATATTATGTGACTCGGGTGGCCAAATGTCTCCCTATTTTCTCAATCTGAATATCACTCCCGTAGGCTGTGGCATGTCGGCAAATTCCTACATTCCTTACTTTACGATAATGGCCGGTGTATAAAGATTTTTTCGGTGATAAAATGTCTTTAAGTACAACTTTATTATTATAGTGCACAATCACATCGCCTTTTGAGAACCGTTTATTGAACTTTGCGAAAATATTTTTATGGGTTCACCGGAAAAGTTGTAAAAATTGGCGATGTGTAAGTTCACCCTTTGTAGGGAGTGGGGAATTAATGACATTTTGAATTCTTAGGTTAACAGTCATAACATCTATTTCTATGTTACATTTTGTAATTCGCCCGAGCAGTTACTACAGTTTATTTTTTAGGAGCATCAACCTTTTGCCAATAAAACATCTTCCCGCAAGACTTTTACGGCTTAAGCAATACCTTTAAAACAGTTTAAGTTTACATAGGTACCTTTAAGATTGGAGCTCAATGTACCCAAACGTACACATCTTATTCTCTTACAGTTTCGTGAAACTATACCTACCTTCTATCAGTCATAATGGAAGTGTAGTGTTTATTGAATCGAATGAAGGTGTAACGTTATATACGGTTCTAAATTCGTTTTATCGCATTTCGGAAGGAAACCAAACACTTATTCAATATCTTTGGAATAAAAAAATACAAATATATTGACAACCGTAGAATAACAATCTTATAGACCATTGAACTATATTTAGTAGTTTCGTAAGTCTTGTTTTGTTCCTTATTTAAGAATATATATATTACTAGCTGCCCGGACAGACGTCGTTCTGTCGAAATAATTCCATACAAAACTGCAGGAATTCGCTCGCAGCGCCACCTACTGGGTCCAATTGTGAATCTAAACCATTCTCGAATCTCCACGAACACACACAAAAAATTTCATCAAAATCGGTCCAGTCGTTTAGGAGGAGTTCAGTCACATACACACGCACACAAGAAATATATATATTAAGATATGTAAATAGTATTCCTATTACAATACTGCTTATGTTTTTTTTCTGGACGTATGAGTAGGTAGTGATAATGGCCCATGCTGATAATAATAGGGATATAAAGCCTAGGAGGGCATCTTAAACCCTAAGTATCATCTAGAGAACCAGTACAGTCGCCGCCATTAGTATGCTTTCTGTACAAACTGATTGTAGATATGATGTGCTTTAGTTATTTATTTATTTATTAATTATTAACAGTGAGTTTTTTTTTAGGAACTTTGTCAATTTTGACTATGTTATCCCCGTGAATGAAGAATATATTAAAATTAACATACTAATATACACATATTACACTCGATTTTGGATTGAAATGAGTAGTCCACGCAATGCCCCAGCCTTCATCGAAAGAGGGGAAGCTAAGAAGCTGTTACATGAAACCACATCACAACGTTCTAACTCGTGTAACTCGTTCCGGGTACATTCAGTCAATATACATACGTTGAACGTCTTCAACGTTAAATGTGCAAATTTATTTGATGGAATATGCCCGGAACGCATCCTCAACAATGCCACTATGCTCTGGCATATAGTGGCATATATATAAGACATGAATATGTCCTGGAACCATAGGTAACGAAGAAGTTCACACTGAGTGGTTGTATACCATATTCCCTTAGCTTTGACAGTAAGATAAAAAAAAATCAGTGCCAATTTTGTGACGTATATAAAAATTACGAACGTATGTAAAAGCACTGCAACTATTAATAAAAATCTTTAATAGATACACAGCTACGCTAGCTCCAAGTGACATAGGCTAGGTATATTATTGTCCCGGAATACTAAAAAGACCTCGAAAAGGCGGGAGAAACCGGGACAGTAGCTATAGTTAACAAGACCAAATCAAAGCTGAAACCAAAGAAGGCTCATCCACAGATCCTAGACAACATTACATTCTCATTCAACATACAAATCTAATACATCACAAAAGCGAAGTCTTGTACAAACTCACGCTACAAATATGAATTTATCACATCGGACGACGACCTTACGATCCGGAATAAGCCACAACATTTCGAGGAGAATCTTCGTTTTTACTATGGGTACTCGTTTTTCTTGTGATTCCGCCCCTCGTCACGCTGTCTGGCTGAAAGCAAACAGTCCTGATAATCTAAAAGTAATTAGGTTCATTTGTGGACATTGCGGTATTTTTTTGGTATTGAAAATTTTATATTCACTGAGCGGACGCGAGTCTATATCTATGCTAATATTATTAAGAGTAAGTGCGAATATTGTGAGTTTATATGTAGAGTAATCTCCGGAGCCACGGTACCTATTAGGAAATTTCACCATTAGAAAAGTGCATTATTCGGATGGACATAGGCTTTGTTATAATCCCGGAATACATTAGATCCGTCTGGAAAGCGAATGAAACCGCGCTATGAAAAGCTAGTCTTTAATAAAGTTCAATTAAATGACTTAGAAATTATTATTGTAGTATCCACCTACATAAATATAAATCACTATTGAGTAAAAAGAAAAGTTATAGACTTTTGTGGACAACTCACAAAAATTTCACCGACCCACAACGTCTTCAGTACTGAATGAAGGCTAGGCATCTCCGAGACGTGAATTTAGTTTACCTATTAATATAACAAGTTTTAGCTTATCTCCTACTCCAAATGAAATCATAAAAGAGACCTAAGACCGCAATATGTCTAGTAATAGCAAAAGCACTCGTGTTTGCTCACAAAGAGTACGCTAAGGCGAAACGCCAACATCACGGTACATAACATTATGAAAACACAAATAGAACATAATGAGAAAATGTAATAACAATCAGAAGCAGCGCTGAGTCAATAACACGATGTGGTATTGAACTCTATAGGATGCTGTTTGTACTAGGCTTTCGGGACATACAACTCCTTTTATGTGTCGCAAGTGTGAAGAACAGGCGATTATCAAAACAGTTATTATTTTAATAATTTTATCGATATCCCCGGGAAATCATATATACAGTCATCTGTTCCAAAATGAACACCGGATAGCTGGTACTACATATACTACTTTTTTTCTTCTTAAAACATATTTAAGCCCAGACAAAGATCAAACAGATATGTTCACAAATCCTAGTTCTGGGAGGGCATCCAATCAGCGACCTGTAGCGTGGCATTCAAGGTCTAACCACCAAACCTGCTGGATATGAATACGATACTACGGCGTGATCTCCAGTGCATATAATATATTGATCACCAGCATTCAGCATCCAGATATAAAGCGATTGATTTGAATACATACTCGTCACTTGCACCATAGTTAAATTGACAGATGCCAATGGGATGTACATAATTTTGGGAGGATTATACTGAAATTTGTTTTCAATCAAGCTTGCATTTGCGTGTTTTTGTATTTTTGTTGGGGCAATGACTGCGTGGTTTTATAGCCAATTGTTAGAATTGGCGAAGGCGTGGTCTGTTAGATGCTATCTGATATTTCTGGACAGTTGTGGAAGTAATGAAACAATAATTTAAAGTGGTTTCAGACGCTTTTGAAGGGATCGCCGTATTTATTTTTAGATATTTTGATCATAACTATAAGTTATAATTTAGCTTGAAAAGTTATTATGTGTGTTAAATCTATAACGAATACAAGAAATATATTATTATTATATAGAGACATATTTGATAGCTAATGGTCTAGTTAACACGATGGTTACAGATCGTGGTTTTGATTCCCACCCAGGATAAAAAAAATTGTACTAGAACTTGTATAAATAAATAAATGTATGTTTGTAATGTATCTTGGTGAACATAACAATACAAGTATTTATTCAGAGGAAAGTAAATTAAGGTTTTCATAGATCTGATGGCCGTGTGTATTAAATGTCCCAGGATGTTTTTATTATTCAATAATTTCAAACTAATCTTACAACTACCAGTTATTGCGATTCAACATGGCCTAACTCACTTTTATTCAAAGAAAACCAGTATATATGTGATAAAAATTACAGAACAAATAAGCTCAAAGAGGTCGTGGTAGGGCCCAGGAAGCTGAATCAAGAAGAAATAAAATATCGAAATGAAAATATTTATGAATAAGAAAAATACACATCAGAAAAATATTCTCACCTTACAGAAGCTGATAATGTTCCATATTTATTTAGGAAACTGGTCAAGCGCGAAACGCTTATTGACCTTTGCTTTGCGGCCTACATGAGGCGAACGAACTCTAACTTCTTTTTTATATTCCTGGAGTATGTGACAATATGTCAGATAAAGCACTCTCGAAATGTCCATATTTTTGTTTATTGTGTCAGATAACTTACAAGCTTACATCCTACCTGAGATTCGATTCTATAAGGTAAATGGCAGTAGCTCGACGATCTTTTGTCGCGGCCTGTTCGCGCTCTCTTTCGCTTACTACGCTATCACGTGAGAGATCCGTTCTCCGGCGAAGTTTGTATTAGCTGAATGAGGGGGCCGATTGGTAACAGTCGCCTAAGCACGAAACGTTTCCCCAACTTTTCACGTTACGGTGTTCTACTATACTGTTTCCCATCAAGTCGTGACATTAGCAATACCAAAAGATTTGCTGAATTGTTGTCGACCAATGAGATCTGATGTAGTTAACTAGTTAGTTTGCTGTAAACGCCGGTTGAGTTTGGCGACAGATTTTCAACATGATCAAATATCTAAAATATTAAAACATTTTCAACCTTCACTCATGTATCTTAATGAATGTGGAGAGACAAGAATGGTGGAAGCCAAGTGGTGAGAGCTTTTAATTAATTTCATCAGCTCTTTCTACCTCAGCCTCGTAGATCGAACCATCCCTAAATTATAATAGGTCCAATTATGATATGGTTCACGAAAGTAAAACAAAGCGGCGTGTGAGCAGGCTGCGCATTTTAATATTGGATAATTAATTGTATCACTTACCGAGGTGATTGCTCTTTGCGCACAAATATTAGACTTATTAATAAAGATGAATTTGTTAAAATAGGATCTGTTTATTGATGTATTTTATATTGGAGGGCATAATTAGTTGTTGTGATACCTAATATTATATAGTAACTTTCCCCCGTGGTTTCACCCACGTTCCCGATGTATGTAACATTTTGGCGGACTAAAAAGTATTATTTGTGTTAATAAAAGTTATAAACTATCTATGTGCCAAGTTTTATCTTAATCCATTTAGAAGATTTTGCGCGAAAAATACGCATAATAAGCAGGCGGGTTTATCCGGGTTACCTAGGGATTTTATCGTTCCCAGGACACGATAGTATTTTAGTTGTTTGTGATTTGAAATTACACATTAACAGCTGTAAAGAGAAATTAAACTTGGCATACAGACAGAATTTGTTCCGGAATAATAAATACTGGTTTTTCTAACTAAGTATAAATTAAGAAATGTAGTAGTAAATGTAAGATATCATTTATCGGGTTACCACGGTACAAGCTCTACTTAGTTCTGGATCAGATTGGCGACTTCCCTGGATAAAGCAAAGAAGCTAGTATTAATATAAATATTCGAATTTACTTTTTCATAAAGAACTAATTGTCTTGAAAAGAATAGCTTAACGAAATAACGTTTCTTTGTTATAAATCATATTCCTAGTTGATTGCCCAATGTGAATACTAAGTTAGTACATACAATCCAGACTACAGACAGACTAACAAGTTCTTTGGCAGGACTATTACAACAGTATCCCTTTACAAAGCCTAGTCTGTCTAGCTTTACTTAGTAGCAATAAACTTATCTTTTTGGGTTCGTAAAGGCTGATTATCGGTCATTGCCCTTGACATAAGGAAAGAATATACCTTTCTACCACTCACTGAAATAATGATTGTTCATTGAGATTGATTGATTTTGTAGTAACATTTTCATGAGATGCGGAATACGCTGAATTGTAATTTTTCTGCCGGGAAGTGCTACAACACATTATAGCGATGGTTTTGGGTTTTTTGGAAACTTAATTAAAAGCTTTTATTTTCTGCTAGCTGGTACCCTGCTTTACTTGCGATCTAATGGGATATTTTCGGTATAATAATACCTTATGTGTTAATCCCGAACACATTCTATATGGATGATTCGTGGCGTTCTGCTATTATATTTAAATAAAAACAAATGTTTGTTTGTATGTTTGTTTTTGACCCCTATCCCTGAGCTGTTCTTTGTACGCCTGCGAAGGTTCCTGGTACAAACAAACCGGAAAATTGCGAGTCGGGCTTGCCCACCGAGGGTTCCGTACAAATTTGTAGGTACATAATATAAATTAAAAATAGAGTTTGTATTATTATTGTATTATTTAAAATAGGGTTGTACCCTAAATATTTATTTTATTCGGTTTTTTAGTATTTGTTGTTATAGCGGAAAAATAAATGCATCATCAGTGAAAATTTCAACTATTACGGTTCATGAGATGCTGCCTGGTGACAGACGGACGGACAGACAGACGGACATTGGAGTCTTATTAATAGAATCCCGTTTTACCCTTTGGGCACGGAACCCTAAAAATGTATACGCATAACAACCTACGCGAACCATACGGGAATATCTTATATGGAATACAGAATTCCAAGTAAAGGACAGAGCAGCAGTTTGACGGACAGATGGATTAATCCACAAGGTAACCAAAGTCCGTATAAATCTCTCACACGACGAACAATAATTGTGTAATAAGGTTAAAAGCCTGGTAGTCTTCACACGAACAAAATTGGATTTAAATTAGCGAATAACCTCAGTGAAATCGCAAAAAGTGTGACGTTTGTAGTAATATTAACCTCGTAGAAGGGTAATGACTTAACCGATGTATAAACGAGAATGAAGTAGGGGAGTATTCAAGTACTTTTATGGCGCAATTAGCATAAGCAATGGTGTTCCAATGGGGCTGCAAAAATAAGGGAAATTTGAGGGATTGAGACAATTCTCATAATTGTTAATATTTATTTTGTTTATGAGAAAGAAATACTTCGATAAAGAAAATTTCTTTTTAACTTTATAATTGAGTTAAATTTGAGCCGATTACTAACTTCCGCTTCAGCTATAACCTATACCATTCAATAATGTAGGCCTTTTAAAATGAGAAATATTTTTTTATTAGATGCTGTGATCCGGAGATACCTTCTATACATACAAGCTCACAAAATTTTTACTCTCTTTCTATAATAATACAAGCTTTCCTCCGCGGTGTTACCCACTCTCACAAAGGAAGGTAACAGTTCCCGAGATAAAAAGTAAAAGTGTTAATCCAGGTTATAAACTGTACAGTTAGAAAGTTAAAAAAGAAATCCCCGAAACAGTAGCAACTAGACATCCATCGATCCTTACAAACATTCACCTTTTAGTTAGTAACAGATATAAAAAGTAATATACAATAAATTGGATAAACGAATTCATCTCATTCATTAGCCAATTAAATCCTAAATCATTAAAGTGACGTCTGCATATGATTCTAATTGAAAACATTTAGTTTTAAGCCTCGGAGATAAAACGTATAAAATGTCGACAGCCTTTATTTCCACGCTCATTTCGAGCCCAATTCCACTCCGCTCGACAATTCGCGAATATACAAAGGGCAGTAACCTCAGGAGCAATTTGGTCTCCAGCTATGATAGATTGCCACGGGGCAACACTTTCCATTGTCGACTGAACTGCGATCCACTGATGAGGATTTCCACACTAAAGTGATTGGCAATTGGAAGTCAACAACCTCGGGATTTAGTATGTCTTTTAATTTCAATAGGCTTTTGTTTAGTGAAACTTAAATATGTAAAATTAATTAATTTAGGTACAAATGTTGTCAAACGGTCTAAGTGATGGTTGGTGGTCACGATGTGGTTAATGAATGGCGATATAAAAATAAAACAATAACAAGCAAAAAAATTACGTCACGCGAACATTATAAATTGTTATACGACGAAGTAATAATGAATTCTCGTTATTAATATAAATTAATGTTTTAACAATAAATATACTCGGACTGCCATCTTATCTCAAACTAAGCAAAGGTTGTACACTTGGAACCAGATAGCTGATATACTAAATTTCCTAATTTGTTTTTGTATGTAGACATTTACACCCAGACACCATTTGTAACAAACCTACATGTTTGCACACAAAGTTTGTCTGGAGTGGAAATCGAACCCACAACCAGTGGCGTGACAGTTAGGGTATCTAACCACGAGGTCAACTTATCTGTCAGTAAGTTTATTTATTCTCAATTTTAGGTTAATAATGCATAAAATAATTACATGCTGGAGCGGTATTAACTAATATAGAATACAGAGAACCTGTGTTTTATTTCAGAGTTATTTGTGGGTTAATGAATATCACCGTTAGAGGGCGACAATGCACCATAAGTCATGTATTCTGTGTAATTATTTAAGAGTTCATTAAATTTACGAGCATAAATATATAACCATGAATAGTTCGGAAACAATACCTGACACTCTTCACATAATTCAACAGCACTGTTATTACTTACTACGTTGAGCCGTTTATAAATGAACGAAGAGATATGAATTAATGAGTCAAGAATACATAGCAGTATTGCAAAACTGTCCGTTACATATTTATGCTAATGCCTGTACACCTACCCAGAAAGGTTCCAAACAAGTAAAAATTAAACTACCTGTTAATCAACCAAATAAGAACAGGAAGTATATAATGCTAAAAAAAACGAACATTTGATTTAAAATTATGTATCATAAATAATTTAAAAACTTGTAAAATAAATATTTTTTTAATAATCATTATACTACGTTAAATGAAAGATTCATAATTCTAAACTTATGTTATAAATACGAACTGTTGTGTGTTTCTTACCACTTTGCTCTGTAATGGAAGAAAATATTTTTACTACAGAAATCCGATGTCCTACTTTGAATCTGGGGGACATTGTAAAGAGCTTCGTAAACTTCTAAATAGTACATTTAAAATTCTGGGAATACATTCTAGTTTAATAAGTAAAATTGTAAGTAACTTCAATAACTTTAAATTTAACCTCCGTGGGCCTAAACTGGATAAATCGTTTTAAATTTTGAACTGAACTGCCAAGAGTATACTGAAAATAATTATTTACAGATTTTTTACAAAAATACGGTTTCCAGAAACCTGACTACCTAGCCACAAGTTGTAGCTTCCTATCCCACCCAGGACAAACATGTATGTGCACTAAGATTTCTGTTAGTTCAAGGTCAAAGTGCCGTGCTAAAAAATATCACGGAACATAAATGTTTTAAAAGCTTACTTAATTTTGTATCTAACCTCCACAATAAGTCCACTGTCACTAATTTAATATATTGATTATGTAAAATACAGTTGATAGAGCCAAACATTACAACTACTTACTGACAACCTCTTACTATATTCTAATAAAGATATTCAATAAACGGTTAATATGTTTGTTACTCAAAAAGTTTAATCCATTCGCTAGTTAGAATCGGGGTCACAATTTCGAAATTGACAGTTAATAAAGTTAATATTAATATTTGATCTCTCGGTCATTCAAACTTGTTTATATCAATGTTAAAGATTTGGTTAAACTTGCAACAGCAACTCATTCCACGCCCACATACTGGGGTGTGATTCTGTAATTTATATAATACTAGGTCGACAATATTTCAACGCAGACTGTTGGTAGGCTCTGTCCCTTTCGTTAACTACGCAACCACTTGAGAGGTTCGCTCTGCAAGGCCCCGAAGTAAGGTTGTTATTGGCGGGGGATCAAGAGAAGCGTGCAATTACGCACCATATTTGACCAACTCACAGGACATGAAGCAGTGCACTTGTATTGCTGTTTTGGTTAGAAATGTAAGAGGTGAAAATAAAGGCACATTACAATTACCAACGTTATGTCTCAGAATTGTTGTCAACATTGGAAATACCATAGTATTGGATAAGTTTATAGGAGGCAGTGACCATTTACCACCACGTGGACATGATGCTATGTGGCTAAGTTGTGTTAAAAATATTAAGCGTTATTGAAGATGTTACACTCATCAAATACAAGTGACGGTGAGCTGGTCAAGAATCGAACAAGACGTTATTTAAATTATTCAAACGGCAGATTGACTATATAAGTACATATTTTAGATTAAAATAATCTGGCTAAGTAACAAACGAGTTTCTATGTATAGTAATAATAAGAGCGCCAATCTCTCACTCGGGAAAGGTCCAGTACCATTCAAAACATGCATAAACATATATTTATTTCACATAGTTTATTGCTGCTCCCTTATTCAGCTAATACAAACTTCGTCGGCGAGCCGGTTCACGGAGGCCTCGGAGAGCTTATTTCTCACGTGATTAGTAGTATTAGCGTAGTTAGCGAAAGAGACAGAGCACGGAGGCAGCGACGAAACATCCTCGAGCTAGTGTCATTTTCCTTACAGAATCGAGCCCCTGATTATTAAAAAACTGTAACCTATTTTAATTATTAAGTTTTTTTTTTCACTGGCTCGCTATGTTTGTCATGTACAAAATATATTCGATGAGTCTGATGAGAATCTAGGACATACTCTATGTTTGTGACAAATTTTATTTATAACCGTTTAGCCTTTTAAAATTTCTGGAAGCGTTTTTCAAAATCTTACGAATATTATGCTTGAAATATTATTTTATTAAATAACAATATTTGATTTGCTATTGAGTTAATAATAGCTCATGGTTTTTTTTTATTTTCTGGTTTAGAACTCTAAAAATAATACCTAAATCTTTTTAAGTGTTATGCGTGAAATCTATATTTATGTTCGACATTTAATTACATCAGAAGTGGTAATTTTATTACATTCCTATTATAATTTTACCCGTTTTCGTTATTAATTACATCAGAATAATCATAAAACACATCAGAAACAGGCTTTTTATTTAAGACTTTATCAACGTGGGAAAGGAGACAACAAATTTTTTTTTCGATATAACGTCCTAACAAAAAGACGAGAGATTTTTGACCAGGATAGCCAGCAAAGCCTGACTTAAATAAAGTAATATACTCCACTGGGATTACAATCCTGCTCTAAGACCACCACCATCACATCTGTTTATAGCCAAAAGGGCTAATCGTATGATTAGGAAAAAAAACATACAACGTCCGTATCCAGAACATTCATAATACCTTCGTTCGAGACACGCTAAACAATTTTGTTGTTACTAATTAATAAACGTAAGTAGCTCTGAACTAGAAATAACAAAATCCACTCTAAGTTGCACATAGTTGGATTTTTATTTGAATATTTGCATTTACTTAAAGTTTTAGATATAAATATTATATTAACAAAATAATACTGTATGAAGGGCAGGGTTACGCCACGATGTATCAAGGTAAACGTATATAAATTGCTTTGATTAATGTTTACCTACAACTACATACAATTTTAATTTATTCGCCTAAAAACCATTAAAACGTATGATGAACAAACATGTAGGCTTCTATACTTATTATTTCGTGCGCTTATAAATTTCATATTTATTCATTAGTGTCATTAATAATAATCAATTCATACAGCTTCTGCAATATCAAGCTGGATATACCACGTCGACTACGTCAAAGCGTTTGAATCCATAATTCTTTTAGTTTTGCATGAATTGAATGAAATTAGAATATTTCCCGGCACTAACCTCACTGTAGGCCACTTACCCCGGGAATTACAGCCCTAATCCTCACCGCGATCCCGGGACAGACCTAGATTAACTTTAGGTTTTAAAAATAAGCTGGCTTAACTAGTCATGTGCAACTGTATTTACAGAAGTACAAATACACTTGATGAAATGTCTAGAGTTGGGACCAGGATTGCAGAAATTGTATTAACTTTTAAAAATTTAATCCGGATCCAAGAAAAATAGACTGTAATGTAAGGTACTATAATAACAGCTCAATTAAAATTTCAAAACGTTTCCTCATTACTAAAGTCAAATAAGATTCTAGACCTATTCTATCAAACACACATACCATTTCTAATAAAAATTGTTTATCACAATTAGTGTAGCTTTTACGATATTATTCCAAAAATAGGTTGGTCCCAAACCAATCAAAAATTATGCATAGTGATTTTTTTTGGTTACGAACACCATATAACCCTAATAACCACAATAACACTAATATTTATACAATAACATAAATAATAAAGTCCCAAAATAATATTATTTAAATCTGATTTACTTGTGCGCGACCTAACGTGATGTCAAATTTAAAATGTAGGAATTTACACAGGTTTAGAGAACGTTTGAAACATGCTTCGGCCTCGTGAATAATCTTATAGGGATTCCATTTATCTTTCGCGGTAAGGAACCTTAAATATGGTTCTATTTTATGATGTCTTTCAATAAAATCTCAATCAATAAATAATTTAAATATCTAACGACATACTTTGACGTACTCTTAGGTTTTTGAGATTCTCAGAACTCTGATTTTCAGAACATATTTTGTTATGCATTAAAGCGATGATAACTGCTAATGCATGCAGTATGATAGTGGCTAAATCGTTGACTCAAAGATTTATAATATGCATGATTTATAAAATAATAAAGAATGTAGATACTTTGAGACCCATTTTCAGATGTATTAGTTAAGAAAATCATATTGACTCTTAAGGATTGACGTTTGCAGTACGGTATTCAACCATAAATGTGTCAAAAAAGTTAAGTTCACGACCGTACCAACACAAATAAAAAAAAAGCATAAGTAGGTATGTACGTAAATAAAACATATTCACAAAACCCTTAAACTAATATATAAGACTTCAATAAGCAATAGCCGAAAATATTTCTTTTATACATTCAAAAGTCTATTAAAACCTGATTAAATTTGATAAAATATGCTACTTAAGTCAACATTACTTGATTTAATGGGCCATTATCACTGACATTTACAAATAAAACTAAGAAATTAAGTGCGAGACTATCTGCGGATCAAACTAGTTACATCCATATATATACATTTACATAGTCTACGAAAAGACATATTGTTTAGGTTGTTGTGTTTATAATTATCATTAATTACTGAGACTAGCCAAAAATCGCCATAAATATTTAATAGATAATAATTATAAATTTCCTGAGACATTCATTACACACGGCTACCTGATCCCAAATTAAGCAGAGCTTGTACTATAGCAACCATATAACTGATATGTACTGTACATATATATATTACATATATTTTATTTCTTTTTTTGATATAATAAGTTGGGGAAAAAGTTCCTTCGTATTTTTTAAGAAAATTCAAAACATTTTTAATATTGTTTATTTACATTTAACTAAAGTATGTAGGTACCATTTTGTTCGATAGCTTTTTGCAATCTTGTAGGTAGGGACATGATCCCATTGCTATAGAAATTTTGGGACTTCTGATCAAAATACTGCGACAAGTGGTTTTGACAGTCCTCTCGTGATGTTAACCTGACACTGCCTAAAGAATTCTGAAGAGACCGAAACAGGTGGAAATCTGAAGGTGCAAGGTCAGGACTATACGGCGGATGTATTAATACCTCCCAGCCAAACTCTCTTAATTTTTGCTGAGTGGCTAAAGATGTGTGAGTCATGCGTTATCATGATGAAAAACCACACCCCTTCTGTTGATTAATTCCGGCCGCTTTCTCTCAACTTCTTGCTTTAATCTCATCAGTTGTTCGCAGTAGAGTCCAGAATCGATGGTCCTGCCTGGTGGTAAAAGCTCATAATGAATAATGCCCTTCCAATCCCACCACACACACAGCATCACCTTGTTGCGAGTTAACCCGGGTTTCGCCACAGTCTGTGAAGCCTGACCGGCCTTTGACCACGACCTTTTTCGCACGTTCTTGTCGTACGTGATCCACTTTTCATCACCAGTTATCAGCTTCTTCAAAAATGGTTCGGTTTCATGACGTCGTAATAAAGAATCACAAATGAGTACACGGTTCATTAGGTTTCTTTCAGTGAGCTCGTGGGGTACCCAAATATCTAGGTTTTTTTAGTACCCAGTTTTTTTCAAATGCGCCTAAACTGTTTTGTGGTCAATTCCCAGTTCTTCAGCTATGTCGTAACTACTGATATGCCGATCTTGCTCCACTTTTTCAAAAATGGCATCCATTTTATCCGTAATGAGGCGACCAGAGCGACGTGCATCTTTGACATCAAAATTTCCGGATTGAAAACGCTTAAACCAAATTTGTGCTACTCTCACAGACACTGCACTAGGTCCATAAACATCGCATTTTTTTTAAGCGGCTTGCGTTGCATATTTACCTTTTTTGTAGTAAAATTTTAAAATGAATCGAATTTCTTCATTAGATTCACTCATCTTGGCGGTACGAAAAACAAATGCAAATCACACATTTTCCTAATTTGAATTTGGAATTATGTTCTTTAAAATGTATACTTTTAATGATACCAAAACCAGTCAGATACAAATAGTATAGCCAAAGAGATTTTATTACAAGTTCATACATACTATAATGCGAAAAGACTTTTTCCCCAACCTAATATATACATGCAGACACAGAACAAACACATATTTATGCACACAAATGTTTTTTCTGGGTGGGAATCGACAGGCAACTGACCAACTGGCCCAAATAAATTTTGAATTAGATTAAATTTGATAGCTCAGTTGGTAGTGACGTCGAATATCGTGACGGAGAGAAATTGGTCCAAATCTTGTCTGATTTTGAGTTTTCATCGTGAGGCTGATCGTACCTGTGTTAAAGTTTATAAAGCTAAAATTACGATACAAACCAAACAATTGATTTTTATATTAGTGTTAGGTTTTGACGTTACATTGTGTTATAATTGATTCCGAAAGTTTATGTATATTGCATTTATCTTACTCAAGCGGCTTCGGGCGAGTCGCTAGTTTTATTGAAATCATTTATACAATGCTAAATGATATTATATATAAACAGATTAATTGATATAAAAGTGATTGATTAAAGCAATAACATAGAAAGAACTTGCTCAAGCAACATAACTGAATAAGATATACAAATTATTCAAAAAGAACTTCATAGGACTTTGATCAGTCGACAGAATGCTATGAACAAATGAGGACGTTGCTTCATTTGAGTGTAAACAACGATTAGGGAAGAAAAGAAATATCAACATGGAAAGTTATAAATATAAAGAAGTTAATACAAACGTTAATGGTGAATGTAAAGTATTTAGTGACAAAACCTCCTGGAAGCCATTCTTTAGGCAGGTTTGTGTGATTTTGATTCTTATTGCTGTGATTAATTAGTGATTTGTTTTACATGTTGATATTATTATATGGTGTTTTAATATACCTATTGTTCGGAACCATGGTCTGTCATGGATACTTTTGAACTGAAAAATTGTAACATGACAATAATGTCAGTAGATTGGTTTCTTTTTTATTTATTCCGTTTTTCACATATATGTATAAGTCAATTGTAACTACATCTTACGAAGAGGGGGAGCTAGGAGACTCATAGCACAGGGAAACCTAGTTTGGGCTCCTGTCTCCCACAACGAATCTATCTACCTGTTTATCAAAAAAAAAATTGTATTTTTTATGTGGTTGAAAATAAACCAATTTTATTATTATTATTACTATTAGAAAAAAAAAATTTATGATAACTTTATCTAAGGTCAATTTACTCAATAGTTTTTATGCTATGTACATTGATTCTATTCTGAATCAAACTAAACTCAACACAAATCTAAAAACAACTCTTAATTTTAATGTTGAAAAATGACAGTAAGTTATCCTTTTTATCTTATTAAAATAAAAAAAAATCGTACATAGGCCTAATGGGTCCTTAGATCGGAAGGCCCGCGGACCCACAGCCTAATATAATATCTATGTATGCACGTATTTAAAGAATAAGTGACAAAAATATATCTGTTTCCCATAATACAAGCTTTGCTTAGTTTGGGATCTATATGACTTATATGTTAAAAGAGAATAAGAAAATTTATATTTCGCAATCTGACTGCCAAACCGAAGGTCGCGGGTTCGATTCCCACCCAGGACAAACATTTGTGTGCATGAACATGTCTGTTTGTCCTGTGTCTGGGTGTAAATATCTATATAAGTATGTATTTAGAAAAAAAAAAAGTAGTATATGTAGTATATCAGTTATCTGGTTTCCATAGTACAAGCTCTGCTTAGTTTGGGACCAGATGGCCGTGTGTAAAGAATGTCCCAGGATATTTATTTATTTATTATTTATTTATATTGTTCAAAATAATACTTACTCAAAATTCAAAATCAGTATTTCAGTTTAGACTGACGGGAGGGTACTATGCAAGTCAAAGTTATTGAAGTTACCATTATTGAGCGATAGGAACGGCACGTGGCAGCCGCATAGTCTCAGGAGTATAATACTGTTGTCCATATTCAGTGCTATATTGGATTATCTATGGTTATGTGATTCCATCACACAGTACTATGTTAATAATAAATGCAATAATTTTAATCTACTGAAACAATTGACACAGCAAATGTTTCGGTGAAGGAAATCTTTATGAGGAAACCAGTGCATAGTGGTAAAACCATGGCTGGTTATTACCCTCATATTGAAAATTTGGCATCAAGCTCATACAACTACTTAGAAGCTTAATGAGTTGTTTCAGAGATAAGGGCGGAACAATTATATAAGAGTATAACTTTTTAACTTTTAATTTTATAAAAAATATATTTGAAACCCTCCCGATAAGCCCTTTCATTTTAAATCATACGGCAAAGTTTGCAAATCATTTCATTTTATTTTTAAAATTTGCCCCCCAAAATTGACCAACAATTTTAAAATTCAATTATTTACGTTCTATGTTGGTATTTAAGTCACTGAAATTCATATCAATACCTCAACTTAATCGATTCAGTACATTCAGCAAATTGGCTATGACAGACAACCCCAGTACGAAGCTCTAAAAACCAATTGAAGAGTGTTTAAAGAAATAGATGGACACTATGATGGCTGATTTGAATTTAAGAATCTCATAGAATAATTAACCCTAATTATTTGCAGTAGTGTTTATTTCTTAACAAAATACATTTTTAAATTACATGTTGTGTGTTATAAAAGCAATAATGGTAATTTTGAAATGACATTCTAAAACCTACGGGATTAAATATTGATTGAAAAACTATAAAGCGAGATACAGATGCATCTTCCAACCTGACTTCCATAACCTTGAACTAGCCCATAAAATGCTTATTCAGTAGCACCTTGACCGATAACTTCGTGTCTCATGTGGCGACATCTATGCACACGCAGGCGAGAATCCTAAATCGCGATATCGAAAATTTCTCAAGATTTGACTATTTAAACAACCTTCAAACATCAACAGTTGGACCGCGGTCATTTATCCTGGTGGCAGATCTTCCCTTTTAAATGGAAGTGGAAATGGAGTCTCACACCTCGCTCTTCCTTAATGTAAAGATGTAGTCATTAGCAGCAAATTGAACTGTATTTCACAATTTCATAAGGTTTTTTTTCTCTTCTTACAGCTTCTAATATGCAGCGGGGTATGTACATCATACTTCGTATTCGGTTTATGCGTCGGATCTCCGACAGTATTTGTACCACAAATTAGAAGAGAGGCAAACTCAACTGAAGCAGTTAGCGATGAAATGGCGTCATGGTTGAGTAAGCAAACACTTTATGAACTTCTGAAGTTGTCGAGATCAAATAGACTCGTTTTGACAGATTATTATGCAAAAAATAACCCTATGGCGTTATAATAAGGTTCATCAGCATCATCATACAATTAACCATTGGATCAATAGATGGACCTTTTCCTAAAAGCAATAAAGATATTTTTTTGATTCCATTTTCGCTGTCAAAACGGGCCTTTTAGTTCCCGACAACTAAAGTAATTTACACCTTTTCTAAGTCATTACTATAAATGTCGATATTATTCAGTTAAATGTAACTAATGGCCCTATTTCTTATTTACAGCTTCCATCGTAAGTTTCTCCGGTTTTCCATGGGTGATAGTATTATCCATTCTCGTGAAATGTATCGGAAGAAAAATACCATATCTGATCGCATGCGTTGACTCTTGCGCGGCGTTCATTTTGTTCTACTGCAGCAGCTCAGTTACAGACTTATTGATCAGCGGAATTATGCAAGGATTGTTCGGTGCTTCACAAGTCGTAATATCAATACTCATTTTAACTGAATACGTATCGCCTAGAT
This sequence comes from Habrosyne pyritoides, assembly GCA_907165245.1. Taxonomy (NCBI): domain Eukaryota; kingdom Metazoa; phylum Arthropoda; class Insecta; order Lepidoptera; family Drepanidae; genus Habrosyne; species Habrosyne pyritoides. The sequence goes on from OU015595.1 coordinate 538,221, forward strand.
ATCGTGGATTATTCCTAACAATAAAATCTGCTACATTATACTGGGGCATTTGGGCTTCAAATGCGATCGGAACATTCTTCCACTGGAGAAACATTGGACTATTTGGTATATTATGCTCAGTGTACACGGTAGTGACTATTTTCTTATGGCCAGAATCTCCATATTGGCTCGCAAGTAAAGGACGGTTCGAGGAGTGTGCATTGTCACATCGCTGGCTGAAAGGATGCGATGAAGAATCTGAGAAGGAACTCGAAAACCTCATCGATTCCCAAAAGGAATTAAACAAACTTAGTTCAAATTGCAATCTAAAGGATTTATCTTTGAAAGATAAGATTTTCGATGTTTACTCTACAGTGAAACATAGAAACTTTTATAAACCTACTTTAATAGCCATTCTTACTGGAGCATTAGGCTGTCTTTCAGGTAAATTAGTATGTTCGCTTTATGCCATAGATATATTGAAAAGTATAACTGGTAGTGAATCCACAGCGTACACGGGAATGCTAATTCTAGACGGCATTACAGTTTTGAGTATGTATGTCGGTTGTGGTATAGCGAAAATTATAAAAAGAAGAACATTGTTATTAGTTTTCGCTACAATAGGAATTTTTATGTTATATTTGATATCATGTTATTTCTATCTTATAAAACTAACAGTTATAAATGAAAATAAGTATATTTCAATATGTTTGTTAACTCTATTTTCAATAGCCATCAGTTGTGGGCCATTGATAATATCAACTTCTGTGTATGGTGAGTTAGTGCCGGTGCGCTCAAGAAATTTGTCAATGTGTGTCATTGCCATCGTTGGAAAAATAGTCGTAGGTATCACTTTAAAAACTGGACCATATGTTTTTAAAGCATTTGGTTTGCATGGGGCTTTCCTATATTTTGGCGTGACCTCGTCAGTTTGTTTGTTTTTGTTATATAAACATTTTCCAGAAACAAAAGACAAAACCTTACAAGAAATTGCTGATATAATGATGAAAAGCAAAAAAAGTGTTGTTAAGTTACCTTCCCATGCTATCGATGTAAACTCAGCTCTGTCATTACATAATGGAATAAAAAGTGTTGTTAAGTTACCTTCCCATGCTATCGATGTAAACTCAGCTCTGTCATTACATAATGGAATAAAAACTATAAATTAGAAACAAGTAATCACATATTACAGTTTAAGTTTTGTTTTCCTAAGCTACCAATTTGTTCACCGCTCACATACTGGTGTCCTCTTATTTTAATTAGAAAATAAGGTATTATATTGTTAATCCTTAATTGGCTGTAAGTTATATTTATAAGATTCGTGTTATTTTATATCTTTAAGAGCTGTGGATTGTGTTATGAATAAATAAATAAGAATTCTAGTTTTTTTATTTAGAACTCGTCTATAATTTCTTTCCCATAAGTTATGGTCTAAAATAATTCCAAATTCGTTTAATCAATAAATTTTAAATTCAAAATTCAAAACCATTTATTCAGTTTAGGCCCTCAGAAGGCACTTATGAAGGTCAAATTTAAAGTTACTGAAGCTACTACCGGTTCGGAAGTCAGCCTTCAACTGAAGAACCGGCAAGAAACTCAGCAAGGTTTCATTCTTTCTTATTTTATTAAATTCTTTTTTATCTATTCTGACTTTTTGGCTATTTTATAATATAAATTTTACATATTTTTATATTTAACAATTACAAAATACTTAATAAAGCTAACATTCAAAAACAAAAAAAAAAAAACAAAAAAAAAAGAAATAACAAGACTACAAAATAGAAAATGACAATAATTACTTACAACTAAAACAAGAAAATTAGAGGTGCACTGTGCAGAGAGCAGCTATTTCCATACATTTTTATCTTCAATATAATGAACCACCTTGTAATACGCTTTTTCTTTCAAAACTTTCCTAATATAATTTTTAAATTTATGATCAGACATTTTGGTTACTGAAAGCGGTATCTTATTATACAATCGAACACAATTACCAAGAAATGACTTGTTTACTTTAGTTAGTCTAAAATATGGAACAACTAACTTCTCCCTACTGTAAATTCCTACTGTATAATGATCACATGGTTATAAATAAATATTTTAGGTACCTATACATAATTTTTTATGTGTAAGATAATAATTAAAGCTTAATTTATATTTCAAATCTGACCTAACGAGTATAAATATAGAAACCACTTTTATTGTGTATTTTATAGATAAATATATTCGCCGTGTTTTGCATACGGCTATGGAAATTTAGTCAGTTGACATTAAATTATGAATTAAAGTGGACGTCGTTCTTTATGTGATCACGATTAAAGTATTTAAGGGAAGTTAATACCCAATATACGAAATGGAAAGTTATAAATATAAAGAAGTAAATACAAATGTAAATAATGAATATAAACAAAATTGTGACAATACATCCTGGAAGCCATTTTTGAGGCAAGTATGTACCTTTTACTTGTCAATTTAATTATTTAGTAAGGCTTCATATACATAATCTACGAGCTCCGTCTTACAGCGTTTTTTGTAAAATCCAATCAATTTCCAGAATATCGGTAACCTATCCTCTCTAAATATTTTAAAACAAGTCACTCTTTCTTCAGATTGTTCGCTTATTTATTTTTCACTAAGAAATAAAGTTTGACGCGGCTTTCTGAGAATCGGCATTATTTAGAGAATTCAATCTGGTATGTGTATGACTAGGCCGAGGCAGGTCGCTAGTGTTATGTTGATCTAGAACGAACGAAGATATAAAATCTGATTCAAAAATGTCTTTCTAAAGCCTAAACAGAGTTCGTCCGGGGAAGTACTACCACCTTACCAGCAGTAGCAGTTAGAAGCAGTAGTGCAATTGTATTACTGTGTTTCGGTTAGAAAGGTAAGGGGGCCGGTGAAATTACAGGCACATGAGACTTAACAACTTCACGTCTCAGGGTCGACAACGCATTGGCGATGCTCCTAGTGTTGCAAATGTCCATAGGCGGCGGTGACCACTTACCATCAGGTGGAACGTCTGCTTGTTTGTCGGCCCAAGTGGCATAAAAAAAAAAAAAAGAATATATGGCGTCTAATTTTGAATTATTGAAGCAGTGTGCCAAATTTTATCAATAAACTTCGAAGTGTATATTCGTTATTATGTCAAAGTCATCCAAACATTCAAAATGTTGCATTAATACCTATATCATGTTTTAATTTATTTATTTATAAGACTCACAAAACCAGATACTGGTATAATTACAACCATGCTTATATGAGTCTTTTTAAACCAGATAGTAACATTTTAACATGAGTACAAACCAAGAATAAATTATGAACTACATCAACAAATCGCAAAAATAACAGATTAGTTAAAACATATACATTCCTGTTCTTAAACAGAAACACTACATTATAAACAAAAAAATACAAATGCGATTCAATTCAATTTAGATAGGAACAGATTTTTAACTAATGGATGTTTTATAAATAGACAGCATGCTATTAAATATATCAATATAATTATTTTTATTACGGTATTGTCGTTATTCTTCGGATAATAGCAGTTTGCCTCGGTGGTCAAGCGGTATAAAGCTGGGCTAGATACCAGAGGTTTTTGGTTCAATACCCGGGTTGGACTACTGATAATCAACACTTCGTTGTTTAAATTGATTGCCCGGCTTTGGTTATGTGAAAGATAATGCTCACTAATTTCACGTTGGGGCTTAAAATATCTTCGATAAAATATATTAAATAGAGCTTAGACGTCCGCCTATTACTTCAGGGATCAAAGGCGTGAAGATATCTCTATCTATTTATTAATTGATTTATATATCTAGACACACGGCAGTGTGTTAGCCAAGTTCACTCAGCAAAAGAGCAACACACCGATGGGGTTATTTTACTACATGAACCATCCTGATCCACCCACGACTTTAAATCTACTACACACTTGCAATATTGCGTGTCTAGTAAGACCCTCTGATAATTATCGAATCTCAAATCGATGTATGCATAAACATGCAAAGATAAAATAGTAAAGCACCATTGTACCGAAGGTTATTATGTATACACATAGGAAAATGTCAGAAATCATCATTAAGGGTATGTATAAAAACAAAGTTATGAATTCGACCTTACGCTTAGAAACGAATGAATGAGATACGTTTGCAATGATATTATTGAAAGATTAAACTATTATTAATCGAGAACAGCAAAGAAGTTCTTTCGAAGTTCCTCAAATCGTTGCTGCTGACATGATTAACGTTTTTCAGAAGCTTTGAAGTTTTTTATGTTCTTTGCTACAGTATCGTATGTTTTGTTTCAAGATTACTTAGATTCACTAGCAGTGTGCTATGTCATATAAATTCAACCTTTGCCTCATTATTAATTAATACTAATCATACCAACACTTACTAGGTACCAATTTCTGCCATAGCGGGTAAAATGTGACTTTATATTTCCTGCTTGTATGTATGAAATATGGTTGTTAGGAAGGGAAATAAATAAATATAACTGTATATTAATTAGTAAGAAAAAGTCATGAAGTCAAATGTGCAAAAGCAATAATAAAGATGATACGTGCATATTCAATGCAAAGTTCAAAAAGGGTCATTTGACCCGGTTATGGTATGTTTAGTGTTATAAACATCCACACAAAGAAACTTATACACGAACTTCGCAAAAGTATTTGTGACATTTTGTTATGTTAATGAGGTTTCATATAAATATTTATTATTTAAAATAATTGCATTAATACATTTGACTACTTCCTTCAAGAATGATAATATTTTATTAATTATACTGTAAAGTTAATATTTAATCTTTCAGCTATTAATATGCAGTGGAGTATGGACATCCTACTTCGTATATGGACTGTGCATCGGATCCCCAACTGTGTTCATACCACAAATAAGAAGGGAGGCAAACTCAACCGAGGCAGTTAGCGATGAAATGGCATCATGGCTGAGTTAGTTATTATTTTTATATTAAGAACTTTGAACTAAGAAACAAATTGATTTTTTATCGAAAAAAAAAGAAATAAGAGTAATACTCGTTGGCAAACCTATTGCATATATAAATATACATATATCTCCCAAAATTCTTAGTACATAACAAGTAATTATCTTCCTGACTGTTTGTCTGTTTATATCTTTGAAACTACGCAATAGCTTTTTAATCAGCTTACTCTATAATTTTGACATTTTTTTCCAAAAGTTTTATGTGTATACTAATAAATACAGAAATCAAAGATAGTATTAAAAATATCTCATTTTAAAGCCACTTATAAAATGTCACATAGGCCGACATACAAGCAAATAGTCCACATAATCATAAGTGGTTACCGCCACCTATGGGCATTTGCAAATCCAGGGGCATCGCCAATGCGTTGTCGATCCTGAGACGTGAAGTTGCTAAGTCTCACGAGCTGTAATTTTACCGGTACCCTTTATTTTCTAACCATAACACAGTAATATTTCAGCATTATTACTTCTCGGCACGGAAATGTGTACAGTGGTAGCACTTTTCCGTACGAACTCTGCACAAAGAACTGCTATTTAAAAAAAAATCCTCATTGTGATAACTGAATAGCATTTTTGTTAAAACAACACTGTATTTAAGTTAACATGTTTTCTTTACAGCTTCCATCGTCAACTTCTCCGGATTCCCATGGGTAATAATATTAACTATCCTCGTTAAATGTCTCGGAAGAAAAATACCGTTTCTGATCGCATGCATCGACACGTGCGCATCATTCATTTTGTTCTACTGCAGTAGCTCAGTTACTCACTTATTAATCTTTATGATTATGCAAGGACTGTTTGGTGCTTCACAAATTACAATACCTATATTTATTTTAACCGAATATACATCACCGAAATATCGAGGATTATTCCTAACAATAAAAACAGCAACATTATTCTGGGGCATTTGGATTTCAAACGCAATCGGAACATTCTTCCACTGGAGAAACATTGGACTAGTTGGAATAATCTGTTCACTGTACACGATAGTGACCATTTTCTTGTGCCCAGAGTCTCCATATTGGCTCGCAAGTAAAGGACGGTTCGAGGAGTGTGCAAAATCACATCGCTGGCTAAAAGGGTGTGATGAAGAATCTGAGAAGGAACTTAAAAACCTCATCGATTCACAAAAAGAGTTTAATAAAGAAAACTTAAATTCCCCGCAAACTTTAAAAGCTAAGATAATCAACTTATATTGTACGTTTAAAAGTAAAGAATTTTATAAACCGACATTAATTGCATTACTTACCGGAACTCTCGGTAGTGTGTCGGGAAAATTAATATGTACACTTTATGCTATAGATATATTGAAAAGTATAACTGGTAGCGAATCTACAGCTTATATGGGAATGCTTATTCTAGATGGTGTCACTGTAATGAGTATGTATTTTGGATGCTATTTAGCAAAAATTTTAAAAAGGCGAATATTGCTTCTTGTTTCTGCTTCGATTGGAATTTTCATGTTATTCTTTATATCAAGCTATTTATATCTTATAAAATTATTAGTTATATCTGAAAATATGTATGTCTCAATATTTTTATTAACGTTATTTTCAATAGCAATTGGCTCTGGTCCGTTGATCATGTCTACTTCAGTGTATGGCGAGGTGATACCGGTGAGGTCAAGGAATTTATCAATGTTTGTGATTGCTATGATGGGAAAAGCAACAATCGGAACCACGTTGAAAACTGCCCCATTCATTTTCAAGGCATTTGGTTTGCATGGAACATTTTTGTATTTCGGTATCAATTCATTGGTTTGTTTGATTTTGCTATACATATATTTGCCAGAAACAAAAGACAAGACATTGCAAGAAATATCTGATATAATTATGAAGCGTAAAAAGCTAATACCTCCTCAAGATATCGATGTGAATGCCGATGAATCTTCAATTCATAGAATTAATCCAGCAAATAATTAACTTTTAAGCATAGTAAGTTTGATTAAAGGTATTGATTGATCTAAAGTTGTTATAATTTTTTTTTTACGGTAATACGATTGCTTTTACCTCAGACGTACTCAGGAAAGAGAGTTTACGAACCCGAGGATGTTATACGCTTTCTCAGAAGATGCCTCATGACTCTAGTTTAACATAGTAAATTGGGAGTGATGTCACCCATATTTCAGCTAAGATATTATTACCGCCTTTTCCCGAGCACGTTACCTCATTCGGACTTCAGGTACCTAATAAGTACTGACGAATAAACAACAACTGCACTTTGCCTGACCTAGGAATTGAATCTACCTCCTTCAATAAGCCAAGCTCGAGGTGACATGATTGATGTGGAAAAATAATGTTTGTTATTCAAACCATTAATAACAGTAGGATTTAACAAATAACACACGAAGCATCAATAAATTTAACGGGTATAAGCAACTCGAATCGATTTCAAATTGTAATGTTTCCCAAAGACAAATGGTACATGAATTTAGGTCACATACAAAGTCATAGCAATTGTATTACACCTGCATTTCAGAAAGGAAATAGCCACGTGATAGTATCGGAGTATGTAGGCCATCCCCCCGTACTCACAGTCGCAAATCAACTGCCGGTCAGAGCGGAAGTGGCGACATCGCACTATTGCACTTGGTACACTCGAAGTAGATTTTATTGTTATTATAGTTTTACTCATACCGCACACCTTAACCCTTAAGATACAAAAAAATTGTGTTAGTATTCTTGGCTGCTAAAAAACTTACGAACCATACACCCAATGACCCAGAAATCAAGAATAACTCCTTCAGAATTCATTTAAGCAGTGAAGTTGAGCAGGAAACATTAACTTAATTTTTGTGCAAGACAAATTATCGACATTCACTTGATTTAGGGTTCCCCTCACAAAATTGTGTCAAGGCTGAAGCAAACTTTGTATCAATTATCAAAACGTGATTAATCGTTAATGGCGCTACTCTTTGTCCCGGACAAAAGTGAGTTGTGAGCGAGATCAAATGAGAAACTTTACGGATTTAAAAGTTTTTTTGAAACGATTCGCTGTTTTATAAAATAAAGCTGTTTGTGGCATGCGTTGCTCTGCACCAAGTAGTTTTTTAATGAAAATATGTATATTCTAATAGGCCTTTACTTTGGCCTTTTTTCAGGTACCTTAGCAGATATACGTAAAACAATTTACCAAGTTTTATAGCAATCGCAAATTTAGTATATGTAGGCATAAAGTATAAACTTAGGGACATACATTATTATTTATTTACATATAATAGATTGATAGTATTAAGTATAGATAGGAGTAGATCTTTTATTGGATTTACCAAAAATACTTATATTAAAAAAGGTTTTTTTTTGTTGATTACCCTAATTTACGGCAATCGTCTCCACTATTACCGATCTATCACGACTCGAAGTCGGAAATGTAGTAGTGTATTGGTCGGGACAATCTGTATCCAAGAGTAAAGGAGACGTCGCGGCGTCGTGATTGCGTCTGGCGGTAGTTTTTGCTGACTGTCTCATGTCGTCTTCTTGTCAGACTGATTTATGTTTCATGAAGATAGAACGACACTACCACCCCAACTCATGTCTAGTGTCGTAAGAAAAGACAATAGACAATATCGATGACCATGTGCACTTTATAACTTGCACCGTGTGTGCAACAAAGTATTCCCGAAGAGGGTTAACGCCAAGCCCACTGTAAATACTACCTAAATCTCTTGCTATTTCTATTCTCTTATTATATATTGCAACGAATGGATGGAAACATATTGCGTAGATGATTGGGCAGCGATTTGGATGATATTTGCCAAATACGAACCGACTGCACAGAATACAAAGGATACTCTAATCCCGCGAAATTATTCCGAATAGGGAGGAAAAACTGCGGGGCGAAAGCTAGTATTTATTAAACAAAATACCGATCCAAGAATCCTACAAATATTAGAAATGCGAATGTTTCTAACTCTTTCATACAAAATCTACCGAAAGGAATTGAATGAAACTTGGCCCATGGATAGTTTATAACCTGGATTGACATGTTATTATTCCCGGAAAATGTAACATCCCTCGAAAACGAGAGTGAAACCGCAGGGGACAGATAGTAACAAATAATTAGGTTACAAAAGGCACCTACCCAATAACCGCAGTGTTATCTAACACTAAAGACATTAAATGCTCCGAGGTCTCCGCTTTTGAGTGCATCTGACGGGCCGCTATTTATAATAGAGTTAGCCCGGGTCAATTGGAGGTGAGGGCTCCACCCTTGAATACAAGAACGGGAAATAAGATTGTATATTGATGTGCCCAGATTTATAGCTCTCACTAAATGACTAGCCAATAAGCAGCATTAGGTTGAGATAGGGCTGCCAAGATTTTAGTCTCTATTTTATATGCTTTAATTTTGCTCGGAGCTAAAATAATAGACGCTGTGTTACTCGTTTGTCATTATACTTTCGAGCTTGTGGCAATGATTTCGATTTTGTACGAAACGTGAGATTTTTAATGAGAGAGCATACTGAGGCGTAGTTTTCCGGCTGTCCCTCATGTTTTGCCAATTAGGAAGCTCTGAGACAAATGCAGGTGCGAGTATGCTTGAGCTGAAAGATCCACCTATCACGCAATTGCGTAGTTAACGAAAGAGGCAGAGTTACATAGCGAAACATTGCTGAGCTAGTTTCATTACCTTACAGAACCATACCCCTGAGCGAGCATACTGATGCAGCTCAGATGTCGTACCGACTTGTTACGAAAGATCCCAACACTTGGACATTTATTTTACACACAGCCACCTGACTGCCACCTAAACAAAGCAAAACTTCTAGTATGGTTACCAGACGATTTTACTACTTTCTACATATTATACACGGTGACAGATAAAACAAACAGAAATTTTAATGCAGACATATGTTGTCCTTGTAACCACCACCGACCCGTTAAAATCAAAAGGTGCGTTAATCCCTCAATAGGCTTAGAATATATTCGAGTAACATAAATTCCAATACCGACAATAGTAGCTCCAGGCAACCCTAGGGAATCCAGGCCCTAGGCTAGGTTCTGCGTAGTGACCTGATTACTGCATCCAGGCCGGGACCTTGAACATCCTGACACTATCTACTAGGTTCCAACTATTTGTTTACGTGCTACCGGTGATAATGCGGCCTGTTTGTAATTATCTACCTACTTTATTTGTGCGTATTATAAGGATTTACTTAAATATAAAAACGTGTTTAGAAATATTGATTTTTGGCACATTGAATCTAGTATATGAATAAGACAAATTGGGGTTCACAAGAAAACAAAAAAAAATAATAAAGATTAATGTGAAGAGATGAAGACCTAAATTATTTAATTCTTTAACAAGGGGTTCACAAACAGATTATTCGGAGGAAAGAAAAAATAAAACCAATAGTACCAAAAATAATACTTTGTCGGAATAAGATACGACACACAAATTTCCAAGAATATCCATCCGAATAATAAGTTATTTTTATTAATCTGTATCGAACAGTATTTAATTTTTGTACTAAGGATTAGTAACACCTATTTGAGCAATTAATTACACAGTATAGATCAAAAATAATCTGAAAATGATCAAAATACAACAGAACAAGCTACCAACCAACAGAGATTATAACTATTAAATAATATTTAAAAAGAACACGATATGTAAATGTAGGCTGATAGTTAATTAGAAATCGTCATAAAAACGTTCGTAATTTTGAACTAACAAAGCGCGATACCTATGATGTATATGCATCAAATATGCGAACTATCTTCTGATACGCATGCAAACAATCTACCTGATGGCAAGTGGTTGAACACGTTGCCTATAAATAATAGCTCCTAATTATTATTATTTTTAAGAAGGCTCTTTCCATACTATATAAATAATATCTAAAAAAAATACCAATGTATTGCCAACCTATACAAAACCTCTAAGACAATTGGCAGACAAGTACAACTGCGGGAAGATACCGAGTATTGGTCAACATAATGCCTTTCGTGCTGTGATTGCCTCAAGATGTTTCTCTTCACCGAAACCGCAAGCACATTATAACATTAGGACCCATTATAGCATTAGAAACGACTAGTATTTTCTAATGAAGTATTAACCCCTTAAAAATACTAAGAACTGAACTAAATAGAGGTGTGACATGTTATAAAATAATACGGAATAGTTCGGCCCCGCAGAATTGGGTCAAGTGCATACAACGACCGCGACCAACTGATATTTTGCATCAGTTTGGGTATAACAGCTTAGCTGCTTATTATAATTTCACTTCAACACTTTAACTCTGTTATTACTCTGGAAATATTGCGCTGAGGGAAAGGGGGTAGTCTATGAAGAGCGGTAGAGCGAGAGGGCTTGTGATAGAATACCAATATCAGAAAGAGTCGGTTTTTCGAAATATCGAAGTTCAAAATATCCATGTGGTATTTGGAATGAAGTAACGTTACATTACAATTTATAATAGCAAATTCTCGTGCATTGAAACAAACGGCATGTGTATACAATAACCGACACTGAATAAATCTTTATATACTCTGTTTTTTAAAAAAGCATTTGACTAAGCTTATTGGACAGCCAATCAATACTTAAACTAAAAGTGAACACACTTTCAAAATCACTTTCAAGACTTAATTTTTTTACAAGTACCTAGAACGCACATAACTTTATCAGATCCTTAAGCGAAGCTTTTACTCATGACTTTATCGACGCTGCAAACAAACACAACAATAAATGTGCAAACAACTTGTGTTGTGTATAAAATAACGACAAGCGAACATCGCATAGCGCCGGTGTCCCAAAACCGCTGAAGTACAAGCTGCGCTGCGCTATTTTAATAAAGAGCTCTCTCAGAGTAATGCGAGGTTAAATAGACTGGACGAGACACGGGCGACGAGCGGGCTCAACGTATATTATTATATAATGTAAGTTTTAATTATTTTTTGATGTTCCATCTGATAGTAAGTGGCCACCGTCGCCTATAGATCATACTAGGGGATTGCCAATGTGTTTCCTACTTAAATTAAGCCTAGAAAGCAACTGTATTTCATGTGCAACTGGCGAAACATACCATCAGATATTTGGCGACAAAGTTAAGGGTAGGCGTATAGAACCTCACCACCGTGCTATGGTTTACTCAGATGGTTTTTCTGTATATCGGATAGCTTACTTACTTCATTTTAGGATTCATACACACACGTTCCTTATCCATACTAGATAAACTCCTCCTTATATTCCTCGTTTATATTACAAACGCTCTATCATGTCATAAATTTGGCACGAAGATTTTTTATTATGGGAGTAAACATTAGATCCAGATTCACTTGCAATCAAATGCGAATTGGAGGCAAAAGGGTGGGAAGCTATTATAAAGCAATATAATCATTTTATGCATATGGACTATTAAAAAACAATATGCAATGATTTAAAAATTTACTTCATCGATCACCTACTACACTACGCAATATATAAACAATAGCTTCTAAGTATCGTTTATAATTAAAAAATTCAAGCCAAGACAACTTCAAACAAGATATCATTAGGTACACTGACAACACTTTGAAGTACCCATACTCAAATGATTTACTTAGCACCGCGACATAAAAATATACAATAATAATAATAACGAATACGAATAACATGTAAACAGCTAAATTGGAGAAAGCAAATTATCTATCTACATAAATAACTATATGTTAATAAATCTACCAACTATAAGCTTATAACTTGTACCACCTCATAAACATCGCTCGAGGACTATCGTCCACAGCAAATTTCAATTAGAGTTTGATTTTCAAACAATTTGTTTGAAAATGTGTTACATTTTGATATACATAACAGATTACAGATTATGACCACATATTAATCATTATTGGTATTGTAAATGTCCATAAGGAGCGCTGACCATCAGCCACCAGGTAAATCTGCTTAGCAACCATCTTATATGAAAAAAGCAGACATGTGCAACAGAGTAATATTTTATAAAACGCCAAAAAATCACCTCTCTTGTAAGGGGGACCCCATTTAACTTTAACCTTTTTATTTGTTGTTATAGTTGTATAGTGGACACCTTGTAAACATTTCAAGTGTCTACCTATTACGGTTTAAAAGATACACCGTGAAGTACAACGACGATATATGTACGTGATACGACTTGAGCAGTCAAACAAGCATACGGTTAACCATGTTATCGCACCTTTAGAATTGAAGTGGCTTAATCCAAAATTCTTGTTTTTTGGTAAACACCAAAAATGTAATAGAAGAATTAGCCGTTTTGTAGATTTTCAATTTTATTGCTCTAGGTTAAGCGTTTATTTTTATTTTTTTTGTTATTAACCGTAGGGTAGGAATTGTTTTAATGATTGGACACTAAACCTTTACGTATAACTAATTAGAACATTTGTTAATTAGTCATTAAAAAAAAAATGACACTTATTTTCCGAAATCAATTTAATATTATTGGCATATTTGACTTTGAGTCAATTTTTTACTTAACGATACATAAACAAATTGTGCCTATTTAAAAAAGAGGCGATTAATTTCTAATGTTATATTTGAACATGGTGACAGATTTTACAATATGCTAGTTTAATTATTGTAGACTAGTTAAATTAAAGGAAAGTGAAAAACAGACTTTGGTTTCAAAATCGTGTATTTTGAAATTTTCCCTCACTAATCATCATTAAACACTAATCTACTGGTACTGCTACCAACATAACATTACCACCTGGTATTCAATTAAGGTAAGTTTATAAAAATCAATGGTTTGAAATAATCTCCAAATACTATGTATACCTTTGATAAAATAATATAAAACAATGAAATACTTCTTATCAATAGAGTAGAAAAATAATAAAGTAAAAGTCATTTTGTTATATTTAATAACTGGCCAAAAAATATTTATAAAAATGTCTAAGAAAGAATTTACGAAATAAAAAAATCTCTTTTATACTCTTGCTGCCATCCATATAATCTCTTGAAGTAGAAAATCTTAGTTAATGTGATTCTATGCGCGGTAGACTATTAATATGGTCCTTAATATCATGTACAAGATTTGGGTTAATCGGGGCTCGGCTTCTAGAACGCCCTCTAAGATCTTCCACAAGGCCATTAGTTTTCAGTTTCACAGTTCTTATCTGTCTCTCTGTAATACGAGTATCTAGTGTATTGATAAAAAAAGGTTTTATAAACGCGAATTCTTTGGCAATCAGCTGTAAAATAAATGGCTGTGTTTGGTTTACGAGGATGGGCAGCATTTTTGTACTGATATTTTGGTTTCACCTCCATCGTGCATGCCTTGATAAATGATCGCTTCAAGTCAAAATTACTTAGCTGCCAATAATAGTCGTATATTTCGCTCAGGGGTTATGTTATCGGAACAACGAAGTCTACAAACACAATTACTTTGTTAGATTTAGAAAGTGATTGGTAGGCTTTTCCGGTATTTCGAAGAGATTTAACAATATTTTGTTTCCATTGAGACGGATTGCGCAGGCGCTTCCTAGATTTTTTATTCTGAGGAAACAATTGCATCGTCACCATCATGTGCCCCATCCCTGTCAGACGTGTTGGTTGATGAACTGAAAGAGCGTCGTAGCGATGAATCGTTGTAAGTCGGATCAGCGTCACACAGATCGACTTCTGATTGCAAAGAATGCACAGGTGATTGACGGTAGTTTATGTCTTTATCTAACCGTATTTTGCTATTTGAGGGCTCGGCACAAATTATATTCGTGTAATCGATTTGAGTACCTGACATGATAGAAGGTGAGCTATTTATTTTCATTTCGTCTCAGCTTTGCTTCGGTTATGTAAAAGACTTTGATGACGACGACGTTGTGCTGGAACTTGAAGATGATGACATAGAAGAAATGAAATGAAATGAAAATATTTTTATTCAAATAGGTCTTTCCAAGCACTTATGAATAGTCTGATTCTAATACCGGTTCGGAAGGTTGTTTTTTACTGAGAAGAGCCGACATTAAACTCAGCAATAACTCTTTTTTTTAAAAAACCAACTTAGCTTTATTACATAAAATCTATTCAGTCTCACTAATAATACCTGTGTGTTATCGCAAAAGTGAAGAATTATTGAACAATAATATAATATTATGAATAACTAATAAAACAAAAAATAATAATAATAATACAAACAAACAACAGAACTGGATGATGATGTACTACTGGATCGATCTCTCATGTTTTGTGATGTTTGTTCTTTGATAATTGGATTAACGCTTTTCTTACTGCTGATTATCGACGTATTGTTAATCTCCTTTAGAATCCGTTGTTCAGTTTCCACTTGCGGTAAAATTTCAATTCAATCTAGGACTTCCATCTGTCGCCTTATCCAAGGGTATTTTCTAATAGTTTTCCTTACCACGCTCTTTGGATCCATTTTAAGCACTAGTATAACCTTCTGCACTTGCTGTTCTCATCTCTTCACCCTGTTCATGCATAATATTTCATTCCGGTTTAATAGATGCAAAATAAGATCTGCACTTCTTTTCATTATTGATCTCAAACTTTAACTGAAATAAAAATAAAAAGACTCAACTCAAAATAAAGCTCACTAAGTCTCATATCATTCAGTAAAGAATAAACATATTTACCTATACGTCTCCGTAGTCACAAAATTGGTAGTAAAGTAAAGCAATAATATAAAATAAGGCTCGATCATTTAAGCAATATTTGGTAATAAAATGACGGCAGTACTAATACGACACCACAATATTATAATCATTTAGTATTAAAACGCCCAAAACCAAAATGAGTCATTACAAAAATATGTATCGAAGAAATAACTTACCTTGCGTTTAGTATTAAAACTGCAGATTACAGTTTCCGCCCTTTACGGAGCAACCGCACTACGTCCAGCGTTTAGCACTGTTGACGCAACTTTGAATGAGATCCTTTAATACAGAGGGATGCGCGGTAACCGCGTGATTTTAAAGAGACGGAAATAGCACGTTTGTCCTTTTCTGGCTTAAAATAATCTATTTATTTATAATAAACTGATAGAATAGATGTTTATAAGTAATTCCATGTACAAAAGTCATTTTCTTAAAATTTTGAGTTATGCCACTTCAATTCTAAAGGTGCGTTATGTTAAGTGGTAGCAGCCGGGGGCATCGCAAACGTCCCAGAGACGTGAAGTTTTTAAGTATCATGTGCCAGTAATTTCGCCAGCTCCCTTACCTTTCTAACCGAAACACAGTATTACAAGTGCATTACTGCTTCACGGCGGAAATGGGTAAGGTGGTAGTACTTCCCCGGACGAACTCTGCACTAAGAGCTCTACTACTCTAATAACTGCGATTTGGAATATAAGTTCGATGGCTATGTCTGTCTGAGTATCTGACTGTTCATAACTCCCAAATGGACAAAGATGGACAGATACTAGTACTTCCCCGGACGAACTCGGCACTAAGAGCACTACTACTGTAAGTGTTTATAAAAAAAAAGAATCAAGTAACAAGGTGTGTCAGTAAATACAAATTGTAAGTATAACAAATGGGGTCGTGTAAAAAAACGCATCTTTTTTTCACTTTTATAGAAGGAAACGGTTGTATACATATTCCACTAGAAGCGCTCACTGGTTTAATTCTTAATTCCTATAGAGAAATGTTAACGCAAACGCTATTAATAATAGTAGTGACAATACTGTTGCCCATCGCTAAACTTATTTAAATGCAAGTGTTTTGTATTTTAATGATTTCATAAACATCGAAAAAAATAGTCTGACATTTTAGTTTAGTTCTATCAAACTCACTTACTATAATGTTTAATGATGCATCAAAAAGTGCAAAAAATTCTCCCTCACTCTTTTCAACTTAAGGAAAAGAGATCCAAAGATTTTAGTTTGACCAGCATCATGTACTACAATCAATAATTGACACTCGTGGTACAAACATTTCCGATCATAGTTCCCCCCACGAATACATTAATAGAATCACTAATCCCATAAAATTATTCGTAGCGTGCTATCGCTCAGACAGGGCATAAATACAGGTCCGAACCTAGGTGCACTTGCCTTGGGCAAATATACGAGGGTGTACGACCCGACATGCAAACATGGCTATGTTATTATGGAAGTTGAGATTAAGGGAAAAGGTTCCTTTGCTCGTCTCGTCTGGTTCCTTGAAAAAAGTTTACAACGAAAAGTAGCAGCTATTTTAATACAAGTCATATGATAATTAAAAAGACTGTAGCAATGCATATTTTGATTCTTAAATCTGAAACTCTATATTATAATTTATAATCTATTTAGGTAGGCACATCAATTTAGTATCTTAAATTTAAACAATTATTGTATTCAATGAAATAAGATAAGAAACCGAAAAAAAATTAAAATAATAATTACTAAACATAACTTTCTTTTATATATATATATATTTTATACAACATAGGCCAACAAACAAGCGGACGGTCCACCTGATGGTAAGTGGTCACCGCCGCCTAAGGACATTTGTGACTCTAGGGGCATCGCCAATGCGTTGTCGACCCTGAGACACGAAGTTGTTAAGTCTCATGTGCCTGTAATTGCACTGGCCCCCTTACCTTTCTAACCGAAACACAGTAATAAAAATGCACTACTGCTTAACGGCAGAAATGGGTAAGGTGGTAGTACTTCCTCGGACACACTCTGCACTAAGAGCTCTACTACTCTAACTAAAAAACTCTAGCTCTAACATCTAAAAATCGAAAATAATGTGAGGAACAAAGCTCCTTTTTACACGCTTTATATTAGCTTCACCTGTATGTATGTATTCAACCGACCCCTTTGAGCTCGATTTTGTCCTACTTTGAACGATCAGATTTTATTCAAACTTTGCACACCTGTCAAAGATCGATGACAATGCAATAATCCTATTATCCTAATTAGATTCGCCAGGATAAATTTATTTCTTTCCGCATCCTTTGCATGCGAGTAAGAGAGATAGAGCTAGTGCGCGAACTACGCGTGCGTGCAGTTCCAGACTTACTCTTTCGGGCTAAATAATAGTTTAAAAAACTAGAAAACATGCTTTATATAGAAAACCAAACTAAAAAACAGAAAATAAATTTTAATAAATATTAATTAAGAATAATGTAAAAAAAAATTATAAATATAAGTTATGAATAGTTTGAATAAGAAAAAATGAGTATTTAAATTATTTAAAAATAGCGGGGGTGCTTTTCAAGATATTATCGAAATGATAATCCTTCTCATATCTGTCAATTAAATATTTATAACTATAGACACCATGCACCCCACGCTTTTTTTAAATAATTTAAATACACAATTTTTCTTATTCAAACTATTAATAACTTATATTTATTATTTTTTTTTACATTATTCTTAATTAATATTGATTAAAATTTATTTTCTGTTTTTTAGTTTGGTTTTCTATATAAAGCGTGTTTTCTAGTTTTTTTTTAAGTGTGTAAGTGAATATTTGACCACAATGGTGACGATGTAACCGAAACTACATAGTAAAATGCTAAAAGTGATTTATTAGTAAATTGATCATAGATATGATCATTTCTTTTTGGGATAAAAGTGTCTAGTGTTTTAATCACGAGTATGTTCTATCTGTGTACCAAATTTAATCCAAATCCGTTGAGACTTTAATGCACGATTAAGTGACAATCACAACCATTCTTTACTTTTACACTTTTAATATCAAAGGTAATTACCATGACCATGCTACAATTTAATACACAGCATAAACGTGGGTACACATAGTAAAGGAAACAGTAAATCTGTTATCGATTGACAGTGGCACAGCTGCGGGGTGCAGCCGGCCCCCGACCTTGAACTGCATTCGGCTTGCACTGAAACTGGGTTACGCTTAATACTGCAATGTTGGTGCTATTATTTACTGGAATTTAAACTTTGTCATTGAAACACTCTGTTGGATAAAGCTCGTCGTTTTGGTGAGATATCTTAGTCTCAAATTAATTATGGGCAAGTACTTATAACACTTAACAATGAGAAGTTTGTTAAATAAATTAGAGGCTGGATTTTCTAGGATCATTTCCTGAGACTGGCAAGGAGATTTTTATAATTAACTAAATTATAAATCTGCCTGTGAGACGGTGAATAAAAATGATGTGTCAGAGGACTGAGATTGTCCTAAGGTCCTTGGAGAGAGGGCGAGAAGACATTCCTCTACAATCAGATGGCACGACGAAAAATCTCAAGTTTAAAGTTAGATGAGAAACCTAAGATTATTTAAGACATACGTAATATATAGCCCGATCTAAATTAAATCAGAGTAGACAGTCTCGACTCCAGAATAAATTCTACTAATAATAGAAATGAGAGAGATAATTATTTAATTTATGACTGAAATAATTATAATTAAGCTTCACGTATTTTATACCCTGATATGAAACAAAGGGTGCATTTTATTCCGAAATATTAATCGATCCCTTAAAAAAGGGGCAAAATTCGTAACGTTTCAACAACATTTCTATAGCATGATTTTAATTTATGTATTTCATATATCTTGACCCTTAGACACATTTACAGAAGAATTGTTTACTTTATCTATCCATAAATAAATAAAACAAAGAATTTTTTTTTTTAAGAACGTGTTTTACATTAGTGCTTTGTTGCTTTACCTTTTTAGGTAAAACTGGCAATTTAGAAATATTTATTATATTCATCGGAGCCAAATAAAGTCGAGTGAGGCTCCTAGAACTTATAAAAAGAATAATAAATATCCTAGAATTTTCTTCACAATTAGTTATCTGATATCAAAGCAGAAACCGCATAGCTACCTACATAATTTTATATTGGCACACACAAAGGCATAGAATAGATATTATGTTCATGCAGACAAATAATTTTCCTGCGTGGGAATCAAACCCACGACATGTGTCGTAACAGTCTGGGTCTATCCTACGACTATCTAATATGTAATAATAGTCCAAAACTCCCTAAAGGAATCGCTTTATGATTGTGTTATGAAATTCACTGTCCCTACGAATTAAATTTCAATTGAAATAAAACAAAAGGACGAATACAATGGTCTCCTAAGATAAGTCAATCGATTTATCATACGGCGGATTAGACTTAATTAAACTTATCTTTATTTGAATACCCAAGGTAATTGCTGTAAGGTAAGATCGTAAAATCATTTAACAAAATTATTTCAAATTTAATATTAGATAATGTTGTTTCGGAGTAATAGAGCTCTTGGTTCAAAGTTCGTCTGGGGATGTAACCACTACACCTATATCTGCCGTGAAGTGGTAGCGCATTTGATTTGATGTGTTTCGGTTAGAAAGGTACCGGGGGTAAAGGCGGCCGGTGAAATGACAGGCACAAGAGATTTTTTTTTATTCTGATATACCTACATGAACTTTATATTAACGATATTAATATTATATCAATTAACTGTTTTGTTACTTAAACACTTTTAAAATCTAAATCTAATATGTTCAACTAATTAAAAGTAAGCACAACAACAATGACATAAAAATGTATACAATAAAAACAGAAAGGTAAGAAAAGTTAGATCAGCTGCTTGCAGTAAAAACACCTGATCTAAATCGCTGCCGGTGCCGATAAAGAAAATAACTTTTTTGTCTATTTATTTAATTCAAATAATTAGATCAAATTGTCCCCTTCTACAAAGAGGGTCAATAGCGCAATTAGAGTCTGACCATTTATAAGTCCCTGTAAAGGTGTATTTGAATATTTACATATCATTTTATTTCATTAGCTGGAATTGGCTTCTCAACCCTAACTTCAAATTAAGAGTGTACTGATGACCAATTAATGGTCAACAAAAGCATTCCTAAATTCTCATAAAATATGGAATAAACAGAATAGCAAAGGATCAAGCATTCAGATTACGGCAAGACGATGCTATGCAATAAACCTAACCATATTACTAAAGCCATCAAAGTAGTTAGGCGTGTATAGTGGAATGCAACAGGAACGCTGCATCTGGGCAACCTTGAACTGGCGATTTTAGGTCACAACTCGGTCACGGCCAGCTCCGGGTTGCTCCAGCCGCCCCGCCTTTGTGCATACACCTGCATTTTATTATGTGTGATTTTATCAAGATTGTAGATAATTCGTAAACTCTAAATAAATAGGAAAATAACATGTTCAAGCAACACCTAAAATGTCGTATATTCAAGAACCACTTCAATAATATCATAACAGAAACGTTGTCCAGATATTTTCATTGGCACCTTTTCAGCTGTTAATAATTAAATTTGTCTTCACCTTTTCTCAGAAGAAGTATAAAGCACCAAAAAGACCAGCAAGGGCGAGTCGGGCAACGCTGAGTATAGGCTTCCGCAGTGCATTAAGTTGCTAAACTATTACTTGTAAATAAATAAAGTAAGCCTACTTAGCTGCGATAGCTTTCCTCTTAACTTCGTTTTATATTCTTTTACCGAGATTTTCTGACATATCTATAAACAATGGTCTACACTAAACAACACAAAACTAATAAATACCTAAATATCGTAATTGGTTTTATAAACCCAACATATAACCCTTTACAAGTTAACAACTACATCACCAAAATGCTGTTGATTAAAGCATGTGTCAGAAGCACCGCAAATGAATGTCCATCCCAATTTGCCCTCGACCGTCCACTATTTGCCGCCATCTGTGCATAATCAACCATCCGACCTTAACCCCACAACTATTGGGTCAGCACTGGCACCTGGCACAGTGTTGGTAAAGCTCTGTCATTCGAATCCTACTAATATTACAAACGTAAATAATAAATTAGAATGAACTTGGCACATATCTATATATGTGCCAAGTTCTGTAATGATTTATCTACTAAGAAATAAAAATAAAAGGTTTGGAACGACCAAGTAGTGGTGACGGCGTGGGTACCACATAATACCTACCCCACTACCGTGCTATGGTTACCATTTTCCTTCACCAAAAGCTCACGCTTATTGTAGGATTCAAACCAACTGAACTGTTATCGTTTTAAATACGTGTATGAATAGATTTACTACCTCTGAGCTCTATAAACGCTGAACAGATTTGAGTAAAGTTTTTATAATACAATCATACTTTGAATTCCAGGGTAACATATACAGATACACCAATTTTTTATCGCACGTACGGGTGCAATGATTAATAGATGTCACATTGATAAACTGTACCTACTGTTTAACGGATCTAGGTGTCCTTAAAAGGCCCTGAGCTGAATTTTTGCCAGGCTTGAAGGAATAATTCCTATATACTTAGTGTATACCTTATTTTTGGTGTCGTACGGTAATATTCCTCAAACGCAGTTGTCAATTTGTACAAAACTTCATTCAAGCTTCAGCAACGTCCATTATAGAATAGACTTTTTTTTTGGGATATGCATTATTATATGATATATAGTACCGCCAGTTTAGTTTCAATTTATTTGATTGATAAACTGTTTCAATCTAAACTGGTAATGTGCTCGGTCGAACATTGGGTCTTTTAATGTCATTAGTTAATTGTGTGGGTTAGTAATAATTTGTCACCGGCTTTCCCACTGCGGGTATAATGGCCGTGAAAATATTAATATTTTATTTTAAATACGAAAATCATAATCTTAAAGAAATAATAATTGATATTTTATGTTAATCTGTGAAATGATGGCACTGCTGTATCTTAAAGTGTAACTAACAAATAGTACAAAATATTATAAAAAAATACTGAGGTATTCAGTAAAATTTCATATAATACGCTTCTTGGAGGCTGCTTCAGTTTAGTCTGTGTCCCGACCTGCATTACAGGGGGATCAATCGCGACCCGATATATTGAACCTCCTCACAAGGTCACTTTGCCGTGCACTTTATTAGTACCAACTAAATTGTCACTCACCTTTATTTACTTCGAGAAGAACCTCGAAGCGGACCCTCCAAGGATCTGCAAATTAAAAGCCCTTTCAATCGTCGAGTCAAGCCAATTTACTAAGATTAAGAGTTATTATAATTATAATTGGGTTTTATTTTGATTGAACATTCAGGAGTGATAATATTATGATAGAAAATGTATGACGACTTTTCCCATCGTTGGTAGTCTGTCACCATGGAGCTCCTCACGCAGTAGCACTTGACAGCCTCCTGTCGTCTATTAGTCTTTCTGTACATGAACTAATATCTATGGAGATGGACCTCTACCAATAGTCTACCTTCAGACATGAAAAATACGTGCCTACTTAGTTATGTAAATACATTCCCTTGAATACAAGAAGGAGATAGTTAATAAATTTGCAATAAAATATCATGTCGATAAAACTATACCTAGGTAGATTTTAAACTCGCATTAGAACTCTGCCGAACTAAAGTTATTCTCCAAGCCAATTTTATGGAGCACAAAATGCGGCATGTTTAGACAACACAAACTTGTGATGTGGGCGGTGTTTTGAATAAACACAAAACGTTTAATGATCGCCCTACATTAGGCAACTCCTACGTTATTTATACAGTGGAAGATAAACAGTGATATCGCAATAATCCATCAAAATAAACAACTAGCCATATCCGCTAACGGAACTATCCGTGTGCACCTGAATGCACTGGCCTTGCACCACTGACCCAAAAACAAGGTTCAAGACCGCGTGTCGAGCCTGCAGGAATATGGGGCACATATTTGCTCATTTTGTTAAAACATTGTTTTAGCTTTCAAATCGTTTTTGAAACGTTTAAAATTCGGTCATATTTACATTTTTGATTAAAGAAAAACAATCGAGGAAATGTCACAAGGGTATATAACCGTGGAGAGGAAATAATATATCGCACTCTTCACATAATTCAAAAGCACTGTTACTACTTACAGCGTCAGATTTATTGTAATGGTTGAGCCCTCTACGAATGAAAGAAGAGGATGGGATGAATGAATCATAAAATCAGATATTATTGCAGATATCTCCATGACAGTAAAATACAATCCTACTAATATTAAAAACGTTAACTTTTATATGTTTGTGGCTTACACATTAACGGCTAAATGAAACTCGGCACAAAGATGGAATGGGTTCGCATATAGCTTACTTGTAAGTCTGGGTGATATTGGATATCTCGGAAAATTGTGTAGAGCCGCTAATAGACTATCGATTCACGAAATTATACGAGAATTTTATAATCGTCACATCACGTCATTACAATATTTGACAGGTAATTTCAGACCTTATTTATGACTTCATCACAAAACACTACATCCCTAAGTATGACATGATTTATGATCTTCCCGACCTTTTACATTCCCATTACATTAATTTCGTAATCTATGAGGCGAAGACCTTGAGGACCTTGAACAAGCCTTTATATTTTAAATTGATGCCAATTGCATTTAAAGCAGGTTATGATGACAACATTGAAAGGTATTTTAAAGTATTTGAAGATTAGAATAAATATTCGTGGGCTTTGTTATTCTGTTCTTTGTTATTTAGTTGCAAATAAACTATTTTATAACTCCATTATTAACATTTTAAAATGAATAATTATTAAAAAAATAGTTCCCCACATCAGGCATCAGGAACAGGATCCAAGTTACCGGTGGTCATGGCTCCATAGAGAGGAACTTCACTCACTATGCGTACCGCTGCCAGGAGCACTGCCTTCTGAATCCAGCCACCTAACGCGAGCCTCTTAAGGGCGAGGCTCTGGGCCATTAGGCCATGGGCGAAAACGATAATTGGTACAAAGGTTGCCGTGTCAATGGCTCACATGTCAACAATCTCGTGTGCAACGTCTTATTACTATTATTTGCCAACAGTTTTAGAAATATGTAAGACATATGTATATATCGATATTCATAGGCATGTTCATTCACACAAATATTTGTTATAGCTGTCCTCCGCGGTTTCACCCGCGTTCCCGAGGGATGTAAAATTGCCCGGCACAAAATGTATCCTATGTTACTTCTAATACCTTTAAGAATATGGACACAAAGTTTCATGATGATCGGTTAAGTAGTTTTCGCGTGATACCGTAACAGACACATTTACATTCAAATCGGACCAGCGGTTCCTGAGATTAGCGCGTTCAAACGAACAAACTTTTCAGCTTTATAATATTAGTATAGATAGATGTATGGGAACCAAACTAATTAAAAAAATAAAACGCATTGTGCGTTTGGTTCTGCCTCAAGTCAGAGTAGGTACTCTTATCAAATCAATTGAAAATCGGCTCTTGCAATGAGGTATTGATCTCATAGTAAATTTACTACTTACATTACGAACCAATTAAATCATCTAAAAAATAGACCTTATTTTCACATTTCCATTTGGAAGGTAAATAGGTCATTGGCTAATAATGGAGCGACTACCATAACCTGAATTAGCATACATTTTATACAATAAGATAATTCCCAAACAGGCAAAGATAGTAGTAAGTATGAATATGGAGGAATGATTTAATTATGTTTTCAAACACAACAAAAAATAAAATGACAGTTTCTTTTGTTTTCAATCGATAGAGCGTTATCAACCTTTAGACTTGCTCGTGTGCCTGTAATTTAACCGGCTCTCTTTTGTCAAGAAATACTCAAATTACACATTAAGAATGTGTAAAATTAAATTCACTTACTTTAATGCAACATACACCAACCTGTCATCTCTTTGAGCCGCCCACATATTCATTAGAGGTAGGACCTTGGTATTGAAATTCAATCCTGCATTGTTTACAATGGATCTCTCTTGAGGTGTACCTCACCTTGTTACTTAACAATAGACATCTTAGTGTTGAGTAATTTAGAGTGTAAGTTTATTTTTCCTACTTGTATTATAAATGCGAAAGTGTTAAAATGGATTTCTGTATGTCTAATATCCTTTCACGCAAAAATTATTAGATTAGAAGTACCTAGTGCAAGAGCTCTTCAGGGGAAATATTACCTTACCCGTTTCCACCGGAATCAGTAATGCATTTGTATTACTGCGTTTTGGTTAGAAAGGTAAGGGGGGTGAAATTACAGGCACATGAGACCTAACAACGTTACATCTCAGGATCGACAACGCATTGACAATGCCTCTAGTATTGCAAATGTCCTTCGGCGGCGGTGATCTCTTACCATCAGGTGGACCGTCTGCTTGTCGACCTACTTAATTGACATTTTAAAAAATCTACTATTTGGATAAAGCTTGGCACATAGGTGGAGCATGCCCTGGAATAACATATAAGATACCTACTTTTTATCGCGGATAAAGATAACATCCCTGGGGAACGGCGGTGAAACCGCGGGGACAGATAGTAATATTATAAATGCGAAAGTTTGTGAGACAATGTGATTGTTATATGTTTTTAACCCCCAACGTAAAGAGAGGGGTGTTACAAGTTTAACGTGTCTGTCTGTGGTATCGTAGCTCCCAAACGGATGAACCGATTTTCGTTTAGTTTTTTTGTGTTAAAGATAATTTTATTTATTATTGGGTTTACAATTGGCCATGTCTCTGTCGTTATGCGGGTCCTTTCCCTGAAATATTCGATATAACATAATGAAAATGAAAAATGAAAAAGATTTATTTGCAGCGATTATCAATTTAACAGAAGAATAAACTTATACATTACGTTGTTTCTAAAACCATACTAATCACTGGTAGAATTTTATATTAAAATTTTATCTATGGCCTTCACACTAGGCAACATGCCTGTATCGCGAGGACCAATTTACGATTAACTATAAAATTTATATATATTGACATTTTAGTGTGATTTTAAATCTTTATTTTTAGAAAATAATGTCCTTAAAATGATACACAAACTACGATGAACTGCAACTTTTATATGGAGGGAAATATGTGGGAATAACATTTGAAACAATCACAAATTAAATTCACATACAATAATTATATACAAGATACTATAAGTATACATAGGTATAACTAATATAAATATGAATATATACTTGAATACATGAGCAGATGGAGATTTATGAAGTCATATTAAATAAATTTTCAGTGCCGTCGTATGTTAAAGTCGATAACCAGTTACGAATTATCTTTTTAGATTCGTAGATCGATTTCTCTTTTATCGAACAATGTTTAACCACACAATTGTAGACATGAACCCGAATAAACTGTCCGAAACGTTGTGCAAAAGTAGTGTTCACGGTTGGACTAGGCAAACGGAAAACTCTTCGCCTTGACAAAGTTTCGAATTCAACAGAGTTTAGGACGGATTCATCTACAGAGAGTGATGTCTTCAATATAAAAAGCTGCCTTACACTTAATACACCGCTGTTCCTGTAAATCTCTCTGGTTGGATACCTAAAAGGTTTGTTAAGCATCACTTTTAAGACCGAACGTTGCGCTCTCTCAACTTGACTAAGAATCGTTTTTGCTGCACTGCCCCAGCAAGTGATACAGTACGTGATTAGGGATTGACATAAAGCAAAATAAACAGACTTTAGCGCCTCTATACAGGCCACATTGCGTATTTTTTTAACAATGCCAATAGTTCTCCTTACCTGAGCCGAGAGTGCGGTAATATGATTTTTAAACGTAAGATTTTCGTCTATTATAACACCGAGGTATTTCACAGCGTCGGTTTTAATTAGTGGCTCGCAGTGACAAGGCTTACTCTCGCACAACGTTTGGTGAATTTTAATTTCAGTTTGTTGTTTCGGAGCTGAAGTAGTCGTTTTGTGAAAACATACGTATACAGTCTTTTTGGTATTTAATGTTATTGGATTATTTTGCAGCCAGCTGGAAACATGATTTATACCCAACTCAGCGTATAACCGAGCTTCCTCCCACGATGACCCATGAAAGATAATAGCGGTATCATCGGCATAACATACAATTTCAGCATTTTCGATTTGCAAGTCATGGATATTGTTAATATACAACGTGAATAACGTTGGCCCGAGTATGCTTCCCTGCGGAACCCCAAAACCTATATCCTGTGGACCACTTAGCATCTGACCAATCCTTACACATTGTCTACGCTCCGTAAGGTATTAACTCTTAAACCAGTTTGAGGCAACGCCTCTAATACCCATATTATTCAATTTATTTAATAATATAGGAACGGAGTCCGTGGCAAATGCCTTGGCCAGAACTAAAAAAACTCCAACACCCCTCTGATTGCTATCAAGCCTTGATGACACTGCAGAGGTCAAGAGTGTTACCGCGTCTTCAGTACTCTTTCTTTTTCGAAAGCCAAATTGCCTTGAGGATAGTATATTTCGTGATTCCAAGTAGTTTGTTAGTCTTTTATTGACAAGCTTTTCGAGTATTTTTGAAAAAGCTCCGAAAAGTGAAATGGGTTTGTAGTTTTCAATACAACTTTTGAGACCACCCTTATGAATTGGACTAAGACAAGCCAATTTCCAGACATGAGGAAAAATTCCAGTGGCAAGGCTTTGATTGAACAGATGAGTGAGGGGCACAACAATTGTATCTTTAAAATGCTTAATCAAAGAGTTACTTAAGCCATCAAATCCAGGAGCTTTATCATTTTGTAAACCCATGATTAATATTTACACTTCTTCGCAGTCAGTGGGAGTCATAAAAAACGAGTCTGATGGAATAGTTATAGCGTATGTTTCGCTATAAATGTCTGTCAGAAGTTTTGAAAATGTTGTAGTCGCACCATTTACATCACCATTATCATTATTATAAGATCATTTTTTTATTGCATCATAATCTCTTTTTAGTGTGATCCGGCTGGGTCGGTTTGCCTTAATTTTATTCAGATTTAAGCCTATCATAGTTGGATAGTGGTCAGTAATATCAACCTCACAAGCAATGCCTACTGGCAAGCGATTGGCCTGTGAGCTTGTAATGAAAATATGATCCAGACATGAGGAGCCTCTAGTACATTCTGTTATAACTGGCACCAGACCATTTTCCGCCATAAAGCATTGATATTCCAATGATGATGTACTGCTTGTACCCATTATGTTAACGTTACTATCACCGACCAACACCAATGGAAGCCCATTAGAATTACTTACATATGATTCAATGGATGAGAGAAAATTTTCTATGTTTCTAGAAGATGGTGAGCGGTAAATGGCAAGAATAGTGATCATATTGTGAAGTTGAATGATCAAACAGTCAGCATCCTCGACAGTGGGCTCTGTATTCGTCGCATTCCAGATATCCCTCACATACACTACGACACCACCATTTTGATTGCTGGTTTTCTCTGTCTTGAATGAATTAAAACCTGGTATTTGTGGGACTGTTATGGTGCCATTTAGCCAGTATTCTGTAAGTACAATTACATCGTAAACAATATCCAAACGATTAAGTGCAACCAGAAAAGTATCGAAGTTCTTCTAATAGTAGATATAATATTTTGAAATTTATAGATAAGACGCCTGATTAAAACTTATTGCATTTAAAATAAGACTGCTAAGTGCTATTCAATATGAAAAGGCTTTTTTAGCATTTCAAAACAATTTTCTAACACACTACCGACCTTTTACAATAATATCCTATCAAACATATGTTTTTCAAGTCGGTTGACGCAGTGATTAGTCATCCTGCTATATGTAAGCATGACCATTGTATATTTGCTCTGTGTCTGGCCAGAGTTGGCTGAAGTAATCTGTTCTAATTTAGATGTGTCTTTAAAAAGTATAATAATAGTTATTTGGTTTCCAATGTACAAACTTTGCATAGCTTAGAATTAGTAGTGACGGATAAAAAATCCATCATGTAGGCCTAAACAGGCAGACTGACAACCTGAAAGTAATTGAATACTGCTGCCTATCGTAGGTAGTTAATATAAGTGCACAATTGCTTCCACGCATGAACTCTGCACTAAGAGCTCTATTAATTGTAATATATTTTTTATTACGTATTCGTAGTATCCTATTGACTGGCTTCCATCTTCAATATGTCGCGAACATGGGCGTCGGGAGGAGAGTGCAAAGAGGTGCACTTTCACCATTTTCCTATGAACTTGATGAACAGGCCATATAGTCCCGCGTCTCTTATCGTTGACCCACTGATTTCATATTAATATAAACGTGCGTGCCCAATATCATGGTGGTGCTCTGTCATAAAACTAACTCTTATCAGTTATTTAGTTTAAAATTTAAACTATTATACATTACAGATGCACCTCCCTGAAAATAACTCTGCCGGCGCACATGGTCGCGAAGAAGCTGCATTTTAGTAGTACCTATGTTGCGGCTCCACCAGAAATAGGTAACAATGATGTGTTTCAACCCACCAATAGGATCGTTTTTTTTTTTCACAGCTTACTTCGTCAAGGCGTCATGGCTATAATGAAGCTACCCTCACAAATAGATTTTACTAACTTAACAAATTATTAGGTACTGAAAAAATTATGATGGGAACAGATAAAATGAAAAACTTCCTTGTACCACGGAAAATTATAATACTATAAAGTACGAAACAATTTATTCGTATGGATTTAATACAAGCTAAGGAAATAAGTTAAGGAAAATACCTGTATTGGAAGGATCATCAAAAAGGATGTAGGTAGGTACTCTTTAAAACACGGACGCTCTTAATTGCATAATATTTCCGAATTCATCTTCAATATTTTAGGGGACATGATAAAGAAAGCGCTCTAGGCACGTGTCCAGGGTGCTGCTGCGCTGTGAAGAAAATATCGACCAATGAATCGATTTTTAATTAATACAATCATGCTGTCATTGATTTGAATCGACTCAATAATCAATCTCAGAAATAATATCTGCACCTCGGTAGGAGTCATAGGGCTGCATGATAGAATCTCCAACTGACCATTAGTTTTATAATTATAATCATTTTCAGCCCACCTAGGGTTGTGTAATATTTTAAATGTTAGTGTGGGATTTATTAAATATATAGGTATTATATATATATATATATATAGTTAGGAAGTAACCACATAAATAGGTACTAGTATTATATTAAATATATACATTTTAGAAACTGGGCGAGAATCGAACCCTCAGCCTGTGATGTAGCAGTTAGGGCAACCACTACACCAACTGATCTGTCTTACGATGGTATATGCGATTATTTTGGGTTTAAAAATAAACAAGGGCTACATATTTTTACATTCAATTTATTTATTTACGTACAATAGTGTATGCGCTGTTAATTTATTATTTATCTAAGCTGTATTTGTATAAACAACTAATTTATTAATCAATTTTCTAACTTCAAACATAATTACTTAGCAATATATTAAAAAATAAAAATAAATTCATATACAAGATACTAAATGTGACATTAGGTACTTAAATAGTAAAATTAATTGCTACAAATGAAATAAAATGTTGCCTAAATATATGAACATAAATTACATTTGTTAATTGATCTACGAAACATTATTTATAATGAATGACTCGTAAGTTATTTTGACTAGGTATATAATTCTTTATTATGAAAAATCTTAGTTCAATCTCTAGGTTCATGTAAATAACAAGAACTTAAATGAAATAATACATTATTAGAAATTTCGTGATTTTTTACTGACAATTTGTTTTATTTATATAAATAATGGCGAAATACTTCACTTTTTTTATAAAAAAAAACATATTAAAATAAATTGTTGGGAGCAATAATTGATAATAATAAACAAACAATGAATTATACAGTAAGTATGAGTAAATTATGAGTAGTAATATGTATTAGTTTAAATATTGTCAGAATAAATAATCTTGATGTAAATAAAAAGCTTCAAAATAAAAAAAAATCTACTTCCAAGTACATTTAGTTTTAGGGATGAACTCTTATAGTTTTTATTAACTATCATTTGCTGATATATAGGTTAACTACATTGAAACGACAACAGTTTAAAATATACCTACTTAGATCTTAATAAATCTAATTTGGATTGATTTTTATTTAAGTATGTTTCAGATGTTTAAGCAGATTCCAAGATTTTGGTGTTTAAGAAACTCTGAATATAATTAAATAATTTACACATCAAAATGAGTTCCTAATACGAATATAAAGATTCAGATAGTCATAACTAAGAATACACAAAATATATTAAAATAAAGTTAGTTTAATATCTGAAATTAACTTAATTAAAATCCATATTTCGCATATAAATTAGTTATTTACTATTTAAAACAGAAATTACACTAGATTGGTAGTTATTTTTGTTTGAAATTTATGAAATTGTACGAAAATCTTTTAACAAGTATAATTATCAAATACTGCACACTTTATCATAAAAAAAAAGAAGTG
Source organism: Habrosyne pyritoides (assembly GCA_907165245.1). NCBI lineage: Eukaryota > Metazoa > Arthropoda > Insecta > Lepidoptera > Drepanidae > Habrosyne > Habrosyne pyritoides. The sequence goes on from OU015595.1 coordinate 570,271, forward strand.
TTTTTTTATTACATTATGTTTTACACTTTACAAGTGATGTCAAAAATGAGGAGCATAAATACTTATACTGATATGTTGGAAAATTGTACGGATATAATAGTAATCCATCGTGGAATATGTTGAAGATTGCTTGTTGTTTGTTTATAGGAGGAATCCGACCGGATTGAATATAAATATGCATACTACACCCTCGACTTTCAAATATAAAATGTACATTACCTCAGAAATAGGAAATAACTTTAGTGATTGCAGCAATAGCTCTTGATTGATATGACTGTAATCACTAAATAATATTTTCAGTAATAGTTAGGTATAAATATCAAAATGTAATAAAATCTAATTTTCACAAGTCAATTTATTATATGGATGATAAAAATTTAATAATTGAGACTAAAATCAAACGTTCACAATAAAAAAGCTTACTAATTATTTAAAAATCGCCTAACATTGCTTAGAACATCAATCTACACAGTTTATACTATTAACATATTATATAGTACAATTTTGTACAGTATCTACCAAACAGCTATGCTACAAGCCCTTCCGTTTTTTTTCTTTACAATATTTTTTTTTATTTGTAATCCATTACCAGGCAATAACTGTATTACATTCTTAACATCAAAAAATTGGAATATTATTTTTTTATATTGATTACAAGGTGTATTGATAAATATGAATTTTAATTTCTTTTTTAATGTCTAAAATCAGGTCTCATATTATTATACTTACACATTTTTTTTAGTTACAACTATTATATATATTCTTACTCTAACATCAAACACAGCAAATAAATAACAGCAATATGATACAGAATGCTTATTACACAAAATATAAAAGAAAACATGTAAAAGAAACATCATAATTGTTCTATGTAAAGTATATTATATATTTTTATTTACAAATGTGAAATTTACAAGACAAATCCCAATTGTATAAATATATAGAACATTCTTATTACATAACAACAGAGTCCTAATAGACTTTTAATTATACTAAATGTATAAAACTAGTTTAAGTTGTTCTTACTATAAAGGTTTTTATAACGACAAAATGAAGTACTTATTATTTACGAATTTACAAGCACATTAATTATTTAAATTAAACACCTACTAACTTTATAATTAAAATATAAAGGAAACACAAATGATGCTTTTTTTCATGCGGTTTTTAGTTTTATTTCAATGTTTTCAACCATAGTTTGACTGTTTTTTTTTTTTTATAGAAAACACCAAACTTCCATCAATAGGAATGTTATATAAAAAAATCCATTCAAATCGCTGCCCGCAGCTTCAATAAACAAAAAACATGGAATTTATGGATTTATTCAAAATCCTTCAACATCAAAATTTAAAATAACATGCTCTGCATGAATTATTCTTACAAATTCCTACACGTATTGCCTTTACTTTCCATTATATAATATATTGTTATAAATATACATAACATATTTCATAATTACTACCAAGCTATTTGTTATACAGAAAATCAAGTTTTAGAAAGAGAAACATGTACCTTCTGCAAAGGTGCACTTTTACGGAAATAGTTATTGAATAAATAATATAATTGGTTGAAAATAACAAGCTAGGTTTAAGCTTTAGATATATAAAATAGTCGAATTTGAAATCCATATAATTTTTACAATATCACACAAATTATCCTTCAGAAGGAGTACACGCAATTTATTTCAGTCTTGCAAGCTTCGACTTTGTCCTTTTAAATTCTAAGCTCTAAATATTGCGTAGCAAACATAAACGACGTCAAACAATACAAATAAACAAAACAAATAAACAATACAAATGAACAGAGTGTAGATTATAAAATTAGGAGCCATTTCAATACCATTCCAAGTTATGTCAAAGTAGAAAAATACTTCTTACTTACATCTAATTACAATATTATTCCTAAACATTGTCTATTATGTGCGATAATTTATTATTGTATACAAATACGGCTATTTTATTTTAAATTTGAGTTAACTTTTTACATACAAACTACGTTTTACTGTTTGAGAAATAAAAATATTTTTATGTATAAGTACATGACATAAGTACTTGACAATGCAAAGAATGCTTGAAGCATCAACATGATTTACTAATTATTATTTTTTGCCTTCTTATTGGCTTTTAGATCTTTTTAATGGAAAACCGTAAATAATAAATACCGGTTATTATATTATTACATATATTTTTTATTATGATTATCGACGATAGCAGTATTATAAACGGTTTTCCAACCAATAAATAAATCCAGATATTGTAGGCACTATAATGATCCCTAATGTTAGCCCATATTGTTAATTTTTATAGAACTAAAATAGTATTCTCAGATTGGTTGGTGAAATTTTGTCAGCAGACCCTGTTTTTTAATTATTTCTACACAATGTAACATTGATGTTAAAAATATTTTTATTTCTCTCAGCACGCTATGATATTCCTATAATATACCTACTTACTTAATTTGTTTAATTTGTGCATTCAAAGCGGCCTTCGGTCGCTGCCAAGCAGGCGACAGTAAAGAGTCTAAAGAACCAGTAAAAATTATAATTTTCTTATTTAATAATCCTTTTTCGAAAATCTTTTCGCCAATGCAATAACTACTTACCTTACATTAGCTCAAATGTTTACTTCAATGTTTTTTTTATTTTTCAATATATTAGCTACATGTTTTTGTTATAAATTTTTAGAGGACCTGTTTTGAAAAATGGACACAAATAATGATAAAAAAATAATATTGCTTGCTAATATTACTCTTACATTTTTTTTTACTATATGTCATGGTCACTCTATATTTTTTTTTTTTTATTGTTTGTACTTGAAACGCAACATTTTGTTTTATGTAGGAATTTTTGCATTAATATTGCATAGATATTTTTTTGTTATTTTATTTTTATGTAAAAACATGAGTCTTTTAAAAAGTATATAGAGTCAAAAGAGATATGGAATGATTCGAATAAAAAAATAAGTACTATGAAAAATATAGATATGAAAATTAAACAATGTTACAATGAAAATAAAACAATATTTGTAACGAAATGATATACATTCTTACGATTACTTCTGAACATAGCGGTCGATGTGCGACTCGCTTCTGTCCGCTACTAATTGTTAAAATCCGTGTAAAAATAAAATCTCCTTATTAACATGTTAAACGACTTACGTATAAAATGTATAGTAACCACTAACGACCATCAGTAGAGCCGTACACAGATATTAATTTAAATACATCTACATCACGTTAAAAAATTCGGTCCTCGCACGAGACAACATCAAACTGTTAAAAAAAAGGTCTTAACAATAGAAAATGTCGTATTTGTAGATATGCTGTAGACGCGTCGAGTCGGGAGCGCGCGCGCCGCCCGACGCCCGCCGCGGGCCGACCATGGCTCGAATGTAAACCGGTTGCAGTGCTTCGCTTTATTTTACACTCCCGTGTGGTTGAATATGAACGAGACCGCGTTCTTATCGACCGGCGGAGACCGCCGCGTGATCGACGGATGATTGTTGTTGTTGTTGTAATGCCACGACTTCCTCGTGGAGGTGCTCGACGACTGCAGAGCGATGGTCTCGTAGTAGCGGAGCCTGCCGCAGCACTTCCGGCTCCTGATGATAGCGACGAACCCCTTCCTGTACTTCTTGTTGAAGAACGCATATAGTATCGGATTGATGCACGAGTTCGATGCCCCCAACCATTGCGCCAGGGGTGTCACCACCGGGAACATATCCTCCTCCCATTTCTGCACCGGCCCACCTAACTTTATCCTCGCGAAGATGAGGTACAACGGGAACCAGGAAAGGACAAATAAAATCACAACGGCTACGAGCATCTTAACAACTTTGACTTTGGATTTCTGTTGCATTCTCTCCATTTGGGCGTCCTGGGTGTCGGTTGGGATGGACCGCCTCCAGACCTTGATCCAGATAAGGATATAGCACATAGTGATGAGAACCATGGGCAGGATGTAGCAGAATATGAGGTTCCCGATGACGAAGTACAGAACCTCGCTGATTGGGTTCGGCCAGACATCGAGGCAAAGTCGGACGTGGGGGCTATCTTCGAATACCGCAACCAAGTCAAAGAACACGACCCAAGGCGCGGTGACGAAGATGGCGAAGATCCAAATCAAGAAGATCATTAGTCTGGCGCGACGCTTGGTGATTTGACATTTCAGCGGCCACCAGATCGCGAGGAATCTGTAAAAGAAGAAAATTATGTTAATTTTATTGAATATTTTACAATATCTTTTACGTATAATGTTTCTAATCCGCATTCAATTAAGTGCATAATTTTAACTTAGTTTGCAAATGTAGGCGGATATAATAATGCAGATATATTGTATTAAAAAAATTCAAAACCATTTATTCAGTTTAGTCCCTCGGAGGGCACTTATGAAGGTCAAATTTAAAGTTACTGAAGCTACAACCGGTTCGAAAGTGAGCCTTCAACTGAGAAGAACCGGCAAGAAACTCAGCAATTTTTATCTTCAAAATAATGAACTACCTTTCCTAAAATGATTTTTAAATTTATGATCAGACATTTTGGTTACTGAAAGCGGTATCTTATTATAAAATCGAACACAATTACCAAGAAATGACTTGTTTACTTTAGTTAGTCTAAAGTATGGAACAACTAACTTCTCCCTTTGTCTTGTATTAATATTATGGATATCCAATTTTGAGAGGTCATTTACAACATATGGCAAATCATTATCAAATCATCAGCAGTAATCCCTACCTTTTGCTGGCGATTTGTGGCTCAAAATCAACAGTCTAAAATTAAGCATAATGTTTAATATCAAAGCTCGGCTATGCATGCATAGTTTGTAGCCTTGCTTTCAAAACCATGGAGAAAATAAACCAATTTAAAACATTTCCGACATAATAAGTCCGTCTACCGTCTGGCAAAGTTGGGAACAAATAAAATCTGCCGAGCTGAACCACTTATCTGGTCTAGCGGAGTAATTGCAGCCAAGAATGAAAAATAAGATTTTGTGAATGAAAAACGAAAGGGAAGTGAATACTTTGTACCTTTGTTCAACCATAGAACTCCAGTAATTATGTTCGTAATTTTTTTTTCTAACTACATAGGTATCATCATTTGCGCAAATTAAGTTTTAGTCTTTAAAATTCAAAATTCAAAATTCAAAACCATTTATTCAGTTTAGGCCTTCGGAGGGCACTTATGAAGGTCAAATTTAAAGTTACTGAAGCTACAAAATTCGTCTACTTAAAGTATTTAAAAAAAAATTATGCCGATATACGAGCGATAGGGTTTTATTTAATAAAATCAGAAAACATTCAAAAATGTTACAGATATTATAATGTTACTAGTAGGTACCTAAATTGCGGGCAATGTCACTGTCTACCACAAGGCAATTAACATTTAAAATGATAATAATTGTTATTAATTGCTCTGCAAATAAATCGAATTAACAATAACAAAATAAATTATTGTTTAACACGGCCAGTGTTGTGTTTAAATAAAACTTTGTTAACAATTATTTATGGAAACAGTTTGGTACTTGCCAACACGTGGCTTGAGGTTAAACATCAATTTGTTATTTAAAGTTAATAACGAAGATGCTTGTACTATTTGACATGAATAAATGTCGCGGCTTATCCTAACTAATATTGTAAATGTGAAAGTGAATTTGTTTGTTTGTTATGATTTCGAGGCTAAACGACTGAACCGATATTTTTGAAATTAGCCACAAATATACCCTATGGTATGAAGATAGACATAGACTGCATTCATCCCGTAAATCGGTTGAAAACCGCGGGGAACCACTAGTGAGTAATAAATTTAAAATTAATGTCTATCTCCAATAACTGAAAATCAAACTTTATAATAGGAGCTTATCAAATAACATAATTATGATATGGCAATACCGCCATATTATGCGAACTTATTTTCTTAATCAAATAGCTATCAGTTCGATATTTGTATTATCGTGAACTCACATTTTGGCGAAATTTTGTTATTAAAATAGGCCTTCACACAATAATTTCGAAATAGTCTGACTTTTATGTAGCTCAACTTTTTCATTATTTTCTCTTTCATTTGAAAATATCAGGTGATTGTCAAATGGTTACAATCCAACCATAACCTGATCTCTCTACAAAATATATTTACTATTTTTTGGTTGATTAATGATGGTTTAGTGATTAAAATATTAGATACGGAAAACGATCGTGGAATTTACAAATCAATTTCATATTTTTATTATTACATAAAACATAAACATCGAGTTTATTCTTCCTTATAGACGATGGTATAAACAAATAATATGATTATGGAATGATGTAACACTATGGGTTTGTGTAGTAAGTTTTAAAAACAAACAACTGTTGACCGGAAGATGTAAATACAACCTTGTCAGAAACAGCCAACGGCTAAGACAAAATAATTCAATATATATTAATTACTTGTTAAGTTACGCATTATGGTTTACCACAGTACACGTTCAATCAGTCGGTAGACAAAATTAATTTAACAGATACACTGGTATGTGTCTAATTTAACATATTGGATAACATCATTTAAGCTGTAATTATTACGCAACATGTAGAAATATAACATAATATTTTGATGTATTGTACACGATCCTTCTAATATTATAAATTCGAAAGTTTGTGAGGGTGGATGTTAGTTACTCTCTCACGCACTCAAACTACGACGCGGATTTATATGAAACTCGGCAAATAGTTAGTTTATATCCTTGAACAACAAATAGGATACTTTTCATCCCGGGAAATGAAACATCCCTCGGGAATGCAAATGAAACCACGTGACAGCTTCTATGATATTGGAAATTTGTTCTAGACTCAAGTTCTGGATTAAATCGCTCCAAAATCTTAAAATCAATTGCATAATTCGATTAAATTGTTTAACAAAGTTAATGACTTCAGAGTTGGAGAGCGATTGTTCAATGATATCCTACTAATATTATAAATGCGAAAGTCTGTATGTATTGATGTTACAGCTAGTTAGTACTAGCAGACGGACAGCTAGTTACCCTAACAAACCGAAACAGTAATACGAATTACAACCTTTATGAATGAAATGAGTTGCTACTCGCAATACTGTTGTTGTAACGGTTACTGTGACTTAACTACGCGTAAGCTTCTGACACTTCAAGGCTGTCACATTTTGTCCGAGGCTATGTTTCTACGATATTGATTTTATTTCTCTAATCTGACAGTATCAGGTTACGAATACACTTAGGACTTTTCTATAGATAAAAAAATATTGCATATATAAATAATATAATTGATGGCCCAGTTGGTTGTTACGCCACAAGTCTAGGGTTCCACCCTTAACTAATATGTGTGTGTATAAACATGTCTGTTTATTCTGTGACTGGTCGTAAATTGTAAAAAGAATTTATACCCCGTAAAAATATTATTAATTATCAAAGCCAGCAACCCTAGTAAGCTGTCATGTCAGGGAACCAGATTATTAAACAGAAAGGCCTACGTACCTATTTTACCTTATAATTGTCTACTTTAATAGTTTTTCTATTTTTCATTCATTACAATCAGTATTATTATTTTTTTGGGGTATGTTATACATAGCGTTACTCCGGTTCTTAAATATTGTGAATGGACTCGTTATAAGGCCCCATTCAACCTCCTTTCGGCTTTACGGGTAGTTTTGTAACAACCTGCATAGAGAAATAAAGTAGTACTAGTAGTATATTAGTTGTCTGGTTTTGATAGTAGCGCATAGTTTGGGATCAGACAACAGAATCCAGAGACACACAATTTATTTATTGAATAATGACGTTGGTTCTAACTCTGGTAAAAATGTAAAATACTTTATAGTATGCCGCCTCGCCAGCAACCTCAGGGTTCCTCCAATCACCTATTAATGTGTTCTGGCACCTGCACATCTGACACTGAGAGACTATCCCTTTCTTATCTTTGTAGTATGGTGGTCAAATACAAGATTAGGCAGAATAAAAAAACAAAACCCCGGATGTCACATCCCGCTGATATTATAAATGTGAAAGTATGGATATTAAGCTGTTTGGAAGATCTGGATGCTTGTGACGCAATCTGATCAAAGAAAGAACTGAACTAGAAATTGAATATATTTTTGGATTAACATAGTGTACTCATAAATTTAATCAAGTACCATACTGACAAAAGCAACAATAAACTAAAATAATCTATTCTGCGTAATATTTAATCATGACTTATATTGTAAAAAGAGAATCCGAATGTTGTAAGTTTGGATGTATGTAGATTTTATTGATATAAGAGAAAGCTACACTATACTCCAGTGACATAGCCTACGTTATAATCCCGGATTACAACTGATCTCTAGGTATCCCTAGTAAAAACTTGTGACGGTAGCTAGTAATAAAATAAATCGACTCACAAACAAAAACAAACATAAATAAAACTAATTCTCTCAGAAATATTTAGTAGTCTGTGAGCAAGGCAATACCAATTATTCTTAAAAACGCACTTATTATTTTGTTGCTCTCTACTTATTGTGAAAAATATCTTACGCCTTGCATTATGAACAAAAGACGTGTGTTTACGCGCTAATAACTTGTCAAATTGTCAAATCGCAAGATGAGTTCAGTGGCTGCTACCGCGTGGGTAAAGTTCAATAATCCTAAGGATTTTAGATATGAATTAAGAAATTTTACTCGCGTGTTTTTGTGGCTACACGTATGTCAGGTATATTTACATTACTTTTCATTTGCCATGTCATAAAGATTAAAAAATGACGGCATAATTTAAATATTATGGTATCTTCAGTAACATTAAATTTGTCCTTCATAAGTGCCCTCCGCCGGCAGACCTAAACTGAATAAATGGTTTTGAGTTGGGTTGTTGTGCCATCTTGTAGGGTAATAAAAAAATCATACAGTATCAAATTTTAAATAAGCTTACATTAGGTTCTTATTCCCTTTAAAATAAAAAAAACGAGCTATACAATATATTTCCAGACATATCATTTTAGCCCCAACCCCTTTCTCATAAAGATCATAATTAATATGTATCGATTCAAACATCTCACATGAAATATTCTGTTTTGTCTCGACTCTCGATGTTTCCAATTATTATAGTTTGTCATACTTTATGAGCTATACATGCAGGCATGCATTATCTTAAAGAGAAATTGTCAAAGTTTATAGTACCTTAGTACTTATTTGAAATTGATTTACAACTGATTTATCAAACAGCGAAACTTGTTATAAAGAATGCTTTGGGTTGTATTTATACGGTATGTTGGCAGAACAGGTGTCGTTCTCATGAACTTTTATTTGCTGCGGATTTCATTTCAGTAGCGTTCTGTTTATTAAAGTCTTACACACACATGTATATTACCTATTCACCTTACATTATACTCACACATTCACTACGTAATTTGCAGACTAAGAAAATTTGGAAGGTCGGACTTGTTTGTAACGTTTCTCCACTCCTAAATTGACTAGATGATTTAGGTCTTTAATGCAGCGCTTGTTTTTTTCTTATTATTCTACTAAGGTAAGCGGGAGCCTGACGGTAAATGGTCGGCAGCCTCTTGACTCTTTCAACACCACAGGTACCACAAACGCGATGTGGACCTTGTGAAAATCTCTTTACACCCTTCTTGAGGTTTAGTTACGTGATAACCTGAACACGTAGTTACCTAGCCTGCCTTTCTTCCTTGGCACACACACCCATTTACACATACTGGTCAGATAGAGATTATATTTTAAATTCTGAATAATTGAAAGCGATTTTATAAAAAACCAATTCCTTTTCCAAGAAGGATTATAAATACAGATTGGGCTAATAAAGTCGACATTTAACTCGTCTGCATCACGAAAAGGGGCATGATTGCGCAAATCATATCGCACCAATATCCCACCGTGATGTCTGAAAGTGATGAATAATGAACACTTTATTGCATTGTAATCCCCTCATTGACATTTGGGTTCCATAATTTAGGTTATTCTTCATGCGTGTGGCCTTTTCATGTGTTAATATGGTTGTTTATATTAGGGTGTACCTTTTTTAATCAAAAAAAATTTTTTTCGAATTTCGAAACTCATACCATCTTTTTTGTTTAGGGCTACTAAAATACACACACGACAATAATCTGTAATAGTGCACAATGATTCAAGAAGTAACAGGTCGCGCTCTATTGCCCATACAACATGTTTGAACAAAATTCAAATGCGAGTCGACACGGGTTCCCATGCATACAAAAAAATATAGAACCTATGTGTAAAAAAAACAACTTTGAAAAATAAGGGACACCCTAGTTTATATATTTCGACATGATGGGCGCCTCAATAAGTGAATACGCATTTATTGAGTGGTAAAAAATATTTATGAGGCGTAAAAAGGATTTCGCGGAAGAAAAAGCATTTTAGATTAAAAATAAACTACTATGGACCAATTTTTAGGGGCTGAATCATAGTGACTGCTAGTTATATTGGTCCTGGTATTTTTTAAAATAATATCCTGTACGCTCAAAGAGACCTATGTACATGGGATAATTGTTCATTTTCAAAAGCTGTTTTAAAACTATAGCTGATAAAAAATACCGGAAAAATATGCTTAACATTTCATAATTTAGTCAACTCGCGACTTATCGTTAGTCGCATTTTTAAAGCTAGACATTTTGTTATTTGACCTTCCTTCCTGAGTTAAATAAATAAACTGCTAAACTAGTTTTTCAGATCTAAAGATCCGATTAGACAGCTAAGAATATCATAGAAATTTATTTTTAATTGCTTTTGAGATAAGGTTTATCTATCGATCTAATGATTAATTTTATGATGATGCTGATGGATCTTATTATAACGCCATAGGGTTCGTTTTTTCTATAACCCTCTTACCTGCCAAAACGGCCCTTTCACTTATGTTCCCAAAAACACAAAATTTGTCAAAATTGGCAAATTAAACATCGATTTTATTATTATATTTAAATACTGCCCATGAACCTCGCATCCATTGCGGGCTGCATTCTGATTTATGCATAATTATATGAATTATTTTTCCTTTTAATTACGTTTTTATTCGGAATTCCAAGTAAAACTAGTATTGGTTGAAAAAACTTAATATAGTAAGACACGGACAGGTAAATTAGTAAAATGTAGCACTCTGGTCTACATAGGTATAATTACCAGCGATTTTATACGCCTAATAATGGGCATGAGCGCCAATTACCATTGCCCAACAATATAAACATGCCAAACCATTTTTTTTACCTATTTTGTTAATAAACATATCAGTCACTACGATATCTTTCTTTGATTAATAAAAAATATTGTCTGTGTGTATATAATTAGGGTAATATAGTCAAGAAAATGGTCTTTGCTTGAATAAACACTAGTTTTGACGGGCTGTTTGGCGATGTCCCACGCAGGACCAACATTTGTGTGCATGAACATGTCTGTTTGTTCTGTGTCTGGGTGTAAATATGTATATAAGTATGTATATAGAAAAAAAAATAGTATATGTAGTATATCAGTTATCTGGTTTCCATAGTACAAGCTCTGCTTAGTTTGGGACCAGATGGCCGTGTGTAAAGAATGTCCCGGGATATTTATTATTATTATTAAAGATGCTACGAAGTTAGATACTCAGATATCGTATTTTGACATCACATACTGTGTAGTGTGTGTGTTCAAAAGTACTAAAAGAACTACACGAAAGAAAGATGAAGAAGATTAATCAACTGACATGAAATTAATGACTATAATAAACTCAGATAATCGCACTTGGAAAGCAGTAATTAAATTTTATGCGTAGGTAATTGAATAAAAATTTAAATTACAAGTGAATCCGCGAACAAAACCTTATCGTGTAAAATCAAGGTACTTAATCGTGTGCAACCCTCAATTTAACATCATTTTACTTATCACAAGAAACTGCATTTTTGGCACTTTCGATCTGTCAGAGGCTGCGCGGGCGCCACTTTCAACATTGACGTAACGACATTGACATCGAAAATGGTTCAATTACATAATTTATAATGCGACAAACATACACCTACATGTTAATTAAATCAGATAGCTCTTAAATCAATGGAGCTGAGTTCAATCAATTCACAACCTAATAAACGGTAAAATAAACATTGCAATATAGCTTCCATTGGACACGTTTGATCCGACGTGTGGTCTAGTTTTGCTAAATGATATGTAAGGCCATCTTGGAGACATTGCTGACAACTGAATGCGCATAATGATCTTTGGGCACACTGTATTTTAAGACCGCTCCCTTCGTAAACAATTATCACATAATTCAAGAAATATAATCAAAATTCAAATTCAAAATTCAAAACCATTTATTCAGTTTAGGCCCTCAGAAGGTACTTATGAAGGTCAAATTTAAAGTTACTGAAGCTACTACCGGTTCGGAAGTCAGCCTTCAACTGAGAAGAACCGGCAAGAAACTCAGCAAGGTTACATTCTTTCTTATTTTATTAAATTCTTTTTTATCTATTCTGACTTTTTGGCTATTTTATAATATCAATTTTACATATTTTTATATTTAACAATTACAAAATACTTAATAAAGCTAACATTCAAAAACAAAAAAAAAAAAACAAAAAAAAAAGAAATAACAAGACTACAAAATAGAAAATGACAATAATTACTTACAACTAAAACAAGAAAATTAGAGGTGCACCGTGCAGAGAGCAGCTATTTCCATACATTTTTATCTTCAATATAATGAACCACCATGTAATACGCTTTTTCTTTCAAAACTTTCCTAATATAATATTTAAATTTATGATCAGACATTTTGGTTACTGAAAGCGGTATCTTATTATAAAATCGAACACAATTACCAAGAAATGACTTGTTTACTTTAGTTAGTCTAAAATATGGAACAACTAACTTCTCCCTTTGTCTTGTATTAATATTATGGATATCCAATTTTGACTCAAACATTCCTATGTTTCTACGTATAAACATTATATTTTCATAAATATATATTGAAGGCAATGTTATTTTATTTATTTCCCTAAATAAATCTCTTAATGATTCACATTTCAATCGTAACATCTGTCTTAAGTTTTGTCAACTCAATGTGCTCGAGACAGATATATATACTACTTTCACCAGGAAAAGTGCTATTTAGTGTCCAGAAAAAGTTTTTCAATTTGAATGTGTCAACGTGGAAGATTAATGGGAAATAAAATTTAAAAGTTACTGAACTTTGCATTGTGGCTTCTAAAAATATTTTAGGGTGTAGCTTCTTTTGAAATAATAGTTATTGAGAAATGAAAGGAATCATAAGATTGATAATCCTAATAACCTGACTAAACTTAAAAAGACTGCGGTAACATTATTTTTAATTGAACCTGTCCCCCGCGTTCCTGAGGTATGTAACATTTTCCTGACTTAATGTATCCTATGTGTTATTTCAGGGAATTTTCTATATATGTGCCAAGTCTCATCGAAATCCGTTCGGTAGTTTTTGCGTGAAAGAGTAACAAACATACAAGCTTTTGCATTTTTAATATTAATATCATAATTGCTATCAAAATGAAGTATTGTCTTGTATGGGATTGCTTCAGGGAGACAGGCGATATGTGTTTTTACTTTACAGTATTGTGAAATAGAAAATAATTACGTTTATATTAATTACTTCTTTTAGCAGCCAATGAATTAAAAATCATTAACCAATCAAGCCAATAATTCAAAAAGGCTTTATTTTTATCACATTTTCGCAATTTATCGAGTTTGTACTTGTTTTAAATCTTAAAAAAGTTTTTAATTGTATCAGACAGCTGAGTGTCAAATTAATTATACCGCAATAATCTTAACATGATAAACGGTCGGTAAAAACAACTGTACTACAACCGTTAATTACCCAAGGGCATTCAAAATTAGCACTTATATCAAAGTGATACGATTGAGGTTGACAGCAATAGTAATTATGTAGACATATATCTTTATTTTGCTTTAAATGGATGCGTAAGCGCTTTGCTCGCACTATGCGGTAGGTAAGAGACTTTATTACATTGTTAAGGGGTCAAGTGATTTGAACCTCAAATATTTGGTTTAAACTGATTTCCTGATTAAATATCTAACGCGAAGGGCACGTTACTTGGACATGTCATAAGGGTTGCTGATTAGAGACTGTCACACCACAGGTTGTATGTTTGATCTCACCCAGGGCAAACATTTGAACATGTTGGTTTGTTCTGTTTTTAGGTGGAAACATCTGTATACATATGTATGTATTTAGAAGAGATTATTACTTTTCTTGTATACATAGTACAAGCTCTGCTTAGCTTAGGACTCGATGGCCGTGTGAAAAGAATGCTCTTAACTACTATTTATTTATTGCCTCAATAAAGTTTGGATGTTTGTTAATCAATCACGCATAAGTACTGAACGGCGGTGCTACCATTTACAATACACAATCCGCCTTAGCCTTACAAAGTAGTAGAGCTCTTAGTGCAATGTTTTTCCGGGGAAGTACATCTTTCCCATTTCCGCCGTGAAGCAGTAGTGCACTTATTACTGTTTTGGTTAGAAAGGTAAAGGGATCCGTGAAATTTATACACACGGCAGTTTATGACTTCGCGTTATAGGATCGACAACGCATTGGCGATGTCTCTGGTGTTGCAAATGTCCATGGGCGGCGGTGAACACTTGCCACCAGATGGATCGTCTGACTGCTTGTGTGTTATATATTAGTAACGCAAAATAATAATACGACAACAGAAGTGTTAAGTCAGATTATGCAATTTCTCATTACAATATAAATATTTTAATGCTGACACGGTGTTAAAAAATGCGTTCGATTTTCCTCATTTTACTCGGTAGTTCTTTAATGACTTGTTGGAGTGTTATCCAATTTACCTACAACAAGACAAGTTTGTCCGCCAATTTAATTACGAACTGATAAAACCATCAAACTTCTGACACGTTTGGTAACAGAAACAAACGTGTGATTAAACTTTAATTATATTTATTTTAATCGCAATGACAACATTACTTAATTAATAAAATCACGGCACTTTAGCTTCTTTGTTCATGTATACTTTATGTTACCGAGAAAGGGTGTTTATAAGAGACAATTACTTCCGCATTTTAAAATGCGACTCATCTACTATTTCACCAACATAAAAAAAAGGAAAAGTTTTCCAATTCGTCTCTAATCAAATCAAATATATATCGGTATGTATGATGGGGCTTAACTCCGGTTGATATGAACTGACATTGATGATATTTTTAGAGAGAACTTTTTTGGTTAATTCCCATATATAGTTGGTTTTGACTGACAGACATCCCCTTTGGAAAACGGCACGTGTATCGCTGCCTCCAAACACTAGTCTGATTAAAGTAAGTACATCATAATTTTTAACACCGATTTTATATTATTTCCTCAGTAAACCACCCACGCGGCATCACGAGGAAAATCTGCCATCAGGAAACGTTATAATACTTAGAGAACAAGTTAATCAAATTGCGTGAAAGGCTCCAAGACGCTTACATAAGTCTCGGTAAAGCTTAATTCATATTGAAAGTCTTCACAAGTCCCCGTTTAATTTCACTCAATAGGTACCTAATCAAACTTTAACCGACGAGGCGATTGTGTAATGCTCTCGGAAACGAAATGGAAGCTGATTTTTTATTACAATGACTGGCGCCGCGCCTGTCGTCTTTCACTGTGCGCGCGTCAACAACCAATCTATTATAAAATTGACTTCAACATTGAATCCGAACGAGTTGCTGGTATATAATACTAGTGTTCATTTAAATAGGAAGAATTTAGAAGTCGAAATGCGAATTTACCATTTGGGAAATATAAACAAACCCTGGTAGAAGAAGATGTTATGTTATTATAAAGTAGCAATATATCGCACCCTCAGAACGAAAGGGGCTTAACTCAAAAAATCACTTTTGGCACATCTCTGGCGGGGAGGGTGGGTCCCGGTGTTAAAGAGGCTGAAGTATCGGTATGCTTATTCTATCATTAAATTGACTATGTTCCACTATTCATCGGGTAGAGCGTACTTTGTTCAGTATCTCTATGATCATAACTACATTTCGCAAAATTGGAATCTTACAAAAAGGTTTATATTTCTGTGAAACAAAAAAGATAAACATTTTACTTAGTTTACGATTAAGCTAAGCTGGCTTAATTGAAAGAAGCCTGTTGATGACGTCTTTTTCCTTTCATTTTGTACATATTGATATGGTTTTTAGATTTTTGTACCTATCTACTATAATCCTTTAGGAATCCATCAGCAACTATCTCCGCTTTTAGGCTTAATGATTCTTTATGGGTATTTTACACACTGTACACTTGAATTCGGCAATAAATAAAGATTTATCATTTCAATCCGACGTCACCACAAAAGCTCTGACTGAACTGTCATGAGTAATCTTGCTCGGGTGCTACAATTTCTTCACTCATGTATTTCTTAACTCTGCGAGATTTAATCGAACCCCGCCGACATTTTTATCTTCCATTCCGATACTATCAATAAGATTTATAAATACCTTCGATACGGGTGAAGGTCGTTCATAGAAGTCAAGCATTGTTAGCTCTCAATGCTTTCCTTGTTTGGTCTAAGACAATGTATGTTATCTTTGCTAAAATCTTGGTATTGCAGCGTTTACTTTGTTGTTCACTGTAGGGAGTTCTTTTTGATCTAAGGTTTGTGATTAGAGATTATTTTATCATATTTCGTTCAAGCTATTCGTTTTTATTTTTATTTTAGCTTATAAATTTGTGAGTAATATTGTTTACGTTTTTCATTGTTCACATTACTTATAATTGTTATGTTTATCTGCATTTATACTCATATTATGCTTATTTTAATCATAATGTTAATTTTGCATACAATATGATTTATTCGTGAAAAAATGTTTATCTTATTTTTTGATCATAGAAAATGTGTATCATATTAATTAAGTCGAAATTTGATAATGAGTTTATAAATAATAAAAAAACACTGTACGAGATAAAACTGTTTGAATTAATTAGCTTTTACTAATTGACATTATCGCATTTGTTTTTGAATTTAATTATGCCAATTAATTTCCTAATCATATAATTGACATAAATGGACATGCATAAGGACAAGGCGTGTCACGCCTCACTCGTGATGCAAGATCCTGCGCTATAGAACACATTCTTATTCGCGAAATAAGACCAAAACGAAATTCAAGTACGCGGTCAACGCAATTGTCGCAATCTGGGGCAATCAATAATAATTTTTCAACGGCATATAAAAAGGTTAAGTCGCACTCACTACCCATCAGTTGAGTGCCAGACGTGAGAGCAAAATTAACAATGCAAAATATCGTGAGTTACACCAATATTGAGAAACATTCGCGAAACCTGAAGTAAAAATAATCTGTATAAAGAAATCATTTTTTCATTCAAAACTTGCCCTTTACCCAATTTCTTCGTAAACTTTTGTTTCAAAGTCAGAAGTCCTATTATCATATTTCAAAGGCCTAAAATGAACCTCCCTAAATTCAATGAGTAAAAACTGTAATCAAAAGAAGAAGTTAATTACTCTTATTTCAAAACCTGACTTTAGAGACATCTAACGAAGCATTTGTTATTTATCCACAGATCATCTTCACTGCCTTGTTAGCCTGTGCTGCTGCTGCACCAGGTTACTTCCTCTCCGAAGACGATGTTTATCACACAGTACCATTATCGGCCAAATCAACCATCACCAAGAGCAGTCAAGTGGTTGACCACGGAAGCACCTTCATTCACGCTCCAGTAGTCCCCGTAGTCCACGCTTCTCCAGTCCACATTCCCTCAGGAAAGACTACCATAACCAAGAGCAACCAGATTGTTAACCACGGGGGCCTTGCTGTCGTTCACAGCCCGGTGCACTATATGTCATATGAGCACGATCAGTTCTACCACGTCCCGAAGTCCACGGTAACTCACAGCAACCAGATTGTTGACCACGGTTCCACCCACTACTTCCACCATGCCGTGCCCGTCGTTCATTCTTCACCAGTATATGTGCACTCATCACCTCTAGTGACGGTAAAGACTGGTGATTCAGCTGTGTCCCATCACAGCTCCACTGTCCACGAAACTGTACCTGTTGTTAAATCTGTTCCTTTGTATGCTATTCATCATTAATGTTAAGATTGTTGAAATATAAATATTTTCTGTACTACTTCTTTTTTTTCCAAGAATTTTGCGAAATGTTTCCTTTTGACAGAATCATAAGTAGAGGTATACTTAAATTGAACTTGTCTCAGAAGACTGGATACAGATAATCTTGCTTTTACGCGTCTAATGTTTCTCTTCGTCTCAAGTAAATGTATTCAGATAAGCTCTTTAATCTGTTTTCTGTCATGGCTTTTGTTATAGTTGTTTTTATGATGTTTTATTTCATTTTAATTCTACATTCGTATGGAGACTAAATTACATAAATGGTTTTTAAAATTAACTCTATAAATCTCTACATTGTCAACAGCTGTAGGCCTCGTAAATAAATAAATAAGATAAATATTATTGTGCTCCCCAAGTGAAATTGAACACGTAATGTTTTATTCCAGTTTTATTAAAAGAAATCAATACGAGTGTCTGAAAATAATACCGAACAACAGTTGAGCCGAAAAGTGAAACCTGTAAAACAAATCTAAGTAAAGAACCAACGAAATTTTTGAGAATCCTTATACATTATCTTTCCTAAAGATTATATAATTATATTATAGGTATAAAGATATAATATACATTATACTACCAAAGAAAGCAAAATTTTTGAGAATCCTTATACATTATCTTTCCTAAAGATTATATAATTATATTATAGGTATAAAGATATTATATACATAAACTACCAAAGAAAGCAAAATAAGATGCGATAGATGAAGGTAGAGATATTTTAACAACTTACTTAAAGTACTAGTCAAATTCAATTACCTTTTACAGTTTAAGAGACACTGACATGCTATAATTATGTACACATTTTGAAGCACCTGAGTACATTGAACTGCAATTAATGAACCCAGACATTCCGGCCTACGGAGCACTGAGCGTACCCAAGACATTAGGTACTAGAAGGCAGAAGTTTCGTGGAGACTATAAATGTGATTAAACATCAAATATTGTCTGATACATTTACAACGTCTACTATTAGTTTACCATTTTTAAATAAATCGGTATAACCTATAAAACATGAATATAAACTTGGTCTTCGTTTGCGAAAACATCGATGAACATACATAAAAAAAATACAAATAGGCATTTTTTTTCTCTTTTAAATCTTAGCTGTAATTCTGTTTCCTTAAGCTAGCGGTGGGGAATACTTCCACTTTGAGAAATGGTAGAGCCCTTAATGGAGAATTCTTTCGGGGTACTACCTACTACCACGATACCCATTTCCGCCGTGAAGCGGTAGTGCACTTTTATCTCTGTATTTCGATTAGAAAGGTAAGGGAGCTGCTGTAATTACGGACACTTCAGACTTAACAACATAACGTCTCAGGGTGGACAGCTTATTGGCTATTGGTGTTGCAGGTGTCCACAGGCGGTGGTGATCAATTACCATCAGGTGGGTTGGCCTGTTTATCAACCTACGTGACATCAAAAAATAAACGTATAGGTGTAAAGTAGATTTAGAATTTTAAATCAAACTTCTCCAGCTAGTTCTCTCACAAAACTGTTATAAACTCTACAAACTTGATCAAATGTATTTGAATACTGAATCTGTATAAACATTTAATTAGTATTTCGTAATAATAATAAAGAACATTTAAATGAATATGAAATTACTGAATAAGAAAATAAAGAACTTTGTTTGAGATTATTATAATATAGGCGCATGTAGGTATTATATATTCGTTCTATTATTGTAACCTTTACAAAACTCCAGAGGAAGTTGTTTTTGATCAAAATATTTTTATGTAGGTCACATGATATTATGTTTAGCCGTGGGAAGGGATCAAAATATAATGTTACACAACTGAAAAATCATGATACGTGTGACCTACAAAACATGTTTTGATTACCCTTAAATGTAGCGTAGGAGCTTTCAATACCGTAAGCCCAACACTTGTTGAGTGAGATATGAGTTTATTGATTGAGTTGTTGGTACGACGGGCTAGTGAGCTTGGTGGTTAGATACCCTTACTGTCACGCTACAGGTCCTGGGACCGATTCCCACCCGGGATAAATATTTGCGCAAATCACTAATATGTATTTTAAACAGATAAACTTTTCAAGTTTTGATTAGGGGGTAAATTACGAAAATACTTAACTGATTTAAAAAAAGTTTTACTAATAAAAAAACTGCATAATCCCGAGTCACAAAGGCTATGTCAGATGAAACCGCGGATCGATAGCTAGTATTTAATATAATCAAATATAATTTCATATTTATATATTTAGAAATATCGAAAAGAGTAAAAAAAGGAACAAATGGAATAAATATGAGTTTCACAATTTTAAAACATACAATATTTATTTCTGTAGCTAACATTAAACTCACGAATCATTTTCAAATATTAAAGATAATTATCAGCTTGTCCTAACTTATAACGATGTCAAGATAAAGAAACTAAACGACCAAATTGCACAAATGAACAGTAACGTCCTTCGAGATTTGTATACCTAATTGTTAGATCGCATGTTACTATCAAATAATAAGAATCATATTTAGCTTAGTGAGCTTGCACAACTCATAACTAATAAAATTATATCTAGTGCAAATATTTGACAAGCTACTAGCCTTCTAATTATGTTAGGTGAAGCAATGGTTATGGCAAATGACAGTTGACATTAGGGGTCTATCTGTCAGAATGAGCACAATTTTCGTCTGACTACAATGTCAGCACGATCAATGATTTTGTGGTGAGCATATAAAGCCTAGAAGGATACTGCAGCAACCAAAGTACAGAACGAAACAGGCTGGTAGCCAGGTAGGTTCTTCAAAGTATCCTGTCATGGAGCTATGATTTACCCAAAATGTTTTCCAGAGAGAGTTAAGTACATAATTGGATTTGAACCCAAGCCAGTCCCCACGATTCCAGATTAATACCACCATCGTCTTAAAGTTATCGTATCTTCATTCTAGTTTTATCTACCAGTCAACCAAATGTCATACTTAAAGTAATGATGATGGTTCGATTCTATAACGTAAAGGTCACTAGCTCGACGATGTTTAGTCGTGAAGTCTTTGCTCTATCTCTTTTGCTACCTACGCAGTAACGTGAGAGATCCGATCTCGGAGGCCTCGCTTGCGCCGACTCGCCGATGAAGTTATTAGTCGAATAAGGGCTAGGTAAGAATAGAATTCGACCAGTGTCGTGGTACTTGGGTTAAATTCCTTCACTTCGTCAAAATATAGATTTTTTTAAACTGCGCACTATGAAGTCGATAGATATTCATATTTAACATTGCCTACGGCATTAAACCAAGATAATAAAGTTAATTGTATAATAGGAGCATGAATTTGACATTCAACACAATGCTGTTAGGAAACTGTCTGCGCAGGGTTTGTACTGTTGAGTAATTTGTAATGTAGTTGTGCGCAATCGAATTACTAAAACGGTTATCAGCTCGTTATCCCACAGCGGGGTTCAAGCTAATGTAATAGCTAAGGTTTTTTTGTTGGAAATGGGTTGAATGTCGCTTGGGTGAAAACTGAATGTACATTTATTTTACTCATAAATATTCTGCAACTATGGTATTGAATCTTTAAAAACCACCGTGTGTATGTTTGTGATAAGGAAATTGCATCTAACGGTGACTTAATTACGAGTTAATATTGTATAGCAATGAAAAAGGAGACAGGCCACTTGGCTTGGTGGTTAACGCTCTGACTGCCAAACCGAAGATCGCGGGTTCGATTCCCACCCAGGACAAACATTTGTGTGCATGAACATGTCTGTTTGTTCTGTGTCTGGGTGTAAATATCTATATAAGTATGTATTTAGAAAAAAAAAGTATATGTAGTAAATCAGTTATCTGGTTTCCATAGTACAGGCTCTGCTTAGTTTGGGACCAGATGGCCGTGTGTAAAGAATGTCCCAGGAAAAAAAAAACAATAAATTCGATTCTATAGTGCAAACTATAAGTATACCTACGTACGTGTTAATTTTAATTTAAGGTACTTACGCAGTTAAGTATCTCTTTATCTTCCAGTTACTTAACCACCGTCGGCGGCAAAGTATTTAATGATTGAACATAATATTTTAAATATCATTGCCGTTTAACGTCACATAAATCATGTAATGATTAATTTACGATATTAACATACCGCGTAATGTATGCGTCTTACGGCCTACTTTATAAATGCTTCATGGGATGCGCGTGCATCGATATTTGTAAAAAAAAAGGTTTGTTATTTCTTAATATTTTCCTCATTCTGTAGTTTAAGTACTTTTTAAACTTTCTAGAAACCCAGGTATATCTAATAATGAATATCCCGGGACATTATTCGCACACGGTTATCTGATCTCAAAATAAGCAGTAGGTATTATTCCTACCAGATAACTGATATAGTATTACGTATACAACTTTTTTAAATACATACTTATGTAGATATCTACACCCAGACACAGAACAAACAGACATGTTCATGCATACAAATGTTCGCAGGAATCGCACCCACACCTGTAGCGTGGCAATCAGGGTCTCTATCCACTAACCCAACTGGGCCATCATATTAGAAATGTTTAGCTGCAGCCCAAGATTGATATTGTGCCCAAGACACGGCGACAACGCCCACCACATTTCACTTTGGGACTTGAAAATATTTTCGGTGCAATGACTAAACTTGCGGCACGCTATGATGGCCGTTTTGACGTGTAACAATGACAATAAAAAATAGCCTTTATTCCTTCAGTCATAAGGTGCATCTCTTGATCCACACAGCTAATTGTATGATAATGGAAACCAACCTTATTCCAAAGCAATACAGTTTCTTTTCCTATGACAATCTGAAACGTCAAAACGGCCATCAAAACGTGCCGGTTGTATAGTCTATGGGCGTGAGGACATCAACTATTCATTTTTTGACTGTTCCAAATATTTTTGAATACCATTGATATAATTATAATAATGCTTACATCGACCTTCAGACAGCCATAGTGTGCACGCCCATGGCTATCCGATGGCAATGACATATGCAACATCATATTTTATGTTCGATATGTAATAACTCAACATTGGTGACCTCACACCGATTATTACAGTTTAAATACAGGTACACATTTGTGGAGATGCTATGTTTACAGAAAATAAATACCGGGGTGGCACCATCCATCAAATATTACAGACAGTGTTTTTTTTATGATTATAACTTTGAGGTGGTAGTTTAATTTTGTGACTTTCAAGTTACAGGTCTTGATTGTATGTCATAAATTTTGTGTATATGGACAGGATACGGTTGCATACTTATATAGATATTTATACCAATTATTTTATATATTTTTTTTAAATGAATTAGTCGTGCTCGGCTTAGTGTAGGATCAGATGGTTAAAGAATTGTCCCCGAATATTTATTTAAACTGAAATAATTGGATTGAAGTAACAATACAATTACTTTTTTTTTTTTAAATGAATTAGTCGTGCTCGGCTTAGTGTAGGATCAGATGGTTAAAGAATTGTCCCCGAATATTTATTTAAACTGAAATAATTGGATTGAAGTAACAATACAATTATTTTTTTTTTTTAAATGAATTAGTCGTGCTCGGCTTAGTGTAGGATCAGATGGTTAAAGAATTGTCCCCGAATATTTATTTAAACTGAAATAATTGGATTGAAGTAACAATACAATTCAAACAAACTCAATTTTATTATTATATTATACATGTTACATGAACATTTTAACTTCAATTAGATATGATATTGTTACGTAGGTTGTTTTACAAGAAATAAAAAGGCTTTATTATTAATATCTACATATATTGTACTATAAAAAAATAAGAAAACAAAAATACTCATTTGCATCGCAGGTTGGGTTTCTTAGCCGTTATAATTTTATGTTTTCATGAGAAAATTGTTAAAAAGACGCTGATTAAAAATCCTTGGCAAAGTTTCAGGAAAAAATGTTCAGACTCATTAATAGAGCTGAAGTTAGTCAGATAATGATCTTCACTCTGGCGGAACTGTGGTGACCGGGCATGACCTTTATAACATCTATAAATCTGTGCTCTCATATACCCTTGCTACATAGTTAATTAATATAATAATAATATATATATATATATATATATAACTATACTCGTATACCTAAGTAAATAAAGCATCCTTTCATTTACATAATAATTTCTGGTGTTCCAGGTTCATTAACCAAACATTATTTTAATTTACGTAAAACTATATTTCAGGAGGTACAATTTTTATTGAAAATGAAAATATTTTTTATTCAAATAGGCTTTTACAAGCACTTGTGAATAGTCTGACTCTAATAACGGTGACTCTAATATTTAAGATGGTACCTATGTCATTATACGAATGCCGTGTGGCGGGGGCGTTGGACGAAACCACAGCTTATTCCTAAGTGTCGTAAGTGGAGACTAAAGAGTATATAGTGTTTTTTTATTATTGATGTAACAAATAAAAATTTGAATGGCTATTATATTAAGAAGGGACAAACCAGCGGATGGATTTTTAATTGTATGATGTATTTAGTCCCTAGGTATCAATCAATCATTAATTTTATTTGTATCACTATAGTAATGACCACGTACACTTTACATCTTGAACCGAGAGGTCAACAAAAGCAAAAAGGGTTAGGTAGTCAGGCGGGAAATTTGTTGTAATATGTACTGCATCGAAATTAATTTAATGTACAGAAAGCATACATATTAGGAACAGGGTAAGTAGATGATTCTGACATCATGTGAAGATGTAACACTAGAACTCGTAAAATTCTATGCATTTACACTTCATTCATCTTCAATAAGTCTCATTAAGTTTACATTACATAACATTTTACACGCAGCTTGAACTTGGCATCAACCTAAATACACACATTCGTCGAACCTCGGTCTTGTACTGTTTATAATTCATTAATCTCTTGCAAGTATGACTGCTTGCAATGTGGCGAGTGAAAGTGTTTTGGATGCGGTATTAATGAAAATGAGCACAGTTGAATGTTCACTATGTCCATACCATATTTGTTCTAATTTTAAATAACAGTTTGAAGCCATAACTCCTATGATAAATTGGGTCTCAAATGAATAAAAAGTCATTTTTAACAAGATAATGACATAAAAATCGCAACCATTAAAAATAATTATAAATAATTTGAATTTGCGCCTATTATTTTCTTTCTATTTCAATGTCAAATATAATTCAATTTAAAAACATGGCATTGCCTTGAAGACCTTAAAGTACCTTCTCTACAAAAGCTCGTTTATTTCCTATCTCTTATAATTTATACAAGATTCAAGTACGGCATTGCGTGTAGTCATTGTCGAATTTCGGCGAGGACCACTATATAAACCGGCGAATAACCACTGGTAGCTAGACAACTCACTGAGCCTCACTCGATCAACAACTGTTCAAATAATACAAAAACAAAAATCACCATGCAGAAATTCGTAAGTTCTGTTTTAACCTAGTGCATATAGTGTTAAAGTTGTGTAGTGTTTTTTAAACTTCAAGTTCAACAAGTCCTAAGAAATTGGAAGAAAATAGTTTTAGTTACGAAAAATATCCGTTATCATCAAGGATCTATCGGCAACTCTAACAAAAATCAAATCACCAGCCGTGATGTTGCCATAGGCAATGTATTTGTCAGATTTATAGCCGTTACATAAAATAACTACCGGTTATAAGTACCCTTACTGTCACATCAATTACTATCAATATAACCAATTTCAACATTATGGTCGGCCAATTGATTTAGTATATTCGTGGTATTCCCACACAGAACAATAATGTGTGTGCATGAACATGGTTGCGATTCTTCAAATGACCATGTGTGAAAATTATCTCAGGATAATTATTAATATTTATTTCAGATCGTCTTCGCCGCCTTCGTAGCCTGCGCTGCTGCCGCTCCAGGCATTATCCTCGCCCACCAAGCCCCAGTGGTTGCTGCCGTGCACACCGTACCCGTGATTGGTTCCAAAACCACCATTACCAAGAGCAGCCAGGTCGTCAACCATGGTACCCCAGTGGTGCACGCTGTACACGCTGTGCATGCCGCTCCCGTGGTCCATGCTGCTCCTGTGGTCCACTCCGCTCCCCTGATCCACTCCGCTCCTGTGGTCCACGCTGTACACGCTGTACATGCCACCCCCGTGGTCCACGCTACGCCCATTGTACACGCCGCTCCCTTGGTGCATGCTCCACTCATCGTAAAGACCGCCCCCGCTGCGATCGCTCACAGCAGCTCCATCGTCCACCATTCCCCCATCGTCAAAACTGTCCCCCTGATCGCTGTCCACCATTGATTCTTCATAATTAAGATTAAGAATAAATTATAAAGTACCTCCGAATATTTTTGTTTTTAATTATAGATACAACCTTTTATCACTACTGCCTTTATAAGTGCCTATTATCATTATATAACTATGTTGGAAATCTCTTATAAAAAAACTAAATGTCTTCAAACTTTGGTGTAAATCCACGCGACCTTAAGAAGTTGCCCTAAAAACCCACATGATATTTTGAGAGACCTCTAATGATTTTAGGAGCAAAGGATACCAAGTTATTTAAGATATAATTTCGTTACAATGTTCAGAAATATCAAGAATGAGAGCATAACGTGGGTGTTGAAAGACAATTTGATATTCATTACGCTTGTCTTACGTCAGAACAATAATTAAAAGCAATTAAATCCTAATTTTATCATTCATAAATACTATATTACATTCTGATCAAATATAGGGCAGTAGTATTTATACTTAATAAAACAAAAACTAAAAATAAGCCTAGATTATTTTTAAAGAAATAATGTGTGGATACTCCACACTTGACTATAAGACTTTTAAATATTTAAAGAATGTAGAATACCTAAAAGTACAGTTTATGTCCATACGGCATAGATAAAGTACGCAGTACCAGTAAATGACTTGCATACGCGCATCGATCATTACTTTGAACCGACAAGAAAAAGGAGGAGGTTCTCAAGTCTGCCCGTATATTTTTTTTATGAAATATATAACTTTTATAGAGTACTCCGATTTCTATAACATTTTTTTTTTTTTCGTTTATTGGTCCCGTTTAAGTTTGAATAAACAAAAGTTTGTCACAGACTCAAAATTATTTGGGCATTTCGTTACAGTAAATAGCTCACTTAGACATAAAGGTTTATTTTTATATTTTTAATCGCATTTGAGTTCCTTTCTTTTTCAACTGTTTAATTTTATGTTAGAAAGTTTTATAAAAATGGGTGGTTTCATTTATCTTTCTTGCTTTGAAGTTATTCCATACATACTTATTTTGTTATAAGCTGACCCATATTTACAAGTATATATCGATTAGCAATTTAAATCAAAACCATTTCATGTTCTACATCAGTAAAATTGTGATAACGAAACATTTAAGTGAGTACTTAATGATGGGAATCTGGGACGATCCTTTATATCGTTGTCGCTGCCATTGATAAGTAAACAAGATGTTCTGCGAATAAATCGGTTTGTGTTGTGTAATTGAAGAAACTCTATACGATTGTATTCTTGGAAAATTGGAAAGATTAATGTCTCAAAACAGAGGCGACGTGTTATAAAAATGGGACATTTGGGACACAAAATACTTGATATCGCTCTGTGAAGATTTTTTGTTTCCACAACTAAGTTATGTAGTTTATATTTCGAAAGTAATGTAGTTTTTTTTTTAAATTAGAAAGTTGATATTTACATTTAAATTCTATAATATCACTTATCATGTTTAATAGATAAGGACATGAATTTTTTCAGTAAAAATAGATTTCGTTGTTTCTCCATGGGGAAAATATCTATCATCTAGCAGTTAGTTTTTACCCGACAACCCCTGGAAGAAGGTCGTGTGTTGATGTTTTAAATAATCAATTGGGAAATTAAAAATTAAACAATCTAGTACTAATTCCGCTGGATCTCTTTCTTTGTCAAGTCCCTTACAAGGAAACTCCACATGACAGAGAAGGAGATCCAGCGGAATTAGTTACTAGATATTAGTTTTTTGTATTATCTTATAATGGGTTTCCGTAAGGTCACGCCTGAGTCAATTAGTTAATCAATTGCATGTTCTCAACAGATGCCTTATCTTACGAATAATGTTTCGTAATAAAGCAGACGACCAACCGGTATAGATGTATTGATACCATATTTGCAATGGTCATGGTGCCTCAATTACCATGAAATATGGCAAGTAATGAGATTGTAACAGCTCTTTTATTCACAATATACTTCACATTATGGTCATGACTGTGTGATAAATAATGAATGATGTGATTATTTATAGGTTACAGCAGAAACATTGATGGATTTAGATTTATCCCACTATAACCATCCCGATAGTCGTTTTAGTAGACTTTATTAGTTTACCACGGTTCTGTTATGCAATAAATCTAAGTTGTTTAAAAAGAGTAATTGCTGAGTTTTTTGCCGGCTCTTCTTAGTAAAAAAGAATCTTCCGAACCGGTATTAGGGTCAGATTGCACCGTGCATCTGTAATTTGTGTGTTCAGGTTGTAATTATTGGTATTTTCTTAATCATTATCTTATTTATTTTGTTGTTTGTAATTGTTACCCATGTTATGTGCTTTGTAAAGTAAAATCTAAAACATATAAAATTAAACTAATAAAATACACAAAACGTAAAATGAGATAAAATTTATATAAAAGTTATAAAAAAATTTAGGCTTGCTGAGTTTCTTGCCGGTTTTTCTCAGTTGAAGGCTAACTTCTGCGACGGTGGTAGCTTCAGTAAATTTAAATGTAACCTTCATAAATGCCCTCTTCTAAACTGAATAAATGGTTTAACATTTTTTTGAACTGACGTATATGCTTGTAAAGGCCTATTTGCAATATTAAAAATATTCCTTATTTCATATAAACACTCTTAACATTTTTTCAAGCGTATAAAGGTTTGATGTCCCATCCAGTGCCGCGGCCACAAATCTAACACAGTAACAAATCTAATAAACGAGCGAAAGACTACTGCTTTGTGACAGTTATATGAGATTTTGTAATTTATATGCAATGAGGAATTCGCCGTGGCAATTCGTTTCTCGCAATTTTCATACATTTGTAGGCGATATTAACAATATTTTTTCATGAGATTTGTAAATTTTAATGAAACACCAAGTTTATTCTATGTCTGTCATATAACGATACTGACAAAATAGTAACGTGATAATTTTTAAATGTATATTCCTAACTCTCTGTTTAACAGGTTACTCTATACTACTTGAGGCGTTTAGAACGTAAGCCACGCGGTTTCACTCTAGCAACGAATTTAAGGAACAAATTCTAATTCTAATAAGGAATCGAAGGGAAATCAATTTCAAAAATAAAATTGAGACACATATTATCACGCCTATTATCCTTGCACAGGTGGGCGAAGGGCTAATAAGATCCACATTCGAGCGAAGATATTTTATGTCGCTTGAGGTGAGCATTGTCTCTTGCTCCATGGCAAAAAGTTAGATGGGGGAGACTAGTTTATTTCTGTACCCTATTCCTAACTTGGGAGCCCGGTGCGGTCACCACTTTTGACCACATCATTACTAATTTATTAAGGTGAGGGAGTGGTCGAACACGAGCTCGATCAAAAACTAAACTCAAAATTCAAAACCATTTATTCAGTTGAGACCCTCGGAAGGCACTTATGAAGGTCAAATTTAAAGTTACTAAAGCTACAAATTTCTATTCTTTACTGATTAAAAAATTATTACAGGTATAAGCCTAAAATTTAATGAATATGACTCTTAATGCTGTGTGAAGTAACTTGAAGGAAAAAAACATGTTAAATGAATTGAATTCGCTTGGAATGTGTCCGCAATACTCATCAATGTAGGTGCCTACCTTTAATTCGATCAATTTTAAATAAGCCGACATAGCGGCGGAGAATCCCACTTGACGTTACAGATGAATTCCTTGCCATAAACAGATGGCTAGAAAGAAAACTACTCAAATTTATTAGGTATAAATTGAACGACGCAGTTCAAAATGGCAGTCGTATGCTTAGTTGGACCTGTGCAACTCGAATTGGAAACCACTAAAGTCTATTTTGGAAAAATGTTAAGTTTGGTAAGTATTATTTTTATATCCTTCTAGTACATACTATAAACAGGAAAGTTTTTGAGGTTGGACGGATGGAATTTTCTAATTCCTAAACAAACGCAAAACCTACCAAACTGATTTGGATGAAACTTAGCCCATAAATAGATAACTAGACGGATTAATACATAGATAATTGTTAAATATAGAAATATATAAAATTGATATTATAAAATAGCCAAAAAGTCAGAATAGATAAAATTTATATGAAAGATTCTTTAATAAAAATAAAATGTAACCTCGCTGAGTTTCTTGCCGGTTCTTCTCAGTTGAAGACTGACTTTAGAACCGGTAGTAGCTTCAGTAACTTTAAATTTGACCTTCATAAGTGCCTTCCGAGGGCCTAAACTGAATGGTTTTGAATTTTGAATTTTTTAACCAGAAAATTTTATCATGCGTCTAGATCGCGGGTGAGACCGAAAGCTAATCTATACTAATACTGTCAAAAAGTTAAATTTATAATTTTAAATTTAAGGTAATTTCCGAAATTACTACAATTTCAATCATCCTTAAATTTATAGAAAGCTACACTATTAACCCGATTCATATTATATTTTATTATATTTTTCGGGAACTCGGGTAAAACCACGGGATTGTAGCTAGTTAAGTACAACAAAAGTGATAAAAATAGTAAACTATTTATCTATACAATAATAGAACTGTAAAGAGGCATTTATAACTGCCATGTAGCTCAATTCCTACTTTAAAAAAAAGTTAATAATCCCTACGGAAGAATAGGTATTGTCAAACTTCTGTAACACGAATATTTTTGCAAAAATATTCGTTTAAACATGACGCAGATTTGAACGTTGATATGAAATAATAATAAAGCTTATACGATATTACATTTGAACAAGCATGCCTGTCTTAATTAAAACTGGGAATCACGTTCTATCATTCAAATTACATTTTTACGAGTACAGAGGGAGAGTTTGATGTGATTATATGACAACTTGTTGATTTTTTTTTTATATGGATTCTTATTATTATATTTTTTTAAAAGTATAATGTAGATACCTAGATTAAACTCTATACAAACTAAAATTATCACTGTGACTTTATTTCATTTTATTTTCATGAAAAATATAAAGTTAAAGACATCGTACTGAACTATTGTAAGCTTATACTATAGTTACATGGAAGAATACTCTGTGACCTACTCGCAGGCCAGTAAGCTTTGTCATTAGATCAGATGGCCGTGTGAAAAGAATGTCCCAGAATATTGATTTATTCCATGACCTGTACATGTGTAACATGTACCCATATACCAAATCTCCTCAAAGTC
Source organism: Habrosyne pyritoides (assembly GCA_907165245.1). NCBI lineage: Eukaryota > Metazoa > Arthropoda > Insecta > Lepidoptera > Drepanidae > Habrosyne > Habrosyne pyritoides. The sequence goes on from OU015595.1 coordinate 601,730, forward strand.
GGGTCTGCCAGTTATTATTAATATATTTAGAGCAAAATTGGCACCAATAAGATTACGCTTTACGATTATATGAAGACGCAGGCAGAAGCAAGTTATCAAATTAATTTGCTATCGATTGTTAAAAAATATTTCTATTATCAATTTTTATTATTAAGCCACCGACCGACGGTTTCGTACCCGAGGAATCGAATGAGTCCCGTGATTATAACATAGCCTTTATCACTCGGGAATAAAGTAGCTTTCCTTCAGCGAAATATTATTTTAATAATTGCAATGGTTCGGAGATTACCCTCCACACATTAAATCTTTCATTGTGTTCATTTCAATGTAATAATATATATTTTCAGATGACAATCCTAGCCGTGCTAGCAGCGACCACCGCCCGCGCCGCACCAGCACCGAAGCCCATAGTTATATACCCGCATATCAGCAGCGTACTACCACCCATCTACCCGGTAGTACACGCGCCGTACCTACATGCAGCACCGCTGGGACTCACGCATTACAGTTCTATACTACCCTTCTTTCATACGCCTTTCTTTTTCTAGCACCCTGATCAGAGCAATCCTTGATGTTAATAAATGACGATTTTGATAAAATTACGTCTAAATGTTGCCTCAAGCTACGTTCCAAATTCCTGTGAAAACCCCATTTAAATTTTTCATTATTTTATATTATAACTAGCTGACCCGGCAAACGTTGTGTTGCCATATTTACTTTATTATAAATTTATACATGAAAGTTTATCGTACTACAATTATTATATTCGATTGCCACCTTGCAACCCGCAATAGGGTTTCATAATAAAATTTTTAAAAAATATTGTGCAAAATATTAAATATATATTTCATGTTAGGGACAACCCTTATCACTTAGAGGTATGAAAAATCGATAGGAACCGATTCTCAGACCTACTGAATATGCATATAAAATTTCAAAAAAAATCAGTCCAGCCGTTTCGGAGGAGTATGGTAACTAACATTATGACACGAGAATTTAAAATATAAGATTTCTGTGTTAAATGTAGTCTCAAAGTAAATCTTTTAGACTATAAATAATAATGTTTTGCTTAGGTACTTAATAAATTGTAAGTTAAGTTTTTATAAAACTTTTGACATATGACGACGCTCCTAAATAATGTATCATTTCATTTTCAGCAAACCGTCTGTAACTTTATTCTGTGATTATAATTTATTAAAGGATTTGTACTGCTGTCTTTTTATGATAATGTATAATGTATGTGTAAGGATTTATTTCAGTCCTCGTAAATATACAATCAGTTATTTTAAGCTTGTAAATTGTTGGAGCATTTATTTTATTCCCGTTTTATGAACTCTTTCTACTCATATAAGTACAGATGAAATATTAAAAGAAACCTTGTGACAAACGTTTCTTTAATGATTAGGTAACGATGACTGAGGATAACTGCTTCTACTGAGGCCTAAGCACGATGGTCTATTGCACGCGTATCGTCAACGTATAGAGTGCGCAAAGAGCTGGTTTGTATGGAAAATCGAACTCCGCGCATACCGTGACGTTGCGCGATGTTAATTTTTCATTGGATTCGTTTTTGGCGCACTCTATACGTTGACGATACGCGTGCGATAGATGTCCGTGCTTGGGCCTCTGTATTAATATACAAGGCTGGTGATCAAAATTGAATACCAGGATGAATTCGGTGAAATTACATCTGAAAATATTTACACAACTATTCTATAAAGTATGTAATTAACTACTCAGTGTGGTTTCGATGTCTATAAAAATGTGAAATCAACATTTGAATTATAATTATAAGCTATTGGAAGAATTCAATTGTAAAAAGTGGTGTGTGTAAAATATAGAACACCTTAACCACATAAACTTTGTTTTTTGCTTAGCTTTCCTAGATAAAAAGTAATAGGCTAGGTGTTTGTCAAATTAGTAAAAATAACCCAACTCCCTTTCACATTTATTATATTTGTTAGTATTGTTAAAATATTTGTGTTTTCCAATCCAAATTGAAATTTAAATAAGACTGTAGTGATGTACGGATATATAAAACTGTAAATGTAGTTTAAGTTTAATCTCCGTTTAGTCAGGGATCGGATAACCAAGTGTGAAGAAAGTCCAATAGATAATATAATAAATATCCCTAATTAATTTATCTATTTATTGTTAATTCGCTCCAAACCTGTAAAATAATCATTGGTATTGAAATATTCATAAGGTTCAAGTTTCATCTGGAACTAAGTTGATTTAAGTTTACAATACTTCTACTAAAAGTTACTCTGCCAAGTTATTATTATAAGAGTATTCATTCAGGTTTGCGCCAATGATAACAAGTTGGAAAAATTTTGAAGTTTTGAATCATAACTTTGTGTATTTTGCTGAAAAGAGTACTGGAAATAAACAAATGTTTCTTTAGTGGTCGAGCGAAATGAAATTCAACTATGAGATAAAAAAAATATATCACAAACATATATTAGTGACAGGAACATCAAGAACATCTTCAATACACAGATCAGAAACAGATCCATAACACAGAATATCCTAGTTAGAGGAGTAAGGACCAACTCTTTCTCGAGTAGTAGAGCTCTTAGTGCAGAGTTCGTCCGGGGAAGTACTACCACCTTACCCATTTCTGCCGTGAAGCAGTTGTGCACTTGTGTTACTGTGTTTCAGTTAGAAAGGTAAGGGAGCCGGTGAAATTACAGGCACATGAGACTTAACAACTTCACGTCTCAGGGTCGACAACGCATTGGCGATGCCCTTAGTATTGCAAATGTCCATAGGCGGCGGTAATCACTTACCATCAGGTGGACCGTTCACTTGTTTTTCGGCCCATGTGGTATAAAAAAAAAAATAATAAAAAAAAAACTTTTATTACTTATATTAGAGGTAAACTATTTAGATCGTTAAGCCTATGTATCAGTTTGTATCTAAATGTAAAAATTCTTCTTTCGTAAGATGCAAACAGGTAATTGATTATATTACCCGACTGCCTAAGTAGAGCTTACAGTATAGGTCACGGCTGAAGAGGTCCTGTTTTCGATTATAAGTCATTAACATTGAATGCTTCGAAATTATTGTGTTGAGGGTATGGGATTAATAAATTATGTGCCATCACAAGTCTTGTTGGGACGTCCGATATTTTTAAGTACTAAGTCCGCGAAAAGTCTTATAAATTAATGTATAAATAAAAAGCGGCCAAGTGCGTGTCGCACCCTACTCGCAGCCGCTCCTATCTAAAGTAAGGTTTAATTCCCCTATTCACACGAAGTGTTTGTAAGTTTGTATCAGGTGTACAGAAAGTCTTAAACGCATAATGTTGACTTTATTTAAATTCCACTCTTCCCTTCTTCACAATTCTAGAAACCTATATTTGGCAGTACGATCTATCTATTTCTAATTACCAAGTTTCATCCAATTTCCTATAGCGACCAAAAGGGCCAAAAACATCGATACAAAAGCTATTAAAAAGCATTAAATAAAAAAAATTATCCTAATAGTTTATACTATAAAATTCGTAAAAAAAAAGAATCATTAGCAGGCAAGTTCCATCTTATTCGTAGTTTTCAGGCGTTATCATAACTTAATTCATAAGCATGGAAGTCAGGTTGTTTGTTTGCAATTTATTAGAGACATGGGCCAATTTAATTAATTTTAATTTTAACATCAACACATATGAGCAATTTCTCATTAACAGGAACTTCAAACTAGTTCTACATGAACAGGAAATGTTGAACATCAATTAAGCATTCTAGAGCAAAATTCCACATGTTCAAAAGAATGTTAACCTCGCTCGTTCATCAATATACAGGCAGGAGATTTACATGTATTCTCGATATTAACGGGGAAAATACTATTAACTAGCTGACTCAGCGAACATTGTTCTTTTCAGCTTCTTTTACCATACTCTGACTATCGCGAATATTTAAAAACAAACTGTCAACTTGGTCCAGCTATTCTCAAGTGATGCATTTACCAATGAATAGCATTTTTTATTTTTATTTTATAAGTGGATTTGGCAACTTCCCAATCTTCACTAACCAGTTAACACACCGAATGCATATCGACATAACGTATTTTCAGACCCATTTATCAGTTTCACGTGTGTTAGTAGTCGCCTATGTTGGGCTCAAATCTTTCCACTATATTATTCTCGTAAACGTCGATATTTGAATTAAACAACCTGTATTATATTAGAGGTAAGCTAAAGCGATCGTGACCGAGTTATTCACAGATCACAGCCTTATTGAATTGACATTGACTTTATGAAATAGGGCACACCGCCGTCGCCGCCGCCGCCGGCCGCGCCAACCGCTCGCTAGGGAACAGTTAATGCTTAACTATTCAAGAATAGATCGAACCTTGTTGCAAATGGTATTTATTATGGAAATAATTAAGCCATGATGCTATGAGTTAAGAGTAACTTAACTATAGCGACATCTATCCGATCTTGGATTAAAACAAATATTTATAATGAATTAAAATAATTAACCAATATGTATAATGAATTTACACACGGCCATGTGATTCCAAACTGGCGGTGGAGCCTGTACTGTGGAAAACAGAAAACTGATAAACTATAGACCTAAATTTTTTTTTTCCAGTTTTGTACAACATTTTCATAAACATTTACAACCTAGGTAACATTTGGGGAGGTATTTTTGTTAATTTTAATCTCGGCAACAGCGCCACCTACCGGTTCCAATTATAGCTTAGAACAGAAGTACATCAAGAAACATCGAAATCGGTCAAGTTTAGTGATGAGAAGAATTAAGTACGTGTTTTCGTAATTCTTCTCCTGCTAAATTTAATTTAACTGCCAAAGTATTCATTAATATATTATAAAGATTATCAATTCGACTTCGGGAGTATCTTTGATAGATAATAAACCTATCACTATCAATGACTGAACTGGCTCTTAAGTACAGCTATCGGAACACGCCGAGATGTGCTTGACGATCAATTTTCAACTTGAGCACTACAAAGTATCCTACCACCAAAAGATCAACCTCATTGTAGAATTCGAACGACTCTCGTTATGGCATCCGGTATCACAACTACTAGAAAAATACGACATATTCTAATTACATTACTATTCTAGACACACCTAATATGGAGACTTAGGTAATTATAGCACTGCAATGAACTTGACTCAGATGATTCATCTGGCGTCAATGAAATCTGGTTCTACGTAAGTCATTGCAAAAGGTGTCGATAACAATGAGCAATTATTACATTTAAAATTATATTGTGTCTTCTTTTATTTAGTTTCAATGGAAATTATAATAACAAATGAGCCCATTAATTGCATAAGGAGTTTGTTGCTCTAAATTTGTAATGGGCCAAAGATTACACTACGTCTGTGAACTATAAGTTGTAAATACAAAATGGTATATTTTTGTATAAAAATTTGACGTACAACGTTCAATGACGACCCGATCATGAGATTTGATGCGATATTGTGGTGCTCCCTTATAATTAAACCCTCTGTAAGTACATGGTCCCAAAACATGTAATTCGTATTCTATATGTTATTCCAGAGCATGCTCTACCTATGGAGTCTGTTTCATCGAAATCCGTACGGTTGTTTTTGCGTAAAAGAGAAACAAAAAGCCATACGACCATCACAAATGTATAATATGAAATTGAATTAACAATGTCATTACTAAATAGAACGATTACTCATAATTAGGTTTGTACATCATCTGATTATTGAAGCACCTTACAAATACGGAAGTAATTGAACAATGATATTTCCATGATGTATACTTATTGAATGAATGGTGGGTAAGTTATTATGACATTGCATCGATTGTTAGTTCTGTGGTACAAAAAAAAAGGTATTTATATGCACCCTGCCCTTTTGCAGTCACAAACCGACGCACCCGCCGACAAGATGGCACGATTCTTGATAGTGGTAAGAACATTTCTAGCTTATTTGTAATATAATACTTTACTTGACTAATTATTCTTTGAATTATCACTGTTTCATTTATTGATAAAACTAAAATAACTAGAGAACGGCTACAACGATTTTGCATTTTATTTTTTAAATATTCCCTATATAGTTCGAGTGAGGTTTTTAAGAAAAGAAATGTTGCAAAAGATACCCATAAAACTAAAAATTTCGGGAAACATTAGTGTTTTTTTATAGAATTTTTAAATGAACTCCATACCAATACCTACCATAAATCACGATTCTATGAATCATTATAACACATTCTGGGACTAGCTAGTGAAATATAAAATGTTATGATTGGGTATTATCCTTTAAAAGTTATGAATTGTTTTAGGATTACTGAATTCAAACAACTGAACAAGTCTTGCCCATCTGTCTATCTACTAGTGATATGCAGCTGAAATTTTGCGTAATAATACATATTTATGATCCCAGCGAATTCATTAAATCAAATCGTGTTAATAATTTTGAGCCGTATGTATATGTAAAGAAGGCTTTATTTTGGGGAGTTATGTGATTACCCAAAAATATGCATGATGATTGGCTGGTTCTTTCACAACTTATTTTAATTTTAAAAATTTAGAAATTACACAATTTATATAAAACTAAAAATAAATGGCGAAGAAGCCATAAAGGATCAAGTGTCTCATTCTTTTATCAAATGGCAAATCTAGAGCAAGTAACTAAATTCTAGTCCCACTTTATTTTCGGATCACGGCCTGCTAAGTAAAATACACAATAAAATGTTTGCCTTATTTTATCACATGTAGGCATTCTTTCATATTATATTTTGATACAGTTCTAAAGAAAAGTGAACACTATTAAGTGGCAATTTTTTTAAAGTATTCTGTTAATTAAAATATTGGGCTAGATATTAAAAAAAATACACATTAAATATAATATTAAATTAAAATCCCTTAATCTATTATTGCCAATTATTTGTCATTTTAAATTTGGATCTTAAATACGAAGTACATAGAACCCAAAATAACAAAAGTCAACTAACATTTTAAATGTCAATGTTTGGATGGACACAAGTTTGTATGTTTATTACACAATCACGAAAAAAACCTGAAAAAATGAAATTTTAAATAAACATGTTATAAAACCGTTCCCCGTATGAACCAAGACAAATCCGCGAGGCGAACTCTAGTATAAAATAAGTAGTATTTTTAGCCATCTCACTTGTGTTGGCGATTTTCTTTTCATCCAATATCATCAATTGTCGCAGTTTTAGTGTTTATAAGCTTCTCACGTCATCATACAGCTGGGCATATGTGTTTTTGGAGGGCACAGAAGGACTGGGTCACGTGAACTCGTCAATCCAAATGGAATTCGATGTAAAACTTTCATATACGAATGCTTTTGCTTTCCATTTTTCTTTTGCACAAGTTTAAATTGAGTTTTCACAATTATTTTATTTATGAGGTTTTTTTAACGTGAATGTACAATGTACTTTGATATTTTCATGTTTATAATGGTATGAAATTAAGTTCGTGATGATCGTGAAGGTTTTCGACCTACACGTACCTACATCGGGACTCGATCCTACGACCTCGCAACCGCATATCTATGATCAATTGAAAACGATTAGTCCTTAGTCAGATGACATCATTTATGCATTAAGATAGCAAACATAATAGCTACAATATATCAAATAAATATACCTAATTCAAAAAAATATATACCTTGTAGTTTTAATTTTTTAGGTATTTTTCAGCCCTTTGAAACATTGTATATGACATGGTATTTGGCAGTGTTTTTTTCGGTTTTGGGAATATTTTAATATATTAAAATGAAAAATTCACAAACGTGGACAGAGTTAAACGAGAAATTTGCTTTTAGTTTATTCTACTTATTCGATTACATGTGAATTCATTCACAGTTTATTCTTTAACTGCCACGCCACGCGGTCGCGAGTTTGATTCCCATGCGGGACAAATATTTGCATGCAAAAATATGTAGACGTTTCTTGGTTACCATAGTACAAACTATATTTTATTTAGGTTCAGATAGCAATTTTTCAGGATATTCAAGAACAGAAAAGACTGAACCTAAATAAGGGCATTTTTCTTTACAGGTCCTAGCAGCAGCAATAATTACCACAGCATCACCAATACCAGGCATCCATTTCCATTCATCATCGTATGGATCAGTACCAGTTGGATATCACCAGCCTTATGTACACTCTGCGCCTATAGTGCACTCTGCGCCTCTAGTGCACTCTGCGCCAATAATCCACTCTGCACCAATAGTGCACTCAGTCCACACCGCGCCAGTACACAGCGTTTACTCTTTCCCAGTTGGCCATGATGTACACCCAATACCGATACACGCTTCTCCAGTCCACTACAAAGTCAAGACCCATTACCATCTTTTTGGTTAATAATATATTTTGTAAATAGATTTTTGGTGTTTTATTTTCGTAACATTTACTTGTGCAACTTATGAACCTAATGGTATAGATTTATTTTATATAAATGCACTTCATGTATTCCTAAAGCTTAAACCATTTTGATTTGTACTTACATGATAACATAAAATGCTGCAAAAATATTGCCATCACGGTTCTATAAGACATGTCTTTGTTCCACGGAACCATGCATCATCAAATTCAGTGAACAGTAAGTTTATGTAACAGCTTACTTACACAATAGGTGCAAATATTTGCTTTTATCGTTCACTACAGGTGATTGATCTGATGCAGAAGTAATGTTTGTGTTTTCTTTTGCTTCGGCCATTTTTCCTACGTAAAGGCACGAAGGAAGTATGAAAAAATTGTTTTAGGTGATTCATGTAGCTAAGTTTAACTTGAATTCGTATATTATTAAAACACACAAGATAGTTGACGTATCATTGGCATACCTACTTCGTTAGTGTTTCATTTAGCATTAAGCTTTATTTTACTACATATTTTAATAGATAATTGCTTAAAAAGTTCATACTGTGGAATATAAGTGGAAAAAGGGGGTAACTAGGTACTCGTCTTTGCAACTTATCAAGGGTTCAGTATTTGCAATGAAATACAGAATCTGTTTACTTACTTTTATTAATGATTATTATTATTATTAAGACACCCTCATTAACCCTCGGGCTAGAACTTATAAATCGTAGGCAGTTGACGAAAACTTAAGATTACCTAGAATAAGTTCATAATATTATCGTAAGAAATAACTCAAAATAATTATTAACAGTAAAAGGTTATCATGAGGAAAGCTAGTTAATTGAAATATGGGATATATTCACCCCACTCTAGGGGTCGTTACACCCCATAAATTAGGGAAGAGCAAACTATTTAAGCGATCCACTCGGTAATGACCTCCTACGCGTTTGATTTAATTGCCGAGTTGGAAATGATAGTACTTTGTACAAAATAACAACTTTCCACTTTGATAGGGAAATTAAAATTTATTCTTGTTCCAATTGCTTTTGTTCGTGCTACGATAACTTTGGAAACTAAATTGAATATTACAAGCACCGATAACGTAAGATATACACTACTAGCTTATGTCCCATGGTTCACCCAAGTTCCCGAGATAATTAATGGTTTCCCGAGGTAAATACAGCTGATAGCCTATACACGGGATTAAAGTAGCTTCCTATCAGTGACAGCACTTTTGAACTTGGATAAGTGGTTAAGAAATTACCCCCAACAACTAAACCTGCAATTTTAACCTCTTTAAGATAAGAAAGTGAGCTACTCATTTATTTGTAATATTAATGATTTGCGAGAAGAGCTTAGTCCAATTGCACATAGTGTATAAAATAAGTTGTGGTGGTGGTATACATCCCTGCCTATACACAATAGCTTCAATAATATGCATTCCTGAATAAAAGTATACTACACTGTAAAGGGGAAGCTACTGTTTAAATGTATAAGTCCAATTTTTTTTTTGTTTTAAGTGGGCCGACAGACAAGTAGATGGTCGATCTGATGGTAAGTGGTTACCGCCGTCTATAGATATTCACAACACTAGGGGCATCGTCAACGCGTTGTCAACTCTGAGACATGAAGCAGTCTAGTTATTTTGCTTTACTGCTTTTAAAATTAAGGGCAACTATCATCATATGCCTTCCTTGTTCTTAATAGTTTGGGGTCAACAGAATATTCATGCATCATTGGTGCGGTACAAGATTTTTTGGATAGTTTGGCACTAAGAGCTCTGCCACTTCTAAAATAACAATATAGAATCTTACTTTTAAACTAAACCCTACAACCAAAACCTCATAGTAGCAGCCAATTAACGTCACAAATAATGAGAGATAACCTTTGTTAATGAGACGAAAGCCACTCGAAGGTATATCCTACACAATTATGTTTGTTATTAACTCGGAGATAGGATCTCGCAGTCGAAATACAATCACACTAGTACAGTATACTGGGATTGGTTTGAAATGTAACAATCGACTAATTTTCTACTAATCTAGCGATGATGTTGCTGAAGCTCAGTGTAGATTTGAATTTTAGAATGCGCTTGAGAAATTTGGCCTGGTATTATAAATACATAAGTGCCTATGAAAGCCTATTTAAATAAATATATTTAATTATTTCATTTCAATTGTTATTGATGGGCCAGTCGGCTTGGTGGTTAGACAATCTTCAAGAGTGTTTTTATCACGCCTATGACAAAAACATAATCTATAATATAACATGTCTATGGGTAGTCCAAAATTGGTACTAAACTCACATTTTTAAGAGCATCTCAAGCTTAAACTAACCTGCTACTTAGAACATCAAAATAAGAATATATTGAAATGGTTTGTTAGTAGTTACAAAAACAAATGAAATCGAATGAATGAGATGCCTGCCTACTAAATGTTATATTATATGAATAATTATTATTTAATAAGTAACAATAATAACTGTATAATAAATCTCTGTAAAAGGCATTTAACTAAATACACACAACATTTCCTTAATTAGTGGAAATTAAGTTCTGGCAGCTTGCCTGCGACTCACAGCCGTAGTTTGAAATATGTTGGACGAATTCCAGAATAATATTTAATAAAGACCAAATAAATACCAATTAGGGAACTGTATCCAATAAATAAGAATTACGAACAATAAGGCAATGTCGCAAAACGGTACGTCGGCTATTTTCGGTCAATAACTTTTACGTTTACAACTCCGGCTGGAAGATTAACTTGAAATCCTAGTTTGGCAACAAAGTTTTTATTGAAAAGTAAAGAAGTTGAGGATTGAATTAGTTTATACTCGACTGGTTCTTTTACTTGTGACAAGTAAATTGTTATTTTAGTATAAGTATTTATGTACTGATTTGTAGTTTCAGTATTATTTTACGCAATTTATGTTGATTTCAATTTCTTTCTAATGAGGTTTATTGTGTTATTTAAGCTTTATTAGTCACTGGTCCAAATTCTGCCGTAATCATAAAACATATATTATATAAAAAAATTGTAAGATATATTTAAAAAACTGTTTCCAGATTTACTAAAGCTTGTTAATAGATAATAAATATTAAACAAAAAGCGTTTCACAAAAAGAAAGATAATGTTACTTAACTATTTTGTCCTTGCCTATTTATATATAGATCCCGGAACATTCAATCAATTTCAATCTAAGCAGTAATTTGATAACAAGATAACATATATAAGTATATCAGTTGATATTCTTATCAATTTTGAAATACAGATGCAATAATCATTTTTTTGCATCTGTATTTCAAAAATCATTTTTTTGTTCACAAATATTTGTCTTTATTGTGAATCGAACTCACTACCTGCGGCATGATAATCAGTGTATCTAACCACCACGTCAAATAACAAATACAGATAATTAATCATCATGAAGGACCGTCCTCTATGTCCATTATGGTATCTTCACAGGAAACACACAAGGTTTCTGTATATGGATTGACATCTGCTTCCCATAAAGCCGGTATTAAATTAATGAAGCCGCTTTATCTAGGGATGGTTTGTATAGGATAAAATTTGTATTCGGCGTGATAAGTTAATTTATACATTAATCAAATTAAACAGAATAAGCTATTAGCACCTCTAGATAGATAGTTGTCGGCGAAATAATGCTTTTTAAATTATGATCTGTTCCTATGTAATGTAGACTTTGTGGATCACGTTATTTTATTATACGTTAATATTGTTTTAATATATATTTTCATTTCAAACGTTAGTGATATCAGATTAAATAATATAATTAGATGCAACAAATGGGGAAGGTCCCAAACATTAATCAAAATAAAATGGTATTGATTTCAGAATTAATAATTTGATGCATGAAATAGTCAAGAAAGTAACTTGCCACTTATGTGACATAGTATTATTTTTATGCGATAAACAAACTTACGGTCCGCCTGATGGTAATGGTATATTATTTAATGCGTAATTACTTAATTCGAAAGTGCGTCCATATAAAAAGGTAGATACCTATGTCAATCTTTTCCAAAAAAAAAAGGGACAAGCATGCTATACTATTTTCAACTTTTATAAACGGGCGACCCTTCTTTATTTTTAAATATTCTGTGACATTCTTTACGCCCGGGTATCTGATCCCAAATTGAGCGTAGCTTGTTATGCTTATACTGTGGAAACGAGATAACTGATATACTACAAATATACATTTTTTTTACTTATATATTATGCCACATGGGACGACAAACAAGCAGACGGTCCACCTGATAGTGCATCGCTAATGCGTTGTCGACTCTGAGACGTGAAGTTGTTAAGTCTAATGTGTCTGTAATTTCACCGGCCCTCTTACCGTTCTTACCGAAACACAGTACTACAAGTGCACTACTGCTTCACGGTAGAAATGGTGGCAGTACTTCCCCAGAAGAACTCTGCACTAAGAGCTCTACTACTTCTATTGTAATTAAACTTCATTCACACAAATATCCTGGGTGGTAATTGAACTTGCGACCTCAGCATTAGTAGTCAACGTATGTCAAACGCCTTATTGGCATAAATGCTATTTCTATTAGTACGACAAATAAAAATGTTGTAGTAAATACCTAAAAAAGTATTTTTATAAATGTAACCCTCTTCTATGTAGATCTTAGGTACAAAAAAGAATTAAACAAATAATAAATGTGGCGTTTCAAACCAACAGCACTCTGGGACCCGAAGGTTTACCTTCTCGAGTTGCATATTGCCAAACGGCAGGATTTATTACAAGTAGATGCATAGCCTAGACCGTAGGCCTGTGGACCTATAAAAGGACTAAGCCTAGGTAATCTAGACACACAGTCGGCAAGCATCTGTGGATTAACACACGATTCATAATCAATTGAATAGTCATATTAAATCCAGCAAAATGTTCAAATTGGTAAGAACTTCTTGTAGTTATTAGCGATATTTGGAAAGCGAATTTGATAAATATATAGTTCTTAAATTGTATTTTTATTGGAAACAATAATTTGCATTCATATTTTACGCATCAAAGAAATAATAATAAAAATAAATAACTTAAACGAAACCTAAAATCATTTTTATATCTGAATATTAAATATTATCAAAACGAAAGGTACAATATTAAAATATATTATCTTTGGACTTTTAATCCTAAATGTAACATTTTGGTAGTAGACTTGTTGTTAAAGAGCCTGTAGTCTATTAACAACTAAGTTAGCTACTCTGACAGAACAATCTAATTAGTTACAAGAATATTTAGAAACAGACATAAATAATGCAATTAATACATTATGTTACATAAGACTTCATTTTAGTACGGCCAGCAACGAAAGTCACTCTTTCTATTCAGTCTAGGCCTCCGCAGGGCACTTCTTGGATCGGCTTGATATAAATGCTTTCCGACCATTCGGTGCATTCGATATTTATTTTATTCTACTTTATTCGGAAAACTAACAACACAAATCTTATAAATATTGCAAGAGCTTTGGCATGTTTCGCCAACCCTCTCTAGAATTGCCTTTGTAGCCCAATTGGCGCAAGGTGTAAAGTACCTACAGTGGTTATTTGTATACTCTTTAATCTTCTCATTCGCATCCTAGAGATGTGTTGGGTTGGTAGTAATTTAAACTATACTCGTATACCTAAATCACAAAACAGAGTGAATCTAATACTTATATTTACCTTCTGCCGTTCAGCTGCTGACTGTACAATGTACATACATACATCTACCAAGCCCTGTTACTTGAACTAAGTAATTCGGAACCTTTTAAAGGAGACTAGATGTAAGACCTATTGGGGTCTTTCTCAATTAATTAAATTAATGAGACGTATATATTATGTGTTTTACAGCCGACCATGAATCATTCGGTCAATCATTGAATCATATAGATTCTTATTCTATTTTCTTTCGATTCTGACAATCGTTGTAAAATTGTAGCTAGCGATTACGGTATTAACAATTAATTCACTTGAAGAAATAAACGCCACAGAGTAATTGATTTTCATGCGAGTTTGATGCCCTTTAAGCGGTAGTGGGGATGAATGCTACCACCCCAACTCATCTCTAAGTAAGAGGCTTCACGGCGGAAATCGGTAAGATGGTAGTTCCCAGACTAAGGGCACTCTGCACTAAGAGCACGAATTTCTAAGCAGCTAAGTTTACCGATTCTGAATCTTGTCTGTAAGGACAAACAGTTCTCATTACGGACTCTATGACATTTAATAACGTGTCGTTTTTTCCAGACGCTCCTCCTCGCCTTCATCGCTTTCGCCCAGGCCGGCATCATCGCCCCTGTGGTGCCAGTGGCGCACCCAGTGGTGGGCCATCATGTGGCCGTCGCCCACCACCCCGTGGCTGCCATCAGCCACAGCGCAGTCCTGCACCCGGCCCCAGTGCTCCACGCACCTATAGTTCATGCTGCACCAATTGTACCAGTCGTTCGACATGCACCGCTTATCTCAGTCCATCATTAAACGAAGAAGGTTCGGGTGGTATAAAGGTGTTCAAAGTAGCAATTGTAAATTTTTATGGTAGTCTTCGCTAGTCTTTATTTATTTTATTTAAATGTAAAACCCTGAGTTTGATTGGAAACAAATTCTTATCAGAAGCAAAAGTTTTTAGGAAGAATAAATATTGTATCACCCACTTTTGTAACTTTTTATTGTTTGACTAACTTTTTCCAGAAATAATAATTTATGTTTATGATTTGTTGAACAAATCATCAATCATCGAGGTAAATACTAAAGGAGGTTATAATCCATTTTCGTGGCAAATAACATTCGAATCCATTCATCAATTGTAACGTCGTTACTAAGTAAGGCGATATGGTAGTGATGCCGAATGCCGTGTCGAAGTTCTTGACCTATCAGTGAAGGAAAACTTAGTTCTCTTTTCATTTCTTTAAACTAGTTCACCTACAAACTAATGTTCTATTCTAAATGCGTTTATAATCATAAAACTACTAAACTATATATAGTTAAAATTAAAAAAAAGATAAAATGTTAATTTAACTACATTGTCCTTAAATTATTTTGCTACGCTTATGATTGATATAAATCATTTCCGTTGGGAAGTAATATGGATAGTAAAATACTATAATGAATCGTTTAATAATAGTTATAAACGTTTTATAATTAGGTTAAGTAAGATTTACTTATTTCGTTGTCCGTCGTCCACCCACGCAGCCTCCTGAACAAACGATTTGTTTTTCCAAACACTACATACTTTGACGACATTGTCACAAGTATTTGCTTCGTAGAAATAGTAAATACACAGATTTATTCATAGCTATGTTAGTTCACTGTCATTCGAAGTCTATCCAATTATTAGTATACACATTTTGTTTTATAAACCTACGCAATCCTAAGTTCGTGTTTAAATAATAATAACGCCGATTATTTTGCTTGAATGTTTAAAGAGAATTCATTTTATGTCCTCTTTTTCTTATCCCTCCGACCATGCGAATTTTACAGCATAATAAGTATCAGGACAAAAACATCGGTGTAAGTTATTGAAATATGGCACAACAGTGTAAATTATTATAATAATTAAAACTTAAGTACAAGAGACAGCTGAATCTCGAGTGAGTTTTGATAATTCATTGGCAGATAGAAACCTACTAAGCGACTTCTAAATAGGCCAATTGAGACCGAATTTACACTTTTGAAAAGTGGTTCTAGAGGAAAATGGTGGAGTCCTTGGGCAGGCTTTCGCACCAATAAATCCATTATACCTGAACTTAACATCAAAAGATTCAAATTTATAAAAGCCTCTTCCTGTAGGTACACTAACAATATTCCAAAACGTAAGCGTGTTTGTTTTGAGTACACATATTGAAATGAAATGAAATAAAAAATAAGCTACCACTGTATATAGCTGTCTTTCTTACTAACGCACTTAACAATTTATACTTAGGAATACTTATTAACAACTCAGAATTCTTGAACCAATGTTCGGTGACACATAAAACATCAACATTATGGTATTCAACAAATAATTGCATTTCTAATTCTTTGCCAGCTAGGCCCTGAATATTCTGATGAACTATATTTAATTTATTGAGCTTAGCTTTAGTCCTATATTTATAATCCACCTGTATACTTCATCATAGGTGTTTTGTCAATTTAGATCTGCTAAGGTACTTATATTGGCCATACCACCTGGTTCCGAGAGATATTTGAGTTCCTTATTCAAATTAATACAGGAAGGAAACTGATGCTTCCTGGTAAATCCCTCAGGGCGGTCAAAGTTCTATAGCATGGTTCAAACAGATCTACACATCTTAGAATCCTTACGCGACTCTTAGCCAAAGACAAACACAGATGGAACAAAATGGAAGTAACAAGATGATTCCGTGGGTATGGACACAACCTTCAGTAATGAGGAACATACAACAAAAAGCGTGGGTTTGAAACTACCATTACAATCTTAGCTGGACTTTCCTTGAAGTTAACACATCTAAAAAGTATTGTTAAAATCTTTTGCAAGATTCTGTAAGTTAGTTCCGGCACTAGATTACTAACTAGGGTTTTAGTGTTTGCAGTCAAGCAGTGTTATTTATTGAAGTCATAATTTACTATCGCATGCATTTATTAAAGTATTTTCTATGGAAATATGTCGCATGAGTTATAATAATGTAAATCTCCACCTCCTTAACACCCCCGGTCGTATATCAGAGGCGAGCAGTATAAAAGATTTAGGTGATGTTTATTTTGCTCTAGTTTTACCTCAACCCTTTTTATAGCAAAGTGTCATTGACACGCAGGCTTCATACATCACTACGTGACTGTTTGAGGGTACTTGCGTTACATATATAATAACTGAGATATTCTTAATGATAACTTGATAGGAAAATCAGGATTACCGCAGAATGGTATTCCACCTAGAGTTAAAAAACTTTAGGGTTTCGAAAACATCAAAATGTCCCTCTCATAATTATTAAATTACAAAATAAATAGTAAAAATAAAAGATAAGATGACCAAAATGTTGGTATGATAAAGAATTGCAATGACCCTAAGTATCAAATCAAGTTAACGTATAAAATACTTGGGCTATTTTCAGTCATGAAACGACACAAACAAGTCGTTAAACTAAGCTAAACTAAGCTGTATAGCAATTGAGCTTATATCTATATCTATACTAATATTATAAAGAGGAAAGATTTGTTTGTTTGTAATGAATAGGCTCCGAAACTACTGGACCGATTTCAAAAATTCTTTCACCTTTGGAAAGCTACATTATGCCCGAGTAACATAGGCTATATTATATTTTAAAAAAAATTAGGGATCCTTACTAAAACTCCAATAATGTAACATGTAACATAAGGTGTAAAAAAATGACCTGAAAAATTCCTTACGTCGCGTGCGCTGCGAAAACTATTGATGATAGAATGAATAAAATAATAATGTAACATCCCTCGGCAACGCGGGTGAAACCGCGGGGGACAGCTAGTCTTATATACGACCAAATTGCAACCTCCAAACTATCTTAGGGGCATAAAAGACCCGGAAGAAACTTTATCCGAACAACCTTGTGGGAAATGCATTGTACTCTACCTATATATTTTACTCGGGAGGCCACTTTTGCCCTAATAAAGCTTATATTCAAGGATAATGACTCTGAGGGGTATAAGAGTTATTGTAGCAGGCTTTATCTATCGGTACCTAGTTCGTTTTGAAATGCTAATAAGTTGCAACAGAAAATTTACCTTGGAAACCATTGCAAGATTGTTTATTGACTTTCTTTACCCTTGATGCATAGTATAACTAGCTATCATTTTGCGGTTTCACCCGTGTCACCGAAGAATCTAGATATAGATACAGTAGCTTTCAATTTCTAGAGAATTTATTAAAATCGATCGTTACTTTTGAGTATATAAATTACAAAAAAAAATACAATTCTTTTCTCTTTATAACATTTGTATAGGATAAATATATGGATATGGAATATTTTTTTTAATAATACAGCTGAAAGTAGTTCAACAATAGAGTAGGCGATGTTATATCAATCTGACATTTGAAAGCTCTACAAATCCGGACTTTGATCTAGAGTGTGTTGATAAATATTAAGGTCAAATCCAATTTCGAAAATATTTTTACTCCTACACAACTTAGTTTTTCCAATTTTTCCTATTATCAACTAACAACCTGAGAACAATAAACTTATTAGAAAAACAACGCTTCTACAGATTTCTATTACATTTATATAAAGCTTACTTGGAAATCTGTATCCATTACAATAGCTTCCATACCTATGTTTTATTCACGTTTCAGAGTTTTACTAACGTAGGTTTTTAAAGGAATTTATAATATTCCTCATGTTAATTCAGGGTATGATCTACGTATAAAAATCATCTAAATCCGTTATGGCATTACAGCGTGATTGAATTACAAACATAGGCCGCAAAATTTAATTACAAACTTAAGTAAGATAGTAGTTTTACAAAGAGAAATATAAAAGTTATTGGAGCTCCTGTTCGGAAGTAGGTTAAAATACAGCAAAAACTACTCAATCTAAGCTCTATTTAATAAGTGCAAAGCTTTCTTTTAGATCGTTTGTTATAATGGGGGATTACATTATTTATCGGGGTCGATCGTGCCTGGGTCCGAACGCAGGGGGTATTTTATTCCCTGATTTTCTCTCTTGTTCTGGATTTGTCGACATTATTAAAAGGAAATTGTAGGGCTCGCTCGGTATAATAAATAAAGCTAAAAACTGGCCAAGTGTGAATATGGTTCGTGATTTGTTTAAGATATATTTTTTAATTATTATAAATCAAGATGTCTGTGAAGAATATTAAAACTGGACTACTTTCTAAAAATTAAAACTGACAACTGAAAACTTTCTGAAACTTTCTTACCATTATTAAGGTAGAGCTTTGTGACAGGCGGACAATACGATATCGTAGGACTGACCCCACTATACTTATATACCAAAAATTGTGAGAATTTTGCGAGTTTGTAATATATGCGGAAGGTACACTCCGGAACCACACCCCTTTATTACGAACTTATTTCATAATTTGACAGATACATTATCCCGGATGTATATAGGCTTCGTTACAATCCCGGGATACATTAGATCCGGGAATGTAGGTGAAACCGGGGCACGGAAATCTATTTGTAAAAAATAATAGTTGATGTTTCAAAGTAAAACGATAAATCTTTGCAACAAAATAAAAACGAAGCATTTCTAAGCTTCTAAGCATTCTTCTAGCCTCCAATCTTGTCAACTACAAGTCGGGATTATGTTAAAATATCCGTGATGTAACAAAGAAACTAAAGTCAAAGCGAAGGACTTTTTCTGACTTTGACAGAATTCATTGTGTAGTTGTGTTATGTGGCATAATATATGTATATTTGCTTCCAATAGCGCGAGGAAAGTTTCAAGTGTAATAAGGATGACCTTGGGAATTTATTTTCATAAACTCTAGATTTATATGATCTAACCTCTTTAGGCATTTCTTTCAGAAATTGTGAAAATTCCTATTCAAAGTTTACTAGTTGGAATTATTAACTGTGATAAATTATAGTAGGTATTATGAACGGCTTATGCTTTTATAAACATCCCGCAGCCTCAAGTTAAACAATACCCTATGTCCTAACTTAACTATATACTACATCATATTTCATGAAAATCCGGTCACCCGTTACAGAGTTATATGTATCAAAGTCAAACACAACATTAGAAGTAACTCATCCGATTTTAAAAAGGCTTTCACTTTTAGAAAGCTACGTTCCCCCGAGCGACATAGCCTATGTTATAATGCCGGGATACACTAGATCCCTCGAGAACGAGGGTAAAACAAGTCACAAATAATGTTAAAACAATAGTACAAAACACTACTATTATAGACAGACAAAGAAACGTTTGCTATATGCAAATAAAGGTACACCTGAATATTCCCATATTTCATTGCATAAAACCCCGACCAAGAACTTCGACCTTGCTTAAACGATTCCTTACCTAATCCCGGGGCAATAGAACCTTTTCCACAAAATTAAACATGCGTTCAGCCTTGACTCGCCAGGGCCGCTGCAGGGGATGGGCCACGGGCTCGGGACAAGGACACGGGAACATTTGGGACACTCCCTGAACTTCAACTATGAGACAAGTGTTTTATGGGACACGTTTTATTGCCCGTATTGGAGGAACTTCGGGCAATAAGTTCGTGGAACATAGTGCAATGTGAATAAGCGATATTGTGCTGTTGCATATGATTTTAAGTGAACAAATAATACAATATTGGATATTTGAAACTGCTTGTACTTTAGTATTGTCGAGACGATATTGAACCGGAATAAAATGGGTACCGAACTCAAAATGGTTCATATATTTTTATGTGAGCCCGTTCATGTTCCATTGCAAAAATACTTGTGAGAGTTAACGTCTGTTCGTTCTACCTTCGCAGTCTCTCAAAATAAAAATTGTTAACTAATTATTAAATATTACATAAGTAATTAAACAAATTTGTAACATCTTGTATTTATTACATAACTGTCTCCCGCGGTTTTACCCGCGTTCTCGAGGGATATCACATTTTCCCGGGATAATAGTAGCCTATATGTTATTCCAGGATATGATCTATCTTTGTGCCAAGTTTCATCCATATCCGTTTAGTAGATTTTGCGTGAAAGAGTAACAAGCATACACATACGAGTACAAATTTTTCCTCTGTATAATATTAGTATAGATTTATATTATTCCGCTCAGGCAAAGCCGAGGCAAGTAACAAATCAATAACCATAAAGTAATCATAAAATAGTGTTTGTATATAATTCACGACACCCCAAAGAAAATAATGCGTCTAATTAATTTAACCACACATCCCGCTTTCCATTCCCCAAATAACTTCCGGATGACGTGGCAGTAAAAGTTTACGATCAATTAAAATTCACCACGACACCCCACGGTACAGTCGCCGTCAAAAGAGGAAGTAATCCGCTTTACCCGACGCGCCCTGTTTGGAGGCCAGATCTGGCTTCATAGCCATAAGTCTTCGGGAGCTGCACTCAAGGCCTCGTGACCTTGCGGTGTAATGGATCGTAATTTTGTTACCATACATCCTTTGTCGAGGTTCCAGTGATTGCGTTTTCATGGTTTTTGGGAGATTTATTTACTCTGACGCGCGGTGATTTGTGAACACTTCCTGGGGCGGGGAGTAAGTGTTGCGTCAACATGCGTGTATCAATAAATCTGTTGACGAGGGCTAGGGCGTGGGCGAGGGTAAGGAATTACATACAGATTTTTATATTTAATCGTTAATAATGATGTCTAATGATGATTAATGCGAAAATTCGTGAGGATGTATGGATGTTTGCCACGCTTTTTTGCTGCGATTTGGCACATATATAGTTTATAACTTAAATTAACACATAGAATACTAATTATCCTGGGAAAATGTAACATCCCTCGGGAATGGGAGTGAAACCGCGAGACTGTAGCTAGTTCATCAAGGTTAAATAAGTATATTTATTTAAGAGGCGCCATTAAAATTTCCAAAAGTGCAGTTGTTTTTAGTTTTACTAGGGTCGATGATTGCAGATGGAAACAAAAACTTTCTCAATCACTCGATGGTTTAATAACGTGATAGGAATGCAACACACACCTCTGTCACGAATTTATACGAGTACTCAAAGATTATAACTAAGACCGGAATATCTAATATTAGCTAAGGTTCCAGTACCATCGTAGAGGAGTATCATAAACAAAATAATTATAATTAAAAAAACAAGTCCTTTTTTATCAACTTTTTCAGCATACATTTTATTGCAGCCCGATATTTCTTACGGCAGACATAGCCCTGCCTATATTTTTAGATCAAACCTATAATGTTAGATTAGAATTTTTACTTTCTTAAACACAGAGTTCTCTGTATTTATTTACTCAATAAAATGGGACTATGGGTAAAATGTATGACATTTTTTAACCTGATAATGAAATTAATATAAAAAGGAGTTAGTTGGTGTGAATTTGGAGAAGGAAACAAAGGAATACGAAACGTCATTTTCGGTGACTCAAATTCACACCATTTATTTTTTATTTTATTTTATTTTATTTTATAGGTACAGAAACAGACAACAGATTAGTATATTTAGGAAGTTGTTATAAATATCAAAGTTTTTATTTTTAGTTATTATTAGTACTATTTACGGAACTGCATTCGAAGGAGTGACTGAACCTTAAGAATAAATGCGTGGCTGTTTTGTTTTAAGTTAAGTATGTTTTAGGAGTAGTAAAGTGATGAGATAATAGAATAACCGCCGGACACACCACTAAGTGGTTATCATCAGATTTCCAACTTGAAATTAACGTTATTATAAATCAATTCAAAACGGAATAAATTATTTCTGTCAATAGAGAGGTGAGGTTCGAAGACCTTTCCAATACTTTAAATTTAAGATTCAAATTGATTTTCAAACAACAGACGTTCTTTACTTACATTTTCCACAAGGCTGCTTTATTATTCGTCGATGCTTCCAGTTAATTGAGTTAGCATTGCTGTCTTTTGTGCGTTAAATCAAATTACTCAAGGTACCAATTTAAAATAAAAAATAAAAATGACTGATTGTAAAGAGACAAGTTATAATACAAAATGTGGTGTCTGCAAAAATATATCTTCAATTTATTTTATTTTTTATCCACGACTTAAATATTATATTGAAAATTGAAACTTTTTATTGAATTAGACAAGCGAGGTTAGAGTGGAAACCGAACTTAGCACCGACGAACCCCAAAAACAAGTACATGGATGGATATTAATCCTAGGACATTTTTACTCACGGCCATCTGAACCCAAACTAAGTAATGCTTGCTGTGGAGAATAGACACAGAACAAAAGGATATTGTCATGCACACAAATGCTTGAGGAAATTGAACCCATAACCAGTATCGTGGCAATGTCTAACCAACTACGTCAAAGTGCCTGTCATATGGAAATGGAAAAGTAAGAGTAGCGTGCTCTGAGAAAACCAAGACATCCAGATCAGGTGCAGATAGACTATGATGCAGAATCATTGACGTGAAAAGTTAAGTACTTTGGTAATTCTTGTGAACTAACACTTCGCTCGCAATGGCAATCCACCTTTAATAAATTGAGAGGTTAATGTTCGGCAACAATATCTATAGTCACTAGCATTTTTTCGGTTTAAAGATTTTTTTATTCCTTAACCATTAAGCTACAGAAATAAGATTACACTTGAGAACCTTTCACGCCCTCGTGTGAGACAAGAGGGAGAAGTGGTTAATCCATTGTCACGTATTTCATTTCTGTGAAATGTATCGAATAGGATATTTTTTATGTAATAAATAGTGTCCGGCGGTCTGGAGTCTCGTCCGAAGGTCACTGACTTCATCCAAACATCCGATCGAATAAAAGAATGTCTGAAAAAACTTACTACAAGGACCAAAGGAATGCTTCGCGTCACAAAAATGTGGCCGGCATCATTATATCAACGATATAATGTTCTTTTTATGCAAAAATAAGGACCGTTTGATCTTCTTTTGACAATAATATTTCATGCCAACGAAATGGTAGGTTGTACAGTAAAAATTGATGAATACTTTGACAATCTTCTTCTACGTCTTCAAAGCAGATATTCAAATTTGCTTGGATTAGACATTTTTCCATATGGATATCATTTTCTTAAAAACAAATATTAAAATATGAAAATATTTCTTCTATAGAATGGGAATAAATACCCAGGACGCAGCGCGATAGGTCGCGGGTTCATTTCTCACACAGGACAAACATTTATGCGCATGAAGATGTATGTTTGTTCTGTCTGGTTGTCAATATCTATGGATTTAGAGAAGAAATCAAGTAGTATATCAGTTATCTGGCTTCCATAGGACAAGCTCGGCTTAGCAAAGGATCAGATGGCAGTCTGTAAAGATTTTTCCAGAATATTTACCAAAATGGACCACTACCCATCCACTTCATCAGGTATCATGTCTATGATAGTTAGTAGGATGTAATAGACTAATGAATAAGATATTTCTGTCATCACCAATTAAAATAGAACCGTATACTGCTGTGTTATCCCCTAGCACACATATCAAAATGAACAATTAATCAAACCATCACACGCAACACAAAATGTCCCTGTACTTGAAATCAGTGTCGTATTTAAGTGAAAATAATTAATTCGCGTCACGTACGCTGATGCTTCAATTGGCATAAGCTTGTGGATTCAGACACAAGTTATGAGATACTGCCTGTTCCCCGCGGTTTCGGGGGATGTTTCATATTCCCGGGATAAAAAGGAGGCTTTGTGCTATTCCAGACTGTAATATCTATTTAATATATTAACCGTTTACGCAGCGCACGAAGCGGAAGCTCTCAAAAGGAAAAGAAATACCCGATTTTGAAACATTCTTCATTGTTGCTCCGCTACTATTGGTCTTAGCGTGATGGTATATAGCCTATAGCCTTCCTCAATAAATACACTATCCAACACTGAAATAATTTTTCAAATCAGATCAGCAGTTCCTGAGATAAGCGTGTTCAAACAAACAAACTCTTCAGCTATATTAAAATAGCTGAATATTTTGGCTTTGAACTGGCGACTCCTGATATATTTGGGTAGCAGTAGTTTTTAAAAACATAAAACTGTACTGAGAACTGGAGTCGAAAAATTTCAGAAAAAGAGAAGTTTTGGCAAAATAACCTAAAAAAATTGTTTCGCCTGATGGAATTATATACTTTTATTTGAAAAAAAAATTGACTCTTTCAGTTTATATCTTGGCCCCTACATCTTAGCCACTTCATAAAACAAATCCACAAGACCAGAGTCTCTAAACACCTTGAAACGACTCAACCGCGTTCATTGTTTACTTGAAATGAAGATACATTTACAAACGTAATTGGTTCTCGTTTCAAGGTTTTCTTGAACTTGAAAATCATTTGACAGTGCCTTTAAACCTTAAGCTTTTGAAGATAAATTGAAAGTAGTTTCTTGGCAGTTCGTATTCATAAAAGAATAGTAGTAAAAACTATACTATTAGATAGTATTGATATATTTCAGACTTGTTAAAAATTCCCACTGTCATCTTTGCTTTATTCATTGATTAAATCCAAAGGTACTTCTCTCACCCTAGTTGTTCAAAAGCCTCCGATCGATCAAAAGTATTCCCATTTCCCATGGCATTTTTCTAAGCCACCATACCTTTGACAAATTTTTCCCACGCAAGTCCTTGGCTTGGAATGTGCATTGGTATAATAAGATCGTTATAATAATAGGGTCTATCACTGCCGGGTCAAGGTTCGATTCCCAGGTATTTTTAGGGCGCAGTACCGCTGTGGCCTTGGCGATCCTTTTTTAGAAGCCGTTGTGTTGGGAAATTATTGCATTTGCTGTTGAATAAAATATTCGAAGCTTTCACAGAATTTTATATTCGACGTTCCGAAGAGGTAAGTTTTTTTTCACTTGTGCTTTAACTTACGACATGTCTTGAAAGTTTGAAAAGGGGTTTATACCTAACCTTCGATTCTAAATCAGTCATTAACTTTAAAAGATATCGTATTTCAGTTAATAATGCTGCTAAACAGATATAATCATAGTGTATTAAAACTTATTTGATAATTTATGATCCGTAATACAGGAAGACTTTTTTTTTTTTATTGGTTGTTTAATAAGTTTTTTTAGATCCAATACGAAATTTTAAGAAATACTTGATATTTCTACCTCTAAATTTAGTCATTAATATGAGACAGGGTTAAATAGACCATTAATTTCACAATGCCTAGAACATTTAAATTATTCTAGAAAGAAAAAAGTCTCAACTACTAAAACTGGGTATTCTCTGTAAGTAAATTTAGGCACAACTATTGCAAACAACAGTCTTAACTCTGAGCCACCGTAAGTGCACATACAACTAACTTGAGTTTAAGCTTAAATCCAATAGAGAAGTTTAAAGCTAGACTAATATTTAGACTTACCTGTCTAGTGACACTGCTACCAGGCTGTATACTGAGGCAGCAACCGATAGACCTTGCACGTAGGGAACTGTCTTGCACATCAGCCATCCTAGCACCCATGCTGTAATAAAATAAAAATAAAACATTTTATTCGGAATGATTATAAAAAAACCATATGATTTGACAAGGAACTTTCCATGCCGCAGTTTCACCCGTGTTCCTGAGGGATATAATGTATCTCGCTATTGTAACATAGCCTATGTACATATATCCATTCGTAACAATATACCTTTCCAATGCTCAAATATTTTTTTTATAGATGCAGTGGGCCGTAGATTACCATAGCCTCGATACAAACTCACAAATTACATACTCTCACTTCATAATAGTATATGTATATTGTGTTATGTGTTATATATGTTATATAGCTATAAGTATATAGTGACTACGTCCACCGATCCCATGTATTTGAAAATAAACGTCAGTACGTATTCAAGCAGCAAGCGTTTCTTGTCACTATCCCTATACAACAATTAGCGACATAAATGTATACAGTTTTAAAGTTACGAATGTAATTCATTTTTCCGATTAAAATTCTCAGAATAATGGTAAAACCTGCATCAAAATCTAATGCGTAGCTTAAAAGATTAAGCGGATAAACAGACAGAAATGGTTACTTATGTTTTATTTGATGAAGAAATTTAATATAAACTCGGAAGAAACGCACGTTGGTTAAATACCCTGATTGCAACGCGATAGATCAGGAATCGATATCCCAGGACAAATATTTGCGTGCATCAACTAGTCTGTGTATTCTGTCGCTGAGTGTACTACCAATATTCCTATATATCCGGCTCCCATATTACAAGCTCTGCTTAGTTAGGGATTATATCAGCACGTGTAAATAATTGCTCAGAGTATTTATTTATTTATCTTTAGCATTCGCCCGCGGTTTGACCCGCTTTCACGAAGTATTCGTATATATCTTATGTTTTAAACAAGAAATGATATTATTCAGTGTGCCAAACTTATTTATAACCCTTTGCAACTACAACTCACGCCATCCTCCTCAACGCCCTGATTGCCCAAGAACCTAATATTGATGTTTTTTTTACTACGTTTAATACCTTTGTGAATATATGTGTATAAGATATTTAAATTAATTTAAGAATCATATGTATATGTGTGATTGACTTGTTGTACGTTTTGGTGTTCAACTGTTAGTACAGCAAGTATTTATAAATAAATAAATAACCGATTAGCTGTTTTAGAGCCTTCTCAAACTTTCGGACTGGGAGAAAAATCGTAACAACGATATAACAGTTTACATTTCATTTTAATATTTATTTTGTAATCGCAGACAGACACACCAAAATTTTATTTATTGGATAAATAACATAGTTAAGTTGAATTACCAATTTTTTTTCTCGTTAATAATTTAAAATCTTCCTGACCTACATATACTAACTTCAAACTGTGCCGGTGGATATTCGACTGCAAAGCCACCACGTCCTTCGAATACTAAAAGCCAATGGCAAAGTTATGAAACTAAATAATCCTCCATTGCAGAACTTCCAAGTCCTATAAACCACTTCAGAGAATACCTGGTACATGAAATACCTGAGGTTACCTGGAGCAACAAGTGGCAAAAAGGTCAGTAAATCAATATTTACAGAGCGCGACGCCCTGCAATAGAAACTGGGTCACTGTACTACCTGCGACCTCTTAGCCTTGCATTCCTATAAAGCCATCTCTTTCTTCCCCCAAGAAGTACAAATATACGCATCCTTCTCACCCCTGGCCTTGTCCTGGTACGATACGCATTATTATACAAAAGTCGGAAATGGGAAGGTATTTCCAATAAAATTTCAATCATAATACCACAATGGTAAGTCACAATTTTCCCGATCAGCTGTTGGAGTTGCATTTATATTAGGCTCTATCGATTAAACTTTGAGTAATGAATAACTGATTTGTTTTTAATGTTGTACCGGGATTTCCTTCTTCACCTATATTTCGTGTCCTTGACCTGACAAAAAGTATTAAATATTCAAAACATTTAGATGGTTTCCTACGCTTTTGTTTTCATATCCGCAGTCATTTTCTTCGTGAGGTCGGGGGTGGCTTTAACATTTCCCAAGTCACGGTGGGCTGTATATATTTGCCTTTTAGATAATCCAAAAAGCAAATTTACTTTTCTTTTTCGCAAATTCTGCTGCCTAATACGCAATTTTTTATATTTTAATAATCGACCCATTTCAATGTAAATTTTAGTAAAAGTAGTATACTCGTAAGTTAACTGTATTCCGTACTATTAACTACAGTTTTAGTATATTCTAACCTGACGAAGGTTAATTTAAGTACTTTTATACTTTTTACAACTCGCGCTTATAATTTCCTAAATTAGGAAAGAAATGAGGAAAAAGAGAAACAAAATCTAGAAAACTGAGTGTAATTCGACACTGAACCTAGGTTCTCATTATAAAATTATGTCTCTCACCCAAAATTGTATAGAGGTTATATGAGAAATATTTTCCTAGAATTTAATTCAATTACGAAAAGGCCGCTGTAAAAATAACCACGTTTTATGAACCTTAATGCTGGAAATGAGAACCTTTGTTAATTGCTTTAATTGTACGCTAAAAGCTCGCGGCCCCTTTAGGGCAATACCATAAACAATTATGCAGTTCAACGTCTGCTTTTGTGTGACGTTATCTCTTACGTATAAATAAACAAAACGATCATAAAAATCCTATGAGTTTGTTTATAGTCCAGGAGGAATCGGCGCATGAGTACCGAAAACTATTCCACCTCAATTTTTTTATGCGATCCTCTTTAAATTGTCCTACTGATGATATAAATGCATGTTGCCATGGGGCAACCCCGTGCCATATTGTTTAAACTGAAATTGTTTAAACAATTGTAAGGAATTGTTGTTTTTCAACCGGACAAATTTTTTTTATATTCTTTATTGAAATACGAATAAAAAAAGTCCTATGACTTTTCACGATAAAGTTAATATTTTTAGAGATATGAATTTTTAAAGGTTCGAAAAATCTCAAATTTGGGTACTTTTGACCCATGAAAAATATATTAAAAAAAAAAAAAAAATATAAATAATATTTTTTTTTTAATTCTTTATACAATAGTTAATAATATTCTTAATAGATACTTTTAAAAATGTTATTGTTTATACCTGTTTCATAATTGTTAATTTCACGCGCTCACAAGTATGCGCCGCTTACCTTTAAGTATGAAGCATTAACATCAATGTTAGAAATAACTTCGGTTTTCAATTGTTCAGCACATTGGCGAATTAGTTTTCTGGAATCACTCGATTCTCGAATATTTTCAGCTAATAGTTCTAAAGGTATATTAACCATAATGACAACTGCCGATTTAGATTTGTCTACTGGATGAGAAAATAAAATTTTTTCTCCATATTTTTTAATTAAGAGATCTTTAGTTATTTCGTTGTTAGCAGATAATTCCTGATTCTCGATAAAGCTGTTGAGACGTTTAGTTAAAAAACTTAATTCGTAAGCCGTCGAGTTGCATAAAGGGATTTCAATCTCTTTCAACAAATCTTCAAATGCTTTATTGATAACATCATCAGGAATCTTGACACTTGGTCGGCCACCTTTATTATTAGAGTTTTCAGGAACATATAAATAGCTTCTATAACACAATTTGTGATATTTAACTTGCTGAGCGAGAAGATTGTCAACCGAATCGAATGTACATATTTTTTTAAAAACATCATCCATTTTTAGACGTGCAACAGTTAAAAAATTTTCAGCTGCGTCGTGATCAGATAGAACGTATGTCGCTTTTACCTGATTTTTTTTTAACTGGCCGCATATTATGCACAGATCACTGTCGTTTTCTACATTTCTGGTGGACCGACGAGAAGTATAAATTGTACTTGAAGTTGAGGGTTCTGTCGACTGTACTTCCTGAAAATTTTGATCTTGTTTGTGTAGTTGTATTTCTCGTCGCCTAATTTTTTCTTCACTTGTATAACTTGCATAACATGTTCTGTGCCACGAAAATGTTTGTTTATCAAGAGAAGAATTAAACAAATTTTCAAACCGGATAGCGGCATCATCTTTTCGTCGAGAAGCTGCACGTTGTACAGTTATATATGTATCAGGCTTCGGATTCTTCACTACATTATTTGCAATTTCACAAAAAATACATGTTAGAGTAGTATCACTATATTTTCTTTTCTTGGGAACAACTAAAAACGACATGACACTCACATTGATTGTAACGAAAAATCACAAAAACTGAAAATATATCCATCTAAAAATGTTAATAATACACGAGATCACTGGAATCAGTGGAACAACGTTTAACAATCTTACATCTTGAACAAAATAAAAAAGACTGAATAACTATGAGCAAAAAACAAAAAATGATCAGTTGAGAACTGACAGGCACTAACTTGTCTGTTTATTTTAAATGCTCTATATAATCAATAATTTTGTCACAAGAACAAACGAAGATCTTGAGGTTTTATACAAAGAGTAACCTTGAAAAAATAACAAACAAAAAAAATATTTTCCTTACTTAGACACAATCATATAAACACCATGATACATATACATATAAGTATTTTTTATTTTATTAATTTTGAATTCGAACATTTAAGTGCGTACCAATATATTTTTATTATTTATATATAATTGTGATTCCAAAAAATGTTCAAATACTGTTATATATTATTATTGTTGATAAAAATTCATAAATTACTATGATAATAACAAAAAAATAATATAAACTGATAAAAAAGTAATTTTAATTACATGTTCCGATTCATGCTTAAATAACTTTCGTAATATTGATTCCAGAAAAAAATTTATAGAAAACAAATTGTAGACAATTTAATTATTAATAACATTGCTCTCCTTAACAATCTTGATAAAGTTAATAGTTTTTAAGATAAATGATAAATAATGATTCAGGACACAGAGAGGCCGATGCAGCGCATGAGTCAGAGAGAGACGGCGATACTTAAAGGTAAGCGGCGCATACTTGTGAGCGCGTGAAATTAACAATTATGAAACAGGTATAAACAATAACATTTTTAAAAGTATCTATTAAGAATATTATTAACTATTGTATAAAGAATTAAAAAAAAAATATTATTTATATTTTTTTTTTTTTTTTAATATATTTTTCATGGGTCAAAAGTACCCAAATTTGAGATTTTTCGAACCTTTAAAAATTCATATCTCTAAAAATATTAACTTTATCGTGAAAAGTCATAGGACTTTTTTTATTCGTATTTCAATAAAGAATATAAAAAAAATTTGTCCGGTTGAAAAACAACAATTCCTTACAATTGTTTAAACAATTTCAGTTTAAACAATATGGCACGGGGTTGCCCCATGGCAACATGCATTTATATCATCAGTAGGACAATTTAAAGAGGATCGCATAAAAAAATTGAGGTGGAATAGTTTTCGGTACTCATGCGCCGATTCCTCCTGGACTATTATTCTTTGTGATGACATAGCATCAGGTTTTAGTAAATTTTTTTGGCAATAATGATGAATTCGTAAATTTTTAAGGATCATTTACAGCCACATATGAAATACTATGAAAACAAATAGGTACGTGAACATTAAATTTGCCACTATAAAACAACACATGATAAAAGTTTTGTTCAAAAAACATAACATTTCCCGAACAGCCATCATAAACCAGTACACCTGGCATACCATCGCGATGGGCAACAAGTCCCCTCAACCCGCGAGCATCGGCATCGTTTGCCCCAGTTCATCGGCCTGACCCACTTCAGATGCACCTCACTCCGGCCTTCACCTCCCCGCACCCCCGGCCCGACCCGGACGCAGACCAGCGTGTCTTGCTCCCGGGCCAGGATAATGAAGGCCTTGAGACGTTGTATTTTTCATATCTTTAAAGCTTTGTAATGTAAGAACGTTTTGAATTCACGTCAGACGCAGGCAAGGCCCGTGGGGAAGTGCGGTTTTTTGTTGTGTAATATTATGTTTCAAAGATTCTACTTAATGGAGTAAACATAAGATAATTAACTTTCCAGCCGTTTCCTCCTTTAATTAGAATGGTATTTCATGACTGAAAGTTTCATGACTATTATAAAGTTAAAATCACACATTCCAAAATTCAAACCATATTTGGAACAAGATTATATCTCCGCAGAAACATTATTAAAATATCTTAAATGATTACCATTCTGCCAAAAAGAGATATCAAGTACCAGAGTCAAGTGCGTGTATCCAGACTGTCGGAATGCGTAAAGTAAAAACAAACGAAACAGCTAAGGACGAGACACCCGGCTCAAGCTACCCTGGTTGCCCGGGAAGCCGCTACTGCATTATAAACGTGGCCGGTTTTCCTTTGCCTCGAATAGTTTAACTTATTAAATATCAACTGTTTGTTTTGGGGAAATTGAAACTTAACTCGGGGGAATAATAATTTAGAGTGAGTGCTAGTGCTTATGTTTCTTATGTTTTTCTATAGGTACCTCACCCCATCAGGTAAGCATGATAATGAAACATTTTATATCGCAACATAGACTAGAAGTCGAATAAGGGTGCTTAAGAAATGCTACTATAGCTTCCACTTTGCTGGTTTATACAGTGTCTTTATTTCGAGTATCTAAAAATTTCGCTTTTTAAGTCTCAATTTTTTTTTCAGATATATCCAAAAAGTCACTTGGCCTATAACCTAGGAAATCCTAGTTTCGATACACCTATTACTTAAGTTATTAAATACTTTTGTCATTTGGGGCTACAATTTTGGGACTAGTTACAGAGTCACCGAAAATGCAAACATGTCACATTAAGCCTTAAAATATGACAAATTTTAGATACTCTGTACGAGACCCCTGCTTACCTCTTAGGGCATGAAGTCAGTCTTAGTTTAGACCCTAAAGTGCACAACAAGCCATTGAAACACTATCTCCTTCTGAAGAATTGACAAGTTTGTACAAAATCTAAGGGCAAGGTTGCACTGATAATAAAAATGGCTGGCCATCTGTCATGACAAAATACAATCTAGACGTAGGGTTCTTAATTTAGACTAGGATCTGTCTCAAGTCATTACAAGCAGTCGTTTGTTTTGCGACATAGCTCTCGACTACAGCTAACACGACCAATTTATCTAAAGCTTTCTGGGGCTTATTTGTACATTCCTCCTCGTCTCTTGTAGCGTTTCGTTTTACCGAAATATTTTTGTAGTGTTTATTTATTAACATCAAGTATTTACAGTGGGCTATAGTCTACACGCTGTTTTGTAATCGTAATGCTTAGTCTTTACGAAGGTGACAGTGGGACCCTGTTACTAAGGCTCTGCTGTCTGTAAATATACATGAATTTATTCTGTATACCTATTTGAAATATAGTACATCAGTTATCTTGTTACCATTAATACAAGCTCAGCTATGTTTGGTATGAGATGGCTGTAGGTAAGACAATATTGACTGATATTTTTACAAAATCTTTTTGAAAAACATACACTACATTTCGACTATCAACGTTGAAATGACGTATTTTTTCAGCCACAAACTAAATAAAGTGTAACAGCATTACAAATGTACCCGGAACAACTCGTAAATAGCCGGGAACCAATAAATTCTTGTTGCATGATAAAACCGAACTTCTCCGAGCTAACCCGATGCCCTGGATGCATAATTTAAAGGAATACATTTTGCTGTCACGAATAGTTGTTATGGGCAGAATTTATAGGACTGAAAATGAACGGTGAAGGTATCAAAGGGTCATTATCCTTGCCTTGTTCCCAATAATTTTGGGTAATATGTAATTTAGGGTCGCGCAACGTATATTATGGACCGATATCAAAATATATGTATTTTTAATAATATCAGCCGGCCAGCGTATGAGACCACTCGGCGCAAGGTCTAAAGTGCACGTGGTCATCGGTATATTCTAGAATCGCTAATTTTTGTAGTAGTGGAGCTCTTAGTGCAGAGTTCGTCCGGGGAAGTACTACCACCTTACCCATTTCCGCCGTGAAGCAGTAATACAATTGTATTACTGTGTTTCGGTTAGAAAGGTAAGGGGGGCGGTGAAATTACAGGCACATGAGACTTAACAACTTCACGTCTCAGGGTCGACAACGCATTGGCCATGCTCCTAGTGTTGCAAATGTTCATAGGCGGCGGTGACCACTTACCATCAGGTGGACCGTCTGCTTGTTTGTCGGCCCAAGTGGCATAAAAAAAAAAATAAAAAAAAAACGCCTCTTACGACACCCTACAGATGAGTTAAGGTGGTAGTATTCGTCACCACTATACATTTCATAGGAAGTCATTAGAGATGAATATTATAATGATTATTTTAAGGATGATGGAGAGAAAAAATATATAAGAAGACGAGCCAGGTGGCTTGATCGTTTGAGATCCTTTCTTCCTTGTCGTGGGTTCGATTAGTTTCCCACCCAGGAGAAACGTTTGTATCTGTTTGTTCTGTATCTGGATGTAAATTACTAAATAAGCACGTATTAAAAAGAAGTATATATCAGTTGTCTGGTTTCCATAGTACAAGCAGTAAAATTGCTTAATTTGGGATCAGATGGCCGAGTGGAAAGAATAATCCTAGGTCCTTAAGTAGAAAATCTATCCTAAGTAGAGCTAAACTCGCAATTACCATGGATCGGCCACGAAGCCTCATATGAAGGCCACTTACTCCTTTGTACTAAACAATGTTTACCCAAGCGTTAACTTTTGACATGGAAATATTTACACAAGACTTTAGATACACATAAGTTCTACGTACATAAAACTGTTTGTTCGCTGACCTATCAACACACTTCAACTAGTAAATACCTAGTATTAGAGATATAACAAGAAGTGTTGGTCCCATTATGTTGTGTATATTGGAAATTTTCATATGAAGTTGAAAAAGTATTAAATAACCAACTCTGGCGACTTACAATGACCCAGTTTTATTGAGTGCTAATCGGCTATCTGGAAAGTTTTTAAAAATTATAATAAGTAAGACCACGTGACTTCAACGCTTTTAAACCAATTCAATGTAAACGGATCTGAAGAGGCTAAAAGAATATTTACAGAAAGGAATATAATAAAAACAGAATAAGAAAAATCTGTGGTCATTAATTTTCGTATATCAAGTAACATCCAGTTTTATTTATCGTCTCATGATTTCGTCTCTTGAAAGTCAAATCCGTCAGTCAGCCTTTGTCCTCAACAGCCCCCTTATACAGCTAATACAAGCTTCGTCGGAGAGCCGCCGCACGAAACAGAGCATAGAGGCCGCGAAGAAACATCCTCGAGCTAGTGTCATTTTCTTTACAGATTTGAAGCCCTGAAACCAATCTGGGCTCGACGAAAATAATGCGCGACTGCGAATGATCCGTTCATTCGAATTATCTGCGACTACTAATTTGTACATTCGACTAATCTGTCACAACTAATTAAT
Organism: Habrosyne pyritoides; assembly: GCA_907165245.1. Lineage (NCBI taxonomy): Eukaryota > Metazoa > Arthropoda > Insecta > Lepidoptera > Drepanidae > Habrosyne > Habrosyne pyritoides. The sequence continues at coordinate 637,430 of OU015595.1, forward strand.
TTACGCATTCGATTTGTACATTAGTAACAACTAAATAATAATTGGTAATAATGTTGTGTGTCGCTCAAACTAATAAGACATGTAATGTTATTTGTTATATAAGTAAGTCAAACTACACCCGGCTGGCGGCTAGGCAGTCGATAAGTCGACTACAGACAAGTAGACAACTATTTTAATTCGTCGGTGACATACAAGTTACCTACTACTTTGCGTCAGCCTTTCGAATGAGTCGAATGACTTTTATAGTCGAATAATTTTGAATGGAATTCGTCGTCACGCACGACTTACTGTCTCTTTCGTCATCTACGCAATCACGTGAGAGGTCCTCTCTATAAGACCTCGTTGCGCCGCTTCACCGACGAGAATAGAGGGGCTGAAACTATTACTATTTAGATCACCTCCAGAATAAGATCACTATAACGCAAATCGACCATGGAACCGCGTCGATTTTATAATAAATATCCTGGGTCATTATTTCCACACAAACCAAGCAGATCTTGTATTATGAAAACCAGATAGCTGATATACAACTTTTTTGTTTATAAATACCTATACTGAGACGCAGAAAAAACAGACATGATCCTGGACGAGAATATTTGTCTTGTGTGGAAATCGAACCCACGTCCTGGCAGTTAGCATATCTAACCAACAAGCCAACTGGCCCATCCAATTGAGATCCTATTTTAATTTAAGTTGGACAAATCAATCATTACTATATGAGTAATGTTATAGATGAATAAACTAGCTACATAGCTGTTATTTTAACACTATAATAATAATAATCGCGTATAATATTACATAATCTAGTTTGGACACTTGGCACACTCCCCGGATTGATGCGGGGTTCGTGTGACGAACTTATGCCCATATATTTGATGTGTGTCCTACTAACATAGTCTTAAGGAATATGAAAAACAGAATGAAACATTTTTTCCGAAATGAACAAGTAATTCACAGTGGGTCGGATAAATTGGGCAATATGGGATGAAATCTCCGCTAAAATATATTGCCCAAGTTCTAGTTTACCTAGATTGTAGTAAGTTGTTTAGTGCGATCTAATAACAAATAATGAATAGGTACTTCCCATAATTACATTTTCGGTGATTTATATACATTATCACAAAATCCAATTCTATTTTGTGCAAAGAATTTTTATATAATTGCCAAGTATATGCACGATTTGCTAATCAGACCTTATTTATCTTGATAAATGATTGATTTATATGTCTTGACATAATTATCACATGGCTAACAAATAAATACGGGCCAAACCGCGAGAAAATGCTAGTTTTTAAAATAATATTCAATTCAAGTAAACCGTCCTTCAATAGAAATCAATATCAGCTACTGCCCCGCGGATTATTAACACCTGCCTTGCGGAAGAAATAAGTACTCTTCCAGGTTAATAGTATATTGTGTGATAATCCGATTAGAAGCAGTAAAGCTCTTCGGGCAGTTTCTCCGGGGAAATACCACCATACCCATTTTCGGCGTGAAGCTATAGTGCACTTGTATTACTATGTTTCGGCTAGAAAGGTAAAGATGCCGGTGAAATTAAAGGTAGGTACATGAAACTTAACAAATTCACGTTTTAGTCTTGATAAGGCATTGGCGATGGCCGTTGTGTTGCAGGCGGCGGTGACCACTTACTATCAGATGGGCTAGCTGCCTATTTGTTAGCCCACTTGATATAAAAAAGTATATTATTTCCCCTATGTTCAGCCCCCTTATTCAGCTAATACAAACTTCGTCGGCGAGCTTGACGTAGGCCTCGGAGTGCTTACTTCTCACGTGATTAGTAGTATTAGCGTAGTAAGCGACAGAGACAGGGCATAGAGGCTGCGACGAAACATCCTCGAGTTTGTGTCATTTTCCTTACAGAATCGAGCCCCAGATTACATTCAAATTCGACCCGCCGTTTAAGTTTGACTAAGTCACAAACATACAAATATCTGAATTTCCGCATAAATAATGATATTGGTAGAATTAAAGATATTAAACGTAACAAAAACATGAAGTTTGGGCTTGTTAGATAACAAATAAGTTACTTAACTTTATTTGTAACCTAGTTTCATGAAATCTGTGGTAATCATATTACATGAAGAGTAGGTTACTATATAACCTACGATTAAGTACAAGTTCAGTTCGACCTACAAATATTACTGTCTTTTGAATTCAAATAAAAAGTGATAGGAACAGACAGAAAAAATTTCAAAACGTGCTTGAAATAGATGGAATCGCGTGCCAATAACCAGCTTATAAAAATTTATGGAGCGTAAATCATTTGTGCCCAAACTGGCTATTAATTTCCGAATGAATCTCCAATCAATTCTACAGATACAATTAATAAAACCCCTTCAAGCTCTCGGACCTTTGAGGTGAAAATGGTTTTTCGACAAGTTTTTCCAATTTTCCCTCACATTAATTTTTGTTTTTTGAACGATCTGTCTACTGGAGTGTTTTCAATTGATTGGTTTTATGTCTTTACGCAATCTTTCGAAGTTTCATTGGAACTAATGCCTTATTATGAATTATTTGCTTCAAAGATGTCTGTAAATATGCTAATATTTACTATGACCTTCATAAATATTTACATTTTTTTTACAACTAGGATCCGCCCCGCGATTTTATTCGCAATTCGGAGTAATCTGGTAGGTACATATTATATATCACCGATAAATAAGTATCATATGTATTTAGTTCAGAATATAACTATTCTATCTGTTTGTCAAATAATAAGCAAATCTAAAACTTCAATTTTGTATTATTTTTATATATATTATAATATTATAATAATATTTGTATTATGTTTAGTTAAACATCAATAAGTAAAATTTTTCGGAATAACTTTAGTTACTAAGGAATGTCGTGTACTTTCTACACATTCATAAAAAATAAAAGCAAATCCAAGATCAAAGGTTTAAAGCTGAAATATCGCTAGACCTTAAATTCCCATTTACCCCTTTATTTACTATTTCCACCTTAATATCCCCGAGGGACAAAAGTTGGCAAGTTGGCGTAGAAAGTTACTAAGAATGGCGAAGTATTGTAGTTGGCAACTCCACTCGCTACTGACATGTGGGTCAAATAAATATGGTATAGTTTTATTGTTCACGCCTAACTTAATTCGTAAATAGTTGATATTTATTTGTAACATTAAATATATAGAGCGTTTCATTTTTGTATAGTTTGTCATTGCGAACAAAATGAAGATGTTTAAGTTATTTTGGAAGACTTTCGGACTATCAAATCTGTTCAACAAAATTATGGTTTTCTTGTATACCTTAAGGTGGTAATAGCTCAGTAGTAAATCCGAGACCTTAGCGAAAGTCACAGCTTCGAATATTATAGGATTCATAAGATTTGATTATAAAAACGGCTGGTTCTAGATGGATGCAAACAGCCCAAGCTATAGAAAACTGGGGTTACTTGGAGGAGGCCTTCACCTGCGTAGGGGTTCTTGCAAATTCATGTTATATTTGTACTAAAATTAGGATTAAGTTAGTTTCAATTATTTTTTGTTTGCAAGAAATTAAAGGTTCTTAATTTTTTTTTATTTAAGATTTGATGCAGAAATGCATTGACGTTGCTGATGAAACTGTTTTTAATCCGTACCGCCGAAATAGTCAGATACTGCAATCTGACGGACCAATAGGCTTGGTGGTTAGTTGCTTGCTAGTAGTATAGAGACCCTGACCGCCACGCCCAATTGAAACATTTGTGTGCATGAACTTATCTGTTTGTTCTGTGTCTGGTTGTAAACATAAAATACAAATTTGTATAATACAGAATTCTATCAGTTATCTGGTTTCTATTGTGCAATCTCTGCTTACTTTGAGATCAGAAGGCCGTTTGTAAAATTTTCCGGGATGTTTATTTATTCTCTTCCACACAATTTTCTCATAAAGAAGATTCATACCAAAAACATTAACGTTTCAGGCTAAATCATGAACCATGTAAAAAAACCCTCTCACCTAAATATAGTCAAAGAATCTTCCATAAATAAATTTCTCCACGGCTTCTCTGTGTAGATTCTACGGTTTATATCAACTGGGTACTTAGTTTTAATAAAATAAAGCGATATTGTAGATCTATAGAAAATAAGAGCTTTCGTATAGGAGCTTTATACATAAAGCTTTAAAATACATGAGTTTTATTGCAATTTTAAGTTGATGGATAAGTGTGCAATGTACCTCGCATAAAACTGTATTCTGAAGGATTTCGATAATAAAACTGAGATTTTAGGATCGTGTCAGAATGTGTCCTAGAACTGCTTGTATTTGTATTAATAAAACTTTTGAACGATCCGGTTTTAATAGTGATGAAAAGGAGCCGGTGGGTGACATCGGGCGCCTTTTTTTACACATGGTTTGCAGACGGCCCCCCTGACAGTTAGATGGACTTTTCCAAAACCAAGGGCATCGCCAATGCGTTGACGACATGAACGTTCTGTAGTTTCACTGGCACTGTTACCTTTCTAACTGAAACATAGTAATACAAGTACTCTTTTGGTTTACGGCAGAAATAGGTACAGTGGTCGTTTATTTATTAGACTTCTACTGAAGTAGCTCAACTAGTAGCAAGTTGAAGATCTAGTGTTAGAGATTTGAGTTCAAGTTTAATGAAAATTCTGAAAGAGCCAAATAGTGGTAGAAAATTAACGACACTCCCCTCTAGAAATTTTGTCATGTTATCTGTTTTACAGTATATTTGTCAAATTATTATTTCTACTCATTTGTGAGTTAACCGACCAAAAAATAGGGTACTGCTGCGTATTTGCAAAATTTTCATATTTTCTACTTACTCGTCAATAGGTTTAGTGTATGCTAGCCTGCCTGTGTTTTAAAAACAAAAGAAAGCAGCATCTTTCTTGTAACTCTTCCACAATTTTAAGAAGCCTTCATATAACATACAATATCCTACAAACAGCAACAACCTTGACATAATTCACATAAACGGATAGCAAAAGAGAAAAAAAAAGGCCGAAAAATTCAATAAATCCCAACCCCGTCGTCGGTGAAGGAAATCAGAGGGAATAATGCAGCCTTCATGTCTATCAAATAGCTGCACAAGATTAATTCTGCGCGGAACCTTGGAGCGGAACCGGCGCCGTCGAATACGTATGGTTCCCTTGTGGGCGATATTCTTCAAAGGATAGCGAGCGAAAACAAAGGAAAACAAAATGAAGATGCGTGGTGCAGAGATAATTACCATTTCGCACACGAAGAGTTAATAAATAAGAAAAAAAAATATTGTAAAAAAAAGCGTGGAGTGCATGCAGGGTGTCAATAGTTATAAATATTTTATTGACAGATATGAGAAGATAATAGAAGGATTATCATTTTAATAATATCTTAAAAAGCACCCCACGGTTTTTTACAATAAAATACATTTGTTTTTATTTACACTATTTTCGATTTAAATTTATTTTAAATTTTTTAGTGGAATTTTCTATAAAAGCATGTTTTTTAGTTTTTTTTAACAACTAAAAAAATAAATTATTAAACCGCTAATCCTAATTATCCTAGTAAGGATAACGGGTCAAACTAAAACTTTAAAATATTGAATTGTTATCGGTCTTTAATAAGTGTGTGTTAAAGAGGTCAAAATTATGTTCAAAGATACATACGTATGAAGCTAATGAAAACGTTATAATAATAAAATGGTCAACGTAATTTTTAAAAAATACTTTTGGTTTGAACTCCGTCGTGACTTTTCAAGTGGTGCTCCGGGGCATACATTTTGTCTAGAAATGCCTGAAGTGTTTTGCGCAAGATTTGCAACGTGGGTTTACCTCTGGTATTGCATGCGCATTTACCATCAATTATTTGATACTTTGTTGTACAAAAATAAAGTTTCTAATTTAATTAAATGAAATGTCAAATCATTTCATTTGTCTAACTTCAGGATATCTCTCGCAAACTATATAAACTAGCATAAGATTTTTGTTGGTTTGATTTGAAGATATTTATTCTTAACAGGTATATTTATTAAGGAAACATCTTAAGCTAACGAAACTTACCAAAAACTCAGCTGTGAAAGGCTTGCGAAGAAAATAAGACATTAACATGCAACACGATTTACAATTTTTTATTTTATCCCACTTGCAGTAACAACCCGCCTTTCCCTATAAGGATCGCACTCGGGATCATTCAAATAAATCTAATTCTGACTCAGATAAATGATAATATCATTTGCTTATAAATTATCTAAGAATAACCGAAGTAAGAAATGTATCGTTTATTTCCAATTCGATGTTATTTCCATTCCACATAACGTCTTTATTGTTACAGATTTGATATTAAAAATAATAAATCGGTAAGTACTTCATCTATTTTATGGTTCGATTGAATGTTTTTTGACATCGTAATGAATATTCCATTGATCTTTATAATTTATTCATAATTAAACTCAACAATGAACTTAGTTTTAAGAACATTTTAAATATTAACATGAATTGTTAATTTTGTTAAAAGATAAAATAACTCGAAAGACAATTTATGCAGTGAAGCAAAAACAATCTTATTTAAAATAGATTTTTTTAACAAATTGCTTGTAGATGTGGAAGTGTTTATTTAGCTATGCATGTTTACGCTGTTAAATTAATTTTATTGGAAAGTTAATATTTAAAGTATTCATTTCACTCAAATTCTCGTTGATTGTGGAGTTTTAAAGTTTGCACATTTTATTTAAAGCTTGTCTTCAATCCACTTCACACCCACATCATTGCATTTTGCATTGGAAATTAATTTCAGTTGAAAATTTGTTCCTAAACTCCATTATCAAAACCTGACAATCTATTTGCTTTAATAAAATACAAGGGGAATTTATTTGTTAATTGGTGATAAGTTCTGTTTTAGTTCAACGGCCATTAACTTCCAAATTAAATTAGTAGATTCTAGACATCGTGTTTTGATTCCAGCAGGCTGTAAATAAAAATATATTACTAGCTGCCCTCTGCGGTTTCACTCGCGTTCCCGAAGGATGTTACATTTTTTGCAGGTGTATAATAAACTATCTATGTGCCAGTTTTCATCCAAATTCGTTAAGAAGTTTTTAGGTGCCAGAGTAAGAAAAATCTATCTATCCACCCATGCTCACAACCTTTCGCATTTATAATATTGGACGGGATTTGTATAATATTCAATGAAACAGGAAGTTTACCAGTTGTAAATAGAGCCTCATACCTTCATAATATACTGAAATCCTTATGCCAATATATTCTTATATAGCTATTTTACTAGGGGAAAGAACGGTCTCGAAATAGGCAATCTATCAATCGTATAAGAAAAGGTACGATATGCGAATAGGTAGCCGAAGGGGCTAAGTACACAAAGCCTAGAGAAGACTTGCCCAGGCAACAGCCAGCGGACTAAATAAATATAAATAAACAAGAAAAGCAAAGAAGGATGTTTCCAAATGTACTTTTCGTTATCTCGTTTCCAAACCCACTCAGTTTTTAATAGTTTCACAACAACTTGATATTTCTCAACGAAAGGCATCATTAAAGATTAAACTTCTTATCATCTCATGGCATTTCAGTACTTTACTTTCTATTTCAAACGTTCAATAATGTAACAAAATACTTTAGTCTCTTTGATTAAACCTTTCGTCAAAGGGTACTTTCTACCTGATGTTTATATAATACCACTCTTGATCGTTGTAAAGCCATGGAAGTTACAAGGCTGCATCTCAAACTGGCAACAAAGAGTACTTAAAACCTTATCTTATTCAAGAAAAACATGTTTAACTTCCAAAAATTCCTGATCATCAAAGGACCTTCGCTTGAGGCATCCGTGTTTGGAGAGCACTTATCCTTGTACCCTGTTCTTCGAAGGACATAGGAGCAATGGAGGGAAGTGGCAAGATAAATTGTTGTCCGATATGCTCTGACCAGGCATTGCTGTTAAGTTATGGCCTATCGATAAACATATCGATAGTTTGGTATCGATATATATAAACTCTCTCAATAACCGTCGAATAAAATGTGAATCTATGGTAATTAAAAGACTAATCTCTAAATAGTATTAAACAAGGTGACTTTGTTTAATACTATTTCAGACTGTATTTTTCAAATTTCAAGATCATTTTAATAAATTATAGCAAAACCAACATAAAAACGCTTCTATCTATATATATATATATTTCAATTTCATTTGAAGTATTCAATAATTTATAGAACGTTTCCTAGTCTTCTGGACTTACAATAAAATTGGGTATCGATAAAACAACTCATAAAACGTTAACTCTATCGATAGTATTACCCAACTATAGAAAAAAATATGTTAATACATCACTAGCCCACCCTTGAGATGAATAATGTGAAGTGTGGTCCCTATCCGATTGTCATGATTGGAATGCATTCACTCTCAAGGTTGCACGTTTGGGTCAGATATGACCGAATCGAGAATGACTCAGTTTTTCTGACACTTTCTCAGGGCCACAGACTAAAAGAGGATTTGATGAAGATGAGGTATCAAGGGATAGTATTAAATGACTTGGAAAATAAGATAGAGATGGCCGAAGTGGGAAGAGCTCGATTGAGGTTTTTATTATTTATTTATTCATTGTTTTCGGAACGTCAGGAAAAACAAAGTATACGGGAATATCTTGTTGATATTTGGCAAAGAAATAGAAAACGGTGGGGCACAGTTAGGAAAAACACACTATTATAAATATAACCTTCAATAAAGATAGATTCAAAATGGCTAGACGAATGATGTGCTGGGGTAATAAAAGAATTTGCAATCCTTCAATTTGTTTAACCTTCAAGACCAACAATGAGTGTGACTACATCTCAAGTGACCGTTTTATGATGGAGTAATCTAAAATACGAGTATCGGGAGGGTTGAGGTGAGGCCATTCGAGGCCTCCCTTTCATTTAAACGGGCTCCCTTTGTTTTATGAGGGTTCTACAAAACTGAAACCACTACATATTTTTTAACTATCATAAAAATCAGAGACATTTGCTGCCAATTTTCATTGAAAAGACTCAACTAGATATAAGATAAAAACGATCTAATCTAACATACAAATAATCTCTGTTTAGAAATAATATAAGGAAATATACAAGAAGTCTTTGAAAACAATTTTTTTCATTAAAATTACGGTAACTCTACAAGGTCATTCACCTTCCGCACATTTAATTAAATTAGATTTAAGCAACGCTTTGAATAATAGCAGAGTTATCTTATCAATTCGCGGTTGACCAATCTCCTTAACCTTGTTCGTAAATTGAGTTCAGAGTGGCAATAAAGAGGTACTTTTAGGCAATTTTTAAATTACTTTCAAAGAAATAGCACCCTTAATCGCCACCGAAGAAGGCTTATTCAGCTAATAATTAGGATTAGATTTTCAAATTAAATTCGGGATAAACAATTTTACGGGCGTAATTTTTCGCGGTCAATTATTATAGGTTGCGGATTATATTCTTAAACATGCCAAACATTTGTGTAGTTTCATGAACTTATAAATATTATAAAACCGACTGTCATGCTAATTCAAGGTGTATTTTGTAATGCACCTAATATCAATTTATTCATATAATTATGAAATGTCGATCGATGTAAGTTTTTATAATAATGATAATATTTCAATAATAATTATACCGCTACAAATACATTTTGAGCCGGTTAAAGGCTTTGCTTTCTTGGCATCTAGTACCACATCATCACATACAACATGATTATAGTGTAATTCAAACGCAACTGAACAAATATATTTGGCCAATAGACGAATTGGAAAAATGACAACTACGAATATAATAAATAATACGTTAAAGATAATGGTAATTGGTAGTTTTGGGGAAACCCGCTATATCCGGGCATCGTGAGACTCGCCGGGATAAATCCCATTTGAGCTACTTCGGCTTTCGCTCGGAATTTCTCGGATACAGCGCGTAATTTAATAAATGGTGAATTTATCAATAATTGGTAGATTTAGATACGATGGTTTATTTGTATGTATTTAAAACTAGTATATAATTAATTAATTATGTATTACATCAGTCATCAGGTTGCCATAGAAGCTCTGCTTATGCGCCTAAGAATGTCCCAGGATAAGATAATATATATTTTAATTTTGATGTCAAATGTTTCAGATACATAAAATAGCACCATTGAAGTATATTAAATTGCAATTTTTACTTTAATTTGTTTTATACCCAGCTTTCCGTGCCGCGGTTTCCACTGTGTTTCCGAGGGATATAATTTATCCCCAAAATATAACATAGCACATATCCATCCGGAATAATGTACCTGGTGGTTCATTCAAAATTCGCACTCTCTCTTCATACTATTTGTATACCATTTGTATTCTCGGGTATGTGTTCTTACATAAACAAGTCAAGCAGGGAACTGTTTTCTACGCAATTTTAACATGTAGGTCTGTGTGACAATGCTTACTCGTAGTTCCGTGATATGTGGGTTACAAGGATGAAGGATTCGTGTTACGTTCCTATTTGGGTGGCGGCCAAAGTAATTATATAGCTAGTGTGCCTGTCAATCTGCTGTCCTTATGGTTGATAACACAATAGTGCAGGGTAAGCCTCAAAGTTTTGACATAATAACGTTATAAGTTTACAAAATGTAAGAAATTCAAAAATTGCGAACGCATTGATGCCATGACTTTTTGTCTCTGGATAATTTCGTTAAATAGACCTTAAACCTACTTATCCTGGCATAGAGACTATTTTGCTTTTTGACTAATACACTTGTATGTAGTAGGTATCAAATTCAGAAATTTTCATTAAAAGGCTAGTCCTATTTCAAAAAGTAATTGGGTGAACAATTTGAAGCAAAGACGTCGGTATAACCTTCAAGGTTTGCTCATCAAACAGAACAGCCGAAACTCAAACTTCACTTAACTTCAATAAAGACTACCCTCACAAAATTAGGTAACTATATCACGCATCACCGCTTCCCTCTATTTCCTAACAAAAATGTTTTGTTTCCCTCAAATACGATTAATCATCGGCAAACACATGTTTAGATTTATTTGAGGTCATGTGGTCGGGTTTGCACCAAAATAATTCCTAATACCCTGTTTTAAAACTCAGATTCTTCTAGGAGGTACAAACTCTGCTGTATCAGGAATAAGATATTCAAATTTCAGTTCTACGAATTATTAGAGATACCCAAAAAAATATGATAAATGACGAAAAGTTCTAGAAAATGGATCGCAGTTATTTTATGTCAAGGAAGCCGACTTACAGGCAGACGGTCCACCTAACAACCAAATGGTAAGTGGCCGCCTATGTACATTGCGCCACCAGGGCTCACAACACATCTCTAATACGTTGTCGACCCTGAGACGTTAAGTTTTTCTGTCTCATGTGCCTCACCGCGGAAATGGACTGAATGGATCATCGGATTTGAATTAAATTTCGAACAAATCTTAATATAATATATAATTCTTCTGTCCATGTGTATGTTAGTGAGCTCCTAAACGGCTGGAATAACTTTGATGATTTTTTATGTTGTTGTTATGGTTTTGAGAATGAATTGGATTTTCAATTTGACCCGGTAGGTGGCGCTGCGATCAAATCCAAGCATTCTTTTTTTATGGACATTTTGTATGGACTTATTTCGACAGGACGTTTGTCGGGAAAGTAATAGATGTATAAATCTCCTGGGTCATTTGCAAAGGGTCTGGGTCTATAGAATTAATTTAAAAACTTTAATTTCTTTGAGACTAGTGGACATATTTAAACAAGTCATCATACTTTTTTGACGATTTAGAAATAATGACACCACTCAACAAATCAAAACAAGAATTAAACACAAAACATGTAACTAAACCTACATTTGAACACAGACCACGTAATCATTACTTGCCTACTCGTAACCTAGAAACTCCACCAATTTACACTTTCGCAAACAAAGCTACAACTTCAAAGTTTAGGTACACCAAAACCAAACAGTGTTCCCACATAACAAAGAGACCTAGGTCCCTTTTGACCTTGCAATCAGACCAAACAAAAAGCTAGAAATAATGAAGCGGCACTGTCTAAAACTTTCTCTTAGAACCAAACCATAGAATGTAATCATAAAGTATTTACTTTTCGACAGAATTTATGTAAATAGAAATAATAAATTCCACGATAATATTTAAAGTTTCTAAAATAGAAACAATCTATATATTAAAAACGAATATTTGGCTGTATGTCCTGTATAGAATCGTAAACTAGGCAACGGATTTTAATGCAGTTTTTAGCAATAGATAGAGTAATTCAAGAGGAACGAAGCGGGTAAATCCGCAGGGCGCACCTAGTATTTTATAAAAGACTTGACTGATGAGTTGCTTTAACCATGATAAGAAAACTGAATGAATGGTTATAATAATAATACCTTAGAGGCTTACTTTTGACTTAAAACTTTGGATGAATATTATGTCAGTTTGATTTCTATCTATGTAAGTCCATATTTAAAAAGAAGTACTTACTTCATTTAACTGGTAACTATAGTAAAACCACTGTTTAGTTTGGGAGCAGATAACCGTGTGTGGAAAATGTCCCAGGATATTATAAATTGCAAGTCATCACAAAACATAGAAGGCTGTTTTTCTAGTGATGCTGGTTTTCTGACACAGTTCACTTCTCCGATCGCATCACAAAACAATTTTACTAATATGTACTATAAATGCAAAAGATTGTTAGGACGGATAGATGGACTTCTGTTACTGTCATGAAAAGCTTCCAGACAGATTATGATTAAAGTTGACATCAGGCGATACGTCTGCTCGTTTGTCTACCAAAACATAAAAAAAAAAAAAAAAACATATACATAGTTTATAACCTGGATCAACGAAAGATACTTTTCATCCCAGAAATATCTAATATCCCTCGGGAACGCGAGTGAAACCACGGAGCAGGTGGCAATTAAATAAAAATTCTAAACACAAACTGGACCACACTCTCGCAACTTCAGCCTCATTTTCGGGGTTCATCCACTGACCCGGTTGTATGACCGATAGCCGCATACTAACAGGCATACATCATCTTTATTACATAAAACAACGTTGTTTAAGAGCCGCGTGCTCCAGATATTGATACAACTTATACGGGTAACCGTATACAAAGTGTTTCGAATCTGACGACGTGACTGGAGTGTTTTATAAACGAGGTTGTGTCCTTATTCTGGTGTGGTGTAACAGTGTTACAATTACTAACGAGATCTATTAGGGCTGTTTTGACAGCTATGAGTGTTAAAGAAAAATCTACCTTATGAAGTGATGATAAGGATCATAGTCATCATCATCGTACAATTAACCATTGGATCAATAGATGAACCTTATTGTAAAAGCAATAAAGATGATTTTCCTATGATATTCTTAGATCTCAAAATGATTAGATGGCAGTGTGTAAAGATTGTCTCAGGATATAAATTATAAGTAAAGACTAGTAAATAATACTAGGCACTTCCCGGTAATTCTGTAGCAAACGATTTGTTGCTACAGAATGAGAAGGATTCGAACTGTTTTCCAATTTGACACCTAATCATTTAGAAAATGAAAGTGATAATCACAGTATCTCATCACGCCAACTTGTGTCTCAGTTGTGTCTTCAGAAGATTAATAAACTTACTTGTTACGTTCAGATATATGTAATTTATAATACCATAGCTGTTTTCGATTTTTTTTTCTTTAGATATTAATCTCTGACTAGAATAATGACACCAAAGTAATCAAGACAGGTCATGATCACGGCTTGATAAAGCACCTTCTGCGCGAGAATCGACCCTGAATCAATCAAACTTGTCGCACTGGATCTATTTGTACACACACGGTCGTCTGTTTGGTATTTCTAGGTTAAATAAAATAAATATGTCAAAGTATTCAAAAGGAACTTTTATAGTATTAGAAATCTACACAAATATTTATGTTTGTATATTGAGTAACCTCTGGAACCGATTTGAAAAAAGCTTTCACTGATAGAAAGCAAGACTATTACCAATTGTTTTTATACAGTGCTAACAATAGACCACTTTGGACTAGAGTGTAAATACAGGACAGAAGTTTTCTTTCTTATTTCAAGTGGGCCAATTAACAGGCAGATAGGCAGGTGGACCCACCTGATGGTAAATGGTCACTACTGCCTATGGACATTGGCAATAGCAAGGGCATCTTAAATGCTTTGACGACTCTAAGACGTGAATTTGTTCAGATTTTTGTTTTGACGGGCCAGTTGGCTTGGTGGTTGGAGACCCTGACTGCCAAACCGAAAGTCACGGGTTCGATTCCCACCCAGGACAAACATTTGTGTGCATGAACATGTCTGTATGTTCTGTGTCTGGGTGTAAATATCTATATTAGTATGTATTTAAAAGAAGGAATTTTTAGGAAGTATATCAGTTACCTGGTAGCCATACTACAAGCAGTACACTCTGCTTAACTTGGAATCCGGTAACCATGTGTGAAGAATGTCTAGGGATATTTATTTATTCTAGTGTGTAATTTTACCAGTCCGGTTTAAACCGAAACACAGTAATACAAATGCACACACATTGCTTCACAGCGAAAAAGTGATTGGTAGTTGTTCCTTCACAGACAAGATCTTCACTAAGAACTAGCTAGTGCCTACCTTTTAAATAATTAAATATATTGTAGCTTTTGATTTGTTTTCCGGTAAAAGGGGTAATATATACGATCGTTTAATCGTTTATTTAATGCTCGCAGAAAAGTGTAAAAATCGTTTTTTTCATTACATGGAGGGGCGCCACGACTGCCGTCTCTCTCTGAAGCACGGTGAACCATCAATCTATTATGAAATCGGCTTCAACTTGGAATCGAAGCGAGTTACACAAGGAGCCACTGGATATAAATGCCCGAGACTTTGTCATGGGTAAGCTATTACCTCCATTTTGCAATGTTAATTCAACTTTCACAACTTGCCTTTCATTTGGTACTAGAATCATTCTAATTCTCGAAAAAGTGTAGGTCAAAGAAAATGAATTTACACAAGATGTTTGCCTTCAAACAAACATGCCCTAATCGCTTAGTTCATAGAGTTCAAGACACCGAACTTTTGACCTTCAGGAACACACATTAAGTGCAGTAATATAATAGCCGTTGATGAGGGTCTAAGAAACGCGATACGTAGGCTCTTGTAGTTTTATTAGTGAGAGATGTCTTAATATGAATCTCAACATCTTATTACATAATTATATTAATTATGTTGGACAAAGATCTATTGACGTTTCTTTATTTAGAAATTATTAGCTGTATTTCGAGTTCTAAAAATTCTATGTAACAGTTGTTACAAAATACATAAAGTTTATTCCAAATTCTGTAAAAGAAATCATAATCGAATACGTTTTTGATAGACAAAAATGTCATAAAACATACGTTTTATTTAACTTGAAATAAGGTAAACCTATTTATTAAATGGTTCGTTGTAGGATGATGAAATTGAACCACATCATTATTACATTTATAGTTATGCTTTTGGTAGTTGTATGTTCCTAAGGATTGGAATTCTCTCCCCTCTTCTGTGTTCCCTGAAAATTACAAATTAGGGCTCTTCAAGAAAAAAATTGATAAGCTACTAACGGAAAAGCGAGCGCTATTTTCGGCCTCATCTTCACTTACCATCAGATGTGATTGAGGTCAATCGCAATACCGTCATAATTAAACAATAAAATAAAATTGTGTTATTGATGAAAACCATTCCAATTGGACAGAGAATAAGCTTAGCCATACAAAGTAGCAACATAGCCAGCCTTCTGGGCACTTCACCCATAGACGGCTCTAATATCCAAAATCAGTTTTTAATTCATAGATTAATGCTTTATTTATAAGTTAATTTTAAATAGTTTAATATATTAGGTTATATTATAAGTTTCTTTTTTTAATTCTTTGTATATTTATTATCGCTGTAATTCTTGTGAGAATAGCGTATAGACATGTTAGGCTTGTATATTAATACCATTGTAATTGTTAAAATAAATAAAATAAATCATAATGCAACAGAGTTGTTTTGTATGACATTTTTATTTGTCACATGAGCCTCTCAGATGTAACGACAAGCTACATCCAATACCATTCGATATTAGACCGAGAGACTGCGACATTGCTCACCACATGTGAAAATTTTCTGTGAAATGTGGTAGGATTAATACCACTTGGATACCGCGCACGTATATTTTTTTCTTTTTATCTGAAAACTCGCTGACAAGACAGAAATAAAATTCGACTACCGTTTTTCATAAAAAAGGTTTTTTAAAAAAATGTATAGGGTAATAAATAAAGGTGAGCTTACAATCTCGGATGAAGAGTTAGGGGGGCGAGACAACGCAGTCAGCTAGATTGTGCAGTAAATTGAATAGAAATTCTACCGAATGCATTGAGAAACCTTTTGGCTTTCAAGATAAATTAGATTATAGGTACTTTCGAAGGATTCGATTTTGAAGCTTGCTGTTAAATATATCCTGTTTTAAATCGTGATTGTGCGACTTATACTTGCAACACTCGACGCGAATTGTTATCTTCAAACATAGAATTATTCAGTTAATTTATTTCTAAAACGATGCATCAGGTTTACGTTTAATATTTGTTTTATTTTTTCAACGTATTTTTTTGATAATGTCTTCAGTGGAAAGTCGATTTAAAAGGTGGCCGATGTGCCCGAGAGATAGTGACAACGATTTCCACATATCATGTTGAACTTAAATATCTTTAAAGAAATGAGACTCTTAATACCAAGAACCCTGCCTTTCTCTTCGGGGATTATAAACGTGAAGATGGATAGTAATTTCAATTCATTACGTACCGAGGTTATTCATCTGCCTTCTCGAAGGATCTAAGGATCTCGGAATTTAAAAACTATTCAAGAATTTATCATATAGGTCCCGTAGATTACTCTCCGCATACACGAAACTCACAAAGTCCGTCCACTCACTCTCTCTATAAGTATTCAATAAATTCAGGAATACGCATATAATAAATAATAGGTACTCTACTAGCAGACTTCTAAAGTGACTGAACTACATATCTCAGATACATTTATTAACCTTATCCCGCGTATAATCCGGCAGTAAATCCGCAATTAGTGATCTTAATTCAGAAGCACATCAAACAAATCCCCCGAATAGTCCCCGATAAGACTCTTACACGACAATATAATTGCTAAAATATCCATTACACTGCTTCATAGCCAAGCAAACGAAAATATTTGATTGTTTTAAATAAATACTAAAACCTATAAATGATAAAATAATTATTGAAGGCAACTGTGACGACTCCGATGAAAGGTCAAATTAGAGTATAGACATTTGGTCTCGAAAACTTACTAAGTGTATTAATAAAAAAAGTTATATAAAAACCGGATATGGCTAAATTATAATAATAAATACCACGAAAATACCCAGTCGTAACGTTTTCAGCTACTCTCTGCACAGTGCACCTCTAATTTGCTTGTTTAAGTTGTAAGTAATTATTGTTCTTTTCTATTTTGTGGTCTTGTTATTTCTTTTTTGTTTTTTAATGTTACCTATATTACGTATTTTGTTATTGTTAAATAGAAAAATATATAAAATTGATATAATAAAATTGCCAAAAAGTCAGAATAGATAAAATTTAAAAAAAAATTGTTATACCTTGCTGAGTTTCTTGCCGGTTCTTCTCAGTTGAAGGCTGACTTTCGGACCGGTAGTAGCTTCAGTAACTTTAAATTTGACCTAAACTGAATAAATGGTTTTGAATTTTGAAATGTTTCCCCGTAAAAGAACGAATAAGTTAGTTTTTTTTTAAAAGAGCTTTTACTTGCCTCGCAATTTCAATAGAAAATTTGCATGCATAGCGCCATAACCATAACTAAGACCAACTGGTTTTACACTCAGAACTCTTACAAAAGAAATATTACGTGCTATTAAAGCACTTAAAATTTAGAACACTTAAACTTCTAACTAAAAACTACCTGACACAATTGGATGTAAGTGCTATGTCACTTGATATCATATACCTATACCAGCTACCTGCGGTTTCACGTTCCCGAGAGATGTTCCTATGTTATAAACTATCTATGAGCGAAGTTTCATCTAAATCCATTCACTTTTGCGTGCACAGGTAACAAACATTCACCCAACTTCACAAAATTTGGCGTTTATAATTCAAAAAAGAAAATTCTAAATTCAAAACCATTTATTCAGTTTAGGCCTTCGGAGGGCACTTATGAAGGTAATATTAGTAGGAAGGAAAAAATTATCAAGAACATATTATAACATTGTTCGGTAGTGAGTAATTTTCAATAAAATAGAAAATTCTCAATTTGTACAAGTGTGTCATGGATTAATCTAAAAATATGACTGACTGACGGCCCCACTATATTATTTAGATTCAATTTGATTCGACCTGTACAAGCTATTGTAGTGTACGGAACTTCCTAGACTTTGTGAAAGAACAATAACTGTAATTTTTAAAGATACTTCGTTATTTTAGATAAATTAAAATCGAAGATTTTTGAAATTTATATGCAAACGAGGAGAAAAAATTTCGTCACCTATGACTGGAACTCAACTTATCTACGGCGAAAATGGGAGTGCCTATATTTTTGTGTTTCCAGTCCAGAGAAGAACGTGTCAATTAAAAGATGCTAGACGTGTGTTATGTGATTAGTAATATTAAAAAACATATCAGCCTTATCGGGCTATGATAATGCAAACTTGACCGTTTCTTATTTGTCTTCAAACTTTCTGACGACCACGGGCGAAGCTTATCATTCTTTTATTAGACATAACTGATTTATCTTACTCAAAAGGATTCAAGTTTATAAATAAAACAAACAAAGTTGAATCAGAACAAAGCGCACTAACCTCTACTAAATATTAACCCAACATTTTAGAGCATTGACACAAACATTTCGTAGCCGACTCTCTCCAATCTACGGCTAAACTATACGTATAATAATAACAATTTGGGAACGACCTACATTGCTAATGAGGGCACGATGCTAACTTTAGTTAAATAACGCTAAATATTCCCAGGATGTTCATACAACATCGTGCCTCTGCGGCATTTCCCCACAACCTTACACAAACATGCCAGAAACGAGAGCGATATGTGTTTGTATCAAAGAACTATATACATATTAGTAGGATTGTATACATTTACACTAGTTAAGGGGACCCGGTGGTCTAGAATTTTCGAAAAATCGTTTTTTTTTTTTACATATTTCGAAAGTATAGTATTTCAAAAATATACTGTTAAAATTTGGTGACAAAATTCCGAGTATTTCTATATTTAATACCCATTACAATGTCAGGTAGACGATCGGTGAGTTGGGCTCCATTGTTCGCTAATTGCAGCTGCTCGGGTCCGTATACCTGACTTAGACTATTGTATGAATTTAAGTGCTTAATTATTTGGGATATGCTAATATTTTGATTTAAAACTCAAACCATTAAATTACTCGTCCCTTACTTTACACGTAATTGGGATAACTGGAAGTTATTCAGATGGAGGTATTGTTTATAATTTATATTCTTCAGTAGTAAAACTAGAAAAAACAATCGTTTTATATTATTGTTGAGAGTAGAGCGGAAGACTAATGCAAAAAGTTTATATGGTGGAAGAGCATAGACTTTCGTATCGCATCAAAACTTATGGACATTTAGCACGGGGAAAATTGATAATACAATTATTTTGACCATACACACTAGTAATGGAAATGAATGGTATTTTCTGTTTCATTTTTTCTATTTCATTAGCATGCGAAGTTCCATATCAAAGCACTCTAAATGCTATTGCTATGCTAATATGAAATTTCATTAAATAGCTTATAATACGAATCTGTGAAGTCATGAATGCTTCGCGAAATATGATAATAATTATTTCATGAAACGTGCGAAATTTAATTTGGCTTATAAAATTGTTTTTTTGTGGGTATATTTAGGTTGGGTTTACCAAAAGAATTGGGTATTTAAAGTCTATATACGCAACCTGCTATTAGCAGTGCTTGCGAATCCAATCTCACGGTGTCAGCAACAACGACTTCTACCATGGTACTATTAGCTATGTAAGTATTACGGGAGTGCGTGCTAACTGTGAATTTTAGTATTCCCAAAATTGTGTAAAAAGTAACCCATTACTAATGCACAAACGAAATTCAAATCAATAAGCATTTTAAAAGACATGGAGTAAATCCATGTGTCAAAGTCGGCAAAAAATTAATAAATTCACCAATCCCAAAAACGACCTTCCATACTCACAAGCAAATCATTTCTCGATGGTATGATATATACAAGTGATGAGTGGACGCCAAGATTTATGAATATAATAAGGAACATTTATAACACCGATCGCAAAAGATTACCGACACGGTTGTTGTATCGTTCATAATTCAATTCCTTTTACGAAAGATCTATAGTCATTCCACTCACTACCACAGCAAACAATAACAGACCTAAATGGTACATCAGCACTCTGTACGAGCGGGTAGCAACGACATAAGATCGAAGAGGCAATATCCCGTACCTCTTGACCTGGTGACCGGGGCAGCAGAGAGTCTATGCATGCTCCGTTGAGATCTTGGCTCGCAACTGGGTCATTGGTTGCTATCTGATGATTTTATATTAGGAGCTAAATGTTGTGCCAAAAAATATATATAGTTTGTCTATCAGGATCTGGATCGCAACACATTTATGATATTAATGGGATTACGCTCTCGTCTAGTCTAAAATAATCAATTATCCTAGAACAAGTTGAAGACTTTTTATTAGAGTTTCAAATACAACATCTGACTCTACGGATCCATGTTATCGAAATCCAATTATCATCTGTCAATTTCAATATCTGAGTAATCTTTGCTTTTTTATCCAATGTTCAATATTTATCTGAAAAATGTAAGAAGAAGAATAGTTTAACGATTATAATTTAAGCAAGATTCATGTCCACTTTGAAATGAATATTTAAAAATACACGAAAAGGTTGCCTCGCTCGCTCGCCTCGCCGGGTGTTGCCTTGGAGACTCTTCCAATATAACCGATTATTATATTTTGGGAGAACAATCGAATGTGAAGTAATATAATCATTCATAGACCAGCAGCCAAGTGCGTAAATAGATGGTATCGAGATGAGAGCGATGAGACCTAGGGGGACTCGCACTGGGATCATCCGTGAGGAAACCTTTGTGGAAGATACACGCCTACTTGGCTTTTGGATTTTGGTTAACAACCTGTCACCAGACACCTGTCGGTGTGTTCCGCTAGCCACACTTGATAGTCAGTTTCCTTTTAGATTTTGAGAGATTACCATGTTCGGTCACATCACCCCTTACGATCGTGAGATTATGGTAAAACACAAACACATGCATGGAAAAAAAAATAACGTCGCAGTATAATTTTACGCCTTGTCATTTTAGATAATTGTATCTTTTATTAAAGGCCATATTCCACTTGACCTTACATGATAATGAGTATGCATTTTTCTGTGAATCTACGATCAAAGTAACGTAGTAAAATAATGACAGTAAATTATGGGTTTTACTTATCAAGGTAGCTTATTGGATTGTCATAGAACTGCTCTGTAA
Organism: Habrosyne pyritoides; assembly: GCA_907165245.1. Taxonomy (NCBI): domain Eukaryota; kingdom Metazoa; phylum Arthropoda; class Insecta; order Lepidoptera; family Drepanidae; genus Habrosyne; species Habrosyne pyritoides. Next base: position 658,950 of record OU015595.1, read on the forward strand.
TTCAATTTCTCAATTATCTTTTCAGTAAAAATGAACAGTTGCAGTTAATAAGAAATGTAACTGGGGTCTATCGGAATCGATCGAGAGCGAGCTGCACCGAGGATCGATCCATGGGAACCGGGTCAGTTGGTCATTCACCGCAGTAACCTCGCTTTGTGCAGTTCTGGCCCAATAAGCCAACATGCAAACCCAACATTTGTCATTGTAGTAAACTAGAACGTAGTTCTGTAGTACGATTATATATTATGTTTTCCAGTGAATAAATTATTTGAAGGTTTTCTGATTTTAATTTGCATTTTCCGCTCTGACAGGCTTACGTACCTTGTTGCCTTATTTGTTAAGGCTCTTCAGACATTTGCTGTCATATTATCATGACGGGTTAAGGTCTTTTTCACATAAGATGGTGGGTGGCAATGTATGCATGCAATATATTCAGAAACGTCCTTTAATTTGTAGATTATATTAACTATCATTATATACAATAACCATTCACTTTTACTCCGCTCGTGGCAAGAATTATTTAACTTAAATTAGTACATTAAAGAAATAAGTAACTAGGTTTCCCAATTTCATCTGTTTCAAGTTGATTTATTGAACGCAATCTGTTTTGAGCCTCAAGAACGTAATAAATCTAGAAAATTGAGCTTTTTACATGAAATTGCCTGAAGTTTGAGACGACTATTACCTACATAATTTTTTAATTTTCTCTTGTGAAACCAATAGAATGGCCCAAACAGTATGTTTTTCAGCAGTAGTGAACGTTTTAATGACTTTATTTGAGTTTTTGATAAACTATTAGCAGCAGATTAGCGAATATGGAAAAGCCTTCTGCATTATAATTAATAACCTTCCTCTGGCTCAATTCATTACTGAAAGCAAACCCAATTGAATAAAATAAAAACTCGAAGTAATATGCAGTAGGTTTGAAAAGATGTTGCATGTGAACAGAACCTAAATGCAGTTGTATTGTTGGCCAAACATTTGATGTTTGTGAACATTTCTAGGAAATTGGTGCTCGTAATAAGACTTGAATGCTTGCAGCTATTACCTCCATTATTTTCGATCATTATAAGGCTGTTTATATTTTCTATAATTTGAAAATAGTTTCAACATTGAATTATAGACACTGCTACTGTGTGCAAAAGGCTAATTATCGGGTAGACGGTCCACTCAGAGGTAAGTGGTCACCGCCACCCTTGGAAATACGAGGAAAATTATTATGTTAGGTTTAGGTTCATTTTGAAAATTGGGGGTGAACATTGGGTGGTATATACTTTCCTATTATATATATAATAATATCCTAGGACATTAGGAATTCATTTGGATTTTATTTTAGTACTCGGATTTTTTTATTTATATCTTTTAAACTAATTTTGTTGCTAACGGTACCAAAACGGTACATAATAATCTACTGAAACCAATAAAATATTAGTTTCTTTGAATTCAGAAAATGAGGTAAATAAAACAGCAATATTGAGCGGCCAATGTCAAAGGGATCATGTAAAAAGTAACGACGGCCAGACAGAAATAATCCAAAGTAAAGGCAGTCAATATAGCCCCACACTGCCCTAGTGTGGACACAAAAAAGGCCAAGAAGGTCTTTACGACAGATCATATTGTGGGGTAGGTCTAAGAAACGTACGTTGATAGACATGCCGAAGTAATTTTGGAAAGGTTCCATTTGAATATTTAAAAGAAAATTGTGATATACGATAATATTATTCAAGGTGAGATAGGAAAGCTGGTTAAACTTATCTAAACAATTTTAATTGTTGTACGAATTTTTGCTTATTCCCAAAAATATTTAAATAGATATAAAAGAATTTTGTTGTAATTTTTTTACGAAAAGGTAGACAAATATCTCAGTACTGAGACCTATATTCCACTGAAGACATTCGAAGTCCCAACGTGATCTACACACACAAGACTCGTCGCGGCACCTTTGTGGCACCCCATATTGATAGATATCCGATGTGTTCAGTCGAGAGAATTTAGCCTTAGATTTTCGAGTAGTAAAGCTCTTAGTGCAGAGTTCGTCCGGGGAAGTACTACAACCTTACCCATTTCTGCCGTGAAGCAGTAGTGCACTTGTATTACTGTGTTTCGGTTAGAAAGGTAGGGGGCCCGTGAAATTACAGGCACATGAGACTTAACAACTTCATGTCTCAGGGTCGACAACGCATTGGCGATGCCCCTGGGTGTTGCAAATGTCCATAGGCGGCGGTGACCACTTACCACCAGGTCGACCGTCTGCTTGTTTGTCCGTCCAAGTGGTATAAAAAAAATAAAAAATCAACAGCCTTGCTTTGGCGATAATGAGAAACATAGTCAATATATGTATGAAGAAAATGTCTGACTGTATGACCGAGAAAGTGGGTTAGGCCGTAGTTGGGCCGAGGTAGTATACACATATGAATATAGTTAAGATGTGTTTATATGTAAATAAGTATATATATGTAAGTATAGATAAGATAAATTAATGTATAACTTATGTCAGAGTACACGCATTTTTAAGTAAAACTAAAACGAAGTTGATGTTTAATATCGGATCGTTATAAAATGTAATAAGATTTATTATGAATATTACGAAACTCCTAGAAATAAAGGTCAGGTGAAAAACACACGCTCTTACAGAGATTCAAATAACATTGAATAACAGGTGTCCTAATTTTCCACTCGACAAGTTAATCCTAATCCCGAAAGGTTCTCGCAATAACCCGAACGTGGATTGTGTATCTTTAATGCAATGAGCTTATATTTGAAACAACATTTCCAAAGCAGTAGAGCTCTCAGTGCAGACTTCGCTCGGGGAAGTACTACTACCATACTTTTCCGCTGTACTGCAGTAGTGCACTTGTATTACTGTTTCTGTTTGAAAGGTAAGCCGGTGAAATTACATGCACATAAGACTTCGCAACTTTGTCTCAGGGTCGACAACGAGTTGATCGCCCTTGGTTTTGCAAATGTCCGCGGCGGTGACCGCTTAACCATCTAGTGAGCATATGCTTATTTATCGACCTACTTGACATTAAAAAAGATTATTAAGTGTGAAAATATTACATGTCAAAAAGGTATGTTTGCACGTCAACTGTCAGAAGGTAAATGGATCGCAAAGCCGCCGTATTTCACTGGTCTATAATAAAATTTAATAAAAATGAAATAATTTTCGTTGGTGAGCTCATCACTCGAGAACTTAATTTTTAAATATCTCCAAAAAACATTATTGGGAAAAAAAATTGAAATTTCGGGTACAATTGAAAATAGAAATTTGGATCAGACAATGTCTGTAGGGGCAGCTAGTTTGCAAAAGAAACTATAAAATCATGTAATCTGGGCGCCGCCCGTCTGTTGTTATTTCATACCCGTTCATGGACTCGGTAAGTAAATGTTAAATGGCCTTTATCAATTTCAACTTAGATCTACAGATCCAATTTAAAATCACAATGAAACGCTATCTTCAAGCTGATTGCAATTTATATTAAGTAAAGAGATGTCCGATGTTCTATTATATTGTTTACGTAAGCTAATTTTATAATATTTATATCCATATTTGACAAAATAAAAATTTTGATTTAATCTCGATATTATCATGTCACAAATGATAAAATAACTACGTGATATGTAAACAAAATGTTACTTATAACTTATAAACAGTAGAGGATCGATTAACCGGACTAATTGTTGTCATATGGACCCTGTTAAGCAGAAAAGATCCAGCTAATTTTTTATCTGCGAGTTATCTACCTATCCATAATATACTCATTCAATTTATATGAAAATGCACTAAAAACTACTTTCAAAATAATGTACATGTGGCCTATTAAATTACAAACTTTCGAATAGATACTGTATCTTACAATTTTTTTATTATCTGCCTAACGTTTAACTGCATTTACTCAAAAGAAATAAAACGTTGGTTGGATCTTTTCTACATAACAGGGTCTATATGGTATTCGAATAACCGAATAATTAAATGTATAAATAAAAAACTATTTTTGTAAATTCAATACTAGAAATATATTTTACCTCGCTCACGTACATAAAGCTGGGTATTTATTAAAAAAAAACAAATTAAACTTATCAACCAAAATCATCGTTTAATTTGAGATTAGACATACATTCTCGTACGTCGGTACTTCTTTGTACATGTCAATCTGTAGAATCGCGATTCTGTCCAACTGAGGTCCGGATAATTGAGTCTCCACTGTATATGACATGTGTTTGCTTTTATTCTATTGGAATGGCCGTTGTTTTGTCAATCTTCTTTCTTTTTTTCGGAACTTAGACAATTTGGAATATGTCTTCCCCGAGAACCGTCACATTAAAATGAATTTACTTTTATATTACTCTCGATTGTGTATTGAAAGAAATAGTACACACACCGTCTCAGCTTTCCCCAAAATTAATTTACTCTCGTCTCCCGTTAATAATATACTCTGTCTAAAATAAATAGACACTTAAGCAAATTTGTGTCAAAGGAACCGACATCGAATTTCAGGTTAATGACAGGCCAATTAGCCAATTTACTATTAGTACTGTAATGACAAAATTACATGAATTCCCCTAAATTAGAAAATTGATACTAAACTATGATTAATCGCCCATAAACTAATACTCAACTAGGTGTAACTCAATAACAAGTCATTATGTTATTTGTAAACTCTTAGTTGAATGGCCTTTCAATATTATAAGTTTGGTATTGAAGTTTAGTTCGTTAATAGCCATTTTCACTGAGTAATCGCTTAAATTGTTTATTTAGTCGTTCTAAAGTTGTAGGGATCGAATAGGCCGGATCTGACAGTTAATAGAGTTACAGAAAACTGAACCGTATAGTGTTATTATGATAAGGCTGATCATCATCATCATACAACTAACCATTGGATCAATAGATGGAACCTTATTTCAAAATGGATAAAGATGATTTCATGATGACATTCTTAGCTGTCAAAACGGGCTTTTTTATTAGGGTTCCGTAGCCAAATGGCAAAAACGGGACCCTTATAGATTCGTCATGTCTGTCTGTCTGTCCGTCCGTCCGTATGTCACAGCCAGTTTATTCCGAAACTATAAGAGCTACATTATTGAAATTTGGTGCGTAGATGTATTCTGTAAACCGCATTAAGATTTTAAAATAAAATCACAAAAAAATCCAAAATTTTTGGGGTTCCCCATACATAGAACCGAAACTCAAAAATGTTTTTTTCAAACCTACGTGTGGGGTATCTATGGTTTCTAACATCGTTTTTTTCTAAACTGAATAGTTTGTGCGAGAGACTCTTCCAAAGTGGTAAATTGAGTGGTTCCCCCCCCCCCCCCCTCGTAACTTCTAAAATATGGGCATGAAAAACTGAAAAAAATATATGATGTGTCTTACTATGCAAACTACTAACGAAAATTGGTTTGAATGAGATCTAGACAGTAGTTTTGTTTTTAAACGTCATAAATCAAATTACCTAATTTATTCATTTTACTCAAATATATAACAATAATTTTACTATCACAGGCCTTACGCATAAACCGTGAACCATTATTTTCTTATAGTAAATCAGTGATAAGTAAATAACATTATTAATTCGCTCAGAGCGTGGCTTGATCGGTAGTGCGGGTGCGGACCGCGGGCAGACACGTGAGGGCAGTACCTACCTGCTGCTAGTGCTGCTACGGAACCCTTAATTGGCGAGTCGTATATATATATATACGTAAGATACATAAAGGCATGTCAACATATATGTAATTAAAATAATATCCCGTTAAATCTCAAATACCTACCTAATTACTTTTCGAAACTGTTTATCCACAAAAAAGAACCCACAAAGCAACTCAACCAAAGCAATTCCACGAACTTTTAATTGCACGAGCGTTGGACGGGCGGGCGTATGCATGTAAGGGTTACTATATTCAGATTCAAATAATACATTTGTAGAACATAGGTTGATAAATGTACAGAAATAGAGTATCATTATGTTCAAGCAAACAATATATAAAAATATATTAAAATTACTTGAACCGGTCACATATCAACATAAATGAAATATTATATAAATATTTAGCAATAAATCGGAACCACCGAAACAAACAAACCTACCTAAGCAGTTAAAATCTATAATTTCAGTTAATGATCGACTATTTAATAAGAATTATCATCCAAATTATAGGTATAAATGGCTACAGATTTTGCGAACTAACTTCAAAACCGAGGACTAAAACTGTGCGAAGAGTTACACAATAAACCTAAAATACTTGGTCTACATTCAAAATGGTGCTGATATAACTGCGATTGTTAGAATCTGATATTGTAAGGAATCAGATACTCAAAATTCGAGGGATCCCGACGAAAATTCAAGAGCACCAACAAAGACATGGACCTTCAACCGGCGACCTCAATTCGCTACAGAACTAGCATATCACACGCGCACCGTGAAAAAGCACTTCCACAGTCAAAGGCCCGCATTTCTAAAGGTGAAAAAACTTCCCGAGACGCCCGCGAGCCGTGTGAATACGAGAAGTGGATGTAAAGCCGGTGTATATAGTAATAGACAGGTAGATAAGACGTGTTTTGATTTTAATAAATGGACGGGGAGGTTTGCACGACCTTGGCCTTTGACGCAGTTTAGTTTTCCATGAGACGACGGGCTAAATTATCTGTGAAAGATGTGCCTCGGACGGCCCACACAGATTTTTTACGTAATATCAGTAACTGTACAAAAAACTGAGACAGAAATCGTGCTTAATGTTCGTAGAATTTGTTGGTGATGAATGGCATGAGATGTAAATTAATCTATGTTTAAATTCGTCAAATGAAGGATTAGGCAAATTAGTTTGGACAAAAGATATTATAAAGTACTCGAGGACTTTTCAAGGCTTAGAATTAAAATAAAATTTCATATTTTAACATCATTATTGAAATGATGAAGTTATATTAACTTCAATAGACATTATTATAAAGAAATGTTAATGTGATGATCTCTTCAGATTTTGTTTTCTTTCTCTCCTGTCTTTGGGGGTATATTTTATTTAGGGAGCCAATTTTGATGGAATAAAGCCTTTATATTAACCCAGACTACGATTCAGTCATCTGGGGAAACCCAATTTAAATTCGTCAAGTAGTTTCAAACAGGAATCATTTTGTATTATTATTATTACAGTCCCTACATCAGGTTCTACAGCTTTCTAGAACATAGAAGGAGATAGATAAATAGATTACCAATCTTTCAAATGTATATCATGGGCTTAGTAAAACGATCAATTTGGTTTCTTAGAAGTCTAGTCCAATTCAGAACCCTTTGAAGTCGGCAAAAATTCAAATAACATTATTATCATACTATAGGTAAGGTGATAAAAATGGTAAACTTTCATAGTAAATAACTTTCTAGACAAGAGAAAAGATAAAGAATAAACTTAACATTATAAAGCAACAAAAACTTAAACGAAATAGGATGATTCGTGAAACTTTGAATGGGCAAAAAGATAATTTATAAAAAAAAACCTTTACCATCGCCGGTTGCAAGAAACTTGGCAAGGTAATTTTTTTTAGATTCTTGCCGGTTCTTCGCCGGTAGTGATTTCTTAAAAGTTTAATTAAACATGTTTTACAACGAAACAAAAATATTTCCATCCTAGCTTTCGTAGAGCGGTTTCACCCGCGATTCCAATGGATTTAATATATTCCGGCATTATAACAAAGCCTATGTTAATCGAGAATAATGTACCTTTTAAATAATGACAATTTTTCAAATAGATGTAGTGGTTGAGAAGGAGTAACCGTAGACTAAATCCGCTCTCGCTTTAAAATATTAGTGTGGATAACTAGATAGTTATGTTCAAAAATCAGATATATTTCATTGCAAAATAAAGGCTATAACACAAACAACGTCAACGCCCTGAGCATTGTACTCTTAAAACTCCGAATTAACTCCACTTAATCAGTAACATTCAAATACCTTTGTCAAATTGCAAATTGGTTCTTAAGCCCTTTTGAAAAGGTTCAAATTAAACGGTTGAGAAGACCCCTCCCCTCTGCGGACGCTTGACACTTCACCCCCTCAATTAAGTGTTAACTGCCATAGTTAACTTTGCGGAAGAACGGAAGTAAGGACAGTCGAGAGAAAAAGTACCAACAACTTATTCAATAAAGTTATCCACGATAACAACTCTGATAGGGTGTCGACCTGAAAACTTAGTTTGATTAAGTAATTTCAACTTGAAGGATATAAATATACTCTAAATATCTTATCTTCATTATAATAAACTTTTCTTTGGAGACCGGTAAAGACTTCATAACTCTTACAGATAAAAAGTCAAATAAACAGAAAGACATTCTGAAACTCAAATAGCTTCATATTTTTTGTAAATAACGACAAATGAGGTTTTCAAATAAAAAAAAATTGTTTAATCAACACATTCATCCCGATTAACACGAGAAAAATCAGCAAAAACTTAATCAAATACTACGATTTGAAAGAGCTCAGTCACACATACATTTGCATAGCGCACCGTTTTCATTCAGTCGTATTTAATTTTGCACGCCATAAATCCTTATTTTTGCACTCGAATTAAATTGGAGCACACTCTGTGCTCGACTGTATGAAATGCAACGGGGTCGTCGACCGGCGTCGCTCGATATGACCCGACGCAGTCTAGTGTTGCGTCGGGAATCACGCACACATGTGTAAATACTACCGTACATAACACACACAGGTGTGAGATACTATGCGAGCGTGATTGATAACCATCTAATACGCTTCTAAATTCGAAAGGCGTAAATTTAAGTGCAAAAATGCAGTACAATGTACTAGAAACAGGGGTTAGGAGGTGTTAACCCATATTCAATGTGATTGATGATTGACAAATTTTATATATAAATTTATTTGGAGATAATTGTAATCCTTTTATAGATTTAAGGTAGTTTACTACAACTACTAATAATTTGTCACAATTTGAAGGCATTACAATAAATAACGATATAATATTCATGGTAACATGTATATGTATTAATGCAGTTATATATGTATACTAGATCCCCCGCGGTTTCACCCGCGATCCCGGGCTAAACAGTGGATTCTCTGAGAGGCTATATTTGGGCCAAATATTTGCAAGATCGGTTCAGTCGTTTAGCCGTAAACGTATAACGAACAAACAAACAAACAAGCTCACTTATGCATTTAAAATATTAGTAAGGATTTTAAAGATTCTCCTACTCTTCTTTTTCAGTTAAGTGAATTCCCAAAGATGGGTTTAATCGTAATCCCACAAAATAAAATAACACATGTAAAATTGGAGTAAATATAGATCTTCCCTATTGAGGCATCGCGAGGGTCTTTAACCTTCCTGTGAACTTTGAAGACTACAGATTAATATTATGTACCTACTGTCTCCGAGTAAGAGACAAGCAAAAGTAAGCAATTCCTGATTAAGTATTCCAAGATTTTCGGTCTTACTCAGCTTTCTTAGTATTTCATTTTTATATTGGCCAAGAAGTCGAGCTCACGCACTGAGGATTCTTGATTTATATATTACTAGCTGTCCCCCGCGGTTTCACCCGCGTTCCTGAGGGATTTACATTTTCCTTGGATAAAAAGTAGCCTATGTTACTCGGGGATAATGTAGCTTTCCAAAGGTGAAAGAATTTTTGAAATCGGTCCAGTAGTTTCGGAGCCTATTCATTACAAACAAACAAACAAACAAATCTTTCCTCTTTATAATATTATATTAGTATAGAAAAACAAGCAATTTCTTTTCATTAATTTCATAACAATACATGACCGTGACTAGATTTTACGTTCCTCTTACCGTTATTGTGCTTACCTACCTTACTTATATTAAAAAGAAAAAAAAAGTAGATAAATAATTGGATTGCACTTTTTGAATTGAAAACCTTTTCGAAATAAATTTAATAAGTCGAGTTTGAGTAGAAAACAAGAAATGTTAATGTTTTATGTATTAAAACTCGAAATTAAGTCAAAAGCCTGTGGCCAATAATTCGCAGGCGGAAAACAAAGTCCTAAAACTTTATTAATTGTTTTGGTGTCCCATTTAATTATGTCATAACAAAACGAATTTGACAAAGACCCAGTTACGTCACACTCCAAGTGGCCCTACATGCGGACGGGGCGGAAGTCTCCGCAAAACCAGTCAGCTTTATACAAAGGGAATGTTTTTTTAATCTGTGTCCTAAATTCAAAACTCAATAAAAGAAAGCACTGTAAGTGGGTGACCGGGAAACCTTAAAGACACCGTGTGCTGAATAAAAAACGCGAATCACTGCCCGTATTGAATTTCGCTTCGTTTCGGTACTCTTCAGTCTGTTAAAATAAAGTGAATTTAGGTTTTAGGGCGTCTAATGTTTGGTCAAGTTGTTTGTATATCGGATTTTGGAGAATACAGGAACAGTCGTAAGCCATTTTCAGGTACTAGCTTAGGATTTGGTCCCCCTATATCTTTGTAGTCGATTTATCCAGAAGCTTAGGGCGGGCATTCTTAATCCCAGCTACAGGTAATTACGGTATCGGGAACCAAACCTAAGACTCCGGCACGTGGAACCTTTTACCATTGCAAGAATTACTGTTAAAATAAATAAACGCTAAATTTTCTACCGGTATGGATGTCAATTTCGACTGAGAAAGACCGGCAAGTAACTCAGCAAAGTTACTTTATTATTATATATATGCATTAGATAATACCAGACCCGTATTAAAATTAAGACGAGTCTAAAATCAGCTAGCCTAGCCACAAGGGTCAGTAACATTTATAAGTCAAACTGTAGACACAACATTATTATGAGCATAAATACATATTTCGATATACCAATATTGAACATTACCCATACATATATCAATCAATTAATAAATAAGTCACAGACACGATTTATCGTGCCCAACGCCCCACTGAAATTAGAACACAATGGTTACAAAGCTGTGTCGAAAGGTGATTGCACCAATTTAAGGACACAAGTACACGTGTTCCAAAGGATATAGACGGACCAAATCCTGACTATCACGCCACAGATCGTGGGTTCTATGCCCATTCGGGACAAAAATTTGAAAGCATGAACTTGTTTTTTTTCTGTGCCCAGGTGTAAATATTCATTTATCTGTGTTAAGAGAAAAAATATTTTGTTTTCCTAGTGGATCTGCTTGGTTTGGATTCAGATGGCCGTGTGTGAAGAATGTTCCCAAGGATATTTATTTTTTATTTTTGTCACACGTGCCTTTTATGTTAGGAGGAATATTACAAGCCGTTAGCTTATTTTGCAAAATTAGGTAATCCCAATTTTCAATTTGTTACGTTATCTAGACAGTTGCTAAAGCTTGTGTTGTCAAAAACAGAATTGGATCACGATTGTGGAACATAATTAATGCTTTCAAGAGAAGAATGAAGAGTTGATAACGGTGGATAATAGTTTATTATGATTTAATAAATTATTGTAATAATTGACTAGCTTCTGTAAAGCGGGTTCGCCCACGAGCTGTTGTTTCCCTACTGTAGTTTGGCGATACAATAATTATATATTAAAAAAAATTGGTTGATAATATTTTAACTGATTAGAATGTATATGCTTTGCCGTTTTTAATACATAAAAAGTCATATTTTTGTTTTACTTTAATTAAAAAAATATTTTTAACGTCCATTAAACCTAAAGAAGTAGGCAGGAGTCTCAGGAATGAAATCCATATTCCATGAAAGATATATTAATTCCCAAGTAATTCCCAATTGCTTACCAAATGTCATGCATTTGGTAAGCATTGTCATGGTGTCTCGGGAACTTTATCAATCCGGTTTCAGGTAATATTTCTAAACAACGAAACATTAATATGCTTTGCCCGACCCAGGAATCAAATCAAATGGGAAAAAAGACCGTTTAATGAATGAAATTTGCCCTCTATGATTCTTCTGAGTGCGATGAGATGATTGTGGTAATAAGTGCAGGTCTACGAATTTTTCTGAATTAGTTCAACCATTTTATCATATGTGGTAAATGCTCGCATCATCACTACATAGTATAAAACAAAGTCCCTTTCTCTGTCCATATATCCCTATGTCCCTATGTATGCTTAAATCTTTAAAACTACGCAACGGATTTCGATGCGGTTTTTTTTAATAGATAGTGATTAAAGTGGAAGGTTTTTATGTATAATACATGTGACATCCCACGGGAACGCGGGAAAAACCGCGGGGGCCAGCTAGTTAGATATAAAACACGAATCCGCGAGAAACGCAAAAGTACCTACGTTTTAAATAAAAATGACATGACATTTCTGCTATATAAAAGTAGACTTCTAAAATATCTTTTAGTAATAAAATCGCAGTTCCATTAAACAGAAAGCATTTTAGGCCCAGTCTAGACAAACATTGTGTAATTAGATGTTAATTAGAGTTTTTTTCTGTTTACTATCAATTAGACAAAGCTATTGATGTTATTTAATGGCAGTACATCACAAAGGTGTAAATAAAGATGTTGCTGAAACTAAAAAGAAGAGAACTAACGTTACATCACCTATTTCACAATCTAAGTAACGATTTTTCGAATTTCAAGTCCTAAAGCTTCAACTTCCATGTACCTATGTTAGTTAGGCTATGCATTCAGTCCATCAGTCCGAATTATTTTTATATTAACTTCCATCCCGCGGTTTCACTCGCTTTACGAAGGGATTATAACAGCACATGTCCACCTGGACTAATGTGCTTTATGTGTACATATTAACAAGCTAACAAAATTGTCTTTCTCTTTTTGTAATATTCCATTATTCTATAGATTATACAAATAGAGATCATAAAGTAGGGAATAAACAGTAAAGACCTATATTTTCGTTTTTATTAAGAAGCCATATCTTGAGAAAATTATTGCAATCATAATTTTAAATTCAAATCGGTTACAAATAAAATCACAATTGACGAGGTTATTTAAATGAATACGAATGCTTTTCGGAATTGCACAGCAGTTCATGCGAAGTAGACCTAGGGTGCAGTAAGGAGGGTAGCGACAGAGGTCGCTTACCTGAGTTCACCCCACACAATGTAGGTCATGGGGTGCCAAGCTTCCATGGGGTTACGTAACCGTGGGCGTTTACTTTTAATTGAATAAAGTTTATTGCAAATAAGACTTTTTATCGTCGGTACTACGTCTTAAAATCATTTGATATTTATTTTGACGTCTCCGCTCGAATTCTCAGTAGGTTTAATTATTCAGTAATTTCTGTGACTATTATTTTAAACAGAATAAACAACTTTAAATTGCACCATTGTTTCTATTAAAAACTAGTCTAAGTTCGTAAAACTTCTTTGCAATTGATACGGCAAGCCTATTAACAATTCAGTTCTCGTGTACAGATTTTAGAAAACTTTCTTAGTAATAAATTGGTCTTATTTTAATGAGAGTAAGTCACTATAATTTAATCTAGCCATTTAAATTTATTATTTCAAAAGAAATGCCCAGATAATATTACGATCCTACAAAGTAATACACTTAATAAAGAATAATCTTGTTTTTTTCTAAAGTGTGGGCTTAGATCAGGTTAATTTACTTCGTATAACCCTCCTGTCAGACTCAGGTAGCAGCAGTAAATCCATTACCAATATCCTACTGAGATCTATATCAGAGTCGTTTAAATATTGAGTAACTAATTAGTTCATAATTTTTTTGCACGGAAGCTTGTATTAGACGATAATCTGACTGTGGTGTAATGATGGGGCCGAACCAGGCAAATAAGAAGGAAACTGGTACCTGGCTTCCACTGAACTATGCTTTCCTCATCTTAGAATTCAAACGACTATTTTACTATGCTATCGATAATGTAATGCTATTAAATAAAACGAACTCCACCTAATTACCAAATTAAACTCCAAATGAGATGACCTCGATCAAAACCAATAAATTTCAGACAGATCCTACTAATTGATACAGGCGAACCACAGTTGTGTCATTAGCCCTAGTTTGGATATTCGAGGCTACCTGACAAGTCCAGCCTACCGCCAGCAGGTAAGTGAAGTCGAAACTGACAGATTAATGCTCTCCGTAGTCGAGGAGAAATGTGTTGACTTCTGAGATAGTTGTTCTAAGACATTTCAAGAGTGCTGTGAAGTATATGATCGTGATTGTCCACGAATTTTTTAGATGATCTACACTAATATTATAATGCGGTAAAGTTAGTAAGTTTCGATGTAGGGGATAATCTCCGAACTAGTCATCCGATGTCAAAACCTACCCAACTAATGATGATTTATTTAATTCATTAATGATTATGTAACCTCTTTAGCCAACAATGCAGTTATTACAAAACAATACGTAAAAAGGAACAGACAACTGCCTAAAACAACTCTTCGAGCCAATTAAGTCCGTAATAAAGACTCAGATGTCCAATTAGCAACAGCCTGGGATGTACAGCGACAAAAACCTGATTGATCCACCGTGACACACATTCCGGGGACATCGACTTGATTGGATTAACAGGATAGTGCGGATGTAGGTTTTTGGGATTCCATTATTGGCAGAATTTATTGCCTGAGTAAGGTCTCATGGGTGTTAGCATATTTTTGTTTAGAGGCTTCATTGAATCAGCTTATTAGGGTGAATAACTTACAGATGTTGGCCAAGAAGTTAAGGAACTGTATTCTACTTATTTATAAAATTTATGACTAACAAACGCCTGGACCAGCTAGGTTTTGAGCTCGTGACTTTACGTGCTTACACATGAATGAAAACCTATTTAAAATTAATATAAATCGTGAATTAGATTTCGCGAACTTTAAAAATGTGTTGCATTCATGTAGATATGCATTTTCAGCAAGCAATGCTCAAGAACTCTTACTTGAATATGAAGTGGAAAAGAACTATAAAGCATGCTGATCTCTACCATATAATGCTACATTGGTGACGTTAAAATTTAACAAAGAATAATATGTATTTTATTTCACATATTGTGAGAGAAATAATAAAAGATAATTTTCATCAAAAGACTCTGTAATGTACATTGATAGACTGCAATCGAATAGATATAATGTAAGGTGACTCAATGTACTCAAGCTATAGCCGATCTATGAATATTCCAAAACCATCCGATAGAGTTCAACAGCACCCGTTGTCTTAATTTATTCTGACATTACATTCATGTCTAACAATATCTTCATCAAACCAAGTGTAGGTACTTAATGATAAAATTATGCGCAACTGAAGTATCAAAATAGAAACTCGTCAATCGCATCGGAGAGGGTGAACGCATGATGAAGGCTCAAAAACATTCGACAAGGTACTTTTTTAGGAAGCTTTATGGTCGGACATTTGACATTACAATTGCCTATGTATTGCCGACCATATAGAGCTTTCTATACGCCATCTTTTGAAGAATCTTTGTGGTAACGTTTAAAAGCTGCTGAAATTTACGAATGGGGACTTCATTCCTTCCATTCCAACCTTATGGTAAGCGAACTCGGGTCTCGGATATGAAGACTAACTCCTCGTAAGTGACGAAATATAAGTGACGATGGCACCATTGTAAATAAAATCTCAATACACTCTCTAATATTAAGGCATTTAGAGAAGCTGTAAGGGATCATGAAATATTCGAGTGGCCCAACTTTAGACCAATACTATCTATAGTATTGTCGTCTTTTAGAGCTTAAATAGGCCTTTACCGTATTTTGCAGCTGAGTTTATTTTCCTCTCACAAAAACCCTTCATTTCAGGCTCCAAGCTAGTAAAACTATGCCTATCCTAGTCGAGATCGACTTGGTACAATGTGTGAAGTTAAATGATATCATTTACTTTGCTGAGTTAATTAAGACTATAGTGATCACTTTCACGGATCGCTTCATAGGAGTAACGGCGTACGATACGCAGGTATATACTTTGATTAGACGAATCTAAGTTTTGAGGCAACTTAGTTTATTTTCTCAAGATATATGCTCGACTAAACTCGAATATATCAGGATGTTCTGCCGTTTGAGTGAGGAATAGTGTTTTTTTATAACATAGGTCCAAATCTGTATCTTAATCGTAATAGCTAAAAAAAGATGGATTCAACAAAATTTGTAGTATTTCAAGCAAGTAGTAAATATCGTGGTAAATGGAAAAAAATATTCATGACACATTATAATTGTTCTGAATTGTTTTATTATTATTGTACCCTTGTGTACCTTTCAGATCCATTGCCCAAAACGCAACTTACCCACAAGCAGCTCGCCACAAGCTACCCTGCAGCTTAATTATTATTATGATGCTGATAAAGTGGCAAATAAAAGTTTTAACCGAAGATTTTCTTTATCGTTTTTACCAGACACAAGCAATCGTTAAAAAAGCCAGTCCCAATTAAATTCGTGGATTAGGCAAGTTCGCCAAAGTTAAGTGGTCGTTGACCGCATTTATCTTTACGACCACATCATTGGGGGTGGTCAGACTTGTCATTTTAGTAACACTCAGCAACAGACCTTGTATTCAAGACTTCAATTGATTTGAAGGAAAGGAAAGTTTTTATTATCTTTTTATCTTTAGGTACGTGCAAAGAAAGAGGTGCCGAGTTGGAATGATTTGCTAAAGGAACATACCTAAACATAAAATGAAAATATATCGGGACCGAAAACAAATGTTTAACGTAATCTAGCTACTATTTTAAAAGTGCGAAATGATTTCTGTCTGTGTGTTTGTTATTCTTTCTTCGAGGAACATAACAATTTGATTTCTTGTATTGGGGTGTTTGCTCATCTACCAAACGTAGGAACATGGACATACACTTTTATCTATAAACCATGATTTAATAAATTGCGCTCATTTACATATATATCATTCAAAACGCAGTTATTCACCATTTATTCAGTTACGGCACTTAGGAAGGTCAAAGTTACTAAAATACAAATTTATTAAGCTACAAAATACAAACCCACTTACACCAGATTCTGCTACTTGACAATTTCTTAACATAATAGAAGTGTTATTTTGGTAGTGACTTCTAAATACGCTTTGTCACAAGTCTCCGACAGATTCAATTAAAAAGGTGTTTAAAATACAACTATCTTTCATTGTCCCTTATACTACACCCTCTGACTTTCACTCTTTTAATTCGATGAGTTTTTCTACTGTTGACGCATTTAATTAATTCTTTCTTAAGCGTTACTTTACGCGAAACAAAAAGATCTTTCTAGATTAAGATGTTACTTTTTATACTTTATCAGAAATTGAAAACAATTCATTAAGTATATTTATAATTGTCTTACAATTTTAAGGTGATATTAGATCAGTTGATTGTGATGTCGAATGCCGTGATGAGAATATTTTTTATGAGAGACCTGACATGGGCCGACAAACAAGCAGGCGGTCCACCTGTAGGTAAGTGGTCACCGCCGCCTATGGATATTTGCAACACTAGGGGCAACGCCACTGCGTTGTCGTCTCTGAGACGTGAAGTCGTTAAGTCTCATGTGCCTATATTTCACCCGCCCCCTTCCCCTTACCTTTCTAACCGAAATACAGTAATATAAGTCCACTGCTACTTCAAGGCGGAAATGGGTAAGGTGGTAGTACTTCCCCGGACGAACTCTGAGCTAAGAGCTCAACTACTCTAAATGGTTATTTTTACCATTATTAGTTGTTATTGTAACAATCGACACCTTTGTTCGGTAAGAATTATGTATATACAAAATATAAAAAACAAAACCTTACAACTTCATTCATAAATACGAAAAGGGTAAGAGTGAATGAACTTCAAATAAATCATGAAAATATACATATAAAATTGTCAAATATTTCTAATGTTGGTAACTGGATATCCTACGAAAATTTCTTTGTGAAATCGTATATAAAGTACAATGTATTTGTCTTGATATATTTGAGAACTGTTCCGCAACCAATGCATCAATAGATACACCTACACACATAGTTTACAAAAAATCTTATCATACCTACAAATATTATAAATGCGAATGTTTTTGTGTGATTTTATTCAAACCTAGCTTCCAGCTGTCTAAAACGTATCTTGGGATGGTAACATAGCTTCTTTCACTCGGGAATAGTCTAGCTTTCAGTGAACAATTTTTAATATGGACGAGTTGTATTAAGGTTGTAGAGGTTTACTCCTACATTCAAACGTACAAGCTTTGCCTCTTTGTAATATTTGTAGGTATATATGCTACCCAAGTGATTTGCCGTATTCGTAGCAATGCTAATTACTGTCAGAACAAACCTACATCATTATTATATAATAACCTTTCAAGTAATAAAAAACAAAAAGAAATGACTGAATGAAAAATAAACACAACAACTGTTTGAAATATAAACTACAAAGGTACATGAAAAGTCACTTAATAACAAAACAATTAGTAACAAACTGTTGAAAATATGAAAGAACTACATCAGACTCGATTCACTAACTTCGGAGTGGAATTCGACTCATCATTTTCATTGACATTTTACATTAATAACTAATTGATAGAAAACCCTTCTTTCATTTCTAACTCCACCAAAACCAATTTATCCTGAGCAAGATGTTCGATAGATAGATTAGTTATTTAAGAAAATATTATCAACATCTTTGAATTGTTATTGTAATTTATGTATGGTTAATGTATGAAGATTTAGTAAGTCATTTCAAAGTTAAAAAGGAGACTTATGTGAACCCTATGCGTGAGTTTGTTTGTCTTATCATTACGTCGTAACTGAGCATCGGATCAACTTATTTTTGCACAAGCTACATCGCAAACCACCCCGGGGCGGAAACTAGCTAAAAATAAAATAATTTATTAAAACTTGTTTGATGATTTATATTTTTTTTGTTTGATGTAACAAACACAGCCTTACTTACAAATAGCATCTGCTTATTGGTTTACATGCGTTCCTGAGAGATTTTTTTCCAGGAACAAAAGTATCATTATGACCTTCTCCATGTCACGACCTAATGAACTAACAATCAAACTCACATGCACATACATAATTATAGTAGCAACATATCAAGTCCTCCTATTAACTGAAAGATACAAACAATAAGAAGATAGATATTTTTATACAGCACAACAGTAAACAAAAATTTCGTAAAATGATCAATTTATCTGGAATATTTAGCTCCGCTACCCAAGACTAGCCAAAAACAACTTAGCTATATTGAAATTGGTTCATTGGTCCCAATTAAATAGTCATTTTGTAATTCTTTTCATTGGAGATTTTCCACGAACTCAATAATTGCTACAATAAACATTAAACGTTTTTTTGTATATTTCACATCAGAGAGCTTTGGAGCTTTCTTTTCATATTACGAGACACTTCTGAGGCTTCTATTATTGTAGTCAACTTTACTCGTAAAAAATATATAATATCGAAGGTTATTACGATATTGCGTTTGAAAAGGCGATAACATTTTTGAGGTAAGTGTTTCTCTACAGTTATGATATTGTAACATAACATTATCTGAATTAGATATTCAGTTTTTTTGCTTTATTGATTACTAACTGTCCCCGCGGTTACACCCGCGTTCCTGAGGGATGTAACATTTTCCCGGGATATAAAATAGCCTAAGTTTCTCCTGTAACATCAGCTATCTGTTTGTGAAAATCCCGTTAAAATCGGTTCAGCCGTTTTGGAACCATAGGGAACATACTCACATCGACTTGTACATATACATACATATATATAGATCGATGATAAATATTGTCTTTATTACTTAAATAACAAAAAAATCTTCATCAATGGTTCACACATTTCACCACAATTTGGAATTAATCTGAATCCGGAAATAACTGATTACAGTGTGATTTGTTTTATTGATTTTACATTTACAAACCAATTTTACTTGACTTGATGAGCCAAAAGCTAATAAATACAAAAGCATCCACCTAGAGGGACAGAATCTGGATTCTGTAGGGTAAATTACTCTTATCTCTCTCTTTTCTATCTTCGACGATGATTCGACGCGACCTCTATGCACTATATTTTTTGGTAGCCACGCCACACGGCAGAGATCCGCTCTCGGAGGCCGCGTTATGCCGTGAGCCGTCGAACTTCCACACAACCTCTACGCGCTGTCTCTCTCGTTAACTAAGCAATCACGACAGAGGCTTGATCGCTGTCCGCAGACATGTCGACGAATGCATGATTTGAACTTGCACCCTAATAGTAGTGGTTATCGAAACCAAAGCATAGTAAATCCTATTAGTTTGCGAGGATGAATAGATGGAAGTCTGTTATAGTTTCACGAATAAACTACTGATTTGAATTGAACTTGGCCCAAAAATAGTTTATTATGTGGATACTTTATATCCAGGGGAAATTTAACATCCCTCGGGAACGATTTCGATTTTAATTAACAATAACGATATCGAAAACACGGGGGACGGCTAGTCAAGGCATAATTATGCTTAAAGGAATCTCATAATATACCTTTATAGACAATGGTCTGCAATCGTATTTGTAACGATATGGTATGATATACGGTCCAATGTTCCGATCACAAAACAAACAACAGGCTGGAACAAATCTACATAATCTGCCCACAAAATTATGCAGTGCCTACTGTGTCAGGAGTCAGGAGGATTCCTAGTTAATTTATTCTGATCTAGTGATTTAGGCCTGGAGATCAGGTGACCTTTGATTGGTCTCCAAAATTAATATACGATCCTTCATTATCTATTCGAAATATTTTATATGCAGGTTTAGTAAAATAAATTGATCCACTTTTTGTAGAAACGTCAGAAAAGAAAAGATAAGAAGAGGTATCGTGTTCTGACCCTTATACTTTGGATAATAATTGGTATATAAAATAATGGTTTCTCGTAGCTATGTAATAAGCGTGTAGTTTTACAGGCATGAGACTATTAACAGCTTTAAGTCTCAGGGTCGATAAGACATTGCAATGCCCTTGGTGTTGCAAATGTCCATACATGACGGGTCTACGCGACATAACAAAAAAATATTTTGATGTTCAATTAAATCTTTCCTACATAACTAAGGTTTAAAAACCTTTGAACCCCTTTGAAATCGATACAGTTGTACAAGCCGGTATTATATTTTTAAAATTTCATATTATAAGGCCATTCACCTCATGGTAGTATCACCGAAACTTTGATTAAAAAAAGTAAGTTAAAATTGGTTTCGCTTGTTTCTTATCTTACAAGAGAACTCTCAACGGAACTGCGTACATTATAATTCAATATCTCTACGGCGAAAAGTTTTAGTCACGACTGGTTAAATGTGCTTATAAAATTTTGATAAGGTTTTTAACCCTGTACATTAGTATTACTAACTAGTTATTGCGAGCATGCGTCACAATCTCTCAATCGAGTTTTTCAATCGTGTGTATGGTCTAGATGGCTTCGCACAAAACCCCTATAAAAAAGCATGTTCAGTTTTTCTAAAATTTCCAAATTGGTTAAAATTTTATTTTAAATTTATTTCCACCCATGAACCCTACGCATAAAATAACGAATATTTAAAAAAAATGCCAATCAGCCCATCCATTCTGAAGTGATGCTTTACCAACGTACCACATTTCATTTTATTAAATAAAATGGATAGAAAGAAGAATTGTACCAATATTTTTGATTCAATATACCTGCTATCGAGATTATTTTCTTATGCTTTATTTTATTTAAAAAACTAATATCTCATTTAAATATTACCTAATTACGAAGACTACATCCTTGAGAGGGTTGCTTGTTTTTTCATTCCAAAGTAATTCGGACCTAACTCTCCTCTCATTCTCCAAAGATTCATCAGGCATCTTTAAGAGTTTTAACTTCTTATGACTTCAAGAATTATTTAATATGTTCTATAGCAATTAGGATTATACATATATATATCGATAGTACATCGACATCGCAATAAAACCACGCGAATTCAAGACTTTTGAACAAAACAAAGTTCAATTCAAAATCTCTAGGGCGTAATTTTTCGGTAGTCGTAACTCGCAAGGGTAAGTCGTAAATTCAACCCAGTCTATTTTTATTTCTATAATAGCATTGTAGAACAGCAATTTAAACAAATGATTTTGTGTGAAATTCTTAAAGAAGAATTTCTAGTCATTTTTTATAACAGAAAAAAATACAATATCTTATTAATAGAGACTCGTGCACAGAGATGTATCTGATATAGTCATTTGTTAAATTATAAAAATTTCCAAGACTCTCCGATTTCACATATTATCCCAACCCTCAAAGTATTCAATACATTTCATTTATCGGCAGCTAAAATATATTTTCCACTTTGCTCTTCATATAAAGGACTTATTTTAAAGAACATGCCGGCGAAATTTTCAATTCACCAGTATTATCAATATAATAAGATGTTTGAGCAAGTCACTGGAATGTATTCAGACATTTTTGTAAGGAGATTTTGCGATCTCTACGAACGTATATTAGGTTTAAGGGTACTTTTTTGCTTAGTATCTAAGGCTTACATGATTTACGCTCAAAGCATTGTCGTGTAAGCTTATTATCTGATTTAAATCTCATGTCGTCTAAGGACAAACAAAACAATAAATTGATTTGGACAGATTTGTCAGCGTAGAAGAGAGGGCAAATGAACACCTTGTGTGCAAACATTAAATGCAACAACGACTCTGAAATGTCAATGACTTTACCATGAGGTATGATAAGCTTTATAGAATGGAGTATTTAAATAGGTAGGTAAGAAATATAAAGAAAAACACATCTTACAAGATAAAAATAAGGTTTAATTTGGAGTCGGGAACCGAAGCCAGAAGTAATTAGGCGTGGTGAACCTTGCCAAATAATTAATCCTTCTAAAATATCTGTATCGAAACTCTTACTCGAAATTATCGTTGCGAGATAGAAGGGGTTAGTTTCCGAGAGATGTCGGGGCATCGAACTTGCCACCACCTACTCCAGAAGTATTCGTATCATGTTTAAACATGGCCATTGAAGTGTGATTTCTATTAGACTGCGTGTCGAAGATACCTTTGTGTTCACTTTGTTTAATAAAATACCAACGACTGAACCAATGTTTGGTTATTCAATTTTACAAGAGACATTTTTTGTTGTCCGAAACGTTACATAGAAATAATATTTACCATAATAATAAAGACAATGAAGCTCTTGCAATAATTTACATAATTGTTTTTTTAATTCAAAATTAATAACGGCAGGATAACGTAATGACTTTTTTTCTTTCTGTATTGAAAACCTCATCGTATATCCTCAACTAACGTGACATTGGCGGAATTGCGCTGCTGGCAACCGTCGCCATTTAAATCAAAGAAAAAGACGTTGTCTACGATCGTCACTTATTTTATTTAGTGCCGGCTATTCTCAGCAAAAATAACCATCTGGTATTTAAAACTATTTATATTTTTTTTTCCTTTATAAGTGGTAAGACTACAACATGGCCTAGCTCAAAAATAAATGGTAGGTTTTTACCTAATAGTAATAATAATAGTGTGCAACGATACACAAGGATAGCGAACGGAGCTTTGGAGAAACCGTATATCTATAAATGTTAGTAATTAACAAGCCGTTAAGGGCGCTTTGTGACTATAAATAAACTTTTGATGAACGAATCTATGATAGCTTGGCATCGGTTTCACTAATTTCTCACATCAATTAGGTGCTACACCTCCAATTGACTTTTCGCTTCCATGATCTATAATAAATTGAAATTTTACAAAGGAAAGAAAGAAATACATTAATTAAGACATCACTTAACAATACATTAGACTTATAAAAACTAAAATAAAATAAAATAAAAACAAACGACATATTTTACTTCGATCCCATCCGTATCCTGTTTTTCCTACTTCCGTTTCCGTCTCAACAGCTATCGTGCGAGCCTGTCCAGTGACGCAATGACTAAGCAGGCTTATTATACCCTTATTATTGTATCCTTAGAAATCAAAGGCATATAGTTGAGTGGTCAATAACCTATTTATGGCTCGTACAAGATACATTGCTTGTGCGATTGTGTTTAAATAGTTTTCTGATCCACGGTTTCACCCCAGTTCGTAAGATAAATAGTATTCTATATTTCCACCCTGTCAGCTAAAAAATAATGAAAGAAACCTTCGAAAGGATTTGGAATGCAAAATCATGTTATATATATTATCATATATTTTTAACAGAGGTTAAAATAAGAATTTTTAAAATATGTTCGGCCATAACTTCTATTTTTATGAACCAATTTGAATAATTCTTTTTGCACTGTTATCCACTGACAACACCATTTGAATGACTGCCACACTTGTCCTGGGTTCGATGCCCAGGCATACTACAAATAGCTTTCAAATCCACAATGGAAAATTGCTGTCTGCGATTGACTAGCTCCTCGAAAAAGGCCTCCTGGACCTCGTTGAGTAACAATTTTTATTTTATAGTGATAAACATAAAGTACTTAGAAACTGCTACACAATGTACTCTTACTATGCATCCATAGAAATAGGCATATTGTGTAGAGCTTCACCATTTACAAGAGCATGTGAAATATCAACTTAAAATTCAATAACAGCGAGCGAGCGAAAGCATTATTATCAAATTACTAAAAGATTCACCAGCACATATTGTCAGCGACAACATTTTAAGATATAAAGTGAACTTCAAAATGCAAACATTGGCATAAAATATTACTAAAAAGCTTTAGTAGGAGTTGTACTTATGGTTCTTGCATTTATTTTATTGCAGAATTTTTTTTTAAGTGTAATCAATCTTGCCTATTAACTTCACGATACAACAATACCTTTGGTTTAATAAAATCACTTCTTACAACATCAAACAACTTCAAATGCGAAAAAATACACTACTTCAAATGAATATTACATTAAAAGCAACAAGGTCATAAATAAAATTGTGAAGCATCTATACTTTTTAACTCGGGCTCCGCAAGATTTTCAAGCGCACTCATTTATGCTCAGGCATGGCTTGTGTCACATTTCCACCGTAATCCAATTTCATCTCGGTTTCAAGGTCCCTCGCTCGCTTTGAAACAGATAAAGACGATTCAGGAAATATAATAACACAAGTTAGTTAGGTAATTGAAATTCAAATAAATTAATAAATGTTCTTTACACACGGCCATCTGGATCCAAACTAGCATGGAGTATGTACTATGGAAACCAGACAGCTAATACACTCCATATCCTACCTTTTCTTTTTAATATGTACTTACTTACACTTATATATTAACGTTCCGGTTCCACATGCGTGCCCGAGGAATGTTACATTTTCTCTTTGTCATATCTATGTCTGTGCCAAATTTCATATACATACCCGGACCAAAATAAATGCTCATGCACATAAATGTTTGTCTTGGATAGGAATCGAACCCATGACACGTGGCGTGCCAATGGTATCTAACCACCAAGCCAACTGGCCCGTCATTAGATACAAAGATCTATACCGGAAATTATACCACAGTATTTCTTTTAACCATAACACATTTTTCTTATATCGAGTTAAAGCTATCATCATCTTAAAAGAGAGTTCACAAGGTTATATCGCTAAGAACAACAAAATTAGACTACAACTAGTTTCTGAGTGAATTCAGCCAAATCACATGTTACCGATAAATTCGCCCAGTTTCCCAATTCGACAGTGTACGTCGCGTCACGTTACGTCTAATGGGCCGTTAACATTTAACGCGGAGTGTATTAAGAGATTGGTATTATTGGACATTAGACTATAAATAATTAACTAGCTATCATCCACATTCCCAAGGGACGTTACTTTTTCCAGGAATAAAAAGTATCCAATGTGTTATTCCAAGTTAAAAACTGTATATGTGTCAAGTTTCATGAAAATCTGTTAAATAGTTTTTGCGTGGAAGAGTAAGAAACATATATCCATTCTCACAAAGTTCTGCATTAACATTTCTTTTTCTATTAATTAATTAAAATGGCTATTAGTATGTCATTGTTGCGATTAGATAAGAATGTATCGAGACACTGACTGTGCCAGAGAGTAGCAATGGTATCGTAAGTTACGTAT
Source organism: Habrosyne pyritoides (assembly GCA_907165245.1). Classification (NCBI taxonomy): domain Eukaryota; kingdom Metazoa; phylum Arthropoda; class Insecta; order Lepidoptera; family Drepanidae; genus Habrosyne; species Habrosyne pyritoides. The sequence goes on from OU015595.1 coordinate 684,852, forward strand.
ATAATTAGTAGTATATACGGTAAGTATATATAAGTTTTTTCATGGTGAAATCGCTTATTTCAAAGTGTTTTGCTTATTTTTCCCTAATACATTTTTTGGAGACATTTAGTTTACATAATAATATTTAATTAACAGTAACTAAATTTTACTGCCATATTTGTAAGACTTTTTCTAAATCGTGTGTAAAAAATATGAACAAATGTCTAACCAGAGAGTATTTCAATGATTTTAAGCGGCCTAGGGTACCTACTATAAACCTTGAATATTTCATATAAAAATGTTTCAGCTGATTTATTGAATTCTTAGAAACTTCTTTAATTCATGAGCGTGAGATGCATTGAATTCATGAAATGAATTGTAAAAAGGCCTCAAACATGAGTTGATTGCAGAATTCTCTTTATATTATTTTAATATTTTGGAGTCCCAGGGATTGAAGTTAAATTTTTGACTTACTTAGTCCATCCAGCATATAAAAAATAGTATTCTCTCAAAATTAGTACTCATACGATGAAAAATTGAAACAGGCAGGGTGTAACATTGCTTATTATGGCGGTATTATCGTGGGATTTCAAACCAGGACACTATTACAAAGTGAACAAAGCAATCATACCTTCATAGCTAGATTATTAAACCCCATAAAAGCAACGTTTTCAGTAACTTGCTACATTTGTAAAAAACAAAAGCTAGGCCAACAGAGAATACTCTATTATTGTATTGTCCATTAACAAACACTATCATAACTGATTCCTTTTGGGTTAAAACGATAATTTAACCTAAATCTAGTTGCACTTGATTTTAGCCTCTATTCCATTACGATAGAGTTGAAGTTCAGAAGATGTAGGATAGTTATAAACTTTATCAAAGGGCAAAGAGCTTAGCGGAGACGTTGTAGCAACAACTGCTTACATTTTACGTGCTATAAAATGTTACTGCGCAGAAAATGACCGTGGATTCTTTAGAAAAGCTAATGTGACTTGCTATTGGCACATATATTTTTAATCTGTTGGGATTAATAAAATAGGAATTTGAAAGGTTATAGAAGTGTTATAAATTAGCTGAGTTCTAGGATGTATAATTAATAGTTTTACGACACTAAAATAATTAAATTTCTAAAAAGTGACTCAGTGAATTTGATGAATGTACAATGTACATAAGGGTAAACATATTTTCTTTTTGAAATAGTTACAGTTCGAAGAATTTTAGTTCCTTTAACGCAAAATAAGGCTACAATGACTATTGAAGAGTTTGTTCGTAACAGAACGACGGATCCACAAGATTTGCACTGGGATAGCTTACCAGGAGGGGAAAGATACCTATGGGTTATATTTTATTCTATGAACCCGAAAGAAACCGCGGAGTAAAAGCCAGTAAAGGATAGTCAAGGTTTATTGGCAACTAATACAAAAACGAAATGTCTCGGTAACATTTATCAGTTAGACAGAGGGTTCTGCACCGTAAATTACACTAGCTCAATAGATTTTTGTCGTGACCTCCATGCTCTGTCTCTGTCACTAAATACGCAACCATGCGAAGGATCCGCTCTCCGACGCCTCGTTACGCCAACTCGCTAACGAAAATAGTATTAGCTTAATACCCCGTCCACCCCTCGCTCAAACTATCCGATAACCATTCAAAAAGGTGGGAAACTATCAAGACATGTTGTTTTTATCACAAATAAAGAACCAAATGTAAACTGCCTTACGAGAAGCTTAGGGGAATCTTTAATAAATATTTATAAGCAGTTCCCTTATTATTACTCAGTCTAGACTTGTTAAATTGTTCGCGGAAAATCGTTAATGATGTGGTACCTACTGTTACAACGGTAGGTGGAGCTAAATATCGGCTGGATTGATGTAAAATATTGCCGAAGATAAGCTGCGCTCTAAGGTTTCTCTCGGGTTCCCAAAATAAATATGGAATATACTTTACACACGATTTAATGAGGCCAAACTAAGGTATTCACAAAAAATTAATGATTGAATGAACTCACTTATAAATATGCAAAGCTCTGTTCGTGCACTTAAACATTTGTGACAGTCAGACATCATGTATCCTTTGTACACCTAAAGGGTTCTAAGGTACCCCTCATCAAATTTAACCAATTTTTTCAACCAATAGTTATCCCGTAAAGTATAAAATAGAGTCAGGCAAAAGTATATAGACGGATAGACAGACAGATTAATTTTTCAATTTCTGTATCCATATTTAATTAAAGTTCTAAAACACAAAGCCAGTGTAAAACTTTTGAATACTACCAAAACACGTTTCGCAGACCAAACGAAATAGCAACTCGTATAATAAAACAGCCAGTAAGCTGAACAAAGGTAACCGAAACAACCTTAACTTGTTTTAACTACTAAATGGTAGAACGCAGGAGTTTGTTCAGCAAATGAACAAAGTTGCATCTATCTAGGCTTGGAAGCGGCCATTTGTCAAAGTTCCCGTAAGTTCCATATCGGAAACCGGACGAAACAGAACTTGTGGACAAATTAGTATCACAACTATAGTTCCATTTGATTATCGTGGCAAAATTGTTTTAACATTTTTAATTATCAAGAGAAATTTTCAATTAGAGATTTACATTTGACCACAATTTCAACTTAGTGTATGATAAAATCAACAAAGGTGATAAGCAAAGAAAATTGGGCTTAACTTAAGTTACCAACCTTCTAAACCGCCGTTAGGGTCTGACCATTCATAAGTGCCTGGGCATTTTTCAATAAATATATTTAAATTCATTATTACATATTAGCTAATTGCAATCAGATCCGAGCGAACTAATTAGTGAGAACTATGAATTAATATATTGCATCACCAAAAATTTAATCATATTTTTAAAGGAGTTCATACGACGCGTATAACTTCTTTACGTATTATTGCTATGGTTTTCATCAATGAAACCTTTAAAAATTGAGGGCAACCGACTCTACTACTACGTTGCGAAAAAAAATCTTCAGAAATATTTTCATAGAACAATAAGCACAATAAACAAACGGTAAAGGTTCTTTTGATGTCTTTTGACACAAAAATGTTGCCATTGGATAATATTAAATACAGATTTCGGGAGTGTGAAATCTTTTGTATATAATGACTTGAACTGTTGACCTTGAGGTATAATAAGGCTAATTCACACTTGCGTCAGGAGTTAAGACGGGACGACGTCACCTATATTGCGCTTATATTTATAACATTACTTGCTTGCATTCTTGCCACGTTTTAATTGTGAGAAAAGTGGTTTGATGAAGCCCATTCAGAGATTTCAAGAATAACCTGCTAACTCTAACGAGGTACGATTGAGGAATCAAGACTTAATAAATTTGGTGCCCGGTTGATCAATGGTGCTCAATTACTTTGTAAAGTATATCAACACCAAATCTTTTACTTTACTAAATAAGGTATTTGTATTATTTGTTGGTAATTTAATCTATTTATAAAACTACAAGGAGCAGACTATGACAAAATGTCCATGTGCCTGTAATTTCATCGGCCTCGTTACATTTCTAACCCATACAAAATAATGATTTTGATTATACTTATCTAAACTGAACAACAAAATCAACAGTTATTTAATACTTCAACCCTATTTTCCCTCGAGTGTACCCGCACAGCCGCCCACATCCGGAACTTGTTTACCACGTCGCCTTCGTTCAGAGCCTTCCGGATAGCTCATTATAATACGCGCGTTAGAGTTAAATTTTGTTATTTCATTAACAAGTGTTTAACCTACTCTAATTTACGACCAAAATACATGTAATGCATATTTTATATCTTTCTGACAAATCACATTAGAAGTCAATCAAGTAAGTTTAAAAAATATGTAAAATTAAAAGTAATCTCTCTTTCAACTGCAAAGAACCGGTAAGAAACTCAGCAAGACACTTTTGTTTATTTAGTAGTCCTAATCAAACAGTAGTAGTGTAATTTAGATTTTTTTTAGATTAAACATTGTTAACGTCTATAGAAATTATTTATATCTAAATCAATTTGTTTTTAATCAGCCCAACGAGCCTCAACATCGAAACAGTACCACACTGTTTCCTATTTTCCGAAGAATTTCGTCTTCCGAATTCTATAACATTCCAAAAGAAAACAGAGATTATCTTACACCATAGTAATATAAGCCGCTAAGCAATGTAATAAGAGAATGTACTTATATCTCTATTTCGGCGAAAGTTGAGTAATAAGTGAGCCATGACAGATAATGAATACCTCAACAAACAAGATCCGGAATTACTTATGGAATACTTACTACTTTGGTTGAAATGAAGTACAATCAGCAACATAATACATTTACGCTATTAATATACTAATATAAAAAAGGCTTTGTATATTAACTCTCCATATTACAGATAATTGTAGTGCTTTGTAAATTTGAATCTATTATGCTACATATCTTGCTGACTGTACATTTGTACATACACCCTTTTCCTACATAGAAAAGAGGTCGGGTTAGAATAAAACTAAGTTATTCGAGGAGGGAAGTAATTTGGTATAACTGATGAAGGTATTATAGTTCCTAACTCTTCGGTTGCGCTGCCCTGGATTCGGATCCGAAAGATATATTTTAAGAAAAATTCAATGCATGGAAATCAAAGATATTTATTTTAGTAATAGTAGGTCAAACGGTCATCATTATCAGAGTAACTAAATGTGGCGACATCTATGAACACGCCTACAATCCTTCACCGCCCGCACCACAGTGATGTGGCGACATCTTTGAACGAGTAGAAACACGCGAGAATCCTACATCGCACTATCAAGATTCTCTCAGGATTTGACATATATACAAGCATCCAACATCAACAGTTGGACCGCGGTCCCCAGGCATGATCACCTAGCCTAGACCTTCCCTTTTTACATGGAGGAGTCTCATACCTTGCTCCTCCATACTAAACTTAACTAGAGACTAAGTTCGAGGTCTAATTTCCTGGTTGGACTTGATGTCTTAACATTTGCCGATTTGGACCACATTTTGCGTTATCCACAGCTTGATACATAGTGAGGGGCCAGCTGCCTGTCACGCCACCCAACACAAATATTTGTGTGCATGAACATGTCAGTTTGTTCTGTGTCTGGGTGTAAATATCTATACAGGTAAACGAAGGACAACTAGTAGTATTACAATAATCAGGTTTCCATAGTAGCAGCTATGCTTAGTTTGAGATCAGATGGCCGTGTGTAAAGGTCCGAGGATATTTATTTTTTAGTAGTGATACTGGCAGATCTGAGAAAAAGCGTCAAGATTTCTACAAAAGGCTTCTATATTTCCAAAGCACAAAAATACTTACTGTTATTAAATTGTATCTGTCTCCGTCCATTGACTGCACAAAAAACTATGAAGGCCCAATGCAGAAGAGATGCAAGAAATTAAAATTCATTTCTCAAAGAAAAAATGTGCAAGCAAGAATGAACAAGCTATCAAAAATAAAAACACGGCTAACAAAACTTCGAAATTCATTAAGGACTCGATGAAATATACGATTGACTGAGCATCGCCTTTGTTATTAGTACCAAGGATCACTGACATAAATGAAACATTGCATTTTCATTGTCAGTTTTCTTGTTGGACAGTCGAATAGTATTTTAATACATCTTCTTTTTTACCTGACGACTCATCCTTGGGTCATACCTACTATCAGGAAATGTTTTATAGTTGTGCGTGCGAAAGAGACATAAAGCATACTTCTGTTTCCAATATAAGGATTTGAACCGTTTTTTTTTTTCGCCATTTTTAGATAAAGTCCTACGGTTTATGTAATCATCAAAAACACAGAGAGCTCGAGACGATTAAAATACGCTATTTCAGTGGATGGTTACTCTTACATAACAGCTATGATCTAAAATAGTTACATAAGGGTTTATCTATAGTATATTATTAGACCAGACCTATTTGGAGACAGAAAAAATACAGGGAGGAAAATAACGAAAAAATATATCTTGGCGAAATGTTACACCATACAAAATGTTTGTTTTAGATCATATATTCTCGGGAATGTTATCAATCCCGGGCCACACGTATCGTATTTACTGCCAGCAGCCTAATTGATCGCAATCTAAAAACAATGAATCTATTATTTAAAAATGAAATAATGTATGCTTTTGTAGATAAATGCTTTCATTACATCTGTATTTTACTTATTAGTTCTGATAGTATGAAGTTTTGTATACTCACTGTAAGTACTTTGTCGCGACAAGTATCCGACCAGTCTTATCGAACGTAAAAAAATTCAATAACTTCAAGAATTTGCTTATTAAAGGTTCGCTATTCATTTTTGAGGGACATATATTTTTACTTTACAGTTTATTAATTGGAAATTCTTTAATAATAACATTTTAATATTAAGTAATATTAACTTTGGCCACGCACTACTCCGTCTCGATATCAGTGATACTATGCAATTAGCCATTTAAGTAAAACAATATACGATACATACATTTCCGTACCAACATAGTAAGTTAGTTAATATCTGATAAGACTTAGGTATTGAAGTAAAAGGGTCTAACTAAATAACGTTTAAGTACTGAAAATTTACTAACTTCCAACTAACCAATATTCTGATTGAATATCCGGCTGACTAGCACCAACCCTTATTTGATTATGATACCAATATCATAAGGTTGGAGTTCCGCTGACAAAGTTGTAATTTAAAATTTATCAATCAACTTATTCCTCTGCATACTCATTATATTCTATATACGTATGATACAAGAACACATATAAACAGCAGTAACATCAAAACAAAAAGATGTTAATATTAGCTTGCCCAACCCAGGAATTGACTCCGGGACTCTTAGTCACTGGCCGAGTTTAATCGACCACTGAGGCGATCATTTTTTAACTTAATCATTTCATGGTTTTTGTTTTAAAGTTATTCAACCAATCTCAACAATTTTATTTTCTCATTTGAATTTTTGAAAAGTCATTTTAATTATTTAATTATAAAATAAGGTACACTTCAATGATTTTTGAGCTGCAATCAATAATTTACTATAATTTGATAATTTTCCTTAATCTATCATATCAATCACCGCTCTCAATGAGACCGCAGTCCTTCCCGCAACCAATCCCAGCACTGATGAAGTGGTTGAGTGCCACTCATTACAGGGTTGACAACACATCCATAACTTTAATCAAAATACGGATTCCGGTTCGTATTCTGATGTGACCTTGATTTTCAGTAGTATACTACTGCGTAGATTTGTGTGGAAACTGAATGGAAATCACGTTCATTCCCAAGGGAGACAAATCGCACCTAACGCGACTTTACGAGGTTTTATTTATATGTTAATGCCGTAGGTAAGTTTAGTAGGCTTTTGAACGTAATAACGTTGAAGATTAGTTATATATGCGCGCCGATTATTCCCCAAGAGGGATGTAGTAATGTTATTACTGAGACCATATTCTACTGAAGATATTTTAATTCCCGACGTGACATGCGAGGAGCTTTGATACCTTTGTCCGACCTAAAAACGAAACCTAGGACCTCACTAGCCGAGCGTTTTACTATTATATTAAATACAAAATCCATACATATAGAAAAGGTTTAATCAATTACTTTACAAAAGGATTATATCTACAAAATTTCACATGTATATGCCTTATAAACTAGCACAACGAAAGTGTATTCATTTGACTTTCGATTTACTCGTCAAGTGTCCCATTCCATAACGACTTCTAGAGTACCCCTATATTTTTTACTCGAATAAGTAAATGGCTTCAAAGTAGGATAAGTACATAGAAAATTACTTGAAGAGGTACTAAAGATATAGTAATAAACAGTGAGGTGGCTGAGGAGAGACATCGTCAGGAATATACGATAAAAACGATATTTTTATAACATCGTCAAATCACATCAAGTTACGTTGTAAAAGATTCCTTCAAACGTAGGTGTGCCAACCAGTGCAATAAAAACTTGTACAATTTGGAGTTCCGTCGGAATGATAAGGAAATAAACCTCGTTTTTTCATCTCTAGCTATTTAGAACTACAATATAATTTGTTTATTCTACTTGAATTAGGACCACGACGAGCGAATGCTTGGTAATAAAATAAATCAAATAATCGAGCAAAGAGATGAACAGCGTATAGCTGTGTTTCCAATACAAACCTTCATCAAGCCGGCGCTTCGGATCTCTCACGTAATTTCGTAGTTAACGAGAGAGACAGATATAGTAGGTTTCAATCGGTATGTTCCATCACTGGCACATGAGAAGCCAGCTCCCTGCTAAGCTGAGTGTTTTACCTTCAATCATCATTACTTCCCAAAGCGTCTTTCATTGAAAACCTAAGTTGAAATAGGTTGTGACGTCAATTCTTAGTGAATTCCTGCACGGTATATACAAGCATTATGCGACCAACGTTACAATTTTATAATACTGTAACTTTCGTGTTATTAATACCATGTTATTGTAATATAAGGCTGTCTGGATCGAGGAACTGTGTGGGTAGCTTTATGCGCCCATGCCACAGCCTTCGTGGATTATATGTCGTATCATCTGATTAATCTCTCTTTAGAATAAGTTTTTCATTTCGATAAAAATATATTTGTTATTACAAACATTTTTAATCAAGCATGGAGGAGGAGTTTCCTGGCGTCTTTGAGAACTTATTTAATTCAGTAGATTTCAAACAATCAATGCATTTAATACGTTTTCCACGACTGGTGAATTAACTAATTAATTTCACTTAAATCCATCAATAGACATGTCACATTCAATCGAATAAAAACAATTGTTACTGAAATTGAGTCTTATCTTGAGCAATTTGCACCAAAACTAAAAACTAGTTTTAGAGAAACCAAAGTCTGCCTTTATGATTTAGTTCAATTCGACGAGTGTCCAAAAATAATCGATAATCCCCAACTATAGTAGGTATATACCAAACTATTAATTCAATCCGCAAATGAGAATTGATAAATCCAAATATCGGACATAGCATAGAACAAACACTCGCGTTAATTTTATAATTAATTAAAACCACTTCACTCTCTCAATTCACCACAATATATATTGAAATTGAAAACCGTCTAGATTAAGTCCGTCTATTTTGCAATGAATCCTTCTGAAGTGCCTACAATTAATATGCACAGTTAAACGGGTTTATTTGTTTTGCCAATTGAGATCATCAATATGCGGTATGACATTTGATTACACTTCATCATTCATATTTTTCTGTCACGAGTGCGACTGGAGCTAAAACAATCCATTTATAATAATTCTATGGCGGCGCATCGTGTCGCACTTACACGCAATCCTTTGTAAACCGTACAAGTGACGTCATTTACCATTCAAAATCATCTTTAGAACATCACAACTTTATTGCTTATCTATACTAATATTAAAAAGCGGAAAGATTTGTATGTATGTATGTTTGTTAATCTTTCACGCCAAAACTATTAAACGGATATGGATGAACCTTGGCAAGTAGATAGAGCATATCCTGGAATAACATATAGGCTACTTTTTATCCCTCGGGATCGCGGGTAATACCGCGGGGGACAGCTAGTGCCTATACAAAATGGGAAATGAAATTATGGTCGAGTTTAATTTTGAAATATATATTTATACTAGCGACGCTCCCCGGCTTCACCTGCTTGGCATAAATCCTAATTCGGGAAGAAACATTTTAAAAGACGGCCAAAAAGATATAAACGGACAAAATGGAGGATAGAAATAGTGACTTTGTTTTATACTATTTAGAAAAGATTAGAGAAGATTAGAGAAGCTAGAATGATAAAACGTTATCAATTACTGACCCTTGCGCGATAGTGGCTGCCTACTACCTATAAGTAGTCCATGCGTCATATTACGACTATTATTCAATTGAGTTGGATCACACTTACTTAGGGTACCTTGAAAAAGGTTTCGTAACTGTACCCTTGTCATTTGTACCTAGCTATGGGTTGATTATGCGATAGCTGAGTGGGATGGGTAGTTATTTAGTGGCGCAACATTCATGAACAATAATTATTTGTATAAGTATTTAAACGGCACTAGGAAAATAGGTATTTTTCTTTATAATGAAAATTCTTCCGATGTTATCTTCAAATTCATATTCGTAAAAAAAATTACAATATAATTTCTTATTATATAATGAGTTTTTCAGAAGAACTACTGCCACCATGCCTCTTTCCGCTGTGAAGCAGTTATGCACTTGTATTACTGTGTTGTGGTTGGTAAGTTAAGAGGGCTTTTAAAGATAAGTAACTTCATGTCTCGGGGTCAACAACGCATTAGCGATCACCTGGTATCGCAAATGTTAAATAGGCTGAGGTGACCACTAACCATCAGGGCAGTTTGTGAATTAAAGACAATAAATATTTGTTATTATATTCTAGCAAAACGCGATATTGCCCAGGAAGTATGCTAAAATTATGTGCTAAATAATATAACTTTGTATTTCTCCTGCGGGGAATTGTAGTCAACAGTAGGAACGTGGGTTTTACAGCATATTCCAGAAGGGTCAACCTCGATTAAAAAACAAAAACATGTCTAGACAACATATAGATATTGTGTAAAATTTAAGCTTAATAGCTTAAATGTCAGATAAATAATATACCTAAGAAAATATAATACTATTCATTCAATTCAATTTATATATAATTCAAAAAAGTAAATATAATTAACTTTACTGACTTACCGAAATGCTGCTGTATCTAAAAATCAAACCACGTAATAAAGAAATGCATTACAAAATCTTAAGCTTCAGAAGATGCTATTTTTAATTTCATTCGTTGATTTGTTTTCGAAGCCGTCGTCTGTAATAGCGTTTTATACTCGACGATTTTCGTAATTCGATAAAATTATGTAATTTTAATAAATGATGAAGCAGATATTCAAATCTTACTCATTTTTCGTGATAATAAACCTAAAAGCAATCAAGAAACTTTGTGACACGAAGAATGGCTGTAAAAACTAAATTGTTCAGCCTAGCTAAAAGTCTGAAAAAATACATGTAATATTATAGAAAATGGTTTAATTATATAAATTACGAGCAGAGACGTTGCTTGTTAAAAAAAATAAAAAATGACCGCCGAAGGCTGTTTAAACTGGAGTTAAAAAATAATGGCCCTTAAAAAAAAATATTCTGTGACAGTTACGGCAAAACTAGCATATTTTTGCAAAACTTAGGTAGTTAATAAAATATTTGTTTATCTTTCGTACAATTATAAAATATATACAGATTTTTATAAAATAGAAAAATATTCCTTTTAAACTGAAAATTCGAATCATCTCCATAAATAAAATATACCCCAATAAACATTGTCTGCTCGCCGAGAACTGTATACAACACAGACGGGCAAAAATGACGTCCTCATAAAAAAAATAACACCCCCATAAAAACGTAATAAAAAAAGTACTCACGGACAAATATGTTGGACATCAGCGTAGCGGGCAAACAGAACACGATGACCAGGATATCAGCGACCGCCAGGTTCACGATGAAGAAGTTGGTAACAGTTCTCATTCGCGGCGAACGGTACACCACGGCAATCACGAAGCAGTTCCCGACGAGACCCACTATGAAAACGACGAGGTATGCCGCGCAGTACACCGCCGTCATCGCACCGCTGTGTCTATACATGAACTCGTCAGATATCACACCTAAATCGGACCTGTTCATCGTTATGTTAAACCGCATCGGGTGATGGCGGTCCAGAGCACCGTCCAGGTGAGTCGACAGAGGCTCCATGTCCGGCAGCACACTGTTCTCAGCAATGAAGTTATTGTTCATCACCTCCATCATAGAGTTCGAAAGTAAATCAACCACGTTATGATTCTTCGGATGAGTCTCTCTCAGGTGAGAGTGATTGTGATGACGCCAGTGATGACGGGCCGGATTCTGTGTCGAATAGTTCAAAAAGTCCGTCGCATCCTCCGTGAACAAATCACTCGAGGGTATTCTCAGTGGAGCCATAATTCAAATGTTCATTTCCGAAACACTTAAAAACTGGTCAATTTTAATATTCAATAGCACGTCACAATTGATTCGTCCATTGGTTCACACCAAACGTGAGCAAAGTAAAAAGTTCAGCGATTAAATAAATTTCCAACAGTTCATTAGAAAAGTATGAAAAGTTCCGTAGTGGCGGCGCGATGGCTCGTAGCGGGTCTACGTGCGTTGTCGGCGGCGGTCGCGCGCCGTCTGCTCGTAGAGGCTCTACGAACCTCGTAGGCACAATACAGGCCTGCGATATCGACGCATGTGCATTTCGATACTTGCCCACACAAATGGCCATGCACTTCCTGAATGAATCTGATCGCGTAGGAAATAAGACAGAAAATACGCTACATCGAAATACTAACAACTTTTCTGGAAAATTGGAAGGTCGTGGAAATGCATCGGGAGGCCGGAAACGTTTGCATTTCATGAATTTTAATTGCAGTGGAGAGTGCAAACTAGTAGATGCGTTATATAAATGGGAATGAAAATTTTTATCTTTATCGAGGTTTTGTGACGAAAGTAAACCGCAAGTATAATCTATTGGCTTTGTAACCTAAATAGAAGTCTAGACTCTAAAAATAGACGTGAAAACGTTATAAAAAAAAATTGTAATCAAGAATTTGATTGACAAAGGTAAAAAAACGTCTTTGAAACTGTATGAGTGAAAATTATAATATATTTTTATGAAAATTTTCATACAGCTATAAGATACGTTCCGACCAAATTTCAGCCGTTTTGTCGTAAAATGGTTACACATAGACAGAGTAACTTTCGCATTTTTATTATAATATTAATGTGAACACCATAAAATAATAACGATCGAAATTAAAAAGTATTATTATGGTTTATTAAACGTTATATAATATGGCTTGGTGGTTAGAGACCTGCCAAACCGAAGGTCGCGGGTTCGATTCCCACCCAGGACAAACATTTGTGTGCATGAACATGTCTGTTTGTTCTGTGTCTGGGTGTAAATATCTATATAAGTATGTATTTAATAAGTAGTATATGTATTATATCAGTTACCTGGTAGCCATACTACAAGCAGTACACTCTGCTTAACTTGAGATCAGGTAACCATGTGTGAAGAATATCTTGGGATTAAAAAATCTACATCAATTTTGGCAAAACAAGAAGGTACAGGAAAGGAATAGTAAATCGTACATACGTGTGACTTAAAAAGTCGATTATTGCACTGAGTAGCGAGAGCGCTAAACGCCTTTTAGTATTCAATATCTACTGTCAAACATAACATCTTTTCGAATAGTTTTTATTTAGTATCTGCAACATAAGATTGACCTAGTACGGGCTAAGGATAATAGTTCATTATTAGGCACTGTGTTAACAATAAACTTAAAATAATGTAGCTTTACTTTTTTTTACTATTTTTAATCGCCTATCAAATTCTAATTTAAACTCTCGACTAACAAATAACCTGCCAAGCTATCAGGAACGTGATTGCAGTAATATTGTCACAATAAAACAGTTATTTACTCTCCCCGTGTAAAGTGATCAATGTAAATAATGCTACAGACGACGCCGAGCAACGCAATCCTAATAAAACTATGCAAATACACTCGAATAAACAATTTTTATTTCCCATACACACTACGAGCCAGCATTAAACTATCCTCTGAGGGGATATCGTATTAAAATCGTAAACACCATCTTAAAGTTAAAATTTTCTTTATTAATACCAACCCTGGAGAGAGATCGTAAAATTTTAGTGTTCCTAGAATGCTTCTATGTCCTAAGCTACAAATTATCATGCAGAACATGGATATAAAATATAAAGTTTAATATTTTATGTAGCTTTTGTTTTCACTTATCAGTTCTTATCCGGAAAATTGAAAATACAAATCCTGAGTCATTTCTTATAACTCACGGCCATCTTATCCACAAACTTAAAAGCTACTATGACAACCAGACTTCTGATATACTAGTTCATAATTATAAACGAATTGTGTATTTTTTTACATATTGTTGGAAATTACCGAACTCAAGATTAAGTATAACCACGTTTATTCACGGATAGTACAAGAAAGAACAGTTGACAAAGCCGGATATATGCACACAAGCGCCATAAATGGTGAAAGTAAAAAGTTTCGTTTAGAAATTAATGTTTACTATTTCAACATATATTGTATAGCCAGAAAACACAGACATGTTCATGCTCATAAACAATTGTCCTAGATGGGAATCGAACCCGCATAACGGTGGTAGCTGTAGTACGTTCCTGAGAGGTAAGGAAATTACTAACGCCAGCTGGATCTCCAATTTACTATTCGTAGTTAGATATGTAAACGTTCATTCGATTCCCACCGATACTTAAGCATACTAATAGAACGTCTGAGTGACAAAACTGTTCGCCGCTAAGCACCTATCGATGTGTTCCAGGCTTCCAGCAGCTGCACTTAATGGACCAGTTCCATATAAGCTTCGTGTACTTATCGCCTTACTATAAAATTTGATTTTCATTTTCTTACATGTTGACAATATGAAAATGTAAAACATTGGATGATTGTGATTCGATCACGCATAGAGTCCTAAATTAAATCTGGCCCCCTAATTTGCCTTATCCTGTAAAAAAATAAAATCCCTCGGAAACGGGGTGACCACGGGAGCAAGTAATAAAAATAACCACAAAGTTATTTTAAATATCTACCAAGGGCTCTTAAGCTAAAGATAGCTTAGTGCTTAGAAAGAGAATGTGACTGCCACGTCACAGGTCGTGGGTCGATTTCCACCCAGGACAATATTGTATGCATGAACATGTTTGTATGTTCTGTTTCTGGGTGTTAATACCTATAGATATAGAGATGTATTTAGAAGGAAAAAATAATAGTGTAGGTAGTATACAGTCATCTGGTTTCATAGTACAAGCTCTACTTATTATAGGGTCAGATTGCCGTGGGTTAAGAATGTCCCAGGATATTGATATAATGCAGTTTTTTTTTTTTTTTTTATACGACGTGGGCCGACAAACAAGCGGACGGTCCACCTGATGGTAAGTGGTCACCGCCGCCTATGGACATTTGCAACACTAGGGGCATCGCCAATGCGTTGTCGACCCTGAGACGTGAAGTTGTTAAGTCTCATGTGCCTTTAATTTCATCGGCCCCCTTACCTTTCTAACCGAAACACAGTAATACAATTGCACTACTGCTTCACGGAGGAAATGGGTAGTACTTCCCCGGACGAACTCTGCACTAAGAGCTCTACTACTCAAAGCAGTTGTTTTTAAACGATATTATTATCAAATACCTCCGTCATACAACAACGTGGGAGGACTGGGAAGGCTGGCATTTACTAAGAATGCACAAAGAGGTGCAAGCTAGCGCTGCATTCTTGTGGGGGATCTTCGACGATATATCGGGGATTGAGGAATGTCATCCGAGCTAGCAATTAATCTACATTCATAATATCGTTAAAAATATGTTAATGATCATCGGTTTTATTGTTAGCAGCGATCACAAATTGACTTATGGGATGATTATAAAGAAAACGATAAAATAGCAGGTATTTTTCAGTTTCTTAGAGAATGACTTTATGCTATTGTAAACCACTGTGCAACGTGAACAGAGCGCGTGGTCATGGGTATAGATATAGTTTTAGTACTTGCGATCAAACAAAAGCCTACACATAAACACATAGCAAGTGCTGATGTGATTAATGCGTACAGAGCACTAGCGTACTACTCGCACCCTCACGACTTGCTTCACGGTCTGAAATAATGTAGGAGACACGAAGCCCTTCTCCTTTCTGTACATAGTATGGGCAGCGTATAATAGGCATATTATTCAGGCAGGTATGGGATTTCGTTTATTTGATAGCTTCAGCCATACTCGTTGCTCGCCTGGTAAGGTCACATGACCTACCATATTTAAATACCCTCATGTCCGCTCTCTATGTTAGTAAAACGATCGAAGAAGGTTTAAAAATTCTATATGCATGTTGTAGACCAATAAAATATCACCTTATAAATAGCAACTACTAAAATTGTGGTAAGTGCTGCGAATGTTTGATGATGACATAAAATATATGGAGTTGATGCAGTAATGTAAATATGAAGTTAGTACCTACTTTCCATTTAAAATCATAGCCAGGGCGAACTAAATTAAGTTGGATTCATGGAACTGTTTTAACGACTAACTACAGAATCATTAAGAGAAATCACGTTTTCGTTTTACTAAAAACTAGTAACCGAAGACTTACGGAGTAGTTTCTAATTAAGTGTTTTTCATTAGGAAATGGTTTATTAGGTCAATATAAAAACTTGATAGCAAGACACGTGCTCCCGATCCGGCGAGTGATTGAATTGAGTTTACGTTGATTTCTCGTCACCGCGCGCCGCCGCCGCTCCGTTGCACTGTCGGGTTTGAGGCTTGCGCAATTATTATTTCTGATTGAATATATAAATGGTGTATTAACTCGATTTTTCAGCGGCAGCTACTACTAATAACTTGAACTGCGAAGCAAAAATACCCTGGTAATTTTATAATATATTTTTTGCCCATAATAGAGACAAATTATAGGCAGATATTCCTTTTAATTCGAAGTTAGCTTAGTCAGTAATCCGTGTGTGTGATGAATGTCCCGAAATATATTCATTATTGGTCGGGCCGGTTGGCGAAGTGGTTAGATAGTGACTGCCAAGTCGCAGGACGTGGTTTCGTTTGTATATCTGTGGCTAGATCAGTTTTTTGATTAGTATTAAATATATTAAATTAATAGCTTAATTTAGGATCACATAGCCAAGTTTTATACAAATATACCTGGTACGGATTTTTTTTGTATTTTATTATATCAATTTAAATTCCCCACTCCCCAGTAATACAACGCACCCTAAGCTGCACGCAAATGTGCGCTTGGTCACGCGGCAGATCACGCTCGCCGCGTACTTACACTACGCTGCGCCCGGCCTATTTCACGCTAATTAATAACCTACACACTCTGGACAGCTGGAGTCACTTAGGATTTGAACGCTATCATTATCTGGTGTTATTTTATCTATTATGAATGTCAATTTAAGTTGGTTTTAATGTAATGTTGTGTGTTGCTTTGAATAAATGTATTTTCTTATTTCTTTCTATTTCTACTCTGGCAACTCGAATTATTATTTTTACGAGTGGTCAAAGTTAAGGTGAGGTCATTATGTACATAAACTTTATCATAACGATAATGCTTACAAAGTTCCTCTTCACATATTTATCTAAGTATAGATTTTTTAAATAAAAGATTATGGAAATTTATGTTTTTTTCATTAAGCCTTTATTTGAGTTTCTATGGATGAAAATAAAACCTATGGATGTAAATTAATAATCTATATATATAAAAATGAATCCCTATTTCCCTTGGTCATGGCATCACGCATAGACGGCTGGGCGGATTTCGCTAATTCTTTTTTTGTTGTGTTTGTAATTGTCAGGAGATGGTTCTTATAAACGGAAAAAATAAGAAAGTTGCACGGAAAATTAGAAAATTTAACCACTTTACTAGCGCTTTTGACAAGATAAACATTTATTATTGTCAGTCGTTTGACAGCTAGAGGTATTGACAGAATGCGCGCTGCAAATATCGTTTAAAATAGAGGCCATGAGATATTCGGAATAGTCGGAATTATATTGATAAAATAATTAATTTATAATTTTTATTATTGCACATTTCACAGTGGATTAAATCGGATGATTCGCATTCAATATTCATTGTTAAGACAGGACAACGTCTGTCGGGTCAGCTAGTATTATATTATTTTTCGGGGAATTAAAATTCAAATCATTAATTAAGATCCTTGAAGAGTGGTGATGGGTGTAGATGGAATAAGACTCAAATGCCGAAAAACCTACAGTGCAGGCTAGACTTAAATGTAATGTATTTTAGAAGTCATGTCAAATTTAAACAAACATTCTTATAATATTAATCAAAAATAAGTTATAAGTTTCACACACAATGGTTACATAACGGTGAATAATACGAATATTTCAGTAACGGCGTGGAATAAGTAGGACCTGTAAAAATAAACTGCAGTCTAGGTCACCCTTCAGAACTAACTCTGCCTGGTAATTATTATTATAGAGCTAGGTTCGCAAATAGAAGCCCACGCCAGTGATATTTGAATGTCAAATTGTTTGCAGAGTAGTAATAGTGTTTTAATAATACAGAACAAAAACTATTTTAAATTGAAAGGCAGATATAAAATTATTATCAATGTAATCACAAACAGTAACAACATGATACCTAATACCTCGTAATAGAGCTCGAGGCCGGTGGTTATAGGTTCGATACCCAAGTCAGAGAAGGTAGAATTAACGTTACATTGATCGATTTCCTGTAGCCCTGGGCCTGGTAATATGCCTGAGAGACGGCGACCATGCTCACGATATGTCACGATGGGACGTAAAATATTTGATTTTATCTCTACTCTTCTATTATTTCTACCTCTTCGAAGATTATGGAAGGAAAGACATTATCACATTTAAAAACTGCATAATACAAAATGCGGTAAAGTCAGAAATATTAAGAATATCCTAAAGTACTTTCCTCGGAAAATTCTGATGGTTCTTTCAAAGAGTTGGCTCAGAGAAGCTCAGGAATCGTGACGGTCTGGAATGAGCAGCGAGTGATGCGCTGCACAAAGATCCAGTGACCTAAAAAAAGAGACGAATAAATATGCTTTCCGATCGTTTATACGAAAATTCTTGGCCAAGGACAATCGTAAATTACTGCGATACATCAAATCTGAGGATATCCTGAGACAGTTTGATCTGTGCCTTGATATTAAATCATTTAAGATGGTAAACAAGTGACACGTTTTGTTATATTTAGCGTTTATGAAACCTTGGTTGTTTAACTGATATGTAGCGTGCAAAGAGTACGCATCACTGGCCGACACACATGTCAGTTAGATCTGCCATCTTTCTATTGTGCACAATGTGTTCAGACATAAAATATTAAAGATTATACAATATATTACGGACTGTTATTCGCTACATATTCTTTGTGATAACTTCAGTAAATTTGACCTTCATAAGTGCCCTTCTAGAGCCCAGTGAATAAAGGCTCTAAATATATATATGTAACCGGCCAAACCCGATTTTAGGACAAACTAGTTTTGCCTAGGCTAAACTAGTTCTTCCTATATGCGATAGGATTAACTAGTATAGCCTAGTCCAAACTGGTTCATCCTAAGCCCGATAGGATAAACCAGTTTAGGCTAGGCCAAACTAGTTGATCCTGATATAAATACGCACACCCCAGGATAAACTGGTACGGCCTAGTCTAAACATTAAAGTATACCCAAAACAATAATAATTAGTAATAATAATAACTTTTTATAGCCAGAAAAATTTATTAAATTAACACAAGAGATAGTACAGAGCACAAGATATCCTTCCAACTTGTATTTTGGGGCTCAGGGAATGCGATTCACCAGTATCGATTTGTTCTGAATTAACAATTAAGATTTTCATGAATTTATTGCATAAAGCAGAAAGTGTGAACACACAATGTTGTTATTATTTACTTAAAAACAAAAACTTTAAATTTTGTGTGAAACATAAAAAAAAAGAAATCTGGGTTAAAAAGAGCAGAAAAAATTAGAATTATTACAGCTAGACGTGGTCTATATTAAGTTTTCTTTGTCACTGTAGGAATAGTCTAAGATCCGGCTGCAGAATCAGTGCACTCATCGAGTGTTTGCTAAAAACATTTTTTATGCAGATTTTTAATTAGGAGAATATATATCTAGGTTGCCTATCAAAATGTGGCCGCTAGTATTATTAATTAAATTATTGTTGATTGATTTTTCGGAAAAAATCAATCATTTGTTTTTCTAAAAAAATATCGTCCACTTCACGGCAATATATATAAAGACTCTGAAAAATCACGGTTGCCGTTGCGCACGTGACCGCACCTCTTTGCAGCCAGGTGTAAGCAGGTATAATTTTGATACATTCACTCATCATGTATATTTCTCAGTTATATACTTAATTAAAGCTATTTTTTTCTGTGCATTATGATATACGGTTGCTTTATTAAATCTGGCCGCAAATAAGGGTTGCTGGCTTTTTTTTTTTTTGAAAACTTGAGTGCATTTGACTAGATCTCACCTGATGGAAAGTGACGATGCAGTCGAGGATGGTACACGCGAACTCAAGTAATGCCTATTCACTCTTGCCTTAAAGACTCCGAGATTGTATGAATCGGGAAAAATTGACGCCGGCAATGAGTTCCACTCCTTTGCTGTCCCCATAATGAAAGAGGAAGCAAAACGCTTCGTGCGGATAAACGGAATATAAACAACAAAAGGATGGAACGCCAGTCAGCGCCTAGTCGCCCGCAAGTGAAACGGAGCAGGGGGTATGAGGTCGTGTAACTCCTGCGCACACTCTCCGAAATGAATCCGGTAAAACACCGATAGGCAGGCAACTTTGCAGCGATGCTCAAGATTTTGAAGCTTACTCGAGACTAACTCGACGTCGCCTATGAGTCTCCTTGCTCGGCGATCTATGGCATCCAGGGCTTCTAGCTGGTAGCGGGCTGATCCATCCCAAAGATGAGAACAGTACTCAACACAGGAGCGGACCTGAGCCTGGTATAGAGTAAGAAGCTGTCCAGGTGGGAAGTACTTTCTCACCTTAGAGAGGCTGTTAAAGATTGTAAATATTAAAGGTAGAGTGAAAGAGAGCTAGCGCGTAACATCACAGACGAGGATAGCAATTGCCAGCTGTACGACGCTTTGAAGCCTTTGCGCATGCGTCGGGTGCTAGTGTTCTCAACTGAACAGCTGTGGCATATTTATTCTAAGTTTTAGAGTTCGTGCTACACAACCTTATATACATTGTTGTTTTTTTTTGCACATCCAAAAATAATTGAATTAATTGACGTTAAATAAAATTGATAAATATGAAGGCGTGCTTTCTGTGTGATAAGAGATGCATTGTGCTTGACTTTGATAATGCATCATTTAAAAAGTGCTCGCTGATGTTATTGTTTCGTCGAGAGGAAAAATATTAATATCAGGACATTTTATTTACAATTGATTTTGGATTATGCATGCGCAAAGGCGTCAAAGCGTCGTACAGCTGGCAATTGCTATCCTCGTCTAACTAGTGATGTTACGCGCTAGCTCTCTTTCACTCTACCTTTAATATTTACAATCTTTAACAGCCGGCAACCCTTATTTGCGGCCAGATTTAATAAAGCAACCGTATATCATAATGCGCAGAAAAAAATAGCTTTAATTAAGTATATAACTGAGAAATATACATGATGAGTGTATAATTTCGAGTAGTAGAGCTCTTAGTGCAGAGTTCGTCGGGGGAAGTACTACCACCTTACCCATTTCTGCCGTGAAGCAGTAGTGCACTTGTGTTACTGTGTTTCGGTTAGAAAGGTAAGGGGGCCGATGAAATTACAGGCACATGAGACTTAACAACTTCACGTCTCAGGGTCGACAACGCATTGGCGATGCCCCTAGTGTTGCAAATGTCCATAGGCGGTGGTGACCACTTACCATCAGGTGGACCGTTCGCTTGTATGTCTGCTATGTTGTGGTATAAAAAAAAAAAAAAAAAAAAAATGTATCAAAATCATACCTGTTTACACCTGGCTGCAAAGAGGTGCGGTCACGTGCGCAACGGCAATCGTGATTTTTCAGTCTTTATATAATATTGTTAGAAGAATAGTGAGAACACGTCATCATGGAAGGGATGGCTAGTAGTGGTGGTGTCGTCAAGTCTATATAAGCCTGCGCGCGCTTCATTCGCTACCTCAAACCCCGATCCGAGCCCACCAGTTATCGTCCCATAAGTCTACTCAATGTTTTGGGTAAGATTTATGAGAGACTCGTTTATCTCAGACTTAAAGCATATGCCGATGCTAATAGACTCATTCCCGACGAGCAGTTTCGTTTTCGAACCAAACACTCTTGTGTTCAACAAGTCCATAGAATCGTTGAACACATCTCTAGTAAATTCCAAACCAGTATATTGACAGGCGCGCTCTTCTTCGACGTGGCGAAAGCGTTTGACAAAGTGTGGCACGACGGCTTAATTTTTAAGCTTTACTCAATGGGAGTGCCACCGAGGCTCGTTATCATCTTGCGAGACTTCTTGTCGAATCGTCACTTTCGCTACCGAGTCGAGGGGCGCGTCCTGTCAACACCATATCCCATTCGCGCCGGAGTCCCGCAGGGTTCGGTGTTGTCACCCCTGTTGTTTGCGCTCTATACGAGCGACATGCCCAGGACCAGTGACACTCACTTGGCCCTGTTCGCGGACGATACGGCTATTTACTCTTCAAGTAAAAGCGAATCCCTCCTTTGCAAACGACTCCAATGCGCAGCCAACGCCTTAAGCGAGTGGTTCCGCAAATGGAGAATCGAAATCAATCCCCTCAAAAGTCAGGCTATCCTGTTTTATAGAGCCTTCCGCGAATCCTACCGACCCTTTCCCGCGTCACCCATCACCATGTTCGGCGCGCCTATCCCTTGGGAGAGGCAAGCCAAATATTTAGGTGTCACTTTGGATGATAGACTTTCCTTCGGTCCTCACATTAACACGGTGCGTAACCGCGCCGCGTTCGTGTTAGGCAGGCTCCACTTCCCCATTAATGCTAGGTCTAAATTGGCCCTCAAAAGCAAAATCAGACTGTATACAGCGTGTATACGCCCCATAATGACGTGTGTAACTTTTGCACACGTCGACCCCAAGCGGATCCAGAGATTCCAAGTCCTCCAAAATAAGTTCATGCGCAGAGCCACGGGTGCCCCGTGGTATATGCGTAATCTCAATCTCCACATGGACTTAGGTTTGCCGACCATCAGGCAATTTATCAAAAGGGCTTGTCGCCGCCATTTCGATCGGGCAATAAACCATAAAAATCCCCTCATTGTGCAGGCCGCGTCCTACACTCCGTCCCGCATTAGTCGCATTCGCAGACCGAGGCACGCCCTCGCCGAGTCTGACGACGACATAACAAAAGCACAGACAGCTGCAGCCGAATCTGCAACTCGCGATCATCCATCACACACACAAGGCCATCAGCCTCGCTACCGTCCTCGCCGGCGTGGACGTAAGAAACCGCGCTCTCCTTAATATGTTCATTGTAGAGTTTTTTGTTTTATTATTGTTATGAAATAAAGAACCACTAATAATCAGATAAAGTAAAGTCTTTGATTTAAAAAGGCCCCCCACGCAACGCCCTGAGCCCGAGGTTCGAGCCCCACAGGGGGCACCCTCAGTGCGCTGTTGCTTAAAATTTTGTATTTCGGTTGAGAGCCCTAAGCGCTCACCGATATTGTCCGCGTAAGGGTGTCAGAGCCACCCGAGGCTAACACCTTCGTCCATTCAAAAAAAAAAAAAAAAAAAAAAAACATTCGCTACGAATTTCGTGTACTGTCAACTAATATAAGAGGAACCCCTGTCCGTTTAGATAGTCAACCTGCCTAATTTTGTAATTTAGATTTGTATTTATTTAAATGATTAATGCGTTAGAACTCTTTTATTTTGTAACTATCTTTCAACTTTATTTGTTTAAAATCATATTATAAAGTATTTGTGTGTAAGTAGTCGTTGTGTTTTTTTTTTATTCATATTTCACCTCTGGTTCCTAAAATCAGAAGTGGGATACAAATATTTCACGTGACCTAATTCGCTTTGCATTCCTGAGATACGGCGGTTTGACTATTTAAATTCCTAACGGTTTTTTACTTGTTGCGCTTGAAAACTGAAGCTATTTCGTGTTTCTTCCTGTTACGTAAGTAGCGTGCAGTCTATGTGGTTGTATGGTAAAGTATACAACACTAAAACCCTGGTGAGTACGTTCCAATTTATTTTTTGTTGCTTACTACCTACACCGATTTCGGATATAATTGTGCGTCATCTTAAATAGATTTGTGAATTCAAATTTAGAACCTGTTGTGGTCTATTTGCTATTTAGCTATATACGCCTACCTACCAGCATAAAGTATTTTTCTTGATTGCGCTTAGTTTTTTCTTATTTTTCGTAATTTACTGTTACCTACAAAAAAAAAAAAAAAAAAAAAAAAACAAAAAAAAAATGCCAAACCAAAATCGTAGAAGTCGCTCTGGAAATCGCGGCTCGCGTTCTGGCCACAGTGCTGCACACTCAAGTGACAGTGATTCTGGTTCCAGGCGCCGAGAGACGCATTCTAGACGCACTTCAAAACGACATAATTCCCCCGATAACGTGTTAATCGAACAAATGCAGCAAATTCTAAATCGTTTAACTGCATTGGAAGGGCAACGCCGCTCCTCGCCATCGCGGCCACAAGAGCCGACCGCCGGTGCGCCTGGGCTGACGCCACCACGGCTGCGACCTGTGACCGCGACTGTAACTGAGCATCAGAGGTCGGTGGTGGAAGGTCGAGAGTCTGCTGTGCCGT
Organism: Habrosyne pyritoides; assembly: GCA_907165245.1. Lineage (NCBI taxonomy): Eukaryota > Metazoa > Arthropoda > Insecta > Lepidoptera > Drepanidae > Habrosyne > Habrosyne pyritoides. The sequence goes on from OU015595.1 coordinate 709,201, forward strand.
CTTCACCGGGGCGTCCCGTGAGTGCAATTACGGACCGCGACGCCAGCGGGACTGATCGTATCATAGACGCGATACGTTCAATCAACACGACGGTGAGATCTAACCAATCTTATTACATATCCAATTTCGATCCTAGCATCCACGATATAGATACCTGGTGTGAGGAAGTTAACCGCGCTAAGAGTACAAACTATTGGAACGATAACGAGTGCCTGTCTCGCATCGGTAACATCGCATCGGTCTTAAAGGGGATGCTAGGACTTGGCTCAATGAATGGGTCACCAATGATCGTAGTTGGAGTAATTTTAAGAACGAATTTAAACCGTTGTGTCCTAGGAAACCGGATGTTGCAAATATTTTGTATGAGGTCATGAGTACTAACTCTGATAGATACCCGACATATGCCGATTATGCTCGCCGGTCTTTATTAAAGTTACGCATAGTTAGGGGGTTGAGTGATGAGCTTATTTCCGCGATAATTATACGGGGCATTACGGATCCGCAAATTCGCGCTTCGGCTACCAATGCGAAGTTAATTCCAAATGAGCTAGTAGAATTTTTCTCTATTTATGTCAAATCCAATACATCAACTTTTAATAAAAAAATTAGTGATAGCACGCGTAATGATCGTTTTTCTAAAACAAATCATGATGCAAACGTTCGTAAACGTAGGTTTGAGGAAGGCAAATGTTTTTCATGTGGCCAACGTGGTCATTCCCAGTCTTATTGTTTCAAGAAGTCTAAGACTATTTCTAATAATAGCAGCAATGATGAAAATAATAAGAAGGATAGTTTTACTCCGAGCTTCAATAAATCCGAACCTTGCGCTTTCTGTAAAAAACCGGGGCATAAAATTGAAACTTGTTTTGCAAAACTTAAATCTGATTCTTCTAACACCAATAATGTTAACTTCTGCCGAGAAAACTGCTATAATAAAAACAAAGATATAGTAGTAGCAGTCATACAGGGAATTCCTGTCGATATTCTCATAGACAGCGGTTCAAGTATATCCTTGGTTTCTTCTTCATTGCTGAAACATTTCAAATGTGCGCGTAAGCCAGCTTTCAGAATTTTAAGAGGTATAGGCGGCAATGAAATTGAGTCAACTTATTTTGTCAGTTTGACTATAGAGTTTAATGAGATAACTTTAGAGGTGGACCTACATGCCGTGTCCCCTGAACTTATAAATACTCCTATTATTGTTGGTACCGATGTATTAAACCGCGAAGGTGTTACTTATGTACGTACCCGTGAGCACCAATACCTTTCTTGCAAGCCTCGTCTTACACATGCTGTTATGTGTACCATGCCGACTACGCAGGTTCCGATTAAGACGTCTTTAACTGATCAAAACTTGAGTAAGCTCTTAGACTTAATTAAGGCATTTTCGAACTCTTTTATCTCTGGGACGGCGACGTCCACAGTTAACACCGGCAGCATGTCGATTAAATTAAATAGTACTACGCCAGTTAATTACAGACCCTACAGGCTTTCTTATCCAGAAATTTTAAAGGTTCGCGAAATAATTAAAGATCTCCTAGAAAAGAATATCATTCGAGACTCTGAATCGGAATATGCAAGTCCTATCCTATTAGTCAAAAAGAAGGATGGGTCCGACCGCATGTGTGTCGACTATCGTAAACTCAACGAAATTACAGTTAAGGATCGCTTCCCCTTACCGTTGATCGACGATCATATTGATCGATTAGGTAGACATAAATTCTTCACCAGTCTCGATATGGCCACAGGATTCCACCAGATACCTTTGGATAATGACTCAATACCGCTGACAGGCTTTGTCACACCAGAGGGGCACTACGAATATTTGAAGATGCCCTATGGTTTAGCAAATGCACCTGTTGTTTACCAGCGTATAATGTCGAAAACTCTTCGCCCATTCCTAGAGTCTGGTGAGGTCCTGGTGTATATCGATGATGTACTCATACTGAGCAATACAATCAATGAGGGCCTGTTGACTCTTCGCAAGGTGCTTCAAACCTTGACTGATTCTGGTTTTTCTATTAACCTAAAGAAGTGCTCCTTTTTGTCCACTAAAATAGAATATTTGGGACGGACTATCAGTCAGGGTCAGGTTCAGCCGAGCGAACAGAAGGTCCAAGCTTTAGTCGAGGCTCCTATCCCAAAAACCGTTAAGCAGGTTCGTCAATTTTTGGGTCTAGCCAGTTATTTCCGTCGCTATATAGCCGGATTTGCTGCTAAGACTGTTCCTATAACTATGCTTACAAGAAAGGGCGTCCCTTTTGTGTGGGGTAGTGAACAAGAAGAAGCACGGCAAGATATTATCTCGCTACTAACAAGCGAACCTGTCTTAGCCATTTACGATCCCGTTTTGCCTATTGAAGTCCACACGGACGCGAGTTCTATTGGTTATGGTGCAGTGCTTCTTCAGGTTCATGAAAAGGTGTATAAACGAGCATTTGCCTTCTTTAGTAAACGAACTCAGGGTGCCGAGTCAAGGTACCATTCCTATGAGCTCGAAACCTTGGCCGTCGTTAAAGCTTTGCAAAATTATAGACACTATCTGGTTGGCGTTAAGTTCACTGTCGTCACCGACTGTAACGCATTAAAAGCCACGCAACAAAAGAAAGACCTGTTGCCGCGCGTAGCCAGATGGTGGTTGTATTTGCAGGACTTTAATTTTACCTTAGAATACCGCAAGGGCACCTCTATGTCGCACGCTGACTATTTGAGCCGCAATCCGATTAATGTTTGCGAAGCACGCAAACAGCAAAACTGGGCTCAAATAGCACAGGCTGCCGATGAAGAGTCCCAGCAGTTACTTCAAAAACTGGCGGATGGACGACTTGATTCTAGTCACTATGTTCGAAGGAATGACCTTCTCTATTATAAGTACACTCCAGTAGGGGGAGACTCTAGACTCTTATGCTTTGTGCCTAAAGGTCATAGACTCAGCCTGCTTAGAATCTTTCATGATGAACACGATCACTTGGGAGTTGATAAAACGTTGGAACTCATCAGAAAACATTTTTGGTTTCCTTCCCTTAAGTCATTTGTCCAAAAATATGTGAGTCATTGTCTAATTTGTATAACTCATAAAAAGATCCCTAGGGCTCCCCATCAGCTTATACACTCATGGGAAAAACCAGATGTTCCCTTTGAGATTATACATGTAGATGCATTAGGACCTTTACCCCAGTCTAATGGTTATAGATTTGTGTTAATTGTAATTGATGCGTTTTCTAAATATTGTCTCTTGTATCCCATGTTTGGTCAAGATACAGTAGAATTGAAAAGACTTTTTACAAATGTCATTTCTTTATTCGGTACTCCAAAATTGATTGTAGCAGATCGTGGTCGTATGTTTTTAAGTACAGAATTTACAAAACTTGTAACAGAATTAGGCGTTGACATGCATTTAATCACCCCTGAAATGCATCGCTCCAACGGACAAGTTGAACGTTACTGCCGGACCTTACTTAACATGGTTCGCGTAGAGTGCAACCACCGACAGAACGAGTGGTCAGATGTTATGTGGCGACTGCAGTTGGTTTTAAATATAACAAAGCAGAAAACCACCAGATTATCGCCATTGAACTTGTTGGTAGGCATCGAAGCGGCTACGCCACTCATTCGGCATCTTGTTCGAGACATTGCCTTGGAGACCTCTCATCCCAATCGTCAAGCACTAAGAGAGATGCACAGGCAAAGGGCGTCTGAACGATTGGAAATGAATCGACAGCAACAAGATTCAACCGCAAATACTGACCGTAGACCTCCTCGACTATTCGAAATTAATTCATTTGTTTTTGTGATTAAGCAGGCACAAGCGACTGGCAAGCTGGACTCGGGCATGCGCGGGCCATATCGTGTGGTCAAGGCGCTTCCCCACGGTCGCTACGAGCTGCAACTGCTAGCCGGCTCATACGGAAAAGCGACTCAGGCTGCGGCGGAGTTTATGGTGCCGTGGCGAGGGGAGTGGACTCCTGATACGTGTGCTGCCTTCTTTGAGGGTGAATTTATGTGGTACTTGTGTGGACAAGCTAGCGTCGTGCTACTGTCCTCACTGATGAAGTCCGCATGGTACGCTAACGTCGTGCCTATGCCATGTGGTTGATTTGAAAATGGTACGCTAACGTCGCGCCTCTGCCATATTTGTGAGAGCCTCATGGTACGCTAACGTCGTGCCTATGCCATGGGGTTGATTTGAAAATGGTACGCTAACGTCGCGCCTCTGCCATTTGTGTGACCCTCACGGTACGCTAACGTCGTGCCTATGCCGTGTGGTTGATTTGAATGTGGTACGCTAACGTCGCGCCTCTGCCATTTGTGTGACCCTCACGGTATGCTAACGTCGTGCCTATGCCGTGTAGTTTATTTAAGAGTGGTACGCTAACGTCGCGCCTCTGCCATTCGTGTGAGCCTCATGGTACGCTAACGTCGTGCCTATGCCATGTAGGTGAGCTGATGTAAGAAATAAGCTAACGTCGTGCCTATGTTTCTTACGGTCAGAGATAGCTAACGTCGTGCTTCCTCTCTGGCATTTGTAATTATGATCAACTATGGATCGATGTGTCCTCGGTAATTACCGACGTCCCGATCAATGTTTTATGTTCTCAGGGGCAGACGATGATGACAATATGGAGTCCATGCCTGAGCAAGCTGCCAGCAGCTACAATGTGCCTCGCGAATCTACTACGGAGCCCGTGCCCTCCTGCTCGGTGGGCATCCAGCAGCATGAGACACAGGAGTGCGAGGACGTCCTCCAGTCAGGAGAGGCCGTGTTAGAAGAATAGTGAGAACACGTCATCATGGAAGGGATGGCTAGTAGTGGTGGTGTCGTCAAGTCTATATAAGCCTGCGCGCGCTTCATTCGCTACGAATTTCGTGTACTGTCAACTAATATAAGAGGAACCCCTGTCCGTTTAGATAGTCAACCTGCCTAATTTTGTAATTTAGATTTGTATTTATTTAAATGATTAATGCGTTAGAACTCTTTTATTTTGTAACTATCTTTCAACTTTATTTGTTTAAAATCATATTAAAAAGTATTTGTGTGTAAGTAGTCGTTGTGTTTTTTTTTTTATTCATATTTCACCTCTGGTTCCTAAAAATATATATTGCTGTGAAGTGCACGATATTTTATTAGAAAAACAAATTAATTAAATTTTTTCCGAAAAATCAATTAACAATAATTTAATTAATAATACTAGCGGCCACATTTTGATAGGCAACCTGATAGATATATATTCTCCTAATTAAAAATATGCATAATAAAATTGTTTTTAGCAAACACTCGATGAGTGCACTGATTCTGCAGCCGGATCTCGTACTAGAAAGTGTTAGTGAGGTTTTTAATGTCACTATATTATAGGTGTGTGCAAGAGAGTACGCTGGACATCTTCTGGGTAATAGGGAGTTAGTTCGAGGTAGCGGAACTCTATAAATGAGCTCGTTGTGTATCTTTCTAAGACTCTTGTGTGTGTTTATGGTCACGCTAAAGACAAATAGTTGCCTAACGCGGAGGACTCCAAAGTCTGTGTACAGCCTATGAGTAGGGTACCGGAAGGGTTTTCTCGGGATGACGTTTATCAGCGCACGTTGGGCTCTTTCTAAGAAGATGAAGTAACTCTTTCCGGTGCTTCCCCACACAGTGATACAGTACTGCAAAGCAGACTAACATAAGGCGTTCTTCGTTACGTAGATAAGTTTTCTCACTCGACCGCACAAAGAAGCTGTGCGTGCATTAAATGTCAGGTGTTCGTCGATTATGATGCCTAAATATTTCAGAGAGGTTGTGCGTTCGATGTAACGGCATGTACATGAGTGATTCCGGAAATCACCAGAGCAGGTATGGGCTCTAACAAGCATCACAGAGGGACTAGTGGTGGATGTTTTCAACTCCCGCAAGTACATATCCTGACATGTTTGCTGAATTACTTTCGACTCTGTTAAAAATTGGTTTAGACTAGGCTGTACCAGTTTATCCTGGGGTGTGCGTATTTATATCAGGATCAACTAGTTTGGCCTAGCCTAAACTGGTTTATCCTATCGTGCTTAGGATAAACCAGTTTGGACTAGGCTATACTTGGTTTATCCTATCGCGAATAGGAAGAACTAGTTTAGCCTAGGCAAAACTAGTTTGTCCTGAAATCGGGTTTGGCCGGTAACATATATAATCTCTAATTATAATAAGGGCTTTAATTTATTGTCATATCATCGAAAGGTTTGAGCATCATCTCGCCATGGCAAATGATGATGCGGCTGAGGCGACAAGCTCTCATGAGTTACTTGCTTGATGTAACGTATTTGAACTTAAATGTAACCAGTCGAGTGGATCCGACGAGTTCCAGTTTCTGCACAATATGTCGTGATCAAACCCTATACCTATGGTGTAGTATTCAGAGTATGTAACAACTATATCAAGCTGCCGTTCATTAAAATTTCTAAACCAAGAGCTATAATCGCCGTAGATTATAGAACCCTTTTTCTTTTCAAATCCTCTAGCTTTGAAATTAATAAATCATATAAAAGGTGAAAAACCCCGATAGCAAACGTTTCACTTCTATTAGTAAGACAATGAACAATTCAAACTATGAGTCAGTCCGGGTCGACGTTATCAGGGCAATCAGTCAAGCTTCAGTTGGGAGACACGGAACGAGGGGGATACATTCCAACTAGGATTAAATGGGGATTTTCTTATTCAATACCCATTTGATTTGTTTGTTTTCTATTGAAAACAATGCTGGGCTTTTTGGCGGAAACTGGCAAAGTTGTGTTGCGTTTTTTTCTTACATTTTTTCGTTTCCCATTTTTATATAAAATCTTGTTATTTATAGATTCATTAAGAATTATTATTTTTATGTCAAGTAGGCCGAGAAACAGGCAGACGGTCCACCCGATAGTAAATGGTCACAGCCGCCAATGGAAGGGGCATCGCAAAGCTGTCCCAACCCTGAGACGTGAAGCTGGTCTCATGTGCCTGTAATTTCACCGGCCCCCTTACCTTTCTAACCGAAACACAGTAATACAAGTGCACTACTGCTTCACGGTGGAATTGGGTATGGTGGTAGTACTTACCCGGATGAACTCTGCACTAAGGCGGACTAGGGTCTCGGTCAATTGTTGTTCATCTATTAACCACCATTATGTCTTCTGGTCACCAACTCTATAAATCCTAAAAGTTCTGCCCCTAATAATCATTCAAAAGAATATTGTAAACATGGTTTTTTTAATTAAGCAATTCGTAGTCTGAGTTCTTACTACGCCTAATTAGGAAGACTAGTTCAGTGACTCAAACACTAATTACTTTTATTTGTCGGCAAAATTAATTTAAGTGGTTGATGGTTTAATGGCCAATTTATTGTAGAACATAAATATAGACAAAGCAACACGACGCAAAGCGAGATAACTTAATAAATAAATATCCTGGGATTTATTTTACACACAGCCATCTGATCCCAGACTAAGCAGAGCTTTGTACACGGCCAACTTATATACTGTATTAATCACTTTTTTATGTAACTTTAATTATGTATATTATTGAGATATTAACACCCTAACACAAAACACACATAATGTACATACATGTACCACGTACATGCACACAAATGTTTTTCCTGTGTGGGAATCGAACCCACGACCTGTAACTTAGGAATCAGGGTATCGTAATAAGCAAACTACTAATATGGATCCTGACTATCACCACGCTATCAAAAACAAAAATATATATTATGTATAGGTAAGACAAGTACCTAGATGTTAGCAAAATACATAGTGCTGTAAAATAAACATTTCTCAACTGTTCAAATTTTATTACCCTGTAGTTGAATCAGTAAAGAACTAAATCACTAATTCCAAACAAATCTTTGGAAGCTTAAATTGGCAATAAAGGTTTGGGGGAACGAAACAAAGTGTTTTTTTTCTAACCACTTTAGTAAAAGACGTTTCAGTTGTGGTTAGCAATAATTTAATTACTTAATTCAGCAGACTGCAAGTCGAGACGTCGTTAAATGATGGAGTAGACACGTCGCCTCCATATACGATAGTGCAAGTATGAGATTTGATTTTTCTTTTAATTTTTATTATCATTTTTATTTCTGATTCAACTTATACAGAAACATAACATCTGGAAATCTCCTAAGATGTATTGTGTTTCTCTCCTTGATTTGACTCTCTAAAATGGTTACTGCTGAGATCCCTTTAGTCACGTAGATATAATGTATATAATTTAAAGTAAATATCCAAATAATTTAATAAGTTCTTGGCAAAATACTACAACTGACATGCATTTAGCCGAAATTATCACCAAGCTCACGCCTTTCCAATGTATAAAATTACGTGCACAAAAAAATAAAAAATACCCCACAACAATAAAAGATCTGTATTTAAGTTTGTTCACTTAATATTGTCACTCAATTTTATCATACAACGTATCTTAAAAAACTACTTTGAAAGAGTACTAACCTCTGAATTCGTTGAGATTAAAAGGCCCATTTTAACATCTAAGAATATCATTGAATAATCGTCTTTATTGCTTTTACGATAAGGTCATATATCGATCCAATGGTTAACTGTATGATGATACTTATGATCCTTATCATTACGCAATAGAGTTCATTTTTCTTTAACAATCTTAACTGTCAAAACGAGCCTATTAAATGTAGTAAAGTTAAATTCGTTAGCATTTTGCATTATTAACATTGACGTGTATGACAATATTTTTGATTAAATTTATCACGTCGTTGGCGAAATGTGTCTTCTAAATCGATTTTGAATACCTAGAGTTTATATTAAAAATATTTTTACTTTCAAGCAACTGTGAAATATGGCACATAAGACTTAACAACTTCACGTTTTTGTTCAGGCGGCGGTGACCACTTAGCATCAGGCGGACAATCTGCTTATTTGTCAGCGTATTTGACATTGAAAAATGGCATAAAATCCATAATCATAGTAATGGTCAGTAGCGATAATACTTTGTAATAATAATACAATTACAAACTAACTAAAGATAATAATATTTTTTAATATAATGATAGCGATCTTTGAAATACTTTAAGGCTAAATTGGGTAGGTACACGAGCTCTTACATAAATGTATTGTTGTTTTAAATTGAAAAACTTGACAACTCCATATGTGATCCTTGAAACAATTTCAGTGCATATTCAACATGTTGGAATTAATGCAGAGATATGTTAAGATTATGTAGCAATTACTTTTCAGTCTCTATTAATTCATCACGTATTTTATATTAGAAAACTTAATTTATAGCGCTTCGCCCTTTCAGCTCTACATTATGTATTTTCTTAGATTTATGCTTGCTACAGGCTCAAACATACGGTGATTTATTGTTTATTTATGCCAGCTATACCATGCTATGTGCTTTGTTAAAATAATTTTGGGTGAATCTATTTTCTCCAATTTCAAAGTACAATTTAATCTGTGATAATCTAAAATAATTTACAAAATAACTATTATCTTTACCACCCTCATCTTGGGTGGCCCCTTTGTATTATAATTATTTTTATAAAAATACAGTAGCCTTAGAAAATGAAGAAAAAACATGTCACAATGCGTCAATATAAGAAATATGACTATGACAATACTGGAGCGTGGGCAGTTGGCATCGACAGAATAAATATACGAGTATATTGTATTTGTGTGTACTGGGTTCGCGTTTTTCTTGTTATATTTACTGTTTGAAGTGTTTATATTATACTGTTATGCTTAAACATTTGAAATAGGCCAATTGTGTCTGATTATAAAATATAAATGATAAATGTAACCTTACTCAGTTTCTAGCCGGTTCTTTTTAGTTAAAAGCCGAGTCTTCTAGGGCCTGAATAAGTGGCATTGGTTTCTTTTGGAATTTCCATAAGTATCTCTATAATCATCTCTTTGTACACCGTAACAAGGTTGATTCAAATGAGTTAGTCCACTAGATACTTCACAATGATATCAGTACTAACCTCAATGTCTAACCTCCTTGATACGATTTGTTTCCGGTCACTTTCCGGATCATTTGGTTTGTAAATTTTATGTACTTTATTTAAAACTCTTTGATTGTACACTATAGCCTAATTCGAGCGTTATAATTTAGGGAATCCTAAAAATATTATAAACGCGAATGTTTGTGAGTAACTCTTTCACGCAAAGTCTACCCAACGGATTTAGTTGAAACTTGACACATACTTAGAACATGCCATGGAACAACATAAAGAATACTTTGTATCCCGGGAAATGTAACATCCCTCGGGAATGTAGATTAAACAGCTAGAAGATAATTAGTGCTTCTCTAAATAAATTTTTAACACACGGTCATCTGATCCCAAGCTAAGAAATGCTTTTACTATAGAAACCAGATAACATAACAGAACAAACCGACATGTTCGTACATACAAATATTTGTCCTAGGTGGGAATCGAACTCCTGACCTGTGTCTTAGCAGTCAGGATACCTAACCACCAAAACAACTGGCCCGTCAAATATGCGAGCTTACGAATGCTACTTCAAAGGTTACGGAACTAAACAAAGGTTGTTATTGTAATGCGGTATCCTTGTGAAAACTAAAACATGAATGTAACGCACACCCGAGCCCGTTGTAAACAATTTCAGGAGGATTTCCGGTCATAGCACTTTCCGCGAAAACGCCCATGACAAAACTACCAGCCGTCAACGTAAACACAAAGTTTATCAAGTCAATTTCCTTAATCTGTTGTCAACTCAAATAAATTAATATTTAATAGTCATACGGGCCATTTGGCGTGGTGGTTAGATACTCTAGCTCATCGCAGATTGTTGGTTCGATTCCCACTCAGTACAACATTAGTTTGCATGAGCAACTGTTTGATCTGTGTCAGGCTGTAAATCGTTACATGAATGTATTTAAAAAGTAGAACATCAGTTGCTTGGTTGATATAATACAAGCTAGTGTTAATATTGTTCTTTTTACTAAATATTTATAATACATGAAAAAAGGTTTGATAAGGTGTTTATGCAAATATGCGAGGTGGTGACATAATTTCAATACTTTTTTCGTAAATACGATATATACCTACGCTGTACGATACGATATACGATGAAAGTTATATTTACAAATCACCCATTCTCTAGCGGCATTATAGCAGAGCCTATGTCATTCGGAGATAGTACAGCTTTCTATCAGTGAAATAAATGTTAAAATAAGTGCAGTGGTTCCGGAGACTACCCTCCACAGACACACAACATCCGCACTCTTTCTTTATTTATTGTTTAATTTTTAAGTTAAGATATTATGTATAATTATTACAGTTGTTTAATAAATAAATTCTGCTACTTATGTACCCGACTGTACAAGTGGTGCAAATGTTATAATTTGAAGGATCCATATTAATTGAATGAAAAGTAATAGGAGAGACAAAAGCGGGCATTAATGATATGAAAGGGATCCGGATATACGTGTAATTTAATTGAAGTGCCATTATGTGTTATGTACGGGTCGTCGGCCTCCCTTGATTTATTGCCCCCTTGCACGAGACACTCAACCAGTGGAAGCTGCGAACATAGATTGGGAGCTGGATACGCACTTTCAATCAATTGGATCATTTATAAAATTACTATGAACAAAAAAGCTACGAGTTTATATTTAAAATCTAAGTCAAAAGGTGTTAATCCAAGTAAAGTAGTATAGTAAAGTAGTATAGTAAAGTATTATTAATTATATAAAGTAGTATAGTAAAGTATTATTAATTATATAAAGTATTATAAAGTAGTATAGTAAAGTATTATTAATTATATAAAGTATTATAAATGCGATTTTTGTGATACTTACTTATTCACGCTTAAACTACCTGAAGGATTTGGATAAAACATGGCTGATAAATTAAAACGTGCCCTGGCGTACGACACATAGGCAATTTTTTATCTCTGGAAAATGAAACAACCCTCGGGGACGCGGGTGAAACCGCGGGGGACAGCTAGCAAAAGTGAATTTATCCGTTTGTTACCTCTTGACGCCAAATTATTGTATCGTCTACCGGTTCCTAAATACGTGATTCAAAGTTTTTATTATATGTATACTATAGTTAGCTAATGAAAGCGTGGCATTAATGCATTCATAGAATTCGGGTTAGAATCTGTTTGTCAATAAATATATTACACCGAAACAACGTCTTTTTTAAGAGCTGTCATTTAAATCGAAAATGTTCGAATCACAAAAATGAAATTTCCGGCACCAGCTCCCAAGCTACAACACATCAGTCAAACACTTCATAGCGAGTTGTGATTTCCCCTCCAAGCAAGCATCCCTTGATGGGAAATCACGTTTTATCGCACATAAACTTATTTTATTCACGTACTTTTAGCTTAAGTAGTGTTTTTACATTTACTATAACGTTTATACACTTTTCAGTAATCGTTCACAACTACAAGGGGTGAGAAAGTGAAAAATAAATTAAAAATGACGGGATCAAAATATATTTGGACTCTTAAGAGTGGAATTTAAGACTTAGTAGAGCTCTTCGTCCATGGTCTTCTGAAAAAATACTACCACTATACCTATTTCCGCTGTGAAGCAGTAAGTAATTGTATTACTGTTTATCGGTTAAAAAGGTAAGGGAGCGGGTGAAATTACAGGCGCATGAGACTTAACAACTTGACGTCTCAGAGTCGACAGCGCATTAGGAATGCCCCTGCAATTGCAAATGTTTATAAGCGCCGGTGACACCTTTAAGTTGTCCGTCTGCCTGTTTGCTGTATGCCGTCTATTTTACCTTGCTTACTTTACTTTACCTTAAATCCTCTATAAATCAAACTCTTTGAGCTTGTGACAAGGTTAGACGAGATACAATACATGGGAGGCATTAACTTAAACAATAAAATACAAACAAAAAAAAAGCTGACATTTTGATTATTTTCTTTCGGCATTAAAAATTTTTCGGAGGCTCAACAATTTTGGAAGATTAAGCTTTGTAACCATGAAAGAAGCATTCTTAATACCTTTTTTATTATCGCCATTAAATACTAATCCTTGAGCTAGTTCTTTTAGATTTATTATGGACAGTTCAGGCACCTTAGGGTTCCGTTAATATCCTATTGTTCCCAATATCACGCTGGGAAGTAATTATTTTTCTAGTAGATAAATAACTAGTCTATTATTACCAGGTTGTTTGTTGTTACAATCTAAGAATTCTGTGTACTTCTATAGTAATTATCTATTTATATTATACTATATAAATCTGTAGGATCTGTATTTTGTGACTCAGTAACGCCAATTATACAATATTAAATATTTGTTTGTCTATCTGTCTGTATACACATTTATAACTGAAACACGATTGGACCGATTTTGATGAAAATTGGTAGACAGAGCATGAGATTGTGCGAATTAAAAAGGGTGAAACCGTGGGCGACAGCCAGTTTATTATAAATTTGTAACTTTTGATGTATGAGGTAATCTCTGAAACTACTCGTCCGATTTGAAAAAATCTTTCACTGATAGAATGCTACCCCTTTCTCGAGTGACACAGGCCCACATCTCTTGGGAACACGGGTAAAACCGCAAGACCAGAGCTAGTGTATAATAAATATGAAAGAGTTTTCTATATGCTACTACTGAATTCCTTGACATCTGAATAGATTTGATTTGCAGATACCATAGTTTTTTTCAATTGTATCATATGTCACTGTACCAAAATAAATATTTTGATTTTTTATATTGACAGATACTTTGGACATGGAACAGTACTAAACGTATTCTTAAGGCTAGTTTATAACAAAATAAAATATGGTGAATAGTCAAGGAGTATCTGGAACTGAAAGTAGTGAAAAGTAGAATTGTAATAAAACTTCAAGTTGCAAACATCAATTCTCAAGTATTATTTCATAGATCGGTTTCAAAACATATTTTGCATGAAGTAGTAAATACGAATATAATGAGTAATACTCATATTGACATGATAACGTATATAAAATGACACAATCCGTTAAATTATCCCCAAACGTATTAATCCTAATGTACCTTGTTGAAAATAACGACCGTAAATTATACCCTAACAACATAAAATTAAAGATGCTCATACTTTTTATCTTAATTAAACTCAAATCGACGAGTTCAATGGATTTTCATTGAACTGAAATGCTCTTTAATCAAGATTAACAAAAAAAGTACAATAAACTAATGTATTTGCTAGAAACAGAGAAATACATCTGAAGGCCTCTCGATTAATGTCAACATGGCATTTTTTAGTTACTTACGATTTCTAAATATTTATGAAGAAAACATTTTCATAATAAATCTAAAGATCTTCAAATCAAGTGTCTAGATTATTTTGACGGTGCTGCCAAGTAGTGTTTTTGAAGGTCCCTCTTATTTTCCCATGTAAATTTAATCAATAGACGACTAGCTGCGATCCTAGTTTTTAGCTCTATTCCTAGCTTTTAATATTGATGATTAATACAAATATTATAGGAGAAGTAGAGCTTGGTGAATAGTTCGTCCGGTAATATCCATTTCCCTCCTGAAGACACTACTGCGCACTTGTATTACTGTATTTAATTAGAATGGTAAGGGCTGGTGAAATTACAGACATATACATATATGCGACTTAACAACTTGACGTCTCAGGGTCGACGACGCATTGCCAATGCTTGCGGTGTTGCAAAACAATCAGGTTGACTGTCTACCCGTTTTTCAACCTGCATGACATAAAAAAAATATAACGAAAAATAATACATTTTATTATTCAATATTTTCATGAACATAAATATCAGCATAACTGTTAGTTAGTAAGCTGCAGAACCATTCAGTTACGCCCCAAAGAGTTTTTTTATGTAAATAAAAAGATATTTATAACACTCAGACAGAATTGACTCGACGGGTGGTATATGGAACGCTACCATTACTACTACACTTAACTTATTCTGGGCAGCTATTGACCTGGCTACTTACTACAATGATTATTAGGTAAGTAGGTATAATTTACTGAGCAGAATGAGGTCTAATGTGAACTGTCTTAGTAGGCACGCCTCATATTATCGTAAGCAATTTTGTTTGAAATTAAATGTAAATACGTTCATTCAAATAGGTCTTTCAATAAATGCTTTGTAAATAAAGTTCGAAAGGTAGTTTCTGACAATAAAGTCAGCAATTACTTAATTCAAAACGGGTAATACATATGTAACATACTAGCTACCATCCCCCGGCTACACCCGGGTTTTCGAGGGATGTAAAATGATGATTTTCAGGAATTTAGGTTTCCAGTGTATTTCTAAGTAACGCGTCTTTTTTTTTCGTCAGTTACCTTCCCGGGCACCTGGACACCAACCCCTAAAGTTTCATTACAATGGGGTGAATGGTGGAAGATGAACAAGCACACACACATTCATTTTTATATATTAGATTAGATTGGACCAAAATTTTAATAGTTATGTACAAAAATACAAATATTAATTTTATATATACAGATTTTCAAAATCAATGTGAGATTTTGTGTGGATGTCTGTTATCCAATCACGCCGTAATTACCGAATAGTCAGATGAAAGGTGCGTATAGATAGATCAACATACCTTGAATTAGCATACATAGTAGGTAGGTAACCAAAAGTTCATCACTCTGGAACGCGTATGAAAACGCGAGATCTGTGTTCATAATTAAAGCTGTCGAGAACTAATAGGCTCTATTTGATACCTAAGAGTGATATATAGGCAATTTCACCCTATACCGTTTTGACAAGGTTCATCAGGATCATCGTACAATTATCTATAAATACTAATTCTCTCAAAAGCAATAAAGATCATTTTTCTTTGACATTATTTGCTGTCTAACGGGCCTTACGATCTCGATAATTCTAAGTAAGTTACGGTTGATCATCTGTTTACATAAATTTCGCAAAATGCCATTTCCGTTCATTTGACTTAATCCTCACCAAGCAAGTTGAATATTCAACCTATTTTATAACGATTCAACAACCACTCTTCGCATCGTCAACAAACTCGTAAAATTAAACATCTATATCAAATTTTATCGTCGACCTTAAGACATCGCAATTAAATCCATTTCATCGCGCTATGCCAACTTCTTGACCAGAAAAAGCCTACGTACATAACATAAGACACTCGTATCCTCCATAAAGAGTTACCCGACCGAGTTAAAGTAGGCCAAGGACTCTTGCAACTGTAAAGATTTAATGACAGTCCGTTTTTGGGCGTACTTTCCGTCCGAGGCACGGGCGGGCCCGCTGGTCTTACAGTTATTAACTTATTTATGGGCTGTGTATTTCAGTATCCGTCGGGTACACTTAATGATTTACGCATAGGTAGGAATTAGGTCGGGAAAGGGTTTTCGCTTGGTCCGGTGGTCTTTATGAGAGAAATGCACGTGTTTTAAATAAATAGAGGGTATGGTATGAATAACATTTCAATACGAGGTTAATTAGCTAACTGGGTTGAATTAAATGGAGTAACAACTAAGCACCTAAGTACCTTTATTTTATGTTTATAACTGGGCAAGATGAGACTTTCGGTTACTGAAAAACAATAATTTATTATTTTTTATTATTTTATTTTTCCATGTCGTACCGAACGACACATTTAATCGGCATGACTTGGTATATTGTTTTACCTTCGTAGAAACTACCTTAAGTTAATCGCCAGTTGTTATTTTAATGCAAACGATTTTTCAATACCTATTTTATGTTTTGATAACGAATATTTTATTGAATACATTTATTATTCCAGTTTTTTTTACTTTTTTGAATTGTTTGGCAACTTTGGTTTTTTATTACTCTTTGCATTGTGAAAATCTAGCTTTCATGAGTTAACACCCATATATTCATGCATATTAATGGGATATATGTTAATATTATAGCTGTGAAAGTTAGTGAGCATGGCTAGATGGATGTTAGCTAGTCTTACACTCAAAAACAACTAAACAGATTTCGATGAAAATTGGCATTTATGTAGTTTTTAGTCAGGAATATCACAGGATACTTTTCCCGGAAAACGTAACATCCCACAAGAACGCGAGTGAAACCGCGTGAGATAGCTAGAGGTAGTACATATATTTATAAAGGTAGGTACTCATAAGTAGGTACTATCTACTCTACGTAATATTGGGAACCAAATCAACGGTAGCCTACTTTCCATAAGAAAAATGTGGGACATGACGAGGTTTACGAATGTAGGACTTAGCGGGACATGAATTAGTAACATAAGGCTATAAATAAATATACTTAACAGTGGGTATATATAATATGTAGAATCGTTATCTTTATACTATTGTCTAAGGACTTTCTGCGTTTCCAGGAGTTTCTTGAAGTCAAATTTCACCTAGCTGCGGAATTTCTTAATGAGGTCAAGGTCAACAAGAAGCAGCACCCTACGGATTCACTCGCGTTTTAAAGACATCTAATTTTTCTCGGAATGAAAACATAACCTATCACTCGGAAATAGAATCTATCAGTGAAATATTTTCTTAAGTCGGACGTTGACTTCATTTCGAATATACATCTTATATCGAAACATATAAGCTCTTTATCCTAAAAAAAACACTAATTTACCCTGTTAATATTAACCTGCAGCGGCCTGTAGACCGTAATATGTGTGTCGACTTACAGAGCTCTTTTGTCTGCTTATCAAATTGCGTTTATTAACGAAATCAGCTCGGTATGCCTTCGTTCCGGACCTCAATAAAGGCGCATAGCATTTGTCGCCGTACGGAGGTTGTGTCAAAAAAATTTAATAATTCAAGTAATACCAAATCTCCTGTCAATCAACAAGTTCCACAGCCAATCCTTGGCGGCAGGCTTTGATCGAATTCGCCAATCGGTACACCACAATATTATATCACACACATAATATAATGTCTATAATATTACGATATTAAAGTTTTATTTTACGAAAATGCGCGGCACGCGCATCTCTATATTTTATCTTCTTTTTTTAGTCTTTGAACTCTTTGACTCTATCTATGGTATGGATCGTTCCAAGTGCTCCAACTGCATTACATTTCCTAATTTAATAAATGTCATGGTACAAAAGTGCAACACAGTTCATTGCACAGGAATGAATTTAAGCATGCTGATGAAAACATTTCACGAATTGGTATTAATATGCACGTAACCTAGTAGGTATATATTTCAACTAGGATAATATTTTACTACAATATAATCATAATAATAATCACATGTGGCCTTTCTATATATATTTTTTTACACTGTAGTAAAATACAACAAGAAATATTTGTTTTAGAATAAATTATGCTCTTATTCGTGACTACGATCGCCATCTATTGATGATTATTCGAACTACTCATGATTGCCTAGCCCTACAAAAACAAGTTTCAAAGTCCCAATGATCTTGACCTTGAGACGAAGGCACTAAAATTGTTTTTATTTAGTAATTTTCATGTCCCTTATTTGACCTTTCTAGGAAAAATTTATTCGTTTCAGTTCTCAGAGACGATATCAACTCATAAAAACCCGGATACTCAGTCATAAATCGGGTCCTCTAGATACAATTATACTAATTCTACGTCTCCTTCCACATTTTGTCTCTAATGGAAAACATGTATGTATATTTAAATAAACTTACGCCTTTAAGATTCTCTGTGGAAAAAAGAATTTCAATATTTGAAATATTTATTTATTATTTATATAATGTGCTCTACTGAAAGTTTCTAAACAAAAAAAATATTACCTTACGAATTATATTACTATTATTAGATTGTGTAAAATAATTTTACAGACAGCAACCCTATTCTTATTTGACATTTGTTTGACACGTGCGATTGTGCGAACTTCACTTCAATCGTTACGTACGACCTCCATTCATCCTTCGTCGCAATAAATTGCCGATTTTAACATCATTTTCAACGAATTCTACTTATAAACGCACAATAAACCCTTCCTATAGGCTAAGAAGTGTAGTTTACGTAGTTCTTAGTAGTTTATATTAAGTATTTACTGAAAATGGCGTTGAAATCGTCGCCGGTGGTATTTGGTTTATTGGCTAGACTATCACGTCGTTCTTTCTCCACATCGAAGGCTTTGGCGTCAAAGCCTGTGACCGTCCGTGATGCCTTAAACCAGGCGATCGACGAGGAGATGGAAAAAGACGAGAAGGTCTTCGTATTGGGTGAGGAGGTCGCTCAATATGACGGTGCCTACAAAGTTACCAGGTAATATTTATAGTGATTAGAAAAACCTATCCTTTTCCTTATTTTTCTATGTTCTAGCAGGAAAAACACTATAACACATATATTTTCCATGTGCAATTATAGTTTTTATTCAGAACATGAGATTTTATTGTATTTCAGGGGTATTCCTGTTTTGCAATTGTTACATAACCAAAAAGTTTGTTGACAGATCTCAAGTTTAATGTTATCTTTGTTGAAGGTTGTAATTGGTTGTGTTCTACTTAAGACTTTGTAAACATTGTGTCTAAGCTGCAGTTACTAGTCAAAATATGGTTATATGCTACAATTATTGATCTAGACTGCCAAACAATTTTCTCATTTACTAAACCCCTTAATAAACCTCACTGCAGATGCACAAACAATAATAAGGGTTAAGGCCATAACCCTGGACCTAGTGGATATTGGAGCATAGCACATACCTTTAAGATTGATATTGCAAACAGTTCATGATGTCCTCTGTTACAAAAAAGCTAATAGTGCATCCTTACATAAATGTTAAACTAGAAATACTGGCCATATTTTAAATCTATATGGTTGTAATTATGTTCCACTGACCCACAACGGCCCTAAAATTGTGCTCATGTAGGCCAAGGCTACAGATGTTATTATGAGTTTGGAAGTAAACCTTCAACTGAGACGTAGGCAGGGTTACTTTTTTAAATATTTTAATATTACTGGGGTATTCATTTTTTTTCAAATGATTTACAAAATACTAAATTTTAAAGACAGAATTTCTACCATTACTGTACTAAGACACCAAAACTGTCATTTTTCAGGGGGCTCTGGAAGAAATATGGAGACAAAAGGGTGATTGACACTCCAATCACAGAGGCAGGCTTTGCTGGTATAGCTGTGGGTGCTGCCTTCGCTGGACTCCGGCCTATTTGTGAATTCATGACATTCAACTTCTCCATGCAGGCTATTGATCATGTAAGTTTGCTAAATTAATAATATATAAATATCCTGGCACATTCTTCACACATGGTCATCTGATCCTGAACGAAGCAGAGCTTGTACTATGGAAACCAGATTTATGATAAACTACATACACTACTTTTTTAAATACATACATTTAGATATTTACATCCACTTTAAAGCTTTTATTCAAAAAAGAAAAATGACTACAATTCATACCATATGGGACTGAAGACCAATTTAAATATTTTAAGTGTTTGTTTATTTTCTAGAATATCTGCAAGCTTCTTTCATACAAACAAACTACAAACGTTCCCATAGTTTCAGCCTTTTTCTTGTCTACTTTATAAAGATTGGATAACCCACTTAAAGTTGAGATCTATTAAGTCAGTTTTGACAACTCAGAGTGTTATAGAAAAATGTACTCTACAGCATTGTGATAGGGTTCATCACCATCATCATACTATTAACCATTGGCCAAGATCTTTTTAAATATTGACAACTGGAGAGAAATTACAACATATAGACATACAGAAATACTTTTGTGTTTGTATAAGTAAGGAAAAATAATGTAGTAAAACTAGATTATTTAACTCCTGAGAAATCAGTTAGCTATGTCTAGAATGATAAAGTTATTCTAATTAATGCAACAGGACAAATCAGAGTGAAGCACTTGTTTTCCTTGACAGACAGATGTGATGTGATGTCATATCTGTATCTCTCTTGAGATAAGATAATATTGTTGAATATTCAGAACATTAACAAAAGTGTTTCAGATCTCATTAAGTTAAGAATGATTCATGAATAATTATTTCTTTACATTATACAATCATAAAAAACAATATGGATTTCACATTGTTTTCTTCACACACATAATGCAATGCAAACATGTAAATTCCTTATTATTTGAGTGCCATAACTATTTATAATAATGGACCCATGTACAAATTCGGGTCTATTCCGAAACATTATTTCATACACAAATCGTAATAAATACCATAACAACTTGGTACTTACTTGATGTGAAACTTTGTAGAAAATAATTATTAAATCTGTTGTAATACACCATTTTTATTTTATTTAGAAAACTGCTATTTTATAAACCTTATGCACAAATAAAAATACTACTTATCAAAAGCCAATTATAGGCTTCCCTAGATTAACTAATACAAAGTAACACATATTGAAGATGATAAACTCAGGGCTATACTCCCGATTAAGTCAGTAATATAATAACAACATTTCTAGGTAATAAACTCAGCGGCTAAGACATTCTACATGTCAGCCGGAAACGTACCAGTGCCGATAGTGTTCCGCGGACCTAACGGAGCCGCGTCTGGTGTGGCCGCGCAGCACTCGCAGTGCTTCGGCGCCTGGTACAGCCACTGTCCCGGCCTGAAGGTGGTCATGCCTTACTCCTCGGAGGATGCTAAAGGTTTGTAACATATTTCTGGTCACCTTGAGGTATGGCTAAATACAAACCTATTACCACAATAAGTGGTGGTGGTGATATTGAGTCTACATTGTGGATCTTTAATCTTGAAGAAGCATGATACGAAAGCATGGTCATATGAAGTGTTAATAGTGATAATATAAAGATATCCATAAAAATTAATGTTAAGTTCAAGTCAAAACCCAATAAACATCAAATCTATACTAATATTATAAAGAGCTGCTCGTATTTGCTCCTATTTGAAAAAAATAACCACTATTTGAAAGGTACTTACATTATTCCAGATGGAAATAGGCTCTGTTATCCAGGTTACGTGAGTGAATCCGCGGGAGGAAGCTAGTTAGAAAATAAAAAAACTATATGTTGGTCTCCATGCATAACCAATCATGGAGCAACAGCACCACTATTTCTGGCTTTTCATAAATATATTTAATATTGTTTTAAATTTGATACCACAGATAATAATCGATAATTCTTAATCTCCAGGTCTCCTAAAAGCGGCGATCAGGGACAATGATCCAGTCGTGTTCCTAGAAGATGAGATTATGTACGGTATACCATTCCAAATGTCCGACGAGGCACTCTCACCTGACTTCGTATTGCCTATTGGTAAGTTAATTATTGCAATAAATAACTTTTAAAACTTTAAACATACAAAATATTCTTCATGACGGGCCGGTTGTGTGGGTGGTTAGATTTTCTTATTGCCACTGTGCCAAGGTAATGGGTTCTATTCCCAGTTGGGCATAAACATGTTTGTGTCGTGGTGTAAATAGCTATTTAGGTATGTATTTAGAAGTTGAATAGTGGTATATCAGTTATCTGGTTTCTATTATACAAATTCTGCTTAGTTTGGGATCAGATTGCTCTGTGTAATGTATATGTGTGTATGTCTCAGGGATATTTAAAATAATAAAGAATACTTTACAATCAATCTTTGTAATCTAATAGATTTGAAAGGTTAGATATTTAGACATTTGACATTCAATCCATTAATTTACAGCTTAATTGACTTCAATAAAAGGCACAGAAAACATTCTATTCCATAGGAGCTCGGGTAAAACCACGACGCGGAAAGTCGTATTATTAAGAATGTTTTTACTCTAGTATTACATTTAGCAGGTGGAACCAAGGAAGTTAGTATTAAATAAGGTGTATGATTGCAGGTAAAGCCAAGATCGAGCGTCCCGGGCAACACGTGACGCTGGTGTGCGCCGGCCGCGCCACCGACACGGCGCTGCAGGCCGCCAACGAGCTGGCTGGGAATGGTCAGTAACCTTACATAACTAATACTCAAGTCTTTAGCCTTAAACATAAAATAATGTTCATGCCAATAACCATCGTGGTACAATTTCCTTACAATATTTTTCTGTACAGTAAGCTCGAATGTAGGCTTAGAATTTGCGACCGTATTACATATATACGAGTACATATGTATATTTAAAGTCACTACACTATCTAAATTTGTTTATCTGTATGTAGCTGTCAATCCCTGGAACTATCAGTAGTTCCATTAAAAAATATATTTCAAAGATGGAAAGTTACATTATTCCTGAATGTCAAGGCTGTTATGGTATGTTTTATGGAAAACGGGGTTAACAGCGATAAGTAAATCATAAATACCCATAAAAAAGCTAATCCCTTTAGCTGATATAAAGTTCGGCTTAAAGACTGGAGGTCCTAGGTTGGAGTCCCAGGTCGGTACAGTTTACGTGTCTTTGTTTGAATATTACTACACCGACAATAATCACGACATGTAATTTGGGCCTTTAAACATCTTCGATGGATCTGATAGACGTGAATATAAATATTTTGTATATGACAGGTATTGAATGTGAAGTAGTAAACCTGCGCTCGCTGCGGCCGCTCGACTTCGACACGATCGCGCAGTCCGTCGCCAAGACTCACCATCTAGTCACAGTGGAACAAGGCTGGCCACAGTCTGGTAAGAAACATACATTTTTGGTTCAAATTCAAATACAAATACTTTTTTCAAATAGGCCTTTACAATCACTTATGAATAGTCAGACTACTAGTACTACTAGTTCAGCTACAAGATTACATTTTGGTTCTTAAAGAAATCTTCATCATCATCAGCCTATCTCCGCCCACTGCTGGACATAGGCCTCGCCTATGGCACGCCACTGAGCTCGATCTTCAGCTCTTTGTTTCCAACCGCTGCCAGCCAGCTTGCGTAAATCATCGCTCCATCTAGCTCGAGGGCGCCCTACACTACGTTTACCGAGCCGTGGTCTCCGCTCTAGAACACGTCTACCCCAACGGTTATCGGTTCTACGGCAGATGTGACCAGCCCACTGCAACTTCAGCTTGCTAATCCTTTGAGCTATTTCGATAACTTTGGTTCTCTGACGGATGACTTCATTTCGAATTCGATCCTTCAAAGAGCCTCCGAGTATAGCTCTCTCCATAGCTCGCTGAGCGACTTTGAGTTGGTGAATCAGTCGCACCATCAGTGTCCACGTTTCGGCTCCGAAAGTCATAACAGGTAAGACGCGCTCGTTAAAGACTTTTGTCTTCAGACTTTGTGGTATGGGCGATGAAAAGACTACGAAGTTTTCCAAATGCTGCCCACCCTAGCTGTACTCTTCTGCGAGCTTCCTACTCTAAGTTGTGTCTACCCAATTTGCCCAAGTAAGACGTATTCGTGTGGGTATCAGGTGTGAGGGGTACTCGCCGTTAATATTTATGCCCCGTCCTTTCCAATTTAGGGACTTGAACATATCCTCCAGAGTGTTAGTGAACAATTTGGGGGAAATAACGTCCTCTTGTCTCACTCCTCTATGTAAGGGGATATGTTCAGTCTGCTGATTTTGTACTTGGACGGTCATAGTCGCGTTGTTATACAGTCCTCTCAGCACTTGGACGTATCGCCAATCAACTTGGCACCGTTGCAAAGACTCCAGAACAGACCAGGTCTCAACGGAGTCAAATGCTTTCTCATAGTCCACAAACGCAAGGCATAGGGAATGGTTATACTCTTCTGTCTTCTGTATAACCTGCCGCACTGTGTGGACGTGGTCTATGGTGCCCTATCCTCCTCGAAACCCAGCCTGCTCCGGGGGCTAAAACTCGTCAAGTCTACGCACGAGACGACTTGTGATGACTCTCGAAAACAGCTTATAGACGTGTCTCAAGAGTGAAATGGGTCGATAGTTCTTCAAAAGGGTTTTGTCACCGTTTTTGAAGAACATAATGACCATGCTTTTGCTCCACGCCTTCGGATTTCCCGTAAGGTGGACGGAATTAAATATACGCTGAAGCTATTGTAACGTAGGAGTTCCACCGGCTTTTAAGAGCTCCGTTTTAATTCCATCCTCCCTGGGGGCTTTTCCGTTTTTAACCTGTCTGAGAGCCATCACAAGCTCGTCCAGGCTGATCTCTGGCAGATCTTCGGTATAATGGCGGGTAAGAGTGGCCCTGGGATACTCGGAGTGGGGTTGGGGACCTGACGCTTGCGAAGTATAAAGTTGGCCGTAGAAGTCTTGCACCTCCCTAAGTATCTCCAGCTTAAAAGCGACGACATTCCCGCTAGACGTGGTCAACTTCGTCAGATGGCTTCGACCCAGCTGTTGAACAAAGACTTTAGACCCCCGGTTTCGCTCAATCGCTTCAGAGCGTGAGCTCCAGAGGTCACGTCTTACCAGCTGAGAGATTTTTTTGTTCAGAGCTCGTTGATCTGACGCAGTGACTGCGGGATTTTCTCGTCGCTTCTGCATTAGCTGCAGAGATTTTCCTGAAAGCTTAAACCTCTTACCGACACGCGTCTCGCAGAATTTCTTCCTCTCCTCCCCGAGGATTTCCACCACTTGGTCGGGATCCTGGTCGAAATCAACGTCAAGGCAGTGAATCGGTTCTCCAGTCTCAACTGGAACGTTTCAGACCCAATCACGGATTGGAGCATATTAGGGCGGAGCGTAGAACGGAGTCGTTCAAGCTTACAGTTTATATCTAGAGTGCCTCGGACCAGTCGGTAATCACTTCCGGTTTTGAACCGAGTGATCACTGAGACATCTCTAAATATACGCTTCTTGTCCGTCATAACGAAATTAATCTCATTCCTGGTCATAGCGTCGGGGCTTTGCCACGTCCACTTCCGCCGGGGCTTCTTCTGAAAGAAAGAATTCATTAGAAAAAGCCCTCCTTTCTCCAGAAAGTTCACGAGCATTTGCCCCCTATGGTTCCTGTTTCCAAATCCGTATGGTCCCACTACCGATTCGCCGCTTGTTTGTACTCCCACTTTAGCGTTAAGATCCCCCATGACAACGTTGAAGTGGGCCTTTTGGGTGCTGTATAAGGCTTTGGAAATGTCCTGGTACATTTCCTCCACTTCTACATCCGAGTGTGCCGTAGCGGGTGCGTATACTTGGATAACATATATATACACATATATATAGATACATAAGATGGCCGGATTCTAGGGTTACGGTATCCTTCCCCTCTCTTCGGACTTCACATAAGCCCAGAACGTGCCATCTTATGTTCCTCAGCTCCACTTCGAGTTGCGCCAGATGTCAGTCGGTGTTGGCGGCTTACCGTAGCTCAGGGATTCTTAGAACCCCTACCCCGTCGTGACCATGACCGCCACCTTGGCCAGGAATAGCGGGGAAGCCGGGAACTGGGGGCTGTTGTTGTGGTGTGCTTGTCATGATTCGCGTGATCCCGTAATCACCACACGCTGGGTAGGCGAGTTGGGTGATCGCAGAACGTAGCTCTCGTACCGGTGAGGCTGATGCCCGTCACCGGCCTGTGCCATTTAACTACGTTGTTTAGAATGGTTATACCGCCATTGGTCGGTCGCCAGAGCCTCGTTCGCTAGTCGGCAGGATGCACCGCGGGCAGGTGAGGTTGGCTAAGCACTAAGATGACACTGTGCTCCCTTACATCAAATTTTACTACTATTATAAATGTGAAAGTTAGAATGGATGTTTGTTAGTCAATCATGCCAGAACTACTGAACGGAATTGGATGAAATTTGGCACGGAGCTATTTATAGCCTGGAATAGCACATAGGCTACGTTTTATTCCGGGCATACGTAACATCCCTCGGGAACGCGGGTGAAGCAGCGGTGCTAGTGAGTTAATTTTAGGCAAATATTGACGTTTTTCATTTCAAGTATGTGAACCGAATCCATCGTTAGGACTTATTTTTAGCCAATGTCGAGAAATACTTAACAAAGTCAGGTTTTAAAATGATGGTCGACGGTCGTACCGCTCCATCGTTTGAAACATTGCCATCATTAATAAAATTAACATTATACACAAATTTTATGAAGTCACATTGAGGTTTCTACCTAGCTCCGCACTGAGATATACTTCCTCCAATAGAGGTTTAGTGAAGCAAACGATATTGTGTCGGCGCAGGCATCGGAGCGGAGATCTGCGCGCGCGTGATGGAGTCGGCGGCGTTCTTCGAGCTGGACGCGCCGGCGTGGCGCGTGGCGGGCGCCGACGTGCCCATGCCGTACGCGCGCGGGCTCGAGGTGCTCGCCATCCCGCGCCCCAACGACGTGGTGGCCGCCGTCAGGGCCGTGCTCGGGAACAAGTACGTTCCCTACATTATTTTTCGATTGACCTCCACTCGTAGTTTTCGTAGTAATGTGATAAAAATAGTATGAAATGCACGGCGAGTCCATACTAGTATTATAAATTCGATAGTGTAGCTCTGTAGGAAACTGTATCTTGCGAGGTATAAGGACAAGGGGACGTAAATATCTACTCTACTGGAAAAGAATTAAGGGATCAAAAATAAATTCCAAATTTTTGGGCGATTTTCAACAGGCCGTAACTTCGAGAGAAATGGCCGTAAATAAAAAAAAGAAATATGTAGCGCCAAGTATCTTATTTCTAGATTAGAATTATGTAGCGTCAGCAGTTTTTACGTAATCTTAAAAAACCAGCGACAAAAAAAATCTGTATTTTTCTAATCTTCTTTTTAACCAATTTTTTTTTTTGCTTACTCACTATTAGGATCGAATACCGTGTTTATTCAGCTTTAATTCCTTGTTTTATAGACTTGATAAGTCCACTTTTCGCCGAGATATCGGTCTTCAAATGGAAAAGAATCCTTTTGTGTTTGATTGTCGATATCTCAGCAATCAATAATCGCACAAAAAGTTAAAGGTAGGTTTCAAAATCTTAAAAAAAATCCCTTCTTCGAAAAAAAGACTTCGAAAAGGGCTTTTGGTCGTTTTTTGGAAAATCAACCGCTGGATCGGAAATATTGAGGAAACCAATAATGTTAAATGTACCTTTTACAGTTCAATATGTCCAAAAAACCTGACTAAGAGTCAAATTAATCCTGCCAGCCGTTTTTTTGTTTCACTCGATCGAATTGGTACAATTGAAAAAAATTAAAAGATAACTTTTTTTGTTCTGAAAAGCTCATAATCTTTAACAAAATGAAAAAAAATCTTTTTGTGCGATGATTGGTTGCTAATAGTGATTAAGCAAAAAATAGTTTTTTTGTCACTGGTTTTGTTAAGATTACTCAAAATCTGCTGACGCTACAAAATTTTAAAGTTCTAATCTAAAAATAAGATACTTGGAGCTACAAATTCCTTGTTTTTTATTTGTTGTATGGCCATTTCTCTCGAAGTTACGGCCTGAGAGACTTAGAGCCCTGAACGCGGGTGTAACTGCGGGACCTAAAAAAATATGTATGTCAAAAAAATATTTATGAATGCATAGAAGAGGAACGAACGAACCAACGCTCATTTTTATACTTCATATTTAAATATAAGAAATGTGCATGTTATCTTTGTTACTAATATTACAGTGTAAGCGATTGTAGGTCGTAAACTAAAATGGATTTGTTATTTATTCTCCGCACATTTGCACGTAGACATACGGTACATTTCACCATACCTTAATATAATACACTACTTGTTACCTACGATCCTAGACTAAAATCCTTTGTATTTAGTAAACATACTTATCTCTCTAATCGGCGGATTAGAACCCCTTAAAATCACCTTTCTGTGCTCTAAAGTTTATGAATTTAGTACCATCTCTTTCACCATACTCCTGTGAATGTCCACAGACCTGTCTAGAACCACACAAGTATACAGCCAGACATTCCTATTGCGGAATATTTCGATATAGAATGAGCTCCACATTGCTCTACTCTATCTTCTCGCAGCACTATAACATGGGATTATTTCAAGCTTTAAAATAGCTTGATTTGGGCAATACATCGATTATTCTCTTGGTATTACATAAGTACCACCAGGTGCTAGAAGAGCTCTTAGTGCAGAGTTCGTTCAGGGATACTATCATCTTACCCATTTCCACCGTGAAGCTGTAGTGCACTTGTATTACTGTGTTTTGGTTAGAAATGTACCTATAATAGGGGGCCGGTGAAATTACAGCCACATGACGCTTAAGAACTATACGTCTCACGGTCGACAAGGCATTGGTGATGCTCCTGGTATTGCAAATGTACATAGGCGATGATGACCACTTACCATCAGGTGGAGCGTCTGCCTGTTTGGCATTAAAAACAAAGGTGGATCCTGATCGGTCCGCCTTTTAGTATAAAATAATAGGAAATATAATGTTAATAGCCCATAAATACGTCATTCATTACTATCTAACTTAAATTAACATACTGTATAATTTTCTAATCATATTCCAAATTACACTTAGGGCCTTCAGTTAACCGTTGAGCATCTGCATCCTGGCTGCAGCATCAGATGAAGGTTACCGTTTGATGTGAACCAAACCCTATACTTTAGCTATCATTCCAAACTTAGCATGTCTACCTTTAGCCCTTAGTTATTTAGGAGTCGGATTGATAACTTTTTGATTTAAACCCCATTTTTGATTAACCTTTTTATTAATGGCGTCGAGATCGAAAATGTCCGGTTTGACAGCTAAGAATTTCAAAGAGAAATCACCTTTATTCATTTCGGAATTAGGTGCATCTATTGATCCAATGGTTAAATGTATGGTGATCCTCATGAGCCTTATCGTAACGGCATAGAATTAATTTTTCTATAACACTCTTAGCTGTCAAACTGGGCCTATAATCTCGATAACTAGTTGACAGACAGGATAGTTGGCTTGGTGGTTAGCGACTCTGACTGCCAAACCGAAGGTCGCGGCTTCTATTCCCATCCAGGACAAACATTTGTGTGCATGAACTAGGACTGTTGATAAAATATCGATATATCCATATTATTATTTCGAAATATCGATATTTATTACAAATATTTTTTTTTCGTAATTTAATCTACAAAATCATCGTAAACTTCATCTACCGTATTTTATTTATGAAAATTAAGTTAGCTGACACTCGACAATTTCAGATTTTTTTATTAATTATAAATTAGAACTAGATAACTATGTATTTAAAAAAAAATCCACGTATAATTTTGAGTTTTGGTACAATACCTGCTGAATTAAAGCAGTATTTAGATCAGCCAAATATTTCAAGGTCTTGAAATTTTGGATTGATAGTAGGCATTTTACTAACGTGCTATCAGAAATAGCTGTTAAATATTTGATTTCTTCTGCTACATCTGTAGCATCTGAACGAGTTGCTTCTACAATCAATATTTTAGTGCCTAATAATCGTAGTTGCCAAGCAGCTGAACATATAAAACCAAGAGAATTTTTAAAAACTCTTACTGAAAAAATATTGGTATATATAATCGTATTATTTAACTTTCAAAAAAATTACTTAGAACTATAACCTAACACTTACATACATTTATAATTATATTTGTTTAACACTAAACATACCATAACCGGGTCAAATGACCCATTTTGTACTTTGCATTGACAATGCACGTATCATCTTATTGCTTTTGCACATTTGACTTCATGACTTTTTCTTACAAATTAATATACAGTTATACTATTTATTTCCCTTCCTAACAACCATATTTCATACATTCAAGCAGGAAACATAAAGTCACATTTGACCCGCTATGGTAGAAATAGGTACCTAGTAAGTGTTGGTATGTTTAGTGTTAATAAATATACTGGACTATAAACCATCATTTCATGTAATCATTTTTGAGCTAACTTACGATTTTTTTTTAATAATCCGATATTTTTAAAAATACAAACAGCCCTAGCATGAACATGTCTGTTTGTTCTGTGTCTGGGTGTAAATATCTATATAAGTATGTATTTAGAAAAAATGTAGTATATCAGTTATCTGGTTTCCATAGTACAAGCTCTGCTTAGTTTGGGACCAGATAACCGTGTGTAAAGAATGTCTCAGGACATTTATTATTATTATTAACTTTAGAACTACTCAGAACAGAAATAGAAATTAGAATTGTTTACACTGTTTTAATTAAACGGTCGCTTCTCAGCCACAGCGTAATGATAGATTACCTAAACCTATTATTCATCCGATCCATGCAAAAGCTTTCGAGGTTTAGACCCATAAAAAACAAATAGATTGTTTAAAATGTAGTTATTAAATAATAAGGACCTCTGCTAGTGTCACTGAAAACATATTTTACTTTCGGATATCAGTTTTACTATATTTATAGATATAAATATCAATATCCACGATAATGTTATGCATCGGACTAAACTGAACTAAAATCTAAGAATGTCTCTTTCTTTTCCTAATGTTGAAAAGAGTGAGGAACATTTTTGTTGATATGAACTGCCTGATATGGTATATGTCACCTCTCCGTTTTGTTTTTACATTGCCTGAGAATAGTTTTTATAGCGGCATGTTACATGTTCGTTATAAAAGGCCTTATTTATACATAATAGTCTATTCTAGATATCATTATCATCTGCTGGACATCTAGATATAAATAATATTGAATCCAGATAGCTTTAAATACTCCCTAAAGGACAAATCTTCAATTTTTGCTAATAAAATGAGGAAAATCGTCCAAAGGGATAATTTAAAAGGGATCTTGACTCTATTAAGTCGAATGCCGTGGAGCCGTGGGTTCGAATCCTACAATTAGCTTGAGCTTTTGGTTAAGGAAGACATCACGAGGAAACCATAGCACGGTGGTAGGATACTCTAGAGTACCCGCTTGGCTTGCCATGCACCTACCGGTGTGTTCCGGTAACGGTGCCAGTTCCCTTCTAGCCTTTGCCACCTTCATTACCTACTTACCACGCGCAGAGCAAATTACAGTGTAAACTCTTTATAACGAAACTCAAGGGACTGAGCATTTTTTGTCGTTATAGAGAGTTATCGTTATATGGAGTGAACAAAAAAAAACAAAACAAAGTGAACAAACCAACCAACTTGGGCTCACTTCAACGTTATAGGGAGTTTATCGTTATAAAGGATAACGTTATAAAGAGTTTACACTGTAGTTAGATAAACATTTTAATTCGAACTTAATTTATCAATTTTCCAATGTCCTCAAGGCAAACAATTGCGTTTTCTATTCACATTAAGTTGTCGAATTCTAATAGGCCTGGCCTAACAGCTGAGCTGATAGTGTTACAGAAAAATGAATCCTTATGATAAGGTTGATAGCATCATCATACGATTAACCATTGGAGACTCTATATATTCCTCATATTCCCGATATTCCTCAATTTCCAAAAAGATTAAATTAACCTTTTGTTCACATTTTTAATAAATATGTTTCTTTGATTCCAGAATATGCGCAGCGAGTAAGCAATAAAGAAGGGAATCTCTAGTTAAATCTACATCAACACAAGCATTGTAAATAATAATTATTTATTTTATACTTATTATTGTGACGTCATCTCGATATTGCAGTTACTGCCACATTGCCATTGTGATGTATTTATGTAAGCAAATGTCTGTTATATGAATGGAGTTAGATTATATTATTTAAATAAATCTATTAGTATTTTTAAGTGTGTAGTTTTAATTATATCACACCTCGAAATAAAGCAAAAATACTGTAAAGTATTGTCAGTATTTCAGTCTTGAATTTTTTTAACAAAATCAACAAAATTATGTTTGTCCCAAGAAAATATAGAATCCCTCGGGAACGCGGGTAATACCGCAGGTGGAATCTAGTAATTTATAAACAGAGGAACATATATTCAAAGAGTTAGGCAGAAGTCTCTGTGAGACCTAAATTTCACCGAAGATGTTTTTAAGACCCACCGTGACATGTAGGATTGTCTCCGTTTGTCGGGATCAGTACATTTAACATAGAAACATCACTATTACCTTGCTTAACCGAAGAATTTCCCTTAGCTGAGCTTTATACCACTCGACCACCGTGACAAGAACAGGAAAATCGTTAATTCTATTTTCCACAACCATGACATCGAACCCAGTACCTCCACCACTTTTAGATCTACAGCGCATAAAATGATAAAGAAATCATAAAAAAATCCTGACAACAAAGCGTACACAGTTGTATTCCAATCCCGCGTCCCGATGAGTTCCAGTAAATGTATTGTGTAGGTAGCGGGACCGCGCCGCGCGTCGGGGGACGCGATGACAGCATGATGGATCGCGACTTGCCGGCTAGGGCTGCGCTAGCGGTACAAGTGTCGCCCACTATAACCTAACTTTATACCTATATCTAATATACAACTCAGGCTTAACTGAATTATTATGTCACGAAAGCCGTCAGAGTTTTTGGGAAGAGTCGGTCAACCTGATGGTAAGCGTTCACCGTCACCTATGGACACCAGAGGCGTCGACTCTGACACGTAAAGATGTTTGTCTCATGTGCAAGGTACTGCTTGAAGTAGTAGTGCCCCTCTGAGTTTGATTGAATGAAGCTATGGGACCAATCTGAAGAACTGGAAGGATTTGAGCTTGTGGGGTTATAAAAACCCACGACATTTCGTGTCTGTTATTCTATCCTCTATATAGATTAAAAAAATATTTTTGTGAGACACAGAATCGACTAGTTTTTCATAATTAAGTTATTAGGCTTTAGGTAATGCAATTATGTGTACGAACAACAAATTTTAGATGAGAAGTACTAAGACAAGAGTAGTTGATATTCAATAAACAATGTCGTTACTACCCCAATTACTCTGTAGGCAAGAGATCGCATTGTCCAAATTGTATTTTAATCTCCTAACGAAAGGTCAACACATTTTCATCTCAGAAAAACAGTTAGGTATATAACTTTTTCATTGAACAAGACAAAGTGATTGTAATATTAAAACGTACCGATATTACACGGCAGCCATCCCTACACTGTGTATCGTGTCTATGTGCACCAAACGCTGGCAACGGACATTCGCAAGATTTACGCTTCAATTCTCTGCGATTTCCAAAGGAAATATTGTAAGCTGATATGTCGGTACACGTTCGTAGTTAGGTATATGCAACCGTACTTACATTCCGTCAAAATTCCAAAACAGAGATCGTGGGTGTGATTTCCTTCGAAGACAATAATTTGTGTGCATGTGGGAGTCATTATGAATAATATTTAAAAAGTAGTATAATAATATTTAGTAGGTATATCAGTTATCTAGTTACCATAATGATGATAATGAAATACCATAACGTTCGAGCTCTCCTTAGTTTGGGATCAGGTGGGTGTGTAAAGTAAATGTCTAAGGATATTTATATTGTATTTATAAAATTAAATCTCAATTCCATCTAACGTTGACATTTCGAAAAGCGCAAAAAAATTGTAAACCAAGCTAACGAAAATGTCAATCTTCCAATATACGGATATAAAAGTATAATTTCTGTCCCCTACCCACAATACGGGTAATTCGCCGCCGGGTGATCCATCACCGGCTCTGAGGACGTCGCCAGACTGATTTTTGTGAATAAACCTTGAATATAAGCATGCGGTAATAATAAAAATTGATTTTTGTTCACGTAATACCTTCCTAAAATAACTTTTCAAGAGATATTAGCTTGCTCTCACCCGCAGTTCTACACGCGCTCCCGGTTCCCGGTTCCCTATAGGTATTCTGTTTCATGAAAATCCTTTCAGCCGTTCCGAAGTATAGTGATACCTTACAAAAACATACCTAATAGACTTACGCATAGTTTACTAATTCTTGACCCGCAGTTTTTCCTGCGTTTCAATACATGTAATGATTTCCCGCGATCATAATTACCTATGTGTTAAAAATTTAGAACGATTTTTTATCCATGTACCAAATTCCAATCGGCTGTTTATAATATTAGTAGATACTCGTAAAGAAAGATAAGTTGTTTTAATTACTAGATATGAAGTACGTTTACGCCTATCCAGAGGCGGCCTTAGGGGGTGGCGAACGGGGCAATCGCCCGGGGCCTCGCTCTTGCAGGGGCCTCGCGCAACCCAAGCAAAAAAAAAATATATGGATTAAAAATTTTATTTATTTGTATAACTTTTGCATTTCTTGTCAAACATAACTTACTCTCGCATCACATACTTTTCACGAAGGACAAAGGGCCTCACAATGACCTGCTCTCAAGTATCATTCCTTTCCCAATTTCACAAACAACACTCGATACCTAAGGTCTACCTACCAAGGCAATACGGAACCAATATTGTTGCCAAATAAAAGTGTGTAATTATACACTCCTTCAGATGTATAGATTTCAAGACAAGCTAGGCTATGCATTTCAAAGAAATTTAACCTTAGATACTCAATTCAGTATTCTATTATTAATCACAATATTTTTTCCTTCATATAATTTTATTCGAACAGTTACTTAACATTACAAAAAGGTTCTTCTGGTTGTCATTCTTTTTTCACATTTTGTGTAAAATTTAATAATTATTGCTATTGATTATATGGTGTTGTAAGGATAAACAGATTGATGGGGCCTAAACAAAAAAACAACAAATATATAATTAAGTAGGTTAAGAATATCCCATAGAATATAGGTAGATCTTTGTAATGTATTTTCTGTAGATTATTTTATAGTTTTATGTGTAAGCTATTATTATTAGGATAACATATGTAGGGTACCTAAGCATAGATAACATAATAACGATTTTTTTTACTACATAGACGTTCAACTGACGTAGCGTCTACGAATTTCTAGGAATCTCCATAAAGTGCCAAAAGAAGTGTACGCAACTAAATACTTACAAGGAAACTTTGGAAGGTAATCCATCAATCCACAAGTTGCACGGCCGCTGCTAAGTTTAGCACGTCGTTGTATTCACACCATGATCTAACAAAAACTTTGGCCAACAGTTTAGCATAAAAAAGGTCAAGCACTTGTGTATAAATCGGTTTGAATAGCACCTGATAGACCTTTGGATGGTTTTTTATGATACTGAACTAATTATAGATGAAAATGGTGTTTTGATATATTTTCTGTAACGCTAACTAATTGACTCCTTACGGAAATCCATTATAAACGCAATAGGTAATCTACTTTCCTTGTTTGGGACTTGGCAGAGAAGGAGATCCTAAGGAATAAGTACTAGATATTTGATTATTTGTATAATCTTTCTCGAACGCCTCAAATATCCCACTTATCTATGGTCATAAATAAGTGGAAAACTTAACTCAACATTTTGCCAAATATGACCAATCTTGCTCATGGAAGGGAACTTGTCCTATGGAAACCATACTACATATACTTGTTTTCTAAATACAAACCTTTATAGAGATTTACACCCGATTTACAGAGAACAAACAGACATGTGGCTTGGCTGTTCCCCCGTCTATAATATTCCAGCTGATATATATATATATATATAATGTACATATTAACAAGCATACATACACATACACTTTTTGGGCCAGTGAAATTACAGGCACATGAGACTTACCAACTTCACGTCTCAGGGTCTCATTGACGATGTCATTGGTATTGCAAATGTCTATAGGGTGCTGTGATCACTTCCCATCAGGTGGACCGTATGCTTGCTTGTCGGCCCATGTGGTATAAAAAAAACATGGGTACATACAAATCAAACAATAAAACTGTATAATATATGTATATAGAAGAGATAGGAGTCATTACGCAACCACATCAATTCACCCATAAAATCTGTCAATTTGTGGGGAGAATAATAATCCGCAAATATAGCGGGGCATCCCTCGTTGACTTTAAAACGTGTTTAAACAGTCAATTTAATTTTAGTATAGAGGGTGGGGCTAATTCAATATCGTGGTGATAAGGGTGATGTAAGCTCCGTTCAACTGTGCTTTATCTTAGGGATCAGTGACAAATTTTAATTCCGTTTGCAAATATACCATCTCGGACTGATGTTTCATGAGTTGACTGTCGTAATGGCATTTATCTTATTTTGCTTGAACATCATAAGTTGACTGTTCAAATAAAAAACATAATTGTGTGTACTAAAAAAGTTATCAGACCACGTAAAAAGCACCCCTTTGAATTAAAGATCATGCAGTGTAAATACTATACGATTTAATTGCTTGTGATTTTTTATCAAAAACCCAAAATTTTCAATTTTCAACTTCCACGCCGCCAGCATGATTTTCCGGTATTGTTTGGAAAGAAAACCTAACTAACAACCTCTATAGTTAAAGATCTGATATAACGTTGTTTTAACTCCGCGTATTTAAAAACTAACTGATAACTTGGTATTTGTTAAGCGTGTCGTACTCTATAAGCTCTACTTATTCAAGGCGGTGATAGCTCAGCTGGTAGTCGCGTCGAATACCGTGACGGGAGTCGTGGGTTCAAATCCTACAATGAGTTTGAGCTTTCAGTGAAGGAAACCATAGTAGATAGGACCCGCCCGGATAGTTACCTCTCTTATGTTTAAATTACGAGTATGTCGCCAAGCACCTGTCGGTGTGCACCGGTAGCTGCTCTTGAGAGCCAGTTCCTGTCTAGGCTTTGTGTGCTTACCAGCTTCGGCCAAACGTCACCTACTATGGTGAAATTGTGATCAAACACAAAACTATATAGTACGATACTAGTAAATATGAAAAATAAATCAGGGCTAATAAATGATTAATATAGACTATTTTTACCTAGCACGTGTACCCAAAATTTCATGTAAGTACGTGCCTACTTATTGTTAGTTATGTATAACGTTAATTGTGGGTGTATGTGTGTTGTGTGTGTGCGTGTGTGCGTGTGTGCGTCTGGCTCAGCCTGAGTTGGATAGAGATATTTGCTGTTTACACGTTTATTTGTGAGAAATATCGTTATGGTACGGACAGAAGTAAGTGCTGGCAAATTGAAATATTACAGAATTTATTATAGGTATTTCAATGTAATTAATTATCGAAATAATATGACCAGACTCGACAGCCCAGTTGGCTTGGTGGTGAGAAACCCTAACTGCCACGCCGCAGGTCATGGGTTCGATTCCCACCCAGGACAAACAGGATGTAAATATCTATACACGTATGCATTTAAAAAGTAGTATATGTAGTATATTAGTTTCAGATGTCCGTGTGTAAGAAATGTCCCAGGATATTTATTATTATTTATAATAGATACATGTAGCAAAGCTCGAATATCCCGAAGGTTTGATACAACAAAGGATTGATACAAATGCGTTTATTTTCCCAGTAAACTACTAAACTTTTTAGAGTAGTAGAGCTCTTAGCGCTGAGTTAGTCCGGGGAAGTACTACCACCTTACCCATTTCTGCCGTGAAGCAGTAGTGCACTTGTATTACTGTGTTTCGGTTAGAAAGGGAAGGGGGCCGGTGAAATTACAGGCACATGAGACTTAACAACTTCCGAAACGACCGAACAACTAAGATTTACCGAGTGAATGCTGGTAAAGGTCCGAATTATGTTTATTTAGCCTAGATAGCAACATTTACAATTATTAGTACCTACTTAATTAATTTTAGGCTAATATATTTACCGTATATGAGACCTATGCCCAGCAGTGGACGGAGATAGGCTGATGATGATGATGATGATATTTACCGTATTTAATACTGTTTTTATAGTAACATAAAGGTATATACATACCGTATGATAAGAAATAACTTTATATGTAGCGACATTTTGATTGTTATTTTATTTTAAATGCCCATAAACATTTACTGTAGTTGAGTGTTCCAGTAAACGAATGATTTTTCTTTATAATGAAAATACCTTTCGTACGTCAGCTTTTACCAGCGTCTCTGAGTGATCTAAAGTATCAAATGATTATAACATAGCCTATATAGCTACATCTGAAATAATGTACCTTTCAAATAGTGATTTTTTTTTTCAAATAAGTGCCGTTGTTCTTTAGTTCACGTCGCATACATACAAGCACACAAAAATCACGCTCTCACTATATAATATTAGAAAAGACATAGATTGAGAGACCCTATTTGACGCCGTCAACAAGCTGGATAAGAATCAGGTCGGCAGTCTTTTGTAGCTCACGCACTTGCATAATAAACAGAAAATCTCATACCTACAATGTTACCAACCTTATTATTATGGGTAAGCTATTCCAATACGAAATTATATGTCACAACGTTTTAAAGACAAGCGAACAGAAATTAGCGACATGAAAACACTCGAACCGCTTGTTCGTACTGGCTTAATTACTATGCAAAAATCTAGATTTACCATTTGAAATTGCTATGATTATTATGCTGCAATGAAACTGGTATACCGACTATCTGGCAACGGAGTCATTGGTCAATGATTATGTAAATCTAATCTAGAGAAAGATGAAAAGATAATGTCAATGTCACATAACAAATATGGAAGGATTCCGTTGTTTAGGAATTCAGTTTAAATGACACATGTTTTGTTTATTCATTCGAATTAACACAACATTGTTTGATTTTTTTGTAATTTTTTAATGGATAAGTTTAAGAACCTACTCTGTTAATTGACAAGACGCTTCCTAAAATTATGTCAAGCTCACTAAGTTCCCACATTTCTCTAATGCTGTTTTTTTATCGGGCCAACCCCGGTTACCTACGCAATCCATTTAAAGGCTTTACAAAATCTGTTTTAAAATTAAAATAACGGCCAGATATCGCGTATCTAGCGGATTGAAAACTCTGTTATTTTATAAATCTATATCTACTTATATTATAATGAGACAGAGCAGATTTTGTAAGCTTGTATTTCTGTGGAGGGTAATCTCCAGAATGCTACACTCTTTCCGCGTGACATAGGCAATGTTATAATCTTTCCAATAGAGAAGTTTTTCAGTTTATCCATTACAAACAAAAATACAAATCTAATCTATTTGTAATATTATTATAGATTACATTTACTGCACGTAGATACCTACATTTACCATAATGCAACTTGAGTACCTATGTCCCCATAAAGTCTTCACCCCGGCTTCATCTTTCTACTACCCGTGCAGGGTAGGCCTCACTAATGGCATGTGACAGCGCCGTTGATGGATCGGACCTGCCCCTCTTGCCCCTCACCCCTCGCCCAATACTCCCCTGTCTACCGTGGAGAGCAGAATTAGCTTTTTTTCAGACGAAGCATTTCACCTCGAGATATTTTGGACACGGTTTTTGAAGGCATATGGAAAAAAATAGGGATTTAAACAGACCTTGATAAAAATCGAAAGAACTAGGTAGAAAATGGGTAAACTAGGTAAAATGTTTCAGTATTATTAGATATTTTATATAAAGCAGTTTACTAAGTCTGTATAAATGAAGTAAAAAACAGAAAATACTATGTTTTTTTTTCTTTTTTTAATTTTTTTATGCCACTTGGGCCGACAAACAAGCAGACGGTCCACCTGATGGTAAGTGGTCACCGCCGCCCATGGGTATTTGCAACACTAGGAGCATCGCCAATGCGTTGTCGACCCTGAGACGTGAAGTTGTTAAGTCTCATGTGCCTGTAATTTCTCTGGCCCCCTTACCTTTCTAACCGAAACACAGTAATACAGTTGCACTACTGCTTCACGGCGGAAAGGAGTAAGGTGGTAGTACTTCCCCGGACGAACTCTGCACTAAGAGCTCTACTACTCTAAATCCAATTTCCAAATCACAGTTCATGCAAGTCATTATTTATTTTTACTGACTTTGGAAAACAATAACTGTTTTTATGTCCCATTATCTAAAATAAGAGTATTTTTGCCCTCACCCATAAATAAACTTTACAAAAAAAACTTGTATTTAGCGTCAGAGTCAGAGTATCTATAATATCCGTTTAGTATATAATTTTACCTAAACTTCTTTCTAATTCTATTAAGTATTTAAATAAAAAGAAATACATATTCATGCCATTTTCATGGCGCAGAGGTTTGCTGGTGCCCCGTTTGTAAGAGTCTACTGGACGGGAATCACAGTCATTGCGGTATCGAAGTTTTAATCCGGCAGAAAGTAATCCGGGACCTTAAAGCGAATACAAGTTGACGACTCTTTCTCATCCAATATACTCACCAGACAGAGAGTTCCTCTTCGAATCTTGGATATTTTTTGATATTTCAAAGCCTAAATACCTCACCTAGATACTTATATCAATAAAACGCATCACTAGAGAACGGCTGGAAAGCTAGCTATATATACAGGTAGCCATTTGAAATATCGAAATATGGTGACCAAATTAAAAAGAAACCCCTGAAAATAGAAAATTCAGGAAAAACAAAAAAAGAGACTTATTGCAACGCATACCGGGTACAGCCAGAACGTTAAAATAATTCATTTACACCCACCATAAATCATTAATATCCTATACAGACAAGAATCAATAACAAAATGGGAAATAAAAATAAGAAATTATTACCAAAAATGATTAATGTGAAATCATTCACTCTACATTACGTCCGGAATTAAAGCAAGGCCTTCTAAGGAAAACAATATCTAACCATGAAACGTCGTGTGTTTGAGTGTTGAAATGCAAATATATTTAATGATTGTTATTAATATCGGATATATTTGACGGTTGATTGTAATTATGGCTGTTACCAACCGTGGGTACGAAGGTGAGGCGTGACTCGCTGTGTATAGCCTTTGTTGTAATTCTATTACATAATCATGGAGAGATTTTGTTCGAACATCAATCAATATTAAACTACATAGTACTCGTATATTTATTATTTGTTCATAAAGAGCAAGCCCTTATGAACTTCCTACGCTTTAGTGCAGGTACAAATGTACCATCAGGTGGTAGTAGTGGTAGAACTCTTAGTGCAAAAGTTCAGGGAAGTACTACCACCTTACCTATTTCCGCCGTGAATCAGTAGCGCACTTGTATTGCTGTGTGTCGGCTAGAAATGTAAGGGGGCCGGAGAAATTCAAGGCACATGAGACTTCACAACTTTACGTCTCAGAGTCGATAACATGTTGGCGACGCCCCTGGTTTTGCAAGTGTCCATAGGCGGCGATGTTAATTGACCATCAGAGTGATTATCTGCATTCCAGAGCATATTCCATCCATGTGTCAAGTTTCATCAAAATCGATCTAATTTCGTATTCCGCCTACTCTTTCTCCTTAGTATTTTTTTTTCTATTTCTGTATCAGAATAAAAACTACCTACGTTCGACTTTTTCCAGAATCATCCTTTTTCTGATAGGTGGAAGGTACATCATAAATAATGTATTTCTCACATCTTTATTTATACTCATACCTAGTTTTACAGCATTAATAAGATCCTGTTTACACAAGGATTAAAATTCTTCTGCAAAAGAATAATCCGACTATTACATTCAATTAGCGATAGGTACCAACCGCAAACTAATTACAAATTCAACAATCTATGACATTATTAGTTATATATTGGTATTAGATATAACACAAAACCTTGGAGTATCCGATGATTGATACTTTAACATCCGCATAGAGTTATTTCGGGTGTATATACTCTATTTATTACTTCCTGCTACGATTAAAATTTGTTTGTCCGCAGTTCAACAATGTGAGAAACCAGATAATCTACGATGTTTCTGATGAAATATAACTTTGTAGTTCTTTATTGAGTCAACATATCCTTTTCCTGAATATTGTTGCTACCTTTTGCGAAAAATGGTAAAAGACTAAGCCTTTTTGTAGATTTATGCATTTTTTTGCTCTGTGGGAGTGAGGTGTGAAATTAACATAATTTTATCTAAAAACTATATAACATCATAAATAATGGTCAAAAATATTGTGGTTGATATAATTTGTAACATACTACAATGCCAATGTCAATTATGAAAACTTTTTCTCAGTTTTGAAAACGGTAGTGATAAAAAATACAGGACAAAATTGAATGGAATTTTCACAGGAAACTAAAACGTATTTCGGGTAACATGTAATAAGGCTAAATATTAACAAAATCGAATAGCTATTGAAAAGGATACATAAAGATATCACGCATAAGTATGCGTGGTTGGTAGGTACCATATCAGATAAACAAAAGTTAACTCGTCACAGTCAACTATTAAATAGCTACTATTATCTAATATACTAGTTGTCCCCGCGTTCCCGAGGGATGCTCAATTTATGTGCCAAATTTCATCCAAATCCGTTCGGTAGCTGTCGCGTTAAAGAGCAACAAAATCATTCATCTTCGCAAACTTCTTATTTATAATATTGCCAGGATATGATATGGCAGGCTTAATAACCATATTGTTAAAATGTTTAGCGATTATTTATAGTGCCATTATTGGATAATTATTGTTCGTAAAAATAATGGATGGATTGAGCGTAGCCGCATAGCAATATCCAGTTACGGCAATTATCTACCGTCCTTCATTATATTAGCAATTTTAATAATTGAACGAAACTATTTTAACAATCAATCGTTCGTGAGCATTGAGTACTATTAAATAAACACACCTATACCTACATATCAATAACATCACTTAGATTAAATTGCATACATAGATACATTGCATTATTAACGCCTTCTATTTCCCATGTAGTAGATAGTAACATTTACTATATGGTGTAGAGTAATAGTAGTAGTAGTAGTAGTATCATATAGTAAGGTATTTCAGAGTAGTAGAGCTCTTAGTGCAAAGTTCCTCCGGGGAAGTACTACCTTACCCATTTCTGCTGTGAAGCAGTAGGTCACTTGTATTACTGTGTTTCGGTTAGAAAGGTAAGGGTGTCATGTGCCTGTGAAATTACAGGTGGACCGGCCGCTTGTTTGTCGGCCCAAGTAGTATAAAAAAAAATAAAAACTAAATTACCAAAATTTTTCTTATAAACCCACTGCAATATAATTTTCCGTGACTCCCGTTCCTTTTAATCTTAATCCTTATCGCCTATTAGTGGGATGTTATATTTTATCGGATAAAGTAGCTAGCTATCTGCCAGTGAAAACCCCGTCAATATCGGTCCAACCGTCTTGGGGATTAGCCGGAACAAAAAGACAGACAGACAAAAAAAATTGGGATCTTTAACATAAGTACCTACCGTATATCATTTTATATGCATTAATAAAGTTAAATGCTGTTTTGAAAATTACAAATAGAGACTTCAATTTTATTTATTTGAATAGATTACCCTGTACCGCGCATCGAGAAG
Organism: Habrosyne pyritoides; assembly: GCA_907165245.1. Lineage (NCBI taxonomy): Eukaryota > Metazoa > Arthropoda > Insecta > Lepidoptera > Drepanidae > Habrosyne > Habrosyne pyritoides. The sequence goes on from OU015595.1 coordinate 753,010, forward strand.
CTTAAAGCTCGGTTGGTGACCGCGCGGTGATACTAGGTACGATTCTCTGGTCGGCATAATTGTTTTAATTTTAGTTTTACTGACGTTATTCTTTGGGCGCTCAAGCTTTGCTAAGTGAACCTTTTTGTATAAAAATGTGTTTTTTCAGAAAATACACCTATATAGGATAGATTTAAAAACAAAACTTATCAAATCGTTTCCGAGATACCAATGTTTAAATTTAAGTATGCAAGAACATAGAAGAAAACTCCTTTAATAGTATTAGATCATAAAATTTACATAAAAAAAACTACAACAGTTTTTATCCAATTGTTCGGTAACAATAAACTAGCTCGCGAAATAAATTACCATTCATAACATAGTCCTTATTGTATCGACGACATAGAAACGATTCTAATCATGATTCGGACTGGATTATAGATAATCGTTTGAAATTCGTCTCACACCCATTATGCAAGTAAGCGGAAATTAGGAAAAAAGTCGTTTGGTACATTTAAAATTACCCGATTAGCATGTATGACTTCCGAGTGATCTTGATTGATGCCTGTTACCACAGATTAAATTAAGATTTGGAGCAATAAAAACTTACGCATTCTCTGCGTACGGGCACGCTCGCCCGCGCGCCACTCCGCGACGAACGTCTGACTAGATTGCTTGTGTTATTATTTGTTTATCGAACCGCGAAGTTTTGAATATCGGACGCCGTTGGCCATTTTATCGATAAATAGATACTGTGGATGGACATCTCTCATTGAGTGACAGTGATAACTTTCTTGTGATTTTGCTGATTATTTTTGTTCAACATGTTGCGATTCGTGGTAAGTTTTTTTTGTGTATAACTTATTGTTTTTTTAACATACTTACTGGTCCAATTACATAACAAAGAAAGTTGTAAGTGTTTTTTTTTACGAAAAGAAAGTATAATTCACTTTCCGACAAAAATACACTTGACATAGTTAATATTTTCTATTTAAAGATAAGGTTCCTAAAACCAAATAATATTACTGCGCTCATCAGGAGCTTCATTCCAACCTCTATGTGGTCTAATTTTCATATAATTTTAGGGTACTTTACACCCTTATAAGAAATATCTAGCTAATAATCATAGCCATTATTGACAGAGCGGTTGGTGTTGTGGTTAGATACCCTGTCTATAGACTATTAGTCGTGAGTTCTATTCCCACCCATGGCTAACATCGTCTGGATTAGGGCTGCTATCCGTCCGGGTTTCCACGGCTTTGTCGTAGTTTAGAAGTTGCCCGGAGAGCGTCCGGATGGGGTTTTCAAAAACAGTCCATTTTTATTTTTGTCAGGGGAATTCCAATTCTAAATTAGTTGACAAGCAGTAAAAAAATCGTAATCGCGAACCCTATCCAATTAAAATATAAACTATAAGTGAAAAAAAATATTTTAGGCGTGTTCGGGAAACGACCCAATGTCTCCTAAATGTCCAGGGTTTATTTTGGCAACCCTGGTCTGAAAGAGTCTGTTTGTTATGTCTGAATGTAAATATCTATTACAAAAAGGAGTACTTATATCAGCTATCTGGTTTCCATAGTTCAAGCTCAGCTTAGTTTGGGATTAGCCCATGATATATTGTTACTCGTATATACTCTATTATCTACTTTTCTTTCAACTTGATAAGGTTCCTTAACTGGTTTGTTAGCACTTATTTTTTGAATTACATTTATGATTTCATAACTAGGTAAAAATGCCTGAAAAGAGGGATGCAAACCACTTATAACTAAAACCTTTCTACAGTTTGGGAGTGTCTACCGTGCTCTAGTTACGAGGGGCCAGTTGGTCAGAGATTATGTCGGTCCACCATCGCCAATGGACATTTGCAATACCAGGGGAATTGAGAATGTGTAGGCGAGCTTCAAGAATTCTTATCACGGCTTGAATTATTATAACAATTGTAAATACGAAAAAACGCTCTGATGACACAATTTTAGAAATTCACGCACCAATGTCCTACTAACGGATTGTCGTAACGTTTTATTACTTCATTCATTACATTCATCCCACACATTACTCCACGTCGGTGGTGGTCAGTGAATGAAGTAACTTATAAATTTGGTCGTTATGCAGAAAAGAATATGGTCTGTTATACAACTAATGCTATTGCTCTGGTTTTATATGAGACTCCATAATATTCCGATTCTTAAAAATATGAACCGCTCCTTATTTTTTGGGTTCCGTATACCCAACATGTGCAAACGGGACTCTATTACTAAGGCTTCGCTGTCCGGCTATCACAGGACTGTTCGTAAATGGTAGACGGTTGAAATTTTCTCAAAATGCGTGACTATATGGTTGGTATAGCAGCAAATAAAATTAAAATGAAGTATCTAATAAATGTCTGGGGGTCCCCAAACAAGACACGCGGTTTTTCGGAATTTTGTTAAATTATTGTACAAAACCCTTTGTCAACAAAGTCCAACTCGCACAGCCGGTATTTTTTGAGATGTCACGAGCTAAATTTATAGGCTATTTAAATATTGGAAATGTCAAAACAAAGTTATTATTTCTCTATTTAACATATTAACACAATCTTAATGCTCATATAACAAGACACAATGCCGTATTTGTTGTGCACCGTCAAACATAATTAATAAGTCTTAATTTTATTTTAGTACGGACAAAGTAACTTATGCTATGATATTAAATCATAGCAAAAGTTTTAGTGGTGACGCGTGGGTAATTAAATCGTGTAAAAATATATAGTCTTATACAAACAGACAGGACAACAATCTCCCTCGCTCTATTCAACCTTAAGAAAAGGAAGTAAATAGAATGAATAATTTTTGAATGTGTCACACTGTTGTAGTGGCTTGATTGTTAGTCTGCCACGCCTCTTCCAGAACAAACATTAATGTACATATCCATGTGTAAAGAATCTCCCAGGATATCCTACTTCCTACTAGGTTTATAAAATGATAAATGCGAAAGTTTGTAAGGAACGATTGTTACTCTTTCATTCAAAAACTACCAAACAGATATAGAGCATGCCCCGAAATAACATATAGTATAATTTAACATCTCTCAGGCACGTGCGTAAAACCAGGAGGGGACATCTCATCATCATCAGCCTATCTCCGTCCACTGTTGGACATAGACCTCCCTATAGTACGCCACTGAGCTCGATCTTCAGCTCTTTGTTTCCAACCACTTGCCAGCCAGCTTGCGTATATCATCGCTCCATCTAGCTGGAGGGCGCCCTACACTACGTTTACCGAGCCGTGGTCTCCACTCTAGAACACGTCTACCACAACGGCTATCGGTTCTAGGGCAGATGTGACCAGCCCACTGCCACTTCAGCTTGCTAATCCTTTGAGCTATGTCGATAACTTTGGTTCTCTGACATTTCTTATTCGATCCTTCACAGAGACTCCGAGCAAAGGTTTTATTTATAAATTAAAAAAGATAAATCTCCTCACGGCCGATATTTAAAATGTACAGCCTGGTTCGTTTACCAATTGTAAGTATGTTCAGATAATTACATAAGACGCAATATAAAACAACTTTCTTAATTGTGGCTCTTCATTTCCTCTTTTAATTTTGAAATTTCCTCAACTAAACTGGAACCTTACGTAACGCCCAGTATTTTAATTAGCCCAATAACAATAATTGTTGGTTTTTCACACGGTCATTTATTTAAAATTTCGCCGTGGGTTCCATATCAATACTTCTATGGTATACTAATATTATACGTACAAATGTTTGTCTGGGTGGGAATCAAACCCTCCACCTGTGGCATGGCGGCCAGGGTCTTCAACCAAGACAACTGGCCTGTCATTATTAATACTGGTCATATTACAAAAGGTAAATTTTGCCAATCCTTTTTAACTGACAAAAAATATCGAGGAGGAGCTCCATTCGACCGTATGTTTATTTATTTTTCGATTAAAAAAACTTTTTCGACCATAGGTGTACTGCCGTTGTCTCTTACAACACCCTAGAGATTAGTACCTAGTTATAGTATTCGTAATTGCGCCAAATGTACAACAATTTTCCAAGGCTATCATATCATCACACTTGGCAATGACTTAATTGCAATATTATGATATTTGGGAAGTGGAACAATCAAAAGAAGTTCCATACCTTGGCCCAGTTAACCGTTTGTCGGATTCCACACGAAGCCAGCAGACGTGTTTACAAAGGCCAATGATAACATTACCGAGGATATAAAAGGCAGAAACAAGCTGTTAAATAACAAAGTTGTAAGATCATAAACGTAAGCTCGGGTAGAGTTTTATAATGAGATGCTCTTTGCGACAATTCATGTTTTTTAACCCAGATTTGATCTTACATGATTTTGGCAAAAGGTAGAAACTACGTTAAATCTATGAATAATTAAGCTAGCAGTATAATAATATATTATACTAACAAATATCCCAGGACATTCTTTACACGGCCATCTGATCCCAAACTAAGCAAAGCTTGTCCTATAGAAACCAGCTAACTGATATACTACATTAAATACTTGTTATAAATAATAAAATAAATAGATATTTTCACTCAGACACAGAACAAACAGACATGCACACAAATGTTTGTACTGGGTGGGAATCGAACCCACGACCTGCGGCTCGGCAGTCAGGGTCGCTAACCAGAAGCAACTGACCCGTAGTTGGCTACATCATCAATAACCAGGCCATGATTGCTCAACGAGACCAGTTAGTTAGTTTTAGGCGAGAGTCTTAGACGATATATATTTTTTCTGAGATTGAATTCATTTAATTCTATATTTAATTTTATAATCAAAAATATATTAATAACAATAAAGATCTATCTATCTATATTCATATCAATGAATGTTTGTATGTTATTCGATAGCGATGAAACTTTGGTGGGTCGCTCTACGTACCCCAGGAAAAATTCCTGACACAAAAAAGGGCCTACCAATAACAAGGGTATAGCTAGTTTATTAATCATTTTTTATAAATGATCACTATTCCAAGGTACCATTTGTTAACAGAACATGCAATTACAACACTTATGACCTCTAACTAGAGTACGAAATCTTCTGATCCCAATAAATATGCTAAAAAAATCTATAATTCACTCAAGTAGTTGCATATTCAGACTTAAAAAATCCTTATATCACGAACTAACGATAAACAACAAAGAGCATAAACAAAACTGATTAATAACCTTTACGTATAACCTTTAAATAATCCTCTAGATATATTACTTTTAATTAAAAATCTGGCTTTAAAAAAGCTTGCCAGCCTTGAAAATCTTTAAGCCTGGAATTAATATTAGTCCTTTCACTTTTAAGCAATTAGACTAAAATTATTTGACACCTTGTTGTCGAGCTGTGTAAAGATAGTTTAGAGGTTCTGGGTATGATTCCGGGTAGGGCAAAATAAAATTATTGTTAGAAATTATTATCTGGATTAGTAATTTTCCCGAGAGTCAGTGACAATACGCACTGCGTAAAAATATATTCGGTAAAATGTGGTCACAGTGTGTACAGGGCGGGAAGATATTTATTTAAAAAAAAATATTTAATAATAATAAAATCATAATAAAAAAAATAATTTATTCAGGCAACACAGAAACCCAAATAAGGTAAATGTTTTTTTTAATTTCACAAATGCATCGTGTCTCTTTCGAATGATAAAATAATATTGTTTTGATGCATTTATGATAAAACAACGTTTATTTCAGTTATATTACGCTCTAGATCTGTACATTGCAAAAAAGAACAAGATAAAAAAACATGCATTAATAGCGAATGACAGTGGAATTTTAATGTTAAGTAACCATTTACTCTCGTAATATAATTATTTTTACCGGAAATACTGTAGTTGTATGAAACTACAATCGCCACATTGTTAGTATTTATTTTTTTAAATTAATGCATGCAACATTCATATATTTATATATAAATTGAGGTGCCTTATTAGTGGATGCATCGAAACACTGTCCTAAGTTTAAATCACAAATACCTAGGTCATTTCAACCGCTAATAAATAATCTCCAATACCGGTTAGGAAGGATGATTTTGCTGAGAAGAGCTGCCAAAAACTCGGTTATCAGTCTTTTAACATTAGACAGTCACCTATTCTTCTAACATACTCCTAAATCTTTGTATTTTCAATTCAGAAGAAGGGTCTTTATATAATGTACTCGTGAAAGCAGTATGTCTATTCCTCTCATAGATCAAGAGTATATTGTGTATATAAAATGAATATGATGAATTATCTATATTTTATATAAACAACCCAATAAAGTCACTATTTTTGTCTGTTCGTACACATACTTCTTTTGGTAAATGTGTAGGTATAACACATTAATATAATACTAAGGCTTACTCAGGCTTATCCGGGGGGAGAGGGTTACTAGTCAAGTAAAAAGCAGTGTTGACTTCTTGTTATAAAAAATAATTTTAATTACTAAAATGCTTTTAATTTTAAAGCTAATTCTATGTTATGTAATCAGTGCTCGTCAACCGGACTATTAAGGTATCTGATGAAAAAAATACCTACGCAATTGCTTAACAATAAGCTATTCAATTGAATAATGCATCACAATGACGTGCGAAAGTAAAGATTGATCGCTCTGCTACCTTCCTTAATTGCTTCGTTTCGAGATCTATATGAGATACCGACAAAAATATACCATTTAGTAATTGCCGTAAATAAAAATTGAGATAGGAGTTAGTCAGTAATGCTTTTTTAATGCATTTTCCATCGAAAATATGTAAAGTCCCAAAATGACATTTGTTGCGCTTTGACATCGTCTCTCGGACACATTACCAATTCCAAACTAATAATTTCTAACCAGCCAAGCATCTTGTTGACTGATTTTCATCTTGAATGATTGTAGGTATGTAGTACCTACCGTACCGGTAACGGTCAAACATTAAAATTCACATTAAATTTATTCACTTTTGAATTAGATTATGTAAGTGAAAATTCTACCGGTTCGGAAGTCAACTTAACTAAGAAGAACCGCCAAATAACTCCGCAAGTAAACATTTTTTATTCAAAAACTTTATTCTTCAAACATTTGATGATTTCAAAACCAGGAGCTTTATAACAGTCGAACACTCAGACTATTATATTTTTCCACCCTGATGTAGTAGTGTCCTTACCTTAAGGGGCTGGTGAAATTACAGCCACGTGGGACTTAACAACATCTGTCGCGAACTACGTCGCGAAATGTACCATAAATTGTAAATAACTAAAACGTCAAACCTTGTTAGTATTAAAGACTGGCAACCCAAAAAGCCCTGTCACCGTCATTGACACATTTTTACCGCGACTGCTACCCACATAAAATAGAAAATCAATTATAAAGTGTGAACAAAGAAAATAACTAACTATCCAGGCAGATATTCAGAGATGTGAGTGTAGCAACCTGGGTGCGCGTGTTGCGGGAGGCCTAGGTGAGTGCCGGTGCTCGAGCGCTGGCTCGGGAGGAGGCACGGCTCCCTGTCGTTTCGGGCGACGCAGGTGCTCTCGGGGCACGGTTGCTTCGGGAAGTACCTGTGTCGCATAAACAGGGAGCCGGACCCCCGGTGTCACCACTGCGTCCATTGCCGGGAGGACACGGCGCGGCACACGCTGGCAGAGTGTGCCGCTTGGGAGGAGCCGCGCCGTGCCCTCATCGCCGGAGTAGGCCCGGACCTCTCGCTGCCGGCCGTGATCGAGTCTATGGTCGGCGGCGAAGAGGCCTGGGACGCAGTGGTAACCTTCTGCGAGACGGTTATCTCGCAGAAGGAGGCTGCGGAAAGGGAGAGGGAGATTTCAACCCCTCACCCGATCCGCAGCAGACGCACCGGGCGTCGGCGGAGGGCGGACAACGCCCTCTTCCAGCCCCCCTAAATGGGTCCAGGGGCGTCAGACACGGGGATACGTCTGTCGCCCCACAACATCATAAGGACCCGAGGTGGCGGCGCGCGTGTGATGTTCCACGCGCGCCCCTCAGAGAAGTCGGGGGGGGAGGAGTTAACACCTCGCTCCCCCCCCTCGACCAGACGGGGCCCGCGGTGGCGGGCCGGCACCAGCCGGGGGTTGCGGAAGCTGAATTCGTGCCCGCGACCCTCGGCGCTCAAGTGTGCGAAGGAACATCGGAGGGGTTTTAGTGGGTATACCCTCGGGCCCCTTCTCATTTTTGATATGAGAAGGGGAGTTTGCGAGTGGGAGTCCCACATAACCACCGCGTCTCTCCCCGGGCGCGGTGGTATGCGTAATGCATTTCCCCTCCGAAAAAAAAAAAAAAAAAAAAAAAAAAAAAAAAAAAAAAGGCCTAGGTGAGTGCTTTAGATTAAGTTGATTGTAATACCAAGTACCTAGTTGACATTCGTGCGTGCGGTTCGGAAACATTGTACTTACGGTTGTTGTTACTTGCTATACTGGGATGTGCCTGCTTGCCTCGGATAGATATTGGTAGGGAGATGATCGTTGGATCATGCTCGAGGCTCAGACATACGTTGGTATGGAGAAGGAGATGATCGTTGGATCATGCTCGAGGCTCAGACATACGTTGGTATGGAGAAGGAGATGATCGTTGGATCATGCTCGAGGCTCAGACATACGTTGGTATGGAGAAGGAGATGATCGTTGGATCATGCTCGAGGCTCAGACATACGTTGGTATGGAGAAGGAGATGATCGTTGGATCATGCTCGAGGCTCAGACATACGTTGGTATGGAGAAGGAGATGATCGTTGGATCATGCTCGAGGCTCAGACATACGTTGGTATGGAGAAGGAGATGATCGTTGGATCATGCTCGAGGCTCAGACATACGTTGGTATGGAGGAGGAGATGATCGTCGGATCATGCTCGATACTTAGCCAGTCATATTACTCAGGTAAACTGAGATGGACATGAGTGGAAAGGGGTCGCTATAAGGGGTGGCGGAGGCGACTTAAAAATAGTCCATAAACTGAAGAGAAATAGTAAGAGAAAAGTAAGAAAAGTAAGAGAAAGAGAAATGTAAGAGAAAGAGAAAAGTAAAATGAAGAGTATAAACCCTCAACACAGTTTGCTCTCAGACAATCACCATTCAGATCATCTACATGCATATTATTTATCAGTTGAGATATGATGCATCAATTCCTGTATAAAATAAGGAATTGATGTCTACTGCATCTGCGTTGTTAGATATATAGATTCTTTGGAAACCAGGCTGGAATTATTTACTATCTATAGGTACATTTACTTACCTAAATATCATTAATAATTCCTATATTTATCAGCTATTCGCTAGACCTATTTTACTTATTAGTACAAGTTTGGCGACAACATCATGACTCAGGCTCCATAACGCATCGGCCATGCCCTTGGTGTTACAAATGTCCATAGGCAGCGATGACAATTTACCATTAGAAAGACCGTATGTTTGTTGCCCTTCTAGACATAAAATACACATAAATAATTTGAGACCCCAATCATGCATATTTCAGGCTGCAGTAAATTGCGATTTATAAAATGATGTCGCATTACAACAACCAATGCGTTGAAGCGTACTGCTATTATATTGCAGTTAACTTACACAGCCTTTGTATGACGTTTTGAAAGATTGTTAGGGAATCGACTGTCTATAAATTCTCGAGGCACATCATTAGATTGTAATGTTTTGATTATCTCATCAAAGTTCAGAAACAATTGTATTGTTGTATTGTTTGTAACGCCGAACAATATAGTGTGATATCATGAGGGATGCATCATAAAAATGCTCTAATAACATATTCCGTCAGATCTAAACATGATATAAATGGGGTGTAGAAATTTATATAAGTATATGTACTATAGATACTTGCTTCAGCAATAAGGCCGCCTAAATTGTTTTTACTGATAATATTTGTAGAATTATTTTATTTTATTTTCTTTCTATGTGGTGTGATCAATAAAGTATATTTTCATTCTTTTTTTATACTACTAAAAATTAAGAAGTACCTATATGTAGTAGGATCTCAGCTATCTGGTTTACATTATATACATATGGTATAAAGAATGTCCATAGACATTTGTTTATTATTTGATTTAAGAAATAGAGCTCTTAGTGCAGAATTCGTCCGAAGAATATCCCCAAACAATACAAACTTCACAGTGAAGCAGTATTGTATTACCGTTCGGTTATAGTGCTAAGGGGGCCTCTGAAATGACAGGCAATAATTAATCTTGATAACTATATTTCTTAGAGTCGCAACGCCACTGGTATTGCAAATGTCCATAGACAGCGGTGACCACTTAACGTCCAGGACCACGGAACGTCTGCCCGTTTGTTGGCTACTTAACATACTTGACTCAACAAATGTAAATGATATATAACCTTCTTGGTGTAAAAATTCACTGAATTACAAACCATTATTTCTCCTCCACAGATCCCCCTAGTCCTGACATTAGCAGCAAGCGGGAGTGACGTTAGTGCAGGATCATCGATACCTCGACTATCATACTCCGCCGCATCAGATGCTCAAATAAGATTTGCCATTGAAAACAAATACGATGACACCGGCCCGGGCGCCAAACAACCAGAATATGCTTACAACACGTACAAAACTCTAGAAGATGCTCTTGTCGGTTACATCGATGACCCAGACACGAAATTGCCGGAACAAGAGAGAGCTTTAGCAATTCAAAGACTCACAAACCCCGAATTCTCTAACTCCAGGCCAGCGGTCCAGAGGCACTTACCCAAGACTGTCGAGGAATACACAGGTTACAACCAAAAACCAAAATCCCAACCGATTGTACTCACCAGGTATAGCTTCCCAGACAGAAAGCAACCTTACTACCTCGTGCCTAATACCAAAGTTTTAGGAGAAGAAGAAAATAATATAAGCTTCTTGAAGAATTTCCAAAGTGCGACTTCGAAACCGGAACCCTACAGATTCCGGAAGATACCGAAAGTGCAAGCTGTGAAGGGCAGCCCATTGAGTCTGGCTCATTATACGAGAGAACCTGACGTAGAACAAGCCTTTGGTCAATTCAACCCGAACCCAAAGTACACCTTTTCTTACGGAGTTAATGTAAGTAATTTCCTACTTTAAACTGGTATCACAAATAGAGATCACTATATATTTACAGTCAAATGTGAAAATACGAAATATTAAGTGTAGATAATAACAAAAAAAATATATATATATATATATATAATATGTACTATAATATATGTATTTTTTAATACACATGACATAAACATACATGAATCAAGATTTTTTCGGCGTTTCGGTAAATATTTTATGGTATTACGAGGGGTTCTCCCTTACTGGGCGACTGACACTTACATTAGTCGCATTTCGCATACGTTTTGTGACACAAAGAACAATTCCGTTTGAATGGTATTACAATATGAACATATCCATAACATATACGTGTGTATTAAGAAAGTAAATCATAACGTCCAAAAATTTCTGGTTTTTTAATTGAAACTATGAAAATTTATTAAATTAGTACAGTTTCTAGTCCCTTAGGGGGACGCAATTCAAGCCATCAACTTTCATGTCTCAGTGACTTCTTTATAAAAGTCGGTCATTATTTTATTCAGCGTCAGCAAATAATAATAAAGATGGTATATTTCACAAGAGAACTGACATCTAGTTTGTTAATTGTGACATATAGCCGATTATGGCTTCTTATTATTATACTATTTCACAATATAATAGGTTGGGGAAAAAGTTCCTTCGCATTTTTTAAGAAAATTCAAAACGTTTTTAATATAGTTTATTTACATTTAACTAAAGTATGTAGGTACCATTTTGTTCGATAACTTTTTGCCATCTTGTATGTAGGGACATGATCCCATTGCTATAGACATTTTGGGACTTCTGATCAAAATACTGCGACAAGTGGTTTTGATAGTCCTCTCGTGATGTTAACCTGACACTGCCTAAAGAATTCTAAAGAGACCGAAACAGGTGTAAATCTGAAGGTGCAAGGTCAGAACTAAGGTCAGGCGGGTGCATTAATACCTCCCAGCCAAACTCTCTGGCTAAAGATGTGTGAGGTCTAGCGTTATCATGATGAAAAACCACACCCCTTCTGTTGATTAATTCCGGCCGCTTTCTCTCAACTTCTTGCTTTAATCTCATCAGTTGTTTGCAGTAGAGTTCAGAATCGATGATCCTGCCTGGTGGTAACAGCTCATAATGAATAATGCCCTTCTAATCCCACCACACACACAGCATCACCTTGTTGCGAGTTAACCCGGGTTTCGCCACAGTCTGTGAAGCCTGACCGGCCTTTGACCACGACCTTTTTCGCACGTTCTTGTCGTACGTGATCCACTTTTCATCACCAGTTATCAGCTTCTTCAAAAATGGTTCGGTTTCATGACGTCGTAATAAAGAATCACAAATGAGTACACGGTTCATTAGGTTTCTTTCAGTGAGCTCGTGGGGTACCCAAATATCTAGCTTTTTTGCGTACCCAGTTTTTTTCAAATGCGCCAAAACTGTTTTGTGGTCAATTCCCAGTTCTTCAGCTACGACGTAACTACTGATATGCCGATCTTGCTCCACTTTTTCAAAAATGGCATCCATTTTATCCGTAATGGAGCGACCAGAGCGACGTGCATCTTTGACTTCAAAATTTCCGGATTGAAAACGCTTAAACTTGTGCTACTCTCACAGACACTGCACTAGGTCTATAAACATCGCAAATTTGTTTCGCGGCTTGCGTTGCATTTTTACCTTTTTTGTAGTAAAATTTTAAAATGAATCGAATTTCTTCATTAGATTCACTCATCTTGGCGGTACGAAAAACAAATGCAAATCACACATTTTCCTAATTTGAATTTGGAATGATGTTCTTTAAAATTTAAACTTTCAATGATACCAAAACCAGCCAGATACAAATAGTATAGCCAATAGATTTTATTACAAGTTCATACATACTATAATGCGAAAAGACTTTTTCCCCAACCTAATATTTACTAAACTATTCGAATATAAAGAATTATAGCACAACGGCCATGAATTTTAAAATGTGGGGACATGTGAATTAAACGTAATGAAATTTATGTACCTATCTTTTTCATTTTACTGTCATCGGTCACCAAACCAAAATTGGAAGTCGTAACACAGAAACTGGTCCCAACTCTAGTGTTTAAATTACATAAACTACTGGGACGCTGAGACACCCAGTTTAAGAAAGTCAATGAAAATAATACTTTATTGCTTTGGAAATAAGGTGCTATAATATCCAATAGTTCATTAGCTAGATAATGTAGATAAACATTTTCATAGCTTTAAAAAAAAAACAATAAGTCTTCAGTCAGTAGAATCCATATAATAATGAAACCATAAGGCTAATTGTAATATGTTACAGCCTAGATTCCCGTATTTAATGTAAAGACCAAACGATTATAGTCAGTGCATGTAGCATGAATAATAATCTCCACGCTCACGAGTTCGCCAGATTTAACAGGGAAACAAGGTCGCAATTTCGTAACGCCAAATATTATCCCACAACTGGTTTTGCACAACTTTCTTAATGTCTTATGAAGAGAAACATAAAAAATCTTTGAATTTGCTACAATTTTAAGCTACTGATAGTTCTTTGAAGTCTATAATTATCATACTGGTATTATAAAATTATATTTTTTATTACAAATGAATCTAAGATAGAAGTATTACATAACCACAGTAGAGCAAGGTTTTATTATAGGCTGAAGATGATAAATGACCATCGTAAATAACAACAATGAAAAATTAATGATGAAAACGTCATGATCCCAAAAGTTACACAATAATTAATCAAATAAAATAACTTTGTTCTCTTACCCTACATTAGACTTCAACGTCAACAACGTAAAATTTCTAGTAACAATTTTGATTCCTTGTATGCTTTCTCAATTCTAATAAATGAACAATTAATATTTTTTATCAAATATAAAATATTATTTGCGCTTCATATGTATTAACCGAACTGGGAATTGAAGCAACAGTAACAGTAATTCGAGAACCACAACACGATTTCTGAAGGCAGTCTTCCACGACCTACCGTATAAAATACGTCATAGGCCACACTACGCAAGCAAAGCGAGCATAAGTATAAATACAATGGTTTTATTTTAATGCGACCACTCGGCTGTAACAGCTTTCCATTTGTTTGTTAATTCTGGACCTTGGCCAGGAGTTATGACACGCTTCCCGGATACTCTATACCACAATTGTACTTTTTTGGCACTCATTCGAACTGGACTAACTAGGAAGCGATTTGCAATGTTTTGGTTCTATTTTTTGTTTGATCGTGAGTATTTGCGTGACTAGATTTTTTTGCTATTAGTTTAATGAACTGTCTGGGTATTAAGTATATCTGCGTTTATCGATACACAGCATCGCACCGGTGATTTATCTCTTTATCCAGACCTCCCTATTTGTAGCCTAGCTTGCAAAGATTGTTGATTTATTTAGTTGTAATAAAAATATATATCTAAGCAGTTGGACATTTTAGATAGAATCAAAATCTATACAACAATACATGACCTATTTCATAAACAAACGTGAGTGAAAACAACTGGGCTGTCAATATTTGAACAAGTTGTAACATTTGATCAAAGAATTGATAAATAAATCATTACCATTGTCATGACCAATGCGCCAGTGCACGCGCCACGCGTACGACAGCTTTTGTCTAATTTGAACCTTATCTCTAGATCGTTAATGTCTAGATTATGTTGGTATGAAGAAATTAATGAACAATTGTGGCTAATTATTTTCCAGCTTCTAGATTCTTTCATCACTTACACTTTTAATTTAATATAAATATTATTTTATACCATACAATTTCTTCTTTAAATAATTATTATTTAAAAAGCATATCTTTGGCTCATTTTCAAATTCATGGCTGCAAATGAAAACTGTCATATTTTATTTTATTTAGATAATCATTTATAAATAAAAAGGTCTCAAATGTATTGTATTTTTATGTAGAAATCACCTCTTCTTAAAATAGATCGTACCAGTTTGGCTTTCTGTATGAGTTTTCAATGTATGAGTACTCTTAACCAGAATTGTTTCGAAATACCATAACCTATTGAATGTAATAGTGGGCTCCATTTACAACTTTGTTTTTTATCTTTGAAATATATCCTTTTTTTCTGTTGCACGATATCAACTAAATAAAAATTCTCAAAAAAATTAAACTTCAATGAAAAACATCCTGCATCTCTTTTGGTTAAAGATTTCACTCTGTTAAATAAATACATTATTAACAAACTGTTACCATGCGAATTATATCGAGTTATTTGCTGAGTGTTAGTCGTTGAATCAAGGCTACGCGTATAGTTAACAAGATATAATCTAAAGAATGTTTAATGATTTATAATGGGTTAAAATTATAATTATTGTCGGGTAGATAAGCTATTGTACAGCTGTGCTTAGCGCTTATGTTACTTTACTATAGCAATATTCTGATAAAATCTAGACTAGACAAAAGCAATTATGCAAAGTTATTCAATCCAATATAAATCGTTTGACTAAAAGTGGTTAATTTATTTTTAATCCAAATTTGCTCGCTTGTATGCTTCAACCCGTAACTACTTGTCTTGGGCATATTGAGCCTATTTGTCACCTCTGCCGATTTTATAGTATCGATTGTAGTCTGTTTGGCTTAAGTCTATCAACTTTTTGAAGTAATAAAGCTCTTAGTGCAGAGTTTGTCCAGGGAAGTACCTTACCCATTTCCGCCGTGAAGCAGTAGTGCACTTGTATTAACGTGTTTCGGTTAGAAAGGTAAAAGTTACAGGAGCATGACTTAACAACTTCACGTCTCAGAGATGCACGCATTGGTGATGCCTCTGGTGTTGCAAATGTCAAGAGGTGGCGGTGACCACTTGCCATCAGGTGGACCATCTGCCTGTTTGCGGGGAACTTGGGATAAAAAATCCATAAATGCAGTGTTTCTTCTTTCTTCTGTCGACCTAAGTCTGTCAACTTATAAAGTGTTGTGGCAAGGAATCTTCATTAGCATAATGGCTATTTAAAGTTGTTACTAAATTCGTAACTATACAATAACGAAATATACGTTAAATAAGTTGCTACACAACAATAAATTCAGTTTCGTAATATAATTTTTTAGCATAATAACAACATTTACAAAATCAACATGGCAACCGTCCAATGTTACAGCGCCGTTTCCCCAATTGAATGATAGTGTGGAACAGTAGCACCTCCAGCGGTCAATCGGTTCGCTTTCACGGTAAGAATGAGTAAAACACTTTCTACAAACATCAACCAGTATGAATAAAATTAAGGCTGCGAATGCTTAAGCGTAAGTTATTTAAACTAATGTAATTGTAAAAAATATTACCAGACAACTTTCGATTTGAGCAGTACAGTTTCGAGCATAAATATATGAGCTTGACAAGCCAGTTGACTTGGTGGTTAGCGACTCTGACTACCAAGTCGCAGGTCGCGGGTTCAATTCCCCCCACCCAGGACAAACATTTGTGTTTTATGTCTGTTTGTTCTGTGTCTGGGTGAAAATATCTATACAAGTATTTAATGTAGTATATCAGTTAGCTGGTTTCTATAGTACAAGCTTTGCTTAGTTTGGTATCAGATGGCCGTGTGTAAAGAATTTCCCGGGATATTTATTATTTATATACCCATAGATTCGGAAAAATATCTGATATCCTTCACATAATTCAGCACTGAGTACTTAGAGCGACAGAGTTATTGTAATAATTGAGCCGTCTACAAATAAAAGTACAGATGAATGATTGAATCATGAAATCAGATAAATTACAATAACAATGACATGAGAATTAAGAGTGCACCGAGGAAATGACACGTAATTGCGAAATAATTCCGTTCGTATGATCCCTTGCTGCATCGTTATTACTTAACCTTTAGCTATGCAATTAACATGTAAGATATTTAAGGATTCACTCTAGGAATCGTACACTTTAGAAACACGATTACTTGTAGTTGTCTTGATAGAAAAAAAAACCAAAGTAATCTCTAAAAAACAAAATAAACCCTTAGTGTGGCGTAAATACTAAACGGAAGTTTAGTGTAGTTTTATAATAATAGCAAAACTACATGTTTTCTAGAAAGGTATACATTTTACATTTTCAAAATTTGCAGAACTCTCCGTGGTTACATCTACATGCTCATGACTATACTACCAAATATAAACTTGACATTTAAAAATTACATTTCATGATATTTTTTGCTTCTCGTATCATGTCTTCTACCGACTTGCTTGTTTGATATGTCAATGCGATTTCACAAAACGTAAGCAAACTTGTTCATTTCATAAATGAAGTTTGAAAATACTAAAATTTATTACATTATTCACATAATCGCGCATCATTTGTGCTGCTTTTTATTTAAATAAGACAGTGTTTATAGAGCAATAGCGGTGTGCCTAGTATCCCTAGTAATATTATAAATGTGAATGTAAGATTGTTTGTTACGCTTTCACGCGAAAACTACTTAACCGATCATCATGAAACTTTGTACACATGTTCTTGGAGGTATTAGAAGAAACATAGGATACTTTTTGTGCTGGGAAAATTATACATCCCTCGGGAATGCGGGTGATACCGCGGGGGACAGCTAGTTATAAATAAATATCCTGGGACATTCTTTACACATGGCCATCTGATGTAATTTACTTTATGTACGAAACCGTATAACTGATTTACTACATATTCTATTTTTTTTTCTTTTGACACAGACTAAACAAACATGTTCGTGCACACAAATATTTCTTCTTGGTGGGAATCGAACCCACAACCTTAGACGATCTAAGCCTCTAACTACCAACCCAACTGCCCTGCTAGATAAGTTGGCTCTTAGTGGTATTGTACCTGAGATACAGCGACAAACCTTACCTACCACATGTAGGATGGGGCGTTAGTGCAATGGTTATATGCTACAACTGCTACCTTACAGTGGGTCCAATTCCCTACGACATACATGTCTGTTCGTTAGATAACATGTGTAATAACTTGTTTTTTTTTTATTACCTACTTAGTTTGGGATCAGAAAACAGTATCTAAATAATGTCCCAAGATGTTTTGTCTTTGGAAATTGATATTTTCATTCAAAATTTTATATTTGGCAAAATAGGTGTGATGAATTCCTTCACATTATTAATTTTACGCTCGTATCACAGAACCTTCAAACACTGCATTCCAAAGTCAGTAAGCTGTATGTTTCGCCAATTTAACCGTCAAGTTAACGAGCCCACATACACGTCTGCTTACGTAGCGATGCGAGGGAAAGTTCCCTGTAGGTTAGCAGCAATGCAAAGCGTGCGAGGAGAATGCAATTCATTGTCACGGTAGGAAGCACTTGGTCTTGGAGGCTGGAGGTGTGGTTGTCTTACGTCACGCGGTCACGAGCTACGTAACATTTATAACACCATACATCTACATGAGAGAGATGCAAGAAAGAAAGAGGTTGATATAAAATAATCCTAACTATATAGTATTATGAATGCTAAAGGGAGTTTCTTTGTTTGATACGCCTTTATGAGACTTGACCAATCTTTTTTAAATTTGGCACACACGTAACCTATGGTATGTAGAGAGACATGACTACTTAGTACAAATTTTAACGCGACTGATCCGCAGGGAACATTTATAGAATAGACTTGATTTCTTGTTTCTCAGTTGAAGAGTAATTTCCGCTAGTAGCTTTGTCCTTCTTAAGTTCCCGTCTAGGGCCTGAACTGAATGATGAAATGGTATTGCATATCTCTTTTAATACGATTTAGTGTATTTTTTTATTGCCAAAAAATTAACATAACTATAAATATTCAAATTGGGAATGAAATCTTGTTTGTTCGTTATTTTTGATGCCTCAATGGCCCAACCAAAAGTGATGAAATTAGGCGCGCACGTAGTCTATAGAATGGAGAGGGCATTAATTCTCTCGCAACCAAGGAGTGGAGTTCCTTATCATTAGTACAATTTAAATGCTTATTTTAAGATAAAGGTCTGGTAACTTCGGGCGATATTAAGGTATTAAAATCCAGTTACGTTTTGATTTTGATTGGAAAGTTTAATTGACAAATGATGAACCGGAAAACCAGTCATAGTCTTAAAGGCACTTTTATAATAAACAATTTGTAATGTGTAATCTATAAATTGTATGGACATAGGTTTCAATGACTTTTTGTTAAACTACCTCATATAGATTTTTTTTATGTCAAGTATACCAACAAACAGGCAGACGTTCCACCTGATGGTAAGTGGTCACCGCTGCTTACGGACATTTGCAACACCAGGGACATCGCAATGCGTTGTCAACCTTAAGATGTGAAGTTGTTAAGCGTCATATCTCCTGTAATTTCACTCATTACATTTCTAACCGAAACACAATGGTAGTGCTTCCCCGGACGAACTCAAGAAAAAACTCTAGAATGAGTACTTTACTTTCTCTAAGAAAGAACTCTACTCTACTTATAAAATATTCAATTAGTAATGCATATAATTAGGAAAATAAAATCGAATATTAATTATGTACACTAATTATAATATATATTATGCTGATTAATCAGGAAGACATTCCGAACTTGATATTAAAACAATTTGAATACGGATCCTCAAACAACATCTGAAAGCTCAAATAACATCCGTAACATTTTCACGTAACGTAAACGCGTACGTGAGCGTAAGCACGACAAGTTACACTGTGGTTTAGCCTTGAAAACAATCATTAGTGATCCGTGTTACCATGTACCTACTGGCTAGCAAACATTGTACATGATTTTTAAATTTTTGTAGACGACTGCCAATCCCTACTAATATTATAAATGTGAATGTAGGTTTGTTTGATACGCTTTCACGCGAAAACTACTTAACCGATCATCATGGAACTTTGTACACATATTCTTGGAGGTATTAGAAGTAACATAGGATACTTTATATTCCAGAAAAATGTCACATCCCTAGGGAACGCGGGTGAAACCGCGGGGGACAGCTACTGTAGTATAAAACAAAGTTACTATTTCGTTAAATCTGTTTTTGCGTTATGTGCTTTTAAATGGATAGAAAAGAATGTGATGCAGTTTACCCCAAAAAAATCCTCTGGATGGTTCATGTGAACAATGTCGTCTTGTAGGACCAGGATAAAAGGGATACTCCCTTATACATATTGATTATGTATGGATACGGATATCCAGAACATATTCTATCTATGTGCTAAATTTAGTTTCATACGAATGTTTTATAATATTAGTAACGTATAATAACTTTCAGGAAATACGTCCTGGACTGATCATGCAATTATCATTTATAATGTTCGTTATAGTAGTTCTTAGGGACAACAAAATTCTGGACAATAAATTGAAAGTGCCTTTTTCTATGGGATTTTTGTATAAATTCAAAATTAGTGAGCATATTGCAACGCATACCAGGAACACCTTGTAAATAATAAAAGCGAATTTCTTTATTCGATTTCGACACTATAACTATAGCATTAGATCGCACAAAAGTGACCAACTACCGACCTTGCGTTGAACTTGCCGGCGTCACACCTCCATAACAAAACGTCAATCAACAATCGACCGTAACACATAGTTTCAGGTTATATAATACTTTAAAAAATATTTCAAGGCCTCTATAAAGGAAAAGATATTGCGGTTTTTTTACTACAATTAATAATATGTTACCTATATATAGTACACGCTTTAATTGGCTGTAAAATGGCAATAGGTACGGTATGTAATTAATAAGCGTTTGTCTGTAGGTGCAAGGCCACGCAAGAACCTTTGCAAAATTATAGTTTTAGACATTGTTTAGTGTTTAACATTTAAGGTATGACATTTAAGAAGAAACAATGCTTTGTTTAAATAATAGGCACTGTTTATATTTAATCAGATTTTATAGACAAGTAATTACTATGCTAAGATTTATGGATTTGTTTAATTTTAATAAAATTCTAAAGTTATTACTTAGCAATACATATTTACGGATTGTGAACTTTGTTACTATAGAAAAACATATCCTCACGCTCGTTATCCCCGAAGAGGGAAGTAGAGGTCCTAATGAAGATATTTTTATGTCCCAATGTGACATGTGGTGAGCTTTGTAGCTATCGCAAAAAATATTGTTGTTACGAATGACACATTTTCGCAAAATAAAAAGAAGCCCATAATATGTTTGTCCAAGGCATACTTCATCAAATCCGTACATAGGTATATACAATCATCATCACAAGTTTTCATATTTACTATATTAGTAGGATATTTTTCTCCATTACCTAATGAGCCAATATTTTCGTTCCAGGACAAGAAGACAGGCGACAGGAAGTCGGCGCACGAGACGCGTGAGGGAGGCGTTGTGAGAGGGTTCTACTCGTTCATGGACCCAGATGGTAAACAGCGCACCGTGCACTACACAGCTGACGACAAGCTTGGCTTCAGAGCCACTGTTCAGAGGACCGACTCGTAATAACTAATATATGATGTCGAAAGGAATGTCCTTTAGTAATACATATCACCCAAACTACAGTATAAAAAATGATTATAATTATTCAAATAGGCCTTCACGGGCACTTATCGATTGCACTGAGGTTGCACTCCTTTGAACCGTTGTAATAACCCAGAAAATTTTCAACAGAATAGATAATAGTACATATATCTACTTAAAACTAACATTTAAAAAGATATATTTTTATTATGAACAGTTTTATCAACTGTTAAACTTTGGTTTGTAAAGAATACGTATGGCCCAGGATTTTTAATGTGCCCGAGAAACGGCAACAATACTCAAGTTATGACATGTTGGGAATTAGAATGTCTTCGTTGGAGTGTGGGTCTCATTAGATCAGACATATGTCTATCACTCCAAGGATAGAGGGCAAAATATGTATGAATTAATAACGAATTTATTTTACAAAATGAACCTTATCCTTGTTTAGCTGTAAAGTTTGTAGTGTACTTTCTAAAGGTGTTCTTTCTAAGCGAAACATATTATAATATTAGCAATATTTATACATAATTTAAATAAATAAATAATAATTATAAAATAAGCAATATTAACATGCAGTATGACTGCATCTCTTCATTTCTGTAAATAACTTTTTTTCATTGATGTTGACAGTAGGTACCTCATTTTTATACGCAATTAAATTTATTTAATTAAATACTGTTATTTATTTATTAGCAAGCTATTTCCATATGCGTTGCTCTGCAATTTTTTTTCATGTCAGGGTTTCGCATGCGTACCTACGCAGAACAACTCACAAAAGCTTCATCGCTAGCGGATAATAGGGAGTAAAGGCATAGCATAGGACACACATTCATGGTTTTCTATATAGATTTAAGCTAAAACATTTGTATTATATTGATGTCGGTTCGATTCCCACCCAGTTATGTGCATGAAAATATCTTTCTGAATCTGGGTGTAAATATCGATATACCTTAGTTAATCGATTTACGCCTCTCAAAAATGTTACAGCAATAATATTCCTATACGCTTTGTTGCCTTAATAATAACACAGTGTAGTCTAAACCAGTGGTGTGAGTGATTCTGTAAGATAAATTAGAAAGAAGTGACTAGCGCGACGATGTTTCGTAATAGCCTCTAATCTTTGTCTCTTTCGTTGACTACGCAATCCCATGAGAAGCCTGCTCTCGGTTGCCCCGTGCGCCGGCTCGCCGACAAAGTTCGAATTAGGAGAATACAAGTTCTACCAGGCGCCGATCTAGCGTCACGCTATAATGGCTTTATAATGTTTAAGACTGACAGTCTAGGAAGTAGGTAGGAAATAGTAGTCTTATGGCTTTGTGATAAGGTTTACCTGCATAATCATACGATTAACTATAGAATCAATAGATAGGCTATTTCATTTCAAAAGCATTAAAATAAAGTTTTTATGCCATTCTTATACCCAAAACAGCGCTCATAACGTACCGGAGCTGACATTTTTCACAATAATTGGTTTAGTTCCTAGAAAGAGTTGCTTTCAAGTCCTTTTAATCATAATAAAAATACTAAATGTTCTGGTACATTCTTTTAGACATAGCTATCTGATCTCAAACGAAACAAAGCTCACTATGAAAATAAGATTATTCTGATAAACTATAAAACATAGATGTTTACTCCCAGACACAGAACAAATATGTTCAAGTTCATGCACATAAATGTTTGAGCTGGCTGGGAATCGAACCCACGACCTAAGGTGACAACAGGCCCGTCATATCATGGACTACACGGACAGGTGCTTGTTAAATTAAATAGGTACAAAAATGTATTATGTCAATACAAGCTCACCATTAGATTCAAACCACAACCTCGGCTCAAAGTAACAACAATACTATAATCTCATGTCATGAAAAAACATGTCAATCCAAAATGATCCTTAAGTGCAATGCGTCAAGCTACCGCAGATTTAAAGATTAGTACATTGTTGTGTCTAATATTATTAGCTTAGGATCAAGGATGGCAATCGGCTTAGCCATTGATATCCTTTTACACAATCCTTACAGAAACCCGTCACTCATTGATATTTATCTTGTTAAATCATTTGTTATCTCGCGCCGCGGTGGATTTTAATGTTAACAATAGTTAATGTGATTTAGGTACAATCCTAACTAATATTATAAATGTGACTTTGAGTTTGTTTGTTTGTTTGTCACGGCTAAACGACTGGGCCGATCTTGGTGATTTGAATTTGGCACACACGTAACCTGAGAAAATTGGCTTTTTTTTTTCTTTTTTACTCCGAGAACGCGGGTGAAACCGCGGGGAACAGCTAGTAAAATATAATTTAAATTATTGGCTGATTGGATTTGAATGAAATTCCTGAAAAATCTGTATTAAGAAGTAGGATACTTTTTATGAGTCATAAAACACTCCAGGAACGAAGGTGAACTTGTTAGGAGAAAACTAGTAAGTAACCAAGTGTAAGTCGGACTTATACACGGAGGGCCCGTACCACCGTACAATATTTAAATGCCGAAAATAACACGTTTTTTTATCATATACCTATATTTTTTTTATATATTTTTTTTATTATAACGGCCAATGTAGTTCACACCTATGATTATTTTACCCTTTTACGGTTTCTGTGATAGAGTCCGCTGGCAGACGGACGAAGGGACGGACACGGAGCCTTAGTAAAAGCAACTCATTAATCATACGATAATTATGGCTAATTACATAATTTATGCCCATAAAGGTAACACTCTCATACTACTCATCCAATAAATCTGAAAGCTTCAGTGTCTTGCAATAATCAGGCATCAACTACATTTTCAGGCAATCTATATTCTTCTTATACTATAAGCAGAGCGTAAGAACACTCGATATTTCAGCAATATATAGCATTAATTTAATTTTTCTATTTAAAACTACCCCACCCTGTTCCTATACCTTGTTCCTAATTGGAAATTTGGCTTAATTTGCAGCTAGGACAATCTTGAATTATGCTCTTATTGACAGAAGTTTATGTGTTTTTATGTTGTTGTTTATTCTCAATCTGCTGTTAAGTTAACACTAAACATACCATAACCGGGTCAAATGACCCATTTTGAACTTTGCATTGAAAATGCACGTATCATCTTATTGCTTTGCACATTTGACTTCATCACTTTTTCTTACTAATTAATATACAGTTATACTATTTATTTCCCTTCCTAACAACCATATTTCATACATTTCAGACAGCCAATTGGCTTGGTGGTTAGCGACCCTGACTGCCAAGTCGAAGGTAGCGGGTTCGATTCCCACCCAGGACAAACATTTGTGTGCATGAGCATGTCTGTTTGTTCTGTGTCTGGGTGTAAATATCTATATAAGTATTTATTTAGAAAAAAAAAGTAGTATATGTAGTATATCAGTTATCTGGTTTCCATAGCACAAGCTCTGCTTAGTTTGGGACTAGATGGCCGTGTGTTAAGAATGTCCCAGGATATTTTATTTATTTTATATTTATTCAATCAGGAAACATAAAGTCACATTTGACCCGCTATGTTAGAAATAGGTACCTAGTAAGGGTTGGTATGATTAGTGTTAATCAACAACAAACAGTATTTAAAAGAAATAAGTTTCAGTTTTGTCCATAATTAAACTACATAATTGAATAATATTATTTATTAAAATTATTTGTCATATCTAAAGATATCAGGTAAAAGGTATTACAAAATCTGTGCACAAGCGCGCCCTAAATACCTGAAACCCTTGAAACCAGCATAACCATGACACGAATAAAATGTATAAGAAAATAATAAAAATCATTGCAATGTTTATCAGGACCAGCTAAACTCGGTTGTCCAAATCCCTTTATCTAAAGTATCTAAGATACGGCCTGTCATTACAATCATAATTTATTAGCAATTAATCAATTTTTTTGGTGTGTTAATTTTTATCAATGTTTGTGTATCTTGGTAGCATGCTTTTTATCGAAATTCTATAGGTGCTTCAAACGTAACAGGATATAAGCCAAAAGTTATGAAGTATATCTAGATTTCGCATCTACCTTTTGCTTTAATATGGCTGGGTTTACCTACTAAGTTAAATTGATAAAGGACCACCCCAACTCATCTCCAAGTTGTCATAAAATGCGACTAAGATGTATACCCATGACAGAAGCATTTCCAAAGTAGGTAAGTATCAAATCTTCTATCCATATAGCAAATATATATTCTACTATATACATACATATCTTCATTTATCTATTAATTATCCGACAGTGATGGAACTTTATTGTTTTGCGTGCGGAGACGAAAATTTCAACCACAAAATATTTCAATCGGAATAGCAATAGTAAAGCATGCCGGGAACTATACGTATACGAGAATATACATACATATGTATATAAAAGCTGCTCGTACTGCACCGAATGAGCAAGATAGACAAATGTTGGTGCACCTACTAATATTGAAAATAGTGAAGAAAAGAGGGTGACCACAGCCCAGGTTGCAACGAACATGAGAACTTTCCATATCACCAGATGCTCTGACGGATTGACATGACGATGGATGATGCAAGCAGCTCAACATATTTCTTGTGGAAATATACCATCTTTAGACTTCAGAGACTTACTTCAGCTATAAGAGCTGTGCATCCAAATAAATCAAGAAGTACACAAATAAAAGGCATCGTTTCTCAAAAGGGTCGTAATCTAAGAATTATAATTCGCATTTACATGCGGGTTTTGCACAGTTACCTAGACAACTTTTGTATTTCCTACATCACACTGCTTAGAAAGGAGCAGCGATGATGTTAAAAACATTAAAAAATATAGGCTCTGGGCAAAGGTTAGATGTGACTCATACAGTAGGTAAGTATTTTTTTTTGCAAATTGAGCACCTGAATTTTAAAACCAAATAATCCCACAACAATATTCTCCAGGGAACAGGTCAGCTTCCCCGAAACTTCCTCGTGACGGACGAACGGACAAAAGGTTTATGTTATTATATTGTTAAATACAAAGATGGAGTCCCGGTGCGCTGTCAAAACAGCATAACCTGTCGCGCGCATCAACGGATGTGCCAACGGTGCTCAAAATGTAACAGTCTCAAGGTGAAAAACTCTCGTCAAACACCTGTCATTCTTTTGTTTATGGAGTTGCACTTGGTTTTATCTAATTTTATATATTACTATATTGATATTATCTTAAAGGCTTTGTATAGACACGCAAGACATTGGCAATCGCGTAGATGTTTCCTGTAGGTAATTTAGCATCAGGAAGACCGTTCGACATAAAGAAAAACGAAAGCGAGTGGGGCTGAATTTTATATACTTAGTTATTATTCTGATTTATTTAAGATTTTTCTCCACCCAAACAACAGAAGATAATGAGGTAATTTTTGGTACTGCTTTGGGTATAAGTCAAAAATAATGTTACATACAATAGCGAAGAAAACACTTTTGTGATGTGCCAAAATATCCTTTTTATTTACCACCGACCTTGCCTCTATAATACACTGAATGAAGGACCAAGCAACTACGCCGATCCGAAATATTTGACCAATGAGGATAATTCTGCACAAATCTGAGTAGGTATGGAAATGAACTACGTACTAGAGACATTACTCACGTTCCAGATAATAATATAGACGATGCTATCTCTGAAATAAAACTGTAGATACTATCAGACCAAAGGAAACATGAAAATCTAATAGTCTATTATCTATATACTAAGGCACTTACTCTGTCTTATCAGCAACTGGATTAAATTACGCCTTACTTCAAATTCATGTGTGACACTCAAAGAAATTTGAGACAGAAGACACTCCAGAAGAAAAAAAGTTATATGTAAGTATAGTATAAGTATTTGTTACAGGTAAGTGAAACTAAAACACTTACATAGACAACTGATACAGGACATTTCGGTAAGTTTCTGTACATGACACTAGCTCGACGATGTTTCGTCGCGGCCTCTGTGCTCTATCTCTTTCGCCAACTATCCTATAACGTGAGAGGTCCGCTCTGTGAGGCCTTGTTGCGTTGGCCTGCTGACGATGTTCACGAGTTAGTTGAATAAGGTGACAATATTTCATCTCTGGTCTTATATGGTTCCTCGGTGGGTTTATTAACTATTCATTGCAAAATTAATCAGTTTTTTTTTTTATGTAAGTAGTAATTTCGTAAAATTGGGCTTATGGTCTGAAATTAAAAAAACAAAAATTATCAAGTTCCAACACCATGGTCTCAAACTCTAGAAGATGCCGAGGTTAGTCGACATAAGTATAACGAAAAACATTTTGTCATGATTATAATAAAACAGCTCTGAAAAAGTTTGAGAAGCACCACACAAAGGCTGTCAATCGTTCAATGATTCGGAACGGCATGCGTTGGTTTTTTGTGACAACAAGCACTCCGGCTCTGAGTCGATTCGCCCTGTGTGCCTGCCTGCGCCAAAGTGTCAGACAACCTAACTTACGAACAAGTCAAATGCAATGTTAAAATTTTTATAAATGCAATACTAATATTGTGTACTATATAGAATAATATGTTAGAATGTTTAGTACCTTTTATTAGCCTAGATGGTGTTAGCATCTGATGGTTATTACACCATTAAGCGTAGTTTTTTACCACTTAGCTCAATAACAGTGTTCAACAGTTTTTTTACCAAGTTGTCATGAAATTTGGAGAATAACTTTATGCATTGGAACAAGACATTAACAAGGAATCGAGAAAAATCGCGCGGCATTATTAAGCCTATACCGTTCCACTGCAAGGAAAATGCTAAAATTTATCTTTGATTACCAATCTTTGACGAGTGTGACATTATCAAATGCAAATCATAAATCTGACTCTAATACTAATCTGAACGTCTACTGTTTGAGATGGTGTCATGACCGATTTACTTGGGTCTCTCTGAAAATAAGCATTTTTTTTTCATTTGATTTAGACAGATTACTGGTATATCATGATTGTCAGCCCGAGTCGTGAGCTTGTCAAGTCTGTTGTGCAACTCGTGCAGTACTTACTAATTCAAGGCGGAAATATATATAGTAGTACCTTACCCGGACAAACTATGCACTAAGAGCACTACAACCTCTTAAAAGGTAAGTGTGTAATGTAGGTAACCTTATCTTGGTGTTTTACATAATTAGCATTTTTTATAGTAGAAAAAAAAACAAATGACGTCACGTATTCTGCTTCCCAAACTCTTTCATTAGATACCCAAGACATCTATCACGTTTGCCATATTGGAAATAGAATGACGTCGCTAAGCATAAACAGTGTGCGCAAATTTTCAGCTCATAATTTTCCGAATCCCAATTTTTCAAATCGATAGAATAATTGGTAGTGGGAAATTAACTCCCAAGCTTTTACCACATTGTTAGTTACAAGAGAACCTAAAACTTGTTAAAATACAACTCGCTCCAATACCCCAAAAGCCCACATCGACAAACTAAACTTGGCGTGTATACGTGGAACGCACCGACCGCCGCATGCAATTTCCTGCCATGTCAGACAAGTAAGACTCTTATCTTCGTATCAACACCTACGAGGTATCTGCTTTTACACCGCACTCGGCCTCTGATACGCAAGTGGCAAGGTCGGAGGATTGTGGAATTAGCGAAACGTACAGTTTAATTACACATGTTCTATTTCATCAAGACCTTTCCTTTACGTCTAAAGTTGTAGAAGTAACAACAGAGCGAAATCTTTTTAGCTTATTCAAACAAGGTCATCATCGTAGAGAGTAAAGAAATAAAAATAAGTTTGTTGGAGTACTAGCTGTACCCCGCGGTTTCATCCGTGGTACATTTTCCCTCGATACAAAGAATCCTATCTGTATGTCTGTTTAAGGCTTTCAAAGATTTTTTTCACCCACTTCGAATATGTTATATGTATAATAATAATGCTGTTTATTCAAATAAGAATATAATTTAATCATACTAATATTATAAATACGAATCTTTGTATGTGTATGTTTGTAACTCTTTCACACATAAACTGCCAAACGGATTTAAATGCAACTTAGCACACAGATGGAGCATATTCTGGAATAACATTTGGGCTACTTTTTATCCCGGAAAAACGTGACATCCTTCAGGAACGCGGGTAAAACCGCGGGAGATAGCTAGTAAGTAATATTCAAATGTCTTAATCTTTTTGAATCCGGATCTTTGGTAGCTTCAAGTCTTTTCTATCAATCAAACGTTGGCTTCTTTTAAACTTCCAAGACTCAGTATTGTTGTAATATATTTTATTATTATTCACCATTATTTAGAAGCTTCATTTACAGTTATTTCATTTATAATCTACAGACCACCAACTGGGTACGCGTGTCCAATACAATAAGTTATTTAACAATTACTTTACTAATTCTAAACATCAGTCATGTATTTATTACTGCTTGCGTAGAACTTAAAATCCAATGACAAAAGCTTTCCCAACAGCAAAACACGATTTGTAGATTCACCTGTCGTTTATCTACAAAAGTTTGACATATCTATGGGAGTGTACTTTTCCTTGGGGAATGCATTCTTTTGCATTCCGTATCTGTGCAGTTATCTGCGACAACACGAAAGAATGTCGAATAAAAAACATGACGTATTCAGGATCGATATTTTCAAATAAATAAATGTCCTGGGACCTTTGTTATAACCCCAATTATAGGGCGTTAGGTATGTTAGTCCATAAATTAAAGAGAATAATAATTAACACAAAATTATAACAGTTAACTGATATACCTACTATAAATAAAAAAAAAATTATACACTATATTTAGACCTCCAACATCCAAATTTACGAACGTAAAGTTTGAGACTCTTTAATAATTGACGTAGATTAGGTAATCTAGATTCCGTTTTGTTTTCCGTGCAGTTTTCAGCAATAGATAGAGTAATTCAAAAGGAAGTATATAACCATACTTGATAAATTTGTGTTTTATTTTTATCTTCACTTCACTTGTTGTATCAAACAACTTTTAGCATGCACCGTGAACAATACGCCTATGCTAGATGCTAATCCAACTTCTTAACACTAAGTAAATTCTAGTCAACATGACGGTACACGACAGCGCTGTGATCCTGACAGTAAAGTTTTATTAAAATTTGCTGTCCCCGCGGTTTTACCCGCGTTCCCGAGGTATATCACGTTTTCCCGGGATAAAAAGTAGCCTATATGTTATTCCAGGATATGCTCTATCTATGCGCCAAGTTTCATCCATATCCGTTGAGTAGTTTTTGCGTGAAAGAGTAACAAACATACTTACATACAAATCTTTCCTCTTTATAATATTAGTATAGTTATAGATAAACTTCGTGCTATGTAAATTTTGTTAGGCGTTCTTTTTTTTTAATCAACAAGTTCCTTAACATTAATTCGAGGGACATCACACGCGTGTTCGCGGTCAACCACGATGTACCTTATATCGGATAAACAAAAACTTGTAAACCAGGCGGATAGAATTACCTTTAATTTCTAAAGAATTATTAATGTAAAGTTGTTCGGTGTTATATTGGTTCCGTATACCTTAATATAAAGATTAGATATTAGTAGCCAATTCTAAGGATTTGTCTGATTTTGCACTACCTACATATTTCCTATCGTGTAGGGTTGAATACCTGTCTATTTACCTGGTTTAGACCCGCGGACTGCACTTATGAAAATCAAAGCGGTTACCACCGGTTCTGAAATCACACTTCACCAATAATAAACTCAGCAATGCATAGTTTCTCTAAAGCAAGAAGTACATTTTCTATCATTGATTTTCACCCTATTGAATTTTGTCAAAAATTTACGTTTTCAAAACGGTAAGCTTTTTGCTTTGAATTATTAATTTGGCTCGGATTTACAGAAGTAACTATTGTTTTCCGACAATTAAAAGAATATATAGAAAGTTCTAGAATCTAGAACAAAATCTTTCATACTATACCATTAGCATCTAGAGTACCTACCTAAAGAAAATCAAGATTTGCTTACTTGTTACGATAGCAATTTTCTAAGAAACCCAAACACCTTCACATATCCGTATACCACTAGAAAACTACAACTATTCTAGCCTTAGTCTGCTCATTACCTTAATCCACATTTACCCATATAAAATCAACGCCAGACCAAAGTAAAACGAGAGAGGGTTAAACATTGATCCTACGGAATCCTAAACCTGACCCACCCCGTTCACCCGCGTAGAGCCTGGCTAGGAAGTGTGTCGTGTCTACACTAATAACAATACTTTACACGTATTGGTTTCACGCTATGCAGCGTTCTAGATAGCGTTGGCGCCTTTGACTTTTATCTAAATAACATTATTAATATTTGTTTGCGCGCTCATAAAATCATTCGAATAGATTTGCTGGAGTACTGATAAATAATGACTGTCATAAAGAAACAACTTATCTATGTATTCATACATAGAATATATTATATTTATTTTATCTTTAATCTTACGCATTATTTTTAGCTAAAAAGTGGTTTTGAATATCAACTATTTAACTGCCTTTTGATATAAGAAATATACCCTGGCATTCTGCACACAGGGCCACCTGATTCCAATTTAAGCAGAGCTAGCACTATGAAAACCAGATAAGTGATAACTATTTTTTTTCTAAATGCATACTAATTTACACCCAGACACAGAAGAAACAGACATATTCATGCAGAAAAATATTTGTGCTAGTTGGAAATCAAACACACAACCTATGTCATGGGAGACAGGGTCTCAAGCCACCAAGCCAACTGGCCCGTCAGGAGTATTTACTATGAATATTTCGGGAGCAAATATATCCTAAATCAACAAAATCCTTGTAATGTTACCTTTCTATTTTAAGTATTGACATTTATATGAATATAAGAAACGTTTTAATATATTTTCACAATTTTTGGAATATTATTTTTTGCAAAACCTGCTCAAGAAGCTAAGATGGAATTCGATTTTTTCGCCCACTCGATATAATTTGCAAATATCAAATTGACAGTGTGACAGTTTTCGTATGAAGATAATCAGGAGTGTCACGCACGTCACCGGCCAAAACCCCAAAAGCTCATAACCTCAATCTTGATAACGCTGACATTGCGCGTCGTCATCTTCTTTTTGTTCCAGACCGGAAAATATCATCTTATTTGTTTATCTCCTCGCCTTGTCGACAGCGGACATCACTACGTAATTAGAAAAACAAGGTATTTTTTTCATAATAATTGACTGGACAGCTAATTACAATGCCATACAATTTTAAACTCTATTTCCGAAAGATTAGAATTGATTGTTAAAGGATAAATATTGACGTCGATAGAGGCTGCGACCACTTTGACGTGTTTTAGTTTTTTTCTTATTTTGAAATATTGTTTTTCGGTGACACTGCCATTTTTATCAAGTGAATAACTTTGATGCACTTTTGTTTTTATTTATGTCTGACTCACTTTTGAATTAATGCAGGAATGTAGATTATTATATTTAAAATGTAGGTAGATATGATTTAATGCAATCATTTATAAGAAGAGTTAAAGTAAGTCTGCTGTCTGTCTGTTTGTAATATTTTCATGGTTTAGTTACCAAACTGGGAGGTATAACTTGAACCCCAATGTCGAATTAGGAACGTTGATGAAACTAGGGAAGGCAGCTAGTCTTTCATAATATTACATGAGAGCAATAAAAAATGCATAGATTATGTGAAGGAATGGAGGAAATGCCGATACAACGAAGTACATAACCTTAACAAATTATTAGAAACTATTACGACGCTATATATAGATTTCATTATAAAATCTCTATGACCAAATTTCCCTTCAAATCCAAATGAGATGTAAACTAGACTGGTCATTGTGCTTTAATAAGAAAGACCAAGCCTGTCATTAGCAATATATATAATATACGTCCACCATTCACCGAGCATCACGATTCTATCCCTAATAGCGACATGCACCTCATTAGGAAGGTCACAGTGCATAAATACCTGAAATAGTAACTAGACGACATCATTTTTTAAATCTCTTTGTTTATTAAAACCGAGACAATGGAACAAACATGCAATGACTATTATGTCATTTGAGGTGAGCATCTACGGATAGAATGGCAATTTATATTTAGATAAACTGCATGTTACAAAAATCAATCAATTGTTAAGATTTGTAACACCTAATACCTCTCGCAACATTTGAGTTCAGAGTATAGTGGAGAGAGCGTGTTCAAATTTCAAGAAAGAAGTAGGTATCAGTAACTTTTTACATGAGAATTTTATTTAAAGAAGTAGACCTCTTAATGCAATGTTTATCCTATGAACTACTACTATCATATCTACTCTTTCACACTCTGAAGTAGTGCACTTCTACTATTTATCTTTCAAGGGCCGGTGACATTACAGTCAAATGAGGCTTAACAATTCCTTAACATTGTTTATACGTAGAAACATAGGAATGTTTGAGTCAAAATTAGATACTCATAGTATAAATACAAGACAAAGGGAGAAGTTAGTTGTTCCATACTTTAGATTAACCAAAGTAAACAAGTCATTTCTTGGTAATTGTGTTAGATTTTATAATAAGATACCGCTTTCAATAACCAAAATGTCTGATCATAAATTTAAAAATTATATTAGGAAAGTTTTGAAAGAGAAAGCGTATTACAAGGTAGTTCATTATATTGAAGATAAAAATGTATGGAAATAGCTGCTCTCTGCACAGTGCACCTCTAAATCTCTTTTTTAAGTTGTAAGTACCTAATTATTGTTATTTTCTATTTTGTAGTCTTGTCATATTTTTTTTTGTTTTGTTTTTTAATGTTACCTATAATAAGTATTTTGTAATTGTTAAATATAAAATTATGTAAAATAAATAGCCAAAAAGTCAGAATAGATAAAAATTTATATAACAAATAAAAAAGAATGTAACCTTGCTGAGTTTCTTGCCGGTTCTTCTCAGTTGAAGGCTGACTTCCGAACCGGTTGTAGCTTCAGTAACTTTAAATTTGACCTTCATAAGTGCCCTCCGAAGGCCTAAACTGAATAAATGGTTTTGAATTTTGAATTTTTTGAACATGTCACAAAATCGACAAAAACCAATAGACAATGTCCCTGGTTCCGCTAATATTGGTGGTAACCACTTACCATCAGGGGTACTGTGTGCCCAGTATGTCGGCCTGCTTTACATTTTTAAAAAAATCTTAAATCTGTTGACTTACTGCCCCACATTGTTTTACTGTACCACGGCCAGCACGATCGTCACTTGTGAAAACTAATATAAGCGACGATCTATCTGTCCGGCTTATTATAGAGATTATACGGATTAAATGGATTGGCTACCGTCCGCCCGCGTCCGCCCGTTCGCCCGTGCGCCCGTCCGCCACGGACAACCCGTCCACTGTTGCACTGATAAGATATCGAAGCGTGCTGGATTTGTTGCCAAAACTAATATTTTTAATAAGGTGATTTTCATATTACAGTGTAAACTCTTTATAACGAAACTCAAGGGACTGAGCATTTTTTGTCGTTATAGAGAGTTATCGTTATATGGAGTGAACAAAAAAAAACAAAACAAAGTGAACAAACCAACCAACTTGGGCTCACTTCAACGTTATAGGGAGTTTATCGTTATAAAGGATAACGTTATAAAGAGTTTACACTGTATGTAGATGTATTCTAAGGAAAAATACCATTCCTAGGTAAATAATAGCCTGTCCTTCTTGGCTCTGTCAGTTATCACAAGCAAAAATTCAAGTGGATCCTTGCTATGCTTCGTTAAAAGGAAATAATTATCAAACAAACTCTGTTTCTCATTTATGCTATACGAACGATTGACTCTCAGTAAACAATTCTTTTAATATACACTGTTCATCGATGAAATAATATTAAAGTTAATAAGTACGTATAAGAGAACAACGAGTATAACTTACGAATAATGCAGGGCCTAATGTTGCTCCCTGAGGCAGACCACTAGTACAAAATAATTAGGTAAAGTATTATAATTATAACTGTTTAGTTTAATTTGATAGCTTTCTTTAATTTATATATAAATATTATAAAAACACCTAATATTTCAGTTTCAATTTCGTTAACAATAAACACAGTCTAAAGCGATTGTATTATCGCAATGCGTCAAAGAATTATGAATTAATCCGTATTTTTATTAATTTATCACTACCCACTGCAATTTAGAACACAAAATACCTACCAAATGCACAATAGATAACATATATTATACTTCGCCCAAAATCCATCGAGGCGACGAAATCTAAAATAATTGCCAGCTACCGAGTTTGTTCATAGATAAACATGATATATGATGTGAACACTGTCCTCCTATCGCTACCATTCTAAATATACCTTCCCAAATCAGTACATAAGACCTTATAACTTTATGAATAAGGCTCAATTCGAAATTGGTTGAAGGTAAAGTTGTGGTGGTGAATACCAATATATGCGATAAAGGTGTTGACACGCGGTAGTAATTATTACGACACGGTATTGTAATTGCGAGCCTTTCCCGATATTTGACTGTCAATTATGAGATGGTTTCGACCGGTGATCAATTTAGGTTGTTTTAATAATTCACACTTGATTTTTACGAAACTTGATAGTTCTTTCATGACTTTTAGCTTTGAGAAATAGTTATCTGTTATACAAGAGTGCAAAGTTGCTTTTTAACCGCGAGAAAAGAGCACGAGGAGAAAAATCTTTGCACTCGAGTGCAACACGTAACTTTTCATCCCACCTCAGTGAGGAAATGACTAAATGCAAAAAAAAGAAAATGGCGCGAGCAAATTAAAAAATAAGTACACCAAGATCGTTCCGAGCCTGAGTTTTTAACAAATTAAAAAAGGTTGTATGATAAATTCGGCACCATGGAGGTAGAAGTAGGTAAATAGGTTTAATAATGTTTTGAATTCACAAACTTAGTGCAAGCGATGTTCTAAATTCAATTTACTTTATCCTCTAGCGGATCAAAACGGCTCTTGCAGATATCAAAGATCAAAAATACTCTTTCCAGGATGGGGGGGATGAAAAATATATTACCTAAGGTACAGCTAAAAAGAAAAATATATAATCATGGAGAGTTCGGAAATGATATCTGACACCCTTCACATAATTCAACAGCACTGTTATTACTTAACTCGACAATGAAGAGAAATTAATGAATGACTCAATAAGTCAGTAAGTATTGCATAAATCTCTGGACATTGTTTCATTCAGAAAAAGTCATGCAACGTGATGACATGCGTATTAACAATTTCGAACTACACGATTAACTTACTCCCATTTTGTTTATGTATCGACCACCTTCCATCATTATAAAAATATGATTTAAGTGGCCAATTACAGAGTTTCTTTTGTTAATTAATGTTTAATAAATTGGGCTAACAAGTACGTTTAAAAAAACAAGTCTCTATTTGCTTGATTTCTTTTAAGCTATTGAAAATCGTTGACACCTTTAAAATATAATGAGTTAATTACATTTAATTGCCTCGGTGGTCAAGCGATATAAAGCTCTGATTATAGACTAGGTTCGATTCCCAGGTTCTACTCAGTACTGTAGCCCGGGTTTAATTATCTGCTCTAAACAGCAACAATGCTCACTACATGCCACGTAGGGACTTAAAATGTATTCATACCTCTTTAGGAATAATCGGCGGGAATATATTGAAATTGATTTGACCACAATCTCGCTAAGATAAGTGCAGAAGAAGATACAGAAGGGTGAGCTAATAAAATTAGTACTTAGTCCCAATATATTCGAATCCCTAACACAAAGCGTGCATTGGTTAGGCACCAACTGATATGATAACAAAAAACTGCTTTGATACTGATAATACATCACCACCTTATGAAATACCCAAAATTATCGACTCATCGGCGGCTGACGTCACAGTATTTATTTTTGTTATTAATCTGATATATTTTTACAAGCTCTGTGTCACGTCCACTTCAAACAGTATCGTTATATGGGTAACATGGATATGATGTACTATTTTTAAATTAAGGTATTTCCTGCCTAGATAATAAGGCTTGTCAACAACGTAAGAACAGATCTTACGATCCTACTAAAATTATATGTAAATCTGAAAGATTTTGAGGATGTTTATGTAATGTTTGTTATTTATCCAAAAAAAAATATGGATGAAACATGGAACATGTTAGTTTATAACCTGGATAAATACATAGGATTCTTTTTGTTCCGGGAAAATACAACATCCCTCGAGAACGCAAGTGAATCCAGGGAACAGTAAGACCTTTATAAACAAATTTATAAATGTAAGATTATACAAAAACAAATGTCTAGTAACTGATTCAGATGGATCTCCTTCTCTATCAAGTCCCAAACAAGGAAGTCTCTCTGTCCGGCGGTCGGCGAGGTAACACGTATGTGGTGCTAGTGCGTCGACTCAGTGACAGCGGGTCTAATACGTCCTGAAGATGCTTTCTGTAGAAGCAAAACACGTGTCGATTTCCTGATGAGTTTCCGTGTTTGGGACGTGACAGAGAAGGAGATCCAGCGGAATTAGTTACTAGATATTTGTTTTTGTATAATCTTACAATGGATTTCCGCAAGGTCACGCCTGAGTCAATTAGTTATTTTATAAATGTAAATACAAATTCGTTTAGCAGTTTTTTTGTATGGGACGGTCACGAACATCCATCCCTCCCATTACAAACTTTCGCATTTATAATATTAAGTAGGCTTCTATTAAATAACTGAGTTACAAAAATGTTTAAAGTAGTACTTCAATTATCCAATCAAAATTGAAACGATTTCAAGACTTCTTGATGACCCGCCAAATGAGAATTAAATTTCTAATATCAAAATGTTCTGCATTAGTAATTAATAATAAATAATAATAAATAAATATCCCGGGACATTCTTTACACACGGCCATCTGATCCCAAACTAAGCAGAGCTTGTACTATGGAAACCAGATAACTGATATACTTAATACTTTTTTTTCTAAATACATACTAATATAGATATTTACACCCAGACACAGAACAAACAGACATGTTCATGCACACAAATGTTTGTCCTGGGTAGGAATCGAACCCGCGACCTTCGGTTTGGCAGTCAGAACGCTAACCACCAAGCCAACTGGATTGTTGAACAACGCTTACGAATCCCAAGAGGATTAATTCAAATAGGTACCTACTTCTCATTCGCATTAGACCCTCATATTAGTTATTTGCGTCTACTCCTGCAATGGGGACGACGGTTTGTATTATAGAAGCGGTGAAGATTCATTCATATATCTACTGAGGTCAATTTATAAATTGGTACGAAGAAGGTAATTTCTGAAGATTTCACTGGTAGAAACTTGTGACATAGGCTATGTTATGATCCCGGTCCATTAGATCCCTTAGTCAATCTGCCGGACGGTAGCTAGTGGTATAATTTTCAGAAGATTGCAAGAATTTTTGACCATACCGAGTCTGCACCAATAGAGTGCCAAAGTTATAACAAACCAAACATTTCTTAGTAACGTAGTGTTACAAACGCATTGGTATTTTGGTACCAATATTGTAGAATGTCGAACTTGAAAGATTAGACTCACATCGCACTCTGTTAGATTAGATACGAGACCGTGTTATAAAAATCAAAATTCTACACGTAGATATCTAATCCGATAGGTATATTAATGGTGTCCATTACTTAAAGGAAATCAGAATCACTTGAGAATTGCTATTAATTAGTTTTTTAGCCCAAATAAATAGTACTATCTTAATTAATTTCTCGGACAAGAGACGACAAAAAGTATACTGATGACCATGGTCACTTTACACCTTGGTCAAGAAAAGCAGTTCCAAAACGAGTTGGCGTTCGGCAACGCACCATATGGCGCAGGTTTAAGCAAAGCTAAGAAACTTTACCGATTAGAGTTAATTTACTGCAGTGTGGAAGTAAAAGAGATCTTATTGCATTGCTTCCGGAGAAACCGTCATGAAGCAGTAGTGCACTTGTATTACTGTGTTTCGGCTAGAAAGGTGAGGGTTAAGACACATGAGACTTATTAACTTCATGTCAAAGGGTCGACAACAATGCAATGCCTGGTGTTGTAAATACCCATAAGCCACGGTGACCACTTACCATAAGATGCACCGTATGCCTGTTTATCACTCTACTTGGCTATAAAACCAAAAGTAGGTACCAAAGTATACCTACCCAATTTTTTTTTATGCCACTTGGGCCGACAAACAAGCAGACGGTCCACCTGATGGTATGTGGTCACCGCCGCCTATGGACATTTGCAACAATAGGGGCATCACCAATGCGTGATCGACTCTGAGACGTGAAGTTATAAAGTCTCATGTGCCTGTAATTTCACCATCGCCCTTACCTTTCATTACTACTTCACGGCGGAAATGGGTAGGTTGTATGGGTGGTAGTACCCCGGACGAACTCTGCACTAAGAGCTCTACTACTCTAAAAACCTTAGTTAGTTATGTCAATAAAATTACTTTTATAAGTACCAGCTCTAAAATAAACTAAACAATTTGCAAT
The DNA here is from genome assembly GCA_907165245.1 of Habrosyne pyritoides. Taxonomy (NCBI): domain Eukaryota; kingdom Metazoa; phylum Arthropoda; class Insecta; order Lepidoptera; family Drepanidae; genus Habrosyne; species Habrosyne pyritoides. The sequence continues at coordinate 792,818 of OU015595.1, forward strand.
TTTTTGAGGCAATTACCCAAACTCATATCACGTTTCCGTTCTGTTGTGAAACTTGTAAGCAAAATAAAAATAATCAATTCAATCAAGATTGATTAAAAATAACTAAATCTTCCACTTGGTTTATTTTTAAAAATAGATCACGTGTAGAATGTTGTGATAACGAATAACAACACCATTATCACTATCGGGTGACGTACTTCCGTTTCGTATGTAGGTATATCGTTGTTAAAATCTTGGAAAGAATTTTATAACACTATACTGAATGAATAGGTACTAGGCCTTTAACAAATTTAGGTCATAGTAACAGTACTACGGTGTAATTCTCATTCAATGGTCACAATTCTTATCTCCGTCACATTAATTAATAAAATCTTTAAGCATCTTATACCATTTTAGTATGATAAAAAGAGATACATCTCTCTCTTCTATCGAAAGTCTCAAAATTAGTTTACTTCTGTATTAGCCTTTGCCATAGTATTTTGTGGTATATGGGTATTAAAATAGCATAAAAGTTAATACATTTGTTCATATTGACAGAACTAAAAAAATCTTCTTCGCTCATTTCATCCTATCCCAGACAACTAATATTATAAAAACGAAAGTTTATGACGGTTATAGGGTAACTACTAAAATTATTTCAATAAAAAAAAATCATGCCAGGAAAATTGCACATCCTTCGGCAACACGAAAGCCCCGGGGGACAGCTAGTCGAGTTAAAATAAAGAGAGATTTCAAGATTTTTGTTGAGTAGTGTGTAGTTGTGTAGTTTGACACATAAATGAATCGAGATTAATGTCTGTTCATTATTAGTAAAGTGTTTCGTTAGTATCAAAATTATACAATTTTACTAGCCGGATTTCATGTGCCCGATCAACCACGTAGCACCAAGAGTATGGAGTGTAGAAGTAAAGGAGGACCATCTTGTATGGGGGATTAGTCGAAAAAGTGTCCCCTTGTAAACAGCATATTAGGTTTCGAATTCTCACCGAAATAGCGCTGGTGTAGCAAGTGGAAATGCTGGGTTGGTTTCCGGTAATTTTTTAAAAACTATTTTCTATTTCCTATTTACAATAAATTGGGGTACTTAAAATCACTGTATAATTTTATTCCATACTCATGTTTATCTATATATTATAATAATTATAAAAAATGCGCTGTAACAAAACGGAAATGTTTCTTTCCTTTTTTTATTAATGTTCTATCCTACACTAAACTAACACTAACTTTGTGGCGCTCTATTTAAAATTCTTCCACCCGCTACAGTAGCGCCACCTTAATTTGTTCCCTTTCAAGGGACACTTTTTAGTACACTGAGATGGTCCTCCTTTACTTCTACACTCCATAACCAAGAGTAACAATTGCTACGGGCCCCGCGCAAAAGGGCCCCCCCCCGTATCTAAGGCCGTCCAACTACGCCTTCGTTGTTATTAGGACGTTATATTGAATTTACTTGATGTCATAAAAAATGTAACGTAACACCTTTTCAGACTAACACGCTCCACGTCAGACAATCGGTAACTGATTATTTCGGTGGCGAAATTAAAACAGAATTACAGACGGTAAACGCACAAGTTTTCCGAATGAATTATTATATACTTAGAAAACTAGCTATTTTCGGAGGGATGTAAAATTTTCGCGGAATAAATATGTCCTGTATGTTATTGCAGGAAAGCTTTATCTATGTGCCAAGATTCATCAAGATCCCTTCAATAGTTTTTGCGTGAAAGTGTAACAAAGAGCCTTCCATATATCTTCACAATCTTCCGCATTTATAATATTAGTAGCAAGAAGAATCTTTTAAAATCATATGAGTAAGTACTGTCCAAACCGCTGGTCTATTTCCGGGCGGGACCGGTAAGGTACTATAGCTACGTGTAAGTTGGTCCCGAATGCCGTCAACAAGACGGATGGTCCCGGCGCGGAGCGGGACACGTCCCTCGGGAGGCCAGGTATACGTGTAGCGGTTGTTGGACATATCCAGGATACTTTGGTATGCTCGTGTGAATATTTGTTACAATTGTGTTTATTTGTCGCTGAATCAAAAACTATAGGTATTTGAAATATTTTAATGCATAAACTAAGTATCACAAAACTTTAGATGATATCGCAGTAGTTCTAGGTGTAGCAAGTGCGGCTAGACGAAATCCTAAAACTAGTGAGTCAGTAGAGCTCTGAGTTGGGCGGAAAAGGCAAGAGGCTTTTGCCCTGCAGTGAGACAGTAGGTATTCCTAAGTTACTATAATATATGATGGCTATATAATAATCTCTGGATACATTAGATCTCTCAGAAACGTGGGTCTTGTATACAATAAATAGAATGGCTATCGCTACCAGATTGCCTTGTGAATAGATCGGACGGTGTGATAGTATGCTCCTTTACGGTAACCCATTTTGAGTTTTGGGAATGTCATGGAAAAAATACTTCATCGCTTTGGCAATAAGGTTTATTTATTATTCCAATGATCTTAAAACAGTTATAATGATGATGCAGGTGAAGCTTATCACGAAGAAATAGGGTTTATTATTCTATGAAATTCTGAAATAGATTATTAAAATCAATTTACAAAAATAATAATAATTGACCATAAAACCTACCGATCGAATAACAAATGTAACACATGTATTTCATGATTATGCAAAGTTACTCATGTTAAGTGAACAATGTAATGTTCTTTTGAGAAATTAATTCTTTAAACCGAAATGCTTGGAAAGCGTTAAACTATTTTTACTGTGGAACTATTTATTATTAAAAGTATTGCTTGTGATATTAATAAAGAACATTCTGAGACGATTCGTAAGCCTGTGAAGGCCTACATGAATAAACAACATTTCTATTTATTTGCCAGCGCAGACAATATTCTAACGTTCAGGAATTTTAGACATTTGACTCAATTAACCTTTATCCTGCCGCTAGGTCACCGATCTAAAGGAGCTGATTGTTTTAAAGGAATCAATATACAAATATTGTCTAACGTCTTTATCTCCTTATCTCATAATCACGCCCGGTGTTCTCGCGGCTTCTCTAATGTATAATACCACCGTCGTTAAGTCATAAACTTGTAAAATTCATGAGTCATGACCGTGGGAAGACCTTTTGTGTATCATCTGGGAATTTGAGCATTTATTCATAAATAAAAACTTGAATTAGAATCAATAAGCTGATGCACCTTAATGAAAAGTATAATAATACTAGCTGTGTCCCGCGGTTTCACCCGCTTTCCCGAGGAATGTAACATTTCCCGGCACAAAAAGTATCCTATGTTACTTCTAATACCTCCAACAATATGTGTACAAAGTTTCATGATGATCGGTTGAGCAGTTTTCGCGTGAAAGCGTAACAAACAATCTTACATTCACGTTTATAATATAGCTAAAAATATAAAGATAAATAATAATAAAGCCAATTAATCTAACATACATATAAATTAATGTTTGTATGTTTGTACCCTTCCATAACTGCTTATACTTTCCCGGTAGCGATGAAACTTCAATGAGTTTTTCTATGTCAGCCTGAGAAAGACAATAACAAAAAAAATATTGTGGCACTTTACCGCATGCCGGGAAAAACTACCGATATATAAAAATACGAATAATTTCCGGATATTGTGGTTATTAAATATTTTTTCAGAAGTAGAGCTCTTAGTGCAGAGTTCATCCGGAGAAGAACAACCACCCATTTCTGGCGTGAAGCAGTAGTGCACTTGTATTACTGTGTTTCGGTTAGTAATGTAAGGGGGCCGGTGAATATGGCACATGAGACTTAACAACTTCCGTCTCAGGATCGATGACGCATTGCGATACCCTGGTGTTGCCAATGACTGTAGGCGGCAGTGACCACATACTATCAGCTGGACCGTCTGCATGCTTGTCGCTCCTACGAGACATAAAATATACAATTAACTTACAGGTACAGACAGCAACATCAATGGCTGAACAGGATCAAAATATACATTACAATTACCCATAATAATAGAAAACAGGTGTTTTGAAAGTATGTACATATGTGACTACAAAAACCTTTGGGTATATTTTATTTTAGTAGCTTTAGTAACTTTTAATTTGAACTTCATAAGTGCCCTCCGCGGGCCTAAACTGAATAGATGGTCTTGAATTTTGAATTTATCGACAAATTGAAGCGTACAGGGAATTTGTTTAGCTACTTGTATTGCTGACCTTACTATCGCGGCTAAGGTAGATGTTTGCAAGTAAGTAGTATTAATTAGAGTGCTATGATTAACGTCCGATAACAACAAAACAACAGTTAATTACCATAAAAATCCACTATAAGTACGGAAGTGAACAAAATCCGCTTCCAAACTTTTTACCCCTGACCTTGAAGTGTTAAATCTGGCAGCTGTCACGGTGACAGTAAGCGGTTGTCACCAAATGATGGAGAGCTAAGTGATTAATTGGCACCTGACTAATTGATTTGACAATATTTTAGCGTTTAGCCGTTCACACGCTATCAGATTCAATTTAGAATTTAGTTAATCGTAAAGTGATTATTATAATGATTTGACTAAAGAAAAAATATTTAACGAGCGATTTTATTTTTCATCTCGTTCCCAAGCAAGAGATTTGTATTAAAATATGCATTAACTTTCCACTTAAGGACACTATCGATATCATACAAAAAAAGAACATTAATGAAAGGCAGTCTTTATCGAGTTTTGGACAATGAAAGCAGGCTGACAGCCGATGTCTTCATACTTACGACATAAAAACAATACCCCTATCATTTGACACGCTATCAAAACTTGCAACTGGCATTTAAATTGTATAACCAACCTTACTAACTAAAACATAGAGTCGACATTTCATTAACTTACCGACTCTATCCCATCTCTAGAATGTAATAAAAATGAAAATATGATTAATCAAAATTGTTATTTTGTGTCACAGGAATAGAGTTGATTTTCGATTGCGTTTTTAAAAGAAATGAAAGGGTTATAATTGAATAACGATATCATAGTGTTGTGACGTGTCATTTGATTAATAATGGAGCAAGCATGTCCACTTTGGAGGCTTTTTTTATAATAATGTTGATGTAGGTAACATGTAACGCTTTTAAGCTTATACGGGGTTTGATTTCTTTTTTTTTTTAAGAATTTATTTTAAATATTCCGTATTAACGTTTTATGCAACATCGAATAAAGAATCATTAGTATTGCTCTCAAGCAATGAGCCTTAGAACAAAATACTCTAAATATGCTTTCTTTTATTTACTGTTGTTTGTCGCTAGTTCCGACGGCAATGACACCATATTTTTTCCTTTATCTCAAGTAGGCGGGCAAACAGACATTCCACCTGATGGAAAATGATTACCGCTGCATAAGAGGCTGGCGCGTTATAGACCCTGAGACATAAATTTGATAATACTAACTAAAACACAGAAGGTAATAAATTGTCCTTTTATTAAGCCGATCGTCATTCTTTGCACACATCAAACTACTTAAATCCACGGCAGAACAAGTAGGTACGTAGGTACTTACCTACCTAGGTATGGTTTTAATACCTACATCTACAGAAGAACTCAGCACTAAGAGCTTTAATAACTACTAAAGATAGGGTTTAGGTTCTTATTTTCCCAAATCAGACCTATTTCTGCCTCAAGTTTCATAAGGTTCAACGTACCAGTTTAGTATCAGATCTATAAAAAGAGATATTTTATTATTATTAAATTAACTATTAAACCCAAAGCCATTATTGTATAAAGCGTTAAATAAATAACTGAAAACAAAATAACCAGTTTGTAAGACCACTTTATACAGTAAGACCAGTGGATAAGCCCTAATATCATTAATCATTAGATCACAACTGGACTGCTTCCGTTACTGCTCGATAGAGTGGGATGCATGTATTTGTAAAGGTAATGAGGAAACGAGAGAGTAGTCTGCACTCGACAACTTAATTGAAAACAAGCGGGGGTTGGTAGGGTTGTGCACTGTCGATAGTTTTATCGATTATTTATTTTTTTGCGTATTGTAGATATTCTTAGACGAAAAATTTTACCTTAACATTATGATTTTATATTATATAATAATAAACGCAATAAAATTACGCTAATATTAATAATAATTAACTAAAATATGTTTGCCTTATTTTGAAAAAAATATAAGACTAAGTGTCTAATAATTTTGTTTCATAAAATATGTTTTCCATACAGTACTATTCTTTAAAAATATATTTTTTTTTGGTAACAATTCCTATTTTTGGCACAACTCAAATTAAATGAATGAAAAACTTATTATCATCCTTATCGATGTTCTTAGAGCCCCACCCTATCTATCACCCGTTACATCCATAATGCGTTATCTGTCACGTCTCGGGCATTAACACGTCCAACCTCATTATGGAAACCATTGTTACATTCAAATATAAGCTTTATTGTTTGATGTTACGACTCAAAAGATGTTCTTGTTTCATACTCGTTATTTTGATTTCAACAAGCAATTGTTACCGATGCTTTGTCTTCGAGAAGAAATTTTATGATAAAGCCCTTCCATCAGCATCGCTACTAGATATGAAGGTACTTTCTTTTACAATATTGGACTAAAGAAAGTTGTCGAATACAGAAAGTGACGAAATTGAAGGCGGTATAAGAAAAAAATGTGTTAATATTTATCGAAATATTATGAAGAATTAGACCACTTGACAAGTTTTATTGTTCCAAAATTCTTCATTATCCCAATTAAAATATTATCTGTAACATGCATTCTAGGTACATGAATGAAGAACATTCATATTTCTATATTTGTCTTATTCTATTGAATCGTAAAATTTTTAACCCATAGGTGAAAATGTCAGCTAAGAATATCAGGAAAAAAAATACTGCAAACATTTTAAAATCTGCTAACCCAATCCAGCTTTCTTGAATAAAACTGCAATGTAGGTACCCATTATATGAATTACTCAAAACGGCTCGACTCTGTTGTGGTGATTGTCATAAATCATCTCAAAATGTATCCCGTTGTTGAGCTGTCTCCGATTCGTTACAGTTTTCACTGAAATGATGAAGTGGGCTACTTTGATGCTACTGAATTGGAATCACTGAGAATAAAGGTTCGTTATAAGTCTACCATATGGTAGACACGCTTGAGTAGGTATATAATAGTAGATATTATAATAGTAGATATAACTACTAGATAATGCAGAATGATGTATTTAGTTTCTCTGTTAATGTAGTCAAATTTAGTTCTTTTTGATTTTTTTAAGTTCTACGGATCCCTACTAGTGTTAAATTATATGTTCCTAACCAATAGCGATATGATACCATAGGTTTAAATAGGTAACAGTTTCTGAATTGATGTTTAGCTAGATGTGCTTGCTTAAAAAAATTATAGATAGTTGGTAGTTAGTACCTACTTAGTTGTGAAAATATTACCAAATTATGTTTACCCATTTTCCTCTCAAATACCTTTTTGAAATGGCCGTAAAGGTAAATTGCCTAACTACGCCAAACCTACCTAAATTCAAAAGGCTAAGGAAGATCTTATGACTCCTGAATACAATGATAAAAATAAATCAACAATCAAAATACCGTTTTTTTATATTTTACATGCTTCAACAACTCAAAATAATATATAATGACAGCATCTGCCATCGCGGGAACATGGCAGGAGGAAAACGAATTAAAGCAACCGTTCACACCTTGAAATCGATTTACGTCAGATGGATGAATTAAAGCATTCCCAGCAAACGGACAGCCGTGGACCATTCAGCACAACACAAAGTAAATAAAAAAACATCCATGGCTCACATCCAGCCTCCCAGATTCGCACTATTATCTCGGTGTGACCAATCCAAAATAGTGAAAGAATTCCGACGAGCCGGTTGGTCGACGAAATCCCTAAGACTCCACCCGTCCCGCCGGCTCCGCCCATCGCAGAGAAAAAGTTTCCAGAATAGCGATTTACCTGCACACGATAACACGAGCTTAGTCGTATTTCTGGCGTCAAAGAAATTATTTTAATAAAATCATCCACCGCGACCGTCTCGCGTCTTTCCATTAAAAATCATCGTTTCTTCGCTTATCACGGATTGTTATCGTGAAACTTCTGTAGATAATTCCGTCTCGTTCGTACGGCTCGGCTCCGAGTGAGTCGGAAAGGGACGGTGGATTTAAATTTTAGGTTTGGTTTAAGAAAAAATATGCTGTTGTGCGTGCCGCGATCAGTGTTCGTCGGTTCACCTGACGTGCGGGCGTGCGGTCGATAGCGCACGGTTGCGGCACCGACCCGTACTAATTTCGACACACCGAATTCCGGGACGCTAATAGCCGCCGTGCCTCTTTGATCTAGCAGCCGTAGTGATGTGTGTGATGTAAAACGGATTATCGTTATCGATAGACACGGTGATCGTGACAAACATGATGACTATGGACGTCGGGATGTACAACAACCAGCAGAACGGGTACGGGAGCGCCGAGTACTATCAGCAGGGCACAGGTTACCAGGCTCCTTACGAGGGCTACCACGAGGGTTACTACGAGCCGTCTTCTCACTACTACGAGCCTCTGTTGCACGGCCAGACGACACACGAGCATCCGCCGACACCTGTTATTAGTACCGATACGGGACTCTGTTATACGAATTTGGATTATGGTGATCTCCAGCCGAACTACCCAATTCATACCATCCCTCCTCACCCGGAACCATTCAAACATAGGGACGAAGTGCCCAGGCATGAGGAGATGCATATGCACGACCATAAACTGGATAATCATTACCTAGAGACGAAGTATAACATGCATTTCGTCGACGAGACATCGATGCAGTACAACCACGCAGGTTCTCCCCTGCCATGCGCGGAGTTTGATCACTACCAGCCGAAAGATGAGTTCGGAGGGTTGCGGGAGGGCTTCGTGAGGGAGGGGGAGTGCGTGCCCACGCACAGTCACATGCAGGGGCACCAGCCTCACCCCTCGCACTCCGCTGTTCCAACGTACAAATGGATGCAAGTGAAGAGGAATGTACCAAAGCCTACTGGTGAGTATTTTAAAGTTCGATAATAATAAATTAATTGATTAAACAACCCAAGATTCTGGGAACCATTATATACGAGAAAAAATACTTTTAGGAAGCGGTTATTCTAAAGTTAATGTTTATTTTATTGATTAAAATACAAAGTTATTCAGTACTAAATAATCTCCTAAATAATTAACAACCTTACGAATATGAAACATATAAGAATAGTAGAATAAACATTAAACACGTTAAATATAAATTTGAAAGTAAATTAAAAAATATAAATATGTGATATTTTTTACCTGATACTTGAAACTATTCATTATTATTTACTATGAAACATAATTCCCGACAACGGTCTTGTATGTAAATACGATAACTGATTTTTAGATGAGATTTATTTTTATGGACAGTAGAACTACCTACCCTAATCAATATTTGTCCGAAATATAAATAATATAAACCTAGATTTTATTTTAAAAAAAAACAGTGAGCATTTTTGCACGACTACTACAAACTATTTTACAAGGTTTAATACCGTATTTTTCCTAATATTTTTACTTTACCTATTTCAATTAAGTAGAAGCTTTGCTTAGCCATTAATACATACTAGAAGTATCGGTTAATTTAATACAGCGTGAGCAGTAGAATACGATAGTACTTCTGATAGCCCAGTCAGGTAGGTACTGTACCTTAGTACTTAGGTACTACAAAGAATTACAAACAACACACATCAAAACTTGCCAAAAAATTTGAATAACATCTCCGTAGATATTTTTTCTATAAGTTTCTGCTTTTAAGTTTTATTTACAATACGTTTCTATTTTTATTGATAAAATTATTATATGTAGGTATCCATGACTAGAAAATAAAGGTTTTTGAATTTGAGTTAACAAACGTTTAAATTCGAGTATTTTGTTTTTATTCGAGTAATAAGTCGTCATAGAGCTGTACGGCAGCAACAAGCCTCAAATAGGATGGACGTCAAATTATTTGCTCGCCAACGTCAGTCCGGCGTCGGATTGAGTGACGCAGGTCGATGTCGCAACCCTTGACTCTCGACTCCGCTTGTCTACTCGCGTGCTGTGAGATGTGGCCCGTCATAACACCCGGGAACGGCATGTAAGTCGATAACGTTCACATCACTAGCGTTGAGATTTACGTAATGGTATATTTATTGCAAAATTTATATAAGCTCTTTGTATCGATATTGAAGTGGACATCACTTTTGTACAATGGTTTTCATGTGAAAATTCTTTTAAATAAAATATTATGTTATGCCTAAAACACTTGTAGTGGATATCTAGAATTACCTACTTATTAATTTTAAACTTTTTTAATTCTAAGAAGTATCATAAAAAAAATATCTATTAAGTTGCCATCAACAAAAAATATGATTTTATAACTAGCTCTTCCTGTGTTTTTCAACCGCATAATAATTGAAACGCGCAATGACGGGTTCCGGGAAACCTAAACTTAACATCTTCCAACATTATAAAACTATACTTACTTATTTTACTATTAGTAGACTACTTATAGTTGATAAATTAAAAAGTGGACGTTTGAAAACGGTCTAACGGATTTCTATATAACTTTCGACATAGGTAGAATATGTTCTACATTAATATATACATTTATTATCCCGGGAAAACATTACATTCCTCGGAAACTCACGAAAGGTAGCGATATATATCCTACCACTACCTTTCTCCCTGCGGTTCACCCGCATTATAAAGGATAAAGATAATAAAAAACAAACAATATCTTCACCAAATTTCAGCCGTGAAAACGTAACAAACAAACTGACAGACAGAGACACTTTTCGACTTATAATATCAAAGTATGGCTAACTTCTACCCTGCGGCTTCACACGCATTTCCAGAAATAAATGTATACCCCCATATATTCTTTCTGTAAATAAATCCTTCAACCGTTACCTACATACCTACCTTAGTGAAAAACCCACAAACTTTCACATTTATAACATAACCAAGATATAAAACCCTTTAATGACTAAACCTTCCAATTAACCATAACTTCAACGGTAATGAAACCTGCAATTGATAGTTTAAAACTCGAATTAAAATTACTTATCGTCTAGTAACACACATAGCTTGCACACACGAACGGGCTGGTGCGAGATCATCGGCACAGATAAGCTGTTAGGTTGACGCGGGTACTCCGATATGACTGCCAGTTTTCAATTTAAATTGGTTACCAGTTAACATACTATTATATGTAATTATAATTGTATGAGTTATATAACTCTAATGAATGTAGGCTGTTTTTACACGTTACTTTCCGGTTCTATGAGCTGAAAGTACTGATCAAAATTGATGTACTTTGCTGAAGTTTCAGTCCGTCGGCTACCTACCTTTAGGTTGATCTTTTTTAACTAAATTAAGCGTATTTAATACTTAAAATGACATAAAAATATGTACAATAAAAACAGAAAGGTATGAAAACTTAAATCAGCTGCTTACAGTAAAAACAGCTGATCTAAATCGGTGCCGGTGGGAAGCGTGCCCAGAACGCTGGCGGCATTGATCGCTTGCTGGCGTCGCGGGAAGCGTCGACCAGGCGCTTAGAAATAACACGAAAGACGCGATGAGCTCCTGGCCCCCACGGGCCTAGTGTCACCGGCTCTCCTTATTTGCTTTATTATACGATTTTACTGTTATTGTAAAAATCGGTGTTAATATATATTATATAGTTTCTGAAGATACCTAATAGATAACGCCGATAGAGGCTGAATGGATTCGAATGAAACTAAGCATACAAATAGATGTCCTGTAACGTAACCTTTACACACCGGTAAAATGTTAAGATGTTTGTAAACACCTCCGTTTTTTTAACCCACATAAAATTTAGTTTTGATTTCGATTTATTTTTAATTCACAATCAGTTGAACCGATTAAAAAAAAGATAAGTATTAAAAAAGTTCTTACAATATAGGTGCTTACTACTATATTTTCTAAACAATTATTTAAATTCTATTTGTTTAACTTCAACCCATATATTAATTGTTACCGTATACAGCGTGTAGGTACAATCACGCACATAAGTAGTTGAAAACTGCAACTATCACTTTACATTGAAAGATAAATAAAAAAGTTATTTTGTGTATAAATGTATTTACATAAGCCTAACTTCTATTCTATAAAGTTTTATTATGGTTCCATTTTATATATAATGTTTAATATTGTTTTGGTGTAAATTTGGATGTGTTTAACTTATACTGCCGACTGTACAAAAGACCGATGACAATATCATCCAAAAATAGATATGATCTACCGGTGATGAAACATCATCTCAATTGAGAACAATGATTTAATCAAAGTACTTAAGTATAATCATTGATCTTTGCCGAAAGAATACCACTTCACACTGAAAGTAAGTGGGGAATATCTGAATGTTAAAGATATATTGTAGAGCACTGCCATTCTTTATCGTCTGTAAGGAAATATAAAAGGAGTACGCATAGCCTTGAATTGCTATCATTAATAATAATAGGCAAGGGAGAGGTGGATCTAAATTCAAAATAACGGACGGTAATAACAAATCGACCTGCATACTATGGTCTTTCCATAAAAAAAATCTTTCAGCCGCTACATACTTTGGTAACAAACACACAAACTTTCACATTTACAACAGTAGTATGTTTTTTTTATTTTTCTATTTATTTATTTATTGATAAGGCAAACCGACGACATATTTACAATTAATTATTAGTGACACAATATTTCATATTTGAGTACAGTGTAAATACGTCACTTACAGGTATGCACACCATTTACAGTAAACTACATACTAACATGCTTCAAGATACTCAAATATCAAATTTCATTGATTTTGTGAACATGTTCTTGTATTCTTGATATCTTGAAGCATGTTAGTATGTAGTTTACTGTAAATGGCGTGAATACCTAAGATAGGTAGCAATATATAAGACCCTTAAATGACTAAACTTTTAAATAAAACAAATTAATTACATCATCATATCGCAATGTTATATGTTATAATGAAATGTTCACAACACTCCCCTCTATTCAGACCTATATGGTTGCTACCGATCAGTGGGAACAATTTTATTGAAAGATATATATGCTCGGTGTTGCGAATTTTTAACAGTAGTCGAAAATACACCGCAGAGTATTACCAAATAGAAGCTATCCGATTCTAGAAGTCCCGAATCAGTTGCGCAAACAAGGAGATCTGAATAGCTCCGTATTTTTCTACCATACTATTATTACGCACACATTTAAGGCCATTTAAATATAAATTATAATGGACATGGATTAAATTCTCACAAAGGCCAATCCAGTAGGCATTTCCTATTTTATCAAACTTGCATTGCCAGATAGGAAAATTTCACTACAACAGCTGATTCATTCTGACACTGAAAGAAATCTGTGATTCATGAAAAGAATAGGTACTACCTACTTTTGTTAAGACAATAGATATTGCTTAAAACATAAAAAATAACTATTTTTCGTTAACTTCTGTAATTTTGACCTTCAAAAGTGCACTCCGCAGATCCTCACAGTTTTATTCTTGTTCCCGACTAAGTTGGTTAAATAAAAAAAAATTAAATATACAAACTTTAACCATTAAGTTGTGTTTAAATTAATCCATATATGTATTTAAAAATTAATGTTTGTCTGTACATCCTTAATAGAATCGTAAACTATGTAACGGATTAGATAGAGTAATTCAAGAGGAAGGTTTATAACCAGGATTGAAAGCGGGCAAAGCCGCGGGGCGCAGCTAGTAATGAATAAAAATACACATAATTTTCGCATTTATAATATTAATATGACAGTAACACTAATTCTGACCTAATATAAAGTTCTATCATACAATATCTAGAGTTCTTTAATGAGGGCAATGTAGGGGAGACTGGGTACGGTTGAACCATTTTAGCGTTTATCGTCTATGGCATTAAGATTAGTTAAGCTAGCTATGGCGGAAATATATTGAACAAAAGAACATACATCTGTCTACTAATGGGCAAAGTTATTTCAGATCACTGTATTGTATTTTATGTATAAAATCAAATTTAAAAAGAAATGTAATTTGTTTGAACCGTCCCAATGCCAGGGTCGGTTGAAACAGTGCCTGGGGTCAATTGAAACACGTGCAAATAATACAAAATATAATAAAGGAACATCTTTTATTTATCGTCTAATAACATTTCAAGTCTCGTAATGGCACAGTTGATCATCACAAATATTTTATTAATATTTAAGTCTTTAACGATACTTATAATCTAACATTATTTTTAATCAGCCTTCAAAGTTTATATTGAGTACAATTATATAGTAATCAGATAGATGTTGGTGACGATTTTCAATAGCATTAATTATTATAAACTAGATTTTAGCACATATAATTATTATAAACATCTGCATTTTGATGCATAGATAAACAAATGACAAACAAATCTTCAAGTAAAATTCAATAGTTTTAAAAAAACGCTTTGGCACTTCAACTATAAAATAAACTTCTTATTTCTATAAAATCAAAATTTTATACATAAATACTTAAGTGGTTACGAGATCATTCGGAATCACAATTGTGGCAAACATAGCTAAAACTACCTTCCGTACATTCTTCGTGCGCCCACATCTTACAGTGCACACTTTACTGTGCATTGTATCCATTTTTCCCTCGGTCTGCTTTCTGAATATGCTGACATACAAACAAGGCGGTAGCACTCATCTTCTTCTGATGATGATGATTCATGTTGCGTGTTAGTTTTTTTCCTGTTTGTAACATTTCTTTTAGTCTTTCGTCCATCTAATCTCTTCTTAACTTGCATAGCTTTGGTTCGTTTCGATCTGTTTTCATGTTCTCTTCTTATCTCTTCTTCTTCAGGTGTATCAGTGTTGATTGTAGATTTCCTGGTTTTTCGCCCCCTGTTTGTTAATTTCGTTGGAGGAGCTTTTGGTAGTGGTCGTACTGCTTCCGGCGAAAACATAAGTGGTGTACCTGAGTGCGCGCTATTTTCCGTTTGATTTCTCAAAACAGGAACAGATTGAGAACTTGTAGAAGGGTTGAGTGAAATTTGCTGAACTTAACTACTGCTTTGATGTCCGGATGAAAGCTCTTCCAAATCCTCTTCCTTTGGCGTACCCTTGGCATCTAAGAAACAAGAAAACTAAATGAATAAAGTGTTTCAACTGTACCCACAAAAAATGTTTCAACTGTCCCCAACCCCCCTTCTAAGTATAAAACGGTTCACACTAAGAATGATAACAAATTTGAATAAAAACTAATCATACAGCCATATTCTACAAACTTCAATTAAAACGATATAAAACTCTCAATACACTTACTTCAATAAAACCATAATAATTACAAAAATTTATGAAGACAAAATACTTACTTTTCCGTCAAAAAACACAATGGGGCCTTCTACACACAAGAACAGCACGCGAAGAGCGACGCAATACTAATATTCGTGTTTCGACTTGTCGCCCGCTTCGTTCTTCCCTTGTAACCCTCACCTTACCATGCATGGGTGTCCAGATATTCGCTTTGTTTCAACCGTCCACCGTTTCAACCGTACCCAGTCTACCCTATAATAGGTAGCTAATTAACATTTTTCGTGATATAATAATTGCACCATGTTTTATGATCCTTTAAGAAACTCAGAACTGAGTGCCTATCAAATGAGGTATGCAGTAGGTAGAGCTCTTATTGCAGAGTTTGGCCGGGAAAGTAACCACCATAACTATTTCGGCCGTGAAACAGTAGTGCACTTGTATTAATGTGTTCCGATTATAAAGGTATGGGGCCGGTGATATTATAAGCACATGAGACGCAACAACATCATGTGGTAGCGATACCCTTGGAATAGCAAATGTCCATGGACTGGCTACCTGTCTACTTAAATTATTTAGTACAAAACAACTGTACTACATGTAAGTTTAAAGCTTATTACAACAATTACTTGTATAAAAGCATATTTTCCAAACACACGAAGCAAACATCGGCGGTAACACACCGGGTGTATTTAACATTCGGCAGGCGGCAGGCGACACAGCGCGGCACGCAACACGCTTACGATTCAGCTAATCCCGCTTGTTACCCCACTATATCTGTGTTTGTTTTATAATCACACGCAAATGGAGGTTCGCGGGGAGTTTGGGTGACGTGACATGGGTGGTTTCATTCGGATATTGTAAAGTGTTTTTGCAAAGTGAAGTATGTAGTAGAGCTCTTAGTGCAGAGTTCGTCCGGGGAAGTACTATCCATTTCTGCCGTGAAGCAGTAGTGTACTTGTATTATTGTGTTTGCAAATATCCATAGGCGGCGGTGACCACTTACCATCAGGTAGACCGTCCGTTTGTTTCTCGGCCCACGTGGTACAAAAAAAAATGTAATTTGAAGTGTCTGAAAAGATTTAGGATTTGACCATGGGGTGAGCATATGACTGGCAGGTGTTAAGTTCAGTAATTTAGACCCCTACCGTATGATCTCCGCGGGTCTAAAACTTTATTATCTCAGAGGAAGGCAGAAGTCGCATTACTGATTTCACCAAAGGATATTTCAACTCCCAGCGTGACATGTAGTAGGTGATCGTTAACGCCGTCTCTCAGAAACATTACCAACCCTGAGGTACAATATCGTGCCCAAGCAGGGAATCAAACCTTGACAAACTCTAAAACGCTCAAAAAATATATATTTTGCAAAATTTTCTGCGGTCATTTTATGCAATTAATTGGTTCGAGTTTTCTGTTTCGATATTCGACGGGCCAACCAACTTGGTGGTTAGAGATCCTGACTGCCATGCACAGGTCGAGAGTTCGATTCTCACTCAGGTTAAACATTTGTGTGCGATAATCAAATTTATTTGTTGTGTATTTGTAAGAAATATAAAAGTATGTATTAAGAATAAAAAAAGGAGTTAAAGAACCTATATCAGTATTCTGGTTACCATACTACAAGCTTTGCTTACTTTGGGATCAGATGGCCGTGTGTGACGATTGTCCCAGGATAATTATTTCAGTCAACACATTGGCGTTGTGACTTCGGCACCTCGGCGATGGGTCTCATTTTTGGACTCCATTGCTGCTTCAGATCAGGCAGGGTGGAGTCATCTTGTTAGGCTGAAATAAAAATAAAAAATAAAAAAAAAGTCCTAAGTTAGCTATAATTTAGTCACGCCAACTATTAATAATATTTTCTAACACATCAATGAAGTATCGCTGTTGTGAAATAGTCTGGTAGCACTTTGGTGTCAAATATAACACCACTACCTATATTTAACTGTATATCATAGAAAAACTAATCAAATAGAACATATAGCGGTCGAGTATGCAAAGTAGCATTTCCAAACAAGTTGCTCTTGTCTGTTTATCGTCCACTCTATTATATCTGTTGGATATTTATTTCTACACCTCTTTAGATTTTTAACCACAACCGAACGGATTCTGTAAGAGATAAAAAAAAACTAAGAAATGGCTTCACTGACTTGGATGCTGTTTTTTGCGACCGTTTAGTAATATTTCAGTGCACTTCCTTAGTCACAGTAGACTAGGGTGCACTGTGGTATACTTTTTAGAATTATACAACGAATACATGAAGTTTGTGTTTATATGTGATAGACTCGCCTTTCTTACCAAAGATTTCATAAAAAAAACAAAGGAAATTCCACGACACAAACGACAACAAAATATATACCTACTAGCTTTCCACCACGGTTTCACCCGCGTTCCCGAGGGATGTAATATTTTCCCGGCACAAAAAAGTATCTTATGTTACTTCTAATACCTCCAAGAATATGTGTACAAAGTTTCATGATGATCGGTTTAGTAGTTTTCGCGTGAAAGCGTAATAAACAAACATACATTCACATTTATAATATTACTAGGGCCTAGGGATATGGATGTAATAATAGGTTTATTTGAAACTTTTTTCAAATAATTAGTCGTGAACTTTCAAATATTCTTAAAGACAGAAACCGTCTTTTTTATTTCAATACTTCTTGTACTAAATTTAAGGTTCACAATCATTTACATTTACTCAATCAGAAGCCAATAGATTTTTACGAATTTATATCTACCTATACAATTTGTTCTAGGAACATTGTTCTATTAACCTTGGCTTATTAATATGCTTCCTGACAAAATATGCAGAATATAAACTAAAATGCCATCTTAACAAGTAACAATAATGTACCATGCATTTTATGAATCTATTTTAATTGCGTTATAAATTACAATAATGTTATACGAAACAGCTAAGTCATAACCATATTAAATTTATGATGCATAATGTAGGTTACTTTGTAAGCTCCCTTGAAGTGGAATAGTTTATATAACGGATTGTATTTCAAAGCCTTGAGAGTTGATTTTACATCGTCGGGGAAAAACTGAAGTCCTCGAATTGGCTGGAATTGATATTGAAGTTAGATCTAAGGATATATATGTCGAAGAATAACAATACATTTAAATTTACTTTCATGACTTCTCGCATTTTTAATTTCCCACAATTAAGACAATAGCGTTTTCTAAAATGAGCTTTCACGTTATACAATCTCATTAATTTAGTTTCTATGCTTAAAAATGCACGTAAAGATAACAAGGAAACAAAGCTAAAATTAAATATTTTCACAAAATTAGTTTTGCAACTTCTCTTAACTTCAATAAAAACATAGTCATTTGAATACAACATTTCAGTTACAAATCTAGGCAATACTCGTCGATATTAGTACACTCGGCAATAGTCGTGACTGCAAAGAAATTCTCCAAATCCCTCTCCATCTCTAAAGATGTAAACAGTCAATATTGGCACACATCCCTTGTCAAAAAGCAAGAGTCAGAGTGAGTAAGCAATTCATTCCTACTGTGAGGTCCACAGCATACTGTCGCTGCGGACTACCGCGCCATTGCATTTACGTGACAAATTGCAGCGGGGTATTAACTTTATTGTGGTGAAGTTTAGGATCGGAACTTATGAGTTTCATGGTGACTTTGTAGTTAAGAAGAATACGTAACTTCTGTTAGTGACTGTTATGTTCGTTAAATAAGTTTTTTAATTAAATTGATGCATGCATTGTCTTTCGAAGAATTCTTTTTGAGAAGTGCTGTTACATATCTTTTAAATGAACGTAATATTATGGTTGCCACCATTATCGAATACTAATAAAAAATGTATCTGTTTTTGAGACTTGCCGGCAATTCTCAATAAAAAAATTATTTCTAACTCAGTAAGTGGTAAGTCAGTAGCTTTGACCTTCATTAGAACCTAAACTGAATGAATGGAAATTAGATGTTATATTATTAAGAATTTAGATAATTCTTCTACCTGATTCTAAATTTGTAACAAACATTATGACTCTTAAATTCATAATAATTATGGGATTCCAATATGCACACCCATCTGAATCCAAACTAAGCAATATAAGTACTTAAACACATCCAGATTTACAAAACGTATAATATGTAATAGTGCAAGGTTGGCCCATCTAAATAAAAGAACCTTCCGAACCGGAGCGCGGCGGCGTTAGAGTCAGACCATTCATAAGTCTCTTTAAATATTTAAATAAATATACCTTTTTTATTTCCTTTTATTGAAAAGTCAGTTTTAAAATTATCTTTTCAGCTACAACCTAATGTTACTGACTGTACATTGACAGACAAAAAACTGTTTGTAGGGCAGTTAGGATATCCACGAACCTGCCCATCAAATAATACTTTATTGATACGTTTTATTTATAACATTAATCATAGCGAAGTCTCTATGATTACCAATTAACTGCAAGGTCTGGACAGCAGGCAGGAGATATAAATTTATTACCAGTATGGTAATGTAAAAAGGCCTCCATCCATCGATTAAGTTATTCCTATCTAGTAACATTGACATTGGAAATTATTCATTAATGGAGATTAGCAAAGATGCACACGCCAATTCATGGACAATCCTCATGCAAGGTTTATATTTAGACGTTGGATTACTGAATTTACTTTTATTTATTGGGAAAATCAGCAATACGTACAAGCAATTTAGGTTTGAATATTACATATTGCAAGGGAAATAAATGATTTCCACAGAACAAACTGAAAGTGACTTTTAATATCAGTAGGTACTGCAGCCGGATATTTTTACTTACGATTCCCAGCGGAACAGTAGTTCGATACGAATAATAGTTATAAAGGCCTAATATTATCAAATATCACACTAGCTAACTAACTAACACACAATATGACACCTAGACACAGATCAAACAGGTTCAGGCACACAAATTATTGTCTTGTGTGGGTATCAAACGACCTGTGACTTGGCAGTCAGGATCTGTAACCACCACGCCAACTGGCCCGTTTTTAACAATAACAAAATATTTCGGGTTTTCTCTTTTTACCTTTAAGTGCACAAAACTGCTATAGACCACACCTGAAGCGAGCGAAGGATTCTTAGATGTTATCTATTCTGTCCAACCACAATATGAGATGTCAATCCTCATGGGACCCTAAACGACACATTTGCACTTACCCAAATAAAATCCTACGCCAATTTGAACCTTGAATCCAATATTTTATTGCCAATCCATGAGAATTTACATTTTATTGAACAGCAAACTTCAAATCGTTGCGTTATGCTTGCGAATATCTTATACCTTCTCAAAGGATTTTGGACTTTATTTTATTGAAAATGTTGAGAGGGTACATAGTTTTGGTATCAACAAGACGTATGTTATGGTGACTTCGGATTTATAAAAGAATTTATGGCATTGTTACACGATGACTCGATAAAATCACTTCGCAAATAGGATAGCAATCTTTGATTTTAATCGGCATAAGTGACCTAAGTAGCTGTGTCGATATGAATTTTAACTTGACATCTGGCTTGAAGTACCATAATCAGGCAATATCTTTCACTCCATTATACCTACTTTGAATATTTATTAATTTGAAAAATGGAATACTACTAACTCGATAAACTCACACTATACATAATTCCATAAAACTCTAAGAATAATGAAATTTCTATTCCCCATTGACGTTTATTGTACAATAGAGTAAGCTGAAGAACAGGCGAGCAGAGAAGAATCCTGAAAATGGTTCAGTGATTCTTATAAGAATAAAATGCATAAATAAAATATCCACTTATTTTGTCCAAGCCCCAGTCATGCCTTCACTGTCAATTTAAAGCCATTGAAGTAACCACCGTTTCGGAAGTCAGTCTTCGATTAAGGAGAACCGGAAAGACAATAAGATAGGTTACTCATTAAAATAACTTTCGTGTTTTAAATGTCATTTACAAATCATTCAAATTGCTCTCTTATCACTTTATCTGACCAATATTTTATGTCTTAATCCATAAAAGTACATTTTATAGCTTTTAACTTGATGCCTGGAACCATCAGATTGGAGCAGACCCACCTCAGAAGGGGTTATTACCAGCAGACTTAACTGAAAGTGGCTCCAAGTAGCGTATTAACTGAGGCTTGCAAGTCACCTGCATTAGTCGAGAGGTACGCTTGTGGTGCAAGTTACAAGAGAACTTCCAACATAAGTAACTGAAGAGCGAACGATGCCAAGATTTGCGATATTTTTTTAAGTAAATATAGTTGTAGAACTTAAGATATGTAAAATAATTATGGATTCTAAGCCAAGGAAAGTTCAGTTCCTTTTGACATGCAACTATCTATCTGCTCGTAAATTATTACACATAAGCGATAAAGTTTTATTTCGTTTATGATTTTAAGAAGTGATATAGCTCTTTTTCATAGTTTGTCCGGGAAACACTAAAACCTTGCTGCCGTGAAGCAGTGGTACACTTGTATTACTGTGTTTCGGTTAGAAAGGTAAGGGGGCCGGTGGAATTAGAGGCACAGGAGACTTCACAACTTCAAGTCTCAGGGTCAATAATGCATTGGTGGCGGTGACGACCAACCATCAGGTGGACTATCTGCCTGTTTAGCGGCCTACTTGACACATGAAAAAAATGTGAATGTACCTCGAGGTGCGCGACGGGACCTTGTTATATTTTATAACAGAGTTCATATTGCGTCAAACATCATATTCTAAGAGAATATTTATTCATTTCGAATTTACCCCAAACCGCCACCGCTTCGCTCATAAATTTGGGGCACAACAAAGTCGCTAGGCCCAGTAAACCGATTACGAGCCGGCGTCCACTACAGCGAGGGCGACTATCGCTCGATCTCGCACGCAAGCGATCGCGACCCCCTCCCCCTCGGCTTGGTGACTCCCCCAACCCCCCGGGTCACGTGACCACTACGCTTTCCGATATTCGGCCGTGCTTTGTCCTGGTAATGACCCCGTGACTTTTGTTTAATATCAATAAAATGCGTTGCGATATACTTAGCAGTGTTATGAATTGCTTAGTGGGTACCTATTTGTGTTTGTGCCTTATTACTTACAAACAATTTTAGAAGTTGTGCCATTGAAGTATTGTCTAGAAATTTACCAGGTACAGATTTGAACAGTCAGAAACATAAGTATCAGAACTGATCTAAATTTACAAAACACCTGTGCAAAACATCTATCCTTAAAAAACATGGAAAAAGGTTTTTTAAATATGTGTCTAGTCAAACGTCTCTACAAAACTGTAGTATTCGTTTAGTAAGTTATGTTTCTGTCTGTAAATGTACCTATAGCCACAATTTTACTCTGGTTATAATGTGGCCATAGCATACAAAGCTTTGAAAAAGGAGGTGGGGCGGTAAATAGGTAGGTACTTAATATCTTGGTTCAGCAACAAAGTATGATCTGGCTCAATGGAACGCTGATTGATTCATAAATCCTCAACAAATAGTATATCTTGCCACTACTTGACAAAAATAGCTGGTTAGGTAGCCTAGTTGTGTCATGATTAGAAAAGTACCCGCGGGGCGATCGTGAAAAAAATAATAATGAACTTCTTTGAATTTCGCTTTCAATTTCTGAAAAGCTCATGCTTCGAACACACGTGACATTTGATAAGCAAATGATGGCTTAATTAATTCAATTAGCCCCATAAAAGTCTGTGATTTCATTATTGACATCATTTTCTTGTTTTGAGGAGCCTTGAATAACCTCCAAAACGGTAGGTCGGATTTAAAAGAAATTTGGCATACAGATACAGTATTTTCTAGATTAAAACATAGGATGTATCCTATTATTCATCGCTGCGAAAATAAGATGATTGCGGGAACACAAGCGAAACCTCGGTACTTAATAATATTCCAACCTCAATACAGCTTTTTCCTATTCCGTAACGCAGATTTTTGATACAAACGCCTTAAAAAAATCTATGACGTCTCTACAATACAGTTACTCAACGAGTACCAATATAACCATTAATATTTTCGTGGGTGGTGGCTGATAAAAGCATATTATAGCCTCTGGTTGAATGACAGCGGAGCTTACACTTATCGACTCATAATGCTACCAAAACTCAATGAGCAAGCTTAATCTCCATATGCTTAATGCTTCAAAAGCTGGGATATCGTTTCTGGAAGCTACATAGAAGTGGACAACATTATACTTACTTTATGATCAACTAAGTGGTCTGTTGGTCGAGCGGTCTAAAGCTCAGCTAAATACGGTACTGGGATCGATTGCCATGTTAGGCAAGGGACAATTAACAGTTTCTTTGGTAAATTGAGCGAGATTTTGCAATAGTTTTCACAAAATGTCACGGTGGGACTTAAAAATATCTTCTAACGAAATGTTGATCAAATTACTGTCAGCTCTGCTTACTTCTTCGGGGATAATGCATGCGAGTGTGAATACATTTTTAGTAACGAAACGCACTATACTCCCTATACCGTGAACAATAATCAACATTTAATACGATCACTTCCGAATTATGAGGAGAGATATATGTAGGAGAATATAATCCTTTAAATACAGCTAATATTATATATATTAACGTTTGAAAGACCGCGACTCAATCAAGATTTGGATGAAATTTGTCTGTTGTCGATTAGGCCGACAGACAGGCAAATGGTCCACCTATGGTCTATGGACATTTGCCACTCCAGAGGCATCGCCAATGCATTGTTGATCCTATGCCGTGAGGCTTTTAAGTATCATGTGGCTGTCATTTCACCGGCCTCCTTATCTTTCTAACTGAAATACAAGTGCACTACTGCTTCACGAGGGAAATGATAAGGTGGCAGTATTTCCCCGGGCGAACTCTGCACTAAGAGCTCTACTATTCAAAAAAATATTATACCGAAAGATAATACGCCTTGTTAATGCTTATAGAACCACAAGACGGAAGCTATTCCGAAAATAATCCCGTATAAGTATTTTAATATATGTAATACCTACCTACTTACCTGATACCTAATAGTAATTATTGTATGAAAACGAACCCCGTTATACATCCATTATTTATTTAATGAATATCCAAAACATTTAAGCCCACATGTTTGACTAAAGAGAGATATAAACGCATTCCACCAAGATAACGGCCCATTGTCTTAAAGTGTAGTTGCGTAGATACAGTCGAACGAACGGACGGACAGATTAGCTCTCGATATAGCGCGTGGGAGGGACCGCATGGGAGACGATAGCGTATTAATAATGGTGAATAAATCATTATTAATGACCATTATAGGGTTCTTTGTTGAATTAAGGGACCATTTACTGTAAAGCGCTTTGTAATCATTGAAAAATTGTAGGGGTAATGAAACTCCGCTACTTAGCTATCTAAAATCTTCTGATTGATTTACGAATTCCATTGAATACTTTTACTTAGATATAAATAAACCTATCTCTGCCGGATGATTATTATATTAGTATTATAAGAAAATATTTGTACGTTATGTTATGAATAAGCTGAAAAGCTGGACTGATTTAATAATAATTTTAATTAGAATGCGGCTTTATCCAGAAGAAATATAGGCTATGTTATAATCCCGATAAACATTAGATCCTTGGCGTGGTCTGAAGGGGAGGGTCACAGGGGACATGACCCCCCCATAATAGTACATGTCAAATTGAAAAATCTTCTAAAAATTTACAAAATTCATCACGATCAACGCATATTGTATTGTAATTAGTGACCCCCTCCAAAATTTCAGGCTGCGACCGCGCCTGTTTGGGGAACGCAGGAGCTAGTTCTCTATATTTTACTAAATGATTCAGGGTAAGAGTAGAATGGCGTTGTGCATAAATAAACATAAATCTATTAGACATCCCGTGGTTTCACCTGCGTTCCCGAGGGATGTTAGATTTTCCCGGGAAAAAAAGTATTAATTGTGTTAAATCAGCCATAAACTATCTTTGTGCCAATTCTGACTTATCTCGTTTAGTAGTTTTTGATTTATCAGCACTGTTACTACTTTCAGCGACAGAATTGTCGTAATAGTTGAGCCACCGAAAAGAAATCAGTGAACGAATCATGAAATCGTATATTATTGCAGGACTATCCGTGTTTACATATTTAGGCGACTAAACATGGCCATAGATTGAAAGTACTCTCTCGTAGTTTCCTTCTACCACCCCAACTCATCTCTAGGTTATTGGAAGATGACCACGTACTCTTTGCACAGAGAAGATTGGGGACAAGTAGTCGAAAAGTCGTAAAAAAAACAAATACCTAAGTGAGTTCAATGTATTGAAAGAAAGGCAGGCAAATGTTGATTGGATACGTGAATCTTACAAAATAAAAACGATACCTCATTATGCAGAACCCATCCTTACAAACAGTTTATCATGTGGGCACCAATGTTAAGTCAATTTAAAGTTTATCGGATTAAACCGGAATTAGGATTATACGTTCAATAAACTTGTGTATATGTATCATTATTATTTTATTTATGTATCGGTTTTTGTCATCGGTTTACCGCTACCGACAGATTACTAATAACCCTTCTGACTTTTAACAAATTAAAATATTTGGAGTTTGATCATCATATAGCTCTCTTAAGGCTAACCTTATGCTAACATAGGAACTAAACATTTCTTTCGTATAGCCTACTCAATCTTTCGCATGACTTTTTTTGTACAACTAAGGTGGCAAACAAGCTGACCGCCCGTCTGATGGTAAACGGTCACCGCAGCGTATTGAAGAAGCACTACCGCGTGGCTGACTCTTTAAAAATTTTCTACTTGACAAACCCCATGCTATACTGGCATGGGAAAACCAGTAATAAAAATGTTTTGTGACAAAAACTGATTGGTTTTCAGTCAGCCTTCGTCAGTATGATCACCGTCGCCTATAGATAGTAGAATTACGATGGCCAATATGTTACTAACCTATGCAAAGCCTCGATTTCAACTGGCTGTGAAGTTACAACTGCCGGATCACACCACGACGGTTACGCTTTGAAGAAAGAATCCTTCTAACATAGTAAATTCGAAATTTCTGAGGTTAGATGGACGTTCGTTACTCTTTCACTTATAGAAAATACATGCCCTATTTTACATAGGTATATGAGTAGAATATTGTAAAGAAACAATATAATAGTGGATGGGAACTAATTGATCTAAAAGAAAATGGTAAATTACAAGAAACACTATTTACCCGCACTCCCGAGGGGTATTGAATTTTATGTTATTCTAAAAATCTTATATGTTTTTTTAAGGCATGCTCTATCTATGTGCCAAATTTCATCCAAATCCGTTCAGTAGTTATCGCGTGAAAGAGTAACATACCTCCGTACAAACGTTTGCATTTACCATATTAGTCGGATACGTAGGTAAATTTTACTTTATAACAATTTATTACGGCTGTCCGAGAGAGAGCTTAATCTTAATTAACAAAAACAAGTATCTATTTATTTTACCAGTAATTATCGAAATCCAATGTGCGTCATTGAGATTATACTGTACGCTTAAACAGTAAGATCGTTTATCTTCGTTGATTATCGTAAATTGGACATGTACGTCCCGATTACGTATCGTGGTGTGCTTGTTGCCACTTTAAAAATCACTAGCCATATCTTATCTGTGAGTGTAACGCCAAGTATCGATGTTTTGGAGGGGTATATCCGATTTTATTGACTACTAACTTCATCAGCAGCTAATGGCCTATGGTTAATGGAAGGGAGTTCTGCCTAATACACGGTCTGGTCAGCTTCTCAGTTATTTGCCTAATACTGACTCCTAAACGTTATATATAACACTTTTTACACAGGACTGTATATTTTGTTTCCATGTAGTAAGATTCATACTGCTTTTGATTAATAAAGTAAGAACTTTATACTGAATCTTACTACTAACAATTATTATATTATGTACCTATACAATTAAATATTTATTTGTTTATCTTACAAATATTATTAATGACAAATGGCTCCGTAGCGGCGTAGTATGAGTTCTGAATTAAAGCAGAAATGGTAGTTTAGAAAATTGGATCTCCGGGGAAAATTCTAACAAGTTCTTTAATATTATACAAAGGATTGTTGGTGGTTGCTTTTGATTCGCATTCAGTAAAAAAAAAAACAACCATCAATCCTTTGTATAATATTTAGGTAATATCCATTTTTATCTAACAAAATAGGTCATACAAATAAATAATAAAGAACTTGCAAACCTTGTAAAATTTTAATATAAATCACGTTTCCTAAAGGTACCTTGAAGGCTACCGTACAAACACACCAATCAATAAATATTTGCATTAGTTATTTGCTTCCTACACAGGATTAGTCGATTTATCAATGGTTTTGATTTACGACTTGGACGTGAACTCAGGGCTATCGGTCGAAGTCCCGGTGTGGCATCTAATCTTACCTTTAATATTACTCGATTTGGCAACCATGTTTGGAGCTGGAATCATCCAGACTTTCACACTAATATTCACCATTCTTCTCGAAGTTAGAACTCTTAGTGCGTCAGGGGATATTATTCCCATATCTGCCGTGAAGCAGTAGTACACCTGTATTTTGATAAGAAGGGGGACATTACATGCACATGAGACTTAACAACTTCATGTCTCAGGATTGACAACGCATTAGCGATGATCCTGCAAGCAAATTTCCAAATTCGGCAAAATTGCCTGTTCGTCTGTCTACTTGACATAAAAAAATATGTATATAAGTGCGTAACTTGGTCGTTCTGCCAGTTTGTTACCTTCACAAAACTAAACAATGAGCTGCTTGCTTAAAAAGGTTCAAAATTCCTATCATGATAAGTTTTGGCACGCTCGTAGACATGTAGAAGGACATAGGCTACTTTTTATTATTACCAACGCGGGTAAAGCCGCGTGACAGTAGCTAGCAAATATTTAACTCAACTATTCCGTGACTGGCTAACATTAAGACGTATGACCTAGAGATGGAAAACGATGAAGAGATGCGAATTACGAACTGAAGGATTTCGCAATAAACAACTCCTACGCAAGTGACACCAAGGCAACACTATCGTTTTAAATTCTTTGATTAGATAACTTATGCATGCGTATATATTTGTTTGTCATCTAAGTATTTATTTAATATACCTGATAAAAAACTTCTGTACCCTTAATACAGTGTAATAGGATTAAAGTTAAGATACACTACCGTATTATTATAATATTCATTTGTATTTTACAATACAAAGATAACGATATTACATTAATTAACTAACTCTCAAAGGATCTACTTGATGAGCCACTGTCTTCAGATAAATTTCCTAATATCAAATATTTTTGTAATAAAAAAACTAAATTCTCAATTTAGATAAGCCCAAATAACGGTGACCAAAATTTCCCTAACAATGCGTCTGAATAACAATGCAGTCATCAGCTTGTTTTTGACGTTTCGTGCGGCGGCCATCTTGAATGCAGCTGCAAGCTCGATTCATCGATTAAGCAGCGCCCTCAATCGATCATCCCGCGACGTGTCACGGCACTATCACGTGTTGGTATTCAATAATTTATTATATTTGGAGTAAGGCTTCCGGAGGCATCGTGTCCAACGTTTTTACAGTGTCAACACTCAATAAATCAATTAAATAAACGTAACATCTTAGTCCGGCGCGATTATGTTGTTTGGTGTCGTTTCATGTGGGCTGAGATGTGACATCCGTTCTTGAATACGTCTACAAATTGATGTTGATCTACATGCTCACTGAGATACATAAGCCTGGTTTTTTAATGGCCAAGAACAAGCTAAAGAACAGTTTTTGTTAAGACTTATCTAAGAAATAGAGTATTCGAGGTTTATGAAATACAGCCCTAAATCTGACAATCTTTGTATAGCTAAGCTTCATAACTGCAATATACAAGTTACACATACAAACCCAGGTTTTAAAACACATTTGATTTACGAAAAATAAATTAATCATCAACAACACAATAATCACACACTTAATAGAACCTGAAACCTTTTAACCGTTAAATAAATTTTCGATGAGAAAATACACTTAAACGCGCTCGCGCGGTTTTTCCCACTTTTTTTTTCATGTCTATGGGTACCATAGACTCTTCTACCGCGTTCGGCCTTCAACGTTCAGGGGCATAAAATAATTAGGCATGTACCTACCAATATAGAACTCCAGGCAAGTCTTTTTTAAGGGGAGGTTGGTAATGTTTATTAAAATTAATTTAAAAGTCTAAGTATTTACTCGATACTGGCAAAAATCAATTGTAGTAAACCTAAAATCAAATGTAATTTGAATTTCGAAAACGAAGTTACGCAATAAATATAAGATGCTCATTCTAATGATGAATAGCCTACGTTCCATATTCAAATATTGCATAATTATACCTTCGGTGACTGTGGGTGTTCTGTCCACGGTTCAGACAGACTAGATACGGAGACCTCAACCTACCTATTTGGAAATTATATGTGTGGTAACAGATGACATAATATTATAACATTTAAAGCGATGATGGTTTGTTATATAAGTGGTCATGATACATCTTGGGTCCTATTTCTACTATAAATCTGAGTTTTCGAAAAAAAAATAACAACCCTATGAAACTCTTGTAGTTAACCGCCTAGCTGGCAACTACCCTCAAGAAAGTCCTCCAGCTGCCTTCTGATGAGCAGAATCAGAAATAACTATTTGCGTTACAGAGCTTGAAGGTACTATGGAAGCCAGATAACTAATAGGCACTACATATACTTTATTTTTTCTTCAAAATGCACACTTATATAGATATGTATATAATGACACAGAACAAACAGACAGGCACACTAATTTTTGCCCTGGGAATCGAACCCAACCGTGACGTGGCAGCATCAGCACATAAAATTTAAAAACATGGGCAATCTCCTGGTACAGTCAATGTCTCTAGGTAGCGGTTTACCTAGATAGTCACCGGACTGTCATCATGTCCATCACCATGACACCCATGACCACTAACAGGTGGACCATCTGTCAATTTTTGTCAGTTTTAGTATGAACACTATGTAATAAAATAAATAAACACAATCCAGGAAGACTTCAGTGCAATCTAAACAGATAATGAATGAACTCGAGTGTCTTATCAGTTGTTGTCGAACAAAGAATTCGTATTCACTTACATCTGCCATTTTGGAATAAACAATCTCAGTGCTTGTTGCAAAAACTGTGATTGCATTTTGGATGATTGATAGATGTTGTAATATCTATATTTATATTATTATGTGTGCAGTGAAGTAGAAATATCTGGAATATATGGAAGCCAATGGTGTCACCGATTTCGATTGGAATAAAGCTTAGTTTCAGACCAATGTGGGTCCAAGCAGCCCCCTTATTCCGCTAACACAAACATCATCGGCGTTCCGCCGCACAAAGGCCTCGGAGAGATGACCTCTCACGGAAGAGACGGAAGAGCACAGATGGCGCGATAGAACATCTTCAAGCCATTGTCATTTACCTACCTTACAGAATCGATCCCCAGTAGGTACTGAAACAAAACCTCCTCTGCCTACCTCATCGAGAGTAATAACAAGGATTGATCTAAGTATTTTACAACCTTTTATTATTTCATTAGCAGCTAGAAAGATTCTGGTTTACTTGAATTCATTTATATGTTCTTTTGATAAATGTCTAGGCGTCGGTGACCACATAGTCACAGGTCAATCATCTGCTTTAAAATACTGCCTCTACGTTAATGGGTGATTTCTTGACAGATGGTTCTAAAGATATTACATTTGTTGATAGTCGCTAAAGTCGAATGAAATTTGTCTCAGTATTTTTTTTATGTCAAGTATGCCGATAAACAGGCAGACGGTCCACCTGATGGTAAGTGGTCTCCATCGCCTGTGGATATTGCATCACCAGTGGCATCGCAATCCGTTGTCAAACCTGAGACGTGGAGTTGTTTTCCACTTCGGACTCCTTTACCATTCTAACCGAAACCCAGTAATACAAGCACTACTGCCAGATTATGACCATTGTTTTTGCATTCCAGTTAAGAAAAATATAAATATGATACCTTATCTGTATAATGCACCGAAAATACTTGTATCTATATATATTATGATGATGTAATGGTGGTGCATCAAAAATAAAGATAGGTATAATATTAAGATGGTACTGGATATAGCTAAATATAAAAATGTTTTTGTAGGATGAGGTAGAATGGAAACCATTTCAAAAATATGAAATTTGTAATGCATATTCGACCAAATTTTAATACCGCTAGATACATTACCCATTATAATTTAAGTTTTAAATATTGTTTTAGTAAATCTATACCAATATAAACGGAAAATTTTCTTATTTTTGTTTGTAATGAATAAACTCAAAACGATTGGACCGATTTCAGTAATTCTTTCACTATTAATAACATATATATACATTAGATGCTTCGGGAACGTAGTTCCGAACAAAATCGCGAGACGGAAGCTGCATTATATTTAATTTTTTCAATGTTGCCAATTACATTATTTCTCCTGCAAATTGTTAAAATTAACATTACCTTTGTTTAATGTATCTAACATTTTAATTTTCCTACAAATTCCTGTTTCTCAAGATGTTGTTGATGTGTAAGCAAACTGTACGCGATACTATCACAACAGACAGATAGCAGGTTATCACACGAAATTACCACTAGATAACCAGGTGATTGATGATGTCTACACACAATTATCCCGAGATGATCTCCAATGCTTAACCGAGTAATGTACGTATCACATAAGTAGCTAAGCGAGCCAAATTTCCACAACTATCTATAAATATAAAAATGAATCCTTATTTCCCTTGGTCACGGCATCACGCATAGACGGCTGGACTGATTTCGTTAATTCTTTTTTTGTTGTGTTTGTTAGTGTTAGGAGAAGGTTCTTACGAAAGAAAAAATTAAAAAAGTTGCGTGGAAAATTGGAAAATTTAACCACTTTACTAGCGCTTTTGACAATATAAACTTTTATTATTGTCAGTCGTTTGACAGTTGGAGCGAGTTGGTCGGAAATATATTGATGAAATAATGAATTTCTTATTGCACATTTCATAGTCGATTCAATGGGAAGATTCGAATTCAATATTCATTATTAAAACAAGACACGTCTGTGGGGTCAGCTAGTTCATAATAAAGATAAACTAAACAGATCTCAAAGAACTATGTTTATTTAAATATGGCCATTTTCTTCTTAGATCAATAAATTATCTAAGCCTCTTGATAAGCCTCTAAGATCAGCCTTTGAGGATATTATACTTTTGGATAAAAACACTCCAATTGTTAATCATGACTTTCTAAATAACCTAGTACATTATATACACACAGCCATTTGATCCCAAACTAATAAGAAATACTGCTACGGTAACCAGGTAACTGATGTATTGCACTTACTAAATATTAATTACTATTACTAGATATTTACACACAGACACAGAACAAACAGACAAGTAATCCAAAAACATTCAGGTAGGCCGGATAAGGACACTTATTAAGGTCGTATCTTCTGTATTTCCCACTGGTTTAGAATTTAGCTAAATACATATATTTAAAAAGTAAATTCAATGGATTTAGCAACTATAGTGGTTAAGGAAATTTTTGTGCTAATGCATAAATAATTAGTTGTCTGTATTATTGTAAAGCGGTGAGAGTTCAATTGATCGAAATCGAAGTCACTACGACTTCGATTTCCGTGACGAGAATCGGAATCATACAATGAGCTTCAGCTTTTGGTGAACGAAACATGGTAATGAAATCATAGAACAGTGAAAGGGTTATACCACCGCCTAGCTATCTCCTTCGAGTTGAAAATCAATCGCCAACCACCTGTCGATGTGTTCCAACTACACATGAGAACCAGTTCCCTTTAGGTATTGTGGGCTTCCAACTCATGGCTTCAGCCAATTCATCATTTACTATGGTGAGATGTCAATTTTGAACTTCATACCTTACCAGCGAGAAATATTTTCAGAATTTATATATATGTATAATGATAGTGTACTTACTTACACCTGTATAAAACTTTCTTGACTTACCTCTATCTAGTGGACTACGACATATTATCACTACCAAACGTTAACTCCTTATCACTCGAAGCAACATTTGCTGTTATCGCCACATAAAGATTTGATTTAGAGATTTTTTTTCATAAATCCCTATACAAAATACATTTTGCTCGTAGATATTATCTAGGCCTCGTGGCCTTGCCTGACAATAAATATCTGTTTGGTTTATCTAAATCATCTGTACATAGCATACATAGGGATGGCATGAAATACCCTTGGAAGTATTAGCTGAAATCTTTAAAATATGTAATCGAAATTTTACTGCACACTTAGTTCGTATTCTGTAGTTTCTTGTTTTTCTAAATGAAAGAGCTGGGCTCTAGTCGGTGTAGCTTCTCAGCTCCATTCTGTTTTAGCGGCTTCCTAGTTATCTTAATACGATAACTTCTGCTCTCTCTTGGTCCATGTAGTTCATCCTTGGTCCACTTCCTTCAAGATAGAAGGAAAAGTCTTTTTCTTTTTAGTAAAGCAATATTAAATTATTAAAGGTTGACTTCTGAAATAGTTGTCACTTCAATAATAATATTATTTGTGCCATCCGACGACCTAGACTGAATTGAGAGATTAACCAATAAATCTTATATGAAAATGAGTAGTAATATCTTAAAAACATACAAAAATTCATGGGTGGTAAAAAAATCGAATGGCAGCCCTAGATTTCGTCGCTTATCAGTCGAGGTTTTGGACAGATAACAGTTAATCGTAATGTTTTAAAGTGGAAAGACATGGTAGTCAATATAGAATTAAGCAAACCATAAACACAAACACATTTTTTAGTTATAAAACGAATACGCAATATAAAGATTATTTATAGAAATACTTTGGTACTTTTAGTTGTTTTTTCATACATCGTAAAAAAGTAAACGTACATAATTCAAGATTTAAATGGTTCTCGTTTCAATATATAATCGATTTCAGTAAAAATAAATATGGATAATAATATATGTATTGAGTTATTCGACTGTTTAAATTCATT
Organism: Habrosyne pyritoides; assembly: GCA_907165245.1. NCBI lineage: Eukaryota > Metazoa > Arthropoda > Insecta > Lepidoptera > Drepanidae > Habrosyne > Habrosyne pyritoides. The sequence continues at coordinate 827,098 of OU015595.1, forward strand.
CTGATTATATTACAACCCTTTGCAAATCATTAATTTATTAACAATAGAAACGATTGCATTCTCAAATATTTATTATAGTTACGAAATGAAATAAACAATTATGATGATTGTATAAAATTTATAAAAGAAAAAGATCATTCATTATTTTTAGATGCAATTTTTACGAGTTCGACTGCTTTGAAAGTAATGAACTTGAAAGCTATGGGATACATTTTTCTATTACATTATTGTCTGTCAAAACGAGCCAACTAGTAGGTATACAAGAATATTAACACAACTTCTTCCTTTTTTCAATCCTATCTAATATTATTAATTGGAAAATGAGAAACATACAAATAAAAAGCACGAACAATCGTGTTGATATTTGCCACTCACGTAGCCCATGGTTCGTTCGGAAACGCAGGTAAAATCGTGGGGTGGAAGGTCGTTTTTTTTAGTAATTATAAACATATTACATATTTATTACCGCAAAATACAAATACCCCTCTGTACTTTCCACTTAGTGGTCAAGGAACGCATTACCAAAAGTGGTTGACTTCTGACAGGCAACCAGCGTCAAATCTGTTGTAATACGTTATGCGCCAATGAGCAGAAAGCCTACGTATTGCGCCGACTCCAAATGTTTTGGAACAGAGTAGAAGATGACAACTTTCTGCCAGATAGCGGCAGAGGCGCAGTAGAAAAATAGATATTTACAAATATGTAAAAACAAAGCATGCAGGTGTAACGTACACATTCCACATTGATCACTGTCAATGACGTGGCAAGTTGTCTTGTTATCAACCAGACTCGAACTTGGTGATAGCGTTGATTTGCGATACCACGCCCGTCACAGTCACTGCTGTGTTTGTGTTACGTGGATTTTGGCTACGTTGTTTTTCTTTGTAGTCTTTAGATACAGGTGGCATGGCCTGTTAGATACCCTGATTCCTACAGTACATCTAAAGTATAAATTATGTGCTTGATTCTCACCCAGGACAAATATTTTCAAGGTGGCAACTAGACACATGTTGAAAATATGTAAAAAAAAATGAAAAAAAATCTTCCCATGCCGATAATAAAAAACCGTGCGAATGGCCAAGAAAAGGGGAACACTAATAGTATCAATATGATCGTGTGTATGTTAGGTTGAACGAATTCAGATGAAAGTTGACGCTCAGATAGAATATGTTCTAGATTGATCGGGTGAAAGCCATTTTACTGCAAGTATATCTTAGCAAAATAGCATTACTGGTAACTAGTTACTTTGATAACTATTCAGTTAATAAACTAGAAATCGTGTACATGACCTAAAAGTTGTGTATAAAACGTAGCTGCAAATATAATGGTCATAGTGTCCGTTCCTACGCGTCAGTGTCCCGGGATGGCTCCATCCCGCGCTGGGCGGGCGAGGGGCGGTCGAGGGGCCGGGAGGCGAGGGGAGGTCCGTCACTCCGGACGATTGATCACCTCCCCCGGGATCTGTTGTGCTTGTACCTACTGTTTTTATTTCTTCCCTTTTTCTGTTTTTGCGAAAATTGTGGCGTAGGTAGGTTAGGCTATGGAGCAGGTTATGTAGTACAGTACCAATAATTATTATTTTTTATTTACTGAACATAAAAATTTTCGTTAAAAACTATAAATTTTTGAATTTTTATATGAAGCATTTATTCTTGTTACAATATTTTTTTGTAGCTCATATAGTACGATTGTAGAATAAAGCATTATTAAAAATCATTTTATATATATTTTATCACAACCATATAATAATATAATAGTGTGTGGTCGCAAACTTTTTTTATTGTGTAGCACCTGTAAGTTATTCGTAGCTTGTACCTAAAAATATTTAAAACATAATTAAAATACAAAATTAACAATATAACATCCCCAATTCATCACCACACTCGACTTAAACAAACCAATCATCCCGGTACCAACAAAAAACGGCAAATAAAATCGTCTACGGCGTAGCGGGCGCGCGTTGAAGTCTAAAATTGCGGTGCTCTTACGCAAATTTGCCAAACAAATATTATTACGGCCTTTTTGAAGACAGGGGGAAGTACCGGCTTTGTCGGCGGATCACGAGGGGTGCGGCCCCCGGATTCATCTCCAGACATGTTCCGGTGGAGTGCAGTTAAAGTGATTGCATGAAGCGATGCAATTGAGTTGGGATTTTTGATACTTTTATTTGCCAGAGTATGGACTTATCATTTCTATATGTAAATTTAAACATTTTAAGCTTATTTCAATTATTTTGTGGCTCTATTCGATGTTGTTCTGTTCATGAAGTTTGGTAAAAATTGGCAACTGCGTTTAATGGAACAATTGTTGTACTTTATTGTGGTGTCGTGCAATAATAAAGTAAATGCTAAATAAATATCCTGAGACATTAATTTAATCCTAGATTAATAAGAGCTTTTACTATGGAAGCTAGATAACTGATATACTACATACAATTCTTTTGCGCTCATGTTCAATAATGCTCATGCACACAAAAGTTTGTCCTGGGAATCTTTTCTTTTTAAGTGTCAATTTGTATGGAACTTCATGAGTGGACTAACGTTAGAAAAAATAATCATAGCATGCTTGTTTGTTAAGAAAAGTACATTTTGAACATCTGCAATGTAATCTGTATTTATTACTTAAGTACTTATTACGCTTATTTTAATTCAGTATAACTTTAGTAGCGACAGCCGTGTAGAAATGGCCGCTGTGTCATAATTAATAGCGTAATCAAGGTATACGGTTACAATTTATATTTAATACCGAGCACATATCGCGAGACATGTCCCGCCCGCGGGTTCCCTCGCCAAATGTTAATAATACCCGACTAGCAACGTGCATTATGCGGCACGACAGCCAAAATGACGGATCACCGCTACCCGGCTACCGGAGGCGGAAAAAAATGTATATTATGTATTTCATAATTTTACTCGTAAGCTGTAACTGTTGGAGCTCGGCTGGCAACAGGACAGGGGTTAGCTATCCTATTAATATTATAAATACGAAAGTTTGTGAATATAGGTGTTAATAATTAATCTTTCACGCAAAATCTTCCGCAAACTTGGCACATAGATAGCTCATTACAACAAGAATTAACACAGGATATTTTTTATCAGGGAAAATTTTCAATGGCTCGGGTACACGGGTGAAACCGCAGGGGACAACTAGTTAACATATATTCTGTATGACATTGGTCTCCTCATGTCTCATCAATGTCTTTGACTTCCGAACCAGTGGTAAATCGATAACTTTAACGGACCTAGACCGAATAATAACCAACTTTCATTTCCATTACCAATCAGGATACCAATAAAAGAAACTCCAACTGCCGTGTCCGACATGGGAACCGAACCATCGCCCTCCAGTCCGAGCGAGCTTTATACCAATCGCCTACCGACACTGAACCTAATTTGGCAGAAAGTGTCATAGTCACACAAATATGTATTCTATTATATAAAATGCGGTATCAGATATAACGGGAGCCAAAGGATTATAGGATTAACTGTATTGGCGGTGCTTGTTTGTTTTGCTTTTCAATTTGGGGAATGATACAGCGTGGCTTATCGCCAGGCTTGTTATATTTTTATTAAAAAACTTGTTACCGTTTCGTGAATACGCATACGGTGTTAAAGATAATAGATATATCAGAGAATGGGGTACAAATAAATAGCTATTGGATAATTCCTCTACTACAATAAATTTGAATGTTTGGTTGATTGTGATTCAATAACAAACAGATTTGGATGAAAGAAACGCGCAATATGGTCTTGAATTTAGAAAATTGTAAAAATAATGGTGTGATATTAATGGCTTGACATTAATAATATAAAAAAGGCAGTATCCATCCGACACTCTATTTCGATTTACAAATTATTTTCGAACATAGGCCTTCCCAAGCAATCGACAGAACTATAAAACTTAAGGTAAAATTTGCTTCATTTCATAACGGAATGAAACGGGAGACGGAAAGAAAATGTCAAAAACACATTTGGAGTGACTGGTTAAACTTTAAACTAGTTTCAAACAAACTAAGGTCACATTTGATTTGATGCTTAAATCTAACTGCGTCTAGTTTTTAGTTGAGGTTAGTCTTGAATTATTTATTACATCAGGTAACATTACAACATATCAAAAATGTTACAAGATGTTTCGTTGTCATTTACAAGTATTGAACTTTTCAAAATATAATCTTATCAATACAATACACAATACGAATTCGTGTAGCTACGTAATGTAACGGAAGAGCAATACATCAAACCTATCCACGGCGCTATATCGCATCATACAATCATAATAATTTCAACTGAATGTACTGACCACTCGTTTTATGTTCCACGTTTCATATTTATGACTTAATTAATCGCTTGCATCTCCTGTCAACTCTCTTCACGGCAATTGAAACGTCAGCTGCGTATATACGTTTTTTTTTTGTAACATATACACCTATTTTTCGGTAAAGAATTTGAGCAAACATGGCGGTAAAGAAAAAAATAATTCGTGAACGCATCTGCCGCATTGTTCAATTTTCGACCAATCGGGACGGCTCCCGCTCCCCTAGCTGTCAGTTGACTGTCAATTGTTTGAAGTTCGAATGTTTTTTTCTGGCGGCTTAGGGCGTTGACGCGTCGGTACATGGCCAGTCGTGTTCTACAATTGAATTGATTGAATTATGGTTAATTTGGAACGCTGCCTAACGTTATGGATTGCCACCCGCATTGAGTCCGGTATATAGAAGGGTAGCCAAACAGTAAGCAAATAATATAAAATAATAGCATAAAATGTGACTACAATTCTTGTATTTGAGACATATATGATAAACGTTAAATAAATAAATATCTTAGGACTTAACACGCGGCGATCTGATTCCAAACTAAGCAGAGCTTATTCTATGGAAACCAGATGACATATATACTACAAATAAATATATTTTTTAACTACATTATTTTATAGATATTTACATCCATTATTTACTCTACTCTATTTATATTGATCTTCAAAAACTAACCGAGAGTTCCGGCAGGTGCAATTTTGAGCCATTAGTTCCTTTCTAGACTTTGTGTGTGTACCTTCGGCCACAGGAATTGTAACTATCATTCTTTATTATGTTGTAAGAAACTACTCAAGATCTAATTCACGTGCCCAATAAAACGAAATCTAGTTGCATTAATTCCACCACTCCCTTTTTAAAATCGACATCTAAATCAGAAATCACAAACGATAAAAACGACTCAATGACATATGAAAATAGGCCCACATGGACACGGAGCGAGGCAAAGTTAAAAACCAAATACATAAGCATAATCGAAAGCAAGTCTTGGTCGGCAAACATTTGCTCTTGCGATCGCGTAATGGATTAGCGATGTAGCACCGCCGGTGTAGTATTACAGCCAGTGCTGGCCAAACAACTGCTGTGTCGGCGCCCTTGTGGTGCAGGCACGGCTTGAATTGGCCACTGTCATTATTTAGCTTCAACTAACATTGTGGAAAATATATTTTGACATTCAAACCCGCAATGGTATCCAGTTATCATTTACACTATTTTTTAAATACATAATATATTTAATTCAAATTCAAAATTCAAAACCATTTATTCAGTTTAGGCCCTCAGAAGGCACTTATGAAGGTCAAATTTAAAGTTACTGAAGCTACTACCGGTTCGGAAGTCAGCCTTCAACTGAGAAGAACCGGCAAGAAACTCAGCAAGGTTACATTCTTTTTTATTTTATTAAATTCTTTTTTATCTATTCTGACTTTTTGGCTATTTTATAACATTAATTTTACATATTTTTATATTTAACAATTACAAAATACTTAATAAAGCTAACATTCAAAAACAAAAAACAAAAAAAAAAAAAAAAAAGAAATAACAAGACTACAAAATAGAAAATGACAATAATTACTTACAACTTAAACAAGAAAATTAGACGTGCACTGTGCAGAGAGCAGCTATTTCCATACATTTTTATCTTCAATATAATGAACCACCTTGTAATACGCTTTTTCTTTCAAAACTTTCCTAATATAATTTTTAAATTTATGATCAGACATTTTGGTTACTGAAAGCGGTATCTTATTATAAAATCGAACACAATTACCAAGAAATGACTTGTTTACTTTAGTTAGTCTAAAATATGGAACAACTAACTTCTCCCTTTGTCTTGTTGATGATGTTATGGGTTGGAATCAAATCCATGGCACTCAGATTATCATATACCAGGCCAATGGGCCCATTTTAGTTGGTGTCTTTTCAATACTGTTAGGTATATGGCCTACCTCGAACTGTTTATAGCACTTTTTCTTATTAAATATGTGCCTATCTAAAATACTCAGGAGATAGTTAAATTGAATAACACAATCATTATATCAACTCAAAAATCTGTGTGTATGGTGTACAAATATTTCGTATACGAACATTTAGATAATTTATAGATTCCACCAGTAAAGGAAACATGAACACAGTCTTGTTTCTGAAGCAATCACGTACAAACAAACATAGGGGAACAGATAACCTTATTATACCTACTTTAAATCGTTTAAATTAAATAATAGACTACTAAGGCAGTGCGGAAATCTCAAAGATATTTGCTTTGTTATATACCTACTGGTAAACCATATTCCTGTAGGTATTTGATGATGATCACCAGATACGCAATGATCAGACGACATACACATTCCATGTAAGTTATAAGATCATTATTCCAAATTAAATAAGGAAATCGCACACTCCGAACAAATACCAATACACTACAGTTCTAGTACACGATTCCTAGATAAAGTAGAAGAGTTTGTCTATGGCATCCTATGGTTTTGCGTCACTGTCAATATTGTCATAGGCACAGGCGGGCGGCGTACGCGCAGCGCGACCGCATAATTTCAATACCAAGTATTTGTCCATTCATTCATGCGTCACGATTTTAAGCATCTCATCCTGCTAATATTGTAAATATGAAATTTTCTGAGAATCGATGTATGGATGTTTGTTACTATTTCACGCAAAAACTACCCAACGGATTTGGATGAAACTTGGCACATGTATAGCGCATGCCTATACAATAATCACTACTTCGATTATAGGTAGATCATCTTATGAACGGTTTTCAATAATATTGGAACGGGTAAAGCCGCGGAGGCCAGTAATCACACTCTGTATTCAAACCGTTCATGAATTGCTTGCCTATAATCGATTTTGTGATCCTATTATTATAATTAACCTTTATTTAACATGAATCAATTTTTCATTCGAATAGCAGCAATGCCATATTGTAAGAAACTTGGGTCGCACACACGATGATATGTATTTTAGTGAAATGTATATTATTTTAGCCCAGATCAAGTAGATTGCTCAATAAAACGTCAATATAAGGATGGGAAAAGTAATAATATACCTAACTAAATCATGAAATGCCACGGCTGGCAACACAACAACCATATTTTTAAACTAGAAACCTTTTTATGCAAAGGCAAGGAGATTTATTGTGATGACCATAGTCAAATATGATTTTTACAGAGAAAAAACTTGCGTTTGACAATCAGCCGCTAAGAAGATAAATGGAATTAGAATCAGTATAATACAGAATAACAATCTATTACAGAAAGTTGATAATATTCCCATAATCTTAACTTTCTGTAATATGTAATAATAATTGTATTAGAATCAGAAATATATTGTTAGAGCGTGTTATCTAAACGACTTAAAGCCTAATTATCGTATCGTATATATAAATGGATAACAGCCGTCCGATGTAGCATGTATTTGCGAGAGAACGTTTAGTGAGTGGCCATTGCGTAAACAGACAGACAAACAAACACCCGGCACTGTTTGATCTGCCAACGGCTTGGATGCAGCACGACACACGCATAATGGACCGAATGGACCCGCTCGATTTCATATATTAAATTCTCGTGAGAAATGTTTATGTATTTTACAAGCGTTAGGTATGCTTTAGTCTGATAAAGGGGTCGTTTAAGAATTACGTAAGCACCAAAGGGGGGTGGAAGGGTCGGTGGTTTTGATGACATCAGGAGGCGAGGATTGGATGACGATAACGCCAGTAATAGCTATTTATTTGCTATAGATACCTTTCCCACCTTGAATAGTTAAATGAAGACAAACATAATGATATCACCAATTTAATTGTTATAAAAACTCTAAATTAAAAAAAGTACATATACTTGTAAATTAAGTTTGGCATGAAAAAAATGTGCCATTGCTTAAGTGAGTGTTAAAAGTGTCACCGAGGTTTTTTAAAGTACCCCGCGATTATAACGTTGGCCTCACACTACAACAAAAAGTTTGCGTTCATATGTGTGTAGGTATTTCTGTCTGAAATAATGAGCTCTTCATATAGTGAAAGAATTAAAAAAAAACTAACTAAATCCGCTCTGTCCCTTTATAAACTTAGTATAGGAATATAGGAATATAGAAGTATATTTGTTATTTTTATGGCTACGAGTCGATCATTACTCAGGGATCACATTGTATATACAAAATAAGTACACATTTTCAGCAGTATCTTATTATCTAAGTAAAGAATCTTTGCCACGTACGAACGTATCGATGTTTAATGAACACGTCCGCGTCCCCTGGCCATCCCCGAACATTTGTCACGTCACAGCTTGTCAATTAGCCGGCGTGTGGACAGGATTAACTGGACGTAGGGAACATTCCGAGTGGACAGGAAAGGGTTGATGTATCGCCAATAATATTTTATTTGTATTACTGTGAGACGATTTGTATTATTGTTTACATTGCAGAGTCTTAACGGTGTGCTTTGCTTCATGTAAAAACAGGAATTGTTTTAGATAATGCCCGTGACACGTTTAATTCAATAGCTGTTTACTTTCCAACAATATACGTCAAAACTTCAAGTTTACCGTGAAACGAGTATGAGCCGGACACTCGCGCGCAGCGGGGCGCCTCTTTTAGGCTAATATTGAAATATCTTTTATCTCTCTCCTTTTTGTTCGGAAGAATTAGAAAAAAATGACACCTGTCATATAAATGGACCCGAGTGGCTCCCACGGGTTTCTCTTAAAAAGATTATCCTTAGCAATGAGACGGTTGTGTAAACAGACCTGTGGCCATTTGTAAACAACCACAAGAAAAAACTCTGGAGACTTTAAATAATAGGAAATACAATGAAAAACATTTTTAAAAAATAGTATAAGTAGTCCAAGTAAAGTTCCCTCTATAAATCAATTTATGTTCTTTTTCTTTCCAGTGCCAAAACTGATGATACCTCCGGCCGAGTTTGTCAGCCAAGGTGTGATTGGAAGCCCCCAGGAAGGAATACGCACACCAACCGGCAGCCAAATGTTGGCCAACCCACTCCTGAACCTTAACAACACCGGCCGGACCAACTTCACAAACAAACAACTTACAGAGCTGGAGAAAGAGTTCCATTTCAACAAGTACTTGACCAGAGCGAGAAGGATAGAGATAGCGTCCGCCTTACAATTAAATGAAACCCAAGTCAAAATATGGTTTCAGAACAGAAGGATGAAACAGAAGAAAAGGATCAAAGAGGGACTGATTGTTGCTCCCGAGGTAACGCCGACCTCGACATCCCAAGTGAACTCGGTTGGTTCCAATGAAAACAGCCGAGAGTCAAGTTAAAGTGATTTTAAACCTAAGCGTGTAGTAACAGAGACGATTATTAAAGTGGACGGTTATAGGATGTGTCAAGCGCTATTAACATTTCGTTTAAAAGAAACGTTAGTGTATGGTTATGAAGTGACATTAAAGAACTAAAAGCCGATAGATTTTCATACAAAATAGAGTAAACCGCTTATAATGTGTTTGTTTTTTTATAACTTTCATCTTCGTTTGTGAGTGATTTATGTTTCGAAATTGAACTCTGAAGCTATGAAAATTGACTTGTGTTCTTTTATTATTTATTCCTAATTTTAATTCGAAAATTTGCGCTATATTGTATAGCAGCAGAAGTTTCGTTACGCACGTCTGAGAGAGCACTCTTCGTGAAAACTTCTTTGAGAAGCCAAAGAGATGTGTTTGGCAAGTCAAATGATAGCGAAACGGGGACTCCGGCAAAAGAAACAGATGGGTGTCGTTTCCATATTAATTGTTTAACATATTTATATTGTAATATTAAAAGAAACTAGATCCAAAAATATGATAGGTAACCATTTCTTTATTATTTTGGAAATACATATGTAAGTTCTTCATTTTTGAAATTTGTATTTGATATCCTTTTCATCCTAATCAGACGGAAGCGCCAAAATGCCGTCACTTGGAGCTTGACACTTAAACACTAAATTCATAACTATGTAAGTGCAACACACGATACCAAGCGCTTTTTCTTACACCAGACAAGTGACTTCATTTAACGTTTGACAATTTTTATTATTCTTCGAAATGTCACAATCATTTTTATTGAAATATAATGCTTTATAAAATGTCGTTTCGTTTTTAATTGCAATAATTGTCTGAGAATTTTGTGATAATGATTCTTCGTGAAACGAGCTCTATTTCACTGTAAATCTGCACGCCACGATCAAGAAATTTTATATTATGAGTGATAAACGATTAGCCTTTGAAATTTAACATAGGATCCATTATATCCATGAAACAATCAAAAATCATTATTGTCATCACTACCATAAGTTTAAATTTACTTTAATGGTGGAAATAGATAAAGTAAATTATACAAAAAGAGATTATACTTTAAGAATCTAGTTTAGAACTATACCTGAGTAGCTATTAATAAATAATGTGTCAACAAAAAATGGATTTTTCTTAGATTAAATGTAAATTACAAGTTCTAAAATAGATTTAAGGTCAGGTTTTACTTCAGTAAAGATTTCATTATTGCTTGAACGAGTCTATGAAATCATTGAATGTGTTTTATTGTGTACTTTTGTATTTATATATTTTTTATTTATTTTTTAACAACATTTATTCTTAGACCAAAGCTGATTTTCGTTTAATTTATTCTTTAGATAATTATCATTTCTGTATCAACAATAAAAACGCTGGATCGATTTGGATATGGCTCTTATTAAACAGAAAGCTACGAAAACCCTACGAGTGGGAAAATCATACAGACATATGTTTTTATTGCTATTCATATTGAAAAAAGCGTTAATTGTTGATTATTGAAATAGTTTACTTAAAGGTTACTTCATTCTAATTTAAACCCAATACGAGTGATCATAATGGTTATTTTAAATACCGATATACTCTTTAGAGTTCAATATTATTTGAAGCTAACTTTTACGAGTAAAATTGTGTAATTATCTATGTACAGAGGATATAAGTACCTAGTTGTATATATTAGTCGTGTGTTAGAAAGGTGTGTACATTTTCTTAATTAAGTTGTAGGCTACATCATCAATAAATTAATTGTATCTATTTTCATATTGAAGTTTTATTATCCATATTTTTAATACTGAAACAGAGGACTAAGCTAACGATCTAACACCCATGTTCTAAGACGTTTCCTCATACGTCACTCGACTTCAACTCAACTGAGGAAACCTTAAGCTTTTTCTCCAAGAATCCTCAAAATTTGTATTCTATGTTTTAACTTGAGCAAAACTCGAGCAACCCCGACTGAGGTTGAGTCGAAGTGAAGTTGGGGTAACATGTCATTGATTACGTTATTCTATTTATTATAAAATAAAATAATGAGTATCAGTAACTGTTTACAAGCAATAAACTTCCTTAAGGTTGGTCTCGACGTACCTTGAATTTTCGAGGAAAAATCTTCAAAAATCACGGACCAGTGGGTAGGTTCGATTCCCGCTTAGGACAAGCATTTGTGTGGATGAACATAGATTTTTATTCTGTTTGGGTGTCATCTATATAAATATATATTAAGGAGGCAAAAGTGTAGTATATATTTTCCATAGTAGGTACAAGCTCTGCTAATTTGGGATCAGATGGTCGTGTGTAAGGAGTGTCCCAGAATATTTATTAAGGGCGAAAATGAGTATTCGATTCCGTTACAAAATCGTTGGATAATCCATAATGTAGGTACTTTTTTACAGACTTTTAAATGCAGACAGCAGATGAATTTGAATTTCTGGAACTGTACCCTAAAAGATAGAATAATGGAGGATGCAAGTTTGTATGAATTTCATACGGGAACATAATATATAAATGGAAACGCGGGTGAAACCGCGGGGTGGAATGCTAGCTAACTGTATATAAAGGCTAAAGGTCACTAAAAACGAAAACTTAAATCTTTGAAATTTGGCATAATGGCTGAGATTTTGCGTCTGGCCATATTTTTACGGTCTAAAGGCTATCGTAAGTTTATATAAAGGCCTATTTTTCTTCGTCCTGACCTGTCAATGCATAGCCTAAACCACGAAGGTTAGAAACTAAAAAAAATGCACACTGGTTGGAAAGCAGGAGAAACTGCGGGGCGGACAGCTAGTCTATTATAAAAACAGGTGTTGTTTACTCATTTACATGTGTCTATAAAACCTATACTACATCTACTCTATTATAGTTCTACATTTATACTTATCATCTTTAAACAATATAGCACCTACAGATTATAGTCTGTCCAATTTTAGGAACCTATTTAGACGTTTGAAAATGTCTTACAAAATCTAACTTACTGCCTTTTAGAATAAGGTTCATCTGCTGGTCCAATGGTTTATTGTATGATGATGCAAATGTAATTAATCATACAGCAAAAAAAATAATCTTATATATAAAATTCTCATGTCACAATGTTAGTTACCATACCCCTCCGAAACGGCTTGACCGATTTTTATGAAATTTTAAATGTATATTCAGAGGAATCGGCTACTATCTATTTTATATGAAATAAATAAAAAAACACACAAAAACATGATAAGGGTGACCAGCCCTTAAATATTTGTTTGACTAATTATTTTATTATTATTTAACATTGAAAAATAAATACAACTTCAAATTTTCACCGTTCTACGATAAACCCCTGTTTTTTAAACCCGATTTTTATATTATTCTGTTCCATAAATTTTCAAGTATAGTTTATAATAAAGTAAATATGGCAAAACAACGTTTGCCGGGTCAGCTAGTTATTCTATAATATTTTTAAACGTAGAAGGCATCCATAAACCGCTAAAACTGTTTAAAAAATTTGTCTTACATCAAGTCTGTAGATACTATGACCATAAATTGAAACATTCTAAATTTAGAAATATCCCACAGCCAAAACACAAAACACAAGCCAAAAAATTTACCAAATGTCAAATTAAAATAGATGTAACAAAAATCTACATGTAATAACTACATTTTTGATGGGACTTTCTTATCTACGGAGACGAAATTTTCTATAGAAATACCAATCTAAGAGGGGTAAGAGATACAAAGTATTTTTAATGAATATATTATTTTTATTTCCAATAATTATACATACTATATAAAAAATATATTAAAAGCACAGACTTCAACTCGTATTCGACAATACACTATACTATATATTTTTAATATATAATACCTGCAGGCAAGGACCAAAAATATGATGCTGAGGTATTTGTTGAACTTTCTGTCTCTCAATATAGATAATAGACAGTTCATTTCTTCTGGTGGAAGTTTGTGAAATATCTGTATAAAACTAGTCTTTCATATTTTTGGCCCTCACATGCGCACATCTACAGGCAATGCAAGCACCAATAAGTTTTCCTTCCCATCTAATACATAAAACCAATACAGGAAGATCCGGCACTCACTCACGTCGCGTAATTGTGAAGTGAGTAACAGAGATAGCATTAGATATCTACTTAAATCAGGGTACATGCCGAAATGTTGCAATTAGTTACAATTTTAAATCTCTACCCATTTATGTTTTGATGTGGTTGTCGGTTGAGTGGTTGTTTCAAATTGAAACCGATTGCAAGTAGTTCACATAATCCGAAAATATGATCCGTATCTCCCTATTTTGGTTTAAATGTCCATCACTTACATTTAACACAATATACATTTAAGAATTTTCAATTCTAAATTAAATATAATACCAACATCTTAAATAAATAACAAAGCAATTGAAAAATAATTAATCTTTACAATAAATAAAAATATATATCCTTATTTAACTATTAATAAAAATAACATGATAGAATGATTAAAGTAAAGACGTAAATGCATTTAAACACAGCATTGTATTATTAACGCCATCTATATTTTAAATAGTTAACTACACAAGCTGATGATATTACCTATAATCAATAGATGGCGCTGTATTATAATTACCTGAGTGCTAAGATTATTTAAATATATACCATATTATAAATACCAAGATGATATAAATAAAGGCTTTAGCGTCGTGGGCAGAACTAGTTCTAAATTGAAAATAACATAAAATACAACACTTACCTAACCAGACATACATTAAAGTCCATCTCTATAAACATTAAAAAAATCATTACAGTAAATTGTCAAATAGAACCTATATATTAAGATTTCTCCATTAAACTCCAGAATAGTTTTTTTTATGTTTAATCTCAAATGCAGAGTAATAATATTGTTAAAAGTTTTAAATTACAAACTATTTTATGCATTTAGTAGAAGTGCCTATAAATTGTCAGTCGAAAAGTAGATAAGTACAATAGAATCGACTGTTACATTACTTGGCATCAATTACTTCGTACTTGATGTTTTCCTCAATTAGCAGATTGATCAAGTCGGTTTTACTGAAAGCTGCACTCGTAGTTAAGACGCCCCCACTGTGGAAATAAATATAACAATCCAAATTATATATAATACAAATTCAAATTATATTATATTTAAATAGCAATGGGTTAGATACCTATCATGGTGAATTGTCGTGGGTTCGATTCTAACTCAGGGCAAACCGTTGTCTGTATGAACCTCGAGACATAAACAAGAATATATACTATACAGTAATCTGGTTGCCATAGTACAAGTTCTGCTTAGTTTGGGATCTGTCTCATGATATTTATTTATTAGCAGCAGCAGAAATAAATATTAGCTAATTCGTCAAACTTTTGGTCTTTCTGATAGGTAGCGAGATGACATAATATCTTGAGTATAGCGCCACTTATCGAATCCCAGACTAGCTATGTACCGTTGTCTCGACAAAACAAATATATTGTGTAAATATGACTTGAATCGTTCAAACTCGTTAAGGAATTATACGATCACATATGTATAGAAGCAGAAAACTATTAAATATAACTATATTTCTATATCAGAATAAAATTCTTTATACTACTACTATTTAAGAATTGTAGGTACTTGTCAAGAATTATGTTAATGATATGTATAAATGATTTATAATACTTATAATCTGGAAAGCGAGTACAGATATCAGACTTTAGGCCGTGTCTAAGATACAATACTAAAATGTGTAATCAACAATATTGTGCTGCAGCAAAACTTCAGTTAGGTATTTGAGAAACAAGATTGTTTTAATTTATTATGGGAGAAAAATCCCTTGAGATCCTCACAACCTTCATGTTTTAACACCCAGGTGGGCAGAGGTATCCATAATGGGACCCACATTCCCTCATATATATTTTAAATCCCAACGTGAAATGCGGAGAACAGTGTCGCCGTTTCTATGGCACATTACAACTACAGACTTCTAAGCAATGAATCATTAGTCCGACTCGGAATCAAAGGTCCTCCAGGTCACGGACTGAGCTTTATACCACTCGACCATCAAGGCGATTTACTCTAATATTAAGGGGACTTACGTTCCAGGCATCTTGTCTTGCTCCTTGAGGATTGTGACCGCGGACAGTATGAGGGCCACCACAGTGAGTCCGTAGCCGAGGTCGTCTCCAGACACCTGGAAAATAGCGAACGTCATTATGAAACACCTGAAAAGATTTCTTGATAAAAAATCCGCAACAACATTTTTCTGCCAGATCTACCTAAAGTAGAGATTTTTGTTTTCCATCAAAATAGAACAAAATAATTATTTATATTCATTATAAGACACAAGAAATAAACGTTTTCTTTCTTTCTAAACAATTTCATGCACGCAAATGTTTTTCCTTGATGGGAATCGAATTCTTGGCCTGCGGTTTGCCAGTTATGGCCCCACCACACCAACTCAGTAATTGACCCTGTGAACATGGAATCAGGTGTCGGGTCTAAGTGATCCTTCGGAAGCATATGATCATCATGGAATAATAAACTCTCCATAATAGAAATTAAAAGCTAACCTGGAAATAGTTGCTCAATGCATATGCTTGTTTAGCTTAGTATAAATTTTTTATGTTAATGTTTTTATGTATTAAGTATTTTGTGATTGAATAATTAGCAAAATATTATAACCAAAATCTCCGATTTGAATATTCATTATGGTACAAGTGCTTAATGTTGGTGATTACCGCTGAGGCGCCATTGAGACCCGAGCCGTTAGGTGAGGGTCTTAAGAGAGCCGAGGACGGTAATTATTAATACACACGTGTACCATACGACGTTTTTCAACACACTTGTGAAGAAAATAAAACAAAATAACTATAATTTCAACAGCGAAAACGAGTTGTGAAAAATTGTTCGAAATGCCGGGAAACATTTATGAGTTTTCCTATGCGCGCGCATCTAACAATGATCGGCCATAGACTAAAAGAATGAGGTTTTTTGGCTTTGCCCGGACAGCGTTTTAGCCACGTCAAAATGGGGGATTCAAAGTTTTCTTTATTACAGAGAAAACAATAGTTATATTTGAGTGAATGTTTTATTTATTAAAAACGTACAAGTTGCTTGTGTACACGATCTTTTCTGTTTTTTTTGTATCGAAACTTTTTTAAGAACAAAGCAACTTAACCAATAAAATTTAAAAAAGAACCCTATAACTCACTAGCGAATAACACCTTTTAGGTGGTAGTGCCAAGCTGTTTACAGCATGAATGGGCCGGCACGACCGGGGTAGTACCACCCTCCCACAGAAAACCGACGTCATATATCAGTATGTTCTGTACTGATGTGTTTCGTTCAGTGAGTGGGAGAGCCGGAGGCCCAACCATACCCTCTATATCCTCTCGTCATTTCCCATATGGGAAGGGAAGAGAGGATGTGGAGGATAAGCTGAGGGGGAGGTTATCGCAGCATACGTGGGACCAGTAGTGTATCTGTGGAGTCATTGTGGGGGTAGTGTGGGTCGACCCGCCGGCCAGGGAGACCTGTAGAAACGGTGGTGCCGCTGGCCGCCCGCGGCATAGTACAGGGGCCCAACTGGGACTAACCATCTTGGCAGGCTGCCCCACCAGGTCGCGCATAATCTCGAAGTGGCTCGTCGTGCCGGTTGGTGACCGGACGGTGGGACCCGGCGACCATTTCCGGGAGGGTACGGGAGCCCTTCCGTCCGGCGGGTCGACCACCCCTATACCTCACAGTATAGTGACAATACAATACTCTGCGCTTTGTCACGCGCTGCTGCGGTGACTGCCTCCTCTTTTTCACGTCCCCTTTTATTGAAATATGGCAGCTCCAAAAAATGGTTCCGGTCATACAGCGGCGTCATCGTTCCCCACCAACTCGCTTTTTGAGGTGGAGTCCGCTAACATCCGCGGACTCCATTCAAACCTCAACGCCGTCCACCACCATCTCGAGACGACCCGACCGGCCATGCTTTTCTTGACCGAGACTCAAATACGCCGTCCTGACGACACGACCTATCTGCATTATCCCGGTTATGGACTAGAAGAAAACTTCCACGCAAAAGCCGGGGTATGCTTGTTCGTCAGGGCGGATATTTGCTGTCGACGTCTACGCTGCCTAGAGGACCCTTCCTTTTCTATTCTATGGGTACACTTAAGTCTGGGTTCATCGGCCCGGATTTACGTGTGCCTTTACCGTTCCCATACCGGAGATGCAGAGACAACTCGACTGTTTGACTACCTGAGTCAGGCAGCAGATAATGCGCAGGAGCAGTTTCCGACCGCCGAGTTGGTCTTTTTGGGAGATTTCAATGCCCACCATGAGACCTGGCTGGGCTCTTCCAGAACGGATCACGCGGGACGAGCTGCTCACACATTCGCTCTCACGCATGACCTTACTCAACTGGTACTCCAGCCCACCAGGATACCAGACATATCGGGTCAAGCGCCCTCGTTGTTAGACCTTGTACTGACGAGTAACCCGGCCCAGTACAGTGTGACGGTACAAGCCCCTTTGGGTTCCTTCGACCACTGTCTGGTTCGCACTACAGTGCCATTCGCTTCACCTCCACAATCAGTGAAGGCAAGGCGTCGCTTGTGGCACTACTCGTCAGCCGATTGGGATGGCCTGCGAGACTATTATGCGTCCATGTGATATTATGTGATATCAAAATCAGGCAATGCGATGTACGCGCGACACTGCGATCTCTCGATGTCCGGAAAGCCAGTGGACCTGACGGAATTCCAGCGGTTGTGCTTAGGAAATGCGCAGCCGAGTTGTCTCCAATGCTTACACGCCTGTATCGCCTATCTTATGCCTCGGGCATAGTGCCGCAGGCTTGGAGAGAGGCGAACGTGCAACCGATTCCCAAAAAAGGGGATCGTTCTGATCCAGGCAATTATCGACCCATTGCTATCACCCCTATCCTCTGCAAGGTGTTTGAGCGAATAATAAACAACCAACTCGTTCGCTACCTAGAAGATCACTCCCTCATCAGCGATCGTCAATATGGTTTCAGACCGAAACGGTCTACGGGTGATCTTCTAGCGTATGTCACTCACCTCTGGGGTGAGGCGATGGACAGGCATGGGGAGTCGTTGGCTATTAGTCTCGACATCTCCAAAGCCTTCGATAGAGTCTGGCATCGTGCGCTTCTTTCCAAGCTTCCAGCCTACGGCTTGCCGCCTCGACTGTGCAACTGGGTTGCCAGCTTCCTGCATGAGCGCCGTATTCGAGTTCTCTGTGACGGCCACTCATCTAAGTTTCTCGAGGTGAATGCTGGTGTGCCTCAGGGGTCCGTATTATCGCCCACGCTTTTTCTTCTGCATATCAATGATATGCTCACTTTTGGGAGCATTCATTGCTATGCAGATGACAGCACTGTACATGGGCGATATCTCGGACACCCTGCGGCTAAGCAAGCCGATACTGAGGAGGATAGGCGAACACTTGTTGCTGAGCTTGATCGGGTTCTGAATTGCATCTCGCGTTGGGGTGATGTGAACCTGGTCGAGTTCAACGCCAAGAAAACACAGGTGTGTGCATTTTCAGCTAAATTATCTCCATTCTTTCCCTATCCCTCTCTTCTGGACACTCCACTACCGATTCAAGACAGCCTCAATATCCTAGGTATGGACATACGCCGCAATCTCAACCAGAAAAACTACATTGAGGGTGTCATCAAATCCGCATCCCGGAAACTCGGAGTCATGAACAGGGTGAGGAGGTTTTTCGCGCCGGAGCAGTTGTGTCTGTTATATAAAACTCAGGTTCGCTCCTGCGTGGAATACTGCTCTCACCTTTGGAATGGCTCCGCCCAGTACTTATTGGACGCCCTCGATAGGTTGCAGCGGCGTGCTGTCCGTATTATTGGGGATCCTGAGGCCACAAAGACTCTTGAGTCACTGCAATTACGCAGAGACGTGGCCTCGTTGGCTGTCTTCTACCGCATTTATCATGGTGAGTGCTCCGAAGAGCTATTTCAACTAATCCCATCCTCTCCTTTCCTATCCCGAACGACACGTGCTGGGTTTAGGTGCCACTCTTACACGGTGGAACAGATTCCGTCACGCACCAAACGGTCCGGCGCCTCTTATCTCTGCCGTACCATTAAGACGTGGAACTCGCTACCAGCCCACGTGTTTCCCTTCTCTTATGATCCTGGGTCCTTTAAGCGGGGCGTGAAAGAGCTTCTCACAAGGCCGTCAAGGTGAGGGCCATCATGCCACAATGCTACGCTGGCTACTGGGATGATGGCCATCACTAGGGGACTTCATTGACTGCTTACCATCAGGCAGCATGGAGTCAATTTGGGCGGTAGGAATAAAAAAAAAAAAAAAAAATAGCAATGAAAAAGTCACAGTTTGATTACAGGTGTCATTATGTGCCTAATAACGGTAAAATTAGAGTTTAGTTATTTAGTTTATTAGAATTAGATTTTTATGAGCAAGTGTGTTGAAAAAAATATAAGGTTGCCGATCTTCTTGGTCAGGTTTCTCTCGGTCGAAGCCTGCCTTCCAACTCACTTATTTTCTAGCTAACTTATTAAGGAATTTAGAATAATGGCAGCTCACCCTCACGGCGACCTCCTTGTTAGGAGGCTCGGCGTCCACATCGCTGCCAGCCTCCCAGCCCACGCCGAACAGCTCCATCTTGAACTTGGAGGCCTTCATGACGTCCTCGGTCGGCCCCTCGCGCGAAATCATGCCGACGGAGAACAGCCTCGGGTGGTTCAGCAGCAGGTTCCTCGTGAACTTGTATTTGGTCATCAGGATGAGGAACGTGAACCCGACGATGACGGCGACGGCTTGGAACAGCGACTCCAGCGTCATGTAGGCCCTGAAGTGGGCGGGGCGCTGGCCGCCGACGAGGTGGCGGTGGCGCTGCGAGCGGTACACGATGGAGGCGTCGGCGCCGGGGAACGGCACGCACCAGCGCCCGCCCCGCCTGTGCACCAGCCCCCTGGCGAGCGGACATACTCCTCATCCAATTTATAACATTCACTTGAAATAAAGGTAAGGAACAAAAATGGTATTGAAGGGGTTAGTCACAAATTATTGAGGTTATATTCTTTTAACATAAAAGTTAACCATAGTACAAGTAACATTACGATCAATTCGATAAAGGCAAGTATCTATTTTGGTAAACACTACATAATATAAGTAAACGATTCAAATAAGCAGAGAAAACGGAGGAAGCAGGTCGAGGCAGTAGTGGGTTGTGCTGTCGGAAATGGACGACCTTGGTCAACTCTGTAAGTTCAGCTACAATTAATTAGGCCTTAGAAGACGAGACCGAGGATCATCCATCCCTTGGTCTATCTAGAGCCTCGCGGACTCTTTATATAGTATGTGAGCTATTTTGATTATTACATACCGTTTCTCCAGCTTAGGTTTGAACGCAGGCAGTTTCTCAGGGTACAACTTCTTCCTTAGATCTTTCAAATCATCGTAATTCGCCAAGCTGGGAACAATTAACATTTATTTAATAGTAGTGGCGTATTAATATTGCACAATTATAATTAAATTACATTCAATTATAATTTAAATTTTCCATGATAATTATCCTGGTACATTCTTTACACACGGCGATCTGTTTCCAAATTAAGCAAAGCTTGTACTAGGCAAACCAGATAACAATTTGCTGCTTCATTTTTCTAAATACGTAAACACTTATATATATAATTGTCCAGCCACAGAACAAACAGACATGTTCGTGCACACAAACGTTTGTCCTGGGTGGGACTCAAACCCGCGACGCTTAGTTAAGTTTACCTGTGTACGAGCGACACCCAAGTCCCGTAATGCACAGCTCCGCGCTTCCATACGTCTCCCCGAAGTTCTGGCGCGAGGTGCAAACTCATATATGACTCCACTGAGTTTAGTGTACCTGGGGGGACATTTGTAAAGAAGATAAATAAATAAATATCCAGGGACATTCTTTACACACGGCTATCTGATCCCAAACTAAGCAGAGCTTGTACTATGGAAACCAGATAACTGATATACTACATATACTACTTTTTTTTCTAAATATAATAGGTTGGGGAAAAAGTTCCATCGCATTTTTTAAGTAAATTCAAAGCATTTTTAATATAGTTTATTTACATTTAACTAAAGTATGTAGGTAACATTTTGTTCGATAACTTTTTGCCACCTTGTAGGTAGGGACATGATCCCATTGCTATAGAAATTTTGGGACTTCTGATCAAAATACTGCGACAAGTGGTTTTGACAGTCCTCTCGTGATGTTAACCTGACACTGCCTAAAGAATTCTGAAGAGACCGAAACAGGTGGAAATCTGAAGGTGCAAGGTCAGGACTATACGGCGGATGCATTAATACCTCCCAGCCAAACTCTCTTAATTTTTGCTAAGTGGCTAAAGATGTGTGAGGTCTAGCGTTATCATGATGAAAAACCACACCCTTCTGTTGATTAATTCCGGCCGCTTTCTCTCAACTTCTCGCTTTAATCTCATCAGTTGTTCGCAGTAGAGTTCAGAATCGATGGTCCTGCCTGGTGGTAACAGCTCATAATGAATAATGCCCTTCCAATCCCACCACACACACAGCATCACCTTGTTGCGAGTTAACCCGGGTTCGCCACAGTCGGGGTGCAAGTGAGAGGCCTCCCCGTGGCGCACCCTGGGCAACGTCAGCTCCAAGTGCCAGCTTTTGGTGGACACTCGGCGCTGGCGGCTGACTCTCACATCCTTCCCTTCGGTCCCCTTCCCATCCTTCCACTCCCATCCTTTTTAAGGGAAAACCCTTATCCTTCCCCCCTTCCTATCCCTGAGGAGAGGAAGAAGGAGGAGAAAGACGGAAGGAGTGAGAAGATAGACGTGCCTGCCGTGGAAAAAAGGAAAACACGGTCAGGCACTAAAAAAGAATTGTTGATCACCTTTAAAAAAAGGGACGAGTCAACGAAGGAAGGTGGTCCACAGAGGAGGGCGGAGATCTTCTCCGACTCCTCGGTCTATGAAGTGGACGATGACGTCTTCAATAGCCTCCCTGAGGTTATTCTGACGTCCCCAACACCCCAAAAGAGAGGACACGAAAACCGGGAAGACGACCCGAGGCCCGAGAACGAGCCGAAGGTTAGTTCTGCACGTAGGGGGAAGCCCAAGGGGCACTACTCCGGCACTGCGGCGGTAAGGGCGAAGCCCCGGGCCTTCGACCCCTACGAGTACTCTTCGTACGAGGACTCGGACAACGGCGCCGCCCCAAGTCGGGGCGACCTCCCAGAACATCGCCCAAGGGGAGGAATGGAGGATCCATCCGGAACCGATCCGGTCGAGGTGACCCGCAAGGCGGTACTGGTGATCCTTGCGGAGGCCCGTAATTCGGGCATCTTGGGGGCTCAGGCCCCAATACAACAGGCTTGCCGCTCCATTACAGAGTCGGTGAGCCGGGAGGCAGAGGGTATGGGACTCGAGGGGGCCCGAAAGGCGGTGCTGGAGATACTGGCGGAGGCCCGCATGGCCGGCATCACTGGAGGGCACCAGGCCCGGATCCAGGAGGCATGCCGCTCCATAGTCGGGTCCATCAGCGGGACCCTGGCCGACATAGAAGCCAGGGCACTTACGGTGAGTGGCGGTCTCCTGCCCGAAGCCGAGGGCGAAGCGGACGTCGCTCCCGCTCAAGGGGGGGGCTCATCTGTGTCCCGTCCCAGGGGCGCGTGAGCCCGTGGTCGATCCGGTTGGGGAGACAGGGCAGGCGTGATTTTGGAGGGTGCCCGCAAGTCTGGCAACCTTAAAGGTGCGATTTGGGGCCAGATAAATCAGGCTTGCCACACGATTCTGGCCGCCATGGAGGCGGTCGACGCCGAGAGGACGGAGAGCGAGGAGATCCGCGCCCTCCGTACGGACAACTGGAGGCTGCGGGAGCAAATGCTCCTCCGCGACGAGGAGCTAAAGAGGCTCCGCGTAGCCTCCTCGAAGAGCGGACCTCCGGCCCCCCCGTCGGAACTCGGAACCCCCCCCCCCCCCCCCCCCCCTCTCTGCAGTTTAGTGCTGCAGACTTGGCGGAGGCCATCGAAAATTTGAAGAGCCGGCCTAAGAAACAGAGGCGCACGGCCGCCAAGGCCCCGGCAGTTGAGCCTGCCCCGGCAGCCCCTGAGGGAGGTCCAGGCCCCTCAGGCCAGCAGCCCGAGGAGACCTGGGCAACCGTAACGAGGAAGGGCAGGGGCAAGGGGAAGGGCAAGGGTGCCCCCCCCGCCCAGGCGCCCAAACCGCGGGCGCTGAAAATACCTAAAACGGCGGCGGTGATGGTGTCCTTAAAAAAGGACCTCCCCGTCCCCACAACTATGCACGCCACCATGGCTAGAGCCATCAGCGGCTTTAGCCTGGATGAGGTTGGCCTGCAAAATGTGAGGGTAAGGACCTCAATGACCGGGGGCAGGATCATTGAGGTGCCCGGCACGGACGGCGAGCGGGCGGCTGACGCGCTTGCAGCAAAGCTGCAGGCCATCGTGGGTGATGTAGCCCTAATCAGCCGCCCGCAGAAGACGGCCGCCATCCGGGTCGCCGGCATGGACGAGTCGGCGACCAAAGAGTCGCTGGCGGCGGCCATCGCCAAAGCGGGGGGCATTGAAGAGACCCAGGTGAGGGTGGGGGCAATCCATCCCCTATTTAATGGCATTGGATCGGCCCTGATCTGGTGCCCGGTGGGGAGACGGCGAAGGCCTTCCTCGAGCGTGGTAAGATCCTGATCAGATGGTCGTCCGCCAGGATCACTCTATTCGGGCCGACACCCATGCGCTGTTTCAGATGCATGGGTGTCGGACATACGAGGGAATTGTGCCCCTCAAACGTCGACCTGAGCAAGATGTGCTACCGGTGCGGCGAGGAGCGGCACATCTCAAAAGAGTGCTGGGAAGAAAAGGCCTGGTGTGCATTGTGCCACCAAGCCCGACTCCCAGCAAGCCACGTTATGGGGGGGCTAAAATGCACCCCACCTGCGGTGAGGAGGATGGGAGTCCTCCGCCCGCCTTGACAAGCCACAGGGCGGCTGGGAGATGGTCTGCGTACGGCCATCTCCCCCATCGAAGAGGGAGCCCCGGCAGTGGCTGGGGCAACCGGTGGGTATCGTGGAGAATGCCTAGTGCGAGTGCCACGATACCCAACAAAACCGGAAAGAGGGTACGCCAAGGTGGTTTGTCAGTGGGTATTCCTCTCTGGCCCCTTCTCATTAGGAGAAGGGGAGTTTGAGAGAGGGAGTCCCACATATCCCCCCCGTCACTCCCAAGGCGGGGGGTCGAACGCGCAAAAGCGTTTTCCACCTTGTAAAACAAATAAAAAAAAAAAAAGGGTTCGCCACAGTCTGTGAAGCCTGACCGGCCTTTGACCACGACCTTTTTCGCACGTTCTTGTCGTACGTCATACACTTTTCATCACCAGTTATCAGCTTCTTCAAAAATGGTTCGGTTTCATGACGTCGTAATAAAGAATCACAAATGAGTACTTTACATTTAAACTTTCAATGATACCAAAACCAGCCAGATACAAATAGTATAGCCAAAGAGATTTTATTACAAGTTCATACATACTATAATGCGAAAAGACTTTTTCCCCAACCTAATATACTTATATAGATATTGACACCGAGACCCAGAACAAACAGATATGTTCATGCACACAAATGTTTGTCCTGGGTGGATATCGAACCCGCGACCTTCGGCTTGGCAGTCAGAGTCACTAACCACCAAGCCAACTGGCCTGTGATGACATATTATAACACCTTGTAAATATGTGGAGTACAGTGAAATATAGTGCATACTAGATTTTCTTTTGTTTGTTCGTGCTGACATGGATTTTCAGTCCCGTGAAAACCAGCGCGAGGACTAGTCATGTTTGTTTTTCTTGAATGAGAATTATCCATGATTCTTCCAAATCCAGTTTGTAGTTTTTTCGTGAAAGAACATTATATATATACATTCATATCCAATTCAAAGCCATTTATTCACTTTAGGCCGTATAAGGGTACTAATGAAAGCTACTAAAATTACAACCGGTTCGGGAGTCAGCCTTCAACTGAGAAGAACCGGATTGAAACTCAGCAAGGATACATTTTTTTATAATCTGACTTATTTGGCTACTTTTTTATCACCATACACATTAGCATTTATACCTACATAGGATTAGCCTTATACTTTAGAGTTGGGAAATATTCGTTACATCACGCACGATAACATTATGTGTCCCTTTCTTGTAATGTTTGTTTTGTGAATAAATGTATTTATGTCCTTCTATCAACAAATATCATGGCCATACCTCCAAAGTTCTGCTGCAGGAACGCGACCCCCATATCGTTGGGTATGGAATCGAACCCGCACGCGCTGACCACGTACACGCCAGCGTCGCGCGCTTGCTGGTCGTACTCCAATTGTATTATCTCCATGAACTGAAACGTTAGTCTAGTTTATACTAGCTGCCACTGCGGTTACGCACGCGTTGCCAAGTACTGTAACATATTCCCGGGCATGCTCTATCTATGTGTCAAGTTTCATCTAAATCCGTAAGGTAGTTTTTGCGTGAAAGACTAACAAACATCCTTCCAAACATATATACAATCCTCCTCACAAACTATCGCATGTATAAAATGTGTAGGATGTAGGAAGGTCATCTTCTAAACACAGCTACCTCAAGTAATATTATGAAGAGTGCCAATTTTGTGAGTTTCTGTGTTTGGACCCCAATCCGCTGACAATTAACTCTACCTATAGTAAAAACTATTTCATTAATTGAAAGCTACACCATTGCCGTCGACATAGGCTAAGTTATAAACCCGTTAAAACTAGCTGATGAAACCGCAGTATGGTGGATTTAAGGTATATAAAGCTGCGATGGGAAGTCTTGTCAGCTCTTAAGTATTAATCATTCCTAAACTAAATATCTCACCATGGTAAGTGAGGATGGTAAGCGATGGTCAGGGATCTGAGGGTGGTAGTCAGCGAAGCGGGTACTAGAAAGAACCCTACCATCTAGCTAACCTAATATTTTTCATCACCGATAAGATCATTGTAGGAAAAGAAGCGATTCTCGTCACGCACGGCAAATTTGCACTCGCTATAACCTCGCCTGTTATTCAACTAGTAACATCTGGTTTTATTGAACATGTATTCGATAAAAATATAAACATGCCGTAAAAAAGCAAACGATATCCGTGTTACATTTATCAAAGAACTAAAAATAACCTTTAAAATTTGTATCTACTCGTATGAATAACAAAATCGATATCATGTATAGAGTATATAAAAGTAGTATTACGAAAAAGGGTGTAAGTAAGTATAGTATATCAGTAATCTGGTTACCATAGTACAAGCTCGGTTTAGTTTGGGATCAGATGGCCATGCGTATGAAATTCCCCAGGATATTTATAACTACTATTATAAATGTAAAAGTTTGGATGGACGGGTGTTTGTAACTAAATCACGTCTGAACGGATCTGTATGAAATTTGGCATAGAGATAAACTGAAATGAAATGATTATTCAAATAGACCTTCTCAGGCACTATTGATTGTTCAGAATTTGTAGTTGTAGTCTAGAATAACAGATAACCTACTTTTTTTGTCCCGGCAAAGTGTAACATCCATCGCGAACGCAGGTGAAAACGCGAGGGACTGCTAGCATATAAAGTATACGTTGTTTTCTCCATCACAACTCAACATCGATTCATTGAAAGACTGATCTTCATTTCATTAATAAATCATACCCCGTCACGAGCCAATTTGAATTCTGACGCAATGATAAATGGATGCTTTTAATACGAGTGCATAAAAATGTTATTTATAGACACTTTTAAATGAAAACCATTGAACGAGGTAGGATACGTACGCCAAATGTGAAGGATACAAATTTCTCACGTTATAATGCATTTGAATTGAATTATAAAGTTACTAGCTGTCCCCCGCGGTTTCACCCGAGTTACCGAGAGAAACCCGGCATAAAAATCTTATATATTTTTCCAGGGCATATGTGCCAAGTTTCATCCAAATATGTTCGGTAGGTTTTGCGTGAAATAGTAACAAACATTAAAAAATATATATTTTTTATTTATTTATTCATAAATTATCTTACTCATAGACAATGATAGCAATCAGCACCAACTTGTTCCGTTCATTTTAATTAATGTTATCTAGTCAGGTTACAGTTTTTTAATAATTGTTTTTTTTACATTTTCTTGGATGCCTTTATATGTAGATATGTAATTCTGCACCTAAATCTTATAACTTTAAAAATTTAAATGTTTATATATGCGATTGTATGTGAGTCTGAGTGTGTGAGTGTGTTTATACATATGTATGTATTTCGTTACAGCTCCGTAACGTCTGAACGCATGTGAATAAAATTTCGGACAGAATCAGAATATATTCAAGGATATCACTAAGAGCTCCTTATACTGGTCAAAAATAAGGTACACACGGCCATCTGAACCCAAACTAAGCAAAGTTTCTATAATGGAAACAAGATAACTGATATACTACATATACTATTTATTACTTTTTCTAAATACATAGGTAAGTATACTAATACTAGATATTTTCATCCAGACACAGAACAAACAGACATGTTCATGTACACAAATGCCTGTCCTGGGTGGGAATTAAACCCGCGACCTGCGACCTGGCAGTCAGGGTCGCTAACCACCAAGCCAACTGGCATGCCAAATAGTAGTTATGTAGTTACAACATTAATAACATTTATTCATCGGTACAAGCAAAACAACTGCGCATAAACTCGGGTTTAATCTCTCCAACGAAGGGCAAATGCCACATAAAATTATTTAATTATTGATGGACGCATGCATTCATTGTTTCCTACAGTTATTAACTGCTTATATGACATTCTACTTTTACTAATTACACTCGTTGTGTCTACTATCCTATTTATGCGTATTTAAAGCTCTAACAATTTTGTGGGGTAATTATTATCCCATCAAAACCGTAAATGTGAAAAGAACGCCAAGTTTAATCTTAAGATAAGGTTGTAGACTTCGCCGACAAAGGAATTGAAGATCTATATGGGTGCCAAGTTCCCGTAGAAAAATCAAAAAAATTTAGTTACTAGAACATTCTTACATCATCACAGAGTCCAAAATAAATTTATATAACAATTTCTTGTTTCTCGGTGGTTCGACAATATTTTCTACTTAATAGGTAATATAAATTCCTGAATTTTAATAGACAATATTTTACTTGGGATGTAATTCAAGCTCAAGATTTGACTTGGCTAGTTCTTAGCAACAAACCAAATTTCAGAAAAGTAACGTGTATTATATCGACCTAACAGTATCAGTATAGTAAAACAAGGAGTACACTAACTCGCGTATGACTTGACGAAGATAAATACTTTAGACAAATGTAATTTAGCCTGTACGTGAAAACTAGCCAAGTCAAATTTAGAGCTTGAATTACATCCCAAGTGAAATAACTGCACTTTGTAAACAATTGTATTTAATTACCTATTAAGTAGTTGTATTATCGGACCACCAAGAAATTGTTATATAAATTTATTTCAGACTGTTGTATGTTTTTGTAACTATAATTTTAGGATTTTCTACGGAGAACTTGGCACCCTAGATCTCATTTTTTTTTGTCGGCGAAGTCTACAAGGATGCATATCCTTAATATTGAACTTGGGTCTCATCTCACATTTATGGTTTTGATGGGATATTAATTACCCCACAAAATTGTTAGAGCTTTAAATACGCATAAATAGGATAGTAAATATAAATATTGCAGCGTTTTAGTGTGATATTGTGCAAAGCAGTCGACCTAAGGAAGACTAGGTACAAATGCTCAGTGTGACACGTATGCATTTTAATTAATTTATCTCCTAAACTACTACAGATCCCATTCTGAAACTTCTGGTGTATTTTAAATGTACTTAAGGTCATATTTTGAAATAAAAAGAAATCAAATCGGTCGAAGTTACAAAAATTCTGATTTGAAAAGTTTATTTCCGGTTTTGTATATTAAAAAATAGAAAGAAATCCAGTTTTATTTTCTAGTTAAAAACAACAGTTTATAATCTATTTGAATCGCCATATTTAATATTTGAAAATAAAGTTTTTTAATTCGAAAAGCTATTTCCAAAAATACGAATTTCAATAACGACAATTCTTTAGAAGCCCATAACTTGACAAATAATCATCATAGAAAAAAAATATTGTGGGTCCACATTCGTACCTACTAGAAGTATACTTAAACCGAATATGTACAAATTTCAGAACATCACTTTTTTTTCGCTGTCCGCTTCACGTGAAATGCCCCTATAATTAAACCAACCAAGGTGTGATGGCGCTCTGAACTAACCGTGATGAACAAACACATCTTAAAAAACTCACTGTACATACCAATACAATTTTCCGATTGAATTGACTGTGAAATGTGCACTAAGCAATTTTGCACTATGTGCACAAATTTTCAGCCATAGATAGAGTAATTCAAGTGAAAGGTTTATAACCAGGATTGACAGCGGGCAAAGCCGCAGGGCGCAGCTAGTTACTCTATAAAATCTATTCGCTTCAAGGCAGTGCCGGATTAAACAAACGCGGGGCCCGTAGCACATTCTGTCGAGGGGCCTTTGGTCTGCTATGGGTTCTTGAGTATAAAGTGGTAAAAAAAAACAAACGTAGGTGGGCGGCCTTAGACACGCGGGGCTTATTTAGCGCGGGGCCCGTAGCAATTGCTACTCTTGTTACGTGGTTAATCCGGCACTGCTTCAAGGTAAGTTCACGTGGTCAACGGCAAAGTCTTTAGTCGCGTTTACGACCCTAGAGATGAGTTAGGGTTGGTCAAAATAAAAAAAAAAACAAAATTCAAAACCTCTTATTCAGTTTAGGCCCACAGAAGGCACTTATGAAGGTAATATTTAAAGTTACTGAAGCTACTACTGTTGTATTCGTATAATGAATATAATAATAACTAGCCGTACCCGCGGTTTCACCCGCGTTCCTGAGGGATGTAACACTCACAACAACAAAAATTATCCTTTGTGTTATTCCAGGGAATTTTCTATAATGTGATTGTGTTGTTTCATCCAAATCCGTTTGGTAATTTTTGCGTGAAAGAGTAACAAACATCCATGATACATACAAACTTTAGCATTTATAATATTAGTAGGATATTATTAAAAATAAAAAGATGTCGCATACCTGTGGTTCTCCGCTGACGTCCACGTAGTAGGTTTTACACTCTATCGCAGCCCGGACAACAGGCTCGCCGTACATCCTATAGGGGCCGCAGCAGTTGGCAATCACCTTAGCCTGCTGACACATCTCCTTAATGGAATTCTCATCAGTCACGTCGGCTATGATGATCTTGATTTCTGATAGGTTTTCGCCTGGAACAAAGACATTTTAGTTTACAAGTAGTAGAGCTCTTAGTCCAGAGTTCGAAGTAATACCACCTTACCCATTTCCGCCGTGAAGCAGTAGTGCACTTGGACTACTGTGTTTCGATTAGAAAGATAAGAGGGGCGGTGAAATTATAGGCACATGAGACTTAACAACTTCAGGTCTATGGGTCGATAACGCATTGTCTCTGGTGTTGCAATCTTATGTATACCCTGATTTTTTATGTTTTTTTTATACATAATTTACATAATTCGAGAATGTACTAATGATAGTATCCCAATAATGGTAATGAAATATTTATTCAAATAGGCCTTCTCAGGCACTTATGAATGGTCGAACTCTAACACCGGTTCGGAAGGTTGCTTTTACTGAGAAGAGCCGGCAATAAACTAACAAAGATATGGACATGGTCTGAAATAAATGTTCATTATTATTATTAACTCAGCAATAAGGTATAATATAATTTAGGAGCACGGTTGTGCCCCGCCAATTCGCGCGTGTATATATATAATTAGGATCTTGGAAACGACTCCAACCATTTTCATGAAATTTAGTATGGAGGGGGTTTCGGAGGCGTTAAATCGATCTAGCTAGGATTCATTTTCAGAAAATTTCGTTTTATCCGTGTTTTTATGCAATGAAAACTGCTACAATGTCATTGGAAGGTAAGGTTTTCAAGTTACATCTTTTGTGAGAAATACTGTTATTGGGAGCCCTTTATTATCGCATCTAATTCGCATCTAGGTATATATGATAGTGCTTTAAAAAAGAGAATACGATAGAAGACACGTTAGTAAAGAAATCCCGAGGAATGCTCGGCCCTCCAGGTATTGAATATTAATGTAACTTATGTCAACAGTCAAGGATATTTGAAATGGAGTAGCAAAGTAGTTATTTATTCCAAAATCACAATTGTTTTTGGCGTGACACTTATAAATATAATTAATTCAATGCATACTAATTTATTTATATTTTCATCGAATACGACAATAACAGCATACATATTAAACATGTCAGTTATTAAATAAATGTATACAATATTCTGATATCCACCACACCAAAGCAAAATGTGTACCTACAGCATTGCCATATTTAGTACCCTACAGGTTGTTTAGTATATGTGCTGTATGAATATTCGAAAGTAAACAGATTTACGAAATTTAGTTTATTTTTCTTCATAGTTAAGACATAAGTAGGACGTAGGTACTAAAACTTAAAAACTAGAAACTAACTAGAGAACTAGATACTATAATTCCACTGTGCCTGAAAATACGGTGCTGAGTAGTCGTAGAAACTATTTTTATGGTATTTCACTGTATCCGATTTCTAGATCTGTATTTATTCGGAACGGACGTATTGAACATCGCTCTAGGGGGTAAAGCAAAGACTAACACCTTCAAGTCAATTAAAAAGTATAACTACGAAAACTTACTTAAGGAAGGTTAAGTGGTCGTTGGTCATTTGGTCAGCAACTTAGTGAGACATAACAAAAGGCTATCAGTAGGGTTTTTTTGTTTATTTAAATCACCAACAAGTCACACACTAATATATTAAAAAAATACAGGTATAAAAATGTGAAGATTGCATGCATTTAAAAAGGACAAACAACAGAACCAAAAAGTCCTACTAATATTATAAACGCGATTGTTTGTATGTATGGATGTGTACGGATTTGGATGAAACTTGGCAGCAGAGCATATATTGGAATAACATATAGGCTACTTTTTATCCCTGGAAAATGTTACATCCCTCGGGATTGCGGGTGAAACCGTGGGGGACAGCTAGTATAAAATAAAATAACAAACAATGCTTTACACCTTGCTTACATTAACCAGCTTATTTATAAATGGAATTATCGAACTATCACTATAATAAATATCACCGAATATATCGGCATTGCTTTGTTTAGAAGATATGTTCTACGGCATAAGCGTTCTATTGATTGGAGAGAAATGTCCGTTTAGCGGGACGACAACACCACAGTGCGCCTGTCCTCTGATACCACAAGGTTATCAACAGGTAATGGTTATGACCTCTGTACTATATTTGTTGTTAATACCTACTCATCGGCCCAGTATGTTACACTAGCTGTCCCCCGCGGTTTTAGGCGCATTCTCGATGTCACATTTTCCCTAGATAAAATTAGCTTCTATGATATATAATTCCAGGCCTGTATCTATGTGCCAAGTTGCCCGAGGGATGTTACATTTTCTTTGGGTAAAAGTATGCATGTGTTAACCGTTTGGTAGTTTTTGCGTGAAAGAGTAACTAATATGAAATAAAATGAAAATGAAATTAAATGAAATGACGTGGCTACTTCATTCGTGAATCTACTAGTGAATAATTACACCCATTGCGAACACGATGAAATACTTAATTTCGACCATAAAAACAAAAATATTTATTAAGACGTCACTACCTAAAATTTTTTGTTAGGTAGATAAAATTACACAAATTAGGCTCCCCGCACATTATGACCACCATATACCAGTAAACGCGACCACCAATAGTTAGGTCAGACAAGGCGCGGTCGCAGCCTGAAATTTTGGAGGGGGTCACTAATAATACTACAATATGCTATTATTTATTTTGTAAATTTTTAGAAGATTTTTCAATTTGACATGTACTATTTTGTGGGGGGTCATGTCCCCTGTGACCCTCCCCTTTGGACTGCACCTGAGTCAGATCACTACACGTCGCCATCAGTGGCAGCCACTGGTCGCATGATGCGGGCAACAGTGCCAGCTACTAATGGCACACCCTCTGATTCCAAATCCCAAATAGCGGGACGATCTTCGATATCGGAAATAAAAACATCATCATTAAAATGCGGAATCGGAATTGCAATTGCCAGTGATTTTTTAAAGGTGCGTAGTCAACAAGGAACCCTCATAGTTTCACCACGTCATCCGTCTGTCTGTTTAACTCTAGAGTCTTAAAGAGCTTAGTAAAAAGCTGTAATGAGTATGTGAATTATTTTTTTCATTCCGGTATCTGTTTACGAAATGTTAATCTTTAAAGCCGCATAATATATTTTATCGTCATGCTATATATTATTGAGTATATGCATGCATGTCAGTTACATGAAGTAACAAAACAGATCCAAAATTTAAAAACGTCTGTACAATAAAAGTAATCCATAATGATAAATGTCATAGAGTAGGTTTTTGCAGATACATGTTTACAAAACAGCTGCTTACTTTATGTTTCTATATTATGGATAATTGTAGTGAGGTATGGGTTAGGTGAATGCCATTATTCGATCGATACATAATGCAAGCTATCTCGCAACAGCTACCAAACCCTCATTAATGATATGTTAAGCAGAATTAAAAGTCACAGGCATGCATTGTTCGAAATCTTAATAAGATTGAGCTATTGGTGTGAATACAAAAACGCGAATTTCATTATCGCGTAGACGTTTAAGGCACTTGAATATGATATGAATGTCAATGTGGAATGATACTAGTAGTACGAGAGCCCACGACCAAAACCATGTCTCATAGCAATACGGCAAAAACCCTATAAAATCGTTAGATTGTATGATTCTGAACCCGACTAGGTGTGTAGTAACGGTCGAAAGTGTAGCAACTGCGTGGGAGGCCATTTCTGCTGTGTCAAAAAAAAAAGACAGTCGGTATTATAGCAATACGTCTGATAGTGAAAATGTACATAGATTTTATAATTGTATTACGAAAAAGTTTGTTTTCAGACATTTTGCGCGTAGCATATAGCGTGAGCGCATTTTTGAAAATGTCAACAAATTTAGCCGACCTGTATCATAGCAATACGGATAATTTTTTATTTCAACTTTTCGTATTGCTGCCATGATTACCAAAAACCTGTTTTCAGACACAAGTGTAGCATATACTCCCAAAAACGAAAATAACGTTGCGGATGGTATGAAGACGAGGGACGATTTCAGTTTTCGTGGTTCTCTGGCAACCAACTACCTGAGTTGAGCGACGTTATGTTGGACGACAAATCATCATCCACAACAGGTACAGTTTACATGGATTTTGCTGTTAATTTCATAAATAAGTTCGTGATTTTCACTAACGATGTTTATTTTACAGAAGAAGACGTTGAAGATCTCCCGAGCGACGTCGAGAGTGATTTCGAAGACGACGATTCCGAATCCGACAGCGATTGAATACGAGAATATTTTGTAACTTTGAATAAACCGTTTTTTTTTTCAACTTCATCCCAGTTTCCTTTTGTGCGATTTATTTCAGTCCTTCAACTTCAATGTTACGGTTTCGGGTAAATTCTTTGTTAATTATCATCTAATAAATTCAGGGTCGCAACGTATTCATTGGTTTGTAACAGAAAATTCAAGATGCCTCAATACGATTTTTAAATGATATCTGAGTATCGAAAAGTTGTCTGATAGAGAAGGTGCTACACTTAATTTGTCTGATATAAATTTTTTGCACATGTGGACAACTTATTTTATCATGTCCAACAATTTTCAGACATATTGCTATGATACCGATC
This sequence comes from Habrosyne pyritoides, assembly GCA_907165245.1. Classification (NCBI taxonomy): domain Eukaryota; kingdom Metazoa; phylum Arthropoda; class Insecta; order Lepidoptera; family Drepanidae; genus Habrosyne; species Habrosyne pyritoides. The sequence continues at coordinate 862,523 of OU015595.1, forward strand.
GTTAAAATTTGTTAACATTTTCAAAACGGTCTCAAAATTTAATGCGTTCACATTTCCGTCTGAAAATTGTTTTGTTCGCATCAAATAACCAAAATTTACTAATAAAAAAGATTTTCAGACGTATTGCTATGACACATTTTTTTTGTCTCATTTTTAAATCTTTATATGATTTTACGGGTTTGCGCTACACCACTAACGTCTGAAAAATATGTTTCCGGTATCTCAGAACTATCATTCAACTACAGTCTGCAAATCAGACATATTGCTATGATGCAGTTCGGTAAAATTCTGATATTGGTATTTTCGAGTTCAGGATAATCGTATCTATCGATTTGATGCGGTTTTGGCCGTATTGCTATGAGACAAAAATTTTGGTCGTGGGCTCTCGTACTATAGCTTAGTTTTGAATCCTGTGAACTGTCAGAGAACAAATACATCTTGGGGAAATCACAGTGAGGTACTGGCTGGCTTCAGGTCTCATGCTGAAAATGAAAATTTGTTGGTAACACCTACTGGTGTGTTTTTGTACTTGAGAGCCAGTAATTCTTTCTGTGGATGGTAGGGTCTAAATCCTTGTTCTCCATCCAACACAAATATATACAAAAAATTGTACATTGTTATACATCAGCCATGCACAGCCAACTTACCAGTCTTCTTAGAAGAGTCTGTCATCAATTCAGTCAGTTTCTTCTCACACCGACCGGCGACACCCCATGTCAGTCCAAACTTCTTAGCAAGCCGGACCATCTCCACTACGCCACGCTTCCCAGTGAAGCCAGTAGCACCAAATATCACCACATCGAGACGTGACATCTATGAATTGGTGTGTTACAAAAAAACATCAATATTTCTAATTAACTTAAAAAACATGGCTGGGATTTAAGTGATTTTTGTTGAGAATATCTCAATTTTATTATTTATTTATCAGGTAGGTAGTTAATACATCAGATTTTTTTTGGTTTAATGGTATCAGTATTTGCATTTAACAACTAGGTCTATAATAGCAATAGAATATTATGCATTTAGAGACTTAAGACAACAAGTCCCTTTTCAGCAGATCGGCATTTGTTTGTCTACACTATGCCCTTTTTAAGAGATTTTGGGTGATATTATTAGCAAAATTCCAAGCTTATATTTAATTAAATATAATAACTAAACTATTTTAAAATAAATTTAAAATATTTTTATTCAAATAGCAAGCACTACTGAAGTCTGAAAGTCTACTATGTGAATCTGTATTGTTTAACAATATTTTGACCAATAAACTCTGAGAAAATCTAGCCTATAAGTAAATTGCCTAGACTATATCAACATATGATATAAGATTTTGATTTCAGGCTGACATTATTTGCTATATTTTACAGGAATTTATATATTTTTTTTATTACCTTTTGAAAGGTGAGAGTAAAGGGATAGATTGGAATAGTATAGGGAGAGTACCCTTTCTGCGCCCGCTTTTGGATTTTTAAATATATCAACTTATTTAATCGAGTTATTTAATCAATTAATGTAAAATAAAAAGCATTAAAAATAATCCTCAATCTACCCTTAGTAAAATATGTTGTTCAAACAGAATACTGTTAGAATCTATATTGTTAATAAAATATATATAAGGATAAATTATTGTGAATAAGAGATGTTCAAAATATAGGAAATGCTACTCTGAATTTAATAGCGGGCTGTTCTTCGTTTATTAAATGGTAAACGGCAACTTACTTTGAAATAAAATCCACCCAGTTAGAAATTTAAAACCGCAACGGAATTTAATCAAACTCAGGTTTCAGTTTTTTCAATACCTCTTTGACTGACTAACTAACTGACAGACAGGCTCACACTGCGCCGCACTAACTCAAAAAAGTTAGAGACATTCGCGGTCCACAGAAAATAAATCGATCCTTTTACTCGTCCATTATCGTAAGTCTTTGGAAATGAATGAAATCAGACAAAAATAGACTTAATTGATTAATTGAAGCGAAGCAATTATAATCGATTAAAAAAAACAAAAAATAACATTTTTGTTAATAAACCAATGCAGGTACACTCACGGCCAGCGATAAAATCGTGTGATATGGCACTTATTCAACTTGAGTGAAATGGAACAACTCTAGAGATTTTGACATATTGAATTGACACTTGACCATCTCATAGTTATATGGATTCGTGGCTTCATTCCTAACCTTAACAACTTAAAATCAAAATTATTTATCAAAATGGAGTTAAATGAAAGAATTTTACACTACCTAGAAAAAAGTGATAAAGTGGATACTTTATTATTAGCCAGTGAATTCAATGAAGACCATCAGAAAATAGTGGGTGCAGTGAAAAGTTTGGAAACTCTTGACATGGTTACTTCGGAAGCCGTGAAGAGTACAAATTGGGAGTTAACATCTGAAGGGAAGCTGGTTGTTGAGAAAGGCAGTCATGAGGCTGTGCTGTACAGGAGCATTCCTGACGGTGGGATGCTCCAAGCTGAAGTTCTAAGGGTAGGTAACTAAGTCAGAATTGGTGATAAGAATTTAATAAATGTTAGATATTATGACATAAAACTGATTGTTCGTTGTAACTATTGATGTTATACCACATTGGCCGTCAAACTTGTAGATGGGCCACCTGATTGTAAGTGGTGACCCTGCTTGTGAGCATTTGCAATTCTAGGGGCATGGCTGTTACATTGTTGACCCTCAGACATGAAGTTATTAACTCTCATGTGGCTGTAATCTGTTGTCATTTTCTCAAATATTTCATCATTAAAAGTGATCCTTACAATATAAACAGCTATACAGATAACCTAACCAATTTACCTAAAGCTTAACAAATACTTTTACAGACAGCACCAAATGCAAAAGTGGGTTTCAGCAAAGCCATGATGGCCGGCTGGATACTTTTAGATAAATCTGGTGGACCACCAATTGTCAAAAAGAAAGTTGAAAATATCACTGATATTGTACAAGAGCACTTAAGTGAAATAAATAAAGGCATAGACAATCTGCCAGACAATGTTAGGAATGAATACAAGAAACGGAAATTACTGCAAGAAGTCACATTAAAGTCTTTCTTATTGTCTAAAGGTCCACAGTTTGCAACAACTATTAAAAAGTTAGAAACAGATTTGACAAGTGAAATGCTTTCAACAGGTTCATGGAAAACTTTACAATTCAAGCCATACAATTTTGATGCTTTAGGTAAGTTTCTAGTTTAGTAGTAAGTTTGTAAAACTAGTATGACTCTGGTAAATTAATAAATTTCTTGTTTAAGTAATACATATACCTATACTTGGCTGTGTTTCTTGCCAGTTCTTCTCAGTTGAACACAACATAACATATGAAAAATATTTACAGGTCAACCACCAGAGTCTGGACATTTACATCCTCTCCTAAAAGTACGATCAGAGTTCCGAGAAATCTTCCTCGAGATGGGCTTCACAGAGATGCAGACAAACATGTATGTTGAGAGCTCTTTCTGGAATTTTGATGCACTCTTCCAACCACAACAGCACCCAGCCAGGGATGCCCACGACACATTCTTCATATCCTCACCGGCTACCACCACGGACTTCCCTATGGATTACTTAGAAAGGGTCAAAAAGATACATAGTGAAGGTGGTTATGGATCCCAGGTTTGTTATTTTCAAAGCAATGATAAATATTTATACAAATATAGCTTCACGCCCATAGTCCCTGAATAGGTAGGCTGAGGTGTCCAGTAATGATGCCAACATTTCACACATGATGTTATAAGCCCCAATGTGGTGAGCATTGTTCCCATCTCTCGGGTGCATTAGTAATTTTGGGTGATAAATTATTATCAAAAAAATGTTTATATTACTTTGCCCAACCCAGAAATCAAACCTAGGATCTCTAACTGAGGCTTATACCATTCGACCACCAAGGTGACTAGAAGTATCACTTACTTATCTTTACCATGTTAGGCACATAAAAACGATTGATTTGATATTTTAATCATTTGTTTGTTGCATACAACAGATTACTACACTCCGGCATCTCTTATGTATCACAGGGCTAAACAGTATTTCACAGAATACACCTTACAGATCAGGTCATTGAATAGCTCTGATTGAGTAGGATTGTAATTTTTTGTTGTTTCGATGCGCAAGTTAATATCATAATGTCGTGTGACATTTCTTATACTAATAATATTAAATTATTAAAAATTATGCACCCATCTGTGATCCCAAACTAAGCAGAGTACTATGGTAATCAGATAATTTTGGGATCCGCACCCAAAGAGTGACAACTGAACCCTTTTACTAAGGTTCTGCTGTCCGTCCGTCTTCTGTGACAGGGCTGTATATTTTGAAATGTAATAAGCAGACACTTGATATTTTCATTTGGTTGTTTTTAAGTGTAAATGCTTTAGCACAGTTGTGATTCGATACTCAATAAATCGAAAAACCAACACTAAAAAGAGACCAACATGTTCATGTTTAGGGTTTAGCCTGCGAGAGAATGAGATACGTAATATTCTGAAGGTATCCCTTCAACCGCGTGTGCAATGCACATAAATATTTTTTTAATATGTAGCTAAGTAGATTTTAAAAATCCACGCGCCCCTTGCCGAAAAATCACACGCGGTAGAAGCCTTTAGAAAACTAACCATCTCATTCGCTCGCAGGCTAAATCCTATAGATGTACATATATATTTGTCTCTCTTTGGTTCGGTCTCGAGATGATAGAGAAGTGTGAAGGTTCCACTTGAGACATGGGAGTAAGTGTGGTCGGTGTGCCCCTTGCGCAGGGCTACAGGTACTCGTGGCGCGCGGGCGAGGCGCGCAAGAACCTGCTGCGCACGCACACCACGGCGGCCAGCGCGCGCGCGCTCTACGCGCTCGCGCAGCAGGACGAGTTCACGCCGCGCAAGTACTTCAGTATTGACAAGGTATTAAGGTCTACTGTAGGGCCTTGTATTACTTACAAATACTAATTGTAAACACGGTATAAGTACCTTTTATTATTCAGGTGTCAAACAATTATTTTTATGCTATTTATCACTAGCGACTTCGCGCGGGTGGGTTGAGAAACAAACTCTTGATCCGATCGTTCCAAACTTCACCCGCTGGGCTAATCAAAAGATCACCTGAAAATTTCATCAGAATGTAAACATATTCAGTTCGTGACAATTGCTGTAATCTAATCTTTTTTAATTTCAAATAATTATATTATAAAATATTAGGTTGGGGAAAAAGTCTTTTCGCATTATAGTATGTATGAACTTGTAATAAAATCTCTTTGGCTATACTATTTGTATCTGGCTGGTTTTGGTATCATTGAAAGTTTAAATTTTAAACAACATAATTCCAAATTCAAATTAGGAAAATGTGTGATTTGCATTTGTTTTTCGTACCGCCAAGATGAGTGAATCTAATGAAGAAATTCGATTCATTTTAAAATTTTACTACAAAAAAGGTAAAAATGCAACACAAGCCGCGAAAAAAAATTGCGATGTTTATGGACCTAGTGCAGTGTCTGTGACAGTAGCACAAATTTGCTTTAAGAGTTTTCAATCCGGAAATTTTGATGTCAAAGATGCACGTCGCTCTGGTCGCCCCATTACGGATAAAATGGATGCCATTTTAGAAAAAGTGGAGCAAGATCGGCATATCAGTAGTTACGACGTAGCTGAAGAACTGGGAATTGACCACAAAACAGTTTTGGCTCATTTGAAAAAAACTGGGTACACAAAAAAGCTAGATATTTGGGTACCTCACGAGCTCACTGAAAGAAACCTAATGAACCGTGTACTCATTTGTGATTCTTTATTACGACGTCATGAAACCAAACCATTTTTGAAGAAGCTTTTGGATCACGTACGACAAAAACGTGCGAAAAAGGTCGTGGTCAAAGGCCGGTCAGGCTTCACAGACTGTGGCGAAACCCGGGTTAACTCGCAACAAGGTGATGCTGTGTGTGTGGTGGGATTGGAAGGGCATTATTCATTATGAGCTGTTACCACCAGGCAGGACCATCGATTCTGAACTCTACTGCGAACAACTGATGAGATTAAAGCAAGAAGTTGAGAGAAAGCGGCCGGAATTAATCAACAGAAGGGGTGTGGTTTTTCATCATGATAGCGCTAGACCTCACACATCTTTAGCCACTCAGCAAGAATGAAGAGAGTTTGGCTGGGAGGTATTAATGCATCCGCCGTATAGTCCTGACCTTGCACCTTCAGATTTCCACCTGTTTCGGTCTCTTCAGAATTCTTTAGGCAGTGTCAGGTTAACATCACGAGAGGACTGTTAAAACCACTTGTCGCAGTATTTTGATCAGAAGTCCCAAAATTTCTATAGCAATGGGATCATGTCCCTTCCTACAAGATGGCAAAAAGTTATCGAACAAAATGGTACCTACATACTTTAGTTAAATGTAAATAAACTATATTAAAAATGTTTTGAATTTTCTTAAAAAATGCGAAGGAACTTTTTCCCCAACCTATTGTCTATGGCAAAGCAGTTTTTAAACCATTAATAGAAGGTAGCTACTGATGTGTGCTTAGTAATTTCTCTGTCAAAATAAAAAATGCTGCGAATTTTGTACTGATAAATAATAGGTACAAAAATGGTTTATTTTGTTTAAGTTTCGTATGAATCATTGTTTGAAGTCATAAAGCGACAAGTTGCTCCCCCAGGTGTTCCGCAACGAGACTCTAGACGCGACCCACTTGGCGGAGTTCCACCAGGTGGAGGGCGTGGTGGCGGCGCGCGGGCTCGGGCTCGCCGACCTCATCTCTGTGCTCGACGACTTCTTCAAGCGGCTAGGGTTCCACAAGCTACAGTTCAAACCCGCCTACAACCCCTATACAGAACCCAGCATGGAGATCTTTGCCTATCATACAGGTGCGCTAACCTAACCTACCCTTATTATTTTATTATAATATATCTTATTATTGAAAAAAGAAAAATTCACAGCTGAGCCAACCAGAATCACACTTTTTTTCAGAGTAGGTAGATTAAAAGTATTAGAGTCAGACTATTCATAAGTGCTTGTAAAGGCCTATTTGAATAAAAATATTGGTTGTAGTCTAGTATAGTCACGCACGCGGAGGGGGGTAAAAATGGTTGTAGTTGGTAGGGGTTGGATCCCTAATTATAACGCTACCACTCTTATTAAAAGGTAATGCATATTTTTCGAGAAATTAATAGAAATGTAAACTAACCTCAAATCACAAAAAGGAAAAACGAAACGTTTAAATGGGCGATTGACAACCAAATCTGTACAAGTACATTGTCTGTGGCGTAAAGTGTCTTGCAAATTCTATGAAACGGAACGTTATAAAAAAATTTACGAGTTACGTGAATGTGCTCTTGGTGTTTCGTGGTGTTTTTGTTGTGGTTTTCTTCGACGACTTTGGCTTTTCATCTGGACTTTGATTGTTTGCCTTCACAATTGACCTGCACTTGTACAGTGGACACCGATTTTTTGCCTTTCGAAAAATTTCGAAATTAATGTGTCTTATTTATGGCTCAATTTAGTCGAATCTGTTCCAAAACTGAATCGGGGCACCCCGACTCCACGCAGTCTTTTGGCTACTACCTCTAGAGTGTATATAAAAATTCGGAGACGCGAAGGGAGGGCAGCCACCGCCCACCGTAACAGATGTCAGGTACCCTTGCGAGCCGCAGCGGCTGAGGCTGGTCGCCGGAGGCGACCAGTAAGCCCAAGCTGCGGAGGGGAGCATGGGTGCCTATCCTTTGTTACGTTAGGGCGAAGGGGTTGCACTCCCCGCAGCGTCGGAGCCGTTGCAGAAGCAACTTTATAGTGTTTTGAGGTTAGGTTACAAAAAAATTTATTTCTCAGGAATGGTGGGTTACCTTTTCATGGGAGTGGTGCTAAGTCAGAGGAGGCATCCCCCCCTCCCCCTCCCACCCCCTCACCAACCCCTCCGCGTGCGTGACTATACTAGACTTTAACCTCATAACAGGAAACGCACTTCTGATGGGATAAATGGCGCCACATGGCAGAATTTCCAATATTTACCTCGTAGTGCAATTTTCCTATTTATAAGGAGATTAACACCTTGCTCCTCCATAAAGTACCTAATTTTGTTTTTTTCCTACATGATAATATATCCAAAAGAGTCAAGAAGAAATTGGTTTTTAGGTGGTAGAAAATAACCAATATTATTCTAAATATTGTCTTGTGGAAGCTCAAAGTTGTCGTATCTATTCAAACGTGAGATCATCCTAATACCTTACAGCATAAAATATTCTTGTATTCCAGGACTTGAAAAATGGATAGAAATCGGCAACTCCGGTGTATTCAGACCAGAAATGCTCCTACCGATGGGTTTACCTGAAGACGTTAATGTGATAGCGTGGGGCCTTTCTCTAGAACGGCCTACGATGATCAAATACGGCCTCAACAACATCAGGGACCTTGTAGGCCCAAAAGTAGACCTACAGATGGTACAGAACAATCCTATATGCCGATTAGATAAGTGAAACTGAAACGTATTTATGTTTATTTATATTGTAATACAGTGTTCAAAGTATTTCTTGTTTTATTTCTACTTCTAAAAAAAGAGCCAAAAGACGTTAAAAAATAAAACCTTACAAAGATAGTCCGGAAGAGAAACAGTCGGTGTAATCATTAAATACCCTGACACCTAACGCATAGGTTAAAGGTCTGATTTTCACTTTATCCGCGAACATCTCTATTTTGGGTCTGGATGTAATTTATACCTAAATTTATAAAGTGCTTAAAAATACTCTGCATAATTCGTGATCATATTCTAGGTCAGAATATTATTATTTGTTTTTTAACTTTCGTTAGATTCAAAACTTTTTGTTTACAAAAAAACAAGAAGTAGTTATCAATATTACAAAATGAAGGTAACCGCATAAATTTTGCTAACTCTCTTTTCGCTCAGTATTTTTAACCTCCGACGCAAAAACGACGGGGTGTTATGATCTTAAACGCACTTCAGTATATTTTTATGACGTTACCTTCACTATAATATTTATGAAAATTTCATGTTTATATGTAGAAACATAGGTAAGTTTGAGTCAAGATTCTATATCCATAATATCAATACAAGACAAAGGGAGAAGTTAGTTGTTCCATACTTGAGACTAGCTAACAAGTCCTATCTTGGTAATTGTACTGGGTGTCAGGGAAACGCTTCCGAAAACGAAAACAGGTGATAAGGTTGCTGATTGTGAATACAAATCCATGAAAAAAAAACTATTTTTTTTTGTAAATTTTTGGATTTTTTCTTGCATTATTTACAGAAAAATGTATCAGAACAATTTAATGAAACGATTATTTTATCGCACCTTTAGAATTGAAGTGGCTTAATCCAAAATTCTTGTTTTTTGGTAAACACCAAAAATGTAATAGAAGAATTAGCCGTTTTGTAGATTTTCCATTTTATTGCTCTAGGTTAAGCGTTTATTTTTAATTTTTTTGTTATTAACCGTAGGGTAGGAATTGTTTTAATGATTGGACACTAAACCTTTACGTATAACTAATTAGAACATTTTATAATTAGTCATTAAAAAAAAAATGACACTTATTTTCCGAAATCAATTTAATATTATTGGCATATTTGACTTTGAGTCAATTTTTTACTTAACGATACATAAACAAATTGTGCCTATTTAAAAAAGGGGCGATTAATTTCTAATGTTATATTTGAACATGGTGACAGATTTTACAATATGCTAGTTTAATTATTGTAGACTAGTTAAATTAAAGGAAAGTGAAAAACAGACTTTGGTTTCAAAATCGTGTATTTTGAAATTTTCCCTCACTAATCATCATTAAACACTAATCTACTGGTACTGCTACCAACATAACATTACCACCTGGTATTCAATTAAAGTAAGTTTATAAAAATCAATGGTTTGAAATAATCTCCAAATACTATGTAAACCTTTGATAAAATAATATAAAACAATGAAATACTTCTTATCAATAGAGTAGAAAAATAATAAAGTAAAAGTCATTTTGTTATATTTGAATAACTGGCCAAAAGATATTTATAAAAATGTCTAAGAAAGAATTTACGAAATAAAAAAACTTTTATCAAACTCAACTAATTAACATAATCAACCATTCACTTTTTTTAAATAAACAGCAAAAATAACATATCTTGATTCAACACTAAAATGAGATCAAAATAGATCATTAAGTTAATTTATTAAAAATAATTATAAACGCGAGTCATAGAACCAGGCGTAGATACTAGGGATTGCTTTAGTTCTTATAAGATAATTCAGATCTTTTTTTTTATTTTCTGCAAGCACCATTTTGGACTATAAGCATTCGTTATTGTAATTTCACACGCTTTTTTCATTTTATTTCTTAGTCTTTTTCAGCATATGTATTTTTATAGTAAAATAAAAATAGCTCGTCTTTAACTAATTTTAACACTTTTATCTCGCTATCTAAGTCCCTCAAACCCACTGCATTTTTATCAACATTCGTTCTGCAACACATTTAAGTCTATAAAAAATTGTAACCTTAACTCTTTAACTCTAATTGGGGTGCCAGTTTTTCTAGCACCTCTTAGTAAAGGCATATATTGTTGCGGTTTGTCAATAGGACCAGATCTTAGGTTTCTCTTTATTTCTTTTCAATTAAACTATGTGCATTGCCTCCCTCTTTCTGTGTATGTCCCTTAATTAGATATTTATGCGTTATTGATTGAATGTTGTCAAAATGGGCCACTGTCTTATGCAGTGGCCTAAACTGCTATAAACTGGCAATATATTTATATTATATTTTGTTTTGACCATTACAATTTCTGAATAAAATATTAGATTTAAAGTTTTGTCTGCATTATTTTCACTGATGGGACTTTAAGTAATCAAAAACGCAGAAACCTATTTCAATAGCCCCTTTATTACCATGTCTTCTTTTCCAAAAGTAGCAATATACTCCTTCATATGCACCTAGTTCACTATCGTTTTTCTTTTTATTATTATATTTTGATTTAGAAGCTAGTTCAACTATTGTAAAATTATAACAATTAAGTCTTGACCTATAATAAAAAGATGAAACATCGCCTTTACGACAGGTCATTGCAGCTTCGAGATCATAAACAGCACATTTAGTTTCGTTAATAATACATATTCATATTATATTTATATCTTGTACATTAGTCTCATAAATATTTTTTGGCCTTAAAAAAAGCTTATATTAATTTCAGTTGTAAATATTAAGTAAAAAACCCAGTACGGGCGTGAGACTTGTTTTGATTATTATTAAAGTCCCTACATATCTCTTTTATACTCTTGCTGCCATCCATATAATCTCTTGAAGTAGAAGATCTTAGTTAATGTGATTCTATGCGCGGTAGACTATTAATATGGTCCTTAATATCTTGTACAAGACTTGGGTTAATCGGGGCTCGGCTTCTAGAACGCCCTCTAAGATCTTCCACAAGGCCATTAGTTTTCAGTTTCACAGTTTTTATCTGTCTCTCTGTAATACGAGTATCTAGTGTATTGATAAAAAAAGGTTTTACAAACGCGAATTCTTTGGCAATCAGCTGTAAAATAAATGGCTGTGTTTGGTTTACGAGGATGGGCAGCATTTTTGTACTGATATTTTGGTTTCACCTCCATCGTGCATGCCTTGATAAATGATCGCTTCAAGTCAAAATTACTTAGCTGCCAATAATAGTCGTATATTTCGCTCAGGGGTTATGTTATCGGAACAACGAATTCTACAAACACAATTACTTTGTTAGATTTAGAAAGTGATTGGTAGGCTTTTCCGGTATTTCGAAGAGATTTAACAATATTTTGTTTCCATTGAGACGGATTGCGCAGGCGCTTCCTAGATTTTTTATTCTGAGGAAACAATTGCATCGTCACCATCATGTGCCCCATCCCTGTCAGACGTGTTGGTTGATGAACTGAAAGAGCGTCGTAGCGATGAATCGTTGTAAGTCGGATCAGCGTCACTCAGATCGACTTCTGATTGCAAAGAATGCACAGGTGATTGACGGTAGTTTATGTCTTTATCTAACCGTATTTTGCTATTTGAGGGCTCGGCACAAATTATATTCGTGTAATCGATTTGAGTACCTGACATGATAGAAGGTTAGCTATTTATTTTCATTTCGTCTCAGCTTTGCTTCGGCTATGTAAAAGACTGATGACGACGACGTTGTGCTGGAACTTGAAGATTATGACATAGAAGAAATGAAATGAAAATATTTTTAATCAAATAGGCCTTTCCAAGCACTTATGAATAGTCTGATTCTAATACCGGTTCGGAAGGTTGTTTTTTACTGAGAAGAGCCGACAATAAACTCAGCAATAACTCTTTTTTTTAAAAAACCAACTTAGCTTTATTACATAAAATCTATTTAGTCTCACTATCGCAAAAGTGAAGAATTATTGAACAATAATATAATATTATGAATAACTAATAAAAAAAAATAATAATAATAATACAAACAAACAACAGAACTGGATGATGATGAACTACTGGATCGATCTCTCATGTTTTGTGATGTTTGTTCTTTGATAATTGGATTAACGCTATTCTCACTGCTGATTATGGACGTATTGTTAATCTCCTTTAGAATCCGTTGTTCAGTTTCCACTTGCGGTAAAATTTCAATTCAATCTAGGACTTCCATCCGTCGCCTTATCCAAGGGTATTTTCTAATAGTTTTCCTTATCACGCTCTTTGGATCCATTTTAAGCACTAGTATAACCTTCTGCACTTGCTGTTCTCATCTCTTCACCCTGTTCATGCATAATATTTCATTCCGGTTTAATAGATGCAAAATAAGATCTGCACTTCTTTTCATTATTGATCTCAAACTTTAACTGAAATAAAAATAAAAAGACTCAACTCAAAATAAAGCTCACTAAGTCTCATATCATTCAGTAAAGAATAAACATATTTACCTATACGTCTCCGTAGTCACAAAATTGGTAGTAAAGTAAAGCAATAATATAAAATAAGGCTCGATCATTTAAGCAATATTTGGTAATAAAATGACGGCAGTTCTAATACGACACCACAATATTATAATCATTTAGTATTGAAACGCCCAAAACCAAAATGAGTCATTACAAAAATATGTATCAAAGAAATAACTTACCTTGCGTTTAGTATTAAAACTGCAGATTACAGTTTCCGCCCTTTACGGAGCAACCGCACTACGTCCAGCGTTTAGCACTGTTGACGCAACTTTGAATGAGATCCTTCAATACAGAGGGATGCGCGGTAACCGCGTGATTTTAAAGAGACGGAAATAGCACGTTTGTCCTTTTCTGGACTAAAATAATCTATTTATTTATAATAAACTGATAGAATACATGTTTATAAGTAATTCCATATACAAAAGTCATTTTCTTAAAATTTTGAGTTATGCCACTTCAATTCTAAAGGTGCGTTATGTTAAACACGTAATTTAAACTTTTTCTAAAAAAAAGCAATGTAAAACGCATTACTAATCAGCTGACGGGCGGTTATTGAACTCCAGCGCACTGCCCCGGCCGAACAGCTTTGACGTCACAGTGCGGGCGAATGCAATGTATGAAAGAGAGGACTATCTTTATCTCTTTCACCGGGCATGTGATAAGTGTGAACAGAGGTGTCAACTCTCTGGAGTTTTGAATTGTGTGTATAAAGAAGATTCTTTCGAAGAATCTTCGGTAACATTTTATTGAATTAAATACTAAGTCGCGAGTAACATTTGACGTAATTTTGAACCAAGTAGAAAATAATTTGTCATTGAAAGCTAATGCGTAGGCACAATTCAAAATGTCGCCCATCCTAATTGCCGTACGTACGTACCTAACCTACCACTGAATGTGTTCGCTCGTGCCGTGTCATTGACCGCGAGAGTTGTCCGCTTTTCATTGCGTGTTAATGAAATATCACATCTTTAAAAACACATTTGCGGAGAAAATTTTTATTTGTATTCATTTAAGTTTAGGTAGTATATTAATTACCTCCTGGCTTCGGGAGCGTTTCCCTGACACCCAGTATAATAATAAATATCCCGGGACATTCTATACACGCGGCCATCTAATCCCAAACTAACAGAGCTCGTATTATGGAAACCAAATAACTCATATACTACATACACAACTTTTTTTTTTCTAAATCCATATTAATATAGATATTTACACCCAGACAGAGAACAAACAGGCATGTTCATGCACACAAATGTTTGTCCTGGGCGGGAATCGAATCCGCGACCTTCGGCTCGGCAGTCAGAGTGGCTAACCACCAAGCCAACTGGCCTGTCTAATGTCTGTCTATTGTGTTCGATTTTAAAATAAAATACCGTTTTCAGTAACCAAAATGTCTGGTCATAAAAAGAGAGCGTATTACAAGGTAGTTCATTATACATATTAAAGATAAAATGTATGGAAATAGCTGCTGTCTCCACAGTGCACCCCTAATTTGCTTGTTTAGGTTGTAAGTAACAATTATTACTTTCAATTTTGCAGTCTTGTTATTTCTTTTTTGTTTTTTAATGTTACCTATATTAAGTATTTTGTAAATGTTAAATATTAAAACATATAAAATTGAGATGATAGAATACCCCAAAAGTCAGAATAGATAAAATGTAATATATATAAAAGAATATAATCTTGCTGAGATCTTTGCCGGTTCCTCTCAGTTGAAATTTGACCTCCGAACCGGTAGTAGCTTCAGTAACTTTTAATTTGACCTTCATAAGTGGTTTTGGTTCTTGATGATGACTTTGAATACATGATTAGCTTATACAAAATCTTGCATAAAATATAATAAATGATATACGAGTAGCTACGATTTGGAATGAATCATAATTTTTGGATTTCTTGTTGAAAATATAAAAAAATAACTTAGTCCATTAAGAATTAAAACCTCCCCCGCTCTGGATACATTCGAAAGTCAAAAATTATGAGCAAAAAGCCAAACGAGAAGCCATTGAAGTCCAAATAAGCTTTAAGCTTGTCAATCAATATTTTTTTCGATACATTTTTTTTAGTACCATTATTTAACCATGTATTTATCTCCTCGAACCATATTTAGCGTGTCGAGAAACTTTGGCCCATCGGGTTACAGTGTTAGGCATTACGAGATTCCAGCACATTTGCAGGATATAGCTACAGCTAAGGACCCGAGTTTCTACAGGATGGTGGAGTATTTCTATCATAAGGCCGTTAAGGTCGTGGAGCCGGCCTTGCTTGAGTATCTGAAGAAACACACGCACATGTCGGAGAAGAAAAGGAAGTATAGGGTTGCTGGAATTCTGAAGGTGGAATGATTTTTTAGTTACATATCCTTGTTGTTCACATATGTAATACAGTCATAACCATAAATATCTAACCATGGAGACTTCGCAAATAATATCTGACACCCTTCACATAATTCAACAGCACTGTGACTACTTACAGCGGTAGAGTTATTGTAATCGTTGAGCCGTCTTAAAATTAAAGTAGAAATGAACCAATCGTGAAATCAGATATGATTGTAGAACTCTCCGTCCTGACATATTTATTTATACCCATGAATATACTTGACATTTCTATTGACAAAAACAGAAATAATTAGTCTGTTTCCAGGTGATGGGGTCTTGCAACAGCTCCCTGCAGTTCGAGTTTCCACTGCAACGCAAGAGCGGCGAGTACGAAATCGTACATGGCTACAGATCCCAACACAGCGTTCATCGCTTGCCTTGTAAAGGAGGTACTAAGTATATCTACGTACATTCCTAACAGAAATGGACGACCTGAGCATGAACATCTATCGTAACCTTGTCGTCATCGTATCGAGTGCGCCAAAAACCTTTGCAACGCTACCCTTGCGATAATGTTCGTGCTTAGGCCTTGAAAAGGTGAATTTCAATATTATATGAGTGCACACCGTCACGCATAGGACCACCTATCAATAGAATAAGTTACTTTTACAAATTTCTAATAACTCTTCTTAGTTTAGGCGATGATATCTTGGTCGGTAGTGACGTCGAATCCCGTGACGATAGTCTTGTGTGCGCATCTTACAATGAGCTTAGCTTTCACATTAGTCCCTTAAAAATAAATCATTTGCTCTTGGCAAAACGAATTGCCCATTGAATATGATTGTTCCAGGAATAAGGTTTTCGAATGAAGTTAATTTAGAAGAAGTGAAGGCACTAGCAGCCTTGATGACTTATAAATGCGCTTGCTCCAGCATACCCTTCGGTGGCTCCAAGGGAGGTGAGAAAATCTTGATTTTAATACATTGCATGAAAAGAAACGGCTATATGTGTGTGAGCAAGATAACAATATACCTCAGTACGCGCAAACAGCGCTATAAAGATATAAAGATCTGTTAGAGACTGAAAATTCTGGGTGTTATTCCCAGATCTGGCAAGACATGGACAAGATATGATACAATTGTCATTTCTTTATCTTTCTTCCCTAGATAATAGTAATGTATCCCGGGATTGATAATGCTCCTAGAGATGGCTACAACACTCTCAAGTAATGGTGGAACTTAAAATATTTTCGGTACAGAGTCTTAGTTCTGAAACCTCTACCTACCTCTTAATGGATAAATCGGCGTGTAAATATGTTTTTCATCCCCCATCTCGGAAAGAGTATTTTTGAATCCTTCGCTTCCTCGGTCATCCAAATTGAGCACGAGGTTAAAAAAAAATTGCACTCTTGTATAACAAATAACTATTATTCAAGACCGTGAAGGGTATACAATGTTGTTACATTCTATTAACCCTTGGTTGGCTGTAGAAAAATTAAAGTTTTAACCGTTTGGATTTATTATAATCAATTAAAACAATCATGTGGTATCAATACAGGTGTAGCAATCAATCCGAAGTGTTATACAGTGGCGGAGCTACAGAGGATCACGCGGCGGTACACCTTGGAGTTGGCCAAGAAGAACTATATTGGTAACTTAGTTGAATTCATAAACATGGTGATAAAATATGTGGAACAGCCTGAGGTCTGTTACCAGTTTCATCTTTGTCATAAGAGCACGTGAGGGGCCCCGAAGTACCGAACCCCAGCCAATTGTTTTGCAGAACTTTTCTTCAATTTATCAAAGACTTCGTGACAACCATACCTACAATATAACAACTATTTATGTGACTAAACAAAGGTATATTCTGTTTTCTAAATGGGCCCCTCGTCATATTTGAAGATAAATTAGTCTGTATTAAATAAAATCCCTATTCTTACTATCCTGTGACGTTCTTTACACATGGCCATTTGCTCCCAAACTAAGCTGAGCAAATACTATGGAATTCAGATAACTGATATACTACGCAACTAAACAATTTATTTTTCTTGACACTTCTACACATAAATAAAATACACCCAGACACAGAAAAAGTGGTGTGGCAGTCAGGCTCTAACCACCAAGTCAACTGGCCGGTCTTGATAATTTAATTTGTGTGTAGGCGCCGGCATCGACGTACCGGCCCCCGACGTGAACACATCTGGCAGAGAAATGTCCTGGATAGTCGACACTTACATCAAGACCATAGGTATGGGCTTACTTTATATATCACATATATAAATTTTTAATTTATATACAGTTATATACATATGACTGGTCAAAAGAGGGAAGTACAAGGTGCAACTGCAATGTTTTTTTATACTCGGAATTTAGTTAACAATCTGCACGTGCGCGCTGTGCTCTAAAAGTGGCTGAAACAGTAACCTTTCCTAGTTTTATTAAATAAAATACCTTAGTTGACCTACAAATATCCTGGGTCATGATCCCTAATTAAGCAGAGCTACTGCTTGTACTATGGCAACCAGATAACTGATATAGTATATCAGTTCGGTATTATCAGTCGGGTACATATATCTACTAGGTACATATTTTTAAATACAAATCTTGTATAAATATTAACATCCAGGCACGGAACACACATACATTGGTTCATGCACAAATGTTTGTACTGGGTGGGGTTTCACCAGCAGTAGGTTGTCTAGTGTTGACTGTAGTGTTCTGGGCTCAGGACACGCGGACCTGAACGCGGCGGCGTGCGTGACCGGCAAGCCCATCAACGGCGGCGGCATCCACGGCCGCACCGAGGCCACCGGCCGCGGCGTCTACATCACCATCCGCCACTTCATACACGACGAGGAGTGGATGCGGCTCATTGGCGTCCAACCCGGATTTAAGGTATTTTTAAACGACACCAGTAAAGCCCACGAGACAGTACAAGAATGCTTCAAACTAAAAACTGATCTAAATAATTATTCATAGTTCTGCCCATCATGTACCGCTCTGTGTAATGAGGAAATACTGAGACCACTCCCTCTTCAGAGATAATGGGCGTGAAGCTATGTGATTTTCAAGATAATTCTGATTTTTAAGTAATTTACGCAACTAAAGCTCTTATTGCTGAGTTCGTCCGGGAAGTACCTACCACGTGTATTACTGTGATTTAGTTAGAGGTAAAGAGGCCGGTGAAATAACAGACACATGAGACTACTTCATGGCATTTCTTGAGTAGTAGAGCTCTTAGTGCAGAGTTTGTCCGGGGAAATAGGTACTAGCCGTAAAGCAGTAGTGTACTTGTATAACTGTGTTTTAGAAAGGTAAGGGGGCCGGTGAAATTACAGGCACATGAGACTTAAGAACGTCACGTCTCAGAGTCGACAACCCATTGGCGATACACCTAGTGTTGCAAATGTCCATAAGTGGCGGTGACCACTTACCATCAGGTGGACCGTCTGCTTGTACGTCGGCCCAAGTTGCATTAAAAAAAATATAATAATTATAACAGCGGTAACTTACCAGGCTGTTTTTGGCTCAGTACCAACAACCAACTTTGTCTACGTTTAAAAATCAGGTTTGTAGAATAAACCCCTACTGTACCTTTTGATTAAATGTTCACACAGGACAAGACGGCTATAATCCAGGGGTTCGGCAACGTGGGCAGCTATGCGGCCATAGACTTGGAGAAGGAGGGCGTCCGAATCATCGGCGTGTGCGAGTACGACTGCAACCTGCAGAACCCAGACGGTATCAAGTCAGAGGTAACTGAACCGTATGTATTACAGGTTGAGGTAGAAAATCCAGCTAGTATTATGGATGCGAAATTTTGTGAGGATGGATGTTGGTTATTCATTTAGGCAAAAGCTACTTAGCATATTTGGATGAAACTCGGCACTTAGATAGTTAATAGCCTGGATTAAGATATAGGGTCATTTTTATCCCGGGAAAATGCAACGTTTAAGGGAACGGGGGGAAAAGCTAAGAGAATCATATGTCCGAGATGCAGAGGTAGAAAATGTATTAATATTATGTTGACTTTTCCAGCTCGCTGAACGTTATGTAATTGTTTAAATTTTCCATAGGAACTACAACTGTACAAGATGAAAAACAAGGGTAGCGTGAAAGGGTTCCCGGGGGCGAAGGAAGTGGGGCCGGAGCTTCTGTTCGAGAAGTGCGACATACTGGTCGTCGCCGCCATGGAGAAAGTATTGAATTCGGATAACGCGAACAAGTTGAATTGCAAGGTAATTTTACTTTGTAGATCTTTTAGGAAACCGCAGAGCTGTCTAGTCTTATCTTGGCTTTACATAATATTATCCTTTACGTAGATAATTTCCGGAACCAACGCACTTATTAAAAAAATCTTTTAGTGATAGAAAACCACTTTTCCTGAGTGATATGATATTGGCTATTTTATAATCCGGGGATAAAGAGGATCCCTCGGAACGCGGGTGAAACTGCGGGACGATAGTACCTTTCTATCCAAACAACGTTCTTATCATTCACTTATGGAGTGTAGAAGTAAAGGAGGACCATCTCAGTATACTAAAAAGTGTCCCTTGAAAGGGAACAAATTAAGGTGGCGCTGCTGTAGCAAGTGGAAGAATTTAAAATAGAGCGCCACAAATTATTAGATTAGGATAGAAAATTAATCAAAAAGGAAAGAAACATTTCCGTTTTGTTACAGTGCATTTTTTTATAATTATTATGGTATTGAGTATGGAATAAAATTATACAGTGATTTTAAGTACCCCAAATAATTGTAAATAGGAAATAGAAAATCGTTTTAAACAATTACCGGAAACCAACCCAGCACACTTCACTCTGTTCATATCATTTACACTTGCTACACTAGCGCTATTACGGTGAGAATTCGAAACCTAATTTGCTGTTTACAAGGGGACACTTTTTCGACTCATCCCCCATACAAGATGGTCCTCCTTTACTTCTACACTCCATACATTCACTAAAGAAAAGAACTGTCAATTTTCAAACAGTGTAGAACCACATTACTAGTTACTGCGTAGAACTAAGGCCGAAGAGTGATTTAATTGAACACTTTCAATATTTTCTGAACACGACAACCCTTTAAGTGAGATCATTGTATCCCTAAGGGGTCACTAAAAAGAAATGAAGAAATAAATCTTTAGGATTTAGCCTGCGAGAGAATGAGTAATACAAGTAATATAGTGTGTTATTTGTTGAAATTAAAAACATTGAGACTAAATATTACAATGTTAAATAACTTTTAGACTATTATTAATAGATCCTACTAATATTATAAATGCGAAAGTTGGTGAGCCAAAATGTTTAGGTAAGTACTTCTCGGGAACGAGGGTGAAACAGCTAGGAAACCCTATAATTTTACCACTCCTGATACTGCATTCGTCTCATTCTCTCGCAGGTTAGTTTTAGGAAGTTGCACTTCTACCCCGTGCGAACCACACATGCGTTTTGTGTCCCGGCAGATAATAGGCGAGGGCGCGAACGGGCCGACGACGCCGGCGGCCGACGAGGCGCTGCGGGCGCGCGGCGTGCTGGTGCTGCCCGACCTGCTCGCCAACGCGGGCGGCGTCACCGTCTCCTACTTCGAGTACCTCAAGAACATCAACCACGTCTCCTTCGGGAAGCTCACCATCAAGTTCTGGCGGGACTCCAACACGGCGTTGCTCGGTATTGCATCATTTCTTTCTTGGAGATCTTTTTTCTTTATTATATAGGTAAGTGAGGTACGATCAAAACTATATTTGTTCACCATTAAAACAGTATGGCAAAAGCGAGTTGATCTGGACTAAAATTTAGTTAAAGATTCTCTATAACTTATTATTCCCCGTGGTTTCACCCGCGTTCCCCGGGGATGTAACATTTTCCCGGGATAAAAAGGAGGCTATGTGCTATTCCAGACTATAATATCTATATAATATATGAACTGTTTACGCTGCACACGAAGCGAAGCCCTCAAAAGAAAAAAAAACCCCGATTTTGAAACATATTTCATTGGTGCTCGGATCCTATTGGTCTTAGCGTAATTATATATAGCCTTTCTCGATAAAGGCACTATCCGACACTGAAATAATTTTTCAAATCGAACCAGCGGTTCCTGAGATTAGCGCGTTCAAACAAACAAACCCTTCAGCTTTATAATATTAGCATAGATAATATAATGATGATATTTAGGTTGTGAATGGTATAAATTGTTTTATGCACGGTACTCAAGGCTGTAACTGACATATCTTCTGCTCTAGAAACACGAACTAAATAAAAATTCGCGATGAAAAGATCCCCTAAAATCAACAACTACCCAATTTTTTCTTACAGGATATTTCGCATCCAATTTTTTTAATATGACTTATTTCATCCCTCAAAGTATCACATTGTCCTATTCAGATTCCGTGGAGAAATCTCTAAAGGCATGCAACGTGGACGCGAAGATCAAGCCGACAGATCTGTTCCAGTCCATGATGTCCGGCACCAGCGAGAAGCTGATCGTTACCTCCGGCTTAGAGCACTCCATGAACAACGCTTGCCTCGTTAGTTCCATAATCTAGAATTCCTAATTCTAAAAGCTCAATTTATTACTTCTATTTTACAAGTACTACTGAAGCAATACTAGACTTGTATTAGTGTTTTCGTTAGAAAGGTAAGGGAAATTACACATGCAACGCTTTGCCCCTGTTGTTACAAACGTCCATAGGTGATACCATCCGGTGAACCGTCTGGCTGTTTGTCGGTATACGTTGTCCCGTTGTTAATTCGTACATTGATCCTTTCTTCGCCACCTACTATAAACGGCAATAAAACTGACTATGACTTCCGAAATGGTGGTAGCTTCAGTAGAATTGACCCAGATAATTGCCCTTTTTTGAATTCTTAATTTTAAAGACCATTGTGCCATATTCTCACGAAATCAAAGTAGACGCTGATTTTCACAAAATTTATTTAAAATTCTAGAGAATTACACATAACATGGAAATTAATATGTATAGTTTTAAACTCAATAGATATAATTAAAATTATTAAAAAAAATGTTTCAGAACGTAAAAGCAGCCGCCAAGGCTCACAACCTAGGTTTAGACTTACGCACGGCCGCCTACATCACCGCCGTAGAGAAGATATTCACCACCTACGACGAGCAAGGGCTCGCCATCTGAACAGTCTACTTCAAACAAATTTGAATGGATTCAAGGATGTGCATTCAAGTTTTTTATAACCAGACTAATAAGGGGGAAAAGCCAATAATTGTTCTTTCATTTCAAAGTATAACGTGGTTTTCATAAACTTTTTTTTATACCTAGAGGGCGATTTACAAAATAGTTTACTGCTTTACTGTCAATTCAAAGGCAACTAAATCAAGCTATGTGTTTTTGTGCAAGTTTGTTTCAATCTAGGGATTTTGGATCAAATATTCTGAATTTCGTGTATAACATCTAGAATTTATATTGATATTTTTTTTACAGAAGTTTATAATATAGTGTTTTTACAACCTATTTGTTTATTTATATATTTTATTTATTTATATTTTAAAGGGCGTCAAATAAAATGCTTTCATGAAAATAATATATTGCATTTTATTTCAGAAGTATAGGTAACTAACTCTTTTTTGTTAACAAACGTAGCTTTCCTCGGCAAACTTTTGCTAATGGTTTTGATGTAATTTAAGCTGGATTACCTTCCTTTTCTGTTTACAGTAATTTTGCTGCGGTAAGTAATTGAGTGACGAAGTGTGACATTATCAATGATAATTTTGTAAGGCTTATGTGCTCATCAATTTCAATTACATTGTACGGTGGTACAGAACCCTTCGTCTGCGATTCCGACTTCCCTTGGACGCTTTTTACATATAATTTTAGACCATTGCGATAATTGACTGTAGTGACCTATATGTATACATAAAATAATAATAATTTTAATAGTCCATAGTATATTTTATTTGAATGTATTACTTTTTATTCTTTAGTTTTAAAATTGGTAATAAAGTTCCATAAACTCACCCAAAGTCATAGACTAAAATATTTACAAAATGGGATCATCGTGAACCAATTCACGCAATATTCTTTTATAACAAATATACAAGTTAATATATTAATAATATTTATTTCAATCTCTCACGTCCTCGCTTTCTCCCTGTTCTGTTTGAACCACACGACGGTATCTTGAATAGCCTTCTCGAAGGGTGTAAACTGGAATTCTTTGTATAGCGATCTGAGTTTTCTGTTTGATGCAGTCTTTTTGTACTGGCCGTCTGCTTTGCTGGTGTCGTATACGATCTCTCCCTCGTATTTGTGAGCTTTCTTTATCATTTCTGCTACGTGACTGATCGTCACTTCGTCTTCTTCATCGACTAGAATCAAAAGGTTTCATGGAATAAGTAAAATTAGACTTAAACGATAGTACGCTAGGGTAAATTTCTTAGATACATATATTTATTTTTATTAATTAGGCTTTTAGATGCTCTTGTAAATCGTATTTTAAAATGTTACAAATAAAAAATAAATCAAATAGGATTTCAGAATAAGTCACAAATTCGTAACTAAGGTTACAGTAAAATAGCTCTTATTACCTGACAATATAATAGGTTCCACACTATCGTAGCTCCTGAGCACCCATATGAAGAGTTTGGCCAGATCCAACGAATAGATGAACTGTCGGAGAGGCTTCCCGCTGCCCATCACACTGAATGTGGGTTCACCTGGTCATAATATGTTAACTTTACAATATATCCCTTAAGTACTGGATGTAAAGTCATAACTATCTCGTATGTAACTTGTTATCACATGCTGTTATGAAATATATCGACAATAGTTATTAAAGGGAACAAAAGGAAATTAAATTAAGCACAAAGTAAGTATATATTTTTATACAAAGACAAATGACAACTAGGCCATAAAACACAATATCACCTTTCTGCATAGCGTCGTCCATCCTCCTGATGAGCGCGGGCACCACGTGGCCGGCCTGCACGCTGAAGTTGTCGTGCGGCCCGAACACGTTGCACGGCACCACCGACGTGTACGAGCAGCCGTGCATCTCGCGGTACCCTCTACAACAACACCGCGGCTCTTTGTCATCACTTGCCTACCCTGTCCATTATCCCTACCTAGGGTACCCACAGACACTGCGTCTATGGCAAATAAATATCCTATCTTACTCATATTATAAAATGTGAAAGTTAGTAAGGATTGTAAGGTACCAAACAGATTAGGATGAATCTTGGCACATAGATAAAACATGCCCAGGACAACCTCTGCACTAAGAGCTCTTCTACTTCTTACTGTTAAATTACCTGTTTAATACATCTATCATTCTCTTGGCATAGCTGTAACCGAAGTTTGAGTCGTGGGGTGGCCCATTGTGTACCTGCAAATTGTAAAAAATCAATACAAGGCTATAAAGTGTCTGTAAATATCTATAAAGGATTGGATCTTATTAAGGGAAGAAATTAGATAACTATATCAGTTATATTTATAGATATGATACAAGCACTGCTTATTTAGCAGAATGTCCCTCATGAATGAGAATGTTACTCACCATTGTCTCATCTATAGGATAAGTAGTTTTATCAGGAAATATACATGTGGATAAACAAGAGACAACCTTCTTCACATTATTTTTGTAGCTCACTTGAAGTACATTCTCATTTATTGCCATATTCTCTCTCTGCAAAAAAGTATAACAATCAGTCAGCACATTATGCAATATAAACTTAGTTTCCCTCACACCTTAATCTTGGAGAGCAGACCTTTCACGTAATTGTGTAGTTACCGAAAAAGACAGCATAGAGGTTGCAAAGAATAATTGATTAGCTACTGTCATTTATTATACAAAATACCCTAGGAGCTTGATTATAAGCTCAATGTCCTATCAGTGAAAGATCCATTTTGAAAGCTAAGAGTGTTATAAAAAAACAACCCTATAATGTATTGATAAGGTTTATCATATTATTAACCAATGGTTCCATGGATATGATTTTTCTATGACTTTCATAGCTGTCAAAATGGACTTTTTCAGACATGTATCTCCTTCCTCCATAGTTTTAGATCTCAAAAACTCTGATTACAATTTAAAATTGCTTACACTATAGGATAATAAAATTTTATTATTATTTCAAAATTACTAATGTGGCCAGCCTGATAAAACCTGCATGTCTGATGGTAAACAGTAATTGCCCTCTACATATATATTTCTGTATTTGTTTTATGGCTTAGGAATATTAGCTCACTTAGCAAAAAGGGTAATAGGTATGTATGTACATACAAAAAAGTCCAGATTATGTGCCATGTTATGGAATAGGCCTCCAACCATTGCTGCCAAGTGTATCACATGAGTGGGTCGGTGTCTCTCAAACAAGGCCTCTGTTTGTGCCTTATCCCTGGAAATTATAAAAGTAACTGCTTATTACTCAACATCTGAGAGATATCATCCTTTCTCATATTTAGCTACTACCTTTTTAAGATGCAATAATACACTAGAGACAAATAGTGTAGTGTTTGTTAATAAGATAGATATTGCAATTGGGAGCCTATGCCTTATGTTGTGTTTTGTCAGAGAGAAACTTTTTTATTCAAAATGAACCATTGTTCTTGTGACTAATATAAACCAATATAAAACACTAATGGAGCTTAAAATAATGTAGCAAATCTTCTCATTGACCACAATCTCACTGTGATAAGAGATGATGTGGCTGAAGATGGTAATCAAAGTTAAATTACAAATCTATTACCTCAAGTCACCATCTTTAGAACCACAAAATATCCAGGTTTCTTTCTTAGAATATTCGGTATCTTGGCGTTTCTCTTCTTCTACTACCGCTTTGATGGCTTGACCAACAAGCCCCGATCCCCCAGTCACCAGTATAACACGGTTTTCAATTGTATCAGCACTCATCTGAAAATGTTTTTATTTTAACTGCGAAAACTTTTGACACGTAGGGAAGTTATATGTTAACCCAACTAAGGACAAACTATACATCATTTTTGAATTATTAACCTTATTTGTTTGTATATATTGATTATGTGGCCACTTTGATTCTGTGTATACTTTTTGGCAAATGAAAGACAACGACAACTCAATAGGTACCTATTCACTCACTGGATTGAGTGAATTTGAAAGTCTGTCCGTCAGTCATTTAACATAAGTCACAATTGACAGCTAGCAGCCAGCTGACTATTCTGAACAGACGGAAACGAATAAACGATGATGGAAATAATCGATTATTCATAATTCAATGATTATATCCTAGCTTTCCCCCGCGGTTTCAACCGCGTCCCCGAAGAATCATTTGTCTATTCATGAAACCGCATCTAAATCCGTTGCGTAGTTTAAAAGATCTAAGCGTACAAACGGCGGAAGCGACTTTGTTTAATATTATGTAAGGATGGTTCAAGCCTGATCAATCCCTGCCAAAAGCCTGTTCCATCTCTCACACCTCACAGTCCCCGGTTAAATATAGATACAAAAAAAATATTTATAAGGTATTAAAAAAAAATTATATATTTCATTTATATTTGGGGATAGAATTTGCTTTTGTAAAGGAGTGTGCCGCTCTTAGTCTCGCGCCTCCCCACAAATCTGCCCGGTATGAGTAGCTCTGCCGGTATAGCCTTGAAGATCGTTGAAGGACGCGAGCCCCCCCCCACCAAGGCTAGGTGGCGACACCGCCACGGTTAATGCATACCCACTGCCGAGGGCACAGCGATGAGTTATGTCCGATTCGCACGGACTAAAACCCCCTCTTTATTTTACTCAATTTTTGTAAGTGCATAATTTGTATCAATGTTAGTCACGGTCGCTTTAAGACCTTTACTTGCGACGGCCGGTAGGCGGCGCGCTCGTGAGAGTATAAATGTTCTATGCTCGTCGAATGTTGGATCTCTATCGTCTTCTCTAAATTGTGAGGAGGACTGCGAGGAGGCCGATCGCTTTAGATGCGTTATATACACTTCAATAGAAAACCACAAACTAAAGCATGGTTTGTGGTTTTCACTTTCATTTTAATAGAAATAAGTCGGTTATTTTTTATTTCTTTTTACACACGCTATACCACCCAAATTTTGACAATGATGGTTGATAAATTGTAAGTATATTTGTCACTAGCTAACTTTCATGCTTACTTACGTGCCGCGCACTCCCAAACAATAAATTAGGTTAGGTAGTTTACGAGTGACGTACTATGAAAATATTTTTCTCGGCACGTTTATTTATAAGCAACGTTTGACGCGGTGAGTTATGGATAGGTGACCGTTCGAGGCATTTGATAGACAGCGCCATCTACAATATTTGTTTTGGCAACTATTGACCTGTCTGTGACACAGATGACAGACCTTCCTGTATTACTACCTGAAGCACTACATTGATAGAAAAATGGCGTGCCTAAATAATGCACATGTTAACTCACACAAACATAAAACATTAACTTATTTAAAACCACAAAATATCGTTTATTACTTCGTATTTTAAGCTGATATGCAAGATGCCTGACTAAATATTCATAATACTATGGAGTGTAGAAGTAAATGAGGACCATCTCAGTGTACTAAAAAGTGACCCTTGAAAGGGAACAAATTAAGGTGGCGCTGCTGTAGCAAGTGGAAGAATTTTAAATAGAGCGCCGCAAATTATTAGAGTAGTATTGAGAATTAATAAAAAAGGAAAGAAACATTTCCGTTTTGTTACAGCGTATTTTTAATAATTATTATAATATATAGACAAACATGAGTATAGAATAAAATTATATAGTGATTTTAAGTACCCCAATTACGTGTAAATAGGAAATAGAAAATTGTTTTAAAGAATTACCGGAAACCAACCCAGCACACTTCACTCTGTTCATATCATTTCCACTTGCTGTTTACAAGTGGACACTTTTTCGACTAATCCCCCATACAAGATGGTCCTCCTTTACTTCTACACTCCAATAATAATAACCCTATAAAACTACTACAGATTATAAAAAACCCTTGTATGTTAAATAAAAATGTATGTATGCTGGTAATACGCGAACACGTTAAAAAAAATTACCGAGTTTATTTGCTGCTCTTCTCCGTAAAGAGCATGTTCCGAACCGGTATTAGATTCAGTCAATACATAAGCGCTTGTGAAGCGAAGAATTTTTCCTTTCTTAATAATAATATTTGTATTATATTTAATTTCATATGCACAGTTACCATGATACAAAAGTAAATAATACCATATAATAAACACTTTGCAAGCGCCTGCAATTGATTAATATCAGCCGGTAGAGCATTGTTGTCTTTGATTACCCACTCCCCGTCTTCATATTCATAAGTATAAGCAATATATAAGCGACTAGATCCTTTTCTTATTTTTAGCCAGTGTCAAGTTATTGGATTGTAATTGCATGTTTCGATATTTACTGAACAAAAAGTAAACGAATCCGAAAATTATTGCATTACTTTTGTTTTTTTGACGCAGTAATGTCTTATAAATCGATGAACACGGGCTGCATGCACGAAAATATGTCACGTTCCGCCTGCGGGTGCAAGTGAACAAGCATGGAACAATCGATAAAGAGACAGGAAACGAAGAATTTTACGAGTGTAAATAATAGTTAGTTTATAAAAAAATATATATATTATTCTTTGTATTATACAAAATAAATAATGATAATAATTCAATTTATTAAGTAAAGTTGTACGTTTGTACGTTAAGTATTCAGTACAAGTTCCGTATGCAATTTTACATCAATTTCTTTATGATGTTCACGTAAAACTATCGTCCGTAAATCGACTTTTCAGACAAAATTTTTTTTTAGTTTATTTAATGGATTCGGCAGAAATAGAATATTTACAGTTTCGTACGCGTGATAATTTAAAATTAAGGATTTTGCTGAAATAATACGTAGATGAACGTACAACATGAACATATAAGCTACGTTCCAGTTACCTGTGGAACCTCCATTAAAATTTGTCAAGGAGTTTCGGAGATTCACGTGTTCAAACAGACAAACTAGCAATGTTTTCAAATATTGTCTTTTCTGATCTGTTACATTTTCAAAATCAACCGCAATCTGTTTATTTGCGGAGATTTTGATTGTATCTGTACAATCATGATAGTCTTACTGTTTAATTATTATTTACTTACAAATATGTCAACACTGGATTAATTATAATGATTAAGTTAGATAAATCGGTTGTGGCTTATGTGTGGGTTGCTAGGGTAAGCATACAAGCACCGGCGCAGATTTTGTGAAAAATTTAGTTTCTCCATCGAGCCTATTTGTGAAAAGTTATCCGTGCTGTATTAGGAATCGATATTCAGGCGCGGGTTATTAAATTTTTTGACAGAGAATTCCAAATTCAAATAGGTTGATGACTCACTTAATGCATTTGCAGCACTGTTAAAAATAAAACAGTTTTGTCTATGTTAGAATTCTGGTAGGTGATTGGCCACTTGATTCTGTGTGAACATTCGTTCTCGCTCCGAAAACGCCAAATACGCTTTCAAACCAAAATGGAGGATTTGTCGGTCGAGGTGTACGGTGAAAATGGTGCTTATTATAAGGTTTGTAAATTGTGAAGTACGTTATGATTCCATTCAATAAACATTATTTTGATTAGTGAAATGTTTTTACAGTTATTTTCATCCATCAGTACGGAGTTTGATATTATACTTACAAAAATATTTTTCCGGGAAGATCATCACGGCTGGAATGGACGCCATGTCCGTCTGACAGGGCGTGATTTTTCCATGTGTTGTAATAATTGTGTCGCTTTCAGTATTTTTAGCAACGATTGCGGAATAAAGAAATCGGGCCGGCATGTGCCATATTTTTACATTTGCGCATTTTTACGTATATGACCTAGATAACTTATTTCTAGCGCATTACCAAGTTGGTGTCAATTCAGAATGTTCTTAAAATCTTTTTATTTTTAGGCCATTGTCACCGACGTGCTCGACAACGAGGTTCTCGTAGCCTTTGAAAATGAGTAAGTCCTATATTTTGGTGTTAAAAATGATTATTTTTGTGCCGTGCAGTATATTTATTTACATGTATAATTGATCATTTTAGCTGGCAACCGGAGTCGAAGTTTCCGTTTTCTCAAGTATTCCTACCACCTAAAGACACTGGAAAACACACAGAGTTTGTGGAGAACCAGGAGGTGGAAGTATATGCGAGATCCAATGAGAAAGAAGCATGTGGGTGGTGGACAGCAAATATCAAGGTATTAAATTACACATATCATATAACATAATAAACTTGCTGGATCATCTGGGGGAGCCCCTTAAGTGAAGAATAATACTTGTTTTTATTTTTACTTTGTGTTTATATACCCATCATTGGTATTGTTTGGTCCTCTATCTGGATGGAAAACCTGTATTGAGTGACCCTTCTTGCTTATTGATTCAAGCCAGGTGCTACTTAGCATAATGCTGTTGCTAAGAAATGCCTGTTAGATACAGTTTGGCACAGCTGCCCCAAATAAGATGTTTGAATATTATTAAAATATGTGTTTTATCCTTTGTTCTTGACTGAGTCCATTGATATTGTTAGCATCGCATTTTAAAAATGTGGTTGGAGAAACTGGTAATACAAAATTGATTTGTTTTATTTTGTGTTAAATAAGATAAACATTTTTTCCCAAAATTGTTTAGCAAATAAATAATATCATCAAAGTACTGAGATTAATTGGTTACTTGCAATTTCCCATTTGGATAGTCTAAAAAAGCCGCAAAATTAAATTTTCAAATATTATCATATCCATTACCATAAAAATAAAAAAACAAAAGATTGTCAATAAAAAATAACCACCTGATAGTGATGTTAACCGCATAGATAGTCCCCAATGTATGCAATGATACCTTTGCTATATTATAATAAAGGATTATGAATTACAGATGATGAGAGGTGATTTCCTGGTGATAGAGTATCTAGAGTGGGATAACTGTTACACGGAAATAGTGCCAAAGGATCGACTCAGAGTGAAGACACCTAAGACCCCCATTGACAAAACTACCTTTAACAAGTTTGAAATCACTGTACCCGATGATCTGAAAGACTAGTGAGTGACTTTTCATTAGTTAATATAATTATCTTTAACATATTAAGTGTCCATGCACTATATATAGTGCAATTTTGATTTAGCTTTGAAATCCATGCGCTATATGTATTGCATTCATCAATGTTAACTCATACAACTTAAACAAGAACAGGTTAGCATATAATACCCATGGTCATGCCAGGGACCATAAGCAAAATAGCCTGAACAGTCCCATGTGTTAAGGGTTCAGGCACACTGACCTTCACACTAGAACAGTTTAATATGTGGGAGCATGTTAAACTCAATGGCAAGTGCAGATTCTGCTTTGTTGCCCCACATACATGGGCTTTATGCACTTAGAGGCTATTTTTTCAACAGAAGAGGACTTATTTACACAGTGCCCTTGATATCTTTACAAAAACTGTTCTTAATTCCAATTAACAGCCAGGTTGCTTTTCTGGCCATGGAAAAATCAGGCTGTTGAAGATGCTTTCTTTAAAAACCATTTGATTGATAAGTCAATCCAATAGTAGTTGAGGTCACAATATTTTTGCCCATTGTTTGAGACAGGTATTCAATATAATTAATTTAAAAGTATTGAATTGGATTGCTATCAAAACTAATATTATAAAGAGGTAAAGTTTGTAAATTTGCATTTATGAGGTAATCTCCAAAACTACTCATTTGATTGGATTAATTCTTAACTGATTGAAAGCTGCACTATTTCCTACAAATATAAGCTATGTTATAATCTCGGTATACATTTAATCCCGCGGGAACGCGGGTGAAACCGCTGGGCAGTAGCTAGTCTCATTAATATAATAAATGAGAAAGTGTATGGGTATGGTTAGCGGATTTGGATGAAACTAGGCACACAATTAAAGTATGTACGTTCTTTCGATTCCGGGAAAATATTTGATCCCATAAGAATGCGGGTGATACCGGGGCGCGTAAAATCCTTACATTCTTGAACTTCAAAATACCGAAAGCCCTGTATTAATCTAAAGAATATGTAAAACTGCTTAAACTTCTAAGCCCTTATCCATCACGTGATGTTCCCTGTATAGAAGACAGAGAGATACAGTTATACTTATAAATATAAGTGCAAAGGTGCTCTAATAAGATTTTACCATGTAATGAGCAATCAATTATGTACTTAAGCAGTGTTGATATCAGGTGACTCACTAGATTGAGCCGAGGTTATAATTAGGTACAATGAATTCTTAAATTGCATCAGAATGACAGAAGCAGTTGTGAAGTGGGAAAAAAGCAACCCTCTACAGTGCTATTGTATTTGTAGTTATTTTTACTAAAAGAATGGGTAAAAATAGCAACCCCAAACTTTTAATCTGTTTTGACTATACATTTGACGGCAAAAATCATATTGTATTTAATGTAGTTTTTAATTTTGGCGTAAGTTACAGGTAACATTTTAGAGTGGCTCATTTCTTTAGTAATTTCTAAATTATTAAAGAAAATTAAAGTAAATTTAGTAAATCATAAGGGACAGCTTTCTATAGGATTTTATCTCACAATAGTGGGGGTGAAATCGAGGGGCGGAAAGCTATTTATATATTTACTCATAATGTATTAAAAATGCCTGTCATTAAAGAATAAACGCAAGTTAGCTAGCAGTTCCATCCTTAGAATAAAATATACTACTTCCCGCGATTTAACCCACGTTCCCAGGTCTAATGTATCCAAGAATTATAATATAGCCTACGTCAATCGGAAATATTATTTAGCTGTTTTTGAGAAATTGAATAAGTAGTTTCAACATCCAAACTTTACTTCTATACAATACTAGCTATCCCTCACGGTTTCACCCGCGTTTATCGATATCATATATAGCATATCATTTGTGCAATCACATGTTCTGACTATATTCCAATTTTCATCAAGATCGGTCCAATAGTTCTATGGACATTTTATAGATTATAGACAGATTACAATTTTAACAATAGTAGTGTAATGGCGTCAGTGAGTCATACAACGAATATTTATCCCAAAAAAATCTTAAGACGAATCTACAGTCATATTGTAGTACAGATTAATGTATAAAACAAACAAACATACAGACACTTTCGCTTGTTTAATGTTACAAGTGCAGATAAGTATTAATATGATTGTTAAAAGTTGAGTTGACCTTCTATGCAGCTATTTGTACAAGTGACAAGCACAAAACAAATGAAGCATGAATGAATTTACATAAACCGATCGCACTTAAGTAATAATGTACTTATTTGATTACATTCTAGGAGCATGTTACGCTAATAATTAGAACTAGTTCAAATACATATTAAAATTCGACTTTAGAATACTTATATCACACTCTGGTGGTTTCACCCGCGTTCCCGAAGGATGTAACATTTTACCGGAGTATGAAATGAAATGAAAACGAGACCGTTGAAGTAACAAATTAATAATAGTAGTAAGATGCAGACAGTCTCAGTACCTCTTCTGGGATGATTTTTGTAGTCACTTGTAATTGTAATGTTGATATATCGTTGCCTTTTGCAATGATTAGAATTATATAAATGTATCGATACATTTTAACTTCAAAAACATTATCATCATTTTAAGTAATGCTTCACGCGGAACCCTAATTTAACACTTACGTCAGCTTGGCCATTTGACGATCAGAATTTCGCGTGCGGATTACATAATTATAGGCAATACTGCATTGCACACTGCAATACTGGCGGCTGGCACATAATACATCCCTAATTTTACTATGCACCGTAATGCAATTTTAATAGCGTGCACTTATTGGTTATTGAAGAATTTCTTGCTTTCTTTAATAACTATATAAACGCTGCGGTATTTTTTAAAAAGATCCTATAGATTTTCTGTTTGAGTCAAGTTAATATGTTTACAGGCTAAGTTACGAATATTCAAGTAAGATACTAGTGCTTTCCCCATGCACCACCCGTTTAGGGTTATGCGTTATGAGATAAAAACATCATTGCCCAACATTAGGTAGGTAGTTTACATAATTGCAAATAATAGGTAAACGTATGGATTAAAAATGATTATTTGTTTACATTTGGACTGCGAAATGCCAAATATAATCTGAATCTAAAAACTTGCTATATCATAAGTACCTATAGCTACGTATCGATCTTGTAATTTGCTAATTATGTGTAGTTAGAGTAGTAGAGCTCTTAGTGCAGAGTTCGTCCGGGGAAGTACGAAGTAGTGCAATTGTATTACTGTGTTTCGGTTAGAAAGGTAAGGGGGCCGGTGAAATTACAGGCACATGAGACTTAACAACTTCACGTCTCAGGGTCGACAACGCATTGGCAATGCCCCTAGTGTTGCAAATGTATATAGGCGGCGGTGACCACTTACCATCAGGTGGACCGTCCGCTTGTTTGTCGGCCCACGTGGTATAAAAAAAAAAAAAGTTAATAACACGTTGATTAGGGATGCTTCTATTTGTGATGTTGATGTCGAACCATATCTTGAGGATGTTTTTTTGTAATTCATTTTTAATCTTTTATCACATCTATTATTATTATTACTATTTTACACATCTATTACATCTTCTAAAGTTGAAGAGAGTGTAGAAGTTTTTATGGTCTGTTAAATAGACATTAACTTAATTTTATACGCGTTTTTAATACACACCAGTGCATAATTTCTTTTTCTTATTATTCTATTAAAATATTAGATTACGACTCGGAATATAATATCGATCTTTCACTGAGCTGTATCAAAATAATGCTTTAAATATATGTATAACCAATCCATTAACCTGGGTGGATTTGTAAGATAAATTTAAGGCCTATTTTATAAGGTTGTATTTGTTGTTAATTTTAATTAAGAACAGTTTTCTTGTAGACTTGCAATGGAATTGCGCATGTGAGGCTAAATCGTTGATTGATGAATTAGCCCTAAAATAAGTTATTTACCTAGTACATACATTATTAGAAAATTATAAGTTACTAGCTGCCCGCCACGGTTTCACCCCCATTTCCGGGATTAATAGCAGTCAATGTTTCTCTTCATACTTTACTACTGTTGAATTTTGTAATATCTGTGTGTTTTTGCTGAAATAAATATTATTATATTATACCTTAGGCTATGTGTGTGCCAAATTTAATCAAGATCGGTTCGGTCGTTTAGGTCTGACTTTCTCAAACTTACTCGCATTTAAACTATTAATGGTTAGTTGGGATTATCATAAAATTTTCAGATTTATGTAGCGCGTATGGCTGAGCTTTGGCAAAATTGTCGCGAAATCAAATCCTAAACAATATTATAAAGGAGTTTGTATTGAAATTCGGCACACATAGCCTATTGTACGGAAAGAGACATTGGCTACTTTGTATAAGATTTACGCGAGTGAAGCCGCTGGGCGGAAACTAGTCGTATTATTAATTGCGGGTGCATGGAAAACGTGATGTAAGAAACCACGTAAACTATTTTGCGTGTGACACTTTTACGATAGTAAATGAGTTATATTTCAGTTTGAAAATGAATGTATCATCTCACGTCATATTAAATTTAGGACAGTCAAATAAATTCTTTTACTTGACTTTATATATTCTCCGTACATACAGGGCGGAAACCTGATATTTCCTTAGAAAAGAGAGATATGTGAAATCTATGTATAGCTTGGCGCGTAGGCGAAAATTTGGGTAGGCAGAGCAAGAATTCAATTTTAATTTCCATCGATTCAATTTGCTAGTTCTATGTATATGATATTCGAGCTATTTTGCCAATGGATTTATTTATAGCTTCTTTAATATTGTTCCGTGCCTGTCTTCTCGTGTAAATTAACATACGAGAAATGTAATAATGTGGGGGTCATCGACCTACACAGTAAAGAATAATAATCCTGGGACATTCCTTACACACGCCCATCTGATACTAAATCAAGCAGAGCTTGTACTATGGAAACTAGATAACTAATCCTACTATACTAATATTATAAATGCAGTTGTGAGGATGGGTGTGTATTGTTCTTTCACGCAAAAATTGGCGTAAAAATTTGGATGAACCTTGGCACATAGATAGTTTATAATCTGGATTAACACACAAAAGAATTTATGAACTAGGGAATGAGGGTGATCTCGTAGGGAACGCATTTGACCATCTTCAATTACATACTTAAATTAATATTCACCCTTCAAATTAGAGAAGTAGGAATCGAACCGTGTAGTCGGGGTCTCTAACCACCGAGTCTGTATGTTAATCATGTCAGGGAAGTGTCTCAAGTGTCTGACTACCAAGCTGCAGGTCGTGGTTTCGATTCCAGGCAAACATTTGTGTGCATGAACATTTCGGTTTTTCTGTGTCTAGGTAAGTATATAATTATGTAATTAGCAAATGAAAAA
Organism: Habrosyne pyritoides; assembly: GCA_907165245.1. Taxonomy (NCBI): domain Eukaryota; kingdom Metazoa; phylum Arthropoda; class Insecta; order Lepidoptera; family Drepanidae; genus Habrosyne; species Habrosyne pyritoides. The sequence continues at coordinate 899,075 of OU015595.1, forward strand.
ATTGTATCTGTAGGATATCAGTTATCTGGTTTCCATGTACAAGCTCTGCTTAGTTAAGGATCAGTGCCGTGAGTGTGAAGATCTGTCGCACGCGTAGCGTCTCACTGTCGGCGAACAAATGTCGTATCGAGTACGCCAAAAGGCCGATTGGTATTGCTTTTTGGCGCACTCGATACATTCGTTCGTGCTCAGGCCTCCGATGGCCGTGTGGAAAGAATGTCCCAGGATTTTTTTTTGAAAATGTAAGTGACCGTATCGTTGTTGTTGTGATGCAGCGCCAAGGTGGAGAACGCGCACAAGGAGTTCCAGAAGGCGATCGGCGCCGCGCTCGTGTGGTACGTGCCCGAGCGCGGCGTGCTGTGCGTCGTGTCGCGCTGCGACTCCAGCCCCAAGCGCGCGCAGATGCTGCAGGAGATGCACTTTAGGTAACCACCCGCCCTTACCTACTGCTCACTGCTCATTGCTCATTGCTCACTCATTCGATCTAACAACTTAAATCAATACCATTGTAGTTAAATTCGAATACTAATTATATGAAGTAAACAGTCAACATTAAAATTATACACGAATATGTAAGATACCTTAAATCTGCAAGCATTAATTGAATACATATAAACTTTTTATATTATGCTGTGCAATATATTGTCATCGTATGGAAAATGTTGACTCTCTGGAACGACTTGAAACAAAATTATTAGTTCCATGTATTTAAATAAGACTTGATAATTTACAATAAATACCATACACAAGGACTCCGATTACATAAGAGAAACCGCGCCTGAATTCCTTCGGGACTTCTGCATACACGGACACAAACAAACACGCGACGAATTATTTACATATTATCGAACACTATTGTGAACTTGTCCTCGGTCTAGACTCTAGGCGTACGATTGAAATCTCTATAACACCGCTACGTGACATTGTACCGCAGCGCTTTAATTGCCACAGAGCGCACCAAACCTAACATTACAAGAATAAAATACTTGAGCAGCCTTGGTTCGTATATAGCGAAACTATCATTATGTTTCAAAGTATACTTTAAATGCTGTAGATGGTGGCTTACTTGTGATATATTAGGCATGCATATTATATTTATTCAAAACTCTATTGACAAACAATATCTTGTGTACCCTATTATGATTTTTAGTATAATATTTTATTCTAATAACGAGTTAATTTTATGGTCTGTTAGTTTGAAATACACTAATTTTTAAAGTGCAACAAAATATCAGTTAATTTTTAATTTTAAAATAGTTTGATTCTAATAGGATAGCGATGATTATCAATATCGACACCGATGTGCATCCAGCCTTAAGAATATGCGACACGCACTAGTCGCACGGAAGTGGGGAATCCCCTAACTACTAAAGTATTGTCAAGAATTCACGCCACTTTGTCTACAAAACGATTCAATTTACGCAAGTTACACAATCAGTTACGTTTAACTTTCTCCGCGTCATAAATAACTACCGATTTGTATCAAAATGTTGCTCGATCGGACGGCGCATTTGTCATGACATGTCGCCTTACACAATAATGGCCACTTTACATTATTCCAGTTAATAGAACTGATAGGCACTTGTTTACGCGATAAACTATTTATTATTTTTGAGTGAATTCTTAATCCCCCAAAAATTGGAAAAGTTTCATCCATTTCGTCTCAATGGCTTGCTGCTTATTGATAAAAATAGACCAGAATTACAAAGGACTTCCGGTATCTTGCTGGAGAAGACTGCAGAAAAGCCAATCCATTACATTGTTTGAATTAAACATCTTTGTGTTGTGGTTATTTGCATATTTGGTTATTATTTTATGATTACTTGTGCTTAATGACTTGCTAGAGTAATATAAATCGGTCATACTTTTTAAACTTCGATTTAACAAGGTGTATACAGCAGTAATCAATTTAAATTCAGTAACTTTAAATTTGACCTTCATAAGTGCCTTCTGAGGGCCTAAACTGAATAAATGGTTTTGAATTTTTTGAATTTTGAATAAATACATAAAAATTATATTTAATGTGTAACGTTGTTAAATTGTCAAATGTCGTTTATGACAATATGTAGTTCTTTAAATTAGTCAGTTATGTAACTATATTCTTTCAAATAAATCTTAATTACCCTAAAACCAGCAACACATTAATCAAGCATCATCTTCACTACAATAATTACCGTGTACACACTTCAAATAGATTATTAAAGACATAGTAGGCATTGATACTTTGACACGTGAGTTTTTATATGCGGATGGATAATTAACACAATGCATAATGCAGCTGTGGTACTTTACTATGGTATGACCTTAGCAAAGGTAGCACATAAAGCCTATAAATTGGAATAATTTTAAAACAAAATTAAGAAAATAAGGCTTTATCAGTCATGTGACGTTCCGTGTATGGAAGAGCGAGATGCCACTATGATTTTGTTACACCATGCTTCAGACAAGCTTGAGTGTTGTAGTCTAAAAGAGTACATAGTACTAAGCGTACTTTGGCTACTGAAACTAGTATTCATTATCAAAGCTCAAGCTCTTCATAAGCAGTACTTATAGGTAGATACTACCGGCACGCTATGATGGCCGTTTTGACGTTCCAGATTGTCATAGGAAATGAAACTGAATTGCTTTGGAATAAGGTCGATTTCCATCATCGTACAAATAGCTGTTGGATCAATAGATGCACCTTATGTCTGAAAAAAGGATAATTCTTTATGTCATTGTTAATCGTCAAAACGGCCATCATAGCGTGCCGCATGTTTAGTAATCATCGCTTTATTATTATTAGAAGTAATCCCCCATATTATTTATCAGCACAGTAAAGGGTGTCTAATGTTAAGTAACATTTGAGACTCTGATTTGTTTCGGTAGCCGACTCACTGCCTCACAAACTTAGTGCTAATATTAAATGAAAGCTTCAGGGCCAACGGCAATGAGACCCATGTCGTGATGGTAGTATATATAGCTATACGACAATTGTTGTTTATAATTTTACATACCACCTGCAATTTTTTTTTTATATTTCTCAGTATGAGTTTAATTGAATACTGTTTTCGTTGCAGGAATCTAACTCAAAAGTTGTTATTGCTGAAAAAGACTGAAGAGGCAGCAAGACAGTTGGAATCGACTAAAATACACAATCAGGGCGGGTGAGTGTATTACCTTTTAAGTTAAAATTACGTCATGCATTAAGTAATAAAAAGAAACATTCAAATGTGCCTTTTCAAGCACTTATGAATTGTCATTCTGATACGGGTTTCGACGCCAGGTTTTTGTTGAGAAGAACCGCTTATTAACTCAGCAATTACTCTTTTCAAAATGAACATATGAAGCAGGTATAATTTCTTAGTGAAGATTTATCACTGCTGATGAATAGGCACATTATTAATAACTGACTTTCTATTCAACTTAATATTTGAATTGCGATAGTCATGCTGTTTATGATTTAGGAGTTCATTCAAGTCAATTCAGTCACAATAAAAAGGAGATGTGTCACGATTATTTTGGAAAAAGTAATTTTGTATAAAAAAAATCTATTTGTGAAGGACTGCTGGAATACTATTCTTCCAATCGTGAGTTGATGCCATATAACATCTAAGGCTTAGAGTTGCTTCAGGACCTCTACCATGAGTTGCTATCGAAACTTACTTTAGTCACTAGCGAGTAAACGACAATCGAATAGTTTTCGATAAAGCTTGTACCATGAGTTACGTGAACATTTACGTACTCGCTAACGTTAGCTCGATACTTAGAGTCGTTTTCATGTCGTCATGTTGGTAGTATTTGATATAACCTTGCTAATTGAAAGCGTTATATAGGAATGCTTAATATGTGTGAAACATTAGTTATTTAAAAATTGATTTGGTTATATTCTGTCAAAGTCGTGGCTCGCGTTACTACCGTGACAGTGTTTGAATTTCTTTATCCGATTAGTTTCAACGGTTAGAAACTTCCTCTTTTAAAATGAGAACCAGTTCCTTGCAATTCCAGTTACTAGTGGAGTGTATGGAAAGGTAAGTATATACTTTAGATAAACATATTTTATTAAAAGTTAAATGTTTTAATTTCGAACGATTGTTCAAGATGAGGAATGCGGTATAAAAAGACTTTGCTTTAGAGATCTTTTTTTATAGAAATGGAGACCTTAGCAAACCCACTGAAGGGCCACAAGTAAGGGACACTAACACTCAGCGCTGGGCGGAACTAGGGGCATTATTAAATGCGGATGCCACTTGTGACACGAAGACAGCAGAAAAACGGAGAAAGGTGTGTCTACTCGTTCATATTAGACTCTTTTGTCAGTCACTTATTTCACTTTTTTCCTGTATCTTCTGCTTTTGCTTCACCTTTTGGTTTGGAGCCACTATAAGAATAATACGAATAAGAAAGCTGGTCGCATATATCGTGATGCACGGGGCATGGTGGTGGTTCCTGCTTCTAATTTAAAATTGAAAGATTTAGAGCAAAGGGCACTTAGCATTCTAGGCACTCAAGCGGCTACTGGAATTGTTGAGATCCCAGAGATTGGTTTGAGTTAAGGATTCATGCTGCATTAATTTTTAATTCATCTTCCATTAGAGTAGTAATATAATTATTTCTTAATAAAATTATTTTACAGGTAATCATCGTACCGCCGCCACCGACAGACACAAATGTATTCTCAATACAAGAAACTTTTTCCAGTAAGATTTAAAGTTGTTACACATCACACTAGCTGTTTCCCGCAGTTTCGCCCGTATTGTGAACAAAATAATGTTTGCTCTTAATTCATGTTGGGAGGCATTTAAATAACAAATTGAATTGAATATAATTTTTTAATTATAGCTGAGGAAGACTGGAATGGACCAGGGACATCCAGTCAATCCACACCCTTCGTTTCACCTATGTGTGAGCTGAGCTTGGCGGGCACCAGAGCACCAGAAGCCAGAGGCAATGCTAACCCAATACCATTAGAAACAGGTTCTAACAAATGTTGTACTGACTGACAGGATTTGTTTAGACAGGCCAGTTGGCTTGGTCGTTAGCGACTCTGACTGTGTGATTCCCATCCAGGACAAACATTTGTGTGCATGAACATGTCTGTTTGTTCTGTGGATATTTATTTTTTATTATTGCTGTCGACCATCAAAAAAACATTTAAAATGGTGATTTTGTAAATTTGCAGCCCAGCATGTGGTAGATAGCGCGCCTCCTACTAGTGCCAGACGTGGCCTGCTACAGAGCCCCGCGCCTCGTCGAACGCAAGGAAGGACCCGCACACGCACACGCACACAATTAGAACTGGCACGGCAAGCTTTGGCCAGATCTGACTGTGAATGGCGGGCTTTTCAGCAAGAAACGGAGCGGGAAAGAAATAGAATAAGGGAAGCGAAACTAGCTATGCAACAGCGATGGCTAGACATGTTTGGCCAATTTTTAGCATTAGGGAATAGATTCGCCGATATTTTAGAAAAAAAATAAAATATAGATTTTGTAAATGCTGTACTTTTTATTTTTATGTTTATCTTCGAGAGATTCTCCTAGCTAATTGATTTCTTAATGCTCTGCCCAATAAAAAAAATGGTTGCATCGTTAACATTCAATAAAATTATTATTTACCCATAAGCCACACAATTTCATTTTGCCTATGCAGAGATTTCATATAGTTGTTAATATCACTATTTTCCCATATGAAGGAGTCAAGGGTTGGACCTCCAAACTTAGCATTAACACATATAATTGAACAGTTGGAGTCACATATCTGGAGATATGACATTATTGAACAGAAATATAAATAAGGTACAACATACCATTTGCACATTCATTGAGTGATAGTTTTTTCTACAGAAATATAGGTGCTCCTCTTCTTTACAGGGGGTAAATATTTTAAAGTGGCTGCCATCAATGCATCCTATGACTCCTGATATTCCATATTTATTGTAGAGACTAAATTTTAATAAGAACAAAACATTATTGCAAGTTAACTTTACATTCAACAAAGAAGTGAGCATTTTGTGCTCTTTTTTTAGATTGTTTGTTACCATTGTTTAATGTTATCCCTTGTTGTCTTGTCATTTATAAAGCTTTTCAGAATAGTAGGATGGTTTAATGCTGTTGTTACTTGATCAATATAAACACTTATAGCCTCCTGCGAAAAATGGACAGCCTTGCCAGTAACACGCTGGTAACTGCCGTGTGCATAAAATAGTAACGCACTTAAAACTTGCAAAGACATGGGTTGTAATTTTTTGTTGATTTGACCAAAATAGAACTTCCAGTAATTACCTTTTCTTACAATGACACTCTTTGTGTGGATTTCAAATCTGTATAATCGCGTTGTGCGCACAAATCCACAAAATCCTCTTTATTGAGCCTGCATTCCTTTATAAAATTGTTCTCACTAATGTGTTCAAATGGATTTCCAAGGATAATTCTGAACCCAGCTTGAAAATTCTGTTGTTCGCGTCGTTCGTCTTCATATGCAGGCTGCATATGAAGACGAACCTCTATACATATATAACATATTCCACTACTTGCCGACATTATTTCGACAAAATAACACCCAAAATTTAATAAACTTATTCAACAAACAATAGGAACGAAATGCTTTCACGCTTCGTTTTGCTAGTGAATGACGTAACTACTGTCGATACAGTATTTCTCGATAGCAACTGTCAAATTTGTGACTCATGGTACCGAATTTCTATAGCAAAGGCTAAAAAACGTTACTCGCTAGTGTTTACATTTCTGTTACAGTTTTTTACTTGTGTGACTCGTACTACCGATTTTAGTTCTTAAGGTGACCGCTAGTGGCGCTGTACACATTTGCCATAGAAATCTTTTACGCCTCTTATTTCACTGACCTACACTATTCGCCTTTTATAATTCGTGAAGGAAAATAAGGATGCCAGAAGTATATTATTTCTGCAATACCTCACTGAATTGGGACCAAGTAGTCATCACGACTACGACAGCTGGTGTTGCATTGGAGACTGATTGTACGTGTATTGTTGTAGTTACACAGAGGAGTTCTCGGTGCGCGAGGAACTGATGGGGCTCGCCATCGGCACCCACGGCGCCAACATCCAGCAGGCGCGCAAGGTGCCCGGCGTCACCAACATCGAGCTGGAGGAGCTCTCCTGCACCTTCAAGATCTGCGGAGAGGTACGGCGGGGCCCTCGTGTACCGCGCGTACGGCGCGTACGTACCGAGCTCGCTCGTGACTAATGGCGGGTGTTCAGTCGACAGAGGCGGTCCGCGGGGCGCGCGCGCTGCTGGAGTACGCGGAGGAGTCGATCCGCGTGCCGCGCGAGCTGGTGGGCAAGGTCATCGGCAAGAACGGGAAGGTGATCCAGGAGATCGTCGACAAGAGCGGCGTCGTGCGCGTACGTACACACACACTTGAACAACAGCAACAACAGCTACAGCTTCAGCTGCAACATCAACAGCACCAGCATCAGCGAGACAAGGTTGATCCACGTTTCGACCTCTCAATACTATTAGTTTTTCGCAGGTGGTCGACGTGTAAGCGGAGTTATCGCGGAGGTGATGACTAGTTGATTGACGTTTTAAACGCGACGTTTTTGATGCTACGCACTTATTAATCATTCGAACGGTATTCATGACTTTGCATATGGTCAGCTATGTTATTAGACTAATTCGCTGGATTGATGTAGATTTTTGACATATACTGTAATAAAATTTCTGTGAAGAAGTACACCAATCCATGGGTGTTGCATCAGCTTTGAACATAATATTTTTGGACATTACACTCGTTTACTTTATCATTCCTTTATTATCGATTTTAAACTTCAATGTGTTCAGGTTCTTATGTAGCCGACTACCATGCAAGCTCACTTACCAGCAATGAACAGTAACTCGATCAATATGTCATCACTAAAAGCAGTAATATGGATGGTGTAATAACGCCGCTGAGCTAACAAGCTTTGTTGAAGCATAATAACTACTACCATGACTACCATTTGTTACAGTCCAGTCTCTTACTGGTTTCATTCTCATTTTGTGTGTGGTCTGAGTGACTGTCCAACAGCATGCTATTGTATTGTTGAATTTTGATCCGCGAAGGTTGATATATGTACAGACTCTGTTGTGCATCGCTCTTCTATGAAATTTATGTTCGTCTCTTTCTATTTTATTAAGTTAAAAAGGGAAAGTCTTAATTTCTGCTTAGTCTTGACCAACTCGCATTTACTGTCGTGTTTTGATTAAAAATACATCTCCCTCACTCTTTTTAACTTAAGAAAAGTGAGGTCAATAGATTAAAGTTTGATGCACATCGGAATTTCGACTTTTGATATTTTCAATTCATATCAAGGTATTGTTTTTTTTTAAGTACAGTGTAAACTCTTTATAACGAAACTCAAGGGACTGAGCATTTTTTGTCGTTATAGAGAGTTATCGTTATATGGAGTGAACAAAAAAAACCAAATTAACAAGAATTTTTAATATGTATGGGCTCACTTCAACGTTATAGGGAGTTTATCGTTATAAAGAGTTTACACTGTATGTCCAAATTTAATATTCCTATTTCAGTATGATATGCACCTTTTTAAAGTGTAAAGGTAACGTGTAACTTCATTAAACGGCCACAAATTTGCCCTCAATTATAACATACATAGCTTTGAGATAAAAAATTATGTTAATAGAATCCTACAAAACCCCACTGAGAGGTTTGTCTGTAGGAAATTAAATGTTGTTATAGACTATAACGGCGCTCACTCGGGCTACACAGTGTCCATGTTAGTCAGACCTGTGGTCCTGGAGCTCTACCGTCTAAGGAAAATTATCAGATTATTAGTATTCTATGATATTTAGGTTCTCTTAAGATGGGTTGTTTGATCAGTAATTATGGGGACCAATCGTTCAACTAACAATTTGTAACATGAGACAAAAATTTGTTTGTAATTCTACAGTAAAAATAAAAGTGTGAACTTCACGCGTGGTAAATGTGACACTTTAAGAAATCTACCTACCACATTCACTCGCAGGTAAAATTCTAAAGATGGGATATGTTTGTCTCTTTTTCGATTCATTCGGTCTCAAATCAACGGTGCTAAAGCAGTTTTTACTGCAATAATAATATTCAAGTTCCGCCCTACATATAATAGAATTTAGTAAAGTTGACAATAACCTTGGGCGGTGGAGTGAACAATGACCCGCCACTCGGTAGGGCCGCGGTAGGGCAGTGGTAGTGGTAGTGGTAGTGGTGTGATGCGGTAGGTACACTGCGTGTGCGCAGGTGAAGGTGGAGGGCGACAACGAGCCGCAGCCGTCGGCGCCGCGCGAGGACGGGCTGGTGCCCTTCGTGTTCGTGGGCACGCGCGAGAACATCGCCAACGCCAAGGTGCTCGTCGAGTACCACGTCGCACATCTCAAGGTCACTATTTTATTACTTTTTTTTTAACAACACTTCGGATGAGCGGCAGCACAAATTTTACAAATAATAATAACCATAGAAACAAATGACCAATTATAGGTCTCTTTATACAATAATATATGTAGTCATATTACCATTAGTATGTACATCATATAGAGATTATATACATAGATTTGTTTTCGAGACTTGTTCGAAATTGAAATATAGAATGGAAGTATGAAAATTAATAAGCTTTCATATTCATAGTTTCGCAAGGTACGTATAGGTGGCGCTGCAGTCATGTTATGAATTTATAACGCCACACGTAGGAAGGGGACAACTCAATCACACAATCATGTAGGCCTTTACCAGGCTCTTATTAATTGTTTTTTTTTTCCTGTGTTTTTCTTATTGTATTACAAATAATGTAATGTTCGTGGTATAGAGAAGTATATAATTATACCTTGGATTAAATTGGAGAGCATGAGATCGTTGGAAGTCTGCGATGATGAAGTAATGTGTGATTGTATGACTACTATCAAATTTGATCGGTATATGTCGAATGTGTTGGATGTCGTAGGATAATTAATTTTATAAATTTACACTTAAATACAGAACAGTAGGTATGCTCATATGCAATCAAATATATTCAATGTAGGAAGCTCTGGAACACAATTACCGAAGGAAAGTAATATTACGTTTACAATGATCAAATAAAAAAAAAGAATGTAACCTTTCGGTGTATATACCTACGAACCCTAGTATATTATAACACCTAACGTAGTAGACTTTGTCGATACATTAATGAATATAAATATATGCGTGCGGATGCAGGAGGTGGAGCAGCTGCGCGCGGAGAAGCTGGAGATCGACCAGCAGCTGCGCGTGGTGATGGGCGGCGGCGCGGCCGCCTACCCGGCGCCGCGCGGGCCCGCGCCCGCCGCCGCCGCGCGCGCGCGCCGCGCCCGCCCGCCGCCGCAGCGCTACGCCGCAGGTACCCGCCCTAGATCCTCATTGGAAAATAAACTGTATTGCTTTGGAATTAGGTTGATTTCCATCATCATACGATTAGCTGTAGGAATAGAAGTTATTTTTCTTTGTCGTTGTTAAACGTCAAAACGGCCACCGTAGCGTGCCGTTTAACTACACTCATTTACACCACACGCCAGAGGATTGAATGCTTCGATTGCTAAGTAAATGGATCGATACCGACTGTGCCGGCTGCATCTGTTTGTTATATAGATGTTGATATTGTTTTTTAATTCGTAAGTAATTGCGAAGTATATTTCAGTAAATATACTGGATAAAATTAAGTCTGATAAAAAAAAACATCGAAACACGTAAATACAAGCACAGAAATCTGCCTGCCCGAAAAGTTACAGACGCTAGGAAACATTAATTAATCCTCCCTTATTTAGGAAGCTAGTTCCGCAGCATCATTTTTGCTTTTGTAGTCGTTTCGCACGACTTTATTCCCCAAGGGGTTGGCGAATGATTTAGTATCCCACCGAAAATTATTTAAGTACCGACGTAGGAAGCTTCGCGACCTATAAAGAAATGTTAGCTAAACTTCGCTCAATCTAGGAACAGGGCCTTACAAAGGTCAACCACCTCTGTGCCGATATAATAATTAAGCAAACTCTATACCTTGGAGTACATTACTAATGTATGCATCGTATCATTGTTGGTAAAATTAAATAAATATGTGTGTGTTTGGCAGGCACGCGGCGGCTGACCCCGGAGCTGGGCGAGGAGCGCGGGGACGGCGGCGCGGGCGGCGGCTACCGGCCGCGCGGGGGACGCGCGCCCAGGCCTAACAGGTCATTACACTATTCACTTATAACCTATTCAATACTTACACTCCTGTGGAATTTTCTCTTGAAACCTTTGAAAGATATGGCATTCAAAGTTGAAGTTCAGAGCTTTGATTTTTACCTAACTGGTTGTCATGTGCACGAGCCTATCTTAATCATCGATGGATTTACAACATTATAGTGGTACCGAGCATAAAGGGAACTCTGACGAAGAATTAGACTTTCTAAGGCTCTTAGCGATTTATAAGTAATGTGACACTTAATGTGTTATTGTAGTCTAATTATAGTTTGAGGGAGGGTGAAATTACAATTGTTACTTGTTATATAAAAGTGCAAAGTTGTTTTTGAACCGCGTGCTCAATTTTGATGACCGAGTAAGTGAAGGATCGACAATTAGAATTTTGAGCGTTAGAGAGGGGATCAAAAAAGCACGAGGCGAAGAATCTTTGTACTTAACACCTAACTTTTCATGCCTCCTCAGCGAGGAAAAGACTAAATGCAAAAAATAAAAGAAAACGACGCGCGCAATGCAAATTAAAAAAAAAGTACACTCTGACGGTTCCGAGAACTGAATTTTTAACAAATTAAGTAATTAAAGAAGGTTGTATGATATAAATTTTGCACCACGGAGGTAGAAGTAAATAAGTTTGAAGTAAGTATGTTTTGAATTCACATACTTAGTGCACACGATATTCTAAATTCAATTTACTTTATCTCCTAGCGGATAAAAACGGCTCCTGCACTCAGATATCGAAGATCAAAAATACTCCTTCCGAGACGGGGGGATTATAAATATACAAATTTTTTTTTGCACTTCTGTTATATTTATGTAGTTCTCTTTAATAATATCCAAGTAATGATACAATCATGGCGAACTCGAGGGATGTGGAGGGCATCCAAAATCGGTCGGATCGCAAGTAGCAGTGTTGCCTACTTATATAATTGTTTAATGTTTGCTTCGGTATTGCAGGTCCAGCGAGCGCGGCGAGCGGCGCGTGCCGGTGGAGAACGGGCGCGCGCACCCCGCGCACGCCACGCACGCCACGCACGCCACGCACCCGGCGCACCCCGCGCACCCCGCGCACCCCGCCGTGCCGCGCACCCCGCGGCCCAACGACGCGCGCGCACCCGTACGTATAGAGATCGATAGGTAGCGCCCTCAACGTAGTACTAAAGCTCCTGCGACGACGACTCCGAGAGCATTACGCGCCCTCCGGCCCCTAGCCTAGTGGACCCGCCGAACCCCCTTTACCTCTCCCATTTTTTATATTACATTATGCGTAGGTCAACCGTTTGTTAAACCATTCTACTGAAACCGGCTACCCCGAGGGATCTGGCAAAAAATTACAAGCGCATTTGATTTTGGTGACGATCCACGCTTATCAGAGTGACGTCATGCTAAATCCAATATGGCGGACACGACCGAGGCTTTTTTATTATTATTAGATCGTATTATGGAGTGTAGAAGTAAAGGAGGACCATCTTGTATGGGGGATTAGTCGAAAAAGTGTCCCCTTGTAAACAGCTAATTAGGTTTCGATTTCTCACCGTAATAGCGCTAGTTTAGCAAGTGGAAATGATATGAACAGAGTGAAGTGTGCTGGGTTGGTTTCCGGTAATTCTTTAAAACCATTTTCTATTTCCTATTTACAAGTATGTACATAAAATCACTGTATAATTTTATTCCATACTCATGTTTATCTACATACAGGAATATTTTTTAAGCAATGCGCAATAAATTTCGGTGGTTCAGTATCAGTAACAGAACATTTCCATTATTTGTTTAATTTTTTTTTGTATTTTATTTTCGGCTTTAAAATCAACAAACAATGGACACTATCTATTCATAATAATAACAAAAAGCCAGCTGTTGCCAAGGCCACGGCCGGGGTGGGCGCCCGACAGACAGTCGTACAGTAAGTAGCCATAATATCAATTTTAAAGTCTATACCTTTCGTTAACGATAACTATATTTTTTTGTACTAAAACTTATCAAATAAAAATTAGGTGTTTAATAAAACTCATTTAAGTTTAATTTGTCAAAGTTTGCGCACTGAATAAAAAATATTCCTGTATATTATAATAATTATAAAAAATGCGCTGTAACAAAACGGAACTGTTTATTTCCTTTTTTATTAATTTTCAATCCTACTCTAATAATTTGTGGCGCTCTATTTAAAATTCTTCCACTTGCTACAGCAGCTCCACCTTAAGGTGGTTGCATAGTACCAGCTTTCCATACATTTTTATTTTGGGCGAATATCTGAAGTTACGTGGGTTTTTATAATTTTTAGCAGTTTTATAGGGTTATTACGAATATATAGTCTCGCCTACTTGCATATCAAGCCAACAATATTAAGTAATTAACGATATTTTGTGGTTTAAAATAAGTGAATGTTTTATGTTTGTGTGAGTGAATTTAGGCACGCCATCTATCTATTAATGTAGTGATTAAGGTAGTAAGAATGAAGATCTGTCATCTGTGTCACAAACAGGTCAATAGTTGCCAAACCAAATATTGTAGATGGCGCTGTGTATCAAATGCCTCGAACGGTTACCATCCATACTCACCGCGTCAAATTATAAATGTATTGAGAAATTTATTTTCATAGTAGGTACGTCACTCGTAAACTACCTAACATCATTTATTGTTTGGGAGTGAGCGTATAAGTAAGCATGAAAGGTAGCTACAACTACCGGCACGCTATGATGAGGTTTGGACGTGACGTTCGAATGTATTATTTTAGGACACATAATTTATTTATTACATTGAGTGCTGTCAAAATGGAAATCCAAGATGGCGGCTACAATAAATTATCAACTTTCTCGTGATGGGTATCGTTTTCATGGTTTTCAAGGCTGTTGAAGCTGATAGTGCTGTCAAAATGAAAATCCAAGATGGCGGCTACAATAAATTATCAACTTTCTCGTCATGGGTATCGTTTTCATGGTTATCAAGGGTGTTGAAGCCGATAGTGCTGTCAAAATGAAAATCCAAGATGGCGGCTACAATAAATTACCAACTTTCTCGTCATGGGTATCGTTTTCATGGTTTTCAAGGGTGTTGAAGCCGATAGTGCTGTCAAAATGAGAATCCAAGATGGCGGATACAATAAATTATCAACTTTCTCGTCATGGGTATCGTTTTCATGGTTTTCAAGGGTGTTGAAGCCGATAGTGCTGTCAAAATGGAAATCCAAGATGGCGGCTACAGTAAATTATCAGCCTTCTCGTCATGTGTATCGTTTCCATGGTTTTCGAGGGTGTTGAAGCCGATATTGCTATCAAAATGGAAATCCAAGATGGCCGTTACAATAAATTATCAACTTTCTCGTCATGGGTATCGTTTTCATGGTTTTCAAGGGTGTTGAAGCCGATATTCCTGTCAAAATGGCGGCTACAATAAATTATCAACTTTTATTTGTAAACTAGATATTTCAATACGATTGAATGATCACTACAAAACTCTTTATTTATTATAAAAAGTCAATATAAAAAAGGTTGAAAGTGACAACCCTATAGCTTCAATAGAACGTAAGTAATTATTTTTACAAATAGGCTTCGTTTCCATACTGATTCATATTTATACTGGCACAGTATAAATAAGTTTCATGCTTTATTTAAATAATCACTAAAATTATACTTTCTCATATTATTTATAATAAGGTATTTGGCGCGCGTCATTGAGTACCCTAAATTTTTTCCGATGTATTAGAAATGACTCCACAACATCGCTAAGATAAAGTATAAACGTCGTCTATCAGTTCGAGAAGTTGTGTTCCATCTTATAAACATCTTCTAAGGTAAAGTAACCAGTAGCTGCTCAGGTAGCTGCTCAAGAACCAGTCTATATTCACAAATGCAGAAATACGAATACACAGAGTGGGCATGTATTGGTTCTTGAGCAGATACTGGGTGGGTACTTTACCTTACTGGTAATAAACCTTAACGAACATTTATTTTTATAAGATTATAATAATTGGTGTACTTAATTACCACACAACTCGGTATATGTTTTTCGAAATTCAAAATAAAAAAAAAGAAATTTAATAAGATCGTCACATGGATTGTCGGCCAGCACATTTACTACCTCCGGCAAACTCGCGTCAATGACCCTTGCTCGTTAATTTGGACTCTGTTTATGCCTTTTGTTGTTGATTTCGTCGATATGACCGAACGTACGCAGAGAACTGTTCGAAACAGTCAGACACGCTATGGTAGGTGATGATAGCAGTGACGACAGTAGCAGCATATAAGAGGTTATTTAACAATACACTATGACTCTTAGGAGCCGAGATAAGTAAAACTAGAAAGAATGCTGAGCGAAACCGCATCCGCGAATCCAGGCTCGACATTATTACAATATACTTACGGCTTTTTTTTGTTATTAAATACAAGGCAATTAAATTTTTTTGGAAAGGGACCCCTTAATTTACACATCATTAATCAACATGAAATAATTTTTGAAAAGAAGAAATAATTTGCTTTGAATAATAATATTACTAGTATTGTGCTATCTACATTACAAGTAATCTTTATAAAAAAATTGTAAACAATGGTAAATGCAAAAAAATAAAGTAACTTAAATATTCACAATATAATATTTTCAACTACGTATTATAATAAATTTTGAAACAGTGTGAATGTAGGTATGTTATGTCAATTCTGTAGTCGGTCAGTACTTTATTCTATAGTAGTGACAAGTCGTTGCAGTACGTTGAACGAAACACGTAAGCGCAATGAAAATCAAGGCACTTTCGACATTTTGGTCGCGACAAAACTACATCTTATAAGCATTCTAGCACTGCGTGTTTATACTGTATGGTTAGACGACTTACTATTGTTTCAGCGCTGCAGCGCACTTTTTCTTAAACTGATAACAAAATGGAGCATACTCTTTCACTCTCTTGCTTAGGGTAGCTTCTCTATACCTACGTAGTAATAATAGCTCAATGGTTCGAAACGATGAATTGTAGGTTTGTTGATTTGTCCTTCTTTCACGTAGTAATGAAGCAACTTATCGACGCAAATTTTTGCTATAGACATATTTTATTGTCTAGAGTGTATGTACATAGACAGTAGACTATAGGTAAAAAGTATTTTTACTTATTGACAGGCCAGTTGGCTTGGTGGTTAGCGCTCTGACTGCCAAACCGAAGGTCGCGGGTTCGATTCCCACCCAGGACAAACATTTGTGTGCATGAACATATCTGTTTGTTCTGTGTCTGGGTGTAAATATCTATATAAGTATGTATTTAGAAAAAGTATTATATGTAGTATATCAGTTATCTGGTTTCCATAGTACAAGCTCTGCTTAGTTTGGGACCAGATGACCGTGTGTAAAGAATGTCTCAGGATATTTATTTATTTATATTTATTTTACCTCTCGAGGGAACATGGGTGGAACCGCGGGGGACATATTAGCATTATTATGAATAAAAAATATACCTTACTTATATTTAACCTACTATGAACAACTTACCTAGTGGCAATGTTAATGTGCAGTCGAGCAATTCAATTATTTAGTTTTAATTTGTATTTTATACAAAACTAGCTATTTAAAAAAAGAAGAGAAATAAAGAATTTCTTTTAGTTATGAGATAGATTGATCAACGATTCAGATAATTAAAAAAAAATTGTCGAAAGTTTTTGGCTGATCGCGCTAATCTATCTATGAAACGTCGAGTCGGATTTTTAATAAATCTGCATGTAAAGGAATCTCTTTGTAGGTACCTACTAAATCCTAAAGACTGCGCGAGCTAAGTCGCGAGCAAAAGCTATACTAAAAGAACTGTCGTGTCAGGAGATATATCGAAAATATTTGCCAAAATCTAGTTGCGGTTGATGTAAAGAACAAGGAGTGTTCCAGTGTGTTGTTGGAACCAGAATATAATACAATCATTTTTTAAAGCTTTTCCCGTCTGTTTGTCTATTTGTATGTACGTACTGGACTCTTTGCTACTAGACGAATTTTAATGGGGCTATGAGAGGAATGTGGCGGTTGCAGACCGAAAACATATTAGCTTTATTTCATAAATATTTGTCATGAAAAATAGATAGGTATCTACCCTAATTTAAAATTATCACGCGTACAAAATCGCGGGCACAGCTATTTTTTGAATAAGAGTTACATTAGTACAACTTTAGAAAAAAACGTTGCGTATAGATAGATGAGAGTTATCGCACTAGGTCAGCACTAAGAGTGGGCTATATACGAGATGTTGGACGCCACTGAATCTATATGTTGATATCAGGAATCCGCGAACCTTTAGTGAATACATAACACATGCCAATGATTTTTTTTCGCAATGCTCTAAAGTCACTCTTGGCCGTGCGACCCGTTCGTAGCGACGATCAGTATATATTTTGCTCTTTCTAACACGACTGGGTTAGAAAGACGCTCTTTCTTTCTGACGTCGTCGTGAGTCATCGGTGAAATATGATGATATCCGAATGATCATCGGGTAGCGTGTCCTTGCGCGGGCCGGAGTGATGAGCTATAGATGAACGAGCGAAAGAGCACTATTCGCTAATTAGTAATAGTACCTACATTATTTAAAGAATTATAGAGTATAATACCGAATACATTATTTTCTAAACACATGTAAACACCCATCAATATACGTCAAAGGTTATGGAAATCATATGATATTCTCAATATGAAATATTTTTTAGTCACTTTGTTATATACAATATATTTTATAAATAAACATTATTTTATTTATTTAATATCATAATAATAAAAGAATTTATTAATAAATAAGTAAGCAAATAAATAAATAATTGATAAAAATATATATCTTAAAACCGAATCTACTATGCTACTTTAATTTGAGATTGAGGTTAATCGCAACACCGTCAAAAATCAAAAAACTGGGTACCAATTGTTGATATCACTGATTTCGAGTATACATTTACAAATAATATATCATGATATACATAAATCGAAAAAAACTGAAACCTAACAATCACAGTACTACTTTTCTGCAGTTATAATAGGTTATCTTGCAATTGACTAATTATTTACTATTTGAATTAATGAGTGCAAATAAAAGTAAATTTATAAATTAAATTGTAGGTTTCATTTCACTCCTTTATATCCATACAAAATAATGATAATTCAATAAAAAAATATTCAATATTATTCATAAATTTATGCGATCAGAAATGATTAGAATGATAACAAAACATTGATAAAATCAATGCTTTGTTATGACGTTGTCACGTTAAACTATCGTCCGTAAACCAACCTTACAGACAACTATTTTTTTTATCACCTATTCAAAGATTTAATTTAGACAATTGTATATAACGCCATCTGCTATCACCGGGGTACCTAAACCAAGTATTTGACGCCATCTATTAGACATAAAAAGAAACGCCTCAACACTATGCTTGTGTGTGTAAATTCAAGTAAAGTAATGACAGCATATGATTTTTTGCCAAATCTTTTTAAACGACTAATAAATCAGCTAAATGCATATGTAATAAAATTATACAAATGCGGTAGATCTCGCAAACTAAACAATTTTACCTGGAGAATGTTTAGATTACTGTAAATATCGACAAATAGCCGAATTACTGATTACAACGCCATCTAGCGATAACTGTGCTAGGAGATCAACTACGCAACCACCTTAATTTGATCCCTTTCAAGGGACACTTTTTAGTACACTAAGATGGTCCTCCTTTAATTCTACACTTCATAGATCGTATGCCGTCGGTACATGTAGGAATCTGTAGAAAAAGTCTATTGATATGATAGTCAGATCTGCTATGAGGTTACAGAACCTCACAGGTCGTGGTTTCGATTCCCACCTTAGACATGTCTGCCAAAAATGTTAAAATTGACTTAAACAGCATCACATAGCCGTGTCTGAAAATCCCATTTATTTAATTATGAAATTATTCCAGAGCGGCAGACGACGCGAGGACAGGCGAAGGCAAACTGACGACGAGAGCTCTGTGCTGGACAGCCAGGACGTCTCTAGCGCCGACAGAGGTATGTACTCTACTTTATAGTTGCTCCTCTATAGTCTATTTATTCTATCTTTGACGTGTTTAAATGTTTGAGTAAATATCGGACTGTTTGACATTGAAAAATAGCAAAGTAATCCTTTTACATAGTTACTACAGTGATAATAGATTTATTGTTAAATTTTTATATATTTTTACTATACAGTCTATATTTGCTTGATCATTTAAGAATGATTTTCAGTATTTAGTAGATAGGTGGTTGACATAATATATTTTTTTATTGATCTCAATACTGGTATTCTAAGATCTAAAATATTGTGGAATACTTTGCCTTTAATAAAGGTAGATAGCTCGTTCAAGTTAAAATTATGTATCAATTTTATTAATAAATATCCTAAAAATACTAGAAAATGTCGATCACCTATAAAAATAAGTTACTCATATAAATTTCTATAAAACGTTTAAAAAACTTATATAACTGCATAAATTGAAAATCTGAAAATATTACTGAATGTGCTAGTTAAAATGTAGTTAGTAGTGTTCTGTTTAAGTTACATACCTATTATCTTGTAAGTGTATCTATGCAATTATAATGTTTATATGTTTGTCGTTTTCCCGTGCACCCTGTTTCATTACATTTTAATTAGTACATAATGCGTATGCCGCAGCTGGTTAGGGGTACTGTTCTATTCTATTTTGTATCTTATAGACACGTGGGTGCAATAGTTGTTTGCTATTATAGTATTTAGTGCATGCTTTTTTTTAATGATGCTTTTAAAAAAAGTATGTGGTAGATAAATTGAATTTCGTCCTATACAAATTTAATATATCGTAATGCTACCGAACTATTCTTAATAAATAAATAAAACTGTCTAGTTCAGATTCCAATGATATGGTAGTACACTATCAGCCCTTAATTTATTTGATAAAGAACTTTGGGATACTAGGAAGTGGTTAACTTAAAAAAGCATCGATTAATTTGGTATTTTTATTTATCTCATACCATCTTACATATCTATGGTATAAACTCAAATCCATGCACTCGCAGGACTGGCTCGCCAGCATACAGCGCAATGATACTGAATTTTTCGATGTAGTAATTTGCAGGCACTCTGGTAATAAGTCCCTCCACCCCCTGGTAGGAATAGCAAACGACTATAGCAGCCACGACTAGGACAAGGACTAGGTATAGCAGGCATGGGTATAGTATAGTCCGGTCGGGTGAGTAGCGTAGTGTTGGCATGTGTTCCGTTGTGTTGTGCGCCAGAGTCGGCGACGTCGGACGAGGGTCGCGGGGCGGGGTCGGGCTCGGGGGCGGGGGCGGGGGCGGGCGAGCCCGCGGCTGCCAGGCGCCGCCGGAGGAGGAGGCAAGGTACACCCCCCACACACACACACACACCACCACACCCTCACACCCGCACACGAAACTCCCCCAGATATATCTTTACCTTCACAAATGTAGTCATATAAACTCGATGCTTTGTTGAATTGCTTAACTTTTGTATACAACACAGTTTTACTCGGGCCGCGTTTATGAATATTTTATTCACCCTGAATGGCGGCCATCAAGATCGTGGGTTCGAATCCTGCAATAAGGTCGACCTTTCGCTGACTGAAAATCCATAATACGATGGTATGTAGTAGGCTTTGTTTTGGTCGGCAACTCATTAGCAATTTTTATTGAAAATACAATTTGTCAGCATTTGACAGCCCAGTTTTTTTAAAATTATTATGTTTTTACTCATGGATCCTACCGGGTCTGTACTATAATTAAATTCCTTATAATCGAGGTGTATTTAATTCATCTTAAGAAAAAAATAGGCACACATTACACAAATACAATATACATAAAATTAATTTGCACAGCGACTTGTAACTGCATGATTAAACTGTTCGATCATTATAAATGTATCGAATGTTATATTACTATTTTCATAGCTTATATTCTATAGTAGCTATACAGTAGTTGTAACTCTGCATGTGTAAGGTAACATCTTGTCACATGATGTAAGATTTTCAGATTTATGCCTAGTCGTGTTGACGTGTATTAACGTTTTTTCGATATAAAACGTGGCAGGTATACATGTCCCATTGCACCGCAGCTCGTCATTAACACTCTGTAGCCGCGTGATCATAAACGCTACGTTCATTTAAATACTTCCTGCTACGATCCGTTTTTCTCGTCCACTGTGAATAATTTCATTTGGTAACTTTATAAGAGGGGCGACACGTCATGTAGCCAGGTACTCCTACCCGGATTCGTTCGAACTAAACATCGTATAATTCGACCTTATTTTCGGGTGGTATAAAAAGTGTCGAGCGGTCGGATACGAATGCTGGCTACTGGATATCTGTCGCCGAAGGTTGAATGCGGTTTGATCGTGTGGTGGGTTGCGTTTACAGGTGGCGGGTGGAAGAACGGCGTTAGCTCCGGGACAAGTGTCGCCGGGGCGGCCGGGGCGGCGCCGGCTGCCGCGGCCGCGGGCGCTCCCCTTGCGCCGGGGGCCGCCGTGGGGGCTGCGGTGGGGGCCGGGGCCGGGGCCGGGGTCGGGGCGGGGGCGGGCGAGGGCGGGGAGGCGCCGCGGGACAAGCGGGTGGGCGGCAACAAGCGACGCTCGCCGCTGGCCAAGCCGAAGCCCGAGCCGCTGCTGAACGGCACCGCGTAGAGCGCTTTGTTGCACGGCTCGCACCCGCAGCTCTGCCGGGGCCCCGGGGCCCCGGGGCCGCCGCCCCCGCCTGGCCCCGCGCCCCGCCCCGCATCGCCCCGCGCCCCGCCCCGCCCCGGCCCCGACCGCCACGACCGCCCCGCCTGCTCTGACTCGACCGGCTACTTCGACCACCGGCCACACCTACTACTACAACTACGGCTCAACGAGCTGATATTATATCCTAACGTAACGCAACATGTATCGAGCCGACCAGTGGCCGCCACCGGCCACCACCGGCCGCCACCGGGTACGCCCGGGTCGGGCTCGCTAGACTTACTCGTATTATGCTTTTATAAGAGATTCGTGATTTGTATTCCTGATTATTCGATAAATATGAAAAATTACAAGATGTGTACGTCGCTCCCCGGACGATACGCGCCGACCGCGGCCTTTCGGTATCTTTATGGGAGATCGGACATAGCGCAGTACGTGTGTCGTATAGCCTGTACTCTGTGGTTATGTGATTTCCTATAAAATAAACATTTCTGTACATATTTTCAATCGTATTTTTATTTGTACAAATATTGGTTCGCTCGAGACGGGGCGGGCCGGGGCAGGCTCGCACCGCCTCGACCGTATACATACACGTATAGCGATACAATTATTTTATAAAAAATAGTATGACTAGTGGATTATTACAGTGGGGTCGAAAGAGTACACGATCGATTCGGAAGATATCGGTGAGGGAAGGTTCCGGGGTAGGTTAATTTCGTGACACTAAGAATTTTTAAAATTCTAAACGTGGTTCCGTTGACACAGACCTATTTAAAAATGAATATTTACATGTAGACTATAATAATATCAGTCATTACAGTTATCTAACAGTACGGTGATATGCATTATTGCCGGGATATCACTAGGAAATTTATTTACAAAGAGATATGCTTTCAGCTATATGGTATGAAATGTTCTTACATATAAAATAGGACGTGGCCGCCGGTTGAGAGACGTACGTCGGAGCGAACGTTTGCGCCGCGGTCTTTGCGATTAGTGGAACGGGCGATAAGTTGAATTCGAAGCACAGTGCGTGACGGTTTGCAGCTCCGCTAGTGGCCGGCCACTGAGCTGCAAGTCTTACGATTCGAGGCTTGAATGTCGTTTCACTAAGTCCTTACGTCTCCCAATTTACGGCCAACATCTTTTTAATCGTACAAACAGATATGTGTCGTCAACTACACATACATCTTGGCCTATACAACTCCATACATTTGGAGATATCGGAAATGATAATGTAAACAGTATACATCTTAACATTATGAGGAACATTAACTAAAAACTTTAGTGTGCGCGGTAACGTTCGATGTGTAACTATTTCTTACCGTTAGGCGTAGGAATATGATTTGAAGTTATCTATATTGTAACGTAGCATGTATTTGTAATCCGTTTGGAACTTATTTATTATAAAGTATCGTGAGTTGAAACCGTGTTTTATTCATTTATGTTTTTTTTTTGTATTAATCGATATAGCTGCTAGAATGTTTGTTGTTACTGTTAAAAGCCTGCAATAAGTGACAATTAAAATGTAAATAATGTAATATGGATACTTATGTATAGATTCGAAAATAAAAAAAATATTTGTCATAAGTACGTACAATTTGCGCGAAAATGAGCCTTGCACTTGGGAAATGGCTTTTATGTTAATGATTAATGTTAAAACGAATTCATTAAAATATTACATTATTTTAACTGCTATGTTATACTTTAATTGTAACTTTGCACACGCTAGATGGTACATAATATTTTATGAACAAAATCGACTTTTGTAGATCGAAACTTGTCGACATATCTTTGCAAAATGATTTATGTACTTAAATACATAACATTATATGTATAATTATATACTTGCTTACATTTTTTATATTTTTTCATTAGAATTAGTGTTTAGATACACGATTGTTATCCAAAATGGATTAACCAAACATGTATGCGGGGTTCAATGAGAAATGGATAGATTCGTGAATTTTATAATGTTTTCAAACTTTAGATACAAGCAACTTTTGTATTTGTGTTATAAATAAGTATGATTGAACCTTGGACATGTCCTAGATAGTAGTCGGCTAGAACTATGTGTAATCGATGTGTCCGTATCGACAACAAACATGTGTTACACTTGTAAAATATACAGTTTGCTTCTAATACATTGCCTTCTAGTTTATTTTTTACCTTTCATCATAGTAATAAGGGCGCTATCACACGTCATGCTTTTTGTAGGCCGATTTTCACGGCCCGACTCCTAGATATGTATATTATAGATACAGGGGCGAGTTTTGATAGTAGAGTGCGTCGGTAATGGGATTACTTTCTCACCGACGATAAAATGACGTGTGTATGCTCCCTACAAAATAAAAAAATAAAAAACAATTTCTATCTATATAATACTGATAGCTAAGTAAAATTGAGTGAATTGTGGACCCAGTATTTTGGGGAACATTTTTTAATACACTATTTGTATTTTACTGTAGATTGTAAAAAATATTTATAAATTAAATTTATAAGGATAACTTCAAATCATCTTCTTTGTCAGGACTGAAATGTCCACGAGTTATTCAAATAGAAGAGCCTAAATTTGGATTGAATTAGTAAAATACATTGGAATGTGGATAATCTTTAAGCTATCGATAATATTGCGAATGAAAAATATACTATCGATTATAATACACAAATTTATCGATAGCACTACTATACATCGATTAGGCCGATGGTACCGTAGTAATGACGTCACTGAACGAGTACCTACTAATTTTGATATGATTACTCTTAAAAGTTATGTTTAAATAGTTATGAAGAAGTTTTGAACCAATGATTGACCATTTAGTTCTTAATATTAATATACAAAACTATTATAGCAATATAATTACTACTAAGATGCTTATTAGGCATAAATTCTCCACTATTTCAGTAACCGCGCTAAGAGACGTCATTACATATAAAAGTATACCATCTTTGTTTATTGAATATCTATAGTATGAGACAAATAACGGCGGTCAGCATCCATAAGAAACGAATCTCCAAGTCGATATCCATTCAAACGAAGGTGCCCAGTTTGGTGGGCTTCCCGGCAATAATGAGATGATGGCATTAGAGCAGTCTGTGGCGGTCCTCGTGGCAGGTGTCCAGGTCGCTGTCGATGTCGGACTCGGAGTCCGAGTGCGAGCAGCAGGACGACTCGCTCCAGTGCTGGAACTCCTCCTTGTGGTGCTCGAGGGCCATCAAGGAGGGGAACAGGCTGTCGCACGCGCTGCATCTGGTGTTATGAAAACACATATACATTACGAGAAAATCGTTTTACTTTTACACAAATTTTTGTATTGACAATTCTTTATTGAAAGTTTTTTGTCGTGCTTTGTTGTCTTTGAATGTAGTTTTAGGTTGCATTTAGATACCCTTTGATTTTGATTGAATCATAAATTGATTAGCAATATGGGTAATTATATTCACTTAAGAATCCCATTGTATCAAGGTGTAAACAGTATATCTAAGCTTCGCATTTGTTTTGTTAGGTATTTAGTGTTTGTTTTGTTTTTCTTTGAACAAACTGTGCTTTCCAAAATACTGATTTAACTTTTTTTTCTATGGTTTTGTCATGATAATATGTATTTGGTAAAAAACTTACCCAAAATGTCGTTTCTTCTGTTGATGGTCACCGAGCTGGCGACGTGTGGGGAACGATCTATCGCACACGTTGCAAGTCAGGGCCTCGTCTGGAATTGATCAATTAAGTAATCTTATTGATATGTCGCTATTTCCATTTGTTTGTGTTGCATAGTGACGTAATGGGCCAATGTAGTAGGTATTTGTTATTTATTTAACTGTCATAATAGTATTGTTAGTGCACTAATTTAGAATGTTTGATAAAGTGTATCAATCGATTCAATTTATTTGTTGAAACAGAAGACCACCGAATTGTTGGTAGGCACTTTGAGACTGGCTTAGGAATTTAGAGGTGTTTTAATGTTTCTAGAACTTTCTGTTCTTAATACTGCCCCTTTATTAATCATGTTCTTCCTACTAATAAGATAGTTTTTAAAATACCCATTCTTGTAATATTGACAAGTTTTTTTAAGACATGCGGTAATTGTAATTTCGATGCGTTTGTTTTCACCACTTAAGTCTATATTATATAATTCTTAGGTACGTACACAACGGTTCTATTCGTATTATTATATAATATATTGTAAAAATAATATTGCAGACCTTTGCTATTGTTTGATATAAATGTATAATCTCGTATTCTTGTAATCCTTATGGTTAAATAGCAAAATTGACTCGCCTGTTTGGAAGAATGAAATGGTAGAAAATGTGCATACATATTGTCATCGTCTTTTATAACATTTCTTGTTGCGAATAAATGATACTTATGATACTTTCAATATACTCAGCATTATTATTTCACTATTTTACTAGGAATATGCTTGGATAATTTTCTAGACTGGCTGTACAATACATGGGATAAAAAAAGTTCGTAAAATGTTTTAATATTTTATTCAATACAAATTCCCGTAAATATGTAGAAGTAAATTGTAGCAGTGTGCGATGAGCAGATCTTATGATTAGAATTATAAATAATAAAGATAGATATGTAGTTCTTTTGTTTATCAGTAATAGTATAAATATTAGTTATGAGGATGTTAGTTTTAGTATAGTAAATGCAAATCTAGTTACATTACAATATTAGTAATAAAAAGTAAAGGCAAGATTGCATAATTATTGTACGAGATTTTTTGTAAACTGGTTAAAAATAAAGCTCTTCTCAGCACTCATTGTTTTAAATTACCTAATTTTTGTTTTACACTCAAAATTATGAAGATATAAAACGTAGCATTCAGTCACAGGCATAAATAACAAAATCTGACAATTTGTAATCCAAGTTTACACAAACATGGCTACATTTTAGAGGCTCAACTGCCTGTGGTAAAAAGCAAAACAATATAACATTCAACTGAAAGTAAGATTTCAAATAGGTAACTAGAAAAATATGAATTCCAATCTGGCCTAACGATTTTTTTTTTAGTCCAGTATTGACTATTAAATATGCTTGCATCAATTAAGACTGGCATCCCTGCTACAAATAGTTATATCTAATAATTACAATTAAAAACTATTTCGAATCAATAATAATTGGTATAACCTAAATATCACCACATTTGTGAAGAGCAACCATACATTATTTACACTTTCAATGATAATTAACACCCATAAGTCCATCACTATAATTATCATCATTTGTTCCATCTGGGTCATAATAAGAAAGAAATTAGACCATATTTACACCAATCAATGATTTCCCTTGAACACATTTCAAACTCATGTTATTGTAGGGCATTGACTTTACAAATCAGGTGGTTGGCCTATTGACACAATTTGACTGATTGATATTATTGAAAATTTTCAAACTAGCTGTATAAAAGATTTTATTGTATAATTTTATCCTTTCCTATCTAAATAGCATCTCCTATTACTCAGCCTTTACACACTTGGTGTGAGCGTAAATACAATTTTGCTGTTTACAAACTTATTACTAAAAATAAATTCCAACAGAGGCCTAAGCATGAAGGTCTATTGCAAGCGAATCGTCATTAAGTGCCCCAAAAAGCTGGTTTTAGCGCATACCGCGACGTTGCTTCGTTGGATTGGTTTTAGGCGCACTCAAAGTGATGACAATGTGCTTACTATAGATGTTCGTGTTTAGGGCACTGTAATAAGATATATCACTGAGTTCTTTATCTACAGTCATTTGTTAAATAGGTAGTGTATTTGAGACGGAAGATTTAAACATGCTTCCAAAGAATCTCATTCCAGTGGATCCTCCAGGTATTGATCCCATCATCATCCAGAACAGAGCTACGACTTGCAACACTGCACATACTATTGTCCAGGGTGTGCTTCTAAGGTGAAGTGCACAATATAGTGTAGCTATTAGTGTCACTCCATACAATGTTGTTGTCAGGGCTCGTTCCTTGGAGAACATTGATTTGAGATGTGACCATGGTCCGTAGAGGAAACTGAAACTGTTTAAGGCATAAGTATTAATTCACTGGTGTAAAAACCAGTTTATGCAAATACCAATGTTACACAGGTCAAACAGAACATTTATGATGCAATTTGATAGGTTTTTATGTAATTTGGGTTTCTATCTCATACTCTTAAGCACTATTTAATAATTATTTAAGCATTAATAAGCAATAATAGATGAATCTTACCTGAGTATAAAGAACAAACTCCCCAATGTAAAGAGTAAGGCAAACTTCCTAGCTTGCAGCAATAAGATTGGAATGTACAGGAATGACAGTATGAAGCATAGGATTCCAAATGACAGACATATTCCAAATCCTAGGAACCGTTGCGTTCTACTCTGAAATATAAATTATTTATCAATATGTGTTGTAAGATTTTTGGTAATATACTAGATAGGTGATTTACTGGCAGAGACAGAAGTGGATCACAGGTCATATGTTTTGTTGTTTTAGATTAGATGAAATGGGTATGAAGAAATATATTTTCCTCATTCAGTAAAGGAGGATAAATAATTCATCAGAAATTTACTATGTAATTGTGTGAATTATTACAAAATAAGCAAGTGTGAAAGACGTGTATTGGTTTTCAGAAAAACCTAAGTTTGGACTTTAAAATGATTTTTATTTAATCACAATGCATCATGTATACATTTCAACCAAATTGATAGCAATTAATTTAGTGCCATGTTTGTGCTACATTGTAGGCACGTAGACGGATTGCGTGTCCAATGATACTCAATGAGGACATCTATAAAGATGGCTTTGTTTTTAGTGACTCATGCATGTGATATGAAAAATACACAAAATAGACTTACCAAGGTGAAATATTCTTTCTGTACGTTCTCAAACCAGCTCGCAGCGCTACTTGTACTACTAGGAGTCTCGTCATTACTTCTTGACAAGAAACTAGGAGTAGAAAACGGTAAACTGATCTTGTAACTTTTACGACTTTCGTTCTGCAGTAAATATTGATCCAAATCCGATTTCAGGTTGGCCATTTTGTATTTATCTTCTCTTTATGCGAGGTTTATTTTTAAGTTGAATTTCACGTTAAAAATGATACAATTACAATTATAACACACCACAGCACAGATTGGGATTTCCTTCCATCTCGTTCCGAAGACGAATATTTACAATCATTCGCGGTTATTATTAAAAAGAGAAGGTAGTACAATATCGTAAGCGTTCGTAAAAGAGACAAAGTATAGGGCAACGTTAAAAGTCTGACTGAATCAGTCATTGGAACAAAAGTGGGTAGAAAAATGACAACTGACAGCTATCACACCAATCATAGACTAGCTTTTAGCTTCTTTTCTTTTTTTAAACCGTAAATCAACCGGCCAGTGGCACGCCTGTGAGTCTAGTGTTGCGCATGTACCCATAGCATGTACGTAAGAATCGATATTGTGATATTTTTGTGGCAGTTGTTTACGAATGAAAATACAATGTAGAAATTTTAAATTTGTGTAGCAGAGTTTTTATTAAATATTATTATTCAGCTTACCGTAATCGGTATCATCACTGAAATCATCGTGAGCACGTCGACGCACGTTGTTGTTGTATCGGTCATGCGCACAAGGAGGGCAGACGCCCCTTGTGTCGCGCTCGTCCAAGTCAGTGCTGCTCGCGTCAGATTCTGCCTCTGCTTCCTCAATGTGAATATCTTCGGTCTGTCTGTTATCAAGTTTTTCGTTCGATGAAAGTTGATTGTAGTTTTTGCGCGGGGGTCTTGACTCTGTGAACAAAATAATCTTTGTTATTCACATGAAACATAATTTTGTGTGTAAATCAATGATTGTTGACAGCCCTGTCCTGTTGGCTTGGTGGTTATAGATGTTCTCTGTCACGCCAGAGTCTAGTCTGGGTTCGATTCCCACACAGGAAAAACATTTGTGTGCATGATCATGTCTGTTTGTCCTGTGTCGGGGTGTAATAATCCATTTAAGTATATATTAAAAGTAGTATATAAGTTATCTGGTATATAGTATAAGGAGTACACTCTGCTTAATTTAGGATCAGATTATTATGTGATGAAACTCTCAATATTTATTTTATTACTATACTATCCAAACGGCTTGAATTGTAGTAATGACAAATCAAAAATGCTTTTTAATTGGTAGTACTTTTAATATACTGACGCAAACTTTAAAAACATTATTACTCTCGAAACATCTACTTCGGGTAAGTTTTATCTTTCTCAAATGTAAAAATAAAATTATAAGATAGGTGAACGATTGAATAATTTGCATTTGTTTTAATGTTTCTGTCAACCACTTCATAACTATAATAGTGAACAAAAACAAACAACTAATTATTCGAAAATTTGAGGAAAACATCTTCCGATTTTTTTATTTTCTAATATACAATAATAAATATCAATAAACAAACAGAGGAGAAAATGATACTTAACTATTTTGTCTTTGCCTATTTATATGGTACTTGTAATACTTTGATGTCGTTAAATTACAGTTTCATAATTAATGAGCATACTAATCTCTATTCAAACAAATAAATCATTGAACTTAAGAATGAATAACCAATAATGATAGCGTTATCTCAATTTGTATTAAGTCGTTGTGTTAATGTTATCTATTGTATGCACCCAACACAACACTTTAGTTCTATGACATCAGATAGCAAACTGAATTTGCATTTGATTGGCTTTTGGCACAGTATCATAGTGTCATTGTCGCGCTTTGTAGCGGTCACTTGTGATTAAAATTCAACTGTTTATAGGAATTACCATTGAGTTAATGTTGGGAATTAATTCGTTTTGCTGTTATGTAAGTTTTTGGTATTATAGTTATTGATTTGACACACTAAATCTGTTGCCTTTATTCAGTATTTTTACTTAGCTTCCGTCTCGCACTTTTATCCGCGTTTCTTAGAGATATTATGTGTTTCTGGGATAAAAGAATGATAAATGTTATTTGAGGACTTCTTTGTGCTAAGTTTTATCCAAATTCATTTAGATGTTTTTGTGGGATGAGGTCAAAACATTTTACACATCCTTATAAGCTTTCGTATTTATAATATTAGTAGAATGGAAAAGATATTTATTATTATTTTTTTAAAGAGCACACGCTTCCAATAACCACATGACAAGCCTATCTAATAAATCGATTAATCAACTAAATTAAAAAGATCTAGCTACGATCATGTACCATGCAAAATTAGCCGGATAATATTATTTGTTTATGTTTTCTCTCAGACTTGTTATTGGTCCGCATAAATGCCTATATTTTTTTATCGATACGAACTTGTATTGTGTATCTGTGTGCGTGTGTTCTATTAAAATTATAAAGACCGATCTTGACCCTGACTTTGTCATAAACTGTGACGCAGTAATGTACCAGCATCAGTAGTTCACGTGTATTTGAAGGTCAATAATATTGTATTCCAGACCCTTAATTCATATTATTTTATCTCTATGTGAGTGTTCGTAACTGGTTTGTCTTTGTAGAAATATTTATATTCTATAATCCTCAGTCGATGTCGTTATCTTTACACAGTAGAATAAATAAACGATCCTCTGATATATTTTGGCAGTTTGGTGCTGAAGCCTGCTCTTAACGGGTTGTTGTTTTTTTACAGACACGGGAATAGTCTGCACGTGTCGTCCAAAATGGACAAAACTAGCTCTAAAATAGCCGTTCTCGGTGCGGGAATTGTCGGGTACACACTCGCAAAGATATTACAAGAGAAGCTGAAGAACGCTGACATCACTGTGATCGCAGATAAATTTGAAGAGGATACTTTAAGTTGTGTCGCCGCTGGAATTTTCAGACCCGGACTAAGTTTCAAGGGACCAACAAAGGAAATCACCAAGAAATGGATCGACGACTCGTGGTATTACTGGCAAGATATATTAAAATCACCGGAGGCCGCAGAAGCAGGTATCATGGCGTTTTCCAGCTACATATTTTCTAAAGAAAATTACCATGTCACAAAAAATCATCTCATAGAAGACCTAGTGCCTGTTTATAGGCCAGTAACAGAAGACGAACTGAAGCTTTGCGGTGAGGGATGGAAATACGGTTCATATTATTCAACGTTGAAGATTGGATCCGAAAGACATCTGCCATGGATTAAAAAAATACTGACGAAAAATGGTGTAAAGATCGTGAGTCGTAAAATCGATAGTTTCGCATCACTATCAGACTTTGATCTAGTTTTCAACTGCACGGGAATGGGCGCAAAATATTTATGTAACGATCATGACTTGGTACCGATTCGCGGTCAAGTTTTGAAATTGAATGTTCCGTGGTTGAAACATGCATTCTATGGAGATTACGATACGTATATAATTCCTGGTTTTGATGGAATAGCTACTTTAGGCGGTGTGAGACAGTACGATAGCTATAATATGGAAGTTTGCAAGCATGATGCTGCCGCCATTTTCGAAAGAGGTTGCCAGCTCCTACCGGCGTTGAAGAACGCTGAGGTTGTTGCACACAAAGTTGGTTTGCGGCCGCATAGAGTACCAGTGCGAGTCGAGCCTGAGCTAATCAACGGTGTGAAGGTTGTCCATTGCTACGGACACGGTGGCTACGGTGTGATGTGCGCCCCGGGTACTGCATTTACTGCTATAGAAATGGGTCTTGAAATATTGAAAAGCAATTTAAAAAATAAATTGTAATTAATCTTTTGTCTTTATGTTATAAGTAATATTAGCGCTTAAACCATGTTTTTAATAAAATGATTTAATCATAGACAGTTAAAAATCATTTACATGCATGTTTATTTTCGTGTTTATTTTTACCTTGTTAACTTAGTGCGCTAACAGTTTCAATTGTTTGGTGTACTTAGTTACCTACTTAAGATCAATATTGATTAGGTAATTAACAATTTACAGTGTAAACTCTTTATAACGTTATCCTTTATAACGTTATCCTTTATAACGATAAACTCCCTATAACGTTGAAGTGAGCCCAAGTTGGTTGGTTTGTTCACTTTGTTTTGTTTTTTTTTGTTCACTCCATATAACGATAACTCTCTATAACGACAAAAAATGCTCAGTCCCTTGAGTTTCGTTATAAAGAGTTTACACTGTACTTTAATAGGTACATATCTATTACCACTCACTCAACCTCCATACTAAACTTCTAAAAAATCCGCTTTGACAGCTAAGAACATCATACAAAAATCATCTCTATTACCTTGTGTATACGGATCATCTATTGATACAAAGGGTAATTATACGATGCTGATGAATCTTATCACAACGGCGTCAAGTATACGTTTCTATAACACTCAAAGCCGCTTTTATACATGTCAAACGTACTCACCTAAGGTACCTATCCTCACTGAATATGTTTTTTCAGTAACAAAACGGTTTTACATCCTTACACGGGCTTTCCTTTTATCTTCATTATAACTGCCATGATTTTTTTACAAATCCAAAAACAATGGTTTACCTTGTAGGAGTGGGGGGAGTATATTTGGCTTTGAGGTAAGCCATGGATAGACCGACAGACAGAAGGACGGAAATGGCGAAACTTTAAAGGTTCGTCTTTGACTACAGAACGCTCAATATTTCGGAATTTAAGAATAGGTAATCTTAGAATAGTAAAAATCAAATTTTCCATTTCCATCTGTCTGTTTTGGAAGCCGGGTTTGGTCGCTCTATAAGCAGTTAGGACCTGCCCCCTTATTCAGCTAATACAAACTTCGTCGGCGAGCCGCTTCACGGAGGCCTCAGAGAGCTTATCTGTCACGTGATTAGTAGTATTATCGTAGTTAGCGAAACAGACAGAGCACGGAGGCCGCGACGAAACATCGTCGAGCGAGTTAGTGTCATTTTCCTTACAGAATCGAGACCCTGTCACTGTCTAAATTTGGCGGCTACGAGCGGTGCTGAGCTACGCGTTAAGCTGAGAATGAATATATAGGGACCGGTTGGCGTGACGGCTCGAACTGCTAGGTAGTAAATTACGACGTCACATTCGAAAGCCAGGAGCTATGTTTGCTTCAATCTGGATGAGGGTAAACTTTTCACGTGCCTTGGTATAGGTACGCGGAATATTAGGGGAACCCTCAATCCCTTATCATATACACATGCCCATCTTAGGTTATGCAGGTGCAATGGACACCCATTTTGGGGAAACTTATTAGAAAATGTGAATAAAATCATGAATTTATAGTTTTTTTTCAAATAATATTATGTATTACAAATAATCTCTATCAGGGAATCAAGTATTCTTATTGCCTACCTTATTTAATTACTAGCTGTTCCCGGCATCCGTTGCTATGGGTCTCTTTTTACGTTTTATGTTTGTAACCGACTCCTTTGGGCGTGATTTTGACCCACTTTAAACGGCCAGGTTTCATTCAAACTTTGTAGATTTATCGAAGACCGATGACAATTCAATATTTTGAACAGTTAGAATTAACTAAAAAATGAAAAATATAATAAATAATTAATTGGATTTTCTATAAAGGTGTGTTATTTAGCTTTTTTTAGAAACCTTCGCAAGCGTAATAACAACACCCTAAAGTCTCATCTCTATCGGATAAATAGTATAATAAGGCATAGGATACAAACATTCCAACATTCATTTTTATTTAAATAGGAGATACCTCGATAGATAAGAAGAAATTTGTCGAATTGATCATAGTATTAAGCTATGGACTGTTATGTAAAGTATGTTATTAATAAATACATGCTACGTTCTGACATTTTGGGACAATTATTATTAAAGTCTGACGGACTGACAGGCCAGTTGGCTTGGTGGTTGCCGACCCTGACCGCCACGCCATAGGCCGTGGGTTCGATTCCCCCCAGGATAAACATCTGTGTGTTTGAACATCTCTTTTCTATATCTAGATGGAATCTGTGTAAGTATGTATTTAGAAAAATCATTTATGTGTATATCAGTTATCTGGTTTCCATGATAGAAGCTCTGCTTAGTTTGGGACCAGATGGCCGTGTGTAAAGAATGTCCCAGGATATTATTATTATTATAATCACACATGACAAGATAGTAGATAATTTAATAAATACCATAGATAAGACACCGATTTTAATCTAGAATGAAAGATTTTGTATTTATTTGATGTATTGTTGTTATCATGTTTATCTAAAACGTATGTTTTTACCGCCATTGATATAAAATGTCCACTCAATTATCTAATAATATTATGATGCAATATTATTGTAATGGTTGCCAACTTCCATAAAAATAAAGATAAACATTTCATGTTGCACAATATTTGTTAATTTATTATGTGTTAGGTTTATAAAAAGATATCTAGAATTGCTGGGAAGATAAGCAGAGTATTAATAAAAAGAGCAGGAGTGAAAATAAGGCACTTGAAACCATGTTACAATCACTTTTGTTTATTTACCCTAGTTTAAGAGGCACGGTTTTTTGTGTACAGATTTCTGCAGCACAATGTAATTTAATAAAATTCTATCATTGTTTAACCCTTATATATATTTATTGTTAAATGTAACATATGTAATATTTATAACCTTTGTTAATTAATAAATGTATTATTACTATTTTGTAAGTATGTTATTATGTGCTACAAAATATATGTTGGTTGTGATATTGTAGGTACAAGAAATAGCTTAAATGTAGGTATTACCTAATGTTTTATTCCAACAATATTCTATTCAAGAGAAATAAAATCAATTATATATACGCCCATTAACTTAAAAAAAAATGTTTTCTGTAACAACAAAAACCGCAACGAATTATTAAGACTACAAATATGTATTTTGAATTGTCACAGTCAATTAGTTATCTGTAGTAAAAAATATTTATAGTAAGGTGTATACTTGTACTAAAACTAATCCAGTACACAGAAATTTTAAAGTATTATTTTTAGTAAGCCCGTGTAATTTTTTTATACTGTTGTAAGTTTCCAATGTCATGTTAAATTTGGAACTACGTCTTGAGGTTTCCAAACCGTATCGTTAGCGATTCCAAACTCCAAAAAGTTTGAGCCTCATCATTAAAAGTTTTTTTTTAATTACTTTTACGATCTGTGTTTAGTCTTTGATGAGAAAAGAGAATGTAATGTTATAAATCTCATCCAAATAACATTAGCGCGGTGGCTCTGACCCGCCATTATCTACACACTGCGCGTAGCATATATGAACGTAGCTAACTGCTTAATGGTGTTATTTACCGGGTAATTGTGAAGATTTGTGGTGTTCCAATTTGTTGCCAAGCTAATTTATAACTCTAGTCTATTTTCTAGCACATGTGAAAACATATGGCTACATAAATAGTAAAAAAAATATTGTCAACCTTTTTAGTGTTGCGACTCACTAAATTGCCAAAAAGTTTGCGACTGCTAATAGTTTTATAGGAAAATGAACCTTCTTTGCTTTAGCATAAGGTTTATATGCATCATTATATAATTGACTAGGGGATCAATAGATGGTTGTAGTTGCCATGGTAAGTTATGATATGCTCGAAGGGAAGTAAGCCATTAACATTTCAAATAAAATTCAAAGCAGTTCAGTAGTAATTCTGTTTAGGGCGCTAAAGGGCACTCATGAATGTCAAAGCTTCTGAAGATACCTCCGGTCTGGAAGTCAGACTTCAACTTAGAAGAACCGGAAAGAAACTCAGCAAAGTTACCATGTTCAATTTTTTTTTATAAACTGACTTATTTATTTTTTCAAATGTTCACCATTATCAAACTACTAAATATTTATAAACGGACATTTTTTCAGGCATCCACGCATCGTAAATACAGCCTTATTCCAATGTAAACATTTACTTTATTCCTTTGACAGAAATAACACGATGGGCCTATGTAACTATTTACCCCGAATCTTGTTTGTTTAGTCGTTGAAGCTCCAGGCTTCGAAATATTAATACCAACTACTAACTACATTTAAATTTCGTTACCTTCACTTATTGGTTGGCTTGGTTGTTTGGGTCTTAGTGGCTATGTTTAAAAAGTAAATACATCGCCATTTGCCTGCCTGAATCATTTCGGAACGACGTATATCTTTTGGTACTTCGCTATTTGGCTGGGTAATAAAACTATTAATACTATTAAAGATGTTGACAGATATGTCAAATCAGCAACTTTTTATTATATGTCAAAACGATAGTTTTTTTATAAAATAGTTATGGTGTGACGTCATAATTGAACAGAATCAATATATATCTACTGTGTGTGGTTAAATCGGTACTTAAAATCCATATCTATATATATAAAAATGAATCCCTATTTCCGTTGGTCACGGCATCACGCACGGACGGCTGGACCGATTTCGCTAATTCTTTTTTTGTTTTGTTTGTTATTGTCAGGAGATGGTTATGAACGAAAAAATTAAGAAAGTTGCGCGGAAATTTAGAAAATTTAAGAAAACTTAACTAGCGCTCTTGACAATATAAACTTTTATTATTGTCAGTCGTTTGACAGCTGGAGCGATCGACAGAATGCGCGCTGCAAATATCGTTTAAATAGGGGTCGGAATTATATTGATAAAATAATTAATTTTTAATTTCTTATTGCACATTTCACAGTCGATTCAATCGGAAGATTCGATTGATGTATCAGTGTATTTTTTGATGTTCTATACACTGGTTAGCATTTATCTTGTATACAGGATAGTTAGAAATAATCGATACAAACTTCTTTGATTTTTTCTATTTTTTTTTCTAGTGAAAAGTTTAAACTTATTAAAATAAAAAAAAGAACAAAATATATTTTTAATAATGTGCCTGACTCCAATCCTCTTCGAATGCTTTCGTTAGCCATTCGGTGCACGTGTAAAGTGCACGTGGTCATCGGTATACACTTCAGTCGCTTTTAAAGACACTCTAGAGATTAATTGGAGAGGAACAATTCGTCACCGGTACCACAAAGCAGTTTAAAATTTTATTTAGTAAATTTTCAAGAATTCCTCTTAGAATTAGTTAATTAGTAACTGCCGATCTGCCCCGGCTTCACCTAAGTGGGCATAATGTAAATGAATTCAACATATAACCCACCCGGAAAAATCCTCTAAATGATGATAATAACGACTTCAAAATCAATCAGTTTTAAATGAACAACAATAAACAGTTACCATGTTTAATACAATTTTGTGAGACGGTTGTGAGACCAGTGGAGACGTTTCAATGCCTTCTTTTATTTAATTATGCGACTAGGGTTTGTATTACCTTTGATAGTCTTTTATTAAAAAATAAATAGACGACTCCAACATTATGATCATGAAATACTGCAATATTCCAATCACAGTGCAAGCCAGATCGTATAGATTAAAACAGTACGTGCTCAGAACAAAAGCTGTTTTGAATTGCCGCCAGCTAACTCGGTGGCTCGTTCAAAATGGCACTGAGGCGGACAAATAGCTGCGTCCAACTCGAGCCGAGCAACACAGCAGTTTCAATTTAGTAGCTAGCCTATCCACTTCGTAACACTACAATACTAGTTCATATTGCAGCTATCCGTCTATGAAGTGTATCAGCTGGAATTTAATATTGAAAGTGTTGCTCTATGACTGTTTGCAGTTGCTTAATTCATTTAAAACTTTGGCATATCTTTCCCCGAACACCATGAGGTTTCACAGGGGATACCAAGTTCCTTATTATCTTAAAAATAAAATATGGTTTGTATACATTTCATAACTATAAATAAATAAATATCCCGGGACATTTTTTAAACGGTTTTTTTCTGATCCCAAACTGAGCAGAGCATGTACTATGGAAACCAGATGGCTGATATACAACATTTACTTATTTTTTTAGTAATATACATTTTACAATTTAATTGTCATCTCTTAATTTAAGATTGAACTAAAAACACAAATCATTCAGATAAGGAATGGGACTATTATACTAAAATCGGTATTACATCTTCGTTTTATTTTAACTATCTGTCTCCCGCGTTTTCAGCCGAGTTCCTGAGGGATATACCATTTTCGCGGGGAAAAAGTAGTACTCGTATACTCGTATATATTATTCCAGGGTCTGTTCTACATTTGTGCAAAGTTTCACACAAATCCGTCTTGTCGTTTTTGCGTGAAAGAGTAACAAACATACATACATTTTCAAAAACTTTCGCATTTATAATATTAGTAGGATAAAATATAAGGTCTTTTTTATTTAATTATGAGGCACATTGTATGTTTGTCGATATTATATAGAAAATGGCTAAGATAGTACTACCCCGGACGAACTCTGCACTAAGAGCTCTACTTCTAAAATTATATTATTACTAGCTGTCCGGACAGACGTTGTCCTGCCAAAATAAGTCCATACAAAAATTCAGGGTTTCGATCGCAGCGCCCCCTACCGGGTCCAATTGTAAATCTAAACCATTCTCGAATCTCCACGAACACACACAAAAAATTTCATCAAAATCGGTCCAGTCGTTTAGGAGGAGTTCAGTCACATACACACGCACACAAGAAATATATATATTAAGATTTACTTTAGAGACCTAATGATCTTAGAGTGCTCAGTGCTTTTAAAAACGTTTGAGGAAGCGTATTACAGGAATAATGTGTTCCTTCAATATTAATATTAATTTAGAGTCTTTGAGAAACATTTTTCCGGATATTATTAATTCCCATTTTAGACAATATTTTTCTTGAATATCATTTGGCATTAGTATTAAGTGAGTAGTATAAGGGCTGACTTCAGAACTTTTCTAATGAAATTTACATATTGATTACCTGGAACTCATGTGGAACCGCGGGCGAAAGATAGTCTGTTATTTTCCACACTTACGCTAAGTGGAATCCACTTGGATGCTGAAAATGCAGATAGTACACTCAGCTACGTAAGTAACTGACATTTTTGAGGTATTTGACGTCACGACTAGTGAGAAATATGTGGTGAAGTCGTATAAAGCTTGGCAAGGCTCCTGGGTTTGATTGCCGGGTCAAATAAGTTAATATTAAAGTTTCTTTGTTTAGAAATGATTACTTTAGCCAGAGACTGGTAATATGTCCGAAAGAAGGCGACCATATTCACAACATGTCACGTCGGGATTTCAAAAACCTTCTGCTAGGTGTCTTCCGCGGTTTCACCAGTGTTCCCAAAGGATGTTAGATCTTATACGCTAAAAAGGAACATACTAATATGCTATCTTACATTATAGTCTATCTCTGTGCCAAATATCATCGTTCAGCTGTTCTCTTTCTTTGAAACGAAACTTCGCAAACGAAGGAAATTTTAACGAAATTTCGCATATGACCCTAATCAAAATCTGTTTCGGGCCCGCACATTACGTTCGATTCCAATAGAGAAGTATCGAAATAATCAGTGTAGGTATGTCATGTGATTTTCGTCAATTTGAGGTTGAAATTCCGAACAATTGTCTGTCAAATTCAAATTTTTATTCATAAATAAATTTAAGTTTAGAAGTCAAAAAATTCGTACAAAGTTTCGGAACGAACAGAACGCACGAAATTTCGATCGAAACTTTGTTTTTCGTTGAATAAGATGAGATAAATTGGATGTTTGCAACTAAATCACGCTACCCCCTAGCGTGATTTAGTAACAAACACCCAGCTAACCTTCTGATGTGCCTGTAATTTCACCGGCCCCCTTTCTAACCGAAACACAGTAACTCAAGTGCAGTACTGCTTCACGGCAGAAATGGGTAAGGTGTACTCTGTGTAAGGTGTACTTCCCCCGACGAACTCTGCACTAAGAGCTCTACTACTTACGCATTTATAACAGTAACATGTAATGTTTGTGGTACTTGTTCATTCTGTTTGTATCACACGTCCCGTAAGCGTAATTAGTGGAATTACTAATGAGGCAGTGCCCAGCTGTTTTAGGAACATCGTTTATTCATGTGAGTTGAGAGTGTAGGTAGTGTAATGAAATTCGTGACATGGCTTTGAGTGACTTAGCAATTGACAGAGTCCTTATTTCCATTGGTCAGTAAAAGCACCGGGATCAACTGACCTCCTGTTTCCTGGCAGATCACCAACCGGAGATTAATATATTTAATCAAATAGGCCTTCACTGGCAATTGTGAATGGTCAAACTAATGCTGGTTCGGAAGGTTGTTTTACAGAGAAGAGCTGACAGTTACTCTATCCAAATGAAGATTTTACTCATTAAGATGTGTTCTGCATGTGACCTTTCAAATAATCGTAAAATTACGTAACTATAAGTTACAGAGAATGCATGGGGTAGATTGTGTCGTAAGGATGGATCTGTGTGACGATCTGTGCTGTAAGTGAAATGAAATTAAATATATGTCATCAACTTAATAATCATTCTATTTAAAGGTATTTATAAATTATATTGTTATAAGTATATTATAAGTATTATGTTCAAAATAAAAACTAATTACTGTTAAGATTTAATATTATCAGAATGGCGCTGCAATTCCTTTAAAAGTCACTAAACGTTAATTTTAAAAAGTGAAAGTTATAACGTCAGCCTATAAACGGCAACGCCATTTTATGGCAGACTATAATCTGTCATCAGACAATACACGTCGTGTTCTTAACAGTGTTCTAAATTACAATTATTGTGCTATTTCTAAATCCTGTGAGTATTCGTTTAAATTGAAGGAAATTATATTGGATAAAAGTGAGTACGCCGATGTTTTATTTTATTTTAATATTAGTCAAAACCCCTTTTCCCCTTAGTCATTTACATATAATTATTCAAATAGGCCTTCACGGGCACTTATGAATGGTTAGACTATAACGCCAGTTCGGAAGGTTGCTGTTACTGATAGCAATAAACTCAGAGCCTTGTTAAATAGTCCTGTCGTAGGATCCCCATTATCCTTAAGGTATAGGGCTTCGAATAAGTTCAAGACGACTTCTACAAATCTTGAATGGAAATAAATTCAGTCAAAGAAACCATATTTTATACTTTGGTTCTTTACAGTGTGGCGCTTACTTGCTGGTTATGGCCACTCGGTACATGGTGTGAAGAGCACGTGGTCATCGTTATACTCTATTGTCACCTCTCACCACACTCTAGAAATTTATGGTGCTAGTATTTGTCGCTGATATAAAGCTATCATTAAGAAGAATATCTATATAATAATATATATATAATATAATATAAGAAGAGCGCAAAGGCCTATATGAAAAGAGAAAAAAATATCTTAAGCCTATAAACCTAAAAAATATTTTTGGATGAGTATTTATAAAGTATTTATTTTTTATTTTTATTTAGTAAGTATATATAAATTAAAATAAAGATGACTTTAGCAACGCTGTGATTTGAAATGCGTAGAAACGAAAAAGCGACGCTAAAAAGAGACAAGCATACCTCTTTAAGATTTTCCCTGCGAGAAGAATGAGACAGGTTGTTATGAGGTGGATGGTGGGTCTGCACATTACCTCTACCTACGCCTTCGGGGATGATGGGCGTGAAGATGTGATGAACTTCATCATGATATGCAACGCTACTACCAGTAAGCTGTCATTGTATTCGTTTTTATTTTTAATGTTTTAGATAATTTTCGGGAATAATGTAGTTCTTTATCAGTAAAATATTTTTTAAAATCATAAGTGTATTTTTGAAGATTACTTCCTACTTTCAATCTTAACCTCTTTAAAATATATTACAGTACTTTACACGATAATCATTCAAAATTCAAATGCAAGTGCTTTTTTGACTTATTTGTGACAGCCCTACGCGTGCCCTTGACGCTGATCCACGCTTTGTACCGGCTAAAAAACCCAATACATATGTCAGGGGATAACTTGTTACATTTACGTGACTTGAATAAAGTGTGTCGCGTCACTTACCTTACTTGAATTCGGAAGTCGTTTAAATTTACTAGTAATATGTGCGAGTAACGAGTTGTACTGTTGATTATATAATCAATAGCCCATAATTATGGGCTATTGTAAAAATGACTTATAACTTATAGACATATACACTAAGTCTTAGTAAACTCCTATTCTAGTCGTAGACGTTAAACATTGAAAAATGTAAAAAAACGTTTCAAAGTAAATAAACATTTTGTATTTATATTTTAGTGTATTGTAAATGTGTGATTAAAAAAAATACGGGTAAAAAATACTAGGCCTATATTGCATAATCATGACCAAATGAAAAACTTAATACGAACATTTCGGCCATCATAACATGTAAATTGTACTTTAAAAGATAATAAAACTCTAACTGTAAGCCTACCTCGAACATAGAACCAGAGAAAATGGTTGACATCCAAATATTGCGGGCGTCCAATTTTCCTTACCCTTTAACCCTGCAGCGAAATGGCAGGTAAAATCCCGATGTAAGCCAGAGGTACAAGCTTCGAACACAGTACGAGCATGTACTTAACTATAAAAACAACAAACCTTTTAGGTAAATTGTGGAGGTGCCTCAGGCGAGGGCGCGGAGTGGG
The DNA here is from genome assembly GCA_907165245.1 of Habrosyne pyritoides. Classification (NCBI taxonomy): domain Eukaryota; kingdom Metazoa; phylum Arthropoda; class Insecta; order Lepidoptera; family Drepanidae; genus Habrosyne; species Habrosyne pyritoides. The sequence goes on from OU015595.1 coordinate 942,252, forward strand.
GCGGCTTTCGGGTTTGCCTAGCTAAACATTTTTGGTAGAAATCATGTTTCTGTATCTTAGATGTAAGTTAGAAAAGCAGTGGACAGCATTTTCAGCGTATTCCTCATTTTTCTCGCTGTGTTTTTTCTGTAGCATTTTCTTTTATTTTACTTGTACATGTATTACTTTAGACATGCCAGTATCTTTAAATAAAATCTTGTATCTAAGAGTGACAATGTTCCCCATAGGTCAGGTTGTGATTGAAAATATACGGCTAAATGTGGGTCTCATTACTGTGCCCTCCGACTACCTCTTCAGGGATAAAGGGCATGAAGATCCTAGTAACAGAGTGAATAATTATTTATCAACGACTTTTTCATCATTAGACGATGCTCAATTTACTTACACTCATGTGAAATTATGGTCAACAATCTATCTCAAAAAAAAATAAACTACACATATCTTTGCAATTCATGAAGCCTGTGGGGTTTCCCGCGTTACCCATGGGTATAATATTAATTTAGTCCAGAACACATTATATCTATGTGCCAAGTTTCATCGAAATCCTTTGAGCGATTTGTGTGTGATCGATTTCCAAACAGCCAATCCAAACCAAAATCCTACTAGGTAATATTATAAATGTGAAATTTTGTGAAGGTGGATACTACTTACCTTGGTGGATCTACCTAACGGATTTGGTTGAAACTTGGCACATAAATAGACCATGCCCTGTAATCTATATATATAAAAATGAATCCCCATTTCCCTTGGTCACGGCATCACGCATAGACGGCTGGACCGATTTCGCTAATTATTTTTTTGTTGTGTTTGTTATTGTCAGGAGATCGTTCTTATGAACGTTTGATAATATCGTTTAAAACAGAGGCATGGGTCGGAATTATATTGATAAAATAATTAATTTATAATTTCTTAGTGCACATTTCACGGTTGATTCGAATCGGAAGATTCGAATTCAATATTCATACTATAGACAGGGCAACGTCTGTCGGGTCAGCTAGTAACATATAAAATCCTTCAGAATCGCGGGTTAAATCGCGGACAGCTATTATCTACTGTATTAAAGACATTAAGGAAGTAACTAAATGTATGTAGTTTCCAAGCGCCACGTTGTGTAAACAAAACCTCATATATACTTAGTAATCCTACAGAAACGTACTCCCGGCTATATTATCTCGATTTTACAACATGCTTGTACTAAACCGCACTCCACCGGTATCCAATTCGTTGCTGTAACATTTTGCTGAATATTTAATGTGCAATCCACTCTGCAGCTGGCTGTCGTGAATTGCATAAACATTGCATTTTGTGCAAACAATCTTTTTGTGCTTTTGGCAAATTATGGCACACTGTATGCTTTACAAGCTTCCGTCCCGCGGGTTCATCCACGTTCCCGAGAGAATAAATGTTTTCCTGGGGTATTAACTAAACATCTAAGATTGCATCACTGCTTACCATCAGGTGGGATCGCAGTCAAGCATTCGTTTATATTATTTAAAATAAAATAAATAAATAAAATAATGTAGCTTTCTATCAGTGGATTTTTTTTTATATCGGATGATTATTTTCAGATTTTTACCTCCTTCATCCAACCTTATAAACATCACCTTAACTTATTTTTTGGGTGTGGGAAAAGCAGACACTTTTTTTTTATATACTACTAAAGTAGCAAACAAGCTGACGGCCCGTCTGATGGTAAACGGTCACCGCAGCCTATGGACGCTTACAATACCGTGGGTATCACGCGCGCGTTGCCGATCCAGCAAAAATCTCTTCACACCCTTCTTGAAGAACCCCATGATGTACTCCCTTGGGAATACCACGGCGGGGAGCTCATTCCACAGCTTACTTATGACCACTGTGCAAATGTGCACTTTACATCTTGCACCGAGTGGTCAACAAAACGGATCAGTTGGCTTGGTGGTTGACAGCCATGCCACAGTTGGTGGGTTCGATTGCAATTTGTGTGCATGCAGATGTATGTTTGTCCTGTGGCTGGGTGTAAATAATTATATATGTAACTAGCTGTCTCCCGTTGTTCCATCCGCATTTATCGATATCATATATAGTCTATAACGATCTAGAAAACAATCCGCGTCGAATGATAGCAGTCCCATCTCGATATGTGTAGTAGTTTTAGTGTTTTAGTTGAGGCGATGGTGCGTCAATGGAACCCTATTTTGCTTATATTATATAGGATTAGAGAAAAACAAAAAAAAGAAGTAGTATATCAGTGTTTTGGTTGTCATAGTGCAAGCTCTGCTTAGTTTGGGATCAGATGGCCGTGTGTAAAGAATGTCCCAGGATATTTATTTGTTTACAAATATAACCTTTAAAAACCAATTTATTCATGTTAACGACAAAATAATCGACATTTTAAGCGGGGACATCAAACAATAATGTCAAGGGAGTAATTATGTGATATCATTTGATACAAATATGACAAGAACATTGTCGAAGCCGAGATTCTGTTTTAATATAAAATGGAAAATTGTAATAGGTACTTTCTGACGCAGGTCGCCCACGTCACCAGCTTATGAAAATGTTATTCTTGGTATTTGTTGTACCTTTTTAATTTCAAAGAGACATCTTAGTCTAACTTTTGTTTCGCGGATTCACTTGTCACCCGGCTAGTTGTCATACCGAACCCACTTCAAGTCTTTGCTTGATCTAATTTATGCGTAGTGAAAAAAAATACATCTGGGTACATACAAAAAGCATAAATAAAAATATATCTGATTTCGTCATTTATTAACATTTTACTTAACTTTTTTTATTCATTTGTAAATGGCTAAACTATTAAAATACTGTCTCTGTTAGTAGTAACAGTGCTGTTGAATTATGTGATGGGAAGGACCTGTATATACACGTATGTCGCCCTAATTTTGTGAACACTGTTGGTGTATAATCTATCTAACGAGATTCGATAAATTGTAAACTGGACCATACTACTTATAATATAACGTATTTGTATTTCGAATAGTAGAGCTTTTAGTGCAGAGTTCGTCCGGGGAAGTACTACCACCTTACCCGTTTCCGCCGTGAAGCAGTAGTGCACTTGTATTACTGTGTTTCGGTTAGAAAGGTAAGGGGGCCGGTGAAATTACAGGCACATGAGACTTAACAACTTCACGTCCCAGGGTCGACAACGAATTTGCGATGCCCCAGGTATTGCAAATGTATAGGCGGCGGTGACCACTCACCATCAGGTGGATCGTATGCTTGTTTGAGCTAAGTAGGTACTGTTTTCACTTTTGTTTGTGAATCTATATTATTTTTAATTTTGTATTTTTGTTTAGTCGGTTTTGTTACCCTTTTTTTTTCATTTTTCTCTAAATTTACTTATTGATATACCTATTACACAAAATTTTGGATGGAAAGAAATACCAAACAACGCTTCATCCTCCAGGTTAGATTTTCTTAAGATGCAAATGCGTAGGTATAATGATTATTGAATTTAAACCAGTGGGCGAACACTAGTTTATTCAAATAGGTCTTCAAAGGCACTTAATAAAGGTTAGACTTTGACTGAAAGCCTTATGGATAGCATAAAAAAAACCATTTCTTTATAATATATACATTATATAGAAATCCTATTAATATTATAAATCCGAAAGTTTGTATTTATGGATGTTTGTCACTCTTTCACGCAAAATCTACATAGCTGATTTGGATGAAACTTGTCACATATATAGAAAATGCCCTGGAATAACACATAGGATATTTTTTATGCCGGGATAATGTTACATCGCTTGGGAAAGCGGGTGAAACCACGGGAGACAGCTAGAATCATATATGCCAACATTAATTTTAGGATATTTAGACTAATTACTGTCCCAAAGTTACATCTGCGTTCCAAAAAATCTATTGAATATCGGGATTATAACATAGCCTATGTCACTCGGGAATAGTGTAGCTTTCTATCTCATCATCATCAGCCTATCTCCGCCCACTGCTGGACATAGGCCTCACCTATGGCACGCCACTGAGCTCGATCTTCAGCTCTTTGTTTCCAACCGCTGCCAGCCAGCTTGCGTATATCATCGCACCATCTAGCTAGAGGGCGTCCTACACTACGTTTACCGAGCCATGGTCTCCACTCTAGAACACGTCTAGCCCAACGGTTGATGACGCTTTCCAAATCCATACTTGCAAACATACAATCTGTACCTCTTTATATTATTAGTAGCTGTCCCCCGCGGTTTTTTAATACGACACAGGCCTACAAACAAGCGGACGGTCCACCTGATGGTAAGTGATCACCCCCGCCTATGGACATTTCGTCGACGCGACTGCAATAGCGCGTAAGAGCTATTTGCAATACCCCGTATTAGTATTTTATCAATTTTACAGGAGGAAGAAGTAATTGATTATCTCGGTCAATAGAAAGTCGATGGCGCAATAACGAATTTTTGCTATTTTTGTAAATACGCGGTATTGCAAATTGCTCTTACGCACTATTGCAGTCGCATCGACGATTTGCAACACTAGGGGCATCGCCAATGCGTTGTCGACCCTGAGACGTGAAGTTGTTAAGTCTCATGTGCCTGTAATTTCACCGGCCTCCTTCTTTCTCTTTCTAGTCGACTATACTATTCCAGAGTTTAACATCTCTGTGCCAAATTTCATACAGATCCGTTCAGCAGTTGTGGCGTTGGGTAACAAACATCCACTCATAGAAAATTTGCATTTTATTTATTATAATTGCAAGATTATTATGTACCTGACCTATAAAAAAAATGTTGCTTTCAATATGGAGTACGGAACCACCCTTTCACCTTTAAACTCAACCATTACCAATTCCAGGACGGGATTTAATAACAAGGGTTAATAACTTTCAAACTGTCGTTAAGGTCCTCTATTAATATTAAATGTCAAATTTACGTAATATGTATATTCAGGGGCTCGATTCTGTAAGGAAAATTACACTAGCTCGAGGATGTTTCGTCTCGGCCTCTATGCTCTGTCTCTTTTGCTAACTAGGCAATCACGTGAGAGGTAAGCTCTCCGAGGCCTCCGCGACGCAACGAAGTTTGTATTAGCTGAATAAGCGGGAGGAACGTAAAAAGTTAGCATCCACTTCGAGTTTCCACCTGGAAAATCGTTTATTATGCGTAGAAAGTAGAAAATAAGTGATTTCATTGAATATGAAATTATATTACATATTATATACTTCCAATTCAGTAACATATTTACTATTATATGAATATTCTGATCCTTAATCCATCACAACCAAATGTGATTCCCGATTGATAATCGAATCCCCGACATGGGAGGCAGCGGTCAGGGTACCAAATTACTACAGCAAATGTACGTACTTATAGTATAAAAAATATTTTTAAAATGTTCATCTGTCTGTACGTAATTTCCGCAACGGCTGGACCGATTTTGACAATTAACTACTGGCTTATAGTTCTTATTGTCAGGAGTAACTTATGCTACTTTTATCTCAGGAAAATTTACATCAATGAAACGTGGGTGAAACCGCGGGGGACAGCTAGTATATTATTATGCCACTCAGCTGAAGCTGGGGACGATCGCCAGTAAAGACTAAACTAATATGAAGTAGCTGGAAAATCCTCTTGTGTCGGTATAACTTTGTCAAAGGCCTAGATTAAGGTCAAAAGCTAATCTCTTGGGACGTAATTTTCTTAATTCCAGATTAATAAATTAGTTCTGACATTATGGCTAAGTGGCGAATCATGTAACACTTAAATTAAACGTCTCAAATAAATTCCCTTAATTTATTAAAGTTTGTTCTATCCGAGGGGACTTAATTATTGCTTTTTCTGGTTAATAAATCTATAGAGATAACTATGTAGTTATAAAAAAAATACTTAATGATAAGATTTATAAATGGTGTATAGTGGTTACTTAAACAAGGATCACACTATTCCGGATGACATCTGCTACGTTATAATTAAGGGTTGTACAAAATCCCTTGACAACAAGTGAAACCACATGTCGGTAGCTAGTGAATATTTTTTGTACTGTAATATTTAAACTGAATATGTGTTATACTTATGTAAGATGTGGTCGAACGTGAAACTGTCTTTTGCATTTTCTCATGACATTATATAAATATCGCGTAGTTGGTCGAGTGATATGAAGCTCAGCTGGTGGCTCGATGATCCGGGTTCGATTCCCATGTTGGGCATAATACTGCGAACTCTGCCTTCCACTTTGGGGATAATGGGTATGAAAATATGGTATATTATTCATTGCCTCGTGTCTGACTTTGGTAGTAAATAAACATTAAAACTTGAGTATACTCAAAACATAAAACAAAACAAACTTTGAGTAACATAATATTCACACAACATAAGTTTATAAGAAACCTTTTGATGATTTAAATAATTCCGGTGTTCTCGGAAGCACACACAGTTTTGTGAGTTTACAAACTTCAGTCAGTGATACGGGCTTCATATTTCAATAAGCTGTACTTGTTCCACGCTTTTGAAGATTCACTTTCAGTGGGACGACACTCGAGGGGCTTATTGGAAAAAGAACATTTTGTCGCAGACAGATTTAAATTAGCCTTTGGTTCTTTTGAATTTTAAAACTCATAGACAGGCAGCCACTTATGGACATTTGCAACACCAGGGGCATCGCAATGCGTTATGGACCCTCAGCAACGATTCTGCAAGGAATTTTTAAGTAAGCGATGTTTTTTCGCGGCCTAGCATTCTTTCGCTATCTACGCACATGTCATCTATCACATGAGAGGTCCCCTCTCCGCCTTGCGTTGGCTCGCCGACGAAATTTGTATTAGCTGAATGGGGGCTTGATACGTGAAGATGTTATGTCTATTATATCTTCTAATTTATTATAAACAACGGGTCTAAATCGTGTCATAATTTGAGGTATAAATACCTGTTTTAACCCGACGTTTCGGCTTTCGGGAAGACTCTATTATATCTACTAATATATCTACTATTATATCTACTTACTTTTTATCTAGAGGAAAGGTAACATCCCTCGGGAAGGCGGGTGGAACCGCGGGGGACAGCTAGTCACGAATAAATGACTGAGCTAATTATTGTGCTGGAAAAAATAGGTTCAGGATAAAAAAAAACATTATTCAGGGAAGATAATTGGTACAATGTACACACGAATACCTTTAAATTTTACAATGAAACGTTCTCGGGTTCAAGTCTCAGCTCTCAGAACAGATCTCTGACGGATTTAATCTTATAAAACGCTTATTTGGCTTTCAACTAACTGCTTAAGTTTCACTCGGCGCGTATTTGTATAAGCGAGTTGTTTATTTAACAGATTACTTTAACCGAAGAGATTTATAGTGCCTGATGCTTAACGCCTGCTTGAAACGCTTTTGAAGCGTGTATTTTAACGTTATTACTAATTTAAAGGTATTATTTCTAACTCTCTAAGGATCGTTTTATTTAAGATTTTTACAAGTAAGTAATCCATTATTTACCTACCCATAGACGAGCTGTCTATAACTTATCTAATCTAAAATAATTGTTATTCATATATACAGTTGGTCTTCTTCTACTTAAATATTAATAAATAAAAACATCCAAGGCCCTCAGGAACGCGGGTGAAACCGCGAAGCATAGCTAGTAAATAATAATTTAGAATTTAAAACATTATTATTACATTTACTGTATTCAAATATGTTCATCTGTTTGCGAGTTACGAACCCAAAACAGAAACATGGTGTTAAACAGCTTAGTACACCAAAAATACCTTGATAAACATATTAAGATGAGGTGAACCGGAATAATCGACTGAAAGACCTCACGCCCCAAATGACCGTTATTTCCCTGTGATAGAAATAATCTGTTTTTGGGGTTATATACTAAAAATAACAAGTAAACATCGTGTACTTCAGTGTTATGTAAATTATGATCGTTACGGCGAGATGGGTCGCCTAAAAATGTCAATGGGAGTCGAAATTTGTAATTCTGACGAGGTGTCAGGTGCTGGGGAATCGATGTTGACTCACAATAGTCATTTCCATTTTTTAACTAGCTTTCGTCACGGGTTTTACCTGCGTTCCCGAGGGATCTAGTGTTTTCTCCATCCGAATTCTCCGTGTCAGGGGCTACGTGTGTTTCAAATTTCATCATGATTGGTGGTGGAGGTGTCATGAGGTAACAACATATACTGACAGGGCGGTAATTCAGCTAAATAGGTATAGAATGAATACCGAACGAAATAAAAAAAAGTTGGCATATCCCTAATTGAGAGTTTAGCGCGGTATGAGCTCACATTAGGTTCGGATAACAGAAAAAAAAGGTAACTCAATTTTCTCGTATAACACCGTTTAACATAAAAAAAAGAAAGACATGATAAAACTACGACCTTCATTTTATTAACCTTTTTAAGTCTTCTTCTTATTAATATTATGAATGAGTTTGTATCTATGGATGTTACTAGGCTACTTTTTATCCCGGGAAAACGTGACATTCCTCAGGAACGCGGGTAAATACGCGGGGGACAGCTAGTTATGTTATTTTGGCTAAATTCATAACAAGTGAAATTATTTTTACGTTATTTTAAACAACTAGTAATGTAAACATTTTTCAATTCAAAACCATTTATTCAGTTTAGGCCCTCGGAGGGCACTTATGAAGGTCAAATTTAAAGTTACTGAAGCTACAACCGGTTCGGAAGTCAGCCTTCAACTGAGAAGAACCGGCAAGAAACTCAGCAAGGTTACATTCTTTTTTATTTTTTATTAAATATTTTTTTTACATAAATTTTATCTATTCTGACTTTTAGGCTATTTTATAATTTAAATTTTACATAATTTTATATTTAACAATTACAAAATACTTATTATAGGTAACATTAAAAACTATAAAAAGAAATAACAAGACTACAAAATAGAAAATAACAATAATTAGGTACTTATAACTTAAACAAGAAAATTAGAGGTGCACTGTGCAGAGAGTAGCTATTTCCATTTTCTAACAGGAATGCAGTTTCTTGTCTATATTATCCATGGCCATGACACACGACCGTGCCAATGATTTCAATTCCGATGTTTCCCGACTAGTCCCGAGAATTCCCGACTATTCCGTGTATTTCCCGTGGGACCACATAACGTTCCGAACAATCGTAAATTCAGCTCGGAGCGCGCGTTTAATCGCCGGTGAAATTTTACGAGCAAAATTTTAGAGTTTCCTTGTTCTTATAAAATTTATACTACTTAGTGTTATGTTTGATATTTTACATAAAACCAAAAAACGTTTTGTTTACATATTTTATAGGAATTACTAGCTTCGATGTTCGGTATGTACATATATAGGTTTAACTCGAGCTGTTGAAGGATCGAATCTAGCCTGGGTGGCTTACTTCGTATTACTTCTAGATAAAGTAGCTTTCTAATAGTGAAATAATTATTTAAATTGGTCCAGTAGTTTTTATGATTATTATTCTACAAAATATACATATTGTCAAATTATTTTTTTTTTATTTCTCGAGTAGTAGAGCTCTTAGTGCAGAGTTCGTCCGGGGAAGTACTACCACCTTACCCATTTCCGCCGTGAAGCAGTAGCGCACTTGTGTTACTGTGTTTCGGTTAGAAAGGTAAGGGGGCCGGTGAAATTACAGGCGCATGAGACTTGACAACTGCACGTCTCAGGGTCGACAGCGCATTGGCGATGCCCCTAGTGTTGCAAATGTCCATAGGCGGCGGTGACCACTTACCATCAGGTGGACCGTCCGCTTGTTTGTCGGCCCATGTGGTGTAAAAAAAAAAAATTGTGTAGCTAGGAGTTGCTAAATATTTTTTTACAATAAGTGTTTGTGTCATTTTTACAAGATAATCTTATAAAGGTCAAATATACTGAAGTTACACCACCGGTTCGGAAGTCAGCATTCAACTGAGAAGAACCGGCAAGAAACTCAGCAATGTAATGTAACGTATTTGTGAAGAGAGCTGCCTTGTAAAACGCTCTTTCTGTAAAATTGTGTTAACGTTTTAAAAAAAAACTATTTTTAAAATTAATGTCTTGCTTACCGAAAGCGGTATTTTATTTTAGAATCAAATACAATTACCAAGAAAGGACTAGTCTAACTTTAGAGTTTAAAGTATGGAACAACTAACTTCTCCTTTTGTCTTGTAATATAATGTACATCCAATTTAGACTCTAAAATTCCTAAGTTTCTACGTATTAACATTATATTTTCATGTACCTCTTGCCAACAACATTAAAATCAGATATTTTTTAGATTAACAACGAGTTTATCTAAAAAATCGATGTTTGCCTACGTTGCCTAACTTTTGTAAGTAGTTCTACGTACGCTGGCAAAGGTTTCTGGGCTTCGATTCTGTAAGGAAATCAACACTAGCTCGAGGATGTTTTATGGTGGCCTCTATGTTCTGTCCCTTTCGATTACTACGCAATTACATGAGAGGTAAGCTCTCTGAGGCCATCGGCTCGCGAAGTTTGTATTAACTCAATATGGTGGCTGAACAAAAACACGCATTGCTACGCATGCCGGGAACAGCTTGTAACATATTAAAAAAAAACACACTATGACAGGCAGGTAGTAAGTATCAATGCGAATGAAACTGAAACTTTTAAAATACACCAATACATAGGTTATATACCAGTAAATTGGTTGATACGAAATGAGCAATTAGCGAGCCATCAATGAATTAAGAGCACCCGTTTCCATTCGTTTAATTGATGCTCTGTTTTATCCATTTCAGTGCGTTGTTTATTTCATAATAAAAAAATACAAAATAGCTATCATTTCTAGGTTTTAGATATCCAAAAGGATGTGAGTTACTACATGTTTATATTTTAAATAGGATACAGCTTTAAATTCTAGGTTTTTCTTGAAAAAATTGTTGTTTTTTGATCTTGAATAAAGTCGATTTATTTACTCTTCGTATACCTACAACATTTTATAATTAATTTAACCCGTTTAGCGATAATGATCCAAAAAATTATAATGATATAACCGAGTCGGTAAAATGGAGTTGTGATCTTTGCTGCAGTCTGTCACCGTCACTTTATAAAAAAACACTTCTCAGACGTTATTTACTCAAAGCAAAGTCACATTTCTCTATTCAGATTTTAAAAGGCGCTTACGTCCGTTTACAATAGAAAGTAATAAAAAAAAACAAAGCACAGAAGCTATGACCTTCAAACGTGGCCCTAGCACCATTTATTGATGACTTTATTTGTATACAGGTGGCCTTGTGTGAATAAATGTCCCAGGTATTTATTACAACTCGTTACCACGCTGATCCTGCCCCAGAATTCCGATGCACGAAGAATGTAATCATAATATCCCATAACAGGAGGGTGTTCGTTAATGTCCGTTTTATGGCCCATCCAGAGACAATAGACCATTGTTAATTCATAATTTACTGGATAATTGTGCTTGATGATAATGTCAAAGGAATTAACACCTCTATGGAGTCATAAAAGTTTATGGGCGACTGTGACTGGCTGATGGAGGGCGGAAGTAGTCACCATCGCCTATAGACATTTACAATAGAATACAATAAAATGACAATGTTTTGCAGAACTTTAGTTATAAGGGATGAAAACAATGTGACATTAGGGATGAATCTACACTTATACTTACAAGTTACACAGAAAGCACTTTCTGTCCAGCGGTCGGCGAGGTAACACGTCTGTGGTGCTAGTGCGTCGACTCAGTGACAGCGGGTCTAATACGTCCTGAAGATGCTTCGTGTAGAACCGAAACACGTGTCGATTGTCTGTTGAGTTTCCTTGTTTGGGACTTGACAGAGAAGGAGATCCAGCGGAATTAGTTTCTAGATATTTGTTTTATTGTATAACTTACAATGGATTTCCGCAAAGATACGCCTGATTCAATTAGTTACACTTGCAGTTGACAGCTGTAGATTTTAGTCAAAAAAGTTATGACGGGGGGTGACAACAATGTGACAGTAGGGATGAACTTACACTTATATTCTAGGGAGGTAAAGTTTGTATGTCAGTAGGTAATCTTCGATACTACTTATCCGATTTCAATAATTCTTTCACTGACAGAAAGCTGCACTATTCCCGAGTGACATGTGCTATGTTATGGGCATAACTTTGTTAAAACAGCGGGGGATGACATGTGACAATAGGTATGAATATGAAATTGGTTAGCCGTTTGGGAAATACCGGGTAATAGAAATGAGCTGGAGGTAAAGTGGGATACAAGATGTACACTTGTGTATTAAAAACAGAAATAAACATGTAACACTTCAAATACCATACCGATGTGTTAAAAGGTTTAAAGACCTTTGGGAATCCGGACCCGCTGAAATAACGGTTCGGCGAGATTGAAAATCCCCTTGCGGTTAGTTTGCGATGGCTTCGTTGGTACTAATGTAGTGTATTTTGTCTAATTATATAATTGTGTTAAATTTACAATGTGCTACTAGCGGCCTCTCTGCGGTTTTAACTGCGTTCCCGGGGAATGCTATGTTTCACCGAGATAAGAATTATTCCGTGTGTTAATCTAGAACATATTGTATTAGAGTCAGACTATCTATAAGTGATTGTAAAGGCCTATTTGAATAAAAATATTTTCATTTTGTATCAAATTTAATTAAAATCGATACAGCTGGGATAGACCTTTGAATTTATAATATACTAGCTGTCCCCCGCGGTTTTACTCGGGTTCCCGTGGGATGTCACATGTATTATACATAAAAACCTTTCTCTTCAATCACTCTATCTATTAAAAAAAAGAAAAAGAGAAAGTTTTAATGATTTAAGCATAGGGATATAAGGACAAAGAAAGCGACTTTGTTTTATACTATGTAGTGATGTCGGAAGAGTCATTAGGACGGGAGTTGATTTGACAACGAGGCGAAAGCGTTATGACGTCAGCGCTTTGACAGAGTCTGGACTTGTGTTCGCGCGAGCCGAGATAACGAAGACATTCGATAATCCCGAGCACGCACTTCTCTGCTGGCCGCCGCGCGGACAACTAGTCTAGGAGCTGTCTCACGTTTCGTTGTGCTTAGTGTGATTGCATTAAAGTAAGCAAGTTAACCTACCTACGACTTTCATTTTTCTCAAAGAAACATATCTACGCCCAAATAATGTCTAACGGTGATGATACTACCTATGATCGGCCTCATATCCCGACATATATATCGTCCCGCGGTTTTGCATGCAATCCCGAGAGAAGATTTCTTTTCTCGAGATAAATGTTCAGGAATAGTGTAGATTACAATCAATGAAACAATTTATAAAATAGCTGCAGTAGTTCCGCATATTTCCCTCCACATACACACTAAGTAACAAATTTCCAAATATTTCTATAAGTATAAGTAAGATATGAAAAGATTTTGTGGTGAAAATATTAAATTGAAAAGTGCGAGGGCTCACTTATCCGTTTTTCTCATTAACTTTAACCTCATGAAATAAACAAATCCTCAAGATTGTCTGAGTTTCTTATTAAAAAGGAATTCCTCCTTTGTTTACGGCCGTCTCATTCCATTATCATACCTCCATAAACTGAACAAGGAAGCGAAATTAAATAACAATGTTTGTTACGTTCTTTTTTAATTTTTCCAATTAGAGGTACGATCGTGAAGAAGTACCAGGGGAATAGGAACCGACAGAAGCTTTTCAGCTCCTAATTAATCCACGTTTAACAATCGACAATTCAATTTAGAACTAAGGACAATCTACTGTGAGTTTAAAATTGCTCGTCGTTTTGCCCGGATGACTTAATTACTGCTTGGAATTAAAGGACAATTTCACAATGACCTCTCTCGTCCTTTATTTTGTACTGAAATTGAATGGAGCCGGGGTGCTTCTTGTTTTCTATAGAGCTCAAGGTTTTCTGGACGTGGTAGTGTAATCAGGGTACGAATTAATCTTGGTAGAAACACTTGTTTTACGGCACAATTGTGTTTGAATGTTTTTCTGTTCTATAAATAAATAAATATCCAAGGACATTTTCACAGGTCGTCGATATTAACATAGCCCACAATAATTATCAAAAACGACTGTTATTTTTTATATTCCCATCATACTTTTTAGGGTTCGAAGGGCCTGTTTCTTAGACATCGTGCATCCGTCTCAGGGCTGTCTTTTAAACCGTGATAGATAGACACATGAATACTCAACAGTGTGCGTACTACTGCAGGTCCAAAGAGGAAATAATAAAAAAAAATTGCGGTTTGTTAAATATTGTGGTTGGTATGGAATCCTTCGTTTGCGACTCCAACATGCACTTTCCTAGTATATTTTTTTAATAACAAGCGTGAAACCGTAATAATCGTGCCTCAAAAATAACTTAACTTATGCCCACTTTTGGCAAAACAAAAAACCTATTCAATCCTTAAATAAAATGTCATTGTACACGTCCACTGCGACATTTAGTGTGCGTTATAAATGTCAAAGAGTTTGTATTCATCTCATAAAGCAATTTCATAAAAAAAAGAAACAATCAGAAAATGTGTTTGTTGAGGGAGTCGTTGGGACCTGGCGACGTTTTATGAATGTATACGTCATGTGTAAAAACCGCTATTGTTTCTCCGCTCAATTTCTTTTATATAATGATACAAGCTGTTCCTCTAAGTTTGACTCGCGTTTCCGAGAGATGTAGCATTTAACCGGGTTAAATAGTGTCCTACGTGCTATTCCAGGCTATCATTTATCACTGGCTAAAGATAAAAATGAATTCTGACTATTGTAAGTAATTATTGTTAATTTTTATTTTGTAGTCTTGTTATTTTTTGTTTTTGAATGTTACCTATATTAAGTATTTTGTAATAAAATAGCCAAAAAGTTAGAATAGATAAAATTTATATAAAAAATTATTTAATAAAAAAATTAATAAATGTAACCTTGCTGAGTTTCTTGCCAGTTCTTCTCATTAAATTACTTTAAATTTGACCATCATAAGTTCCGAGGGCCTGAATAAATGGTTTTGAATTATATTTATGACGAAATTATTAATATTATTGTTTGTTATATTAAAAAAAAACAAGTAAAGTCGAATTATAAGAGCCTGTATAGCTCTACATGAATCAACAATATGTCTATCTTTTTCAAGAGTTTGTTATAACGCACATATCTTTGGAACTACCCGGCGGAGTTGAAGAATTATATTTGCTATTTTTAAGTAAGCTTATTGGCTATTAAATATAATGGTATGACCCTCAAGAGCCAAGCAAGAAAGAACGTTAAGCGAAAACGAAGTAAAATCGCGGGCGGACGAAATTTTTCTCAGAAATATTTCATATGTAGAGTACTTTTTACCCCTAACGGTTACAGTTAGTATTTTATACTCGTACTATACTCGACAGACGTTGTTCTGCCCTTTCCGGACATCTTGACAAAACAAATGTATGACGTGAATGCGACCTCAGTCGGTCAAGTTGTTCGGAAGTAACGTGATCCGGGTTAGGGGCCGTTCAAGTATGTATTACGTAAGAAGAAATATTACCGACTGCCAAAAGAGGTTCTCAATTCGAGTATTTTTTACGCTTGAAAAGCAACCGGTGTAAATATGTGGAATTGACTCAATTTGCTTAGCTTAATATTTAGTGCTACATTAACCTTTTTAATGCTCTAATTAGGAACCAATAAAAATCAAGCTCAAATTTATTATATTCCTCCATTTTTACACCAGTAGCTATTCAGCCGTATTTTTTTTGTGTTACCTAAATCTCTTTGCAAATTTTGATTTGTCTCTGTTACACTTTAAACCATTTCAAAGGTGACAAAAGCCGATCAATCTATACTTAATATTATAAAGAGGAAATATTTGTATGTAAGCATGTTTGTTACTCTTTCACCCAAAAACTACTAAACGGATATGGATGAAACTTGGCACATAGATAGAGCACATAGGCCACTTTTAATCCCGGGAAAATGTGATATCCCTCGGGAACGCGGGTAAAACCGCGGGGGCAGCTAGTAGTAAATAAAAAGCTATTACTGACGGAATCAAAGTAAAATAAAATTAGGCAAAGCATAGACCCCTTCGCCCCACATAGGTGCTTACGTAATAGTTTAACGACCCCTTAGTTACAAATTAACGTTGTTTTGTTACAATTAATTACCTGTAGCCCAATATTATTGGTATTGTAGTGTGTCACGTTAGGACTGAGGTGTTATGATCTCTACCTTGCAATCAGGAATAATGTAGCTTTCCATCAGTGAAAGAATTAATTAAATCGCATGACAAAATTCGGAAATAACCTCCCAAATCCAAAGTTAAAAACTTTACCTCTATTTAATATTAGTGTAGATCGTACATAGAATTTACTCCAGGTTATCGGTGAAAAAGCAGTTAAAAATATCAAACAGACAACGGAGAACGTAATAGCAGCTGTTAACGGTTGTTTTTAGAAGAAATGTATGTCGTGTCCCCGGTGGCTCGGTGGCCCGGTGCCGCGGTGGCCCGGTGCCCCGGTGGTGCGGTGGCCGACGGGAAGCCATTCGAGAAAATGTTATTCCATCGAAAAGTTAGAATTGATAACTGTTTTTAATATTGTTCTAAGATAATAGCTTTTGCGGGCGGAAATATGTTTAGCCTGTCATCTTGTTGGATCGGTAGGTAAAATAACTAAATGAAGTACCTACATTATTTATTTAATTTTTTTTTCTTTGAACAAGACGTACAGTTAAATATGCGCATTTCACCACGTGTGAACCATCTCCATAACCATGAGAAAACTACCTATCGCATTCTCTTGCAGGCGAAATCTTAAAGATGTATATTATTTCATATGTTTATCCGTTTTAGTGTTTTCTGGTTTTGTTGAGATTCAAATCACAAAGATGCAAATTAAGTTATTTCTTCAAAAGAACAATATTTTTCTAACAAGAAACTGAGAGAAAGTATTTTGCCAATTCCTTTGAAAGCTTGGAAACCGAGAGGAAATAAACTTAAGATTTCAAATACAGGTTTCATAGTAAAATAGGGAGAAGTCGACGTTTAAAGTGATGTTCCTGAGTACAGATAAAAAAATCACCACCTTGACCATGTATAAACACTTCTTTTTCCATAGAACGCGTGAACATTATAATGTACTAGCTGTCCCCCGCGGTTTCACCCGCGTTTAGTTTGAAGTTGCTCAGACCAACAAAACACGATGTTCCATACAAACTTTGCACCCCCGTTTTACCCCCTTAGGGGGTAAAATTTCAAAAATCCTTTCTTAGTGCTCCCCTGCGTTATAAAAGGAACCCCTGTGCAACATTTTAAGTTTCTAACCCTTATAGTTTAGGCCCTGCGTTGATATGTCAGTCAGTCAGCTTCCTTTTATATATGTATATAGATTTAGAATAAGATTAAGGGTAAATTATATAATTCAACAAATATTTGAGCCAATTATACAGGTCGTTGAAATAAATAAGATTTATCATTATTATTATTTATTATAACTGATGTTTGTTTATGTTTTATCATCGCGTGCATACAACATAGAGCCCTAAAAAAGTAGCGCATCGAAGTGAGAGCAGCGGAAAGGTGGGTAGCGAGACGGTCACTTGAAGAAGCGAGTTGCAATGTCAATTTGATTAAAAATTGTTTTTATTTATGATCGCCCAAATTTTGTGATTATTTAGCATAAATGGGAGGTACGAACTTACGTATCGTAAATTATTAAACAAACCTTACACAGTGGCCTAGTTAGGTGAATTTTGGTCTAGTCTAGGTAAACCTGCTGAATTATCTTAAGTACTAAAGAGTCTATAAAGTTTCTGGTCTTAGGATCTAGACCGTACCTACATTAGGAGACTGTAAAAACACAGTCATAATGTAGGTACAACCCTAAGTTGAGACTGAAAGAAGTCGTTTAAAATGGAAACACTTTTACTTTAAAAAACCTATAATAATATTATGGAGACTTAAATTTGTTTGTGGTTAATTGTTTTTTTAAATGTAAAGTAGAATATAGTATAATGATGGATATATAGTATAATAATGATAGTATAATGTAGAATATAGACAGGTAGACGCTACACACGATGGTAAGTTGTCACCAACAATGGACATTTGCAACACCAGGAGCATCGTCAATGTGTTGTCTGCGTAATCTTGATAGGGAACAGGGTCTGATAAATGCTCCAATTATATATAATATAATATACTAGTGTTCGCCCACATAAAATATATACCTTTATAAAAATAAAAAAAAAACGATTAACAAACAAAGTGAAAATGGTTTAAAGTAATTTTTTTTGGCAGATTAGTCTCAGCATTTGACCGGTTAATTGTTATATATATTTGTGTACGTTTATGTAGTTTATATATAAGGTATATGTGTAGTTTAAGTATAATAGTTTAGCTAGATTAAGTTCACACTAAATTATCTATTATATCCACCTTGTACATGTTTCTGTACGAAGTATAAATAAATAAAAATAAATAATATAAAATGGTACCTTACTATTTGTCCTTGTCTATACTTTGATATATATTGAGTATTGACAGAAGTGACTACTAATATACTTACTAACACACGTATTCTTATCACAATAGGCTACATTTTTACTAAAAATTGATATCTAAGGGTTGCTAAGGCTTCACTATTATGACCCTACATCCCTTCCGGCCAAAATAATATTACCTTTTCGCCGAAATCCCAAGCGTTCCGTAGGTTTCGGAAACCTTTTTGACCAGGTCTTTACGACCCTTAAGGTATTTATGAGAGGTGAATTATAGGTAGGGGAGCCCAGGCTCGTAGGCAGGATAGATATTGGGTACTACCCTTTTCGGTGGCACGTGGAGTCTTTAACCTTTCCTTTCTTTCGACCCTGCCTCCGGGTCTGACTTTGAATACAGTATTAATTATAAAAAATTGCTTTAAATATAAAGCAGGAATTCTTTGCCTCGTTCCTGAGGTAACAATTTTTCCAGGATTAAAATAATTACTATAGAATACTAACTTACTATAGAGAGTAGAATATCTATATATACATGAGAAAATTGCGCGAACGTATGAACGTGAAATTCGACACAGGTAAAGTTTATAATGGAGAGGTGAATAAAGCTATTTAAAAAAAATATAAAATACATTACAAAAACGTTAAATCACGTGAAGTGATCCCTGAGCATCCCTCAGGAATGCGGGTAAAACCACTGGGGACAGCTAGTAATACATAGAAACGGAAATAATTGAATACTTTAGGAACGCAGACAAAATAGGTAGGCAGAGGCTAGTATAAATGTAAACTTTATTATATTAAATAATTATTGCTTTAACCATAAAATGGCCACATATACCGGATGCTATCGGCAAAAGTTTGCTGTGGTATTCATTAAACACATTTGTAAATGGACCACAAAAGCGCGCTTTATATTACTAATAAATTAATGAGTTAAAAATCATTTTTGAAACATGCTTTTTCTGTGCTGTGATCAACCAAGGGTGAACCAAGGGTGCAGCAGCCCGGTAAAGGTGCAATTTAAAATGGGTAATCAAATTGTTTAAATTTTGTGTCTATGCTGTTGACCGTCGAGGAGTTCTTTCACCTGGAGCCAATCCTGGGTGTAGAATCAGGTGCTGCTTATCATAAAAATATTGACATTGGTACTGAATCAACATGTAGAATGTCAACTTTACAGGATAAGAGGAGATAATACAAAAAAAAACAAATATCTAGAACCTGATTTCACTGGATCTCCATCTCTGTCAAGTCCCAAACAAGGAAACTTAACTCGTTTTTTGTATAATCTTATATTGGATTTCTGCAAGGCCACGCCTGAGTCAATTAGGATAAGAGGAATTGAGCTACCGACTACCGCCCCGCTGGTTTCGAGTTCGATTCCCCCCAAAATCAATATAATATTATAACAAAGAGAAGATTTCTACTTATTTTTTTTTATAATATAAACTAGTGCTTGGATGCGATCCCACCTGATGGTAAGCAGTGATGCATCTTTGATGTTGAGGCGCACTAGTTTATTAAGAGCCTTCACTCTAGCCTTGTACATTTGTGCTCTTTACTGTATTACAATATAGAAGATTTCTACATAAATTCATATGTTTTCATTACAATACCGTACCTTTGATCTTCGCAACAACAAATTGTCATTACAGCGACCTCTAACAAGAAGCGTAATAATAAAAACTATTTGATTAGATCCGGGGATTAAAGTGGACGTTTGGCAAACTCTTACTCAAGTTTAATTAGTTTTTTGATTAACTATTGAAGATAGAACAGTTGCTATTTTGAGAAAGTTTTTTTGTTATGCCACATGTGCCGACATACAAGCAGACGACCCACCTGATCACCGCCGCCTATGGACTTTTGTGACATCAGGAGCATCGCCAATCCGTCGTCGACCCTGAGAAGTGAAGTTGTTAGGTCTCATATGCCTATATTTCACCGGCCCCTTACCTTTCTAGCCGAAATACAGGAATACAAGTGCACTGCTGCTTCACGGCGAAAATGGGTAAGGTAGTACTTGCCCGGACGAACATTGTACTAAGACCTTTACTACTCATTATGACATTTGTGAAAAAAAAGCTTAGTTCTGTAATAGTTTGTCTGGGTTGAGGGCTGCGCATCTATGGATTTTTTATTAAGTTTATTATTGATGTCGCTATTTGAAAAAAAAAAAAAAAAAAAATATAGCGCTGTTTATGACGTATACTTTGTAGTTACTACCTAGGTACATAACAACAATTTATGTCGACTCTCCTTGAGCACATCGGACATGGCATCTCAGCCCCTCCCCCCACACTAGGATTGTTGTCATACGAAAGCCAATTTTTTTTTAATATATCACCAATACTCAGTAACAATATATAAAATGTAACCTTGTTGTCTTTTTTGCCGATTCTTCACAGTTGAAGGTTGAAATCCGTACCAGTAGTAACTTAACTTACTTCGACGTTTATAAGTTTTATTTTGGGACCTGAATAAATAGCTTCAGCGTTGTACTAGTTCTGACTAACCCTTGAAAACTTCTACAATATTTCGTGAAGTTTCGTACTGAAGTCGTGAGTTGTCATCGGATTGCTTTGTTACCGTTGAAGTTTGTACTGTAATGTAATAATATATAAAATTTATTATAGTGTGGCACTGTATTTGTGCATTCCCATAGATTTTCTTATAGTATTAATCACGTATTCTATTGTAAAATAAACGCATCCATTACTTTGATTATAAATTATATACAAAATACTAAATTCTTACTTTCTTACATACATTATGTTTTATAAAAAAAAAAAAACAATAAATAACTTAAATCAACTAATATAGTATATTTTATTTATTTAATTATTTTAAATTTTTCGTGCGAACGAACGACCTCGCCACTTACAGATAAACCCCTCGAGGTTTGCATTATGTGGCTACATGTACATGTATTTTTAATAAACCAATGAAAAAAAAAATGTAAATTTTTTGTAATTTAAAAAAACACCTGTAAAGATTTATATGCAGGGCCAAAGGTTTAGGAGATGAATTATAAAGAATATTCTATTGCTATTTCTATAAAGTACTTCTATTATTTTTACACCATCATCATCAGCCTATCTCCGTCCACTGCTGGACATAGGCCTCGCCTATGGCACGCCACTGAGCTCGATCTTCAGCTCTTTGTTTCCAACCGCTCCCAGCTAGCTTGCGTATATCATCGCTCCATCTAGCCGGAGGGCGCCCTACACTACATTTACCGAGCCGTGGTTTCCACTCTAGATCACGTTTACCCTAACGGTTATCGGTTCTGCGGCAGATGTGACCAGCCCACTGCCACTTCAGTTTGCTAATCCTTTGAGCTATGTCGATAACTTTGGTTCTCTGACGGATGACTTCATTTCGAATTCGATCCTTCAGAGAGACTCCGAGCATAGCTCTCTCCATAGCTCGCTGAGGGACTTTGAGTTGGTGAACCAGTCGCACCGTCAGTGTCCACTTTTTACATAAAGTTTCATAAGTTTTTACATAAAAATTCTGAAATAAAAAGACAATAGGTACGTATGGAATGAAACGTATATAGGTATATATGTAATAGTTTTCTCCGAAAATAGAGATAAATTCGCCGCTGGTGCCAGTGGCAATCGCGTCAACTATTTTGACTGCGCGAATTCGTTTGAGGGGTGAAACCTTTTTTTAAAACGCCGCCGGGGAGATGTTTTAAATCGAACTGAAGTTTAAACTACACAGTATTTTTCCATTATTTTGTAAAACGAAATGGTTGGCATGTTGCGGGGAAATTGATGCTGTATAATGGTAAATGTAATATATATATGTGTGAACGTTGGCTTGTTTGCTATGCGTTTATATACCATTTACTCGTATGAGTTTTATAAGAAAACTAGCTGTCCGGACAGACGTTGTCCTGTCCAAATAAGTCCATACAAAAATGCAGGAAACGATCCCAGCGCCACCTACCGGGTCCAATTGTGAATCTAAACCACTCTCGAATCCACTGGAACACACATAAAAAAAATTAATCAAAATCTATTCGGCCGTTTAGGAGGAGTTCAGCGACATTTATTGAATTGAATTTTGCCTAGGCTAAACTAGCTCTTCCTGTACGCGATAGGATTAACTATCGATTAACGGATGAACCAGTTTGGACTAGGCAAAACTAGTTTGTCCTGAAATCGGGTTTGGCCGGTAACATAATATATATAAGAAGATGATATACTACCGACAGGTGTGAAGACTTTAAGATACGAAACAGAGCAGAGATACACGTCATAGTCATACTACAGATATACTGTTAACATTAGCAAGTGGATGAAGTGAATCCGTAAGATTTTCCCCTACCAAAAATCGCTCAGCGCACTTGATGAAGTTTTTAATTAAAAATTAACGCATGCCGGGAACAGCAATCTATACTTCTATGCTAATATTATAAAGAGCAAAGATTTTTATGTAAGTATGTTTGTTACTCTTTCACGCAAATACTACTTAACGGATATGGATGAAACTTGGCACATAGATAGAGCATATCCTGGAATAACATATAGGCTACTTTTCATCCCGGGAAATTTTTATATCCCTCGGGAACGCGGGGTCAGCTGATTCATAATAAAACTTGTGGATATAATAACAAAACCAATGAGTAATAAAATTGATTAAAAATAGTAAGAATGCTTTGTTTGATAACTTTCATATTGCAAGATGTAGTTAAAGAAAAAAGTTGTTTAAAATATATAAGTTAATAGCCATATAACTGGGAAATGGCATGACATTTATTCTAAAACTAAACATTACAAACTTCGTTTATTAAAATTTCACAATTTTTACCATCTTGTATCTGTTCAATACCTAGATTGGAAACCTTCGTCGAAAAAGAAAATAGAGCTCAAGAAGTAAAGCAGACATACCGTTGCTTCGATTGAAACTTTTTGACAGTAGACTGTTGTAACAATAACATACGTTTCATTTTATCGTCACTTTTTATTCCAAAATTGTGGTTAAAAGTTTGTTGTTCCTGTCGTGCTCGTACTAATTTATTGTGCGTGAACTGTGCTTTGCATTGGTGTATATGACATAACAAAGTGACATCGGGTTCGTGAGTAATCGTAGAAAGCATTTTTTAACGACCACTTATCTATCGCAAAACTGACCTACGACAACCCGCAGCTCGCTCGCATCTATGCACACATTGACATCAGTTGCACGAACAGTATTGCATGTACACGCTCTCGCAGCGCTGCAGCGCTTCAACGCTTTAATACCACTACGCATACATTATATAAATTATTTTCTTTTTCGAAATATATATATTTTTTATTTTGAGTGAAAATGGCTTCATCAAACAAATGTGGTGGTTGCAAGAATATAATAAAAGTCAAAGATTTTTTGAGCTGTTCGCTTTGTGCGCTTAAATACGATCTTCTTTGCGCCAATATTTCCGAAAAGCGGTTCCAGAATAATATGGACAAAGAACAGAAGCGTACGTGGAAATGCCCGGAATGTCGAAGCAAGCAACCGAAGATAGACAATAAAAATACGCCGGTCCGTGCAGGCCCACCACCTATCTCTCCAGTCGTTGCTCGTAATGACCCATTATCTCCGTGCTCCGAAAACGTTACGTTAAGGTCCCGAAATCGCTACGTTTCTGACTGCCTTGATAACCAGATCACTTTAGACAGTATTAGAGATGTTATAAAGCAAGAGATGATGACAATCGTCCGAGAACAAGTCACTGAACAGCTAAAGGCAATCAAACAACAAATGTCTGACTACCAAGAATCGATTTCTTTCATAAGTAAACAATACGAAGACTTGAAGAACAGTGTGGAAGAGAAATTGGAAATAGTATCGAAGTTGCAATCTGATAATGAAACCTTGAATTTAACAGTCTTAGAATTGTCTGGGAGGCTCAACTTAACTGAACAACATATGCGTGAATCAAACTTAGAGGTGAATGGAATTCCCGAGCACCGCACAGAGAATTTAGTGAATACGATAGTGCAGTTGACAAAAGCTATTGATCACCCCATTGCTAACGAGGATATAGTACATGTTACTCGAGTTGCTAAGTTACTGAAAGACAACAACAAGCCACGTGCCGTTGTCGTCAAGTTACGCACTCCTCGCCATCGTGACTCTGTACTGGCCGCAACGATAAATTTCAATAAGAAGAACCTTAATGACAAATTGAATTCACACCATCTTGGAATTGGAGGTCCTCGTGTACCGATATATGTAGCTGAACATCTTACGCCACTTAACAAATCATTGCATGCTGCTACACGTCAAAAGTCTAAAGCAATGAATTATAAATTTGTGTGGATCCGGAATGGACGTATTTACATAAGAAAGGACGAATCTTCCCAAGCACTTTTGATACGTAATCTAGATAGTTTAAAACTCATTGTCTAAATACTTATGACTGTTCCCGCATCACAGCTGCTTGGTGTGCTGCATTAAAGTTCGATCAATTAAGAATTTACTATCAAAATACACGCGGTGTTCGAACTAAGACAAATGATATATATGACAATATCTTGCTTTGCAACTATAATATTATTGTTTTTACAGAGACTTGGTTGAACTCAAAAATATGCAATAACGAATTAATTGATTCGAGATATACTGTTTATCGTAGAGATCGTAATTTTTCTCATTCATCCAAGAGGGATGGAGGGGGAGTTCTTGTAGCCGTTTCTAATGATATACTATCCTCTAGAGCGCACCAATATGAAAGCGACTGTGAGGACTTATGGGTCATTGTTAAAATTAATTTGAATGGTAAACCCATTAATTTAGCTATATGCGCAGTGTACCTTCCTCCACCTCTTCGTCTGGAGACTATGGGCAGATATCTCGATCACGTTAACAGCGCGATGTGTTTGATCGATAGTGTCTTAATTCTTGGCGATTTCAACCTACCTTTTATAGACTGGTCTAAGGATAAACATTTTTCTTATATGAATCCTTCTAATTATAATAACTCATTAGGCTATTCACTGGTTGATTGTATGTCGGTAAATAATCTCTTTCAATTCAATGGTGTTTTAAACAGTGATGGTAGAATTTTGGATTTAGTTATAAGCAACTTTAATTATGTAACTGTAAATGAATCACTTGATACTTTGAGCAAACTTGACTCCAAGCATCCTGGTTTAGTCATATGTATACCCTGTGCTAATAGCAATACTTTCTTACCTCAGATTAAACATAAACGTTACAATTTTTTTAATGCTAATTATGAACAAATTATTCATGAATTAAAGAATGTACAGTGGAGTTATGTATTTTCGCGGTGCGTGGATGTGAATGCAATGGTCTCAGTACTATACGATATTATTTATAATTCAGTTGAAAAACATGTACCTAAACACAAGCCTAAGAAATCAAAATATCCACCATGGTTTAACTACTCTCTTATAAAAAGGCTTGCCGAAAAGGATAAAATTCGGCTTAAATACCGTAAATACAATAATCCGCTTGACCTCCTATCTTTTGAAGCTGTTCGCGATCATTGTCATAAAGTTCATCATAAATGCTATTCAAATTATAAAAGGTCGACGGAGGATAATATTTCGAAAAATCCAAAAGAGTTTTGGCAATTCATCAAACATAAAAAATGTAATAATGTGAGTAAAATACCAGCGGTTATCTACAATGATCAGAACTTTGCTAATAGTGGTTCAGATATTGCCAACCTTTTTTCGGAACAATTCTCATCCGTTTACGACAGTACAATCAATTCAAAATGCGACTCCTTTGGCGATGACCTTCATCAATAAATCTATGAATAACATACAACTCACTGAGCGCAATGTCCTTCATAAAATGAAACAGCTCGATACTTGCAAAGGTTCAGGTCCCGATAATATACCCCCTGTGTTTGTTAAACGTTGTTGTTCTGCTCTTGCTCTGCCCTTGACATTAATCTTCAATAGATCCCTAAGAGACGGATGTTTTCCAGATGAGTGGAAAAGAGCAAGAATAATACCGTTATACAAAAAAGGAGATCCAAGTAATGCTAGGAACTATCGTCCAATAGCTATTTTATCATGTCTCTCCAAATTGTTTGAATCTCTTGTATGTCCCATTCTAACAGCCCATGTTGAGAGTATCTTGTGTCCAAAACAACACGGCTTTAGATCAGGTCGTTCTACCGTAACCAACCTTCACTCATTTGTCTCTGATTTGACTGCTGAGCTTGATCATGGTTGCGAGGTAGACACTATATATACCGACTTTGCTAGTGCTTTCGATAGAGTGAATCACAATCTGCTTATTAAAAAATTAAAACACTTCGGGATATTGGGATCTTTATTGGACTGGTTCAAGTCCTATCTAGCAAAAAGACTTTTAACCGTTTCAGTAAACGGTTATCCGTCTAATCCCTATTATGCCGTCTCTGGGGTACCTCAGGGCTCCCACCTTGGACCAGTCTTATTTTCTATTTTTATCAATGATTTATGTTATGTCATTAGATTTTGCAATTTTCTCTTATTCGCCGACGATTTAAAACTTTATATGAGAATAAAGTCCTCGGAGGATATTTCAAAGGTTCAAGCTGATTTGTCTAGGGTCAATCTATGGTGCACTAACAACTTCATGGAACTGAATACAAATAAGTGCTTCCACATGAGATTCACCAGAAAAAAGAAATCGATTGACTCCCACTATCATATTGATGGGACGATCATACATAAAGTTGACAAGATGAGAGATCTTGGCGTCGTAATGGATAGAGAGCTTCGTTTTAATGCTCACATTGATCATGTTGTAAAGAAATCAGCTCAAATGCTTGGCTTTATTAAACGAAATACAAAAGGCTTCAAATTACAACGCACCAGGATCACGTTGTACAATACCTTAGTTCGTAGCCATCTGGAGTATGCGTGCCAAATTTGGAATCCTCTTTACACTGTCCACTCACAACGCATCGAAAGTATACAACGTGCTTTCACGCGATATCTCGCGTTCATCACACCAGGTATCACTCACCGCTGTAGTTACGGTCAACGCTTAATTTTTTTCAATATGCAGTCCCTATATAATCGCCGCAAAACTCACGATTTAATTCTTCTTTACAAGATAGTAAACAACATTATCGACTCCAGCGACATTCTCAACGGTATATCATTGACGGTACCGAGTAGAATACCTCGTCATCCATTAACTAAGACGTTCCATATACCATCCGTTAAAACTAATCTCGGTCTCAACTCACCTGCAATAAGAATGTGTAACGAATACAACAGCGTACACAGTAAAGTACATGATATCGATATATTTTCTGATTCATTGGTTGCATTTAAATCTAGGGTACTGACGACATTCAGTTAACCATATTTCTGTCTGTATAAATTGTTGGTATAATAATATAAGTATGTTGGTTCAATTTGTAAATTAATTTATTTGCTTCTTGGTTTATATTAGTTAACTTTTTTATTTTATTTTTTTGCATATGTATAAATTTAATTTTCTAACTAGAAACTATTGTTATTTGGCTAATGCTGTACACGCCTCTTATAGGTTTACGTATCAGAATCAAAATTATATTGTAAAAATACTAATGAACGTGGCAATATGTGAACTGTTGGTGTGTCTTATAAATAAATAAATAAATAAATAAATAAACTTGAATCCATGAAAGCGATATCAAAGAACCTTTGAGGTTAGAAGGTTAATTAAAAACCTTTAATTAACTTCTGAAGGAATACAAACCCTCTAGTAATAACTTTAGTGTTTTGAATACGTGTTCTTATGGAATCAATGGAAATCAAAACAATAAGACACAGGCGATGCAGTTTGGTAACTTGATTGGAATAATAATAATTATCATTTTGATAAGATCTTTGAAACCACCCTACGCTTTTTTTTTTATTCTTAACTCAAAGTTCTTTTCTATTTTTAGTTAGATTTTCTATAAAATTGTGTTTTCTAGATTTGTGTTGAATGTTGTATGAATGTGTTATTTATTTTTCATTTTTTAGTTAAGCCGCAAATCCTGATTATCCTATTTAGGATAACGGGTCAAACTATTTAAAATATTGAATTGTCGGTCTTTAATAAGTATGCCAAATTTCGAGTTATACCGACGTCTTGAAGGGGGTCAAAATCATGTTCAAAGATTCCGTCAAATACTAACATACATACGTATGAAGCTAATAAAAAGATAATGCTGGAACATTCTCTACATTCGGCCATCTGATTGCAAACTAAGCAGAACTTGTACTATGGAAACAGATAACTGATATACTACATATACCATTTTTTTTCTAATACCATACATAGGCGTCGTTCTAATTGGCGCTGATAGCACGATCGGACGATGCGTTTTCGTCGCACAACGAGATTAAACACACACATTTGTGTGTCCTTAGTGAACCAAGAGTGTCCTTATTGAAGCTTACAAGTCATCACACGACAGATAATGCTTAATAACGATCGTACGATGGGGTTGATCGTGCGACCGTGCAATCAAAGCTACAAAATCTCATATTTTTGTGGTCTACGTCATCTGTTTTCAATATCACTTGCAATTTTCATAGCAATATTGCTTGAAAGTAAAAGCTGTGGATCTCTGTAAATATCCATTTATGAAATGACGCCGTTGCCGCACGATGCAGCTCCGCCGGGCAATTATAACACCTTTTGGTCCATCGTACGATAATATATTAATAAAAATAATTCCAGTTTTATGTCAGTTAAAATATTTAACAACATTCCGAGGAATATCAGGGAATTGCCAATCAAGCAATTCAAAATGAAATTATATACGTGGCTCATGGTTAAGAGTTTTTATAATATTAATGATTTTCTGTTATGTATTTTCTGTATCCAAAATTATAATTTTCGTTTTATTGCTTCATTTGAAAATGTTATTCGTTTGTATTTGAAATTATTGTTATTATTTACTGAAATGTGTCATGCGTACTACAACTTATTTTGTTTTGAACTAGTGAAATCGAATGTGTCTAATAATTTTGATTTTAAATGTTTATTTGTAATGAATTTAATATTTTGCATGCCAAGTAATATGGCAAAGTATGTATGTTCCATTTCATAAAAAAATTACCACCATCTGTACCATACTTTGTGCAAATAAATATTAAAGATATTTATTTCTTCTTATTCTTATTCTCATTATTCTCTTTACTCGCGCGATGAAAACGCATTGTTCGATAGCGTGATCGTTAGCCAATTAGAACGACGGCTTCCTTACAATCATTTTAAACTCAGTAGTAAAGACGTCAAATGACGTGTTAATGATCATGGATTCGAATCCTAAAATGACAAGCTCATTCCAGTAATGGAAAACAGCACGAATAAACCAAAGCACGGTGGTAGAGGCTTTTTAGTGCCCACATGACTTACTACCACATGTTAAATATAGGGTACATACCGTTAATATGTTTTGACATTATTTTTAATCTATTGGAATCGTGTAATGTCGGAATATGTTTGATGTAATGTGTCGTAAGTGGCAAATTAATATTGGACTGATAGACATGGTTAATTTATTCATGTTTTCCAATATTCGTTTGCTATTAGGGAGTTTAATGGTTTAAATGTTATCATTATTAAAGTTAAATGACAATATGTATACTAATACCTAAAACGAATAAATGGTGATGATTATGATTAACACCTTCATTACTTACAATGTTGAGATTTATTATAAAAAAACCTATATTTGCTATCTGGGGCTCGATTCTGTAAGGAAAATGACACTAGCTGGAGGATTTCGTCGCGGCATCCGTGCTCTGTCTCTATCGCTAACTACGCAAATAGTACTAATCACGTGAGAGGCAAGCTCTCCGAGGCCTCCGTGAAGCGGCTCGCCGACGAAGTTTGTATTAGCTGAATAAAATGGCTGTACTAATATAGTCAAGAGGTATAGTTTGTAAGTTTGGATGAAAGAGCTTACCTTCAAAACTATTCATCCGATTCCAATAATTCTTTCACTGATAGAAAACTACACTATTTCCGAGTGAAATGGGCTACTGATCGGCTCTTTGAATCTAGATAACGTGAGTGAAACCGCAAGACAGTAGCTATACTAAATAAAAATAATTAGTACTCAATGCGAAGGCAATAGAAATTGCTATAATGTTATATAAATTGGCGTCAATTTGACAGTGAAATGATTGAAGTAACAGTAAAGCTCTTGGCGGTATCGAAGCGTCTGAGTTGCCACAACTTTAGCTATAATGACATTTCGACGTCTCTTGAGAGCCAGTCTTCACAGCTCATTGCCCACTTGTAATTTAGGATTATTAGTTCGAGTACTGAGTCCCTCAATCCCATTGGATTCCCAATCAATTTGATTTTTTGTGAAAAATTGTACAAAACGTTTTTAATAGGTTCAAATTCAAAACCATCTATTCAGATTACCCGCGGAGGGCACTTAAGGTCAAATTTAAAGTTTATGGTTCTTACATACAAGAACAGAATACTGATGATGGGCCCGTTGCCTTGTCACGCTAAAGTGGGTTCGATTCCCATCATAGTAAACATTTGTGTGCATGAATGCATGTTAGTTTTTTGTACCGTCTCGGCCGACAAACAAGCACATGGTCCACTTGATGGTAAGTGATCTCCGCCGCCTATGGATATTTGCAACACTAGGGACATCGCCAATGCGTTGTCGACTCTGAGACGTGAGGTTATTAAGTCTCATGTGTCTGTAATTTCACCGGGCCCCTTACCTTTCTAACCGAAACACAACAATACAAGTGCACTACTGCTTCACGGCGGAAATAGGTGAGGTGGTAGTACTTCCCCGGACGAACTCTGCACTAAGAGCTCTAGTCCTCAAGCTCTACTAGTTTGTTTTGTGTTTCGGTGTAAATGTCTATAAGTATGTATTTGACAGGCCAGTTGGCTTGGTAGATAGAGACTCTAACTGCCAAACCGAAGGTTGCGGATTCGGTTCCCACCCGGACAAACATTTGTGTGCATGAACATATCTGTTTGTTCTGTGTCTTGGTGTAAATATCTATATAAGTATGTATTTAAAAAGTAGTATATGTGGTACTAGCTGTCCCCCAAGGTTTTACCCGCGTTCCCGTGGGATGTCACATGTATTATACATAAAAACCTTCCTCTTTAATCACTCTATCTATTAAAAAAAACGGCATCAAAATCCGTTGCATAGTTTTAAAGATTAAAGCATACATAGGGATATAGGGACAGAGAAAGCGACTTTGTTTTATTCTATGGAGTGATATCAGTTACCTGGTAGCCATACTACAAGTAGTACACTCTGCTTAACACTAATCATACCAACACTTACTCGGTACCAATTTCTACCATAGCGGGTCAAATGTGACTTTATATTTTCGGCTTATATGTATGAAATATGGATGTTAGGAAGGGAAATAAATAGTATAACTGTATATTAATTAGTAAGAAAAAGTCATGAAGTCAAATGTGCAAAAGCAATAAGATGATACGTGTATTTTCAATGCAAATTTCAAAATGGGTTATTTGACCCGGTTATGATATGTTTAGTGTTAACCTGGGATCAGGTGAGAAGAATGTCTTGGGATTTAATTATTATTTATTTAATATGTGGTATATCTGTTATCTGGTTTCCACAGTACAAGCTCTGTTAAGTCGGGATCAGAGTGCCGTGTGCAAAGATATATGTCCCAGGATATATATATATTTTGTTTATTGTTTCGTTCGCCGTCTGAAAAATCCCAACGGGTTTCAGGGGTGTTTCTTTTGCAAAATGTTTTTTTAATATTACAATTGAAGGATAATACTTTCCTTCTTTTTATTATTCTTTTTCAGTTACCAGAAAGCGTGTAAAAATTACAGGTTTCAAGAAATCTATTTGACAATGTTTGTAATGTCATAATGAAGGCATTATTTTACTGTTAATAAGCAATAGGTACTCTTTGTTTTTTTTTGGGGTTTATACAGGGTTCTAACGGGACCCTATTACTAAGGCTCTCCTGTCCATCCGTCTGTTTGTCTAGGTGTAAATATCTATATAAGTAGGTATGTAATTTGATATGAAAATTTAAAATATGTTGTATATCAGTTATCTGGTTTCCATAGTTCTCTGCTTAGTTTAAGGTCAGAAGATCAGTGTGGACAGAAGGTCCCAGGTCATATTTTGGGGTTAGAAACCTGGTAAAAAATTATTTGTTTCATAATTTAATTAAATTTTTCACTCGCATAAAAATAAAAGGTAAATTACTGGATTAACGGCGTGGAAAAATGTAATAAACGCGTTACGCGTCGGTCGTTTCCGATGTAAATTTCACGACATCGCCACAAGTTCATTAGCGGACTTCCCTAGACTATATTGCTAGTCAGTGGGCGCACGACGCACACGAACGCGCGGCTTTTGTAAATGGTACTGCTAGTTTGGAATTAAGGAAGTCACCGTAGAACAACACATATTCAAATGCTCATATCTAGTGACTTTCTAATAATACGTGATTCGGTTAAAAGCTTTTGTATTTAGAACGAAAGAAAGAAAAGAAAAAGAAAACATTTATTTTGGACTCACACAGAATCAACATAGACAATTTCATTAACATTACAAATTACACACAGATACAATATTTAAAAGCTCATATCTAGTTACTTCTTTAGAGTTACAAGGATATCTCTTAAGCGTTATTGTTTTACTCTTTCCTCACTCTAACATAATGATCATTCCTTTTAAATAAACAAATTATTTATTTATTTGTATATTCAAATGGAATGTCTTTATTATTTCATTGATTCACTTTAACTGTTTATCTCTCTAAAAAAATATTGAATTTATGTTCTAGGATATTTCTTTTTTCTTTTGACAGTTATTAAATAAAATATTTATACATTGAAAATCCACTAGATATCAATTGTTACTTAAGTTTATTTACAATTTGCAAAAGTATAGGAAAGGATGCACTCAGAAACCTATGATTAATATAACTATATATATTATAACTTATATGTATGGCAGTTTCGCCCAAGAAACGCGGAATTGGTGTGCAACGGTATCAACCGTTTTTTTCATCGTTAACGTTTTAATAAAGCCGTTGTTTCGGGGTGGCGGATAAATTGAGTAAAATAATACGCGTTGTAACGCTAAATGGATGGCACGCGCCGTTCACGGAATCCACTGCGAGTTTTTTCACTCAGTCCGTATTTTTTAAACAAAAGAAAAAGGTGCAAAAAGAAAGTAAAGTGGACACGGCCGAGCATAAATGTGTTGGTTATTAATAATAATAATTAAAAATCTAATGACATTTTCACGCACGGCCATCAGATCCCAAGCATAGCTTATATACTTACTACATTTATTTATACAACTACTACATTTTTCTTCTATTAAAAAAAAAAAAAAATTTATTTCTATTTGTTCAGTTTAGGGCCGCGGGGGGCACTTATGTTTGAAGGTCAAATTTAAAGTGACTGAAGCCGAAAGTTCGGAAGTCAAAACCCTTCAACTGAGAAGAATCGCCAAGACACTCAGCAAGTTAACATTTTTTTTTATAATTTTAATATCTATATTTTTATATACTTACGTAGATATTAACACCCAGACACAGAACAGACATGCTTTCGCACACAATATCCTGTAATTGTATTAGTTATTTTTGCCACAATATAGTGCTGTGCCATATGGCTGGGGATGGAGGTCTGTTTAATCTCTACTAATATTAAAAATATGAATGTAAGTTTTTTTGTTACACTTTCACGCGAAAGCTACTTATCATCATCATGAAACTTTGTACACATATTCTTGGAGGCATTGAAAGTAACATAGGATACTTTTTGTGCCGGGAAAATGTTGCATCCCTCGGGAACGCGGGGGACAGCTAGTACTAATATATAGCACAGTTAAGGTTAATGTGTTTTACATTAACTAAATCTCTTTAATGGTCCGAATAATAATGTGAATAACAATAAATCATTGTAATTAAATTATTAGCCCTAGCAAAATGTTTATTTATGTTCGGTATATAAGGTTATTTAAACAAAGTTTTCTCTACTACTCTTTTGAATGTAGGCATTTATAATTCTTGAATCGGTTTAAATAGTTTGTAAAACATACTCAAATTACGTCATGTATAGCGAGTTTGTATTTATTTCTATCGCTAATACTTTTACCAACATACATACATAACATTTTCTGTCAGTTATTTAGTTTTGAATTTATTCGTCAGAGACTCCAGATTTAACGGTGTGGATTGCATTACGGAATAATAATAGTAAATATACTTGATTGTACACTGAAAGAAGTAGGTACAGAAGTTGAATCTTAAGTAAAGGTACCATACGTACCATACCATTGTAGCTTCAGTAACTTTAAATTTGACCTTCATAAGTGCCCTCCGAGGGCCTAAACTGAATAAATGGTTTTGAATTTTTTTTTGAATTGGCGGAATTACAGAATATATTAAATAAATAAATATCCTGGGACATTTTTTTTTTTATATCAGACGGGATTGCGATTGGCCTCAATCTCACCTGATGGTAAGTGAAGATGAGGCCGAAGATGGAGCTCGCTTTCCCGCTTTTCTATACACGGGCATCTGATCCCTAACTAAGCAGAACTTGTACTATGGAAACCAGATAACTGATATACTACTTTTCTTTTTTTTTTCTAAATGCATACTTATTTAGATATTAGCACCCAGACACAGAACAAACATACATGTTCACGCACACAAATGTTTGTCCTGGGTGGGAATCGAACCCACATCCTGTGACTTGGCACTTAGAGTCACTTAACATCAAACCAACTAGCCGGTTCTCTATATCGGTATTGTTTTTATTATAGTTTTTTTTTATACCACATAGGCCGACAAACAAGCGAACGGTCCACCTGATGGTAAGTGGTCACCGCCGCCTATGGACATTTGCAACACTAGGAGCATCGCCAATGCGTTGTCGACCCTTAGACGTGAAGTTGTTAAGTCTCATGTGCCTGTAATTTCACCGGTCCCCTTACCTTTCTAACCGAAACACAGTAATACAAGTGCACTACTGCTTCACGGCGGAAATGGGTAAGGTGGTAGTACCTCCCCGGACGAACTCTGCACTAAGAGCTCTACTACTCGACTAACGAATAGACTTACGAAGAATACAAAAAACAATAGGTAACTCGCTCATCACATCATGACTTGGAACTTAAAATATCTTCTGTAGGATGGAAAAATATGCTTACTTACAGATATCTCGTAGCTCTAATAAGTAGTAATAACTTATTCGCAATTGTACCTGCAACAAAACACATTTGTTAGCAAACAAAACACACTAATTTTAAAATCTAACCAATTTTTTTCAAATGTCAAATATGCCGGCAAACAAGCAGACGTTCCAACTGATGGTAAATGTTTACCGCTGTTTAAGGACATTTGAAATTCTAGGGGCATCGCCAATGCATTGTCAACCTTGAGCCATGACGTATGAGTCTAAGTTCTCTCAAACCGAAACACCGTACGACAAGTGCTGACAAGACAAGTGCATGACAGCTTTACGGTGTAAATGGGTATGGTTTTAGTGCATCGGATGAATGCTGGAATAAGACTTAACAACATTGAATTAAGGTATCTATTTCGTTAGCCGATTTTGAAGATATAGCTTATATGTTGTCTCAAACTACGTTCCAGGAAAGCCTCATTAAAATTTGTTAGGTAGTATCACAAGTTTGTCCAGGTAGAGATGGAAATATCCAAATAGCATTGGTAGTAGCTTCTTTTGGCTAATTGAAAAGACCCATTCTCAGAGATTATATTTAATTTTCAGAGATTAGTGTGTTCAAGCAGACAAAGTCTGCTTCAATCGTCTGTTACTCCCTATATCAACCGCAATCAGCCCCCTTATTTAGCCCATACAAACTTCGTCGGCGAGCCGCTTCAAGGAGGCCTCAGAGAGCTTATCTCTCACGTGATTAGTAGTATTAGCGTAGTTAACGAAAGAGACAGAGCACGGAGGCCGCGACGAAATATCCTCGAGATAGTGTAATTTTCCTTACAGAATCGAGCCCCAGGTTTTCGCTAGTAGAGCATAGACACGAAGGTTATACAGGTTTAAGTAAGTAAGTAAAAGATTCAAACAAAATGTAGAAGACGCTTTCTCCTGTAAAATAAATTATCCACGACTTATAATGTAAGCCACCTATATTTTTAAAGTGTGCTCTTTGTTGAAGCGAAATGAACAAGCACGTTCATGAATAAATTAAGACGAAAAACCATTGTTTGTATTTCATAATTTAGTGGAAAATTTGAGATGTAAGGCAGAAAAGTTTATTTGTTATAAATAAACCTATATAAATTACTAGCTTAGGCCCCGCGGTTTCTCTCGGGTTACTCAGCTCGGGCTGCCATCCGTCTGGGTTTCCCCGGTTTTGTCCAAGTTTAGAGGTTGTCCGGGGAGCGTCCGGATGGGATTTTCTCAATTAATTGGTAGATAAGCCATTAAAAAATGATTCGTAATCGTGAAGCACATCCAATGTGCTCTTAAAATGTTAACTAAAAGTGTAAAAATAACTTTTAGGCGTGTCCGGGAGAAAACCTAATTTCACCTAAACGTCCGGGGTTTTGTAAGTTTTTGTCCGGCGTTAGCAATTTAGGTGGTGGCAGCCCTACCCAGAATCCCTTCTGGTGATAAACAGTATCTTGTATGTTCAAAAACATATTCTAACTGTATGCTAAAATTCATCAAATTCTAAACAGCCGTTCCGAAGTAAATGAACGATAGATAACAAACAATTAGTAATACTATATCTTAATTGTAAATTTAATAAATCCGTTATAATATTTTATTAAAATTAATCACCTGCCATTAAAGTACAATGAAAAATAAGTCTTAAAATGTGCACAATAAAGCTCATGTCTACAAAAATATATATCAGTCATTGGATTCTTAAACGAAAAATCATAGAGAGTTTAAAGAAGGTTTAAAAAAATTTATACTTTTAAAAAGTGGTTTTGCTAAATCAATGCTCTGTTTGAGGTTTTATTGTCTAATTTCACGAGTTCCAAATACAAATAAATTAAATTGGTTACAATGAATATAAATTTTATATGTAATCTGTATCGTATCAGTAATCGGTATTTAATTTGTAATCTTAACTAAAATTGTTATTAACAAGCTGCCGCCCACGGTTTTACCTACCTGCATTCTCGGAGTAAAAAGTAAACAGATTATTTAGTTATAGTATCGTAGTAGATCTGCTACGATACCCGTAGAGCCGTAGCACTTTGTAGACCTACTAATATGATAAATGCGATTGTTTGTTACTTTTTCACGCAAAAACTACTGGACAGATTTCGATGAAACTTGATACATAGATAGAG
The DNA here is from genome assembly GCA_907165245.1 of Habrosyne pyritoides. Lineage (NCBI taxonomy): Eukaryota > Metazoa > Arthropoda > Insecta > Lepidoptera > Drepanidae > Habrosyne > Habrosyne pyritoides. The sequence goes on from OU015595.1 coordinate 979,915, forward strand.
CATATCCTGGAATAGTATATAGACTACTTTTCATCCCAGGAAAATGTGATACCCCTCGGGAACGTGGGTAAAGCCGCGGGGGACAGCTAGTTATGGAATAATTCCCCTAGCAATTCTATAGCAATAATAGATGTCATATATTATTTAGCAAATTTTTGAAGTGAAACTTCATAAGAGGCTTTGAAATTCTGATCTGCAACCTTTTAGAGAGACAAAAAATAAAAAAAATGCTATTCAAAAGTGTTGATGAATAATTAAAATGTTTCCCTGTAATACAAAAGTTTCACTTCTATCGTGTGTCTTTACGACACATCCTGTTTTTTTAAAAGTTGTTTAGACATGTTTCGACTACATGTATAACCATTTTCTTATGATAAAATATTACCAGTCAGTTAATTTTGTGTGTTTCTTTTTAAGTACCTTCATATTGAAAAAGCATATTCATTAAATTGTGAATAAAGGTATCTCTATTGAATTTTTTCTCCCATGTTCATTATTAAATACCTCAGGGGAATACGAAGATAATTATCTGTAATATAGTATATTACATTTTCAAAAGAAAAATTGCTCAATATGATTGAGAGCGGGCCCGCCACAGCGCTTCCCGCCTCGCCTCGCATTAGTCGGACGCAGCGCGTCATACAGAGTAGTCGTGTACAACTTTTTCCCGCTCACTGGCTACGAGAATACAGTACAAAATGACAGAAGAAACATTAATCAAAAGTGGCAAATAAATCTACAAAGAAAAAAAAACTGCGCGACTGATTCTCTGAAACAAAGATTATTGAGTCTGATAAGATATGTTTTGCTTATTGCTCAATGATTTCAGCTTTTTGTTTGATTATGTCCGCGCCAGTTTTTATTATTATTATTAGTAGTAGTATTGTAGTTTTATTATTGATTTTTATATTACTTACCGACTACATACTCTCTCCAAATGTTACCCACGTCTTTTGAGTAAGCTCGGTTACTAAGTACTTCAAATTTAAAGGCTGAATTTCGAACTGGTGGTAGCTTCAGTAACTTTGACTTTAATAAGTACGTCGGACCTAAATTTAATAATGGTTTTGATTTTTTTTAATTGGGTAAGTGGGTATACGAAACCATAAAACCGGATTTTGGTAAAACGGATAAACCCTGCACTTATACTTTTTATTCCTTACTTAGGATCCTAAAAAAGCTTTTAGAGTGGGGATTAAAGAAACACATTTCTAAAATAATTTTTAGATTTTTTAATAAACACTACTGTACTGACAGTATAACCATTCATATTAATTATAAAGGCTAATAACAGGTTCCAGCAACCCTATCTCACAGATAGATAAATAATACAGACCTAAGTGTTCACCAGAATAGATAATCGGGACCAATTGATCTGCAATAGGCCATCGAGAGACACTTGATTGGCGTAACATTTCGACACGGGTTCCTTATATAGAACGGTAAACCGTTACAAATGATTAGACCGTTTAATTACATACCGTAATACAGTAATTAAGGATCGTAATTAAACGGTGGTAAATAATTAGTCTGTGGAACACGAGACTGAAATTACAGAAGGGTAAGGTTTCTTTTTACATTTAACTTCGTTTGAGTTTTGATACCTTTTGAGATGTACCTCTATGAAGTACATATTACAAAGTAAAAGTTGATATAATTATCCAATGGGTTTTCTTTTTAAAAAAAAACTAAAGAGAGGAAACGTTAGTCATTTTTTTCTATTCCTAATAAATTTTGTTCCGGGAAAATGTTACATCCCTCGGGAACGCGGGTGAAACCGCGGGGGACAGCTAGTATATAACAATTAAAATTTTTTATTTATATATTGATTACATTCCCAAATAAATTCCCTTTAAGAAATGCATATTACATTAGCTTATGTTATCTACGAGTATATTAAATACAATACTTGAAAGTGTATTCGTGTTCAGGGAAACATAATAAGATGTCGTTTTCATTTCTACCCCAGTAATTAATTTGATTAAACGACGATTAAAACCTGGGGTTTTATTCTGTAAGGTGAATTACACTCGCTCGAGGATGTTTCATCGCGGTCTCTATGCTCTGTCTCTTTCCCTAACTACACAATCACGTCAAAGGCATTGTTGAGCAGCGACCAGACGAGGTTTGCAAGAAAAAATAATTGGCTGTATTCTTGCCGTTAATGACCATATATTATGTTATCCAATAGTGATGTCTCATGTTTTATCGATAATAATACGAGTAGCGTCCTGGGATATTCTTTACACACGGCCAGCTGATCCCAAACTTAGCCGAGCTTGTACTATGGAAAACAGATAACTTCTAGCTACAAAGGTATAAGTATTAACACCCAGGCCGGGGCAAAAAAAACGTGTTCATGCACATAAATGTGTGCATCGAACCTACGACCTGTGGCGTGCCAGTCAGGGTATATAACCACACATCCCACTGGCGTCATAAAAATCGATACTTTCTTCGTCACACTATATTTTGAAGCAAATATCATTTAAACATTGCGATTATTATAAACCATAATTTATACATTAAGATGTGCCCCGCAAGGGCGAGCACTACACTCAAGCATTCAACCCCCTTATTCAGCATATACAAACGGCGAGGCGCGTCACGGAGGCCCCGGAGAGCTTATCTATCACGTGAGCGTATTTAGCGAAAAAGAACAAAGCACGGAGGCCGCGACGAAACATCCTCGCGTGAGTGTCATTTTCCTTACAGAATCGAGCACCTGGTCATTAAAATATTAACGAAACAATAAGAATTTATATTAATAATAATAAATATCCCGGGACATTCTTTACGCACGGCCAATTGGTCCCAACATAATCAGAGCTTGTACTATGGAAACCCGATAACTAATATGTTGCATATATACTATTTTTTTTAAATACATACTTATCACATATCTAGACACAGAGCAAACAGATATGTTCATGCACACAAATGTTTGTCCTGGGTGAAAATCGAACTCGCGACCTTGGGCTTGGCAGGCAGAGTCGCTAACCACCAAGCCAACTGGCCTGTCAAAATTAATATTATTCTGTAATTATTATTCTTAATACTTATTTTAATACAAACACTCTCAATTGGTTTAAATTAGAGTCACTTACAACATGGCAACATCGATACTTCAACTATCGAGTAACCTACAACACTATTGTTGATACTGGATCGATGTATACAACGTAGTGCAGAAGGGGATGGTTGGTCAGTTTTAATTAAATTTCGCATCACAATATTGCACAGTCACTCAATGGAGAGACAAAGGATATTGCGAGCTGGCAACACTCCACTGTGAAAAGTGCTTATTTATACGACAGGCTTTACTGTCCTTTATTGTTTTTTATTCAAGGTGTATCACCACCGAAGTGGTGGTATATGTGGTGAAACTTTACAAAGGACAGCCGCGTGGGCTTGTCGGTTAGATGCTCATGCCAAGTCACAGGTTGCAGGTTCGATTCCCACCTATGACCAACATTTGTGTGCATGAACATGTATGTTTGTTCTGTGTCGGTGTGTAAATATCTATTAAGTATTTATTTAGAAAAAAATATTTTATCTGGTGTTCATACTAAAAGCTGCTTAGTTTGGAATCATGGCCGCGTGAACTGAATACTTTGCGCCAGAGACACTTCCAAAGTGGTTAAATGTGTGTGTCCCCCTGTAACTTCTAAAATAAGAGAATGATAAAACAAAAAAAAATATATGATGTACATTATCATGCAAACTTCCACTGAAAATTGGTTTAAACGAGATCTAGTAATTAGTTTTTTTTAATACGTCATAAATCGTAAACCGCAAATTATTTTAGATAATGGTTCAGAACCCTTCGTGCACGAGTCTTACTCGCACTTGGCCGGTTTTTATTTTTAACTTTATTCTATCTCTATTATTTTTTGTTATAGCGACCATAGAAGCATTAATACATACACAGGCTGTGTACATTTAAAAGGTCTACCTATTACCGCATCATGAAATAGCTGTTCAAGCTGTTCATGAAATACAGCCCTGCAACAGATATTTTCCTCAAATTTTCAATAATGATTATTGTCTTATTCTACCAGTGGGCGAACACTAGTATATATAAAAACTCTATTACCGCTTCGTAAGGTTGTTTTTACAGTGAAGAGTCAGCAATAAACTCAGCAATTACTCTACTAAAAACGAACATAAATTTGCAACATACAATTTATTTCCACCCACTGACAATATTTACATGCGAATAATATATTAAAAAGGACTTTGATTACAAAATACGGTACACATAAGGTTCTTTTTACTGTATTTTATCCCCATAAAGTCAACTTTAAGCCAAATTCCTGCCCAAAGCTAATCTATTCTGCATTGCAAATTAGCTTACCCGTGTAAGGAAGTATGTGAAAAATAGCGGAGCACGAAGATCCATACATTGCCGTCTGACAAGGGTCGAGATATGGGAATCCACTTGGCACCTGACAACTTTACCGCTATTGTACGAACGTGGGTTGTAAACCTGTCTAGTAGATCAGTAGGTTGATGGTAATCTATGGGTAGGTGCTGGGGCTGGCTCGCGTTTTGTGTCAAGTGTAAACGGTCATCAGTTTTTGGGGACAAATTATTATTTTCTGGGAAAAGGTTTTGAAGATAGGAGAATTCTTTATTTTTTTTGGAAATTTGGAAAATGTGTTGTAGTTTCACTAACTTTAAATTTGACCTTCATAAGTGCCTTCCGAGGGCCTAAACTGAATAAATGGTTTTGAATTTTGATAATAAGACAAGAGGTAGTGACGAAATGGACGCTATTAGAAATTACGTAAGAAAAAAAATATATAAAAATTACGTAAGAAAAAAAATATATAAAAAAAAAAACATTCAATATCATATCATCATCATCAGCCTATCTCCGTGCACTGCTGGACATAGGTCTCAACTCTGGTACGACACTGAGCTCAATCTTCAGCTCTTTGTTGCCAACCAGCTTGTGATCTCAGATAAATGAAATAAAATATATTTAGGCCTTCACACGCACTAATGATTGGTCAAACTCTAACGCCGATTCGGAAGGTTGGTTTAAGTACGTAAAAACATTATTACTTCATTAAAAATAAAATTGATATTTAAGCTAGATCTCAGTTTCAAGCTTTACTTAACTTAATTAATTATAGTATACAGACCAAGGTTTTTTTACTTAATATAGTGTTTGGCAACCCTTCAAATTGGATAGCGTAAGACTGAATAATTGGAATTTATTATTCCAATTAGGATAGGTATTAATAGACTCTAAATTAGTTTTATGATTTCAACCGTTTTCAAAGCTATCAAGACTCATTTATTAGGGATCTGTACTAAAAGAGACCGTATTACTAAGGCTCTAGTGTCCGTCTGTCCAACCGTATATCTGTCTTTATGTCACAGGGCTTTATCTATTGAACTTTAATAGGTGGACACTTGAAATCTTTACAGGGTGTGTACCCATGGCCGCTATAACAAAAAATGATAAAAGTAAATTTATTTTTAAGAGAGGCCCCATGACAGATATATATTTTTTCGGCGTTTATTAAACAATAAAGGATGAGAGAATCAAATGACAAGTAGTCAACAATTTTTTTATAGAACCACTATAAATAGGTGTCCTTTCATATTTTTTGTAGTTTTTTTTCATTTTTTCATGGCAACCTTATGCCCTGTAACCTTAATATAATTAAACAAAAATATTATATAAACATCATCAAGTTAAACAAAATCATGAACAACACTAAAAAGTCCACATTAAAAGTAAACGACACGAATAATTTTATGAGAATAATCAGAATCTCGATAAATAAATCATTTCCTTATTTTCCATCAGCAACGAGCAATGTATACCAGAAGTGTTAATCTTACGGCCCAATTCCGGGATGTCTCAAATAGCAATAATATTTCAAAAGTACTAACCGTACGGGTAATGCCGCCGGCTTACGACTTAGTTATGGCAGGTATCAAATATATTTTACGGCTATTAAAATCTTACCAGCGGGTCTACGCTTTTTGGAAAGGCTTTTACAGGCTACGACTTTTTATGTCGTATTATACGTGGTTTTTATTGGAACGTATTCGGAATAGATAAAAAAAAATATTACAAGATCGGCTGTTGTGGGAATAGGCGAAATAAATATGTTTTCATGTCATTTCACATGGTTATTTATAGTTTGATCAACAATTGAAACATTTTATGATGTTTAAAAAAAATAATTAATATAGAAAACAATATGTTTTGCTTTATGAAATGGTTCATTTACTTTTTTACACAATTAAGTACAGGATCAATTGACAGGGCTAACAAACATGCAGACGGTTAACCTAATGGTAAGCGGTCACCGCCGCCTACAGACATTTACAACCCCAGGGGCATTGTGAATGCATTGTTGACCCTAAGATGTAAAGTTGTTAAGTTTCATGTGCCTGTAACTTCACCGGCCCTCTTACTTTTCTAACCATAACACAGTTATACAAGTGCACTGCTACTTTGCGGCGGAAATGGGAAAACTCGAAAGGTAGTTCCTTTATCCTTATGCTACTTTTAAAGTCCATTTTGAATGAATCTCTCGGTTATATGACCACACATTAATATTTATTAACAATTTAAATCTTTATTCTTGATTATTATCTCAACGATTCCTTGTTTTGGTTTAGACATAATTTAAATAAGAAATCGTAGTCGTATCGACACCTCTAAATGTAATAACACCGAAGTGGTTAGGAAGCGTAAACCTCTGGTTTGATTTTATTACTCAAGCCAATCTCCGGTGTAACTGCCTATTGGAATGATAAAACTTCATCACGGAGAGACGTTCAACTTTCTAGCACCTAAGTCGTTACTACTCGTTATAAGAACTAACAAAATTATTTTACTGGCGGTCGCCACTTGACTTGACTTAATGTCCTATGTCTGGATGGGGCAGAGGGCGTCCACAGTACGTTGCCATCCCGAACGGTCTTGGGCTTCGCGCTTTACTTCGCTCCAGGTCATTCCTATCGCCTTCGCTTCTGCAGTGATCGTCCGCCGCCAGGTCTGCTTAGGGCGGCCACGTTTCCGCTTTCCTTGGGGATTCCAGTCTAGGGCTTGCCTTGGAATGTGATCATGGTCCCTTCGGAGCGTGTGGCCGATCCAGTTCCACTTGCGGCGTTTGATCTGCTGGTCGATCGGGGTCTCACCGCAGCATTCCCACAGGTCTACGTTCGAGATTTTGTTGGGCCAGTATACACCGAGAATTCGGCGAAGACAGCGGTTGGTGAAGACCTGGAGCCGGCGTGTGATGTCTTTAGTGACCTTCCACGTCTCGCATCCGTACAGCAACACAGTTTTCACGCTGGCCCAGAATATCTTGAGCTTAACTCTCCTAGTCAGTTTCCGCGATTGCCAAACCGGACGGAGCTTTGCGAAGGTTGCCTTCCCCTTGGCGATTCTCAAAGCGGTGTCCTCTTCGGTCCCTCCTGTTTCCGACACTACACTACCGAGGTAGGTAAATTTTTGGACTCTCTTCACCCCCTCTGTGCCGATGAGCAACGGCAAAGAGCTTGTCGCTCCGCACCTCATTTCCTGGGTCTTCCGGGTGTTAATCCTAAGTCCCGTCTTCAGAGCCTCTCGATGGATGTCGTCCAGTTTGGCTTGCATGTCTGCGCGTGTGTGGCTCAATAGGCATAGGTCATCGGCATAGTCCAAATCTTCCAAGACATTGGACAGTCCCCACTCTATGCCACGGCGCTTGCTGTTGGTGGTGTTATTCATGATGCCATCCAGGACGACAAGGAAGAGGAGAGGTGAAAGAAGGCACCCCTGGCGTCCACCCGCATGGACCGGTATGTCCTCCATGACGAGGCCGTCATGAGTTACTCTACAAGAATACGTCCCGTAGATGGCCTTAATTATGTTGGTAATCTTCTCGGGGACTCCAATTTCACGTAGCTGATCCCAGATACAGCGCCATCTCAGCGTGTCGAAGGCTTTTTCGAAGTCCACAAAGGTCAGGTATATTTCCCTCTGCCATTCTGATGCCTGTTCGAGAATTATGCGCAAGGTGTTGATCTGGTCCGTGCACGATCGGTTGGGTCAGAAGCCAGCTTGCTCTCTGCGAAGGAGAGGTTCAGTGGCCCTCGACAGCCTATCTAGGATGATCCTGCAGAGCACCTTAGAAGGAATCGAGAGCAAGGTGATGCCTCTCCAATTGCCACATTCGCTGAGGTCTCCTTTTTTGGGTACGGTGATAAGAAGGCCTTTGTTCCAGTCGTCGGGCAACTCTTCGGCTGACCAGATGTTCCTCAAAAGAGGCGTCAGCGCGTTCGCAGCGGTGGAGATGTCAGCTTTTAGCATTTCCGCTGTGATGAGGTCCACTCCTGGGGCTTTCCCGTTCTTCAGTGATTTGATGGCCTTCACTACTTATGCTCCTAATGGAAATCATATATAATCCTTAATAAAATCCTTGGGTAATTTTAAAGATTTAAGCAGATATAGGGACAGAGAAAGCGACTTTGTTTTATACTATGTAGTGATGAACGATTCTACCGATCTTGATGATAATTGGCAGTCAGGCTCTACCAGCAGTCGGCCCGTCTTAAATAATAACGACAGTTTTTCATCAAGCGGTAAGATAAGATTCCCGAGGATATTAAGTATCATAATATCCAACCTCTTAAGGAAATTTCGAATAAAATGTGAAGAAGCAATTTTCAGCTACTTGTAAGGTAATGTCAAGTGTTACTTAGATTGAATATTATCTGGGCCAGGTAGCTAAATAGGTTCTTTTTATGTCAAGTAGCTCGACATATAGACAGACGGTCCACCTGATGGTAAGTGGTCACCGCGTTGTCGACCCTGAGACGTGAAGTTGTTAAGTCTCATGTGCCTGTAATTTCACCTGCGCCCTTAGCCGAAACACAGTAATACAAGTGCACTTCTGCTCCACGGCAGAAATGGGTAAATGGGTAGAGGTGGGTAGTACTTCTCCAAAGAAACTCTGCACTAAAAGCTCTACTACTTTCAAATAATAATATATAGATGAAAAAAACAAATTTATTAATATAATGGTATTATATGACTGCTTTTCGGAAGGTTTCTTAGCAGTACATCTTGTGGTCAGTGGACGGTAAGTTCATAACATAACCAATACCAGAGTTATATTCATAGAATTGTTAATCTATAAAAGGCCTAAAGAACAATTGTAACACAAGTGCAGCCTCAGCAAAAGCCAATGCTCATTATAGCATTTGACTCGACACCCAACGTCAAAACTCATCACAAAAAATTGTGCCAAATGATTTTTCTAAATACGATTTGTAATAAAAGACATTGAACGTGTAACACTTACTGACGCTCGCGTGAACATAGCGATGGAGTACGAGGCATTCCGTGATATTGCGTATCTGTGAGAAAGTGGTTTAAGAAGCAATCAGGTCGGAAACATCTCCGGTGAGTGGATTGATTTCATTACGATGAACCAATATCGGAAGCGGCGCCCTCGAGCGTCGCCCGCTCCGTCGTGTCGCGAAAAACCTTATTCGAAGCTGAGGTAATGTTGCCATGCTTATTGAATCTAGACTCTCACACGTCGTTCTAAATTTATGTTTGTGAAGTTATGGTTTTTTTTTAAGTGAATGGAAAGATTTAAGTTTGCCTAGCAAGACCCCTTTTATCAGTAACGCAAGGTATCTAGTTCATACCAATATCAAATACATTAATCTATGGTCCAATGCAGCTGTAAAAAATCAAGCTTTTAAGTCAACATAATAAAAATACGGCCATTTTTTACGCATTTTGACACGCCAATGAATCAAAACTTTTAAGGTACTTCCCGTTGACCTAAAATCATGAAATTTGGCATAAATTTTTAGTTATTTCATATTGTTTTTGAATTACAAACTGACATTTTGGAGAATTGACCGTAATGTATGTCGATATTTCGAAGTACATTTAATAAACTACAAAGCTATGTTTGTCATAGTATTCGACTTATCTTTTAGCGAGTAATGTTTATTGTTTTCATAGATACTCGATTCCCGTGATGAAGGAATCATACCTACAAACTTGTTTGTACGGTATCCTTGGCACACACGATTAACACTACTCAGGTTTTTTTTTACCACCCAAATCTATTGTAAAACTGGCAAATTTAACTAGCAAACGGTGAGTTCTTACATTCTTTGCCATTGTCCGTTTAAAAAACAGAAACTCATATTTACTAGTGCGTAAAAAACTAATAGGTGGCAACACTGGTTCCCACGGGCGTGTCGCCCTGGCCTATTTAAAAAGCAAACATTGAAAATGGCGCGGATAGCATTGACGTTTAGCACGTCGGCGTCGTAACTTCATTTGATAAATAAAACTCTTAATTTTCTTTTTTTTTATGGCATGCCACATATAAAAACCTCGCAGAATATGATCTGAATTAACACATACGATATATGTTATCTCGAGATCACAGAAGCAATATTCCTAAAATATAAATACGATACTCTGAGGAAACATGTTCGATATTCGAATATTTTTTTATTTAAATGATGATTAGTATTTTCTTGGAATGCATAGAATCTGGCACGAATGAAGGAAATTTATACCGCAATTTGTTATTATTTTTTAGAGGGGTTTATAAAACGGATATAAGTAAGGTTTGATAAGTAGTAAGTAACGGTTTTCACTCACCTATCACAATAACTATTGATATTACTGTCAAATAAATCAAAGCACTAGACTTCTCCTCTCTAGTTAACTCTCTAAATAGTATAAAATCAAGTAATATGTCTCTTTGTCCGCTTATATGCATATATACTACGCAATAGATTTTGATGCGGTTTACTTCGAATTTTTTTCGGAGTGTAAGATAGTTAAAACAAAATGGCGTCTATTTTGTTACTGTCAAAGTCATCTGCTAAACCTCTTGAAACGTATTTTTAATAGCGATTTAAATATCATGGCGCTACTCACATTGTTATGGGTCATTCAATAAGTTGTTGAAGGCTGTTTTTTAACCGTCAAAGCCAGCTGATGATTCTCTATAAACTTATTTTTTTGTGTTTTAAATATTATGCGATTACTCAAATTGTAAGTTGTATAACATTAATTATCACAAACATTCCTTACAAAGGATATCCGGAATTCCTGGAAGCGCAAAGATATCCGGCTCCGAATTAATGGATTGCCTTTGTGACCGTGTTTCCTGATTGAAGGCGACATTGCCCGGTACCCTTTCAGTCGTTGCGGTTCCGTACAATTTAATTAGTTTACCATTTGCATTTTGGTTGGCAGTCAGCTTCTAAACTTAGGACATATTTAAAGTTATGCTGCCTTGTCTATGGTTTATGAAAATGGTTTTCCATTAATATAACTTTGTAATTTATAATATTGCGGTATATTTGTATACAAGGTGTTACAAAACTACCCGTAAAGCCGAAAGGAGGTTAAATGGGGTATTATAACGAGTCCATTCACAATATTTAAGAACCGTAGTAATGCTGTATAACCAAAAACAAAAAAAACTGATTTATTATGAATGAAAAATATAAAAGCTATTTAAGTAGACAATTATTAGGTAAAATAGGTACGTAGGCCTTTCTGTTTAATAATCGGGTTCCCTGACATGACAGCTTACTAGGGTTGTTGGCTTTGATAACTAATTACATTTTTACGGGTACTTTGTAACACGTTGTAGATATGAATAGGTTGATATGTCGAAAATGCACACTTTTCAGAGGAGCCATATTTATGTTTACGCTTTATATGTTACTTATTTTTTTTTTATTATTAATTTTATTAGAATTTTCAGAGAACAAAAGAAAATTTTAGGAATTATTTTATTTATTTTAAAAACATTAAGCAATAATAAACCTGTAATGATGTAAAATTATACGAGTATGCTTGTCGACTTATCAACCTATTCCGCCTGGTAGGGATATAATCAAAGGGCATCGCGTGGTTACTGAGAAAACATCTTCAATCACAGATTCGAGGACACTCCCTCCAAACCTTTTTGAAAATAATGCTAATTCCAGTTGTATCACCAGTTGCGTGTAATCGTTTTTTGCGTATTAGTTACCTGTCTGTGTTTAAATTATAACCATTTTTGTTTCTTTTTTTTATTTATATTCTGCAATAAAGAATTATTATTGTTACACTTCAGTAGTAGCAAATAGCGCCAATTGCAATTTATTTTCTTTGAAGAAACTTCCCACAAAGTTAGATAATAATCTATATTTATATAAAATTAATCCCTATTTCCCTTGGTCACGGCATCACGCATGGACGGCTGGACCGATTTAGGTAATTCTTTTTTTGTTGTGTTTGTTATTGTCAGAAGGTTCTTATGAAAGAAAAAATTAAGAAAGTTGCGCGGAAAATTTGAAAACTTAAGAAAACATTACGACCATATTAACTTTTCTAATGTAATCTTACCGCTTTTGACATAAAATGTCAGTCGTTTGACAATATCGTTTAAAACAGAGGCATGGGTCAGAATTATATTGATAAAATAACTAATTTATCATTACTTAGTGCACATTAAACAGTCGATTAAATCGGAAAATTGTATTGTAATGTACAGTAAGTTTTTAAGATTGGTAAAAAAAGTTTATTAATGATACCAATTCGAATTAAATATTCATTGAAGACAGGACAACGTCTGCCAGGTCAGCTAGTCTGAAATAAAACTAAGACTAAGACTTTCAATCCCATAGATACCTCAGAAGCATGAGGTTAAACTAAACTTGAAAAGCTTTAGGCAATTAAAACAATATATATAATACCTACAAACATAACAACAATTCAAAAATTTATTTATCTTTTTTAAATTTAGTTAAGTATTAATAAATCTTCAGACGTTTCGCCAGATGAACATGGGAGTCAAAGGAGGTTTGATATGTAACATGGTAACCAAAGGCTATACAATATAAAAAAGAAAAAGCTCGAGCAAAAAAAGGATAACCTTATTTAAAACATTAAAATGATTCGAACAAAGAATATCTTTCTATAATGGTTTTTAGAACACTTACAAACTACAACTTTACTCAAAGTTGAATAATTACTTTAATTAAAGCATGTTTAAAGCATTACATAATTTAAGGCTTGAGTTAAAACTTAGCGCATAAAGTATAAATAAACGAGATATAGTTAGGGTTACCATTATAATTTTATTTATAACTATTTAAATAAAATGTATGATATACGCAAGCTGACTGGCAGCGGTTGGAAACAAAGAGCTGAAGATCGAGCTCAGTGGCGTGCCATAGGTGAGGCCTGCAGTCGACGGAGATAGGCTGATGATGATGATGATGAAAAAAAATGTGTACTATTTTATTTATTCTTAGATTCCACGACGTATATATCATTTGATAAATAAAATCTCAAAATTTACAGATAATAAATAAATATTGGCATATGTTACCTTGCTGAGTTTCTGGCCGATTCGACGTATGTAGCTTTCCTTCATAAATGTATTAGTATTTTAGTAGAACTCTTAGTGCAGAGTTCGTCCGGGAAGTACTACCACCTTACCCATTTCCACAGTGAAGCGGTAGTGTACTGGTATTAGTATTTCGGTTAGAAAGGTAAGGGGGCCGGTGAAATTACGGGCACATTAGACTCAAGAACTTCACGTCTCAGCAACTCGACAACGCATTGACAAAGTGTTGCAAATATCCATAGGCGGCGGTGACCACTTACCATCAGGTGAAACGTCTGCTTGTTTGTCAGCCCTTATATTTCTGTACGTTAACGGAACAGAAGAAGGACCTGGCTGAGCTTCACAACAACTACATGGAAGTCACTGACCAGCGCGACCACTTAGAGAAGGTGGTGGCTACATTCAATGAGTGTAGTACCACTTATGAGAAAACACTGACTCGGTTATCTGGTCTGGAGAGCAGCTTGGGTCAGGCGAAGGACAAAATTAACCGCCTGGAAACCGAAGCAAGTTGTCACCAAACCAACAATACATTGAGCCTCTATGATGAGCTGATTGGGAGTGATTTGTGTACTCAGCCGGCAAATTCTGAAGCAAATAGTGCAAAAGTTGAATTAAGAAGTCACAATAAAATTAAGAAATATTTAAAATTAAATAAATTTATTAGAAAAGTAAACTCAGTAGTTAAAAAACAAAAATGTTTTTATAAAAATGTTGAATTGAGGAAAGAAAGGATTCAAATGATTAGAAATTTAAAAGATTGCAATAATAAATTAAATAATTGTCAAAAATTGTATGATACTGACACTCAGCGCTTGCTCTCAGACCTTGAGCACAAGGAGATCTGTCTTAGGGACTTAGTTTCTAGGTATGAAATTGCTCAAAAACAAATAAATGAGCATATATTGGCGGCAACACACCTGGTTGACTTATGTAAGTACAATGAGGACACATTAAGATCTCTGTCCCATAATCATATATGTGATTGTGACCCTTCACCAGCTGGGCCAGGTGAGTTGCTTCCAATAACACAAATGAATCAGACTGATGTTCGGGTCATGCAATTAGATTCCAATCCTTGTCCTACAATCACAAAGACAATAGTTTTTTCGGATAAAATAGGATCTGACTTTGGCTCAATAATAAGTAACCAAATAACTGATTCAGTAATAAATTATTGTATGCCAGGAGCATCATACAAACAAATAATAGATAAGATTTTGCATACAAAGTTTGATGAAAATACCATAATAATAATTTTAATTGGCAATGTTATAAATATAAGTAAAAAAGACTTGATAAATAGTCTCAATTCTTTATCAAAATTAGAGGTAATGAAAATAATGTTATGTGCTTTCCCATACTCTTCCAACTATTCAGATATGGAGAATAATTATATTTGGCATTTAAATAACCATATGCATAATGTTACATGTCATAGTGCTAATTTTATTTATTTTGATACTAACAAGTTTGTTAGTAATTTGAAATTGAAACAGGATACCCTGTTTATTCCAAAAAAACTTAAGAAATTGATTGCATCACTTGTAGCATATAATATTAATAGGATAAGGGATAACACAGTAAGAACAAGTCATTTTAACATTAAATCTCAGAATAGTTCTTTAAACAAAAACTTTTGACAACAGAGAAGCTAAACAGTTCGACTTTTTTATTACATCAGAATATTAATCGCTTCTTTGGCAAAATTCTTGATATTCATTTATTATTAGATAAAATAAATATAGATATATTATGTTTTACAGAGACATGGTTGAAACCGGGCACTATGCTTTTTAATATTAAAAACTTTACAGTTGCCAGTATATTCAATAGATTATCTGCAGAAGGTGGCGGCACAATAATTCTTATAAATAATAATATTAAATTCAAGGATCGTAAAGATATTTGTAGCCTCTCTGTTGAGCGTGTTTGTGAGGTGTCTTGTGCAGAGTTGCAGAACTATATTATTGTTTGTGTTTATAGGCCACCGGCATCAAATTTTTTATTGTTTACGTCTATAATGGAAGAGATTCTTCGTAAGTTATTTAATAATTCTAACAAGTCAATAGTTGTATGTGGCGACTTTAATGTAGATACTCTTAGTAATTCATCTGAAAGTCGGAATTTTGTTGCCTTATTCAAATCGTTCAACTTAGATTTATTGTTTAGTGAGTCAACAAGATCTACAGCCACTTCGGCTACTTGTATTGATAATATATTAACTAATAGTAGTATACTAGGGAAATCGATTATTAGTGGTGCTCGCTCGGATCATAAGGCTCAATTAATAGAATTGCCATTTAAAAGACAAGTATTTAAAGTAACGAAAGTAATTAGACCTACTACTAAGGCAAGATTAGACACCTTTAAGAATAATTTAGAGCTGAAACTCTGTAATACAATATATCATAGTGATGAGCCCGATGTCTTGTATAAAGGTTTATTGTCTGGGATTTGCGATAATTTTAATAGAGCCTGTCCTACTAAAATAGTGAAGGTAAATAGTAAAATGGGATTTAGTGACTGGGCTACAAAAGGTATTCGTAAGAGCAGGGATAGGTTGTATGAACTTTATCATTTAAAATCTCTAACTCAGAACGAAGAATTTCATAAATATGTTAGAAAATTTTCAAAGACTTTCAAGTTAGTGTGTAATCAAGCTAAATCTTACTTTATATGTAATAAAATAGGTAATGCTAATAACAAAATAAAGACAGTCTGGAATGTTATTAATACGGAAACTGGTAAAATTAGAAATAATAATGAACAGGTAACTCTTAAAATTAATGATAAAATTCTAACAAATAATTTAGATGTAGCCTGTGCTTTTGAAAACTTCTTCACGAGTATACCTGGTAAAACTACTAAAAGCCTTAAATCATGTCCTATAGCAGCGGAATCTTTACTCAAGCAGCATATTCATAATACATTTCCAAGTTTTAAATTTGACCATATTAATGCTAGCGATATCATAATAACTTTTAATTCTCTCAATATGAAAAGTACTGAAGATTTATGGGGCTTATCAGTAACAATCGTAAAATCAATAATAACAGTGATTGCACCTGTTTTGTCAAATATTTTTAATGAATGCATTGATCAGGGTTGTTTTCCTGATTTAATGAAATATAGTAAAATAGTACCTATTTTCAAGTCCGGTTGTAGGGAGAATCCATCTGATTACAGACCAGTTTCCGTTCTGCCAGCACTTAGTAAAATCTTTGAAAAATTGCTGCTTAATCAAATGTCAAGTCACTTTACTAAGCATAAGGTATTGCATGGTCATCAGTTCGGTTTCACGAAGGGAAGATCTACATCCGATGCGGCAGCAACATTGCTGAGGCACATTTATGGCGCATGGGAGGATTCACAGGATGCGATTGGCATTTTTTGTGATCTGTCCAAGGCATTCGATTGCGTTGACCACCGTACGCTACTACTAAAACTTGACTTCTACGGAATTCGTGGAACTGCTCATGATCTTGTTTTATCTTATTTATCAAATCGCCAGCAAAAGGTAGGGATTACCGGCACAACATCCAAGGGCTCTTTAGTCGAAATGGGGGTACCCCAGGGTTCAATTTTAGGTCCATTTTTGTTTTTAGTATATATAAATGATTTGCCATATGTTGTAAATGACCTCACAGATATTGTCTTGTTTGCTGATGATACATCATTAATTTTTAAAGTTAATAGAAAAGACAAAGATCTAACTAAAGTTAATCATACTATGTCAATTGTCTGTGGGTGGTTTGCTACAAATAATCTATTACTAAATTCAAAGAAAACTAAATGCTTAAGGTTTTCTTTACCAAATGTAGCACAAGTAGATAGCCAAATAATAATAGATGGGAGCCATATTGATCTTGTAAATAAAACGGTATTTTTGGGTCTTACATTAGACAATAAATTGCAATGGGGACCTCAGGTTGATACTCTAGCTGCTAAATTAAGTTCGGCTGCTTTTGCTGTTAGGAAAATTAAACAATTGACGAATGTTGAGACGGCCAAATTAGTTTATTTTGCATATTTTCATAGCCTCTTGTCCTATGGTATTTTGTTTTGGGGAGCAGCAGCGGATATAGAATCAATATTTATTATACAAAAAAGAGCAATTCGTGCAATTTACAGTATGGGTCCCCGTGAATCATTAAGAGATTTATTTAGGGAAATAAATATAATGACATTACCTTCACTATATATTTATGAAAATATAATGTTTATACGTAGAAACATAGGAATGTTTGAGGCAAAATTAGATATTCATAGTATAAATACAAGACAAAGGGAGAAGTTAGTTGTTCCATACTTTAGACTAACTAAAGTTAACAAGTCATTTCTTGGTAATTGTGTTCGATTTTATAATAAGATACCGCTTTCAATAACCAAAATGTCTGATCATAAATTTAAAAATTATATTAGGAAAGTTTTGAAAGAAAAAGCGTATTACAAGGTAGTTCATTATATTGAAGATAAAAATGTATGGAAATAGCTGCTCTCTGCACAGTGCACCTCTAAATCTCTTGTTTAAGTTGTAAGTACCTAATTATTGTTATTTTCTATTTTGTAGTCTTGTCATATTTTTTTTGTTTTGTTTTTATTAATGTTACCTATAATAAGTATCTTGTAATTGTTAAATATAAAATTATGTAAAATTGAAATTATAAAATAGCCAAAAAGTCAGAATAGATAAAAAAACTTAAACATTAAATTATTATTATTTATTATTAAATTATATAACAAATAAAAAAAAAATGTAACCTTGCTGAGTTTCTTGCCGGTTCTTCTCAGTTGAAGGCTGACTTCCGAACCGGTTGTAGCTTCAGTAACTTTAAATTTGACCTTCATAAGTGCCCTCCGAAGGCCTAAACTGAATAAATGGTTTTGAATTTTGAAAAATTTTTTGAATTTTGAACTTTAAATTTAAAATTCCTTATAGTTTTGCTTTTATTATATTAATTTTACAGTTTCTGTCCCGAAAACCTAAAATAGAACTTTACGACATAAACTGTTTTAGAGCTATTAAATGGTGGCATATTTGCGGCAGCTGGCAACCCTAGTGTAACCAAAGAGGCAGAGAACACAGCCTATTACCGAAAGTTTGCAAAGAAACTTGAACACTGGTTAAGCGACGTCAAACAACGACCGTTTGAAAATGGACCGTAATTTGTAAAATCGATTATTCAAAAGTGTTTGCAGAACTTGGAGACATTAAAGATTTCCGATGTTAAGCTTCTATTTACCGAATTTTTAGAAGTTCAATTTTATATAGGTAATACAGGAGACGAATTTTATGATTACGAAATTTTGGTTGATAAATCGGACGCATCTATATTTTAAAAAGGGAACTCTATATATCTATAACATGTAGTTATCTCCATAAATAGAAATGAAATGGTGTTAGTTGGTAAGTGCATCACTTGAGAAGGCTATATATTTTTTTAAATGTTCCTAAGAATCCTAATAAATTTAATTTATAGGGATTGGTCGTTTTAAACTTAATTAAGACAGATAACACGCAAATATGGAAAATCAGATAGTATTTTACTGCACGAAACTACAGCAATTATTTCTTCAAACGTAGTCGTAAATTTTCACGATATATCATAAAAAGAATTGCCATCATATGCCGCTTATAGTTCACAATAAAACAGATTAACTAATACCCTTATATTGCAAAAGTCCTGAGATAGCAATGACCTTTTCAAATCAGATAGACAGTAAAGAAATTTAAATAAGCCTTTAAAATCTGCTGCAAATCAGTGAATATACGCTGGAATAGTAGTGCTCTCTTAAATTAAATATAAAGAAATACGTAATAATATGCTGTGACATTACTTACATACGGCCATATCATCCCAAACTAAACAGTGCTTGTACTATGGAAACCAGCTAACTGATTTACTACATATATGTACATATTTCTATGTTATCTAGATACAAGCCAACTTATGAATACCTCGTTTCTACTAGATGGGAATAAAACCTTATAGTGAGAGACAGAGAATCTCACCAAGACAACAGCACATGTTACAAAAAAATGGCCAAAAAAGTACAATAGTAAAATCCTATCTTCCCACGTAGTACACAATTTACTGCTACATCTACAAGAACCCTTGTTTTATCGCTTACAAGGTAGATTCAGTTATAAGACGGTTTCCCCCCTCCCCCCTACTTCAAGCCCCGCGGCAATTCTTCAGTGGGATTACTGGCTTATCTGTGTCTGAACACGCACCACAATGCCTTGTTTAATCTGTGCTAGCTATAACTACACATTTAATGATACACATAATATTATATACCTTGTTTCTGCGAGGTAGTAACGGTCTATCAAAAGTATATGAAATTTCGGAGTGAATATATTTTCCAGGGTAGTGCTATATGTATGTAGTATATCAGTTATCTGGTTTCCATAGTACAAGCTCTGCTTAGTTTCGGATCGGATAGCCGTGTGTAAAGAATGTCCCCAGGATATTTATATATTTATTATTAACTAGCTGCCCCCACGGTTTTACCCGCGATCCCGTGGGATGTCACATGTATAATACATAAAAACCTTCCTCTTCAATCACTCTATCTATTAAAAAAACCCGCATCAAAATACGTTTCGTAGTTTTAAAGATTTAAGCATACATAGGGATATAGGGACATAGGGACAGAGAAAGCGACTTTGTTTTATACTATGTAGTGATTTAACCTTTTCTTTAGAAATAAAAGAAGAGTGACAAAGGGAAAAATAACACGTGAAAAAAGTTTACAAAAAGAAACGAGGTACATAATTGCCACAAATCGGTCCTCCAACTCAGCATGTTGGTTGGCTGTACGTTTGCGGTATCTCATTATTTCGCTGATCGCTTATCGAATGATCAAAAAATAAAACATCTTGTCGCCACAGTCAAGATGTACTACTACAGACAAAAAACATGTTCGTATTCAAGTGTTTGTTCTGAGTGGGTATTTAACTCACGATTCGTAAGCGTCACGTTTATTCCTGTTCCATTTTTAAACGTGTTTGTTAAATTGTATTAATAAACTAAAAAGGTGATATAAAGTTAGTGTTTGTCTATGGCGTGCACCATTGTCACCTTTTGTCGAAAGGTCACAAACGTCACAAAGTGGTTCTTCGAGCCGGATAGCCAGAACCTCGCCTCTACGGCAAGCGCCGCGCCATCCGACACTAGATAGAAAATTGTATTTTGAGATATTAGGATTAAACAGCTTTTACCTTACTTGCAATGTACGTTGGTTTTGTTTAGGTCAAGTTTGCAAATTGAAATATAACAAGTTGGTTCAGTTCCAATGGCTATCCATTTTTATGCCTTTACAAATTTTTAAGACTGTTTTAGTAGAAAAGGCTTTCTACAACACAAACGATTATTTTAATGACGACAATACTTGGGTGTAGCGCTCGCTCCGGCAGGACACGTCTTTATGTACAAAATCTTATTTTGAAAAGAGTAATTGCTGAGTTTATTGCCGGCTCTTCTCAGTAAAAGCAACCTTCCGAACCGGTGTTAGAGTCTGACTATTCATAAGTGCCTGTGAAAGCCTATTTGAATAAATATTTCATTTCATATAGTAGACATGATTGATTGTGCACCCAGGGTTGGTTAATTAGTTGAGTTAGACAAAGGTTTTTCATTTATAACGTTATTTAGACTCTATGTTTTCAATTTCAACAAATGACACACTGTGTTTCTGTATTCTATCTCAAACTCTCTAGACTAAAGGCTAAATTATATATATTTAAAACTTGGACTCTTTTTAGTTTATAACACGACAAATCACAACGGTGAAAAGACGACTTCACTTCAATAAGATATCGAGAACATCTAGTTTATTATAAGCTGCGCCCTGCGGCTTTGCCCGTTCTCAATCCTGGTTATACATAAATAACCTGGGACATTCTTTACACACGGCCATCTGGTCCCAAACTAAGCAGAGCTTGTACTATGGAAACCAGATAACTGATATACTACATATACTACTTTTTTTTCTAAATACATACTTATATATATATTTACACCCAGACACAGATCAGACATGTTCATGCACACAAATGTTTGTCCTGGGTGGGAATCGAACCCGCGACCTTAGGTTTGGCAACTGGGCTGTCTATTTGGTTATAAACCTTCCTCTTGAATTACTCTATCTACTGCTGAAAAACTGCATTAAAATCCGTTGCATAGTTTACGATTCTATAAAGGACACACAGAAAAAGATTCATTTTTATATATATAGATAGTGTATGAAGTTAGGCCGGACTTTAATTAACCAGATAGCGTCCACCCGGGTAGGTTTGTCCGACATCGGCGTGTGACGTATTCCGGTAGCTCGTGGCTACGTGATACAATTACCCGTGGACATGTGCCGTGTTGCCTGATTGCCCCGGGGCTGCGGTTGGGGCATGGGGCGGGGCAACATAATATTATACGAGCAGAAATACCGCCATCTGATGTTTTTGTAACGAGTTTTCTGCGAACGAAACACGTGAAGTTTTAAGTGTTGATTTTTAAGGTAAAAAAGGTGGATAAGTGTGAGTCCGACTGGCAAACGAAGGGAGCCGTACCACCGTGTGATATTTAACAATATAAATTAATCCAATAAGACACTATTTTTGTATGGGTCCAACTTTAATTTTTAATTGAATAAAATTTTGTGGCCATAGGAATACTATGTGAAATTTTTTATAGTCTAACTATTGCGGATCATGAGATACAGCCCACTGACAGATGGATGGACGGACGGACAGCGGAGCCTTTGTGACAGGTAATCGTGCCAACGAGTTGGGTACCAAACTCTAAAATAACTAAATATAATTATAAATAATAATAATATATTAAACATTAATCATACTCATATAGGAGCGTATTGCTCATTTACAGTAATCATGATTATTATTATTTGCGTATCGATCGTTTTGGCAAAATTTGTTTAGACCAGAATTCTGCCAGACGTACTGTGTCGTCTGTAGCATTATAAATGTCTTTTGGCGTGCAAGATGAGGGGCACGCAGGGCACGACAATGTGCCATTGTCTGAAGGGAGGCGACGCAAGCGCACTGGTTTGATCAATTATGATTTACTAACGGTTCATAGTTTACTCGGTAGCTTGGGTAACTTTAAATTTGATTTTCATAAGTGCCCTCTGTGGGCCTAAACTGAATAAATGGTTTTGAATTTGAATTTGAATTAAACTAATGATACTACAAACATTGTCAAATTTATAATATATGAAAAGCTGTAATTTTGACATGGATCAATAGCTTAATTGATAAAAGAATAAAGTAAAATATTATTCCTTAGTTTTATTCTCAAATGATAAAACTTGTAGCAAAGAAAATGTCCCTGAAGCCTGTTGGGATTTTTGAGGTACCGAACGAAACAATAAATAAAATGAACCTCCTGGGACATTCTTTACACACGGCCATCTGATCCCAAACTAAACAGAGCGTGTATTGTGGAAACCAGATAATTGATATACTACCTTTGTCTGCTAAATACATTTACAGAGAACAAACAGACATATGCACATGCATATGTGTATTTTTTGCTATTTTAACCCATTTGAAAAAATGATTGGTTCTGTGTTTGATCCGAATGTAAGTATAAACGTACGTGATTTTTTCAAAAACTATTTTTCCTATTTAAATATGGTTTTTGCTATTCTACTGCATGTTTCTAGAATGGTAAAGTATAGAACATTGTCCTAGTTAATAAAAAACCTGACCTATAGACTAAACCTAGGAGTAATTTTCGGTAAATAGATTTTAGTGTCGGATATTTTTTTCTTATTCGGAAAGCCCGTTCTGATTCATTGGATGAGACAGAGACGAAAGTAAATAATACCTGATTTTTCAATGGCCATCAGTAGTACCGCTGTTAACTTTAACAAGCACAGTTTTTGCACAGACTTATCACAATAATCCAAGGTTTATCCATAGATTAACAAATCCTCTTTAAATAAACAACCAAATACTTCGTTCTATTAAAGATAGCCTCACAGAATATCAACCCTCAAATGCGCGACAATTATTTTTAATGCCAAGTTTACATTAACGCGTGCGTAACGACAATTCCGCTGAGGGAACGTAACGCCGCTCCATTACACGCCTTTGCTTCTCTCGTCTCCTTATCGGGGGTTAATGAAACCAATTATATCGTAAACTTTGTGCCCGTCCTTAGGTAATGGGCTTATGTGTTATATAATGTACAATTACTTCGCGACGCCTCGTTAAGTATTTGAATAATACAATGTTGGTACATGTTTTCAAATAGTCAATTTTTGAGGAGAAGAACTTTTAGTACAGAGTTTGTCCGAGAAAGTACTACCACCGGCATTTCTGCCGTGAAGCAATAGTGGACTTATATTACTACTGTGTTTCGGTTAAAAAGGTAAGGCGGCCGGTGAAATTACAGGCACATGAGACTTAACAGCTTCACGTCTTAGGGTCGACAACGCATTTGCATGTTGTGAATAGGCTGCGGTGACCACTTACCATCAGGTGGACCGTCTGTTTGTTCGTCGGCTCATGTGGTATAATTAAAAAAATAATAATAAGTGAAACTTCTTATGGGAGGGTTTGAAATTCTGATCTGCAACCTTTTTGTGTGACGATTAATAAATGAATGTAATTGTAGCTTCAGTAACTTTAAATTTGACCTTCATAAGTGCCCTCCGAGGGCCTAAACTGAATAAATGGTTTTGAATTCTGAATTTTAAAATTTTGAATTATAAACACAATCTACGCTATTTAAAAGCGATTGATGAATTATTTAAATGTTTCCCTGTAACATCTAGGTTACTTTTTATCCCGAGAAAATGTATCAACTCTCAGGAGCGCGGGTAAAACCGCGGGGGACAGTTAGTTTATAACATTATTTATTTGTACACAAACGGACTTCATGAGGTAGAATACCTGTATGTGATGATGTAGACGAAGAGTTAGTGTAACGAACTCAGCATTTTACGCGTTAATAGGAAATCAGAATTAAATTCAAATCAGTTCACGTTTCGATCCCAACCGCGGCGGGCGCGTAGTCATTATCATAGCAATCTATCATCAATTCACATAGTATCAATTAGCAGTTATTTTATTAATAAACATTATATCATACCAATGTTATCGACATAGCTCAAAGGATTAGCAAGCTGAAGTGGCAGTGGGCTGGTCACATCTGCCGCAGAACCGATAACCGTTGGGGTAGACGTGTTCTAGAGTGGAGACCACGGCTCGGTAAACGTAGTGTAGGGCGCCCTCCAGCTAGATGGAGCGATGATATACGCAAGCTGGCTGGCAGCGGTTGGAAACAAAGAGCTGAAGATCGAGCTCAGTGGCGTGCCATAGGTGAGGCCTATGTCCAGCAGTGGGCGGAGATAGGCCGATGATGATGATGATATCATATAGGAGTTCTTTAATTATTAGCTACATAATCTTCAAGGTGTATCCCGTACAAGTAAGAGCGGAAACTGAAGTGCAACTCTCGGATAAGTTTGTCGATAAATCATTTCTTAAAGTCCAAGTAGAAGAAAACTTTCTCCTTTAATGTTACTTATGTGACCTCTATGATGACAGTTTTGACGTTGAAGTTTGTCATTGAAAAATGAACTCTATTACGTTGCAATAAAGTTTAACTGCATCATCGTACAATTGACTATTGGATCGATAGAAACACCTTATTTTGAAAGCAATAAAGTTTATTTTTCAATTACATTCTTGAGAGTAAAACGGGCATTTTAGCGTTGCCCTATTTATTAGCAACTTACACCACCCTTGACCATATAGTCACTTATTATATAGTGACATTGTGGTAAAACTGACTGTTAAAATTGACAGGCCAGTTGGCTGCGTGGTTAGCGACTGACGGTTCTGACTGCCAAGCGTAAGGTCGCGGGTTCGATTCCCACCCAGGACAAACATTTGTGTGCATGAACATGTCTGTTTGTTCTGTGTCTGGGTGAAAATATGTATATAAGTATGAATTTAGAAAAAAAAAAGTAGTATATCAGTTATCTGGTTTCCATAGTACAAGCTCTGTTTAGTTTGGGACCAGATGGCCGTGTGTAAAGAACGTCCCGGGATATTTATTTATTTAAAGTAATATCTATATGTGAGAACGCCAATTCTGATAGAAAATAGTTTATTTTAGTTTTGATTCAAGGTCAAATGAAAGAGACTTACAAATTTAAGAGCTTTTTTTATCTTATGAATATTTAATGCCTCAAAAACATCAATACTCATTGAAGTAAATGTCAAAAGATTTACAAACAGAGATAAAATAATTGTAATGAAATAAATTTATTCAAATAGGCCTTCACAGGCACTTATGGATGGTCAGACTCTAAAACCTGTTCGGAACGTTACTTTTACTGAAAAGAGCCGGCTATAATTTCAGCAATTAGTGTTTTCAAAATAAGATATTGTACATAAAGATGTGTCCTGCTGGAGCGAGCGCTACACCCAAGCATTGTCGTCATAATATAATCGTTTATGTTGTAAAAAGCCGTCTTGTACTCAATCAGTCTCAATTCTTATCTAAAATTTTTGTAATAAAAATTTTAAATTTCAGCAAGGCTTTTATTATTAATAGAAATAAATCCTTCAATTGAATGAATTACCATTTCACTAACATTGAATTACCATAATTGAAGCACTTTTCAATTTATATTATCTATCCACTTTGTTCGAGTCAATATCAATCATTCATCTAAGGAATTTTCTTAACAAAAAGCGTAACGGGAAGTCAACCCTGTGTAGCGATAACGTCACGGCCATCTTTTTAAGAAAGTCAACAGCGTAGTGATGGGGCGTTTTCTTTTTCTCTTTTCTTATTAAAGCCTTTGTGAAGGTCGGGATAGATAGAAGCCTGGATTAATTTTCGTCTAATCTTATCGTTATATCTTTTTAAAGACGCTTGCCTTAGCAAGGTACAGTTATCAGCGGAGAGTTGTACAATTTCTGAATTCCTCATTAATTAACTTAACTTTTTTTTTATTCCTTTGTTAATAGCTGAACTATTACCACTCTGTCGTTGTAGTAGTATCAGTGCTGGTGAATTATGCGATGGGAAGGATCTTTATATACATACGAGTATATATAATATAGCATACAAATGCTTTGAAAATGATGTATTATTGTGACACTCATATATATTGTTAATGTACTATTTTGTTTAAAAATTTTATTCTGTGTCACTCTAGCGAGATTCGATACATTGTAAACTGGATCAAACTGCTTATAATATAACGTATTTATTTTCGATTGTGTATAATTTTGGCTTTATAGGCTTTGGTTGTAAATTTAATTGAGTTTGCATTACGTAAAAAAAATGGTATAATTAGAATAAATATTTATTATGATGCGGATTGTTTCCAAATTGTCTATGGTTGGATATTTATGCTTGTGACTGTACAGTTGAGAACAAAAACACAGTTATTTAATTGTTTGCAACCAATTAAAATAATGAGGGTTTTGTTCTCTTTATTACTACAATCTATAAATATTTTGGAACTAGGCCTACGATGTTTTTGTTTCTGTCTGTTTGCATGTGCACTTAGTTCTTTAAATCTATGCAATAGATTTTAAAGCGGTTTCCACCACTATCTAGTGAATTTTATCCAGAAGACTCATGTATATAAAACATTCACATTATCTATCTAAAACGAGCGGGCGGGTTGCTAGTAACCGATATTATTTAGTCGTAAAAGCAACAAAACTGTGATGGATAGCTTCAAATTTCTTCCGCTTATTGACAACTGCGTTTGAAAATAAAATTGTCAAACTTCCTTGGCTTTTCATGGAAGCCGACTATGATGCAGGTGGTCCATCTAATAGTCTGTGGTTACCGCTGTCTAGGGATATTTGCAGCACCAGGGGCATCGCCAATGTAGGCCAATGTGGAATAAATAAATAAATATCCTGGGACATTCTTTACACACGGCCATCTGGTCCCAAACTAAGCAGAGCCTCTACTATAGAAACCAGATAACTGATATACTACATATACAATTTTTTTTTCTAAATACATACTTATATAGATATTTACACCCAGACACAGAACAAACAGACATGTTCATGCACACAAATGTTTGTCCTGGGTGGGAATCGAACCCGCGACCTTCGGTTTGGCAGTCAGAGCGTTAACCACCAAGCCAACTGGCCTGTCAAAAAACCCGAAGCTCTTCGTAGAATTTGATCCCACGGCTCATCACTGCGTTCAACGTCACTACGAACTGAGATACCAGCCTTAATACAGTATAGTTACCTAATATTGAGCTTGTTATCTCTAAAACTTCTTCCCACATTTTCCCAAAGTACAATTCAACTCGTATTATCCTATATTATCTCAGAGCATACCGACTAAGATAAATCTTGGCTAAACGATACGAACAAGTTTGCACATAGAACATTAACTTTAACGCGACAATCCTAGGTAGATAAGTTAGTGACAGAGAGTAGACGTTCGACGATAGGGTTGGCAACTATTAAATTTATTGACCATTGATTTAAAAATATTATCTTCAGTGGAATATCTTAGTGCTGAGACCACTGCCAACCCCTTTAGGGATAGTCGTGCTTAATGAGCTTGTAATTGATAAGGATATTTATTAATTTTCTTAAGATAAGAACTAATATAATCCTACTTATTATTAATATCAATCTTCCACGTAAAAATCCACCCAGACCTTCGTATTTATATAGAATCCTGTTCATATTGAGTAGTAGAGTTCGCCGTGGAAGTACTACCATCTTATCCATTTTCACCGTAAAGCAGTAGTGCACTTGTATTATTGTGTTTCGGTTCAAAATTCAAAATTCAAAACCATTTATTCAGTTTAGGCCTTCGGAGGGCACTTATGAAGGTCAAATTTAAAGTTACTGAAGCTACAGCCTTCAACTGAGAAGAACCGGCAAGAAACTCAGCAAGGTTACATTCTCTTCTATTTGTTATATAAATTTTTATCTATTCTGACATTTTGGCTATTTTATAATTTCAATTTTACATCATTTTATATTTAACAATTACAAAATACTTATTATAGGTAACATTAAAAAACAAAACAAAAAAAAAAAAATTAAGTAAATTGCACGAATTGCTCTTTTTTGTATAATAAATATTGATTCTATATCCTCTGCTGCTTCCCAAAACAAAATGCCATAGGACAAGAGGCTATGAAAATATGCAAAATAAACTAATTTGGCCGTCTCAACATTCGTCAATTGTTTAATTTTCCTAACAGCAAATGCAGCTTGGCAAATGGTTAGAAAGGTAAGGGGGCTGGTGAAATTACAAGCAATGAGACTTAACAACTTCACGTCTCAGGGACGACAACGCATTGGTGATGCCCTTAGTGTTGCAAATGTCCATAGGCAGTGGTGACAATTTACCAACAGATGGACCGTCTGCTTGTTTGTCGGCCATGTGGTATAAAAGAATGGTGAAACCAAAAAGCTAAGGCTAGTTAAATACAACACGTATAGAAATGCTAACTTCCGCCCCGCCTTATCACCCGCATGTTTATTTTCTGCCACGCACGGTAGCCTATGAACAGGTACATAAAGATCGCTGATTTATAAATCAAACAACAGGTACATATTTATCACAGAAGGTATGGGGTATTGATTTCTATAGAACAGCTTTGTGCAACTTGTTTCGGTATCAATGGTCAAAATGTGATACTGTTTTCATTCACTATGAAATTAAATATTTATTCAAATAGGTCTTCACAGACTTATGAATGGTCAGACTCTAACAGCGGTTAGGAAGATTGCTTTTACTGAGAAGAGCCGGTATTATTTTAAGCAATTACTCTTTTCAAAATACGTTTTTGTACACAAGGATGTGTCCTGCTGGAGCGAGCGCGACACCCAAGCATTGTCGTCATTAAAAAAATACTAGTCACTAAATAAAAGCAAACGTAATTTTACTACTTTGTTTAAGTCCAATAATCGATTTTATTAATTTCTAGTTGTCCACCGCGGTTATACCCGCGTTCCCGAGGGATATCACATTTTCCCGGGATAAAAAGTAGCCTATATGTTATTCCAGGATATACTCTATCTATGTGCCAAGTTTCATCCATATCCGTTTCGTAGTTTTTGCATGAAAGAGTAACAAACATACTTACATACAAATCTTTTCTCTTTATAATATTAGTATAGATAAAGTATAGATAGAGTATAGATGATGTCATTGCAAATAGACACACAGATAATTTCGAATTAATAATATTAAATATTATAGTAGAGATAGACAGAGATACTTTCGAATTTATTAATTCTGTGTAATATTATTATATTAGTATATCTTTCAGTAGAAAGCCTTCTCAATTTGGACAATGCCTTCATAAGTTACAATCTAACGCGGTGTCTCATTAACGCATAAATAGGTTACTGTCACCTTTAACGGTTATTACGTCTCAGTAACTGCTCTTAATAACTGTTATTTATCGCGTATTATTTGTTATGGGGGATTCGTATTAATGATACGACAAGGTATTAAGTGATGGGACTGTTGGTGTGGTGGTTAGGTACTCTGATTATCACGCTGCTGGTCGTGTTTTCGATTCCCACACAGGAAAAACTAGGCTCGGATTCAGGATCTGTTTATTTATTCTATACTTCATATCTTTTTTTTACTTATCCATGTAGTGATGTAATGTGTACTTTAATTACAGTTTATTTTTTCTATTTTCATTATCATACCTATTATTATTTCTTATATAATCGTGAGTAAAAAAAAAAACTTAAAAGATAAACATAAAAAAATTGTTCAACTTCAAGGTATTTCGCTCATCCGTGCCTAGGACAAACATTTGTATGAAATGAAATGAAAATATTTTTATTCAAATAGGCCTTTACAAGCACTTATGCACATGTTTGTTTGTTTTGTGCCTGGATTGATGTACGCCCCTTTGTATCCTAGTATTAAAAATACCCTAAATCACTAAGCAGTAGTGTAGCTGGCCATCGTTGAAATACTTTTACCTACGCATTTACACTCACAAAATGCCTACTCTCTCCAAATAATATTAGTAAAGATCAAAGGTAAGGACTTATTTACCATTTTCATATTGTAAAATTTTTATTATCGAGCATTTCGCTTTCAAGGCACTAAGAAATTAAATTCAAAAACAAACGAGACTCAAAAAAATTTTTAACACGCGGGTTGTCGCAAATAAAATACTCGCCGAAGTATTAAACCTCTTGAAATATTAAAGCCGCAAACTGCCCGCATATCCACACACGTTTTTTAGAAATATATACTAACTGCAAACACTAATCCAAAGTACCAAATTCACTGGCACATAAGCCGGCTATCTACAAATCTCTGGTGGTTCATAATAAATCCAGCGTAAAGCGCTACATAACTACGCTGTAGCGCACTGTACGATATCTGGCAAAGCCACTTACCGGAGCTTACATAGCAGAGTGCATTTGGCCCTCGCCGCTCGATGCGGCAAAATGTATGCAGCTTTTCTATGGTTGTCAACATAAAATCGTTACGTTTTTGTTCATGTGTGCACGTCCCTAAGCTGATGTAGAGTGACAATTTTTCATGTATCTTTTAAAAGATATTGATTGCTAAGAGCAAGCTTTGAAAAATTTCTTTTTCCTTTTTTTTAATGAGAAGTAAGCCGACAATCAGGCACATGGTCCACTTGATGGTAAGTGGTCACCCCTTACTACTCTACCCTTACTTGACCCTGAGACGTGAAGTTAAGTCTCATAGCCATGTTATTTCACAGGCCCTCTTATCTATCTAATCAAAACACGGTAATACGAGTGGATATTTCGGAAATTGGTATGGTGGCAGTACTTTCCCGGACAAACTCTGTACTGTAGAGCCGTAAAAATACACATTCTATAGTAATATTCTAAGTTTGAATGTCTCGGTTTGTTTATTTTTAACGTATTCATGGTAGAAGGAATCTTGATGAAATTTAGTAAGAAGATAGATTGTATCTCAAGGAAGGACACAGGCTGCCATTTGTCTCAATAATAACTTTATTCTTTACAACGCGAGTGAAACCGTGGGGCAGACACTTATCGAAGGTTTTCCCGGGACAAAATATATGTAATGCGTTAACCGAGAATGTATTCTATCTGTATGGCAATCTGCATTTAAATACGTTCAGTTTTTTATGCTCGAATGAGTCACAAGCATACGAAAAGCAACCTTCCGGCATTGGACTTGATCACAAGTTCTAATCATCGTTCTATTTTGATTAAAGAAATATATTTCAAAATTTCACAGCCTAACTAATATTATAAATGCGAAAGTCAGTTTGCTTGTTAATTGTTTGTTACGCTAAGCGACTGCACCAATGTTGCTGAAATTTGGCACACAAATAGCCTATAGTATGAAGAGGGACATAGGCTTTTATCTCAAAGACGCGGGCGGAACCGTGAGGGATAGCTAGTTTACTACATTCGTTTGATAATAGAAGATGCAAGATGCAGATGCACGGAGGTTTTCACATATTTAACACCATAAAAAAATTATAGATATAAAAGGTTATTAAACGTGGCAACCCTAGTTGTATGCGGTTAGGGTTGCCAGCGTATACTGTAACAATTAACATGACGTATCACCGCTCGCTTTGCCGTGGGTAATTAGCATGAGTTGTAATGCCACAACGCCCTGTACTTCAGTGTTTACCGGCTTTGCACATCCACTTTTTAATATACTAGCTACTGCCCCGCGATTTCACTCTCAGTCACGGGGAATCGAATGTATTTTGAGATAATAACATGGCTTATATCACGAGGGAATAGTGTAGCTGTCTATCAGTAAAAGAATGATTGAAATCAGATGAGTAGTAGCTTCAGTAACTTTAAATTTGACCTTCATAAGTGACTCCCGCGGGCCTAAACTGAATAAATGGTTTTGAATTTTGAATTTTTGATTACCTACCTCCAAAGTGATGTTTGGAGGTACATAGTATAAAACAAAGTCGCTTTCTCTGTCCCTATATCCCTATGTATGCTTAAATCTTTAAAACTACGCAACAGATTTTGATACGGTTTTTTTAATAGATAGAGTGATTGAGGAGGAAGGTTTATATATATATTAGTATCTACATTGCACCTAAGTGAAGCCGGGGCGGGTCGCTAGTTTACAATAAAGTAAATATGGCAAAACATAAACTTATAAAGTGCGAATTTGGTGTTATAATGCATACGGTGGGTAATCTCCGGAACTACAGCACCTATTTGAAAAATCCTTTGACCATTTCAAAGGTACATTAGCAAGGACACAGGCTATGTTATAATCCCGTGATACATTAGATCCGGAATGCGGGCGAAACCGCTGCACGGATTTTTTTTTTATACCACTTGGACCGACAAACAAGCTGACGGTCCACCTGACGGTAAGTGGCCACCGCTGCCTATGGACATTTGCAACACTAGGGGCATCGCCAATGCGTTGTCGACTCTGAGACGTGAAGTTGGTAAGTCATGTGCCTGTAATTTCACCGGCCCCCTTACCTTTCTAACCGAAACACAGTAATACAAGTGCACTACTGCTTCACGGCAGAAATGGGTAAAATGGTAGTACTTCCCCGGACGAACTCTGCACTAAGAGCTCTACTACTCAAAACTTAGTTAAATCGAAAAGAAAACTACATCAAGTTTCAATGCTTCCTACATTATTCTACTAATATGCTTTTATATAAATACCTTCAAATTATATAATACTTTACCTAACGTGACGTCATCGATCATGAGAATATCTACAGCGATTACGTGCTCCATTATTATCTTATCGAGCCCTCCGGTATGTTCATGTGCTTACCTGAAATAGAACGGAAAGCATTTCGGTGGTTATTTTTAGCAATGTAAGTACCAGTTTTGTACGAACCACTGCATAATGTTAGGTACATACAAAGTGATCGAACGAGAGTTAATGTGTGCGACATGATCGTTTGATCTTTTTGTAATCGGTATAAGACTCCTTTTTCAATAACCTAGTAATAGAATAGAAACCAGATAACAAATATATGTACAATATATACTTCGTAGCTCCTGAATAAATAATTACACAGTTACTAGCTGTTCCCCGCGGTTACATATCTGTTCCCGAGGGATGTTAAATTTTGCGATAAAAAGTAGCCTTAGTTACTCATTATAATGTCAGCTATTGGCCAGTGAAAGTCCCATCAAAATCAATCTAGTTGTTTTAGTGTCAATAGCCAACACACACATCGATTTTTATTTGTATAGATGTACAACTAAACATAGAACAAATAGATATGTTCATGCACACAAATATTTGTCCTGGATGGGAATAGAACGCACGACCTGTAATCATGGCAGTCATGGTCTCTAACCACCATGGCAATTGACCTGTCAGTAATTGCCGTGTTTATTGATTAAAGAACAAATAATATCAGGTAGTAACGAATATTATATACATAACAGATATTTAATACTTTAATATACAAAATCCAATGCCATCACAAAATATAGCTGTCCAGTTTACCGTCGCACAATATTATAATTTAGGAAACATTTCAACCCTAACATGAGGCAGGCGGATACGTCGGTGTGTCCGCCATCTTTTATTTGATTTTCCTTCACACTCCCGCCGCGCGCCGTAACATCTATAACGCCCGCTCCCAACGTTTTTGTTACTTTTTCATGTGGTTTTCAGGTTTTTTTTATTTGAATGACTGTCAGTTTTTATGCTGAGTGTCAAAGCTTTTTGTGTACTGTAGAATATTTATAGGAATTAAAAAAAAGTGTTGACAAAAAACAGTGTGAGTTCTACTTTTATATACGAAAAGTTGGTTATTCAATGAAGATCATTTGGACGAGTAACTTTAACTCTACTTTAGTTTTATAATTATTGTACATAATCAAATGTATCTAATATTATTTGCAAATATATATCTAGCTATATATCAATATAGCTATTATTTTTTCTTTTATTAATATGTCTAAGTATACATTTTCTTCATTCTGTAGCAAGAGAAATATTTTTAACTGTGCATTGGAGAAGTTATGGTATAGTTCTTGTTTAGGAATTGGAAAATGGTGGTACAAGAGAGAGTAAACAAAAAGTCGAGTGTGAGTAGATACGCGGTAGAAGTGAAATTGTTGCATTCTGTTTAATCTGTAAGATAATGAAATGAATACACTATGGAGTGGTAAACAGAAAAAAAGCGAGAGAGAGAGATTGATTGTCTCTTTTCCGTTTTATAAAATCCTTTCAATCCAAAAGAAGTTTTACTTCAACAAAACGAATATCCATCATAAATAGCAAAATATAAAACAGTTATAATAAAGAAAAGGCTGCACTACAATAACAATTACCATCCGCTATTATAAATTATACGTTAAAACAATATAACATAAGGTTGAAATAAGCATACAAACAAATTTAATTTCCAATTTGAAGATACCCTACCCACGGAGTACGGAGGCGTGTGGGTTTTCATCAAATTAAATAAAACATCAGTACAGTACAGTCGACATCAAATATTCACTGGAATCAAATAACATATTATAATATAGATATGTCATTCACCAACATCACGCCTCTCAAGATTTTTTGAGTAGTAGAGCTCTTAGTGCAGAGTTCGTCCGGGGAAGGACCACCTTGCCCATTTCCGCCGTGAAACAGTTAGTGCACATGTATTTCATAGTCGCAAAACTAGGGGCATCGCCAATGCGTTGTCGACCCTGAGAAGTGAACTGGTTTAGTCTTATGTGTCTGTAATTTCACCGACCCTTACCTTTCTAACCGAAATACAAGTGCATTACGGCTTCACGGCGGAAATGAGTAAGGTGGTAGTACTTCCCCGGGCGAACTCTGCACTAAGAGCTCTACCACTGATTAAAATAGATAGCTTATACACGCAAAGAAAGAGAATGAAAATAAACGCCACCTTGGAGTGTACCTGTTGTTAAAGAGAGATGAATATAATGAGCGCAACTAAATGGAATTACGTCAATTACCATCACTTTATGTTGCCATTTGTAAGCGCTGACAACGTATCTATAGTTTATATATCATTGCTAGAATCATAATATTGTTCCTGATGAGATATTTCGTGTTATGTTACATAATTGGCAAGGCTTTGTTAATCTAATTAACTAATAGGCAAGATAAACTATGCCAGAAATATCCATAAAGAACCTGCTACGCCACTGGTTCGATTTTCAGTCAGGACAAACATTTGTGCATGAACATGTCTGTTTGATCTGTGTTGTAAGTCTGGGGTGTAATTAACGATAAAAGTAGGTTATTTTTTACCATGAAGGCAGACTAATCCTCCATAAAATGGTCAACCCTATAGACATTTGAACACCGGGGCATTGCCAATACGTTGTCGACTCTGAGACGTATGTATATTATACTACCTGTCCTCCGCGGTTTCGCCCGCGATCCCGAGGGATGTCACGTTTTCTCGGGATAAAAAGTAGCCTATTATGTTATTCCAGGATGTGGTCTATCTATGCCAAGTTGCATCTAAATCCGTTTGGTAGACTATCTGTGAAAGAGTAACAAACGTTCATACAAACAAACTTTCGCATTTATAATATTAGTAGATATGTAGTGGGTATATCAGTTTCCATCATAAAGTTCTACTTGAAAACATTGTAAAAATCCCTAAATCTATGTTCTCGCATTATTTTCTTTAAGTTTCTCCATTATTTACTTTCAATTATTATATAATACTCTAGTACCAACCAAAGTTAATTACAAATTTATAAATATGCCAAAAGCAAGTCACCTTATTCCATTTTGTATTATAAAGTAAATTAATATTTAAATTAGACATCTTAGAAACGTTAAAATTATGTAAGAGATCTTAGTCTCCGCTACTTAAGTGGATATTAGAGAATTAATTATCAAAGAAATTTTGTCAATAGAATTCACCTACTTACAAATTTAGAAGATATTTACGTTTTAACAAATGTACTATATTTTATTTTATTTAGAAAACAACTGATATTTTACAGAGTATGTTAACTCTTATATAACGCTGTGGCTTTTTGTGAATGGTATGTTTTATTTTCTCCATGTATTTTCTTTGCTCTTTATTTGAAATGAAAGTGAAAATATTTTTATTCGAATAGGCCTTTACAAGCACTTATGAATAGTCAGACTCTAACACCGGCTCGGAAGGTTGTTTTTTACTGAGAAGAGCCGGCAATAAACTCAGCAATTAATCTTTTTAAAAACGAACTTAGATTTATTACATAAATTTTATTTAGTCTCACTGACAATACCTGTGTGTTATCGCAAAAGTGAAGAATTATTGAACAATAATATAATATTATGAATATCTAATTTAAAATATAGTAAAAAATAACAATTTATCATAAACTAATTATATGTTTTCCTAGATCAACTATACTAAAACAAAGTAAAGTAAGGAGTTGAAGTGATACATACAAAGGAACAGTAAGAGTACAATATACTCTAGGAGGGCCGGCAGAAGTGAAAACTTTTGAGAACATTAATGTTGTGCATTTTTACCGTCTTACGAATTTTTTATCAGGTCACGTGTCCTGACGCGAGTTTAACATTTTATACCCATCCCAAGAAAAGTGCTTAACGCCACTAAAAAAATTTTCACTTCAGAAATAAAATGATTTTTTTTTTCAAAATACGTACTAATTCTAATTATTATTTACAAAACTTGAGCCTTACCTATAGTTACGTATTTTAATGATTTATTTGTTTCGTTTACTTGTGGCCACAAACTAAGCGAGCTTGTCTCATGGGTATGTCGTATGGTATAAAGTTATATTTCCATTTTGAAGCAGGCAAGTAGTGTCATCGTTTTGTGATTATACATACATAACATATTTTTATTTAATTACTAGCTGCGTCCCGCAGGTTCACCCTTTCCCGAGGATTGTAGTTTCTGTCCTCAGAGATAACGTTGAATTCGAAAACAGTTTAAGAAAAAAATTTTCGTCTTTTAGATTATTTGTTTTTTTTATTTTTTGATACTTATTTTTCTACGTGACGGAGATCATCGAACTCGAACGATTCAATTCCATGTAAAGCGGGGATGTTTTTTTTAACTCTTATATTCTATTGTGCGCCATCACGCATTTCGTTGGATATGTTCTTCTAAGTACACAAATAAACTAATTCCATTACTTTGTTTGCGATATTTATGGTAAACGGATCTATTTCCAAACTTTTAAAAAGTCTATTTTATTTATGACTTCAAAAATAAGTTTCATGAAATCAAGCTGCGAATAAGTTGTAAAAGTTTTTTTTTATATCACATGGGCCGACTAACAAGCGGACGGTCCACCTGATGGTAAGTGGTCACCGCCGCCTATGGACATTTGCAATACTAGAGCATCGCCAATGCGTTGTCGACCCTGAGACGTGATTAAGAATCAATAAAGAAAAATCATAACCATGTATTCAATTTAGACCCGCGGAGGGCACTTATGAAGGTCAAATATAAAGTTACTGAAGCTACCACTGGTTCGGAAGCCAGCCTTCCACTGAGAAGAACCGGCAAGAAACTCAGCAAGGTAATTTTTTTATTCAAAATTTTTATAAAACATATTTTTTTTATAATTTCTATAAACTACTTATTATTCATAATCCGTATATATAATATTCCCATCTATAAAGTGATGGATCTAAAAGACCCATTTATTTATCATAGAAAAATATTTGTAAAAGACTTTTGAGATTATTTCAACATAATATTTTTATAACTTTTACATAATATTTTGCGATCCAAATGAAACAAAAATAAACTATATACCTACTACCCATCTTGTACCTGTCTAAAGTTTTATATTTTTTAGTTTAGGTACTCGTTAAAAAATGCTTTTGAATTTAAAAAAGCGGTATCATATTTACTTACAGTCTAGATAAAGTTTTGAATTAGGTATATTTTTTTCTTCATCATTATAATATCTGATGTCGAGATCTAATAGGCTCTTTTTAATAATTCTTTTTAGGGATATAGAAAAATTAACTGTATGGCCTTATGACAAGGTTCATTAGCATCATCATTTACTTTGAAAATATATTAATATAAATATGCGTGGACATTCTTTTACATACGGCCATCTGATCCCAAACCAAGCAGAGAATATTATATTATATTTTTATTTTTATAAATATTTATTTATTTATTTAGGTTTGCTAGCAAGAGTACATTAAAACAAAAATATTATTACTTACGCTAAATATAAAACTAAGTGTACAGTTATATTAAAGCAAACACAACATGTTTAAATATTAAAACAAGAAAGATTTCTTACAATTAATTCACAAACCTTACATAATCTTTAATGCGTAAATTATTTATGAAAAAGAGAAAATTACAAATTTGCTGCGCTAATATTAAAAAACCGCTTCTGCACGCGTTCCAGCCTAAGTAAATGAACGGCATAGTGAGGTCGCCAAACTACGCTACAATACTCTAACTGGCTTCGTAGACTAGTAAGACTATTAAATAGTATAATTTTTGTTTTTGGTCTGTGAAAAAGTTTACTGTTCCTTATAACGAAACCCAACATCTGACAAGCCTTCTTCGTTACTTTGTCCATATGAGGCACAAATGTAATTTTTTGGTCCAAAATAACTCCCAAATCTTTTATTTTGTCATGTTCATGTAAAATCCAAAACGATCTAGACAAAGTCATTGAATGGTGCGACGTTAATGGTATGGATTTAAATGTAAACAACTGTGTCCATATAAAATTTACCAGGAACCACAACATAATTCCAACAAAATATTGTATGTTTCTGACCAAACATACAATATTTTGTTGGAATTATGTTGTGGTGGACACAGTTGTTTACATTTAAATCCATACCATTAACGTCGCACCATTCAATGACTTTGTCTAGATCGTTTTGGACTAATCGAGAATCACTTTCTGTTTTGATAATTGCAATGAACTTTAAGTCATCCGCATACATAAATGGTGTACAGTAGTCAAAGCAGGCGGTGATGTCATTTACAAATATATTGAATAATATTGGACCCAAATGTGAGCCTTGCGGTACCCCTGATGTGGTGATATTTGCAGAAGACTTAAAGCCATTAATAACAACAAAGAAATTACGTTTACGAATATAGGATGATAACCACAATAGCATCGATCTTAAAACCCTAAAAAAACCATAAAGAGCAAGCTTCTGCACCAATATAGACCACGGAACTCTGTCGAAAGCCTTACTAAAATCGGTGTATATTGCATCTACTTGTTTTTGAGTATCCATTGATTCTACCAAGGCTTCTGTAAAACTTACAAAATTGAAACTGGTAGACCTATTCATTGTGAAACCATGCTGGTGCATTGATAGAAAACGTTTAAAATAAAATGGAATAAGTGGAGAAATCAATGCTTCGAAGACTTTCCCAAAAACCGAAAGGAAGGATATTGGCCTGTAATTATGTACTGTAGGCTCTTTTCCCCACATTATACAGTATACACTTATATAAATATATATATACATAATTACAATACAATTAACATTAAATTTATCTATCTATGAAGTTTTACTGTTTGGTCGTGTCAAGATCATCGATTTCATCGAGTTTGCGTGCCACTTCACTAGGCCGCTGCAGTACATAAGCTTTATGTACGAGCCCGTGTCGTCGCTCGCGCATTGCGGTCAACTGAATGTCGCACTCGCCCGTAAGACCAGTCCAGACTTAAGATGTGTCCTGCTGGAGCGAGCGC
This sequence comes from Habrosyne pyritoides, assembly GCA_907165245.1. NCBI lineage: Eukaryota > Metazoa > Arthropoda > Insecta > Lepidoptera > Drepanidae > Habrosyne > Habrosyne pyritoides. The sequence continues at coordinate 1,020,010 of OU015595.1, forward strand.
TACAAAGCCTTTTGTACTAAAACAGTCTTAATTCTTTCCTTAAATTTGCCTGCCTATCAAGTCAATACAGGCATTCATAGATATTTACACCCACACACAGAACAAAACAGTCATGTTCATGCACACAAATGTTTATCCTGGGAATCGAACCCGAGACCTCTGTCCTGGCAGTCACGGTCGCTACGTCAACTGACCTGTCGATTAAACAATGGATCGATTTATGAAATTGACGTTATAAAAAAAAAATGTAAACTAATACCTAGTTATCTAATAATCTAAAAGACTACCTGTCCTCTAAAAGTGATATTTGCTAGCACGGGATAAAAAAATTAAAACCGAAATTATTCATTAAAAAACAAAAGGCGAACATAGAAGAACAAAAAACCCATAGATTCCTATTACTTAGTGGATACCAAAAAATATAACATAACAAAACCTTTTTGCTTTAAATATACGACTTAAATGGCTGACGTTTAAAAGTAAATTACAATTAATTAATACTAAATTACCCAATTAATAAATATGGAGAACGAATAAATGCGTATTACTAATATTTATACTGCCTTTTAAAATTAAAAAGTATTTTTGTTACGAGTAATTTAAAAATATAATGGACCTTGATAAAAAATACATGGTCTCACAAAAGAGGTAGAATTCATTTTAGTTTATTTTGGAACTCAAAACATTCGCCAGCATTTTGAAACGAAACTACAGTTTAAAAAATCATTCCAATGTTGCCAGCAGGTGAAGTTGCCAACAAAAATAATAATCGTTAAATATTACCCACCGTGGTACGTTAATAAAAAACTTTAAGCTGAAGTTTAAAATTTACTTTTCGAAACAGGTAACATCAATCAAGGCCCCTGTAGACGGTAGGCTGTCGGGAAGTTTCCCTTGAGCGCGCACTAAGTAACTTAGCTCACGCGACCACAGCGCTTGGGCGCGAACAAACCAAGAATAACACTGATTTGTAGTGATTGTTATGTTTATGTTATTTATAAAGTTGTGTGCTAAGGGCATTATAATGCCACATAGAGTTGGCTTTGAGTTTGGACGAGTTTCTTGTGTCATTACTTATTAGAACTAAGTTAAATAAATCAATATCCTGGGACTTTTGTTCATCCGATTCCTTGAGAGCTTGTACTATGGTAACCAGATAACTCACTTCACATTTTTCCGCTAAATATCTATATTATGTATATTAATACGTGTATAGAAAAGTATGTAACCCTTTTTAAAGATTAGGCATAGTTAAGGCTTATGTAGAGAAGGAGTGCAGAAAGCTAACATTTATACGTGTTACAAATAAATATTTTAAAAAATCAAATACAAAATCAGTTATTTATGTTAATATTACCAATGTTATGCACACAATGATATATTTTTACACGCATTTGACGTTACAGATTGTTTTTTTTTTATTTACGCCCAATAAAACCTCATTAACGAAAAAAAAAAATCAGTCTTATTTCGATCACTAGGCGACCACTAGACTACTTAAATAGATATTTACATCCAGAGACAGAACGAACTCTAAAATAACCTAAAACTCCGTGTCCATGGTGCATATTTCTGAAAGGAAAGTGAGGAAAATTTGTGAATATGAGTATGTTTTTGTTACTTTTCACGCAAAAACTACCGAACCCATTTGAATGAACCTTGGTATAGAGATTGTTTATAAGCTGGATAGGGTACTTTTTATCCGCGAGACTTTGGGTCAAACCGCGGGCAGCTTGTCTGTCAACAAGTCCATCAATATAATAATTTGAATCTCGAATAGAGTAGCAATAAATTTATCAAAGCTACGAATTCCAAATTTAAACTGTAATACGAATGAAATAGCAATTTATTTTCAGCGAAACTACCACAATTTACGAAATGAGTGAAATAAAGCCGTATTTTTTTAGCGCGATGACAAAGATAACAAGCCGTTACTGCCTTCGCGAAAATACCGACGGTAATATAGAACAGATTTATTCTAGGACTTCGTAGCTTTGATATAAAGACGAAGATTGCTTGCGGCTCATTCGTGTTTTTACAGGCGGCATTAAATTATAATAAATTGTTTATTCGAACGGTGTATATAAAATTTATGACGAAAATCCCTTTTTCAATCAATATCAAAAAGAGAATGACATATTTGGATAGATTGAAAACGGGGGAAGATCCGTAAATGAAATTATTATTACCAAAAGCTGTAATGAAGTTTTAAAAGTTGTAATGAAAATTTCAACCAACATGGAATTAATTTTTCGCTTCCCTACGTAAATTTATGTCATAAGCTCTTTGCCCCACTTGCTACCACATACCAAAATCTATCAGGAAGCACTGGAGTCTAAGTGCCGACAATAGTAATATTTTACGGTGGATAGGTACTTTGTAGTACCTGCCAAGCTGGCTACCCTCAAGCCTGTCTAAGTGTTCCAACAGCTGCGTTTGAGGAACAGCAAAGTGATTGTGTAATGCCTTTGGAATCGTAGTTGCAGTAAATTTTGTATTACATTGTATATAAACTAAACTATTAATCTATTATGAAATGGGCTACAATATTGAATACGATAGAGTTACACAATAAATAATAAATAAATATCCCAAGACATTCTTCACGCATGGTTACCTGATCCCAAGTTAAGCAGAGTGTACTGCTTGTAGTATGGCTACCAGGTAACTGATATACTACACATACTACTTACATAGATATTTACACCCAGACACAGAATAAACAGACATGTTCATGCACACAAATGTTTGTCCTGGGTGGGAATCGAACCCGCGACCTTCGGTTCGGCAGTCAGGGTCTCTAACCACCAAGCCAACTGGCCCGTCAACTATTCCGGTGCAGTTCCCTTAGTCTGTGGTTACTACCTTCAGCCACACCATCACTACCATGTGGTAATATGTATAACCACCAGCGCAGTAACATTACTGCGCTGACGGACTACAAATGATTAGGAACTGCCCCCTTATTCAGCTAACACAAAGGGAGGTTTCGAAAAGCTTACCTCTCACGTGATCGCGTAGTTAGCGAAAGAGACGGAGCATAGAGGCTGCAAAAATCCTCAAGCTAGTGCATTTTCCCTACAGAATCGAACCCCAGACACGTTGAATGTTCATAAAATTTCGAGGTCACAAAACAATGCATTTACTCTCTCATCTACGGGTAATAAAATAGAGTCCATCATCTAATACAAAGTAGAGAAATAGGTCGCAATGTTTATAAACAATAAACAGTTAAGCGAACGACCAATTCCGTTTGCGAAGTAAATAGATTTGAAATGAGTTCTCAGTCTCAAATGCGATCGGGCTGCGATGGGTATTGGGTATTGTACGGGACTGAGTGCCTCTTGAGACCCACTTGTACACACATAAATTTAGTGGCATTTTAATGTAACGTGTGTTGACAATACATATATATATAGATTTAATTTTCTTGTTGGTAATAAATTATATTTTAAAATTCAAAATATTTGTACTTATTAGTGCACTTGTATTACTGTTTCGATTAGAAAGTTAATTGGGCCGGTGAAATTACAGGCACACGAGACAACACTTTCACGGTCTCAGGGTCGACAACGCGTTAGCGATGCCTCTGGTGTTCCAAATGTCCATAGGCGGCGGTATCCACTTATCATAAGGAGGACCTTCTGCTTGTTTGTCGGTTCATGTAGTATAAAAAAATTCTTAGCAACACAGACATTATTGGTAGTTTTGAGGTCTTAAGTTAGTTTAAGGGAAAGGTATCACATTGCGATTATTTTCATTATGTCATAAGTAAGTATATACAAAAATGCAGGATTTAATCACATCACCACCTACCGCGTCCAATTGTGAATCTAAACAACAAAATTAATCAAAATCTATTTAGAAGGTTTAGAAGGTGTTCATTATCATATATACGGACAGAAGAATTAAATATATATATTAAAATACAGTCGAACATAGAACCTTCTGCATTTTTAAAGACGGCTAAAAATTCTCTGCGACTCGTCCTGAATAATTTTAGCTTTATTCAATACATTTTGCATATATTTAAAATTTCGTATTTTATACAAAATCGTTTTCTAATGAAACCTCAATTTGTGTCCGAAAAGTAAAGGAAATAAATTTACATGATTTCTGTTAAATTTCCTTCTACGTGTTGCAAAAATGTCAGTTTTAAAATGCAAACGATATTTGCATTTGGAATGTTGGAAATTTAAATGTTAAATGAGTTTTTAATGTAGGTGCTGGTGTTACATTTAAATTTATGGGTTGTTTATGTATTTTAGAGTAGTAGAGCTCTTAGTGCAGAGTTCGTCCGGGGAAGTACTACCACCTTACCCATTTCCGCCGTGAAGCAGTAGTGCAATTGTATTACTGTGTTTCGGTTAGAAAGGTAAGGGGGCCGGTGAAATTACAGGCACATGAGACTTAACAACTTCACGTCTCAGGGTCGACAACGCATTGGCGATGCACCTAGTGTTGCAAATGTCCATAGGCGGCGGTGACCACTTACCATCAGGTGGACCGTCTGCTTGTTTGTCGGCCCAAGTGGCATAAAAAAAAAATTAATGTCGAAGACTGTTAAACATAAGTTCACACTTTTTTAATATTAGATTCTAAAGGTTTACATAGGTAAGGTAACTAAAAAAAATATTTGTGATTTCTCTTAATATATTATTTGTATAAACATGGGGTTTACAAAAAGGGATGTGAGTGGTTTTTTACAGGGTATGCGAGTGATACCTCTGGTGTTGCAAGAGTCCATAAGCTGCTGTGACTTGTAAAACAAGTCAAACAAGTATCTTTAGCAATATAAAAATGAGACTAATTGCTTTTTTGTTAAACGTCTAATTCCGACGTACACCTCACAAAAATAATTGCGATCACGTGGTTAACAGATTTTTTAAAATATAAACATTATTTTCTGCAAAATAATATTCTTTATTATTTAGCTCAAATGAGGACTATTTAAACAAGGAGCGTTATTGAAAAGGTTTTTGTATATATTCTGTTATAAACCATTAAATATCTTAATGTTTCGAAGTGAAACTTTTTTGTATTTGTAAACCAAAATCAAAATCAAAGACATTTTTTTATTAACTTAAACACAGGTGGCACCCCTTATTTCAAATTCAGAACCTAACGCAACCCATATGAATTCATGAAGTCTACATAAAATCCAATGCATCCATTTTCATTTCGTTATGAAAGAGCCCAGCTGTACACCAAGTCGAGGAGCGAACGAGTTCTACAGTAACATATTCAGATAAAGTTGTAAGTAGACGCTTCGTGCATCTTATTATGAGAGAAGTATTCTAAGCGCTTATTAGGGTTGGCACTTCAACTGTTATGAAGAAAAAAATTAACTTGAAACATTTTTCACACAAGGTTATCTGATTGAAAGTAAGCAGAGCTTGTATTGTGATGTTTGCATTCACTTGGAAAACTTAAGATATTATTTGGTTATTATAAATATATAAAACAATCTTTTGAATAATACGAGTATATTGTTCAAATACCAAGAAAATAAACTTAATTGGCATTTTTTAATCAGGATGGTAGCGAACAGGCACTACAAAGTACCCTACAACCATGCTATGATTTTCTCACGGTGTTTTACTTTACCGAAAGTTGTAGAATTCGAATCCACGTTTCTCGTCACGGCATAAGACGACTCCCTACTGAGCTATCTCAAACATGTGCAAAAATCTATTTCCAGACGTTTTAATCTTCAAAACAATACTCACAATTTCATATTGACCGGCCAGTTGGCTTGGTGGTTAGCGACTCTGACTGCCAAGCCGAAGGTCGCGGGTTCGATTCCCACCCAGGACAAACATTTGTGTGCATGAACATATTTGTTTGTTCTGTGTCTGGGTGTAAATATGTATATAAGTATGTATTTAGAAAAAAAATAATATATGTAGTATATCAGATATCTGGTTTCCATAGTACAAGCTCTGCTTAGTTTGGGATCAGATGGTCGTGTGTAAAAGAAAGTCCCAGGATATTTATTTAATTATATTTGTCTCACAGACTGAACTAATAAAGCACCCTTTCCTACTCAATGTATCAATTAATTGTATCGATTCTGGCAAACAGATCCAATTCAATTAGCCTTCTCGTTTGTAATAACGTACAGTAGATACTGTATTAGTGTTTGGTCGCGATACTGATTTGATTTATGGTGTGGCCTGGGAGTAAACCAAATTACAGTGAGAATCGATAACGGAACTTACTTCACAGGTTCATGTTGCAATATGCATGAAATTTGTGACTACGACGAGCCGTTGGGTTTCTGGTTAGAGGACATGCCGCGCCATAGGTCGTAGGTTTGTTTCCCACCCAAAATAGATATTTGTGAGCTTGTTTGTGTCGGTTTGTTCTGTGTCCGGGTGTAAATATCTATTTATGTATATATTTCGAAGAAAAATTAAAAGGAGGAGTCTCATACGTCGCTCCTCCAGGCACACGAGACAACACTTTCACGGTCTCAGGGTCGACAACGCGTTAGCGATGCCTCTGGTGTTCCAAATGTCCATAGGCGGCGGTATCCACTTATCATAAGGAGGACCTTCTGCTTGTTTGTCGGTTCATGTAGTATAAAAAAATTCTTAGCAACACAGACATTATTGGTAGTTTTAAGGTCTTAAGTTAGTTTAAGGGAAAGGTATCACATTGCGATTATTTTCATTATGTCATAAGTAAGTATATACAAAAATGCAGGATTTAATCACATCACCACCTACCGCGTCCAATTGTGAATCTAAACAACAAAATTAATCAAAATCTATTTAGAAGGTTTAGAAGGTGTTCATTATCATATATACGGACAGAAGAATTAAATATATATATTAAAATACAGTCGAACATAGAACCTTCTGCATTTTTAAAGACGGCTAAAAATTCTCTGCGACTCGTCCTGAATAATTTTAGCTTTATTCAATACATTTTGCATATATTTAAAATTTCGTATTTTATACAAAATCGTTTTCTAATGAAACCTCAATTTGTGTCCGAAAAGTAAAGGAAATAAATTTACATGATTTCTGTTAAATTTCCTTCTACGTGTTGCAAAAATGTCAGTTTTAAAATGCAAACGATATTTGCATTTGGAATGTTGGAAATTTAAATGTTAAATGAGTTTTTAATGTAGGTGCTGGTGTTACATTTAAATTTATGGGTTGTTTATGTATTTTAGAGTAGTAGAGCTCTTAGTGCAGAGTTCGTCCGGGGAAGTACTACCACCTTACCCATTTCCGCCGTGAAGCAGTAGTGCAATTGTATTACTGTGTTTCGGTTAGAAAGGTAAGGGGGCCGGTGAAATTACAGGCACATGAGACTTAACAACTTCACGTCTCAGGGTCGACAACGCATTGGCGATGCACCTAGTGTTGCAAATGTCCATAGGCGGCGGTGACCACTTACCATCAGGTGGACCGTCTGCTTGTTTGTCGGCCCAAGTGGCATAAAAAAAAAATTAATGTCGAAGACTGTTAAACATAAGTTCACACTTTTTTAATATTAGATTCTAAAGGTTTACATAGGTAAGGTAACTAAAAAAAATATTTGTGATTTCTCTTAATATATTATTTGTATAAACATGGGGTTTACAAAAAGGGATGTGAGTGGTTTTTTACAGGGTATGCGAGTGATACCTCTGGTGTTGCAAGAGTCCATAAGCTGCTGTGACTTGTAAAACAAGTCAAACAAGTATCTTTAGCAATATAAAAATGAGACTAATTGCTTTTTTGTTAAACGTCTAATTCCGACGTACACCTCACAAAAATAATTGCGATCACGTGGTTAACAGATTTTTTAAAATATAAACATTATTTTCTGCAAAATAATATTCTTTATTATTTAGCTCAAATGAGGACTATTTAAACAAGGAGCGTTATTGAAAAGGTTTTTGTATATATTCTGTTATAAACCATTAAATATCTTAATGTTTCGAAGTGAAACTTTTTTGTATTTGTAAACCAAAATCAAAATCAAAGACATTTTTTTATTAACTTAAACACAGGTGGCACCCCTTATTTCAAATTCAGAACCTAACGCAACCCATATGAATTCATGAAGTCTACATAAAATCCAATGCATCCATTTTCATTTCGTTATGAAAGAGCCCAGCTGTACACCAAGTCGAGGAGCGAACGAGTTCTACAGTAACATATTCAGATAAAGTTGTAAGTAGACGCTTCGTGCATCTTATTATGAGAGAAGTATTCTAAGCGCTTATTAGGGTTGGCACTTCAACTGTTATGAAGAAAAAAATTAACTTGAAACATTTTTCACACAAGGTTATCTGATTGAAAGTAAGCAGAGCTTGTATTGTGATGTTTGCATTCACTTGGAAAACTTAAGATATTATTTGGTTATTATAAATATATAAAACAATCTTTTGAATAATACGAGTATATTGTTCAAATACCAAGAAAATAAACTTAATTGGCATTTTTTAATCAGGATGGTAGCGAACAGGCACTACAAAGTACCCTACAACCATGCTATGATTTTCTCACGGTGTTTTACTTTACCGAAAGTTGTAGAATTCGAATCCACGTTTCTCGTCACGGCATAAGACGACTCCCTACTGAGCTATCTCAAACATGTGCAAAAATCTATTTCCAGACGTTTTAATCTTCAAAACAATACTCACAATTTCATATTGACCGGCCAGTTGGCTTGGTGGTTAGCGACTCTGACTGCCAAGCCGAAGGTCGCGGGTTCGATTCCCACCCAGGACAAACATTTGTGTGCATGAACATATTTGTTTGTTCTGTGTCTGGGTGTAAATATGTATATAAGTATGTATTTAGAAAAAAAATAATATATGTAGTATATCAGATATCTGGTTTCCATAGTACAAGCTCTGCTTAGTTTGGGATCAGATGGTCGTGTGTAAAAGAAAGTCCCAGGATATTTATTTAATTATATTTGTCTCACAGACTGAACTAATAAAGCACCCTTTCCTACTCAATGTATCAATTAATTGTATCGATTCTGGCAAACAGATCCAATTCAATTAGCCTTCTCGTTTGTAATAACGTACAGTAGATACTGTATTAGTGTTTGGTCGCGATACTGATTTGATTTATGGTGTGGCCTGGGAGTAAACCAAATTACAGTGAGAATCGATAACGGAACTTACTTCACAGGTTCATGTTGCAATATGCATGAAATTTGTGACTACGACGAGCCGTTGGGTTTCTGGTTAGAGGACATGCCGCGCCATAGGTCGTAGGTTTGTTTCCCACCCAAAATAGATATTTGTGAGCTTGTTTGTGTCGGTTTGTTCTGTGTCCGGGTGTAAATATCTATTTATGTATATATTTCGAAGAAAAATTAAAAGGAGGAGTCTCATACGTCGCTCCTCCAGTCGCTTTCAAGTCCCCCAAGCCCAGGGGGGGCCTCGGACTCTGACTTACAAACAGTGGCGTAGCTACCGGAGGGCTAGACGGGGCAGTGTCCCGGGGCCCCCAAGCTCAGGGGGTCCCTCGGACTCTGACTTACAAACAGTGACGTAGCTACTGGAGGGCTAGACGGGGCAGAGCCCCGGGCCCCCATGCTCTGGAGGAGGGGGGAACAAACGATTTTAAATAGTTTAGTTGGGGCCCTGGGGTTTAACCAAAGCTAGTTAACCAAAGGGTTATCTAGCTACGCCACTGTATAAATTAAGAACCCTTCTTCTTTCTGTAATACTCTACCTTATTTTTGTGCTGTGAAACACATACTGGCTGCTTAACAGAAAAAAATACACTACTTTTAACAGAGTTTAAACAGCCAAATACCCACGGCGCAATTCCTAGCAATCCCTCTCCATAGAAAATCAACACACATATTCAATTTACCTTTGATGGGCTCTCTATCCCCTTATATTGCAAAGATTTCTTGTAATTCTATCGTATTGTTGAAAAAGAAAATAAAAAAATATAGAGATGATTAAGTTTATAAAGAGGTTTTAATCTCATTATTTTTTTTTATAAAATATTTCCGTATTGAAATAAGAACCTATAAGATTTCAATAAATTCAGCCCAAATATTGTTTATGAAGTGAAACTTCTTACGGGAGGGCTTTGAAATTCTGATCCCCAACCTCTGTGTATGACGAAAAATAAATGAATGATAAACACAATCTATGCTATTCAAAAGTGATTGAATATTATTTAAAATGTGATACAAAAGTTTCACTATATATATAAAAGTGAAACATTACTTGAAAACTGTATTTGTTACTTTGCGTTGGCTTAGTAAGTGATCTATGGTAAGTGAAGATGTGGCTGAAGATCCACAAAGCACACAAGCACATGAACACATAAAGAAAGAAGCTGACTCTTAAATGCAGTGGTAGCCAGCCAGGTGGGTACTACACAGTACCTTACCGAGAAAGTGTTTCAAAAGTGACAATCATTTACCATGAATCTCAAACAGAATATAAAATATTGAAATCTCTACGTACAACTAAGAATTTAAATTAAAATAAACATACAAATACCTGTTATGTAAATACAGTTTCCATTTACATGAAAGGCAGACAAATCTATAATAATATTATGAAGAGGAAAGATTTGTGTGTAAGTATGTTTGTTACTCTCACGCAAAATCTACTTAACGGATATGGATGAAACTTGGCACATAGATAGAACATATCCTGGAATAATATGTAGGCTATGTTTTTATCCCGGCAAAATGTGATATCCCTCGGGAACGCGGGTAAAACCGCGGGGAAGTTTAATATAAACAGATTTATTCATTTGCTTAGAAATGAAATAACTTAAAAATCCCAAACCTACCATACCCTTATAATATAATTAAATGGAAAAATGCAGCCATTTTAAAGTTCTCAATGAACGCTTAATACGTAAAAGCTTTTCACACGTTTTTCCCCTTTGGAAATAGCATGGTCGCGCTTCAGTAATCCCGGCGCACTTCTCTTATTGAATTTCGACGGGAAATAGAAAACTAATCTAGGAAACTGATCAGCCCGGTGTTCCTGTACGTGGAACGAGATAACCCGTTATATGGAATGCTAACTGAATAGAATAAAGGTTTTAATCCTGAATAAAAGTAACAAGAAGTATTAAAAGGTTCTATTCTTTAAGCTGGTTTATTATTGACACTAATATTATGAAGAGAAAAGATTTGTATTTTTGTTTGTAATTAATAAAAAACTAATTATACCACATGGGCCGACAAACAAGCTGACGGTCCACCTGATGGTAAGTGGTCACCGCCGCCTATGGACATTTGCAAGACGAGGGGCATCTCCAATGCGTTGTCGACCCTGAGACGTGAAGTTGTTAAGTCTCATGTGCCTGTAATTTCACCGGCCCCCTTACCTTTCTAACCGAAACACAAATGCACTAACGCTTCACGGCAGAAATGGGTAAGGTGGTAGTACTTCCCCGGATGAACTCTGCACTAAGAGCTCTACTACTCGAAAACTACTGGACCAATTTTAATAATTCTTTCACTATTAGATAACTGATATAACCAGAAGCAAAAAGGCCTCGTTATCATCCCAGAACACAATAGAAACATCAGGAACGCGGGTGAAACCGCTGGACAAAAGCTAGTTTTTATAAACAGTCTTCGCCGACTTATCGAAAATCGTTCATAAATATTATTGAAAATATGGGGACACTAAATATGAATTTTTATGTAGAAAAAAAACTACTGGAAACTATATTTTATTGACCTACTTCTATCTACCTAACTAAATACTGGCACGAAAGAAACTTTTAAACAGAGGTATGGTGTATTGATGAAACTCTTTAGATAGTCTCTATGCAAAATCGACAGATGCCTTAATTATAATGACATTGTCATGTCTGAACTTTTGATTGAACTGTCTGTCTATATTAATAAATGATTTTACATAGCGTCATCTATCTATCTATGTAATACCTTTAAACGAGCAATTCTTGTCATAGATCTAGCTAGGATACATTTTTAGAAAATATCATTTTATCCGTGTTTTCAGTGATCAACTTAATCGATAATTGACTTAAACATAACCTGAAACAAATGACTTCCTGACATTAACTGTTAACGACACAACAACATTAAAGCTACTCCAGTAGATGGCGTTGTTAAGCAACACTAAGCCAATAATCAACTTTACATAATTTACCAAAAAGAAATACCTAGCAAAGCTCGGGCATCCAGGTACTGATTTATTAAGAGGACAACATGGTACTTAACTATTTCATCATTGCCTATTTATAGATTTATATTATATACATCTGTATATAAAAAGATCTTTTGAAGTTTCACAAACAAGGTAAATCAAGAGAAAGAATTATGAAAAAATATTTTCGTTAAATCGAAACCCTTTGTCGGTTGCGTCGGACCCTTTTTATAGAATTATTATAAGGGCCATTGTAACCTTTTCATGTAACAAACTCGATAAGTTGCCCATTATTTGAATACCCAGACATATTGTGTTTCGAAACATCTGATATTCATGTGATTGTATATTTAAATGAGTTTCTCCGAACAATTTTTATAACGAAGATTAAATTTTTAATAAAAAAATAGTAACTATTTTCCATTAACAATTTACGAAAGAAACTTTAATAATAAATTACTTAAAATTGTGTCTATTTTTCTATCAGAGTTGATAGACAGACTTATTTATTAAAGTAAAAAGCTTTTTGACGATAAACTAATATTAAGTATATAGAAAAATATGAAATCTTTTTCATGTTAATTTAGATATGAATAAATAATTAATATAAAAATGCTCCAGCTGCGAACAAATTAATTAATACGGAGCTACTGAACGGCGTGATAGTTCCAAGAAAATGAAACGCAAATAGTCATTGTCTGAGCCTTGATGTAGCATATCGTTGTTCGATTCTTAAAAAAATAATTGCAATGCAAACCATTTTACATTAATGAATTTAATTGAGTTGGCAATTTAATTTGAATTTTTCGCTACGTACAAATCGATGTTATCAATATCTATAATACTATATAAATCTGTAGGATATGTCTATCTGTATGTCTTTTTATAACTCAAGATGGTATTGACTGATCTTGATGTAAATTGGTATATAATCAGAACATGTGATTGCGAGAACGATTGGGTATATATGATTTTGATAAACGTGGGTGAATCCGCGGTACAGCTCGTATCTATATAAATATGTACATAGTTACAAAAAAAAGACATAAAATACCAACATATTTACGCAAGAACAGGGCGAATCAAAGATTGCTACGACGCTACGAGGCCTACGAGACTCGTAGCACACAAAACAATTACACGCCCAAGACAAAAAACTATAGACTTTTTCAATTACGAAAGTTCGTATTACGCAATCAAGTACAGAAAATAAACCAACCAAAAAGTCGAGTGACTAAGCCCCAGACGCAAGAACAAGCTCGATAAACGATGTACCAAAGCCTTGTTATCGGTGAACATTATTCCCGGCATCGGGTATAGTATTATTCCCCTTTGTGTACGCAATCTGACGTTTTGTACATGCCACGTCGTTAGTGTAGCGTTACTAATGCGGCCTGTTATAAAAAAGTCTTTTCTATCGGTCAAATAGCCTCGATCCGGATAGTCGTTACGAGCAGATTGTTTTTGCTTGCATGTAAAATGTAAAATATATTCTATTAACAAAGGATTGTTTAAAAAAATACTTGATTAAATTATATCTTTGGTGGATGAGAGATCTATCGGTCCTGAGTTGGATGCCAGGTTGGGCAAGGTATTATAAATATTTTTTTTGTTTAGGTACCTGCTCGATATGGGTAAAGTATCCAAGAGGCGGATAAAATGCTCACCTCATATCAAGTTGGGGCTAAAAATAGCTTCAGTAGAATGCAGGTCTTATCACTGAAGCCTCTGCATATTTCTTCGGCTTGTATATCATATTTGTTGTGGTTTTTTTAATAAATCCTCATTTTAATTAGTACAATAAAATCTAAATACAAGTTCAAAAATGAAGTCAGATTTGTCTGCCTCAAATTTCCAATAAGTTGACGGCGTTAAGTGAAAAGCTTTGTAGTTTTGTCATGACGAAGGCATTTTATACTGGCAATAAGTACGGTTTCGTTTCAAATCAAACTAATCCCAAACTAATCTACTTATACTATAACCAGATAACTGAGGGTTATGCACGAACTTCAATCGTAAGCGTAGCGTCATCGTATCGAAAGCGCCAAAAACCAATCCAATGGAAACTTAAACATCGTTCACCGTCACGGTGTGCGCGGATTGCAATTTTACAAACAAACCATCTTTTTGGCGCATTCGATACGATAACGCTACGCTTGCGATAGACGTTCGGGCTAGACTCCTGATACACACATTTTTGTAATTTTTGCATTCAAAATTTCAAATACAAAACAAACAGACTCAATTTGAACCCACGACATATCCCACGTGATTCAATACCAAGCCGAACACCCGTTTAACAGTTTTTATAATATAAACTAGTGCTTGACTGCGATCCCACCTGATGGTAAGCAGTGATGCAATCTTTGATGTTGAGGCGCAATAGTTTATTAAAATTACTAGTTACTCTCAAATAAATCCAGTCCCATAACTGCTTGAACAATCGTGTTTACTAGTGTGTCTATAATACGCCCCAATTGGTCTAGAATACTAGACTAAGCGGATTAGCCTAAATCAATCTGGATTAACTAGTTAGTTATACAATGATTAATCAAGTGACATTTCAGACAAGCATATGTAGTATAGTGATCATTTTCTTTAGAGTAGTAGAGCTCTTAGTGCAGAATTAGTCCGGGGAAGTACTACCACCTTACCCATTTTTGCCGTGAAGCATTAGAGCACTTGTATTACTGTATTTCGGTTAGAAAAGTAAGGGGGCCGGTGAAATTACAGGCACATGAGACTTAACAAATTCACGTCTCAGGGTCGACAACGCATTGGCGATGCCCCTATATGTTGCAAATATCCACAGGCGGCGGTGACCACTTACCGTCAGGTGGACCGTCTGATTGTTTGCCGGCCCAAGTGGTATAAAAAAAATGAAAAATACGATGAACAAACATATTTGGTAACCTATTTTAGGTTGGTTTCAATTATGAAGCTGCAAAATTCGTATGTACATATAAATATGAATTATTTAATATCTGGGACATTTTGCACACGGCCATCTGATCCCAAACTAAGCAGAGCTCGTACTATGGAAACCAGATAACTGATATACTACATATACTACTTTTCTTTTCTACATACATCCTTTTATAATTATTTTCACATCATAAAATTTATACGTCTATACTAATAAAGATAATATTATAAAGAGGAAAGATTTGTATGTTTGTTACTCTTACACGCAACTACTTAACGGATATGGATGAAACTTGGCCAACATTTCCCCGATGATATTTGAAGTCTCAATGAGACAGGTGAAAAGCATTTTCGTCGTGCCGACCTGGGAATCAAACCCGGAACCTTCGGACTCTAAGCAAAACTTTACCAACAAAGCAATTACTACTACACAAAAACCCAAAACTCAAACAAAAAGAAACACAACCCAAACAAAATATATTATATTCTTCAAACATGTATTCAATCATTTCGCCTTACAAACTAATATAATAGTTACAGAACAAACTTCCTTCGCAAATATACTTTTGTTGTTTTACCGAAGAGCCTGAAAAAATATTTCGTGCGAAAATGAGTGAGCTGTATGAATAAAATAAGGGGTGGGATATTGAAGGGAATTCGCGAATATATTCTCTTTTGGCTCGACTCTCAGAGGTACAAGTAAAGGAGTGCGCATAGGCTCTCAGAAAGATATTTAAGATTTGAGAAAAAGAAAGTTGCATATTTTCTTCACGATTATTATCCCCGAAGGAATAGGCAGAGTACTCAGTAAGGAGACATAAATTCCACCAAAAGGTATTTTAAGTCCTAACATGGGATGATCATGATCGTCATCTCTCAGGCTTGTTACGCTTGGTCACTCCTAAACAAAGAAACGTTAATATTACCTGCCCAACTTAGAAATCGAATCTAGGACCTCCGTTTCCAGCCGAGCCACTCGATCACCGAGGCGATCACAAGAATTACATTGTCGATTTTGAAAAAGAGCATTTTTGATCTTTAATTGAAAATGGGTATTCCAAATCTAAAACAATTCACAAATGAAAATCAAACCTTTGTCAAGTATTTTAAAGCTTAGATAAATTAAATACTCATATAATTTGCTTTTAACAAAACAAAATGACTCCACTTTCCAAAAGAACCTGTGACAAAAGTAAACTATTTTCAAATTAAACCTTTTTTGGTGCAACAATATTACTGCACAGCACATATGCACAAACATATACACGTAAGCTCATTTGTCAGACATGGATTATGTAATAAGATGGCTGACGTCGGGTATATATTTTACTAAGAGCAATCCAGTAGCGACACAGATGTTTTTTTTATCAGAAGCTCGGCCGAATGCCCCGCGTGTCATATAAAGGAAAATATAAAAACATGACAGATAAAATTGGAATGTTACGAGAAAGGCTGTGAGATATTAAAAAATATTTTGGAATGTAAGTCTGTACTGCATTTGGAGTGTTCATTGTACTTTATTTCTTCATTCGATTCCTGTCTTTATTGTATTTTCAATTTCTTTTGGAGAGATTTAAGTGTTTTTTACAGAAGGTTTTGATGAACTTAAACGATTATTTTAATGACGACAATGCTTGACTGTAGCGTTTGTTCTTGATGGACAAATCTTGTTTTTGTGTATTTGAAAAGAGTAATTATCGAGTTTACTCCCGGCTCTTTATAGCAACCTTCTGAACTGAAGTTAGAGTGTGATCATTCATAAGTGCTTGACACGGTTTATTTGAATATTTTTATATTTCATTTCTATAAAAAAATAGAGCCAGATTTAATTCAATGATAAAGTTAATTGTTAAACAACATCTCATTTTGTTGTAGGGCATAGACGTTGTATTTTGATTTACAACATTCGAACAGATAAATAAATAAAAGAAATAATAAGTCAGGAAACCCCGACTTATAGGTGGTAACCCCTGGTGTTTATTTATTTATTTATAATAGTAAATATGACACATCAACAGTATACATATTAAGCATTTTATAACAACTTTATGTAACAGTATTCTGATCTGTACAAGATCTGTTTAATTAACCACATTTAGAGCGAATGTAAAATAATGAAAGTTAAAAAAAATAAAATAAGATAACAAACTTAGAGACACACCTATGACGTGTATTCACACACCAATATCTCATCTGAAATTAAGCCATGTTTGTTCTACAGTAACCAAATTGACATTAAGTATCTTATATATAAAATTCTCGTGTCACAATGTTAGTTACCATACTCCTCCGAAACGGCTTGACCGATTTTTATGAAATTTTATATATTCAGTAGGTCTGAGAATCAGCTACTATCTATTATTTATACCCCTAAGTGATAAGGGTTGTCCACCCCTAATATTTATTTTTTTGACAACATTTTTAATTTTTTTATAACGTGGCATTAAAATATGCATATAACCCTAAATTTTTCCCCTTCTATCACGAAGCCCTGTTTTTTAATCGCGATTTTTATATTATTGTTCCATCTACAAATCCGCAAATTTCATGTATAGTTTATAATATTGTAAATATGGCAAAACGACGTCTGCTGTAGTTTTAATATATAGTTTTAATTCGATATTTTACACTACAGCAACTGTGCCTCATGTCTGTGTATATTCACGCACATAAATGTTTGCCAATTTAACCAACACGCCAAAGGCCCGAGTTTATAACAATGTTTTTGACCAAACTGCAATCAAATATGCATTAAATCGACGCTCAAAACATTAACAAATATCATAACAGTTGGAAACAGACCGGAATCATGAATAACATAGATTTGCATTATTGATTTGCATTATTTATTGAAGATAAAAATGTATGGAAATAGCTGCTCTCTGCACAGTGCACCTCTAAATCTCTTTTTTAAGTTGTAAGTACCTAATTATTGTTATTTTCTATTTTGTAGTCTTGTCATATTTTTTTTTTGTTTTGTTTTTTTAATGTTACCTATAATAAGTATTTTGTAATTGTTAAATATAAAATTATGTAAAATTGAAATTATAAAATAGCCAAAAAGTCAGAATAGATAAAAATTTATATAACAAATAAAAAAGAATGTAACCTTGCTGAGTTTCTTGCCGGTTCTTCTCAGTTGAAGGCTGTCTTCCGAACCGGTTGTAGCTTCAGTAACTTTAAATTTGACCTTCATAAGTGCCCTCCGAAGGCCTAAACTGAATAAATGGTTTTGAATTTGAATATCACAAACTGAACTAGGCTTTATGTACTAGTGAAAAATAATTGTACTTATCAAATGAGCTTAATCGATAAATACTACACGACTGTTTCGAAAATGATACCTTTTAATATCAATGACTATAAATATAATAAATATCCCGGGACATTCTTTACACACGGCCATCTGGTCCCAAACTAAGCAGAGCTTGTACTATGGAAACCAGATAACTGATATACTACATACATATATACATGGGTGTAAATCCAAAGACAAGAGACAGGGTCATGCACACAAATGTTTGTCCTGGGTGGGAATCGAACCCGTGGCCTGCGACTTGGCAGTCAGGGTCACTAACCACTAAAACTGGCTTAAAAATATAATATAACAAATATCGTGGAACTTTTTTTTTTTTTGCACACGGCCATCTAATCCAAACAAAGCAGAGCGTGTACTATGGAAAGCAGAAAACTGATATATCAGATACATCTACTTTTTGTTATAGACAGGCCGGTTGGCTTGGTGGTTAGCGCTCTGACTGCCAAACCGAAGGTCGCTGGGTTCGATTCCCACCCAGGACAAACATTTGTGTGCATGAACATGTCTGTTTGTTCTGTGCCTGGGTGTAAATATCTATTTAAGTATGTATTTAGAAAAAAAAATGTTGTATATGTAGTATATCAGCTATTTGGTTTCCATAGTACAAGCTCTGCTTAGTTTGGGACCAGATGGCCGTGTGTAAAGAATGTCCCGGGGATATTTATTTATTTATTTATAGCTATTTACCAATGAGATCCAACGGGTCTAATGAAAAAGATAGAGATAATATATAAAATCGGCATAGCCAGTTGAAATATTGACTTCATACATGTTTGTCGTATAGTCGAAACCAAGTCAAAACCTATGGGGGCTATAAGTGCAAGAAACCCAACGAATGTGTGTATATTTCGTATACAGAACCCTTCGTGACAGTATTCGACTCGTGTGTTGCCCGATACTTTTTAATTTATTCTACCACTTCACTCTAAATTCGCAAAACTACCTAATCCATTTTAAACTGACAAACATTTCAACCGGCAAATAGTTACAAAACTGGAAACATCAAAGAATAACAATTCCGCAAATCCTTACGGTATAAAACAACGTTTCTACTATTTAGTTTAATTTGTGTTTTATTTTACACGTGGAATTACTATTGCCTACTAGCTGTACCCCACAGTTTCACCCGCGTTCCCGAGGGGTATAACCTTTTCCCGGCACAAAAAGTATCCTATGTGTTTTCCAGGGAATTTTCTATATATTTGCAAAGTTTAATCCAAATCCGTTTTTTAGTTATTCCGTGAAAGAGTCACAAACATCCATACATACAAACTATCGCATTTATAATATTACTAGCTGTGCCACGCGGTTTTACGCGCGTTCCCGTGGGATGTTACATGTATTATACATAAAAACCTTCCTTGTTAATCACTCAATCTATTAAAAAAAAACCGCATCAAAGTCCGTTGCGTAGTACATAGGGATATAGGGACAGGGAAAGCGACTTTGTTTTATACTATGTGGAGTTTAGAGTAGTAGAGCTCTTAGTGCAGAGTTCATCCGGGGAAGTACTACCACCTTACCCATTTCCGCCGTGAAGCAGTAGCGCATTTGTGTTTCGGTTAGAAAGGTAAGGGGGCCGGTGAAATTACAGGCACATGAGACTTAACAACTTCACGTCTCAGGGTCGACAACGCATTGGCGATGCTCCTAGTGTTGCAAATGTCCATAGGCGGCGGTGACCACTTACCATCAGGTGGACCGTCTGCTTGTTTGTCGGCCCAAGTGGCATAAAAAAAAAAACAAAACTTTGTATTTTTAGGTTTACTACTTTTGGGAGTTGTATTTGAAATTATTCCCAGTGGTCGGTTATGTGTACACCTATTAAAGCGATTAGACAACCACTGGCTAAACTATTTACCCTTTTTTAGGGTACCGTACCAAAATGGTAAACCGTGGTGAGACTTCAATGCTCTGAGCACGATCACTTATCATAAGCGTTGCGTTAACGTATCGTGTGCGCCAAAATCCAATGGAAAATTGAACATCACTCAACGTTACGGTATGCGCGGTGTACAATTTTACATACAAACCAGCTTTTTACTTGATACGATGGCGATAGACGTTCGTGCTAGGGGCACTGTTTAAAATGATATCGAGTTTAATCATTTGGCATAGTTGTAAAAATTATAATTTTATTGTTTTTAGAAATATGGTTTCAAATGGAGGGTTGAAATGTAAAAGTGAGGTTTACTTTGGCAAAGAGTAAATATACGCACAGACCTTGTTATACAAATCTTTTTTTAATTTTAACCAACATTATCGTGGGAGAAAATGTTAAAAGATGTCCCCTTTTTTATCTCTGAAAATCTGGAATATAATGAATATTGTACAAAACCATTCTGGTGCGAGGTCAACGCATACTTTGCGCTCCGGTTATATTTAAAATAACGTTATTAAGAGGTAAAGTTGTATTTTTGTAAGCTTGGATGTAGGAGATTGAGAAGTGCAGAGTTCATCCGGGAAGTACTACCACCTTACCTATTTCTGTCGTGAAGTAGAAGTGCACTTGGATTTGCTGCGTAGGATCCCTCATTTAATCTATTTAACATTTCAATATGATATTAATCGTAGCAGTAGTTCAATCAGACAGAAGATTAATTAACATTCAAATTAGATACGGTTAATCAAAGCGATACTGTGAATTGGGTGTTTAAACATTTGCGAACAAAATTCATGTAGGTAATGTAGGAATAACCAAAAATATTTTTGGGTTTCAGAACCTACCTTAGGTACTTAGTTTAAAGTTAAATATTATAATATATATATACAAATTAAACACGTTGATCGATGGATGACAACTGGTTTTATTTCAATCTTTTGACATAAAGTTACAGGTCTAGTACGCAAACCTGCCAATAGATGTCTCTCAAGACAAGACTTTTGATATCTTTATAACAATATACGAGTATATCTGATAAAAGAGCTTACTACTCTTACACACAATATCAGTCTCAAAAGAATTGGAAAAAAGCTTCTGTCAAAATTATTAAAACTTTGAACAATTTGAAGGCTATCCAATCCACGTAAATCGGGTATAAAAATGAATGAGACTAAAAATAGCCCAGGGGATCTCGGGAAGTGGGTCAAGGCATCTATTTAGAATGTCATCCAGAGTTTATGGCGTCCGCCGCGTCCTCACCTGACAGATGTTTGGCGTACCTGGGGTATCATTCAGTAAGGTGGCAATAGCTCGAGGATGTTTTGTCGCGGCCTCTATGCTCTATCTCTTTCAGTAGCTATGCGTGAGAGGTGCGCCGTGACCCAAAGTCGGAATTGGCTGAATAATTGGATTCGATTCTCGGGCATGGTAATATTCTTACATAAGTTTCTTTATTTGGAAATAAATACATGTAGTCCGAGATCGCTAAAGTGTCCGGAAGATGGCGAAAATTCTCATCACACGTCATGTTGCGACTTCAAAATATATTCGGTGGAGTGTGGGCCTCTACTGAGATCTCTGTCTTCCAATTTGGGGATAATGGGCGTGAAGATATTGACTTGTTTTATGTGATGCTGGTGTCATGCCCCATGGATCACAAGTGTTCTCGAGGTATCAAATGCATCCCGGGTTTAAAACATAGTCAATGTCATTCGGCAATAGTGTAGCTTTCGAGTTTCCATTTACAAAGGGCGCCATGGTTCCGGAGATTACCCTCCACATACACACAAACTTAAAATAAACGCACCGTCACATTATTTTAGTTAAGATAATAATATGAAATAATAACATAAACAGCTGTTTTAATGTATCTATAGAAACTTATACACTGTATAAATAAAACAATATTTAAGTGTAATGTGTATTTATATACATTACACACATTTTTTTTTATAACACAGGGGCCGAAAAGCAAGCACACGGTCCACCTGATGGTAAATGGTCACCACCACCTATGGACATTACATTTGCAACATCAGATCATCGCCGTTGCTTTGTCGACCCTGGGACGTAAAGGTCTCGTGTGCCTGTAATTTCACCGGCGCCCTTACCTTTCTAACCGAAGCACAGTAATACAAGTGCACTGTTCCACGGCGGAAATGGGTAAGGTGGTAGTACTTCCCCGGACGAACTCTGCACTAAGAGTTCTACAACTCAACATAAATATATGATGGTGTATGTATGGAAATGCAATTTCGTCGCGCATTCTCTTATTCGTTTTTAAATTACTTTTCACTCCCCTTATGTGTCAATGTGGATATTAAGGTCACACGGTACCTTTTCACGCAGTATTTAAGAGCACGCAATTTCAATGGTATATACGTGGTATAAATGTTGTATATATGAGGTATAAAGGTGGTATATTGACAGCATAACCCTTTGAGTTCCATTTTAACAACGTTGGGATATATGAGAGATAGGGGCGTCAAAGCTAATTGCTTGCTCGAATTAAACAAAAACTGTGTCGTAAAAAATCGTTTAGCGTCATCTGAACGTATCGGTACAGTCGCCTCCATAAGTTACTTAGCAAATCGATAACAAAACTAGTACATATTATAAAACTAGCTATCCCCCGCGGTTTCACTCGCATTCAAATCGATGCTACATTTTCCCGGGGTTCAAAGTAGCCTATATGTTAATCAAGGACATGTTCTATTCATGTGCCAAGTTTCATCCAAATCCGTTTGGTAGTTTTTGGGTGAAAGAGTAACAAACATCCATACATACAAACTTTCGTGAAACTTTGATGAACCTTGTCATAACTCCATAGGGTTGCTTTTTCTATAACACTATTAGATTTTCAAACAAATTTGTAAACTTTATTTCTAGTTTTAATAAAAACTCGTACACACAAAAAAAAACATTATAAAAAAAATAATGCTCAATTAATATTCTGCAGCGAAGAATAAATTAAATGAAAAGAACAAGTTTATACAAAGTGAGGAATTAGTAGGAACAGTGCCGTCTCCGCCACTCCACGGCGCGTTGATAAGAACAAATTTTAAGCGAGTATTCCCTCGCAGCCCTCACAGAGAGCGAGGAATATTCATTCGGAATAATAAAGTGATTCACGCTTTAGATTTCAAGTAATTTTCGCGACAGATAGGTACATTAATAAAGTCTATCCTTTAACGAGTGAATTCGTCTTTTTTCTGGTAAATTTGATTTTCCGCTTGAGTAATTCATGAATTCGTGGGCAACTGATTAATTTATGCGTTTTGGCTTAAATTAAGACAGGCATATGTCAACCCTAATTAGGATGTAAAAAAGTTTTTAATTTATTGTTCAAAAAATTCTATGTCAACTTTCATATAAGTAGAATTTCCTCATGCGAGAATTACTCCTTAATTTACATATCTTTGCGCCAATTAACTCCTTAGACTTAGGCGGATGTATCTGTATCGTTACATACATTCCATCGAAGATATTTAAAGTCCCGACGTGACATGTGGTGAGCATTGACAATTCTTTTTCAAAACAAAAAATATTTACTGTTTTTTTTACTGGGATTGCAGATCCGATAAAAATTCATAGCAGAAAATAAAGTCCATTCGGTATGTAAAGCTAATCCAGGTGTTCTTATTTCTAAATGACGTCATCGAGGAGCAGCTGCAACTATGATAGGCCATATAAGCCCCAGAGGGTTCGTTTGAGTGAACCTTTTAACTTTTTATGGACTCACAGGTGCTTTGTTCCAAAGTGGATGATTATTATGCCTTCTCTTTAGTGAAATAGCTAATAGACGTTTGTACATTTATAATTTTTAGAATAAATTATTATAGTTAATGTATTTTACATTAAGAAATTGCTCGCAGAGAATAAATAAATAAATAAATATCCTGGGACATTCTTTTACACACGAGCACCTGATCCCAAACTAAACAGAGCTTGTACTATGGAAACCAGATAACTGATATACTACGTATACTACTTTTTTATATTTACACCCAGACACAGAACAAACAGACATGTTCATGCACACAAATGTTTGTCCTGGGTGGGAATCGAACCCACGACCTTCGACTTGGCAGTCAGGGTCGCTAACCACCAAGCCAATTGGCCTGTCATTTTCCTGTCAGGTTCTATATCAAAGTACTTTTTTTTCACAAGCACACTGATGGTAAGTGTTCACCGCCGCATATGGACATTTGCAACACCAGGGCATTGCGTTGTCGATCCTGAGACGTGAAGTTGTTATGTCTCCTGTGCTTGTAATTTCCCCAGCTCCCTTACCTTTCTAACCGAAACACAGTAATACATGTGTACTTCCCCGGATGAACTCTGCACTAAGAGCTCTACTACTCAAGAAATAGCTGAAGTTTTGGAATTAGAAGTGCTTAGAAATAACTTAAAAAAAAAAGTTAGAATAAGCCTCTTTGTTTATCACAGCCTTAGCAGCTAGAAATGACTGAGACATGAAATTATTAGTTAATTTATTTTACACTAGCTGTCCCCCGCGGTATTATTATACATAAAAACCTTCCTCTTCAATCAATCTATCTGTTAAAAAAAACCGCACCAAAATCCGTTGCGCAGTTCCGTTGCGCAGTTTTAAAGATTTAAGCATACATAGGGATATAGGGACAGATAAAGCGACTTTGTTTTATACTATGTAGTGATTAAGTAATGACTGATGGAAAGTAAGTTTTAGGGTTTAAAAATGGAAGGACAGAATTTGTTTGTCCGTTTGTCAAAACCCTAGCAATTAAAAATGATTGAAACAGGAAATTTGGTAAAAATTTTGAACTAGCTTGCTTGTACGAGTACGACTCTATCTATGGTAAAGATTTTGTTTTTTTTTGGAAATTTGTTCGAAAATATAAACTGTTAAGGCAAAAAGGAGGTTTTAATATGCAATGTCAAAAAGTTGGCAGGAAAGGGTATATAAAATATAAAACCATTTTTTTAATTAATGTTTATATGTGTTAATAGTCTGAATAGAGATTATTATTTCTTACAAACTTAATTTCGTTTTATTATTATTGTAAGGAACCTTTTCTTAAAACACGATTTTCTTAGCGACTGTACTAAAATAAAAAAGAATTACATGAAATATTCTGCTTGTCTAACATTTGTCATATACCTAAGTAATTATGTAAATAATAAATTACAATCTTGTCACGGCCGCCATATTGGATTTTGAATGACGTCACTTAGCTTGGGGCTCGATTCTGTAAGGAAAATTACACTAACTCGAGGATGTTTCGTCGCGGCCTCTATGCTCTGTCTCTGTCGCTTACTACGCTAATACTACCAATCACGTGAGAGGTGAGTTCTTCAAGGCCTCCGTGAAGCGGCTTGCCGACGAAATTTGTATTAGCTGAATAAGGGGACTGTTTCATAGTGTTAAGAAGAAAAACGTCTACTAAAAGCATATTCGTATGGAAAATTTCAGCTGAATCGATCGGTGGGGAACTGTTTTAGAAATTTATTAATTCTGAACATCGTCTGATTTTGTTTGTTTTTGTCTTTATTTGATTTTCTTTGTCTTGCTTGATTGTATCTATATTTGGATTTAGGTCCTATCTGAATTAAATTTTGATTTTATGTTTTAATATTAGATTTTATTTTAATAACTGTTTGCCTATTTCTATTTTTGGATGCTGTGGTCTCCTCTAATTGAAGCAACACGCCACCTATTTTTGCAGATCCTTACAAAAATAAATAAACCTTTAAGCAGGGATAACAAATCTCCATTGATATTATAAATGTGAAAGTAACTCTCTATCCGTTTGCTATTTTCTGACTGTTTCGTTTGAGACGAAATGTTTTAAATACTTTAGTTCATAGAATACTAGCTGTCCCCCGCGGTTTCACCCACATCCCCGAAGGATGTTACATTTACCCGGGATAAAAAGTAACTAAAGTAGCTATTCCAGAACATAATCTATCTCTATACAAAATATCATCCAGATCCGTTCAACCGTTCTGGAGTAATTGAGTAACAAACATCAACCCTTTCAAACTTGCGCATTTATAACAGTAGTAACATTAAATAGAGTCCTTTGCTTCTCATGAAGTAAGGAAAGGAACGTTTAATTTTATAAATAAACCTCTTTCAACTCTGTAGATGATCAATATGAATATTTTTTCTGTCTTGTTAGTGAATGATAAATTGTACACCTCATTACTCCCATCCGCCCCGGGTCGTGGAGCAATTTCTTAAACGCGTCCGGTTTGCAGACTGGGGGGTGTTATTATATATCTACTACCTACCCTCGGTTTCACCTGTGTTCCCGAGGGATGTCACATTTCCCCATGACATAAAGTAAGCTGAAAAGGTAATCTAGGTTTTACACAATCTATGTGCCAAGTTTCATCTAAATCCATTGAGTATTTTTTTGCGTGAAAGAGTAACAAGCTTACTATTTTTCAGTTTCTTTAGTTTGTAAAAAAGCAACAGCCTTTAAATGTTTTGTTTGTCTGTATGCCCTTTTATAACTGAAGAATGGTAGAAGACAGCTAGTCCTAATTATAACTATAAGTTTGTTTGTTTGTTACTATTTCACAGCTAAACGACTCAACCGATATTGCTTTGCCTTGGACAACGCACAGCCTGTAGTATGGAGAGGGTCTTAGGTTACTTTATATCTCGGGGACCGTGGGGGACAACTAGTAACATTATAAATACGAAAGTGAATTAGTTTTTTCGTTCGTTCTTTTGACCACTTCTACCATATGATACGAAGAGAGACATAAGCCACTTTGTATCAATTTTAACGAGTAAAACCGTGGGAACAGCTAGTAGAAAATAAAAATGCTTCCATATAATGGTGCAGCCATGCGAGAATATAAAAAGAGATCGCATATAGAGGATGGCTGTATTATTTGGAACGAGCCCCGGATCTTGCTCGTTATTCTCAAGTGATCTTCTCGTTTATGTCCATACGCCTCAGCCGCGGGAAGATTTAGCTCGGATTGTAACTACCTATCTACTTTGTTCCTTATACAATGGTAGCAGAAACCACTGTGCTGAAAATCATTTTCTAAGAGCATTCTATAGGTTGTATGTATTTTTATTATAAAAAATATTTACTATTAAACACACTCATACACACACACCCCCAACCCAACACTTACTCACAATACTTAACTGGTTTTTTTCATTATTATTTCTGGAAACCTATATTTGTATCAACGTTAATAACAATTAATTTGTTTCATTATTTCTGTAACCGCAATTTATTTAATTTTATCTTGATTTAATTTTCCAAAATATTTGATTTAATTTTGTTTGTTCTTTGTTCTAAGTCATTTATTTGTGCTAACAGAACACAGTCATTGTAAACCGTGTGTAGCATCTGGGTCACCAAGATACAGGCTGTGCCTAGTTTGGGACTGTTCTCTTCTAAGCTTTAAGTTAACACCATGTTTGAATGCTAAAGAACGATGTGTAAGAAATAAATAAAATAAAATTTGTTATAAAATTAATTCGTTACATTTTAAGGAGAAATATAGAAGTGAAACTGCTTAGATGGCTTTGAAAATGTGATACAACCTTTTTGTGTGACGAAAAATAAATGAATGATAAACACGATCTATGCTATTCAAAAGTGATTGATGAATAATTAAAATGTTTCCCTGTAATATAAAAAGTTCACATATATCGCGTGTCTATACGATACACTCTGTTTGTTTTGTTTTTAACTTATTCATTTTTTTTTAGGAAAACAATATTAGTTTAATTATTAATGTGACCCGCTCAAATATTTATTTTAAAAGTAATTTTATTTAACTATTTTCTAGCCCTTTCAATATCATATCCTCACGCCCATAATCCCCAAAGCGGCAGTATTTAGGAAGCTATTTAAGTTTTAACGTGATATGTAGGGAGCATTGTTAATTGTACAATATCACAATACCATAAAAATGTTTATTAATAACAATATGTCACCCAAATTAAGCACCTGTCAATAAAATTTCAACCATATCTGTTCTACCATAAATTGTATATTAGTTGAACAAAATACACATGACATAACTTGGTCAGAATTTCTAAAAAGTTTTAAATGACAAATTTTAGGAGCTTTTTGTATAACTACGTATTAATATAACTCGTATAAAGCCAGCAACGTACACTCAACAACAAAAGTTTGCACATCAAAATACAAAACCTTCATATGTTTTACGGTCATGATTAAATATATAAAATGAAACATATTAATAAAAAGATTGTGTGGTTTTATGAAACCGGTTTTTTCACATTATAGACATTTAACTAAAAATTAAGGGTATAAAAATCGCTTTATCAATCTTAATTTTACACTTGGAAAATTGGAATGATAAAAGTAGACTAAATTTCCAACTAATACTTTTATTGAACTCTGTGCCTTAGAGTACGACATATATAATACTTAACAATTATTTAGATCATATACACATATTAAAAAACTGAAAACATTATTTTTATTATCTTTGAGTCATTTTGAAAGCCTTTCACTTTATCCCTACTCCGCGGTCGACCGACGCGACATGCAACACACAGACCAAAAAGTTTGAGACGATCTAATAAAAGTTTCACTATAATAATCTTAGTTAAATACGTACCATTTAAGCTTTAAAATTATTCTCTGTTTTTAAACAAAGAACAAATCCTTAAAACAAAATCCAAGGTTCAAAATATTTTTTTTCTATTTTTTAAACAAAGAACAAAAATAACGGCTAAGCATTTCAGTTTATCCAAGTGAATGCAAACCTTTTGTGTGTACAGTAGCATAACACATCAAAGGTCACAAATACCTATATACTACTACTATAACTACACTCTACTTACAACTACATACATAGTAAAATGTTACGATTCGATAAAATATGAATAAAGCTTTGAAATTTCCGACTCTCCAAGGAATAAGCTTTCTGCAATAACGCTAAGTAGATTGTGAATGAATGATGTGATGTTCCAGTAAAGGCTGGGATATTAAAGATCGATTTTATCGGTCGGTTGGCGTCGTGGTTAGATACCCTGACTGATCATACAGGTCGTCAGTTCGAGTCCCATCTAGGACAAACATTTGTGTGCACATATTTGTTTGGTCTGTGTCTGGTCGTAATTATATAAATATGTTATAGAAAATAAAGTATTAAATATAGTATATCAGTTATCTGGTTTCCATAGTACAAGCTCTGCTTAGATTGGGGTCAGGTGGCTGTGTGTAAATATTTTTTGAGTAGTTGAGCTCTTAGTGCAGAGTTTGTCCGGGGAGGTATTACTACCTTACCCATTATGCCGTAAAGCAGTAGTGCACTTGTATTATTGTGTTTCGGTTAGAAAGGTAAGGGGGCCGGTGAAATTAAAGGTAGATGAGACTTCAAGTCAACAAGTCCACGTCTCAGGGTCGACAACGCATTGGCGATGCCCCTAGTGTTGGAAATATCCATAGGCGGCGGTGACCACATACCATCCGGTGGACCGTCCGATTGTTTGTCGGCCCAAGTGGTAAAAAAATGTCCTGGGATATTTATTACTATTATTAATTTATTATTATAAAGGTACTAATTTTACCCGCGTTCCTGAGCGCTCTTATATTTTCGGTTCTGAGGTATGTTAATTTTTTATAGGTTAAAAAGTATTTTATATATTAATCTAGGTTATTAAAGATCAATGCTGAGTTTATTGCCGGCTCTTCTCAGTAAAAAACAACCTTCCGAACCGGTATTGGACTCAGACTATTCATACGTGCTTGTAAAGGCCTATTTGAATAAAAATATTTTCATTTCATTTTCATTTCATTTCAATGTAGCAAGAATCATTTAATTCATAGTCATTTCTTTAGTTTACGAGCTAAGAGAGTACTTATGAAGGTCAGTGCTACTTAAGTGGCCACCGGTTCAGAAGTCAGCATTCAGCTGAGATGTTTCAAGTGAGATTTAACAAGGTAACCCTATTTTTTATTCTTTACAAATAAACGATTAGGGCTTTATTTCAAAACTTATGATGGTGCATTGAGAAATCGTTGCTATGTCCAAATTACTCGATGTACACTCGCTGAGTTCGATACGGATTCCTTGTAGCTTTGGCCACAACAAAATAAATGACTTTCACTTTGATTCCAAATAAAGATTATATTCTATTTATTCGAAAATCTACCGAAAATTAAGATGTTTTACAAAAACAATACTCTACTTTCATAAACTACCATTATTTTTAAAATACCAATAAATAAAAAGAAAACCCCGATTCTTTCAAAGTCGGTTAAAAAAAAAATACATTTCTACAAGCCCATTATCTGTGTAAAACTACATGTGTTCGTTCTGACACATTAACGTCGCTATCCATTGCGGGCTGGTCAATAAATTTCACTCACGCGCCTCTAATGTGCCGCAGTGAATATCTACTTGAATATTTATGTAATAAGATCGTTTTACTGACCTTACTTGTTTGGGAATCTTTTATCTAACTTAACTAGCCGCACGGTACGATGGGCGATTTAAAGATTGTTACAGCAAAATGAACCATATTCTTTTATAATAAGGTGCATCTGTATTATTATTGAATTAACTATTGCATCGAAAGATGCACCTAATTTCAATAGCACTAAAGTTAGTTTTACTATAAAATATCTCAAAGCGGCATTCATAGAGACGTTTTTGAAGTGAAAACTTATTTAATACAGTTGTGATTGGAATCTCGGTAAAGAAGAATACTAAAAAGAGACAAACATATGCATTTATAGGATTTAGCATGCGAGAGAATGAGATAGTATTTCTCTAACGACTGGCACACAAATGTTTGTCCTGGGTGGGAACCCACTACCTACGGCATGGCAGTCAAGGCCTATAACCACCAAGCCCACAGGCTCGTCAAAATTCACGGCATATATTATATTGTATTCAGAAGAAAATTCTATTGCAAACTTACTTGTTATTCGATAGAAACTACTTGAGGCGAAATCAAAGTTTTGGAAGAAAAAATATCGAAACCTTTATTATATAAATCGGGCATGTGGGTGTTGGATTTCCGTTTGGAAGGTTCCGTAATGTATTATTATAATAGTTTTCGATGCAATTTTAAATTATATTTATTTTACAAAATTATTTTATTCCTCATTCAAGATTTTAATTATCTATAGGTCTGAATTAATAAAAAATCGGTTAAAAGTTTTCCAATGTACCAAGACCGTTTTAATGATATTGACTTTAAAATTACAACTTGCTTACATTCTTGCTTTATAAAACTTAGGGTGAGTTCTATAATTATTTTTCTATCAACTAAAACAAAAACTTTTGAAATAGCTGATAAATGCAGCCGTGACATACAAACTGAGCGACCCTTTATTCTCAACTCTCTCAATACCTTTTTTAAAAAGTTTTTACCGTACCCTTATAAAACTAAATCGCATGTGTTTAATTCTGAACAAAGCCCGAACAATCCTATTTGGGGAAAACTCATAAACCCCTCGAGGTGTAATAACAAAGTTGAAATGGAAAGAGGGCCCAGGCGGCCCCTTCCACCTGTATCTTTGTGTGGGAACTTTCTACCTGTCTCGGATACTATTATCCAAGATTGAAGTCTAACTATTTCCTAAGGTTTCGTTGGAACTGGAACCTTTCGACAATGAACCGGTCGAAACTTTATTGCTCTTTGAAACAAATGGGTAAAGTTAATGTACAATATACCCACAACAAAATACCTAAATCTATACTTTTTTTAAGCCACATGTAGACAAACAAGCAGGCGGTCCACCTGATGGTAAGTGGTTACCACCGCCTATGGACATTTGCCACATCAGGGGCATCGCCAATGCGTTGTCGACCCTGAGACATGAAGTTGTTAAATCTCATGTGCCTGTAATTTCACCGGCCCCCTTGCCTTTCTAACCGAAGCACAGTAATACAAGTGCACTAGTGCTTCACGGCGGAAATGGATAAGGTGGTAAGTAGTACTTCCCCGGACGAACTCTGTACTAAGAGTCTACAACCCCAAAAAAAAAATTTTTCAAGCATTCGTTTGTAGTTTGATAATACAAAATTAAATAAACGAATTTGTTAGCGTAATGTTACTTATTTAAAAAATATAACATTTTTAAAAAGCTCTTTCTTTATATGTATTTTCACATAACATGAATTAATTTGGTAGTTTAAATAATACGTATTTAAACAAGATACCATTATTAAAAAGCTCCTTTTATATATTTTATCATAACCATAAATGAATTTAAGATTTCCAAGTAAATGTATAATTTTTTTTTTGTTGTGTATATGTCTACAAAAACCTTCACTAATACATTTCTACAATGCCCTGTACTCAATAATTTGTGGTCTGGGCAATACGTATACTTTCTGCCCATTCAGTGCATTACGTAATACAAGAGATTTGGCAGATTTTTTATGACCGTACCCTGCCTGATACCAACCCTTTTTGGAAAAGATATTAATATGTAGTATAAATATCCTGAGACACTCTTTCTGCCATCTTTGGCCATCTGATTCTGATATGCTTCTAACTTGGTTGGGTATTTGGGCAGGGTCGGCAACGCGCGAGTTATACCCATGGTGTTGCAGGGCTCAATAGGCTGCGGTGACCGTTTACCATCAAACGGGCCGTCAGGGTAACCAACTAGCCCGCCAAGAAAGAGTAGAACATATATTTAATTAATTTAATCTTAGTAATAGACTTCAACATAACATAAACTAATAATAACTATGTCAAAACCGCTACTCTTTATTAAATGTCAAAGCAATCAAATGTTAGTTCTGTTTAAAATAGTAAATTGTGCCGTAACTGTTCCTATAGCATCAAAACATTTTCTACTAATATTACAAATGCGAATGTTTGTATGTTTGTTACTCTTTCACGCAAAAACTACCAGACAGATTTGGATGAAATTTGGCGCATAGATAGAGCATGTCCTGGGATATCATACAGGCTTCTTTTTATTCCGGGAAAATGTGACATCCCTCCGGAACGAGGGCAAAACCGCGGGGGATAACTCGTATTCTCTTAGATAAAGATCGATGTTTAAAAATGTTAAAAAATGTTAATCATATTGGATGTATCAGTGTATTTTTTAATGCTCAATACCAACACTGGTTAGTGTTTCATCATTTACAATGACAACAGGATCCGTATTGAAAGGTCATCTATCAAATAATTATTTAATGAAATTCCAATCCTAGGTCTCAGTTCAGAGGGCATACTTTTCAATACAGACACGACATATCCTACGTGTTAACAGTTTAACCTATACTCTAATAGATTTTTGTATGAAATCTTACATCACTCTTTTCTAGCTAAAACTCGTTTCAGGCCGAAATCCAGGCAATCTATCATCATCTAGCGAACATATAATTAGTACTTCTCGTTTACGTCACAACTTAAACGAATTTAGATTGATAAGCTATTTGGTACCGCTTTAATTCATCTCTAGGGTCTGTCTGTGAAAATGTTGTGGAAAAATGTACTTTACTGCTTTTGAAATAAGAATCATCTATTGGTCCCATGGTTTAGTATGATGATGGAAATCAACTAAATTATAAAAGAATAAAGGCGGTTTTGCTTTAACATACATGAATGTGAAAAGGTACTACTGATATTGGACTATAAACAATTTTACTGTTTTTGAAGTCCAATTTAAAAAAATTTTTTTTTGGGTAAAAAATCGGTAATTTCCAATTGATTTTTGAGTGTAAATAGCTATATAATTACGTATTTAGAAAAAGTAATATATGTACAATAGTATATCAGTTCCATAGAACTAGTACAAAATTTAAAACCATTTACTCAGTTTACCGAGGGCACCAATGAAGGTCAAGTTTAAAATTACTGAAGCTACCACCGGTGCGGAAGGCTTCAACTGAGAAGAACCAGCAAGAATCTCAGCAAGGTCACATTTTAATTTCTTTTAATAAATTTTATCTTTTAGACTTTTTGGTTTTTTTATTATTTTAATTTTATATTAAACTTGTTACGTATGTAACTAATGTCCCGGAATATTCCTTATTAAAAATGCATGTGCTTTTTATTTTGCATCTGTTGAACTAATGTTGCTGACTGTACAAAAAAATCAATAAGTAGACTCAAATGAGTGACTATAGCTACAGAGCCCGACCTCACCCGGTCAGCTGGGGACCGGATGCGGCGGAATAATCGGTTTCCGGTCCGGTCGACCACAATAGGCTTTCTCCTTGATTCACTTTCAAAGCTCGGAAAAAGCTCGAGGGAGTTGGAATAAAACATTTCACCCGTCTGCGGCTAAATGACTATTGCTTTTTATGTTTTCAGTTTTATTTTCTCCATTCATTTCTGAGCTATATCTATCACCCGACTCCAATGACTAGCAGCGTCCCGCTGTTTCACCCGTAATAGTTCACCCGGTAGACCCCGTTCCCGTGAGAATAGGGGGATAAGCGGATCTATGTTACTCGGGAAAGATGTAGGTTGCTCTCTAATGGTGAACAAGTTTAACAAACGAACAAACAAAAAATCTAATCTTTTCTCTTCCTAATATTAGTTTACACAGATACGTCATCCAGCAACATCACGGGTCTCAAAAACAGCGTAAATACGATAGCTTATACAAGCGGAGAAAGGGAAAGGAACTAAATAATAATAAATCTTTATTTCTAAAAACAATCACAAAAGGGTGCAGAAATGTAATGCTATGTAAGTTGTTAATAAGATTAAAATAAACATACTGCAGTTGCGACTACTCTCATTACTAGGCAAAAATAGCCTGTATTAATGAAGAGCAAGCCCATGCCTCTAGAATAAATTGAACATATATATAACATTATATTAATATGTGACGTATTTGTGTAATATAAATGCCACCTTACGGTTTACTGTTGCTGGAGAGAGTTAGATATACATCGTTTGCTACATCAAGCTTGAATACTGCGCCGTACCTGCCGTGGCGACAGTGGTTGATGGCCAACTAAATGTAATAAGGTCAATTACCATAATTTTATGTTGCCATTTCTAAGTGTGGATATCGCATCTATAGTTTATATATCATTGCCCGAGGATGGCGAAAGTAACTAAAGAGTATAACATTAACCACTTGAAACTTACACCTTGCACTGAGTAGTCAACAACAGCATGACGTCAGACAGTTTAGTGATTCGAGTACATGAAGTGAGTTTGTATTCAAATAGGCCTTTACATGCACTTATGAATAGAGACTCTAATACTGGTTCGGAAGGTTGTTTTTTACTAAGAAGGAGCCGGCAATAAACTCAGTAATAACTATTTTTAAAATTGAATTTAGATTTATTACACAACATATATTTAGTCTCACTGACAATACCTGTGAATAATTTAAAAGAAAAATATATTTTGCGTAGCTGTCCCCCGGGGTGTTGCTCCCGTTTCCGAGGGATATAACATTTTCCCGGCACAAAAAGTATTCCAGGGTATTTTCTAATATATGTCATGCTTCATCCAAATCCGTTTTGTAGTATTTGCGTGAAAGAGTAACAAACATACATACAAACAAACTTTCGCATTTATAATATTAATAATTGGATTTTCAGTTTGGGTCTCAACACCAAATTATATCAGTTATTTCAAAATAATACAATTTTTGATTAATTTTAAAAACAAAAAATCGTATGTAAATAATGTTCTAAGATTCAAATATTTACCCTCTGTCTCAAACCAAGTCCAAGACATAATAAGATTTTAGTCAGTCTACAACAAACAAAGCATTGTCAACGAAATAATGTAAAAATTATACAAAGTGGTGAAATTATACAAACGTCAACGTCAAATTTATAACCACAGATAACGCTTTGTTATTCCCTGAGGTGAAAAGTAAAATACAGTAAAAAACTAAGTATTTCCCGCGCGGTTAGGATTCCGTAGCATATTTTGTGAAAACTTCTTTAAATAAATTATTACTATTATTATTTACTATCGTTACTTCGTTACTACTATTTGAAACTCGTAGAATCTAAAGAGCCACACTAAAAGAGACAAACAGAATAAGATAACTAGCACTGATAATGCCTGTAGAATCCTTTTATTTTATTTTCTTTTTATGTATTTTTATTATAATTGAGGTACTGAACAATCGACGTAATATAAAAAAAGTATGTAATTAGCCACTGTTTACATCCAATAAATATATTATAATTAAAGTATTATTTCATAAATATCACCATCATTAGTATAGTAAGAATATAAATAATAAAAATAATAAATTAATATCTGTGAAATATAAAACTAAATTGTGGAAGACAAAACAAAGAATGGGAAGATGTAAACAGTTAAAAGCAGACGAACTGAGAAGAGATATACATATAAAGAAAATCTAAGGTTACAAAATAAAAAAAATAAAAAAAAAAATAATAAATAATAAATAATAAAAATAATAAATTAATATCTGTGAAATATAAAACTAAATTGTGGAAGACAAAACAAAAAATGGGAAGATGTAAACAGTTAAAAGCAGACGAACTGAGAAGAGATATACTTATAAAGAAAATCTCAGGTTACAAAATAAAAAAAAACAATTCTAGCGTATTCTGCTTCGCAAGCACACGTTCTTTTGTTGGCGAAGTTTATGAATTAATAAATTACCTTCTTGTCACATCCGCCATATTGGATTTAGAATGACGTCAGTTAGCTTTAATGCGATTAACTTATAGGTCATTAAAAATAGTTCAATTGAATATTTGTGTCTGAACTAAGGCTATATTTGAAAAGGTTAATTTAGTATTTCCAATTTAGCTGGTTCAAATAATTATTAAATAATAATAGAAAATCTTTATTTCTCAGTGTTTTAGAGTCAGACTATTCATAAGTGCTTGTGAATGCTTGGTCTATTTAAATAAAAATATTTTCATTTCATTGCACCACAAACCTTAATACATCTAATAATATTTTTAATTAAGAAATATTAGGGGAATATTAGGGTCAGCTGAGAAGAACAGGCAAGAAGTCCTATCATAATTTAAAATTTGGTATACTAACTATAAACATTAAAAACCAAAATTAGCAAGAAAGATAAAAAATTAAAAATCATTATTATTAACAAACACAGAGGCTCTTCATTTACGGAACCCTAAAGTCCCCCGAGGGACCAAAGGGAAAGTAACAATAGCATCCGCAAATTACACAGTTTATGCAAACTTCTGAAGTTTGTTCCGACCGGACGTCCGGATGATACGACAATGGTTTCGAGCTACTTTGTTGGGACTTCTAAATAAGTCTTTGTAGATGTGACGTAGGTAAGTATTTCTATACTTTTATTCTTTGTATTATATGAGTAAAGTAATGCTTTTGATCAAAGTAAGAATAAATAAAATAATTAGAGCTCTTTTTTTTTTTTTTTTTTTTATGCCACTTGGGCCGACAAACAAGCAGACGGTCCACCTGATGGTAAGTGGTCACCGCCGCCTATGAACATTTGCAACACTAGGAGCATGGCCAATGCGTTGTCGACCCTGAGACGTGAAGTTGTTAAGTCTCATGTGCCTGTAATTTCACCGGCCCCCTTACCTTTCTAACCGAAACACAGTAATACATAAATACTAAATACTCTACTAATACTCTTAGTGCAGAGTTCGTCCGGGGAAGTACTACCACCTTACCCATTACTCCGCCGTGAAGCAGTAGTGCACTTGTATTACTGTGTTACGGTTAGAAAGGTAAGGGGGCCGGTGAAATTACAAGCACATGAGACTTAACAACTTCACGTCTCAGGGACGACAACGCATTGACGATGCCCCTGATGCTGCAAATGTCCAAAGGCGGTGACCACTTACCATCAGATGGACCGTCAGTTTGTTTGCCGGTCCACGTGGTATAAAAAAAAACAATTTTAACCAAGAAAATTCTTAGCGGGAAGATGGGTTGTTCTTGTGCGTTGACAGTTCACCACTAGTGCGGTGGATAACCGGTAGGGATGCGACACATAATCGACTTATTAACAAATCGATTAATACTAGGATTATGAACTACTGGCTACCGTATTGCGGTTTCACCCGCGTTCCTACCCTATATTTGTAGGTATATTATATAGGTACCCTATTTTAGTTCTAGATAAAGTAGTTTTCAAAACAATAAAGGAATTGCAAAGTTAAAAAGCAAATTTCAATTATTTT
Organism: Habrosyne pyritoides; assembly: GCA_907165245.1. Classification (NCBI taxonomy): domain Eukaryota; kingdom Metazoa; phylum Arthropoda; class Insecta; order Lepidoptera; family Drepanidae; genus Habrosyne; species Habrosyne pyritoides. The sequence continues at coordinate 1,058,356 of OU015595.1, forward strand.
AGTAAACTAATAATTATAATTACTAACTCGCACTTCCCCGCGTTCCCGAGGGATTATACATTTTCCAGAGATAAAAAGCCTATATGTTATTCCTGGACATGCTCTATCTATGCCATGTTTTACACAAATGCGTTTGGTAGTTTTTGATTGTATCAAAGATCCATATGTACTTATGTAGATCCATTTTAACAAACTTTTGCATTTATAATATAGGTTGGTTGGGCAAGTTACAGAGCTCAAGTTTATAAGTTTGAAGGTCAAGGGCATCTCTGAAACTACTCAACCGAATTCAAAAGTTCTTTCACTGATGGAAAGCTACAGTATTCCCGAGTGAGATAGCTAAGACTAATGTTATAACACCAGGATATATTAGATCGATGTGGGGCGATGGTTGTATCACTACATAGTATAAAACAAAGTCGCTTTCTCTGTCCCTATATCCCTATGTATGCTTAAATTTTTAAAACTACGCAACGGATTTTGATGTGGTTTTTTTAATAGATAGAGTGATTGAAGAGGAAGGTTTTTATGTATAATACATCTGACATCCCGTTCCTGAGGGATATTATATTTTCCCGGGATAAGAAGTACATCCTGCATGTTATTCCAGGATATGCTCTATCTATGTGCCAAGTTTCATCCATTTCCGCTTACTAGTTTTTGCGTGAAAGAGTAACAAACATACTTACATACAAATCTTTCCTCTTTATAATATTAGTATAGATATAGATAAATATCCTGGGACATTATTTAAAAATGATCATCTGGTCCCAAACTAAGTAGAGCTTGTACTATGGAAACCAGATAACTAATATTTTACATACACTACGTTTTTTAATCTAAATGCATCCAATAGATATTTGCAACCAAACACAGAACAAACCGACATTTTCATGAACACAAAAGTTTGTCCTGGGTGGGAATCGAACCCACGACCTACGGCGTGGCAGTCACTAACCACCAAGCCTAATGGCCCGTCAATATAATCATGACATTGCACGGTTGTATATCAAATGTATTATTTTATCTACATATTGATTAAATAGTTTCTACGTAACCATTTGAATATCCTTGGTTATCATTGATTTTCATACTAAAATAAAGTAGTACAATAATTTTATAGTTCTTTAGTATTATACGGTGACTGAATTACATTTAGTTATTTTTAACGGGTCAGTTGGCTAGGTGGTTCAAAAATTCATAATTCAAAACCATTTATTCAGTTTAGGCCCTCGGAAGGCACTTATGAAGGTCAAATTTAAAGTTACTGGAGGTATTAGAGACCAGCGCGGTCTTGTGTTCGATTCTCAACCAGAACTAACATTTGTGTTATCCCTGACATCTCTATCTTTCATATACATGTTGAGAAAAATCATAGACTGTTTCCTTTTTTTTTTGTGAGAGGTTTATATAATTTGCCGTGGAACATTTATAAGACCTTTTATTTTATTTTTTTCGGTTTTGTTTTATTACTGTAATATAGTAACTAATTTAATTTTAAGTGCTTTGTATTTTTCATTGTATATATTGAAATAGGCTGATAATTTAAGTACTTGTACATAAATCTTGAATAATTTGTTTTGAATAGTAGGTGATATTTTAAATAGTCCTTGTATATATTAGCTATAAATACATTTATTTTCTTTCTTTCAAGGCACTTGAAAGGTTACCATCACGTTCGGTTAGTACTCGTATGTGCACGAAAATTATCAGGGATTTTAATAAATCTAGTGAATTTGATAGCCCTATTCTTAAGGAAGGTTATAGACTATTTAACATCATGATACGACTTTTAGGAGCCGAGCCAAAAGAAAAAAGGCAAAAAAGAACGCTAAGCGAAAACGAAGTAAAAGCGCGGGCGAACGCGATTTTTTGCTGTAATATTTTATAGGCCGAAGAATAAATAGACTACTTTTTACTCCTAACGGGAACTTGTTTATACAATAAATGCAAGTTAATTGTCTATGTAATGGAATAATATAATACATCAGAGATAATCACTTTTAATTTCATAAAAACTTGTAGTATACAATTACCTTAAAGGTCGTAAATATAATAAGTTTCTATGTATTTTAAAAAGAAGTTCCAGTAGCATATCAGTGGTTTCCATAGTACAAGCTCTGCTGTGTTTGGGATCAGATGGCCGTGTGTAAAGAATGTCCCAGGATATTTATTTATTATTGTCTATATTTTAATAAAAGTTATACGGAAGCGATTTCTGCCAAAATTATTATTTGATCCCGAAATAAAATTTTTGGATGTTTGGCTTAATTTGGAAGCGAACCCACGACCTGCGGCATGAGCACCACACACACTGGTCTGACAATACATGTAATGGTGAAATTCTACATTAATCTACAGATTTTTGTATTTTAATTTTAATCGAAATTAAACACCAATCTAAAATCATACCGTACGTTAAATTATATTCAGTTAAAAACTGTTATTTAACAAACAAATAAAATTGCTGTTTAATAAACCCTTTCATTAGATACCCATGCCATGGAGGTAGTTTATGAATTAATATGATCAACTTATCACGTTCGCCATATTGGATTAAGAATGACGTTATATAGCTAAACGAGAAATGTACACAAAAAAATCAAAATAAGCAAATGAGCAATGCGAAATTTCAACTCGATTGGATGAACCTGGTCTGACATTCAGTTGAAAGATTAGTCCCAAACATACGAACAAGTAAAGTAAAACAAAAGCTTATAAAATGGTAATTTACCCGTCACCCACACAACGCCCTAAAAACGAAACGACTCCGAAATTAAAAAATACCTGATTAAGATATCTTCATCAACTCTCAGCGGTTATTATAGAGTTTGAAAAAAAACACATCAAAGGTAACTTGGAATGGAGGATTTAATATCTGGCCTTTTGATCGTTGAGGGCGGGGGCAGAATATTAATGACAACGACAGACAAAACCGCTACGCAGAGATGGCCTCGCTATTATGTCCAGCCCACACGAGCCAATAACTGTTCGCCAAGTGTAAGTATTTAAAAGGTTGACCTGCTATAGTTTCATCAATAAAGTAACCTTTTGACATTTAAGAATGTTATGGAAATATGAACCTTTGTGCTTTACGATAAGGTACATTTACAATTAATCCTTTGGATTAATTTATGATTCTTATTTCAAAAGTTATAAAGTAAATTTCTCTATGGCATCTTTAACGTTAAAAGGAATTTCTTATTGGACAGACCATAGTAAGTAATCTTGCCACTGAAGTTTAATCCAGGTCCCCCATCCGATTGAGCTGAATTTTGCGCAAACATTTGATTTTGGTGACTGTAGGATTAGCTAAGTGACGTCATTGTAAATCCAATATGGCGGACGTGGCAAGATGGTTATTAAATGACACTTAAAAACTTCACATTTTAGTGTCGACAGTAAATTGGCAATACTCCTGGACTAATGAAGTGAAATATATAGAAGTCAAATAGATCGGATGGTTGCTTTTACTAAAAAGAGACGACAATAAACTCCGCAATAACACTTTTCATCAGTTTCACTTTTTGACAGGCCAGTTGGTTTGGTGGTTAGCGACTCTGACTGCCAAGGCGAAGGTCGTAGGTTCGATACCCACCTAGGACAAACATTCGTGTGCATGGACAAGTCTGTTCTGTGTCTGGGTGTAAATATCTATATAAGTATATATTAAGAAAAAAAAATGTATATATTGTATATCAGTTATCTGGTTGCCATAGTACAAGCTCTACTTAGTTTGGGATCAGATAGCCGTGTGTAAAAAAATGTCTCGGGATATTTAATATTCAATTTTTAATCTAATCATTTATGTTGTAAAACCTGTGTCTTAAATTGCCAACAGTTTATCATCAGGCAGACCCTCTGCCTGTTTTGCCAGCCTTCTTTTCCAACCGGTCTGAGTCTTTATTAGGCTTAGACGTAAATAAAAATGTTTGACCGAGAGTCGAATGTGTTTTATTTCTCGACGAACGCTCCTTTCATTTCGTAGGACTTTCCCATCGTGGTCGACCTTTGTTTTCCTGTTCCCAAGTCTCGTACGTTGGATTGGAATTAATTAATTTATTGCAAAAAAGGTTCTTGAAATATCTTGTGAAAGTTCAGTGTTTTATTAAGATTAATAGAGAATTGGTTTTAATCAGACTTTTGTAAAGTAAAAGCTATTTCATTTTTTTTAATATTATAGGTACTATCTCTTCGAATAAGTCCAATATCAATGAACGAATGAAAATATTTGTTAATCAAATAGGCCTTTACAAGTACTTATGAATAGTCAGACTCTAATACCGGTTCCGAAGGTTGTTTTTTACTGAGAAGAGCCGGCAAGAAACCCAGCAAATACTCTTTTTAAAAACGAACAATTTAATTACAATAATAATTATATTATATTACTAGCTGTCCCCCGCGGTTTTACCCGCGTGCCCGTGGGATGTAAAAACCTTCCTCTTCAATCACTCTATCTATTAAAAAAACCGCATCAAAATCCGTTACGTAGTTTTAAAGATTTAAGCATACATAGGGATATAGGGACAGAGAAAACGACTTCGTTTTATACTATGTAGTGATATGTATATTAAATTTATATTATATTTTCAGTTTATACAAAGATACTCTATAAAGAGACCACATAAGGTATATTTTCATTCAGCTACTGTTTCGTGGTTTCTTCCGGGTTCCTGAGGGATCTAATGTATCCCAGAATTATAATATAGCATATGTTATTTGGGAATAATGTAGCCTTCTATCAGCTAAATATTTTCATTAATTTGATAAGTAATTTCAGGGACTACTGGAGAATACTGACAAATGTAGGTAATTTTTGTCAGTAACCTTAAATATTTCTTCTAATCTTTAGATTCTGGCAACTTAGAAGATGGTACCAGGTGTTTTAATTTTAATCAACAAAACATATTTAAATCAGTTGCAATGGTTTCAGAACAAAGTTCTTAGTTCCTACTTAAAACAGTAATATTAAACTTTGGATTTATATCACACCGTAATCATTTTGGAAAATTACAAAACCATTTTAGGTAGTATGGACATTTGCAATGCGTAGTCGACTTTGTAGATGGGAACTGACTTCACATTGGTGGATGCTTGGTGAGGGGTACTCAATATGATACGTAGCCAACCAAGCGGGTACTACAAGGTACCCTACTACTGAGCAATTGATTTGTTTATGCTACATATACCGACAAACTAGCAGACGGTCCATCTGATGGTAAGTGGTCACCCCTCGGGGCATCGTCAATGAATTATCGACTCTGAGACGTGAAGTTTTTAAAACTCATGTGCCTGTAATTTCTTCCCATTGTTTCTTTATGATCTTTTACTTCACGGAAAGCTCAAACATATTTTAGAACTAACTCAAAGACCTTCGCCACAAAGTACATTATTACACAATTTATTTAAAAAAAACATAGCATTTTAATAGTGTTGTACAACATAATTTTACTTACGACTCTCGCAATACAGACTTTAAGCTGTTTGAATAAGATTAATTTTACAATACCATGAAACTCGGCACAAACGGCAGTGTGGAGAATTGGATTTATTAGGCAATAAAGCAGAACGGGACGACGCGACATCTCTGCAATATGCTCGCATGCATCCATTTTAAATTGCCAGGTTAATTGGTTGCTCTTGTATGAAATGTTTCTCATTTTTGCAGTAGATTTATGCGATGTCACCGAAAACATATTATGTAAATATTTAAGCCAAGCCTTGCGAAGTTTTAATGTAGTAAGATTTTTAGGTGGAAGTTTTAAAATGAGAAATAATATAATTTATGTTTTTACAGGCCAGTAGGTTTGGTGGTTAGCGACTCTGACTGCCAAGCTGAAGGTCGCGGGTTCGATTCCCACCCAGGACAAACATTTGTGTGCATGAACATGTCTGTTTGTTATGTCTCTGGGTGTAAATATCTTCTTTTTTTACACCACTTGTGCCTACAATCAAGAACACGGCGCACCTGATGATAAGTGGTCAACTCGAGCATCGCCAATGCGTTGTCGACCTAGAGACGTGAAGTTGTTAAGTCTCATGTGCCTGTTTTTTCACCGGCTCCTTTACCTTTCTGACCGAAACACAGTGATACAATTGCACTACTGCTTCACAGCGGTAATGTATGAGGTGGTAGTACTTCCCCGGACGAACTCTGCACAAAGAGCTCTACTACTAAAAATCTATATAACTATGTATTTAAAATGTAGTATTTTGTAGTATATCGGTTACCTAGTAGCCAATGTACAGGCTGCTAAATTTGGGATCAGGAAGCCATGTGTGAACCTAGGATTTTTATTTAATTGTTCTGGTTTAGTCCTTTCAAAATCGTTTGTCAAGGTGGGAATTAAAACGCGTGAAATTATAAAAGTCAGTTAATTTATCCATATGAAGGAACCGTGCAAGTCAATAAAAAAACTGACTAACTACAAATATCCTCACACTTCAACTTAAGGAAAATAAAAAGATATTCAGTAAAAAATCTGTTTAATTTCACAACACAAAACAACATAATTGGTAACCGTGTCTATTTGCTCGCAAACTAGAACCGAACGCGCTTTAAATTAGCCAAGCATTTAACAGGTAAACTATGTCCTAAATAATCTGTTGAAGTTGGTCCGGACGGGTGGGTTTCACCCGGTCCCCCCAACACCCGGGTCACCCCACCCCTCTACCCTTTAGTAATATTCAAAACTATCCAGCCACGAAATAACACTGTTATTACTCAGTTTTCCGACGATTTATCGATTGATAAATAAAATATTACGATCATTTATATTATTTGCTCATATGAAGAAAGTTTTATTTGTACACTAGCTGTTCCTCGTGGCTTCATCCGCGTTTTCGAGAGATGTTCCATATCCCGGGATAAAATATATTCTATTTGTTAATCCAGGTTCTAAACTGTCTATGTGCCAAGTTTCACCCATATCCATTAACGGCGAAAATTAATATGCAATCCCGATCGAAAATCCATGGATTGATGAACCTTTTGACAGTAATTTTAATACACGTAATGTCAAAATTCTACTTCAATCTTGCGATTTTAGTTCGGGAACGTATATTAACTTTGTCCGTATGTGGTTTATGCGTGAAAGAGTAACAACATCCATGTGAAATTCCGCATTTATAATTTTAGTAGAATAGCTGTTCTCCGCGGCTTTATCCGCGTTTCTTAGGCGTGTTCCACTTACTCGGGATAAAAAGTATTCTATGTGTCAATGTTGGTTATAAATTATATGCCAAATTTCATACATATTCCTTTAGTAGTGTTTGCGTGAAAGAGACTCAAATATCCATACATCCACCAATACAAACTTTCGCATTTATAATATACTAGCGACCCGCCCCGGCTTCGGTCAGGTGCAATGTACATACGAATACATATAAACCTTCCTCTTCAATCACTCTATCTATTAAAAAAACCGCATCAAAATCCGTTGCGTAGTTTTAATGATTTAAGCGTACATAGGGATATAGGGACAGAGAAAGCGACTTTGTTTTATACTATGTAGTGAAAAAAGTGTAGTATTAAAATTATATTTGACGAGTGTTCGGTTACGACTAACTCAAATTAACGAACTCTCATCACTTATGGAGGATGAGTTTCAATATTAGTTACAAAATGAGAAAATTACGCAATCCTATTTTTGATATTAGCAAAATCAAACCTCGATTATTATCATCCTACTTATTTAATATGTCAGTGAGCGGATTCGAAATCAAAGTAAAAACACACTAATTCAACAGTTTTATTATCCCTACTAATATTATAAATGTGAATGTAAGTTTGTTTGTTACACTTACACGAGAAACCTACTTAACCAATCATCGTGAAACTTTGTACACATATTCTTGGAGGTATTAGAAGTAACATAGGATACTTTTTGTGCTGGAAAAATGTTAACCCTCGGGAACGCGGGTGTAACTGCGGGGGACCGCTAGTTATAATAATAATAAAATAAATATCCTGGGACATTCTTTACACACGGTCATCTGATCCCAAACTAAGCAGAGCTTGTACTATGGAAACCAGATAACTGATATACTACATATAATCCTTTTTTTTTTTCTAAATACATACTTATATAGATATTTACACCCAGACACAGAACAAACAGACATGTTCATGCACACAAATGTTTGTCCTGGGTGGGAATCGAACCCGCGACCTTCGGTTTGGCAGTCAGAGCGCTAACCACCAAGCCAACTGGCCTGTCTAAAGTTATGTTTATAAAAGATGTCCCCCGCGGTTTTACCCGCGTTCCCGAGGGATATAACATTTTCCCGGGATGAAAAGTAGCCTATATGCTCTATCTATGTGCCTAGTTTCATCCATATCCGCAGTTTAGTAGTTTTTGCGTGAAATAGTAACAAACATATTCCATACAAAATTTTCCTCTTTATAATATTACTATTACAAGAGCTCATTAAGGTTGATAATCATTTGGCAATCTCCATAAACCATCAGGCAGACCATATAACATTTCAAATAGCTGCCCCCGCGGTTTCACCCGCATTTAACGATGTCTATAGCCTATAACCATCTAGGAAAAAATCCGCGTCGAACGTAGAAGTCAATCCCGATATATTCAGTAGTTTATTCAGTATATGAAAGTGTATTGTCTGGTAAATATGGTATATATACATATTACATATATATCTATATATATGTTAATGTGTATAGTATTACACAGGCTCGACACGCACTTTCTTTATCACGTCCACTCTCGCCAACGGCTTTCGTGTAATGACGCGGTGCGTTCGAGACAGTGACAGCCGGTACCTACGTACCCACTGTGTTCGTATGTATATGTATAATGTAATAAGAGTATCGTTATAACAAGTAGTCTATAATATTATGTAGGTATGTGTGTATAATATGCAAGTAACAAACACTACAGAAGGAACCCTATCTTGTAATACATATATATAGGTACCTACATGAATTTTGTTCGCAGAGGCAAAATACCAATTCACAGTATCGCTTTGATTAACCGTATCTAATTTGAATGTTAATTAATCTTCTGTCTGATTGAACCACTGCTATGATTAATAGCGTATTGAAATGTTAAATACATAGTTAGGTGAAATGAGGGATCATACGCAGCAAATCATAGAAATCAGCCCAATACTATATATATATACTTTACAAAACCTTTTAATAATATAAATGCTTGTGAGGATCCAGTATCCATGAATGTTTATTATTCTCTCACCCAAAAACTACCCAACGGAATTGAATATTTCTTGTTGTCTTGTTATTTCTTTTTTTCGTTTTTTTTGTTTTTTTTGTTTTTGAATGTTACCTTTATTAAGTATTTTGTAATTGTTAAATATAAAAATATGTAAAATTGATATTATAAAATAGCCAAAAACTCAGCATAGATAAAAAATAATTTAATAAAATAAAAAAGAATGTAACCTTGCTGAGTTTCTTGCCGGTTCTTCTCAGTTGAAGGCTGACTTCCGAACCGGTAGTAGCTTCAGTAACTTTAAATTTGAATTTTGAATAGAACTTGGCACATAGGTCGTTTATAACCAGGATTATTAAATAGGATACGTTTTGTCTTTTTTTTTTCTACGGACTCTTAGTCCGTACTCTTTGAAGATTCTACGATAAATTATTTTTAGATTAATTGTATTGTGTTTTTAAAAATGAACATTTTTCCGCGCTTGCTCAGCTCGTTGTTTTGAACTGAGGCTTGTGATTCCTTAATATATAGTGTTACATTGAATTTTTCTATTGCTAAATACATGGATTATAAATAAATGACTTAAGATTTACTTACTTTTATGTTTGATGTTACATCCCTCGAGAACGTGGGTAAAACCGCAAGGCGCTATGTCATTATAAATGTGATGTTTGTTACTCTTTCACGAAAAAACAACTAAACTGATTTACATGAATCTTGGCACATAGATAGCTTATATCTTATATTAATACATAGGATTCGTTTTGTCTCGGGAAAACATAACTGATCTGTTTGCGGACGGATGGCAGACGATAATTGTGGAATGCTTGAGGTATTGTGACGCTAGAGTGACAGGTTTAGTTTTTGTAAATTTATTGATCTCATTTATTGTTATTGGTGAAAACCGTTCTAATTGTTAAAATAAATAAAACAACATCCATGGGCACGCGGGTGAAGCCGGTGAATGGTAGTTGTATCTCATAATCTATAAATTCATGGAGCATCATCAAAGAACACTGTTCCGGGCAAAGTTTGGTATAAAACTGAATTAATTAAGTTTGGAACGTAAGCCGTGTTTGGCAAAGGGTATTAAATTATACAGTCTTCCGATCTAACGAGGAACTTGTATCGATACCTGTTGAGTTGATCCTTCTCTCTTGTTATAATAACGGTGCCGTTAATAGGTTTTACTGAACTTAAACAAGCTTGCATATCATCCTGTTCTTGCCGTAATAGGAAGCTTTTATAATACTGGGAACGCCCGAGACTTCGTCTTCTTCTCCTATTTTAGAATCAAAATTGTCAAATGAAAAGATGATTTTTAAATGATGATATGTGGAAGAAACCAGGGAAGGCCTACGTCGAAAGACAACCTGACCAAAGAAGTTGAATTTGATTTAGATTGAAATTGTTTTTTTAAGTACTATATAAGTTAAAACCGTAGCACGCATAGTTAATAAAGGCTTTTATTATTATGATAACAGTAATTCGAGCAAGTCGAATCTTTTAATTTTATACCTACATCCATTCTGTTAAAAACTATTGGAAGCTAATAGTCTTACAGTGTCTCCGCATTACAAAGAGATTTCATATTTAGTATTATAATATAGCCTATGTCCTTATAGAATAATATACCTTTAAAGTGAAAGTTTTCTACTTAGAAAAGTGGTTGCAGAGATTACTCACTTATAAAATCCGCTCGCTACATTAAACGTCTTTTAAAACTCAAATTCAAAACACAAATCCGATATGAACCCCATAGAACTATATAGTTCTCGAATACGTACAAAGAGCTTGTCAGTCTAATCTACAAAAGCTATCAGGGACCTAGTATGGAATCGCCGTCAGGTTGGATATCCAAAGAATAGGAATTACGAATGGCCGGCTCGATGCGACACGGAATATGGATTTCCTTTATAAAGGCCTATTCAGATTGAAGGGATATTCACTGCAGCTGTGGGTATCTTGTAATCCTGCTGTTCAACCTAAACGTATTTTGACAGGCCAGTTGGCTTGGTAGTTAGCGACTCTGACTGCCAAGCCAAAGGTCGCGGGTTCGATTCCCACCCAGGACAAACATTTTTGTGGATGAACATGTCTGTTTGTTCTGTGTCTGGGTGTCAATATCTATATAAGTATGTATTTAGAAAAAAAAAGTAGTATATCAGTTATCTGTTTTGCGTAGTACAAGCTCAGTTTAGTTTGGGCTCAGATGGCCGTGTGTAAAAGAATGTCCCGGTGATATTTATTATTATTATTTGATACCGATATGCGTTTTTGTTAAGCAAGGGAAGCGAAAAAATGATTTTAGCCTGCTGTTGCATTCAAAACCATTTATTCACTTTAGGCCCGCGGTGGGCACTTATGAAGGTAAAATTTAAAGTTACATTCTCTAATATCAACTCCGTCGGCGAGCCAAAATAAGACATCTGAGAGCGGATCTCTCACATGTTTCCTTAGTTAACGATAGAGACAGAGTATAGAGGCCCCACCGAAACATTATCGAGCTTGTGTCATCTACCTAGAATACTCACACTGCTGGACGGCTTAGCATGGTATTCTGCAGGGCAATCGGAATCATCGTGCAGTGTTACACAATTCGGGGGCTGGTATCGTTCTACTTTCACAATTTAATACAGATACCAGTAAGCTCGCTGCCCACAACGGTATATCGCTTATGTGTGAACAGGTCTTTATTGTGACCCAATGGATCGGGTCAGGACGTTTACGTAATTTCATGGAAAAAAGTAATGCTAGTGCCGCATGTTGTGCATTTCCAACTATAATAACAGCTATTTTTAATTGTCTCATAATTGGTTATTCGGAACTTGGGTTCAAAGCTTCGAGTGAAAGACCTAGTAAGTTCTTTTACGGAATCGAATGGCTTATATTATGGATTTTGAAAATATAAAGAAAAAATTATGAGTACTTCCTATAATGGCAGATTTTGGAGCGGTAAAACCTCAAAACCAAACGTATAAATGGCAACTAATGTTGTAGAAAACAAACAAGCCGGGTTTCACAACAAAGAATTTTATAGAAAAATCATTTTAATATGTCTAATCTAAAACATCACCACATGACACCAAAAACATCACGTGATTAATGGACGACCCATAATGAGAGGAAGGTAAAGTTCGCAAAATAATATTTAGTCAACAAAAATCTACAATGCGAGCGTAGCGTGACCAAAATACGTTCTTTTGAACATGTGACGACATCTTGTCACGAGAGCCTTTTCGCGAGGGAATAACACCCTTTGTCGAGCCCAAATTATGAATATGTATGAAAATATACATCTACATCTTGATTTACTTGTACCATTATTTCAAAGGCTTTTTGTACAAAGTGCGAGATCGATTTACTCGAAGTATGTTTGTGAACGTGCAAAATTTAAGTCGACTTTCTGGGAATTCAAAATCACGTGTCGAGAAGTCTTTTTAATACGCGTTTAATAGCTTCACTTGTAACAACGTGATAAAATCTTGGAGGTCTTTTTAACCTTCTTCTAATCATTCTATCAATTTGAAACTTTGCCAGCTGCTAGATCGTGCTGATATAATGATGCCAGGAGGTGGCACTTTAGAATATTTGAAGAGGAACTCGCTTGTCTCTGGTCGTTTGTATTTTGACGGGCAGATTGGTCCAGTTTGAGTCCAATCCAAGAGTAATATTTATTGCTGTGTGTTTTGGGTTTAGATGTATATAATTTAAAAGAAGTAGATAGTGAAACTCCAGAAAATGCCTTGTTTTGTTTGGGTTCATTTTTTTTGTGTAGTATCGAGGGTCTATAGATTTTTGCTTGAAGGAACTACAGACGAGATGAAAAATTGCATGCAAGGGTAAGAGTCATCCTTTTTAAAACCAAATAATAAACGGAATAATTTTGATTAATTCCTCTTAATAATTGTTGTGCCAAGTCTGTTCTGCATCATAATAATACCTATGAAAATGCTAATAAAACGGTGCGTGTGTTTCTATTCCACGTGTTAAAAAGATAAAAAAGTAACTTCTCATAAGGTGACACATGTTTTTAAATGCATAAAATATGTATTAGCCCAATTAACAGACCTAAAAATGAAATTAAACAAATCTCCTTACTCATTCCAACTTTAGAATAAGCAAGAGAAGAACGGGATCATTATCTCAAATAATTCGTTGCCCTCACATCTAAAAACAGATCGAGTCAACAAAAGCCGTAACAAAATGGGGTAACCTCGCTCGGTTACACAAAAAATGGAGTTTACAAATCCGTAACACTTTTTCGATATAGCGGAGGATTACCCCGGTCCGGAAGACACTCAAGCCCCACAAATCCTTCCTCCTGAACAGAAGGCTCTTATAGCAATCTCACAGATTTGTATTTATTATAGACCTATCGCTTAGCAAGCGGGTTCTTATGTTCTTCGGATGTATTATATTTTACCTTTACGACCAATTCGATCCATCAGTGTTATTGTCGCTCCATATCGTTCAAAGTTTCTTAGACAGTTCGGAAACAATACCTAACACTCTTCATATAATTCAACAGCACTGCTATTCAGTACCGGATTAAGCAATCGCGGGGCCCGTAGCAAATTCTGTCGGAGGGCCTTTGGTCTGCTATGGGTTCTTAAGTAAGGCACTAAAAAAACAATCGTTGGTGGGCGGTCTTAACCACGCGGGGCCCCCTATTACTCCTGCTTTGTGGTTAATCCGGCACTGCTGCTATTACTTATAGCGACAGAGTTGTTGTAATAATGTTTGACAGGCCAGTTGGTTTGGTGGTTAGCGACCTTGTCTGTCAATCCGAAAGCCACGGGTTCGACTCCCACCCAGGGTGTCTGGATGTAAGTAGCTATATAAGTATGTATTTAGAAAAAAAAATTATATGTTATCAGTTATCTGGTTTCCTTAGTATAAGCTCTGCTTAGTTTGGGATCTGGCCGTGTGTTAAGAATATCCCAGGATATTTATTATTATATATTTTGAGCTATCTACAAATGAATTATTATTGTATTATCATAATCTGCCTGCCCTGTAACCAAAAATTTGCGCTCAGCGTTAAGTATGCGGTAAGTTTTCTGTCCATTTAATGCATTACGTATACATTTCTGACAGGATTGCGATTGACCTCAATCTCACCTGATGGTAAGTGAAGGTGAGGCCGGGAATAGAGTTCGCTTTCCCGTTAGTAGCGAGTACGTATTATGTATCTTGAAATTATATATTATTATATATCAGAATTGTCCGTGATTGCATATTTATGATCATTACCTACTGCACAGTCTATTTCAAAATACTTTTTGGTTAATTATTTTCCATTTGTGTTTGACCACAATCTCACCGTGGTAAGTGATGATGTGGTCGAAGGTGGTAAGAACACAAACCTTGGAAAGGAGGCGATCATGTGCAGCTATTGGAACACACCAATGGTTGCTTGGCAACAGATTTTTTGCCTCAGGGTGGTAGCCAGCCAGGCGGGTACTAAAAAGTACCTTACCACCATGCTATGGTTTCCTCAAGCTCATCAGCACGACACGCCATGTCCGTCACGGCATTCAAGGTCACTACCAACTGAGCTATATATTGATAAGGAAAATGGGGTTTCTTTGTCGCACCACCACCTCAAAACCACCGAACATATCGAGATGAGACTGCTACCATTCGACGCGGAATTTTTCCTAGATATAGGCTACATATGATATCAATAAACGCAGGTAAAACCGCGGGGCATAGCTAGAAATATATATAACGGTTACGTCATAATTATATTTAATTATTACTTAATCTCTCTAGGCTAATTACACAAGTCTCTTTGTGAAAATTTAATTGAGAAGTCTGTCTCTTGTAATGATACTTAAATATGCTTTTGAATTAATATTTATATCTGTTAAGTTTGTTAAATTACCATATACTGGTTTCTCAAATCTAATTAAATATCCTGGGACATTCTTTACACACGTTCATCTGATCCCAAACTAAGCAGAGCTTACACTTTGGAAACCAAATTACTGATACACTGCATATAATACTTTTTAAATAAATACTTATGTAGATATTTACATCCAGACACAGAACAAACAGACATGTTCATACACACAAATGTTTGTCCCGGGTGGGAATAGAACCCACGACCTGCGGCGTGGCAGTCAGGGTATCTGACCACTAAGCCAACTGGCCCGTCATAATTATATTGATAATGAATTTTATGATAAGAGTAATTTTTATGTTCAATTTATGCATCTATATTAATCTTCATAGCAAATTATAAAAAAAACATGACTAAATTACCGGTTAAATATATGAAATATCCAAAAAAGTCCGGTCAAATGATTCCTTACTTGGCATAGTAATCTCTTCGAAATTTCAACCCCTATCCGACCTACTTCCTACTAAAATTATTAATGCGAAGGTTTCGCAGGAAGCGCAAAAACTACAACTAATTTGTATTAAAATTGCCACACAGATATTCCATAACCTAGATTTATAAATCGGATACTTTTTATTCCGGGAACATATAACATCCCTTAACAACAACAACATATAACATAACTTGAGTGAAACCGCGATGGAGAGCTGATATATCTTCGTGATATTTATTTAAATAGATGCAGACAATAGCTCTTTCATCTCGAGAGTATTAGGTCTTTACTTATGAAATTATTATTGTTTACTACATACCTACCAATTTGTCTATATCTATACTAAAATTCGAAAAAAAGATAGATCGTTGTGGAGAATACTTGGGGAGAATACACGAAAGTCACACCAGAATACCTTCTATCTCGGAACCCTAAAAAGGATGGCCCCTTTATTGATAGGCTATCAAACATCAATTTATTTTGTCCTATTAAAAATAATACGATCCGTCTTCATATTAAAATATATTTTCATTAAAAGGGACTTGGTACTTGATACATTTCTATCTATACAAATTAAATAAAATCGAAGTATCTGTTTGTACTGTCGAAATAACATTTGTTAATGAATTTTTTTGTCTGCCCGGCTAATTTCCGAAACGGCTGGACCAATTTAGACGGGACTTTCACTGGCAGATAACTGATGTTTTAAGGAGTAATTTAAGTTAAGCTTAACTTTTTTAATGTACTTTTTATCATGGGAAAATGTAACATCCCGCGAGGGACAACTAGTCAATTATAAAATTTTCGAAAGGGAAACAGAGACAAGAAGTCTTCCACTAAGTATTTATTAACCAAACATAATAAATACTTCTTGGAAGTGATTGCCCAACGCTTTGTAATAAGTTCTATAAAGGCGTGTTCATTATGTTTAATATTATTCCACTTCTAATAAATCAGTACCCGATTTGTATAACTCCTTAGATTTTGAATCCGAGTTCATTATAAATTGATGGCTCGGCGGGCGTTCAGTGTGGGACAGCAATCGTTGCGCCGTCAATGTACAATACAATAAATTACACAATCGCTCTGCGGGTATGCGTCGCGTAGCCATACAGTTTTCGTTTATAATATCCTGTGACATTTTTCGACACACGGCCGGTGCTAAAGTGAGTAATGTCCAACTTGAATAGCCCGATAACTCATTTTCCACACTAGTTTCCGCCCGCAGTTTTCCCTGTGTCATGGAGGATCGTAACTTTTCCTGGATTCAAAATACTGTATTAATTTGAAGCATAATATTATTTTATAATTTTTTAATTATAATACATGTTGCTATGACGTGGACACTGATGGTGCGACTAGTTCACCAACTCAAAGTCGCTCAACGAGCTATGGAGAGAGCTATGCTCGGAGTCTCTCTGAAGGATCGAATTCGAAATGAAGTCATCCGTCAGAGAACCAAAGCTATCGACATAGCTCATAGGATTAGCAAGCTGAAGTGGCAGTGGGCTGGTCACATCTGCCGTAGAACCGATAACCGTTGGGGTATACGTGTTCTAGAGTGGAGACCACGGCTCGGTAAACGTAGTGTAGGGCGCCCTCCAGCTAGATGGAGCGATGATATACGCAAGCTGGCTGGCAGCAGTTGGAAACAAAGAGCTGAAGATCGAGCTCAGTGGCGTGCCATAGGTGAGGCCTATGTCCAGCAGTGGACGGAGATAGGCTGATGATGATGATGATGATGATGATGATGACATGTTGCTATTGTAAAAGTGAAAGCGAAAAATATTGTTTACGTCCTAAATTTATTTACTGTATTAGTAGTAATAAGTAGTTTATAGTTTTTTTCATTGTAGAACATGTTTGTTTGTTTGTTACTACGCTTTCACATTTATCGACTGAACCAATCTTGCTAAAATTTGCACAAACATAGCCCATGGTACAAAGAGAGACATGGTTAGCACACTCGTATCGTGCGAAGAGAGACACGAGCTTCTTATCAATTGCAACGCAAAAGAAACTGCGGGTAGATGCTAGTCTTACAATAAAAACTCTGAACTCAACGCCCCGTAAACGCCAATAAACAACCATATCAATCAGCAACAATATTATTTGTCTTCAATAAATATTTTCCCGTAACAATTCCAACAACTCCAATAAACCCGACATTTGTAATAAAATCATACAAGTCGATTGACTTTCAACTCGATAAACAATCTTTATAATATTTTATAGCTCCACTGTGAACAACCTCTCTCCCGCGGGTGGAGAAATTATTTTCTCCGCCCAAATTGCTTATCGATCGAGAGACAGGAACTTGCAGGTACCTATTGTAGAGATGGCTCGCGTGTCTTATAGAATTCCTATGTGTTAATAGTGTCGTCATCCCTTGATTGGGTGTCGATAAATCGCTGAGGATATTGGTCGTTTTATTAGGGTTCCGTAGCGTGAGGGATAAAAACGAAACCCTTTATAAATTGCATCGTCATGAATCTACAGTTCTTAGTGCAGAGCTCCGCCGTGAAGCATTATTGCTCTTAGTGCAGAGTTAGTCCGGGGAAGTACCACTACCTTACCCATTTCCGTCGTGAAGCAGGTGCACTTGTATTACTGTGTTTCGGTTGGAAAGATGGATGCTAAAATTATAGGCACATGAGACTTCACGTCTCATGGTCGATAACGTATTGCGATGCCTAACAATGTTCACTATACAATGTATAGAATCCCCAAAATGTTATTAGGAGAAGCAATAAATTCAAATATATGTGAGGTATTCAATAAAATACCTAGAGCTGTGTTAGTTGTTGTTTTTATTAAAGTCAATAGTTTATGAAATATGTGCTTCGAAGCTCGTAAAAACTTTTCCTCCCTCTTTCTAACTATAGGGTGAAATAATTTGAAATAATATAAAAGCGTTGTGTGGTGACGGTGCGGCGTGGTAGCGGTGACGAACATCACCACCCCCCCTCATCACAGGGGTTTCGAAAGAGATTAAACCGAAGTCCACGTGCATATACACATTGCACCAAGGGAGTAACAAAAGCATACACAAAGAGGGAAGGTGGAACGCAAGTGGTGGATAAAATACGCAATGCACCGAATAGGCGGAAAGAATACCTATTGTGCTGACTCCAAATGATTGGGAATAGGGCAGTTGATACTGATGAGAAATTACAAAAACTCTTTTAATTGAGTTTTAGAGCAAGATACGTATATGTATTTATATTTAAATGATAATCATATTAGTTTGTTGTCGGTAATATTATTTTTATAAACTGTAACCTGATACGGAACCCTGTGCGTGGTCGGACTCGTACTTGACCAGTTATTTAGTACCAATCTTTGCTATTGATATGAATCATAAATATACGGCTTATGAGCGGTCCTAAAAGAATACATAATTGGTGATTTATTTATATTTGCTTTAATAATAAACTAGGATCCCGTACCGCGGTTTCTCCCGCATTCCAGAAGCATCTAATGTATCGGAAGGTTAAAACATAGCCTGTGTCCATCCGGCATAATGTACCTTTCAAATGATGAAAGAATTTTTCAAATAGGTGCCGTAGTTACCCTTCTACATACAAAAACATAAAATTCTTACTCTCTCTTTATAATTAACTAGCTATCCCGCGCGGTTTTACCCGTGTTTAACGATATCATATATAGCCTATAACCATCTACGAAAAATTACCCGTGGAATGATAGTAGTCCCATCCCGATATGTTCAGTAGTTTTGCGGTGATGGTGCGTCAAAGGAACCCCATTTTCCTTATATATATGTATATGGACTAGCTTTCCCCGCGGTTTTATCCGCGTTGTTGAGTTATGTTACATTTTTCCGGGATAAAAAGTATCCTATATGCTATGGAGGGCATGCTTTATCTATGTGCCAAGTTTCATCAAAATCCTTTCGGTAGTTTTTACGTGAAGGAGTAACAAACATCGATACATTCATTCTCACAAACTTACGCAATTATAATATTCGTGAGATAGTAGTATATAAGATGACGTACCATCTTAAAAATACGCTGAAAACCCAACCATCTTGACAGAAAATAGACCGAAAAAATACTTGTAATTTCATTTCAATTTCAGAAAACTTCGTATACGCCTTCAGTTTTTATGGCCATCACCTTAAGTGAGGAGTGTGCCCAATCGGATTGTTCACTAAAAACCTTCTTACACCGACACATACTTAGAGCTAAGACCTAGTACATATAAAATACAGCGGACGAACTCATGCTGGTGTAAAAGTGTGCTTAAATAAATAGTGTATATTAATATATGTATTGGATACAAGGGAGCTCAATGTCATGCCGTAACACCGATAACCGTTGTGGTAGACGTGTTCTAGAGAGGAGACCTTGGTAAACGTAGTGTAAGGCGACCTCCAGCTAGATGGAGCGAAGATATACGCAAGATGGCTGGCAGCGGTTGGAAACAAAGAGCTGAAGATCATGCTCAGTGGCGTGCCATAGATGAGGCCTATGTCCAGCAGTAGACAGAGATAGGCTGATGCCGAATATATATATGGATTTGTAGTGAAAAAGGTGTACAGTATAGCTGTAGTTAGAGTTGAAATTTGTGTAACATATATTTTCTTTTATACGAATATACTTATAAAGGTCAAAGCTACTGAAGCTTACACCGGTCTGGAAGTCAGCCTTCAACTAAGAAGAATCGGCAAGAAACAGTACAGTAAAATTTTTTTAAGGATCTTTACATAACTTAAATTCAATCTGAAACTTTTACATTTACAAATACTTAATATAATAAAGATTGTAGATTGTAGAGAGCAATCACTTGAGAGGTCAGCACTTTTGTCTATACTAATATTATAAAGAGGAAAGATTTGTTTGTTTGTTTGTTTGTAATGAATAGGCTCCGAAACTACTGGACCGATTTCAAAAATTCTTTCACCTTTGGAAAGCTACATTATCCCCGAGTAACATAAGCTATATTATATTTAAAAAAAAATTAGGGATCCTTACTAAAACTCCAATAATGTAACCCAAGGTGTCAAATATTACCTCGCGGGCGCTGAGAAAACTATTGATGGTAGAAAGAACAAGATAATGTAGCATCCCTCGAGAACGCGGGTGAAACCGCGGGGGACAGCTAGTCACAAATAAATTTGTTTCATTCTTTCTATGTACACTAATATTATAAAGAGGAAAGATTTGTATTTTTGTATGTAATGAATAAACTTAAAAACTACTGAACCGATTTCAAAAATTCTTTCAGGGATGTGAAGCTACACTATTCCCGGGAGACATAGGTTATATTATATTTTCAAAAAAAATAAGGATCCTTACTAAAACTCCAACAATGCAACCCAAGGTGTAAAAAAATCCTTACGTGCGCTGCGAAAACTATTGATGACTAGCTGACCCGACAGACGTTGTCCTGTCTTAATCGACTGTGAAATGTACATTAAAATTTTTATTTAAATTATTTTAAATTAAATGTTATTTGCAGCGCGCATTCTGTCAATCGCTCCAGCTGTCAAACGACTGACAATAATAAAAGTTTATATTGTCAAAAGCGCTAGTAAAGAGGTTAAGTTTTCTCAAATTTTCAAATTTTCCACGCAACTCTCGTAATTTTTTGTTTCATAAGAACCTTCTCCTGACAATAACGAACACAACAAAAAAAGAATTAGCGAAATTGGTCGAGCCGTTCACGCGTGATGCCGTGACCAAGGGAAATCAGGATTCATTTATATATATATAGATAGAAAGAACAAAATAATGTAATGTAACATCCCTCGGAAACGCGGGTGGAACCGCGGGATAAAGCTAGTAACTAATAATATAAAGATAAAAGCTTTGAATTTTGGTTTGTAATGAGTACCTAAACTCAAAAATTACCAGATCGATATAAATAATGATTACACTATTAAAGCTACTTTATCTATAAGTAACATAGGCTATGTTATATAATATATATATAGGTTAGTTATATAATCCGGGATACATTAAATTCATCGGAAATGCGGGTAAAACCGCAAGATGGCCAGTTGGCTTGGTGGTTAGCGCTCTGACTGCTAAACCGAAGGTCGCGGGTTCGATTCCCACCCAGGACAAACATTTGTGTGCATGAACATGACTGTTTGTTCTGTGTCTGGGTGTAAATATCTATATAAGTATGTATTTAGAAAAAAAAAGTATTATATGTAGTATATCAGTTATCTGGTTTCCATAGTACAAGCTCTACTTAGTTTGGGACCAGATGGCCGTGTGTAAAGAATGTCTCAGGATATTTGTACTAGAAAACCCTATTCATATATGTAAGCGTAGGTATTAGATAGACTCTTGTAGTATAAGAGAACTATGCATATATATAAGCCTTTCTTTGCTCAGTAGAAGGAGGGGAGTTTACAATATTTCTTATACAAACTCGTTTCTCTCGCTTTGTTGTTGTATCAACACATCGAATAGAAAACCGAATTTCTTAGGCCCTTTCCTGCTTTCTTATTTAGCTAATACAAACATCGCGGGTCGCGGCACTACGACGTTTGGAGAGCGACCTCTCACGTGATTGCTTAGTGAACGAAAGAGACAGAGCATAGAGGCCACGAAAAATCATCAAACATATACACAAGTCCTTATATGTTCGTAAAACACCGCGCACAGTCTAATAAAGTTTTTTTAAATTCAAAATGAGCCGACAAGCAAGCACACGGTCTACCTAATCGAAAGTGGTTACTGCAGCCTATGGACAGTTGCAACACCAGGGCATCGCCAATGCAGACATGAAGTTTTTTAAGTATCACATGAATATTAAAACTATAGATGCGTTATACGTGCTCAGAATTTGCAACTTTAAATGCTGGTAATTATTCTTTATTTATTAACGTTACTAACGATGTATAGTCATCTCTCTCTAACAACAGGTACACCGTAAGGTGGTATTTATTTTCTTTCCCTATCTTTCAGGCGCGGATCCAATACAAAAATGGTCGTGGTCACAGCCACTCAAAAATCGGCCAAGTGCGAGTCGGAGAACTCGCTCATGATCGATATATAGTGCATTCCTACAAAGGTTTTTTTATTTTATATAATACCTATATAAATAATCAACTTCATTATAGATTCGCCTACTCTTCTATCCCTCTTAAATTTTAATACTCGGTTCAGGTCCCGTAATTGTAACTACAACATTTTCGCCCTTCAAGTGTTTTCAAACAATACATCCTATTATAACCCCATAGTTAGAATGTGTCGCCAATACAACGAGATCCTCGTAACTAACAGAGACATTGATATTTTTAATTCAAAGTTGTGTCGGTTCCAGAGTCAATTAAAAAAGATTCTGTTTTAGATTTTTATGCCGTATCTAATATTTAATTTACAATAAGTAAATATCTAATTCCTTCTAGCGAAACATTTTTTAATTTTTACTATAATGCGTCTAGGCATACATTGATTGGAATATAATCTAGTTCAATACCTTTAAATGTATACAATTGTCTTTTCAAGATTATATTCTGTATTGTGTGCTATAATAAATAAATAAATAAATAAATAAATAAATATCATCAGCCTATCGACCTCAATAAACCGTGAAAGTGTGACGACACAAGTTTATTAGGCAAGCCCATCGTAGCCATAACGGTGTATCCCCGCTTGCTATCTTCGCGGGTACAAGTTCTAGTACTTTCGCTGATTTTGAGAGTCGTGATGTTGGTGAATGATGTGTCTATATATAAAACGTCAATGATTAAAACAGTAAATACTACGTAGAGTTAGTCTACTGTCCATAGCATTTACTGCTCCTAGACACGGTCACAATTCGTCTGGAATCCGCTTTTGAAGGCGCACTTTGAAATTCATCCGCCTTTGCTATGTAATATTATACTTTCGAGGTCTGATCGTCCCTAACCTTGAGTCGTGAAGATATTCTAGCTATAAAGACGGTCGTGAGATGATTTTCGTTATGGAAATTTCAGGAAGGTTGAATTATGGAAATTATGCCGTAGGTAATAGGTACGCAAATTTAATGTAACAGTTTTTTTTAAAGGGACTTATAATGGGTTTATGTAATCACTGTAGACTGTGTTTTAGTTGGCGAATCTATTTCTGATAGTATCTTCATTTAATAGCAATACCAAGTTAATTTATTTGTCTTTAAAAGTATCTATTGACTTAATTTATATCACTAATCCATACTTAATAATATCCATAATATTGAAGCTGGAGAGTTTCTTTATTCTAGAGTGCCAACGGGATCCAATTACTAAGGCTCCGCTATCAGTCCGTTCGTCTGCCAACGAGCTGTATCTCATGAACCGTAATAAGTAGACTGTTGGAATTTGCACAAAGTTTTACTATGGCCGCTATAACAACTAATAATAAAACTAATGTAACCGAAACCTTCGTATGCGAGTCCGATACCCTTGGCCACATTTATTTTGTTTGAACGCACAAATCTTTGAAACTTTCAGTAGGATATAAAAAAATATTTTTGCAATGAAAGCCCAATTAGATCAACATTAGATCACCCGAGATCATGTGAAACTGTATAAATCTATATCTATACTGATATTATAAAGATGAAGAGTTTGTTTGTTTGAACGCGCTAATCAGGAACCGCTGGCCCGATTAGAAAAATTCGTTCAGTGTTCCATAGTGCATTTATCGAGGGATGGTTAAAAAAATTAGGGGTCTTTACTAAAAGTCCAATAATGTAACCCAAAGTGTAAAAAAATAACCCGAAATATGTCATATATATAGATAGAGATCTGGAATAGCACATTACCTTTTTTAACCCGGGAATATGTAACATCCCCCGGGAACGCGGGTGAATACTAATATAAATAGTTTAAATTTAAATTTTAGACAGTGGCCATTAAACAAATTAACAATCCTTCATAATATATTCTATTTAGACCACTAACCAGACAAATAAATATTTACATAAATTCCGGAGCTTTTTAAGCAACATACGTTTACACATCACAGGGGTAACTCAATAAATAATAATAGCACACTGAATAATTCAGAGTAATCAAATTAGACACCCTCGTCCTGACAGGGGTGGACTTAAGTTAGATGAATTAGGGCAACGAAAACCGCTAATTAAAGGGATGATTATTTATGAATATCCTTTTCCGTAATTGATAATTCGTGTATGTAAGAGCTCCGATGCCCCAGTTGCCCTTAAAATCCACGCTAATTTATGCAATGATTATTAATTAATGTTTTTTTTTTTTAAATTAATTATTATTTTACATTAAACATAAAAGCCCCAATGCCCCTGTCGCCCGTAAAGTCCGGCCCTGCTTCCCACATTGACAGCTCCCGCAGCAATATTTATCTCAATTAAAGGAAAAGTTTCTCGCAAACTTTATCTGTAGTCGGTACAACACTGGAATTCTTCGGAGTTCTTCGCTAAGGGAAAAGGTTTCCAGTGACAAACAAAATTAAAGTTTGTCTTTTATTATGGTATACGACAATGGGAACGCGAAGTGATGTCTCAACAAGTGTGATTAGTGCTGCTCGTATTTTGAGATTGCTTTTTAATTAAAATCTGTAATTTCAGATTGTTTTTTTAATTAAAAATATCTTTATGGGATGATTTTAGGTATTTACCTAGGTGATCAAGTAGTATAAAAGTCGGCTATAGATTAGAGGGTTTGGTTTCCAGGTCGGGCAAAGTAAAATGAACGTGACTTAGTTATGAAATTCTCAAAATGGCAACAATGCCCATTAGATGTCATGTTGGGACGTAAATGTGATTCTAAGCACTGAAACTTCGGCCTACCTCTTCGGATACATATTATAGGCGTGAAGATATTTTTCATTCTAAATGATATACGGAATATCAGTGATATTTTTAATTTCTTCATTAAAAAAGAGCATTTCTCACAAAAAATTGAAAAGGTTTCCATTTTATAAAAGACTAGCTATCCCTCACGGTTTTACCCGCGTTCCTATTATATTTTCCCGGGATAAAAGTAATCTATATGTTATTCCAGGATATATTGCTCTATCAATGTGCCAAGTTTCATCCATATCCGTATAGAAGTTTGCAAGCGTGAAAGAGAACAATACCTCATAATTGTGCATTTCATATTTAGAAATGAAACCAACCTTACCATTTCTTTCATTACACAGGAAGTTTTGTCAAAACTGATATACCGAAGAATTATAGTAAATTAAAAGTTAAATCAATGGGCAAACGTTAAAGATAATAAAATCCCATATTCACAAAAGCCCAGTCATTGTTATTCTTCGTCAATGTAAAATATCACATAAATAAGGGGGATATTCGTTCAGGATTGCCCCAGGGACATTATGAGGGTAATGCCCTCATCAGCGGGAATGGGTTATTGACCGTTTCAATTTTCATAAAACGTGGTCCCACAGTCCCAAATCCATCTCTGTGTCAACTCCACATCTTCCGTAGAGACGTTCAATGTCGCAAAAAGTAACAGATTGTCACATGGCTGTGGAGGAGCAACGAAAATGAATCTTTTAGTGTACTTTCTACTTTATCTTTGTTTTTCAATCATGTTTTATTGGATTTTGATGAAACGTTGCGTAAAATAGAACTTATTCCGGATCTTTTGTAATATGGTGTAATATTTAGAGCAGTAAGGCACTTAGTGCAGAGTTTGTCCGGGGAAGTACTACCCACTACCCGTGAAGCAGTGGTACACCTGTATTACAGTGTTTCGGTTATAAAGTTAAGGCCGGTGAAATTACAGGCACATGAGACTTAACGTTAACTATCTCACTTCCATAACAGAGTACATATCTCTGGAACTTTAGTAAGGGACAGGAGATATTTATTATAATAATGATAGTATTCAAAACAAGCTTTCATTATAAAACCAGCAATTTAAAAAAAATGTAATTCTCTAAGCTAATAATTATTGATCTAACTCAAAATGCTTTAGTTAAGTTATATTATTCATAACAAAGGAGAACTAGTCTAATAAATATATTCTAATCCCCAGACGAAAATACAAATGATAATCTATTTCGTACAGCATTGTCATATTTTTGATGAAATATTGGATTTTGTGAAAGTTCTTAGATTCATTTTCTGAAAATTTGTTGTTTGTATCCAAAATGGGATTGTAATTATGAGAAGTCTATTTCTGAGTTGGAAATAAAGTATTTAACTTTAACTAGACTGACAAATTCAGAAATAGAGTTTTTCGGGTTAGAGTTCCTTACTTAACAAGAACCATTATGTATGTGTGGGAGTCAAAAGTTGAGAAAAATGTTAATAAGTGAAATTAACAAATTGTCTGGGACATTTTTATACATGGCCATCTGATTCCAAACAAAACAGAGTTTGTACTATGCAAACTAGATAACTGATATTCACATCAACTTTTTCTCTTCTAAATACATACATATATAGATATTTACACCCGGACACAGAACAAACAGACATGTTCAAGGTATGAATTGAATCCACGACCTGGGGCTCGATTCTGTCTGGAAAATAACAATAATTCGAGACGTTTCGTCGCGGCCTCTATGCTCTGTCTCTGTCGCTTACTACGCTAATGCTACTAATCACGTGAGAGACAAGCTCTCCGAGGCCTCCATGAAGTGGCTCGCCGACGAAGTTTGTATTAGCTGAATTAGGGGGCTGAACGTGACCTAGCCCACAGCCCCGTAAAACAGTAATTATTTTAAATCTATCAAAAATTGAGCTTGAAATTGAGAGAAAGATCCTGGTTAAAATCTTAAAAGTAAACCGTAACGATGGTTAATAAGGTGTCATACGATAAATAATGAAATAAAACAGTTCCGATCAATTAAAGAAAACCCGTGAAAGTTTAGGTTACCTAAAATGTACGGTTTCTTTGCATAATGTAGTCCATACCTTAAATTTCATAGGTCTACTACACCCAGCTTAACTTAAACTAGACAAGTAGACTTAAAACCACCCTTTAGTAAACTAAACTATTCTAAAGTGTACGTTTGAAGTAAGTAACATTACTTAGTTAACGTATGGTAGTCCTATACCTATAATTGCAGATGTTAGATGCTTTTGGTAAGCAGTACTAAAATCTATATCGTTTTTAAAAAGAGTGATTGCTGAGTTTACTGCCGGCTCTTCTCAGTAAAATCAACCTTCCGAACCGGTGTTAGAGTCTGACTATTCATAAGTTGTTGTAAAGGCTTATTTGATAAAAAAAAATATATTCATAAACTTATATTATTAAGAGAAAAAAAAATTGTTTACTTGTTTGTTAGAAACTGAAATTAATAATTCTCATAAACTACTATTATGAAATTTTTTTCACTATCAAAAAGCTTATTAATCTAGAAGTAATATAGGCTATGTTATTATCCTGGTATACATTAGTACCTCCAGGAATGTGGATAAAACCACGGCACGGAAAGCTATACATAATAGAACCTTTCATGTAGAAACATACTTTCGTGTCGTAGCGTCAGATTACAATCGGGTTCGTTTATTTTGTATGGTTTAAGACAGTTTACGTGATGTGGTGTCAGGACACGACACTTACCATATCGTATGTCTACCTTTAACCTCATCAGCAAATAGTGTTAAAACGTTATGTTGTGGGAGCGTGTAACAGCGTCTTAGCTTCCCCTCTTTCAAAGAGGGCTGGGGCATTGTGTGGACTACTCCTTTCAATCCAAAATCTACTGTAATATGTTTATTAGTATGTCAATTTTAATGTATACTTCATTCACGGGGACGACGTAGTCAAAATTGACAAAATTCCCTAAAATCCTTTAACCTCCCATTTATCCGTGATAGGTTCTTTCCCCCCGGGAAAATATAAGATCCCTCGGGAACACAGGTGACAACAATGAAACACTTAAGCTATTAAAAATGCGAAAGTGTCAATGGATGTTTGTTACTCGATCACGCCAAAACAGCTGATCAAAACTGGATGAAATTTGGTATAGATATAGATTTTAGTCTGGAATAGCACATATACTACATTTTATCCCGGGAAAATATAATTTCCTTCGGGAATAGGTAGAGATCGCGGGGGGCAGCTAGTAGTCTGTAATTACAGAGCTATGTTTGTAAGGTAAAAGTTAATAATACAAGATACACATTGACAGAGGTTCGTCAGTGTGATTCTGTAACGTAAATTACAGTAGCTCTATGCTCTGTCTCTTTTGTTAACCATGCAATCACGTGAGAGGTCCGCTCTTGGAGGCCTCGTTGCGCTGGCTTGCTTTTGAGTTAGCTGAATCCGCAGAACTTTTGACAAACGGCATCATAAAATATTCAAACGATTACCCGAGGACGTCGTCGCAAAGAAACTTGCGCCTTTAAAAGACGCTCAGGGAAAATTAGGAACTTCACAAATTCTCAGTCACGTCAAATATTATCTGAAAGTTTTTTATGAATTTCATTTTATCGCAGAAATATAGCGTAAATGGTTCTGCTTTATAAAATATAATATCCAAGTACGTATTTATAGGTATGTATACAGAAGATATATAAAGAAAATAAAAGTTGTTGAAGCAGTAGGTACCTATACCAGTTTTCTGGTTTCCATAGTACAAGCTAGCTTAGTTTGGGATCATAGGCATTTACATCGATAGCAAGCCAAGCGTCATCGTATTGAGTGCGCTAAAAATTTGGCATGAATAAAAAATTGAATACCGCCCTTTACTGTGACGTTACCTGATGTTCAATTTCTCATTTGGTTTTATTTTGGATGCCATGATACTATGCTTGCGATAGACGTTCGTGGCTAAGCTTCAGATGGCCGTGTGTAAAGAATGTCCCAGGATATTTATTTAAATGGATAGTAATGGTTACAGTGGAACATGATTAACCCCCCTCTCTTTCTACATATACACTTACACACACTTTTGCATACATAAACACTTTACATAATTACACTACACATCAATTTACCTTTTCTTTTTGTATTTACTTTACTAATACATTTATTTTTACATTGCAATAAATTTTAGCTCATACTTGAAGCACTTGCAGCATATCTGATTCTGTTCACCGCATAAAACCTGGAGCGAGAGCTGGAACTCGCAACACAGGTTTATTCTTACCGCGAGTTCCAGAGCTCTATAAACACTGAACTCCTTAATTTTACCATCCTAATTATTTGCTTTGAATATTAACTGTTTAAGTGTCTGTGCAGATTTATTATTAAATAAAATTATTTTTATTTCTATTTAAGAAGATGGAAAGTAAAAGAAAGTCATTTATATTTAGTTCTGGGTTTAAACTTTTATTTTTAACCACAACTGAATCTGAATCGATCTCTATATAGTATAGATTTAATACTTAAAAAAGTTACTGCAGCATCCCAATGATTGAAAAAAGGCTACGCATATAGGCTGTGAATTTCCATAGCAATCGGTTGCGACCGGGGTCTCCCCTGGGTGTCGGTGGGACTAATTTCGCCACATTCGTACCTACGTATAACGGAATTGAATCTGACTTTATTTGAGCCAGCGTTATGTGGATATACCGTCAGTCAAACAATATAGTCAGTGTGTCTGAAGACCTATTATTTTGCTTAGCGTTTTAAAAAAGTAGGACGTTGTATGTATTTTCTTTTTGTTTTACCTAATTGACTCAGGCGTGACCTTGCGGAAATCCATTTTAAGATTATACAAAATAAATATCTAGTAACTAATTCCGCTGGATGTCACCTTCATACGTCAAGTAGTTATCGAGATTTCGTGTTTACTGAGTCAGTGATTTTTCCCTTGAGTTAAGGTAGGTATATGAAATAGATTTGCAATTAAATAAATAAATATCCGGGGACATTCTTAACACACGGCGATCTGATCCCAAACGAAACAGAACCTGTACTATGGCAACCAGATAACTGATATTACTACTTATACTTATTTCTAACTTATCTGCTAAATACAGTGTCTTAAAAGCCTGTTAAAAGTTATGTTTAGAGCATGCTGAATGTAAAGCAATGAGACAGAATAAGTTATCAAGAATCGTACGTAAAAAGAAAATGTATGAAAGAGCATAAGAAAATATAAATGGAGATGGACAGGCCTACATGTTAAACGTTCTACTATGGTACTAAGCCATACTAACAGACATACTTGTCAATCAATATGTATATATGTATAGGTATGTACATATATGTATGTCTTTTTTGTCACAATACAAACATGAATATTATTACGCGAAATGAACATCTTACGGGTTTCCTTGGCGATACACCCCAAGAAACCCCTACGTTTCTTATAAAAAGGTGAAAAGAGCTTTTCAAGGCTGGCAATACAATGGCGCCTGTCTGGTTGTCAACCTTTAGACATGTAAAAAAGAAAATACTTCGTTTGCTGATTTAAAAAAGGAATCAGGTGAATCGAAAATAAAAATACAAAATAAATAGGTCGGTAAGAAAGCAAGGCTTTTTCATTTATTTATGTTTCAATTGCTGGGAAATAATAATAAACTGCTTGTAATTTTATGAAAGTATTTTATAGTATTTCAGTTATTAAAAATACTGTTCATAGATAATATTTACTGAAAATACATAAGATACTATCAGATTATAAATATCTGTTCCACTTCGAGAAAAGTATTTTAATTTGAAACCAGATAGCGCTGTGCGCTTCCAAGAACAGTCGTTATAAAACAAGTGACAAACGCCAAAAATGTGCCATAATATACCAACAGTATTATTGTTTATCGAAGCTATATTTTTATGTGTTTAAAAAAGTAGTTATTATAATGTAATACCGAAATATATGTAGTATTTATCAGATAATAAAAAATACAAGCTCATCTTAGTTAGGGATCAGATAACTGTAATGTAAAATGATAAAGGTATAAATAATCTCTCTTACCTAATATTTATCTATTTATTAATATCTTGTAGTGTTCTATTTTTGGACGAACAAAAGACTAAGTAATACAAGTTAGGTATTATGTAATATTTTCAAAAGAAATGCCAGGTTATAAAAAATATACAAAACTGTAACCTGCTGAGTTTCTTCTCGGTTCTTCTCAGTTGAATGCTGTAATTCCGAATCGATGATAACTTAAGTGACTTTGACTTATATATCCTTTCTAGGACCTAAACTGATCATCAATCTTTGCACGCTACATTTTTCCTATAATAATAAAAATAAAATGCACCACAAATTCGTATAATTTTTAATGGTCTTATAATTTTATCGGCTTTCCTGGCAACACTTTCACACCAAATATACCTAAGCACTTCATGCATCGTTACCAACGCTTCATTCAACCGTTACCGAACCGTTTTACGGAATCCATTGAAGTGTAAAAAGAATTTTGCCAAATGCGCTATCTTTTTATATGTATTTCTCTTTACTTTCCTCATTTTCACAATCAGTGAAGCACTTAATGTTCTTTGGTTGTGATTAAAACCGATAATCCTCTTACCGATACCGATCCGATAGAAATCGGCTTAAAATGATCGGAAAGCCCTTTGACTTACAAGTCAGCTCAGCTGGTAGTGACGTCGAATGCCCTGACGAGGGTCATGGGTTCAAATCTTACTATGAGTTAAAACTTTCCATCCTACAAGCTCTGCTTAGTGTCCCAGGATATTTATTTGTATAAACTAAGCATTCGTTTTATTTATTCTTTATCTTACAGGTGCGCTTTCATGACTTTTAGTTTATTAATTTTATTTATTTAATATTTTTGCTTGCCTCCTCTATTTTGTTTTTAATATTTATTTATATTAAATATTTTGTAAATGTGAAGAAAACATTAAATTATAAATTAATAACGAAGCCTTAAAGTCAGATACGTGAAATTTACAATAAATATAAAAAAAATGAAACCTTGCTGAGTTTCTTCCCGCTTTTTCTCAGTTAAAGGTCGACTTCCAAACCAATGTTAGCTTCAGTAACGTTCATAAGTACCCTCGGCGAGCCTAATCTGAATAAATGATTGTGAACAACGTTGTTTTCTTTTTCTTCATCAAAGATCCACCGTTTTTTATTTGTTTACTCCAAACCTTATTTCTACACAGCTAAAGCCTATATTAAATGTACTTCATCTATATTTAGCTCAAAGGAACTCTCGTTCAGTTAAGCAAACAGTGATTTTCCTGGAAGACATATATTTCGCCGAGTTTCAATTGTGAAATACTTAACTAAATAATCTTTAAACACAAATAAATCTTCAGAAAGTAAATTTCACGTTAAAGCCAGTACAAGAAATTCCTAGTCAAAATAGGTTCTGTTTTCTCTGTGTTCGTTTTTGTGCCATTTTTAACCTAGTTCAAAATAAATAAATATCCCGGGACATTCTTGACACACGGCCATCTGGTCCCAAACTAAGCAAAGTACTATGGAAACCAGATAACTGATATATTACACATATAATACTTTTTATTCTAAATACATACTTATATAGATATTTACACCCAGACACAGAACAAACAGACATGTTCATGCACACAAATGTTTGTCCTGGGTGGGAATCGAACCCGCTACCTTCGGTTTGGCAGTCAGAGCGCTAACCACCAAGCCAACTGGCCAAGGTTCTCAATTCGACTGTATCTTTTTTTCAGATTATGTTGTGGCACTGATTTTGTAGTTATTTGCTCTCTGTAGTGTTTTCAGTTGAATTATTTTTCGTTTAAATTTAAACTTACACATACACATATAAACAAATAGGTATTAATCTTATTTTATTAATAGGTATTATGCAGGCAGAACACACTTTTTATCCCCGAAAAACATAAGATCCCACGGGCGCTTGTATCTAGTCTCCAAGTAGAGTGAAATAATGTCGCTATTTCTGTCTATCTCTCTAGGCGCTAATATCTTTTGAACATATTTTTACCATAATTTAAAAAACATTTTCCGATATATAAAAAATCATCTACCGTATGCTTGTGTCCGCAAAACTCAAAAAGTTTTAAATCGGTTGACTTTAAATTTTTACACAACGTGCGTAAATATTTGAGAGTGAAACGGGAAATCATTAACATCAACCACAGCGAAGTCTTACCGAGTTTAGTTTAGTAAATTAAGAATCTTTAAAATTAAGCGCCGTATTTTATTATCAAAGGAACTAGGTGAGCTTCATAAGGCACACTTTAAAAGCTCGTTGGTGGGTGTCAAAGCGAAATACTTACATAAAAACATTTCATTTCGCCATAATCCGGACGCACTCGGCTCTCGCGAATGCACATTTCACAGCGATACGACATAACGGCGGTCGCTTGCACTTACGTAATGAAAAACCTTTTTTATTCAAGCTAAATACTTGCGGGAATTTCTCACGGAAATTGGAACGAAAATATATTTAGATGGTAATGTTGTTTAGATTTAGGTTTTACTAATTGACTCAGGCGTGACCTTGCGGAAATCCATTGTAAGGTTATACAAAAACAAATATCTAGTAACTAATTCCGCTGGATCTCCTTCTGTGCCAAGTCCCAAACAAGGAAACTCAACAAGAAAGACACGTGTTTCGCTTCTACAGGAAGCATCTTCAGGACGTATTAGACCCGTTGTCATTGAGTCGACGCACTAGCACCACAAAGGTGTTACCTTCACGACAGCCGGACAGAAACTCACTTTCCTGTTCAGTTTCCTTATTTGGGACTTGACAGAGAAGGG
This sequence comes from Habrosyne pyritoides, assembly GCA_907165245.1. NCBI lineage: Eukaryota > Metazoa > Arthropoda > Insecta > Lepidoptera > Drepanidae > Habrosyne > Habrosyne pyritoides. The sequence goes on from OU015595.1 coordinate 1,092,460, forward strand.
GATCCAGCGGAATTAGTTACTACTTATTTGTTTTTGTAAAATCTTAGGTAAGTAATTAATAAATATCCTGGAACCTTCTAAACACGCCCATCTGATCCCAAACCAAGCAGAGCTGGTACTATGGACACCAGATAACTGATATACTACATATTTTAAAACATACATGAGGGATCTTTACATCACGACAAGGTATAGACATGTTCAAAAGTTGGATGGGAAATGAACCCATGGTCTCCGGAATAATTATAGCGCCCGTGCATAAAAGGACCTTGAGGAAAATACTTTATAGTTGTTCCTGTTTGATATTTATGTGCTAGATTAAGCGTAAACTCCGTACTATAGGCTACGTGTATGCTAAATTTCAGCAAGAAGGGCCCAGCCGTTTAGCCGTGAAAACTTAACTAACAGACTTAAGAATTTACAAAATACGAGTAAGTACCTACGGTTTGATAATATTATATAGTAATTTTAGCGCACCGACATTTAGAAAAAAATCAAATGTTACTTCGGGTTTATATAGCTTCATCTCTTTCATTCATATCCTAGAACGATAGTGTACACGACACTCGGGATGTCGACAATTCGACATCTCAGAAAAAGAATTTGACAGTTAGTGTTTTTGAGTCACTTACGCAAGTAGTGAAAAGTAAACGTGGTTTTTAAACAGTAACACCATGTTGAAAAAAAGCCCCGTCCCCCTACTATTGAAGACTACTCCCCCACCGTTAGACTATACAGAACCCGCCAGTTATTACTAGGCTTCTTTTCGCATTAGGGCTCACGTTTGGCCATAAAGAGCACTCGGCATACGGTTAAAGAAACTTTATTCTCAAAAAGAATTTACATTCACTTGATATGAGAACTTAAAAAACTAAATATCTAGGTACTATAATTATTGATAGTATGTAAGCGTACTAAATTAACAAGGAGTTACAATATCATAATTATCGTTTCAATATTTTTATTAGGTGGGTAGTTTTGTATTATTCTAACAAAACCACACATTTTGGTACCAGCGAAGTGTAGTGAACGAGTTTACATACAAGGATCGGCAACAACTAGATACGACAACGGGTTTAACTATGATTTAGGGTTTAGTTCGTTTTTTTTCCAAGTGGGTTTTAAGTAATTTTTTGAATCGAAATAAGGTTTTTTTTTCTTTTATATCGTTTGGTATCTTGTTATATATTTGTGCACTTTCAAAAGTAATGTTTTTTTTACCATAGTTAGTTCTTGGTGGGTGTAATATTATATTATTTGCATTCCTTAGTTGTCGTTGCTGGTTATGTTCGTGTTTTAATTTAAAAGTTCTATTTTTGTGTATCTCTTTTGAAAGTATTTTTCTTATTAGGATACATGTAAGTATGTTTATGATCATTACATAATATAACTACTAGTACAAAGTTAATAATAGAGGAACATATTTCACACATATTCTCACGCCGTTATCCACGATGAGGAGGGTAGAAGTCTCAGCAATGTGACTGATTTGCCACTGAAGATATTTGAAGTCCTAACGTGACATGTAGTGAGCATTGTCATCGTCTCTCGGTCAGATTTAGGGCGATTGTGTAATGCTCTCGCAATCGAAATCGAAGCCGATACCGATACATTGACGGCCATACTGTTGTTATCTCTCTCTGCGCGTAAGTGTGTGAATGAGATAGCAATCACCCAACGGTCTATCTAGTCGCAAATCCGCCTCAACATCGATTCCATAACGTCATCTAGTCTAACCTGGGCTTCAAACCAAAGACCTGGAAGCCTCAAACCGAGTATCAATTTAAATATAGTTTCTGTCTCGCTTTTTTCATCCGCGTTCATGGAAGATCTATTGTATCCCGGTATTACAACATAGCCTATATTACCTAATGAAGTAGCTTTCTAATATTGAAAGAATTATTAAAAAAAACCCAGTACTTTAAATGTAATCATAACAAACAAAAACACAAATCTTTTCTCATCATAATATTAAATAATAATTTATTCACAGAAGGCTTGATCAATCAACAGCATTTCCCACCAGTCTTAATAAGTACTGAAGGTAAACAAATAACCTTTATTAAAGGCAAATATAATTAAATAAAGGCTTGAGAGTAAATTAAAGTGACTTTCTCAAAGGCAGAGAGCGGCGTAGCAATCTTATTATACTTTGTAAGTTTTTCTGCTTGAAACAATAGACGTAGTAAATGAAACGGCTTCCGCTACCATGCTCTTGGAATGGAAAACACGAGGAATAGGAATGCTTGGTAAAGTTTGTGCTGAGTAAATTAATATTATGATAACATAGAAATACATTAGACATACTGGTGAATTAAAAAGAAACTCGATGTTGTTGGATTCAATTCTGGGGTTGGAAGTAGTTTTGGCGATTATTTGTTTGGATTTATTAGCTGAAAACTCGAAATTGGTGATGTGTTCGAGGGGCGGCTATAATGATCACTACAAGTAGCGTTAACCTCTGCCTACCTCTCCAGGAATTATGGGCGTTAAGATATATTATCTTATGTTTAGTTTGATATTTTTTCACAGTACCAAGGACTTTTATTATGGAATTGTATTTAATTTGGTACTTATTGGGCGCAAACTTTACTATTCTAATAAAAAATCAAATGAGTCATATCTTGGATACAACGACACTATTCTCGATAATACATTACATTCTAAGACACTTAAAATCCTGGAAAAACGTTAATTCCCTCAGCAACACAATTAAAACAGCAAAGCGAAATATACTACGGCCAAATAAAATTGTCACACATACACGAACGTAGCAAGCAGTCAACTACAATACTACCGGCCTTGATTAATCCCCGCGTAAGTCAATTTACTTTGTAATTTGTCCGGGTTAAAGCCAGCACATGCTCTCCGTGTTTAAATCCAATCAAGCCAGGTAAGAAAGCCCCTCAGGACCGAAGATGCTGTCGAGTGGGAACTTAGAATTGCTCTTGATTATACACCTAATGCTATGTAGGGATATAAAGGGTAAGGGAGTTTCTAGGTGCAGCGGAATATTACTTTAAAACTTAAGATTGGTTATCTGTTGATTTTATTAGTGTGTTTGTATTTTTTTAATTATTAGATACTCATATTATTATTGTTTAATAATTCTTCACTTCTGCGATAACACACTGGTTTTGTCAGTGATACTAAATAAATATTTTGTAATAGATCTAAGATCGTTTTTAAAAAGAGTAATTGCTGAGTTTATTGCCGGCTCTTTTCAGTAAAAAACAGCCTTCCGAACCGGTATTAGAGTCTGACTATTCATAAGTGCTTGTAAAGGCCTATTTGAATAAAAATATTTGAATATTGATATATAATATACTAAGACAATTCTATGAACTTGAATTCTCTTCTCTGGTTTGTGTTCCTTGAAACTTACAACTTGGGCTTTTCAAGAAAAGAGTGAATAGGCTTCCAACGGGAAAGCGAGCTCCATCTTCGGCCTCATCTTCACTAACCATCAGGTGAGATCAAGGTCAATCGCATAACCGCCTTAATAAAAAAAATATCTACACTATATTAAAGAGGCAAGATTTGATTGTTTTTTTGTTTGCATTGTATTCGATGGCTCCGAAACTACTTGACCGATTTGAAAAATTCTTTCACTGTTGGGAAGCTATACTATCTCCGATGAACATAGGCTATATAAAAATTTTCAAAAAAGTTAAGGATCCATACTAAAACTCCAATAATGTAACCCAAGGTATGAAAAAAATACCGAAAAACTTTCTTACATCGCGTGCGCTGCGAAAACTGTTGATGATAGAAACAACAAAATAATGTAACATCCCCCGGGAACGCGGGTGAAACCGCGGGGGACAGCTAGTAAAGAATAAAGGTATTGATTGTAATCTAAGCAGAGCTTGTGCTATCTATGCAATACATATTCCCAGACACAAAACAAACAGACATATCCAGACACACACACACTACAGTTTGTCACACAGATATTTCGTACCTTAAAATAAAATGAAGTAAAGTTTAAAATGACTTTAATCTTAAACTCACGCAAAACTCAAAATAAATGTATTCACTGAGAAAACTATTTCCAATGCATACTTTGTTCGGACAATGTTAGCTAAGATTCTTGTGAATTCAACGCCTAAGTCTTCTTCAAACGACCGCATAGTTCCTGAAGTAACGTTATTTAATAACCACGAGCATGCTTCGGGGCTACTCGGCTAAGTTTGCTTGCCAGTACTCACATAATCTTAAATAAACTCAGACACTTGGTGCTAACAGAATCTATACCTAATATCATAAAGAGATTACGAAGGGTACAAAACCACGGCACCTATTTGAAAAAAACTTTCATTGTTTGAAAGGTACATTATTCCGAATGGACATAGGCTATTTTCATTCCGGGATCGCAAGAGAACCAGTGGCACGAATTGAGGTATTTTGACACGTAATAAAATTTTATTTGTTCCCTACGTATTTTTGAGATGTGATTTATTACTTTTTACAGAGTGATTGAGTATCGAAGAGCTTGAGCTTTTGGTGAAGCAAATCCATTACTCAGTGAGGGTACTTTGTAGTACCTACCCAGCTGGTCGGGTACTAACTAATAAACCTGAAATTAAATGAAATATTTATTCTTATCAATGATCAGACTCTAACACCGGTTCGGAAGGTTGCTTTTACTGAGAAGAACCGGCAATAAACTCAGCAATTACTCTTTTCAAAATAAGATTTTGTACATAAAGATGTGTCCTGCTGGAGCGAGCGCTACACCCAAGCATTGTCGTCATTAAAATAATCATTTGTGTTGTAGAAGGCCTTTTGTACTAAAACATTCTTAATTCTTTCCTTAAATTTTTGTGAATAAAATTTCCTTAAACAGTATTTGTTCTGCTCCTGTATTCTCTAATACAGACTTCATCGGGCCGCTTCAGCGGATCTCTCACATTATTTCACAGTAAACGAAAGAGACATAGCATAGTAGAAGCCCCACTGATACTCCGTCGATCTCGTGACATTTACATAATGGAATCATCCCAAATTGTACGTGACAAAGCGTCTACTAAATAGATAATTCTTGGGTGAATTTGCAACATCACACGCCCGAAAAATGTCCACTATGGACAGCCAATTTGCAGGCAGATGTTCTAATCTTCAATCGTTTGCTGGTCTACATTTCTGAACTTTAAATGATGTTATAAACTTTTTATATATATAGAATTCCAAAAATCTGTACGGCAATGCTTTTATTAGTATACTAGCTCTCCTCCGCGGTTTCACCCGCGCTTATACATATTATAAAAGCCAGTAATCATCTATATGGAGGAACGAGGTATCAGACTCCTCCATTTAAACGAGAAGATCTTCCGCTAGGCTAGGTGATCATCCGCTGACCCCCGTCAACCGCGTGCTGGGCAAGAAAGGGAGCTCCGGGTCAGCCTGGAGCAACTGTGCCCCACACGCTTACCGCCTGCCGTCGTTGCAAACGACGGCAACAAGAGCCGGGGAGGCTCAAGTCCCGAAAGGGACAAAAGGTCCGACGAGAAGTCTGGTCGACTGGTCCTGCTCGGAAAGGCGGGGCGCCCTGCGGACTCACCGTCCGCGTACCGGCCCATAGTGCTGCTAGACGAGGTGGGCAAGTTGTTCGAGAGAGTTCTCTCAGCCCGCCTCGTCAGCCACTTGTGCCGAGAGGGGCCGGACCTGGACGGTAGTCAGTTCGGGTTTCGGCAGGGGCGCTCTACCGTGCACGCTGTGTCACGGGTAAGGGCCCTGGCGGAGGAAGCGGTGTCCCGGGGCGGGGTGATGTTGGCGGTGTCTTTAGACATCGCCAACGCGTTTAACACCCTGCCCTGGAGCTGTATCCGGGAGGCACTGCGGTATCATGGAGTGCCTCCCTACCTCCGCCGTATCGTTGGGGCTTACCTCTCCGAGAGGTGTGTCACCTACACGGGACGTGATGGCGCTCACCAGCACCCGATGTCGTGCGGTGTTCCGCAGGGTTCGGTTCTTGGGCCGCTCCTGTGGAACATCGGCTACGACTGGGTGCTTAGGGGCGAGCTCGGCCCGGGGGTGGACCTGACGTGTTACGCGGACGACACGCTGGTCACCGCCCGGGGGAGCTCGCACAGGGAAGCAGCGTTGCTGGCGACGGCTGCGGTGTCACAGGTGGTGAGCCGCATCCGTCGCCTGGGCCTGGAGGTGGCCCTCAGCAAGTCGGAGGCCATGACGTTCCATGGCCCCCGGCGGGCGCCGCCGCCCGACTCACACATCGTGGTCGGGGGGGTCCGAATCGCTGTCGAGTCCACCATGAAGTATCTGGGATTGGTGCTCGACAGCCGGTGGACATTCGGACCCCACTTTCAACGGCTGGCGCCCAAGCTGTTGGGCGCGGCGCGAGCGCTCGCAACGCTGCTTCCCAATCTGGGGGGCCCGAGCTCCGTCTGTAGACGGCTCTATACGGGTATCGTGCGATCCATGCCCCTGTACCGGGCCCCGATCTGGGCCCACGACCTGACGGCCGGTTCGATCGCTCTGCTGCGGAGGCCGCAGAGAGCGATGGCCGTCAGAGTCATACGGGGGTATCGCACGATCTCGTATGAGGGGGCTTGTGCACTGGCCGGATCCCCGCCCTGGGACCTGGAGGCTAAAGTACTCGCGTCGCTATATCAGTGGCGCGAGGAAGAGGCGGAGCGGGGCGAACGACCGATGCAGCGTCAAATCGAGCTGCGTCGGTCTCAGCTCCGCGAGGTCCTGGTGGCGGAATGGCGGGACAGGCTTTCGCGCCCTACCGCCGGCCTCGACATAGTCGGGGCGGTCCGGCCGGTGCTCGAGCGCTGGCTCGGGAGGAGGCACGGCTCCCTGTCGTTTCGAGCGACGCAGGTGCTCTCGGGGCACGGTTGCTTCGGGAAGTACCTGTGTCGCATAAACAGGGAGCCGGACGCCCGGTGCCACCACTGCGTCCATTGCCGGGAGGACACGGCGCGGCACACGCTGGCAGAGTGTGCCGCTTGGGAGGAGCCGCGTCGTGCCCTCATCGCCGGAGTAGGCCCGGACCTCTCGCTGCCGGCCGTGGTCGAGTCGATGGTCGACAGCGAGGAGGCCTGGGACGCAGTGGTAACCTTCTGCGAAACTGTTATCTCGCGGAAGGAGGCTGCGGAAAGGGAGAGGGAGATTTTGACCCTCAACCCGGCCCGCAGCCGACGCACCGGGCGTCGGCGGAGGGCTGATAACGCCCTCCTCCAGCCCCCCTAAATGGGTCCAGGGGCGACAGACACGGGGACCCGTCTGTCGCCCCCCATCATCATCAGGACCCGAGGTGGCGGCGCGCGTGTGGTGTTCCACGCGCGCCCCTCAGAGAAGTCGGGGGGGGAGGAGTTAACACCTCACTCCCCCCCCTCGACCAGATGGGGCCCGCGATGGCGGGCCAGCACCAGCCGGGGGTTGCGGAAGCTGAATTCGTGCCCGCGACCCCCGGCGCTTAGGTGTGTGAAGGAACACCGGAGGGGTTTTAGTGGGTATACCCTCGGGCCCCTTCTCATTTTTGATATGGGAAGGGGAGTTTGCGAGTGGGAGTCCCACATAACCACCGCGTCTCTCCCCGGGCGCGGTGGTATGCGTAATGCATTTCCCCTCCGTAAAAAAAAAAAAAAAAAAAAAAAAAAAAAGGCTAGGTGATCATGCCTGGGGACCGCGGTCCAACTGTTGATGTTGGATCCTTGTATATTTGTAAAATCCTGAGAGAATCTTGATAGTGCGATGTAGGATTCTCGTGTGTTTCTACTCGTTCATAGATGTCGCCACAATCTACAAAAAAAAACGCGTCGAATGGTAGCATCCCTAGCATGATATATTGTATTTTGAGGGTGGTCATAGGCTATAGCGACAATGATAATTTGTCTCAAAAAAATTTCTTTATCTAATATTATTAAGACAAGGTGAAGTTTTTGTGAACTTTTATATGTAGAAGAATTTCTCTGAACTATTTTGATACATTCTCTCACTGATACAAGAAAACTACACAGTTCTCGTAGGCCATGTTATATGGGGGGCTTGGAACTCCAAAATGCAGGCCTAGGCTTAGTTTGGACTCAAGATCTCCCAAAAATTCCAAATTTTTCCCAAACTACTTGTCAACTGTTTTATTACAATACAAACAAAACTATTATTATAATCCGGGAAAGTGGGTGAAACCGCAGGATGGTATCTAGCTTTCGATACAAACATCGTTGAACAATCGATAATAGCATAGATAGTATACCAATATCCGGCGGAAAGCACCGCAAAAGCCTGCGGGTCACTTCCGCACCATGGCTAATGGCCCGTTTCAGGTTTCAGTTAAAATCCTATCGTATTTTACATGAAGCTGCGCTGCCCTTTGAAGTATCCGCTTCCGGTATCGACAGTAAATAACAAAAATGGATTACCGGTTTCAAAAAATATTCCGGTAGCGGAGTTTGATGGTATTGTCGAAATTGCTTTTATTTCAGTTTCATTTTATACACATTTTATTCAAATAGGCCTATAAAACTGAGTCGAGTCTTATTTAGCATCACATTTTTTTTAAACCTGATTTTTATATTTTTCTGCAATGTTGTGTGAATTTTAAAATAAATGTATTTCTTACTTTTTATTTATTCACTTATTCTCAAAGTGCACAGATTTTTAATCTATTACAAAATAATTCTTTATTTCCTTCTTTAGTTTTTCTTTCTGTGCTTCTTTCTCCAAGCACTTATGAATAGACTGACTAAAATATATTACAGACTTTTCATATCTGGGCTTGTGCTATAGTAATAAAGGGGTGTCGGGCCACGGCGCCACAAGGCGTCAAACAGCGAACCTCTCGCGTGTGAATATAGTCAACGAAAGAGACAAAGCATAGAAACCGTGACGAAACCTCCCCGAGCTAGTATCATTTATCTAACAGATTCAGAAAGCAGCTCAAATTGACAGATATTCTTACAACACAACCTAAAAATCAATTCATTTTCAACCAAAACACTGATATTTTGGTATCATCATAAAAAATATTTTGTTCACCATGGTAAGTAGTGATATGGCCAAATGCAAGCACACAGCCTAGTCGAGAACTGGGATGTGCATCTGCCAGAACACTTCGATTGACGAAAGATCTTTATCACCGGAATATTAAATCTTATGTGAATATATAAGACATCTACACAAATAATTTTACAAATACTACCTGTTACCCGAGGTTTCACCCGCGTTCCTGAGGGATTTTACATAATTTTGGGATAAAAACCTCAGTGCCAAATTTAATCTGTATCCGTTCACCCGTTTTGGCGTTATTGAGTAACAAACAAATATCCATTCTTCCAAACTGTCGCATTTATGATTATTATAGTAAGACTAGAAATATTCTTCTTCAAAATTTCCAGAACTAATCATGCGATTTCCAAAATACTTCGGGAAAATATCACTCAGAAAAGTGGGTAATAGCTGGATGGAAGCTAGTATTAAAAAATGGCAATTTTTATGAGCCTCCAATAAAAAAAAATACTAATTCTCTATTAGCGTCGAAGTCAATTTAAATACATTTCTGACATTTATTTTGATACCTCATGTATTAGAAAAAAAAGGTCCAAAACCGCTTTTTATTTACATGATAAATGATTGGAATCAAAGGGTGCTTTTTACGCTAAAGTTTGTCGACTGAAAGATAAGAATAAGGATATGACATTTGACAAATGAGTGAACCCAGTTCTTTACGCAAAACTCACCATAGTACAGCCTCCAGCATAAATATATTACCATGGATAGTTCGGAGATATCTGACACCCTTTATCTATCTATATCTACATTGGGAAAATAGGGTTCTTTTGACGCACCATCACCTCAAAACTAATGAACATATCGGGATGGGACAGCTACCATTCCACGCAGAATTTTTCCTAGATATATGATATATCGATAAACGTGAGTAAAACCTCGGTGGGCAGATAGTATATACGAGTATAATAAAAGTAGATGTGTGTTCCGCGAAACGGCTAGACCCATTTTGACGGGACTTTGAAGAGGGAAAGCTGATGTTATAAGCAATAACTTAGGTTACTTTTATCCCAAAAAAAAATTATATCCTAGGGAACGCGGGAAAAACCGCGGGCGACAGCTAGTATAATCTAAATAGCACTGTTACTACTGTTAGATGAGCCATCTACAACTGAAAGAAGAGAATCAAATAAACGAATCATGAAATCAGATATTATTGGAGAACTCTCCGTGGTTATGTTTATGCTTATGACTGTACTATAATAAGGATGTAATTGAAAATGAATTCTATTACGTTTGAAATAAGGTGCATCTATTGATTAAATTCAAAAAAATTCAAAATTCAAAACCATTTATTCAGTTTAGGCCTTCGGAGGGCACTTATGAAGGTCAAATTTAAAGTTACTGAAGCTACAACCGGTTCGGAAGTCAGCCTTCAACTGAGAAGAACCGGCAAGAAACTCAGCAAGGTTACATTCTTTTTTATTTGTTATATAATTTTTTATCTATTCTGACTTTTTGGCTATTTTATAATTTCAATTTTACATAATTTTATATTTAACAATTACAAAATACTTATTATGGGTAACATTAATAAAAACAAAAAAAAAAAAAAAAAGACATATGACAAGACTACAAAATAGAAAATAACAATAATTAGGTACTTACAACTTAAACAAGAGATTTAGAGGTGCACTGTGCAGAGAGCAGCTATTTCCATACATTTTTATCTTCAATATAATGAACTACCTTGTAATACGCTTTTTCTTTCAAAACTTTCCTAATATAATTTTTAAATTTATGATCAGACATTTTGGTTATTGAAAGCGGTATCTTATTATAAAATCGAACACAATTACCAAGAAATGACTTGTTAACTTTAGTTAGTCTAAAGTATGGAACAACTAACTTCTCCCTTTGTCTTGTATTTATACTATGAATATCTAATTTTGACTCAAACATTCCTATGTTTCTACGTACAAACATTATATTTTCATAAATATATAGTGAAGGTAATGTCATTATATTTATTTCTCTAAATAAATCTCTTAATGATTCACGGGGACCCATACTGTAAATTGCACGAATTGCTCTTTTTTGTATAATAAATATTGATTCTATATCCGCTGCTGCTCCCCAAAACAAAATACCATAGGACAAGAGGCTATGAAAATATGCAAAATAAACTAATTTGGCCGTCTCAACATTCGTCAATTGTTTAATTTTCCTAACAGCAAAAGCAGCCGAACTTAATTTAGCAGCTAGAGTATCAACCTGAGGTCCCCATTGCAATTTATTGTCTAATGTAAGACCCAAAAATACCGTTTTATTTACAAGATCAATATGGCTCCCATCTATTATTATTTGGCTATCTACTTGTGCTACATTTGGTAAAGAAAACCTTAAGCATTTAGTTTTCTTTGAATTTAGTAATAGATTATTTGTAGCAAACCACCCACAGACAATTGACATAGTATGATTAACTTTAGTTAGATCTTTGTCTTTTCTATTAACTTTAAAAATTAATGATGTATCATCAGCAAACAAGACAATATCTGTGAGGTCATTTACAACATATGGCAAATCATTTATATATACTAAAAACAAAAATGGACCTAAAATTCAACCCTGGGGTACCCCCATTTCGACTAAAGAGCCCTTGGATGTTGTGCCGGTAATCCCTACCTTTTGCTGGCGATTTGATAAATAAGATAAAACAAGATCATGAGCAGTTCCACGAATTCCGTAGAAGTCAAGTTTTAGTAGTAGCGTACGGTGGTCAACGCAATCGAATGCCTTGGACAGATCACAAAAAATGCCAATCGCATCCTGTGAATCCTCCCATGCGCCATAAATGTGCCTCAGCAATGTTGCTGCCGCATCGGATGTAGATCTTCCCTTCGTGAAACCGAACTGATGACCATGCAATACCTTATGCTTAGTAAAGTGACTTGACATTTGATTAAGCAGCAATTTTTCAAAGATTTTACTAAGTGCTGGCAGAACGGAAACTGGTCTGTAATCAGATGGATTCTCCCTACAACCGGACTTGAAAATAGGTACTATTTTACTATATTTCATTAAATCAGGAAAACAACCCTGATCAATGCATTCATTAAAAATATTTGATAAAACAGGTGCAATCGCTGTTATTATTGATTTTACGGGGATGTAAGGGAACACAATGCCACCTTAGTGCTCCCAGCCAACCTCACCTGCCCGCGGTGCATCCTGCCGACAAGCGAACGAGGCTCTGGCGACCGACCAATGGCGGTATAACCATTCTGTACAGCGTAGCCAAATGGCACAGGCCGGTGATGGGCAGCAGCGTTACCGGTGCGAGAGCTACGTTCTGCGATCACCCAACCCGTCTGCCCAGCGTGTGGTGATTACGGGCATAAACCCCCTAATGAATAGCACGCTACAGCAACGGCCCCCAGTTCCCGGTCGCCCCGCTATTCCTGGCCAAGGCGGCGGTCATGGTCACGGCGGGGTAGGGGGTGCTAAGAATCCCCGGGCTATGGTAGGCCGCCAACACCGACTGACTCTGGCAACGTATAACGGACGCACGCTGCGGCTCGATGAACATCTGGCGCAACTCGAAGAGGAGCTGAGGAACATAAGGTGGCACGTTCTGGGGTTATGTGAAGTCCGAAGGGAGGGGGAGGATACCGTAACCCTAGAATCCGGCCATCTTATGTACTTCAGAGAGGGAGACCAACCATCCCAAGGCGGCGTCGGGTTCTTGGTACACAAGGCCCTCTCTGGCAACGTCATAGAAATCTCCAGTGTGTCGACAAGGGTAGCGTACCTTGTGATCAAACTCACCGAGAGGTATAGCCTCAAGGTTATCCAAGTGTACGCACCGACTTCGGCACACTCGGATGATGAAGTGGAGGAAATGTACGAGGACATTTCCAAGGCCTTATACACCACCCAAAAGGCCCACTTCAACGTTGTCATGGGGGATCTCAACGCTAAAGTAGGAGTACAAACAAGCGGCGAATCGGTAGTAGGACCACACGGATTTGGAAGCAGGAACCATAGGGGGCAAATGCTCGTCAACTTCCTGGAGAAAGAAGGGCTTTTTCTAATGAATTCTTTCTTTCAGAAGAAGCCCCGGCGGAAGTGGACGTGGCAAAGCCCCGACGCTATGACCAGAAATGAGATTGATTTCATTATGACGGACAAGAAGCGTATATTTAGAGATGTCTCAGTGATCACTAGGTTCAAAACCGGAAGTGATCACCGACTTGTCCGAGGCACTCTAGATATAGACTGTAAGCTTGAACGAGTCCGTCTAATGAAATCTACGCTCCGGCCTAATATGCTCCAATCCGTGGTTGGGTCTGAAACGTTTCAGTTGAAACTGGAGAACCGATTTGCTGCCTTGGAAACTACAATCAACGTTGATGTCGACCAGGATCTCGACCAAGTGGTGGGAATCCTCGGGGAGGAGGGGAAGAAATTCTGTGAGACGCGAGGTGCCGGTAAGAGATCCAAGCTTTCAGGGGAATCTCTGCAGCTAATGCAGAAGCGACGTGAAAATCCCGCAGTCACTACGTCAGATCAACGGGCTTTAAACAAAAAAATCTCAAAGCTGGTAAGACGGGACCTCCGGAGCTCCAACACACGCTCTATTACAGAAGCGATTGAGCGAAACCGGGGGTCTAAAGTCTTTGCCCAACAGCTAGGTCGAAGCCATCTGACGAAGTTGACCACATCTAGCGGGAATGTCGTCGCTTCTAAGCCGGAGATACTCAGGGAGGTGCAAGACTTTTACGGCCAATTATATACCTCGCAAGCGTCCCGTCCCCAACCTCATTCCAAGGATCCCAGGGCCACTCTTACCCGCCATTATACCGAGGATCTGCCAGAGGTCAGCCTGGACGAGGTCGTGATGGCTCTCAGACAGCTTAAAAACGGAAAAGCCCCCGGAGAGGATGGAATTACAACGGAGCTCCTAAAAGCTGGTGGAACTCCAACGCTGCTACAGCTTCAGCGTATATTTAATTCCGTCCTCTTTTCGGGGAGAACTCCGAAGGCGTGGAGCAAGAGTGTGGTCATAATGTTCTTCAAAAAAGGTGATAAAACCCTTTTGAAGAACTATAGACCCATCTCACTCTTGAGCCACGTCTATAAGCTCTTTTCGAGAGTCATCACGAACCGTCTCGCGCGTAGGCTCGACGAGTTTCAGCCCCCGGAGCAGGCTGGGTTTCGAGGAGGATATGGCACCATAGACCACATCCACACAGTGCGGCAGGTTATACAGAAGACCGAAGAGTATAACCAGCCCCTGTGCCTTGCGTTTGTGGACTATGAGAAAGCTTTTGACTCCATTGAGACCTGGTCTGTTCTGGAGTCCTTGCAACGGTGCCAAGTCGATTGGCGATACATCCAAGTGCTGAGAGGACTGTATAACTCCGCAACTATGACCGTCCAAGTACAAAATCAGCAGACTGAACATATCCCCTTACATAGAGGAGTGAGACAAGGGGACGTTATTTCCCCCAAATTGTTCACTAACACTCTGGAGGATATGTTCAAGACGCTAAATTGGAAAGGACGGGGCATAAATATTAACGGCGAGTACCTCTCACACCTGAGATTTGCGGATGATATCGTCATCATGGCTGAAACCGTGCAAGATCTCCAATACATGCTGAATACCCTGGCTGATTCTTCTGCACGCATCGGTCTCCGGATGAACTTGGATAAAACCAAGATCATGTTCAACGAGCATGCTATTCCGGAACCGGTTGCCCTTGACGGGGTTCCTCTCGAAGTTGTTCACGAATACGTCTATCTAGGGCAGATCTTGCAATTAGGTAGACACAACTTCGAGAAGGAAGCTCGCAGAAGAGTACAGCTAGGGTGGGCAGCATTTGGAAAACTTCGTCGAGTCTTTTCATCGCCCATACCCCAATGTCTGAAGACGAAAGTCTTTAACGAGTGCGTCCTACCTCTTATGACTTACGGAGCCGAGACGTGGACACTGACGGTGCGACTAGTTCACCAACTCAAAGTCGCTCAGCGAGCTATGGAGAGAGCTATGCTCGGAGTCTCTCTGAAGGATCGAATTCGAAATGAAGTCATCCGTCAGAGAACCAAAGTTATCGACATAGCTCATAGGATTAGCAAGCTGAAGTGGCAGTGGGCTGGTCACATCTGCCGTAGAACCGATAACCGTTGGGGTAGACGTGTTCTAGAGTGGAGACCACGGCTCGGTAAACGTAGTGTAGGGCGCCCTCCAGCTAGATGGAGCGATGATATACGCAAGCTGGCTGGCAGCGGTTGGAAACAAAGAGCTGAAGATCGAGCTCAGTGGCGTGCCATAGGTGAGGCCTATGTCCAGCAGTGGACGGAGATAGGCTGATGATGATGATGATGATGATTGATTTTACGATTGTTACTGATAAGCCCCATAAATCTTCAGTACTTTTCATATTGAGAGAATTAAAAGTTATTATGATATCGCTAGCATTAATATGGTCAAATTTAAAACTTGGAAATGTATTATGAATATGCTGCTTGAGTAAAGATTCCGCTGCTATAGGACATGATTTAAGGCTTTTAGTAGTTATACCAGGTATACTCGTGAAGAAGTTTTCAAAAGCACAGGCTACATCTAAATTATTTGTTAGAATTTTATCATTAATTTTAAGAGTTACCTGTTCATTATTATTTCTAATTTTACCAGTTTCCGTATTAATAACATTCCAGACCGTCTTTATTTTGTTATTAGCATTACCTATTTTATTACATATAAAGTAAGATTTAGCTTGATTACACACTAACTTGAAAGTCTTTGAAAATTTTCTAACATATTTATGAAATTCCTCGTTCTGAGTTAGAGATTTTAAATGATAAAGTTTATACAACCTATCCCTGCTCTTACGATTACCTTTTGTAGCCCAGTCACTAAATCCCATTTTACTATTTACCTTCACTATTTTAGTAGGACAGGCTCTATTAAAATTATCGCAAATCCCGGACAATAAACCTTCATACAAGACATTGGGCTCAACACTATGATATATTGTATTACAGAGTTTCAGTTCTAAATTATTCTTAAAGGTGTCTAATCTTGCCTTAGTAGTAGGTCTAATTACTTTCGTTACTTTAAATACTTGTCTTTTAAATGGCAATTCTATTAATTGAGCCTTATGATCCGAGCGAACACCACTAATAATCGATTTCCCTAGTATACTACTATTAGTTAATATATTATCAATACAAGTAGCCAAAGTGGCTGTAGATCTTGTTGACTCACTAAACAATAAATCTAAGTTGAACGATTTGAATAAGGCAACAAAATTCCGACTTTCAGATGAATTACTAAGAGTATCTACATTAAAGTCGCCACATACAACTATTGACTTGTTAGAATTATTAAATAACTTACGAAGAATCTCTTCCATTATAGACGTAAACAATAAAAAATTTGATGCCGGTGGCCTATAAACACAAACAATAATATAGTTCTGCAACTCTGCACAAGACACCTCACAAACACGCTCAACAGAGAGGCTACAAATATCTTTACGATCCTTGAATTTAATATTATTATTTATAAGAATTATTGTGCCGCCACCTTCTGCAGATAATCTATTGAATATACTGGCAACTGTAAAGTTTTTAATATATAGTTAACAATGGTCTATTAATAAGGGTCGATAACCACCAACTGGCCCGACAAATTAAAATGAAAATCCAATTACATCGGATACTGGAATTCCGGCAAAACATCAGTTCCCTTGGCTACGCAGGTAACATCGCAGGGTGGAATCTTGTCTCCTACTAATATTATAAATGCTAAAGTTTTTATGTATGGATGTATGTTACTCTTTCATGCAGAAACTATCTCACGGATTTGGATGAAACGCAAATATAGTCTTCTAGTGCGTTCGGGGAAGTACTACCACCTTACTCATTTCTACCGTGAAGCACTTGTATTACAGTGTTTCGGTTAGAAAGGTCAGGGGGCCGGTGAAATTACAGGCACATGAGACTTAACAACTTCACGTCTCAGGGTCGACAACGCATTGGCGATGCCCCTAGTGTTGCAAATGTCCATAGGCGGTGGTGACCACTTACCATCAGGTGGACCGCCGGCCCATGTGGTAAACAAAAAAAATATATATATATGTATATATATTGAAAGTGCACATAGCATACTTTTGTGCTGGAAATATTTTAATCCCTCGGGAGCGCGGGTGAAGCCACGGTGGACAGTTAGTTAGATTATATAATAGTCTGCGCTAGTATAACTAGACTAGAGACTGAAGATCCTAAGTTAAATTCCCAGATCTGTCGAAGTATAATACGCGCTTCTCTGTAAATTTGCATGTAATCTGATGAATTACTCATCCGATATCAAAATATATAATACTGATAGAAAGCTACATTATTCCTGAGTAATATTGGCTAGGTTTTAACCTGTGAATACATTAATTCCCTCGGGAATACATTATTTCCCCGGAGATAAATTAATTCCCGGAATGAGAGTGCAATTACGTTATGGAAACGAGTAATTATAGAATTTTCTCGACAACTGTTAGAACGAAATCGTAGCAACTACAAAAGGTCAACGAAATATTAAGGTAACAAATTTTAGATTTGTTTTGGCTAGAAAACGTTTTAATAGCTGCTAGCCATAGCTTAGTTTCCCACATTGATTATGCAGCATCTAATCACAATGTTGGAGCCAGATTCGCTTTTTGCGGCAACACCCCGGTTCGACGGTAACTTAATTAAAATTCCGACACGTCATGAATTTAAGGGCTTTATCTAATCTCTCTCACATATATACCTACAAGGGAGGCATAGCTCATACCTTGCTTGGCTTGGGGTTCATTTATTACGTTTGACGTGTAAAATAAAATGTTTTTATTAACAAATTAATTAATTAATACATCATGTATATAAAAATGTCCAAATTATTATTAGCAGGTTACGAAAAACTTTGGGGAGATAGTGTGCCCTCTATAAGTAAGTTTCCTAAAAAAAGAAGCAAGAATAATAGCTAGTTTTACTAAAATAATAAAGAGAGACGAAGAGAAATTATGCTGAGTAAAGTTTCATAAACCACGGCACCACCGCTTTGAAAAGTTCTTTCAACCTTTGAATGATACATTATATCAAATGGATATATATAGGTCATGTTATAATCCCGGGCAATCCATTGGGCACTCTGGGCAAATGCCCAGGGCCCCCCAATTCATGGGGCCCCCGGTTCTGAAAGGAATGGAGCCTGTTGGACGTCGATAGTATCGTCAGATCGGATCTATGTGTCGCGCTTTTAGAGCTCTCATAGCGTAGTCTAAGGGGCCCCCTTATCCTAGTGCCCAGGGCCTGCAATAGTTTAAAGACGGCCCTGATCCCAGGATACATTAAATCCTTCGGGAATGCGAGTGAAACCACGGCATGGAAAGCAAGTATTAAGCTTTTACACCATGCCTGATTCGAGAATCGAACCTCATGTAAGCTATTTACAAACCGCCGCCCCGTGGTCATTTTTAATATGTACACTGTAATATGTACAAATGAAAATACTTTTATTCAAATAGACCTTCACAAGCTATGGACATTTGCAACACTAGGAGCATCGCCAATGCGTTATATGTTAGTTGATAAGTATCATGTGATTCACATTAATTTGACCGGCCCCCTTACCTTTCTAACCGAAACACAGTAATACAAGTGCACTACTTCTTCACGGCGGAAATGGGTAAAGTAGTAGTACTTCCCCGGACGAACTCTGCACTAAGATCTCTACTACTCAGGAATAAAACAACTTATGAATAGTCTGACTCTAATACTCAGAAGGTTGCTTTTACTGAAAAGAGCCAGCAATAAACTCGTCAATAACTAATTTTAAATTTATATTACTAAAATTATTTGTCCTCACTAACAATATTTGTAACAGCAAATATGAACAAAATTAATCGACAATCAACCAGTTAATTATCGAAACAACATTTAAATCCCGGATCGACAATATCATATCAAATATTGGCTACAAAACTGATTTATCATATCCGACAGTTAAAACGCCAAACATTTATTTAAGCGCGTATTTTATATTGACACGTCGTAAAACATTTCATGGAACCAATGCAACAAAAGCAGATGATTATTCAGGCGATATCTTTATTTACTTGGAGCCATAAATTAAGCGGATTACGTAACTGATACAGAAAAGGCGCTTATCTGTAAACGCTTAAAATGAGATCCTATTACTTTTCACGCGTTTGGTAAGCGACGTATAAATTAACAAACGCTTAGCCTAAGGGAATTTATATAAGCCTAAAATGTTAGTTGTTTAATATCTAGATATTTTTGAAATTATTTTATTATAATAACTAGATTTCTGGGGATTTTGATTTCAATAGTATGTAATAAAAACATACATTTTATTCATTTTATACAGAAATAGATGGTGGTTTGCGATTGATAGACTTTGAGATAGTTTGATCGATTTCCAAGGATGGCACATACATGTATTTACTTATAGAAAACGTGGTAGCTTCAGTAACCGGGCCGAAACTGAATAAATGGTTTTAATTAAATTTGTGAATAAAAGAAGTCATTTAAACACGCATAACAACATCTAAAATTTAAATGTTGAACTGATCCCCATCAAAATTGATACACAGGCGTACGGCTTTTAAGCACGCACAACATCAACCATTTAGATTAAAAATGTTGATAATTTGCCGCTTACTCTTACAACTTGTCCACTTACAATCGCTAATCTCCTAGCCATAGCAATAACAATTTCTACAGAGCAAAACAAACAATAAACTTGAACTGTACATAATAAACCCGTACTTTTGTTGTACAATGATGAGGGAACAGCATGTCGCTTTCAATTGTAAACTGATTCGATAACTCGTGTTTTGTTTTTAATACATCATACGTTTTATGTTTTGGTGAGTTCTAGAGTGGCCACGCACGGGTTGGCGCGTGTGACGCCCTACAATAAAGAACTATGACCTTCGGAACATAGGGAAGGAAAGGTTAACTTCATTGAATAAGACTCATATTTCCTTGAAGTCTGTATTTGCGTATTATTTGGGGCCTAGGGTCTAAGATGGATTTTATTTTATGAATTTTTTTTATTTCACAAAATCACAGATCTTAAATCTAATATAAGAGTATATATATACTATTGGCCCTTACATCCAATTAGGAATACAATTATATAGGTACATATTAAACAGCCTAGAAAGAGCAGACAAATAAAGAAAACTTTCCAGTTAAAGATAAAAGTAAGCATTTAAACTTTAAAGAAAAATGAGTTTATACAATTTATTAATTATTATAAAAAAATATTTAAAAAAATTAAAAATGATGTCACCTTGCTGAGATTCTTGCCGGTTCTTCACAGTTGAAGGCTGACCGTTCCGAACCGGTTGTAGCTTCAGTAACTTTAAATTTGACCTTCATAAGTGCCTAGTTGGCAGACATCTAACCACTAAGCCAGCTGGCCCATCAGAATATATCTTAAATAATATCAGAATAATACACAGACATAATCTATCATCACAAACTTTCGCATTTATAATATTACTAGAATTAGAAACGACATCCTCGCTGCATGACGCTTATTAAATTTGCAATTAACAAATGAATAGTGACACGAGTACGTCGATGCACACACACCTCCCGTGTCGCTTGTAATATGAAATCAAATCCGTACGTTGAATATTAATCACACTCAGGTCGGTTTACTGCAAACTTTGTTTAACACGTCGACTGATTATATACATAAACGGATTATTTGCGAACAGTGTTATGATGAAATGTATTTGAGTTGGAAGAGACGGGTTCGCATTTAACAATGAGCTTGAGCTTTTGGTGGTATGTTGTGGTACTCACTGCCTACCACTTAAGTTGAAAACCTATCACCAAACACCGTGACGGGCCAGCTATCGACATAGCTCAAAGGATTAGCAAGCTGAAGTGGCAGTGGGCTGGCCACATCTGCCGCAGAACCGATAACTGTTGGGGTAGACGTGTTCTAGAGTGGAGACCACGGCTCGGTAAACGTAGTGTAGGGTGCCCTCCAGCTAGATGGAGCAATGATATACGCAAGCTGGCTGGCAGCGGTTGGAAACAAAGAGCTGAAGATCGAGCTCAGTGGCGTGCCATAGGTGAGGCCTATGTCCAGACCTTGACTGTCCTGCAAGTTGTAGGTTTAATTTCCGTCCAGGGCATTTGTGTGCATGGACGAACATGTCTATTTGTTCTGGATGTAAATATCTATCTAAGTATGTATTTCAAAGAAGAAAAAAAGTTGTATGTTGCTTAGTTTGGTGTCCGATAACCGTGTGTGAAGAATGTCCCAGGATATCCCTACTAATATTATAAATGTGAATGTAAGTGTGATTGTTTCGCTTTCACGTAAAAACTACATCACCAATCATCTTGAAACTTTTTACCCATTCTTTGAGGTATTAGAAGTAACATAGGATACTTTTTGCGCCGGAAAAATTTTACATCCCTCGGGAATGTGGGTGAAACCGCGGGGCACAGCTGTATACATATGTAATATGTATTTAACACTACTACATTCGGACATATAATCACTTATCTTTGGTGAGTGTATGTGGTCAAATACAAAAGAAAATCGGTCGCCAAACATATATCAATAAATTCAGGTAGTGGCACATGAAAGCCAGTTGCCTCCTAAGCATTATAGTGGCAACACATTAGCAATCACGAAGTCTGAAATGCCTTTATCGGTTTAACCATGTTAGAATTATCTTCAGGAGCTCGATTCTGTAAGGAAAATGACACTAACTCGAATGTTTCCTCGCGGCCTCTATGCTCTATCTCTGTCGCTTACTGCGCTAATACTACTACTCCCGTGAGAGGTAAACTCTCCGAGGCTTCCGTGAAGCGGCTCGCCGACGAAGTTTGTATTAACTGAATAAGGGGACAGGTTGTATAAACATATCTACCATCTTCCAACTGCCAATTGTCTACTATACTAATGAGGGCTTCACCATTATTTGGGAAATTTCTTCCCGAAGGTTTATGTGAATAATACATTTAAATAATCCCACCCAGACAAAGTCGGGTCGCTAATCTATGGATAAATAAACGTTTGGTAAATTTTATTTCCTCGAATTAATTTCCTCTTCCCTTGTTAACTATGTATCTACCAAAAATAGAAAGGCCCGTTTGACTACTGAGATTGCCATGGAAAAATCATCTTAATTACTTAATCCATAAGGTATAATTATCTGTTGATCCAATGTTTGATTGTATGATGATATCAATCTGTCCCTATATCCCTATGTATGCTTAAATCTTTAAAACTACGCAACAATTTTGATGCGGTTTTTTTTTTAATAGATAGGGTGATTGAAGAGGAAGGTTTTATGTATAATACATGTGAATTCCCACGGGAACGCGGGTAAAAACTCCTTTAGCTGTCAAATCGGAAGTAATAAATCTCGACAACTTAAATAAAATAATAATAATAAATATCCTGGGAAATTCTTTACACATGTCCATCTGATCCCAAACTAAGCAGAGCTGGTACTATAGAAGTCATATAACTGATATACCACTGCGTACCTATTATACTTATTTGGTTTCTTAATACGTCACATTTAAAAAGATATTTCACCATATCGACGGACCAGTTGGCTTGATGGTTAGATGACCGCCACGTGTTTGTGAGCATGAAATGTCTGTTATTTTGTGTCTGGGTGTAAATATTTATATAGGCATGCATTTAAAAAAAAAACGTAGTATATCAGTTGTCTGTTTTCCATAGAACAAGCTCTGCTTAGTTTGGAATCAGATGGCCGTGTGTAAAGAAAACCCTGGGATATTATTAAAATTTTATATGTCAGTACACAAACAAACCAACATGTTTAACATAAACCGTTTCATTTCCTTGTAAATTTCATTGACAAACGCTAGCTAATTATTACTTTGTCATCCCCCGGCCGAAGTTATAGCGCCCGGGACATACTCCAGTTTCGGAGCGCAGAGTGGGCGCGATTACTTTGAAATCCCGCATCGTAAAAGCTTTTAGCACAACCGGACAGTGCGTTTTATGTGTTTGCTGCGGTTTTAATTAAATAGGCACGCTATTTTACGTTCTACATGTAATAAGGGTGCACCATTTTAATATGTTTTCCATTAGTGTCCATTATTTATCACTATAATTAAAATAGATACACTAAAAGCTTCGGTACACCTGTCCGATTCGTAATGGTATTATTGGTTTCTATGTATGTAATCCTTTTTAGATAATCAGTAAAAAATAATACGACAAAAAAATAGGGGAAGTAAGGCGAACGTCAGCCCTGTGATCGCTTCCACAAAAGGTATGGTGCTGCCACATAAAAAAACGCATGATTTTGGGGAACTTCTGATAATTCAGCACGTCATGAATATTTCATGATTCTTATTTCAATGACCACTTTCGAATGGGACAGGATTTTTTTGACATATTGTAAAACCATTCTTCTTCAAAATATAAACATTGTGCAAATACCTATTTCTGCCGTGAATCACTAATGCACTTGAATTAGTGTTCTTCGGGTAGTAAGGTAAGGGGGCGGGTCAAATTTGCACATGAGACTTAACAAAGCCTCAGGGTCGATAAAGTATTGGAGATGGAGTAAACTAGGGGTTTACCAAATATCTATAGGCGGAGGTGAAAACTTATCATCAGGTGGACCATCTGCCAGTTTGTCGGCATAATTATTATAAAAAAAAAATAAGGAAATTAACATGGCAATACAGGAGTGTGAGCGGCGCCTCGCTTCTCTACACATACTACTAACAAAAATTGTGTTGTCACATTAAAAATATTTGCTAGATTTTGCGGGAATTCCGACAATTTTGCACTAATTATTGTTGACTTTCAATAATAATTTTCGTTACTCATTTTAAAGGATTGCACAGGATATTTATGAACATATTGTAAACGAATCCTTAAAATATAAACTTTGATTTAACACTTATACAGGTTGTTACAAAACTTTTACACATTTTATTTTTACAAAATATTTAAGAACCGTAGTAACGCGTATAACATACCCCAAAAAAATAAAAAGAACTGATTTTTATGAATGAAAAATAGAAAAATTATTAAAGTAGACAATTGTTAGGTAAAATAGGTACGTAGGCCATTCTGTTAAATAATCTGGTTCCCTGACATGACAGCTTACTAGGGTTTTGATAATGAATTATATCTTTACGGGGTATTTTGTAACACGTTGTATACGACTTAAATACAATAAAAAATGACGTCATACCACACCATTTCCCGCGATCTACGTACAAAAATGTCAAATGTCATATATTTTTCACAAGGCTATTATTACACAATACGCGTTACGTGTACAATAAACCGGTGCCTGTCAAATGTCACACACAGCAATTACCCGAGATATTGACAGCCGAATATTAGATTCGCCCTGACGAGGGTAGATCGTAAATAGATTATAAATAAAGATGGTTATAAAACATCAGGTGGATCAAGGTTTTTGCACAGGGATAATCGAGGCTGAAACTATTGTGTAAAGTGATTGTTTGAATCTATCTTTTATTCTAAACTAGTTTTCACTCTGTGTTTTGAGCGGATTGAATTGGTTTGAATGATTTTAATCCGGAAAATATTATGTTTGCCAAATTGCATTTATTAAAAATAAAAACTATTGTCTGTTTGGTCCGCCCAATCACTTAAACGGCTAAGCCAATTTTGACGTGACTTTCACTAACAGATAGCTGATGCTGCAAATATTAACTAAGGCTTTATCCTGGGAAAATGTAACATCCCTAGGGAACGTGATTAAACCGCATAAGACAGCTAGTTGAATAATAAATCTTAAAGGACAAAAATATTGAATTAATGATTCGCTCAACCAATTACGTTCGGCTGCCGTTGAGGACGCAAAACTTACGTCAACTTAATAATTATTTAATTATAAATTTAATACTATAATTTTACATTAATTAATTACTACAACTAAATTAGCGTGACAATTGTTCGATGTAAGAACGAAAAGTGATTTTATTAAAAGGAATGATCTTAAAAGTTAACAATACATGAATACACAATTGTTTAATGGAATTTGATGAGTCGCACAATCACTGTCCCCACGGTATGATAATTCGTGGTAGCTCCCGATGGTCGGTATGTCTTGCGAAACAGCGCAGAGGCGGCTTCTTGGTATGTGTTGTTGTGTGTCATCGGTTCCCATGGTGGTTCATCTCTTAACAAACCCAAACCTTAGAACCATTAACAAAGAAATAATATAATTTCAAATATTTAACTACAATTCAAAAAGATAAGCGTCCGTAAAAACGACAAAATACTTTAATATCTATAAGCCTAAAGTCACGCCGTCTATCATCGACGACATTAAAGCGATAAAAGAGTGATAAAGGCCAAGATTAATAAGCGATCATATTTATCGTCCTGTCTTAAATTACTTCCGTGCGCCACAAAGCTGAAGTGTCATTCTATAAAGCAAACAATAGCTCGACATCAAACGCCTATGCTCTGTCTCAATCGTAAACTACACAACCACGTGAGAGGTTCGCTCTCATGGAGGTCGCCGCTCACCGACAAACTTTGTAAGAGAATACACGAGCTGGAGTTGTAGATAATGGCCATAATAAGCTGCTTTACGGCAACTTAAGGCTTGAGCAGTGTAAAGTTATACAATAGCTGTTTAACCGCGCTGAAATAGTTGGTTAAACTTTGTCGAAAGTAGATTGTAAAGTTGAGGAACTCCTTTGTTTTAAAGTATTTAAAGTAATCTGTAAAGGCTCAATTAGAAAAGGTTTTATACCCACTTGCTGCTCAATAAATTTAAGATTATGTGGGTCTACGTTTAAAGTCAAATTTAGCTTACCTTTTCATTTTATATAATGACATTTAATTTGTATTCTTCATGAATTGAAAAAAAAATATTATTCCTGTCCCCCGCAGTTCCCGAGGGATGTAACATTTTCCTGACACAAAAAGTATCCTATATGTTATTCCAGGGCATTCTCTATTTATGTGGTAAGTTTCATCCAAATCCGTTTGGTAGTTTTTACGTGAAAGAGTAACAAACATCCATACATACAAACTTTCGCATTTATAATATTCGTAAATAAAAGTATTATAATATCTAATTGATTAACGGTTCGTACAGAGTTATTACTCTTTAATTAATGATACACATACTCGGATAAAAAACAATGCGTCCACTTTGCCCTTTGCAAGAATTATCCGTCAGCATAAAATGCGCGTGTGCGAATCCGTATCTTTTTCTTTTCTATGATAAAACTGTAGAACCGTCGCGCCTACACACAGGAACCGTGTGTTTTTTACAGGAAATTGAAACGTAGCTAAGGGTAACATATGGGCTTTATTTCAATAAATCCACTCACGATCTCTTAATAGACAGATATCACGCGTACAAATTCAAAAATGTTGATGTTACGATCAAAATTCGACTGTTATTTATTATATATAAAAAATATTTAAACTATTTTTTATTATATTATTTAAAATATTTCTCCTTTACTTTACCACTTAACTTTATCTGTGCCAAAATTCATAACTCTCTGTCCGAGTAATTTTCGTAAAAAGGGGTACAAAGATTTTGTTTCACATACTATATATTATGAAGATAATCACCTGAGTTCGTCAAAAGGAAAAATCTATTTGTTAAATTGAATCAAAACAAGCGTACTACACATCATTGCGATAGTTTGTTACTCTTTCACGCAAAAAAGTCTTATGAGATTTGGGTGAAAATTGCCATTGATAGTTTATATTCTGGATCCAATTAATAATCCTTTATTTTTGTTTAGAAAAAATGTTACATCGGCGGGTGAAACCGCGGGAAATGTAGTTTTAAAATAACATCGACAGAGAAGGAGATCCAGCAGAAATATTTACTAGATATCTGTTTTTTGTATAATCTTCAAAATTACAGTAAAAACCTTTATTTTGTTTTGGGTTACCGATTAATCGGCCGTGATCGATAGCACTAAAGGCAGCATCTGACATTCCAAGTGACCTTATTGAACAGTCACGCTGAAAATACTGAAAGTGTTTCAGTAAAGTGGATTACAACGCGATCCGTTGGGTTTTGGGAACGAAAGGTTGTTTTAAATGCTAATGTTTTAAAGGGTTCACTATTTGGACGTTCCATTTGATAGTGTTAGTATTACTGATAATGGTGGCAAATAAAAATGTTTATCTGATCTGATGCCTTTGTTTGGTGATCTACTGATACATGTTGCAGTTAAAACCAGTTTTTAGATAGAACGCGTTTTCCCTAGTCAAAACTAGTTGGGTGGGAATTGAACATGACCTGTGGCATGGCAGTCCAAGTTTCAACCATCAAGCAAGCTGGTCAGTCCTATGTCCGGGTTAGCTAGATTTTGTTATATTAGTTTGGTAGAGATGAATAGAAATGTGCTTTTCGCATATACTTACGATTCACTCTACATATACATATCTGATCTGATAGCCTTGGTGGTCTAATGATATATATGTTGCAGTTAAAACCAGTTTTTAGATAGAACGCGTTTTTCCTAGTTACAACTAGTTTCTACTATATGCTTTTACTGATAAATAGGTAAGTACGTCCCGTATCCATTTCTCTTGACGGTTAATGTGACTCATAAAGTTACAAATATGACTCATTACGGAAAGTACATAAATATAATAAATAGTAGGTTTATACAATAATACACAACATAAAAAAAAAATACACAAGTGTTTGTCCTGGGTGGGAACCGGCGACCTTCGGTTTGGCAGTCAGAGTCCCTAACCACCAAGCCAAATGGCCTAAATATCCTTAGACATTCTTTAAACACGGCCCTCTGGTCCCAAACTAAGCAGAGCTTGTACTATGGAAACCAAATAACTGATATACTACATATACTACATATACTACTACTTTGTCTTTGAAAATACTTAGATAGATATTATTAGTTTTACCAGTTGGCTTGGTGGTTAACGCTCTGACTGCCAAACCGAAGGTCGCGGGTTCGATTCCCACCCAGGACAAACATTTGTGTGCATGAACATGTCTGTATGTTCTGTGTCTGGGTGTAAATATCTATATAAGTATGTATTTAGAAAAAAAATATATATATGTAGTATATCAGTTATCTGGTTTCCATAGTACAAGCTCTGCTTAGTTTGGGACCAGATGGCCGTGTGTAAAGAATGTCCCAGGATATTTATTTTATATATTTTTGTTTATTATATATGAAACATTGTTAATGTATTGAAACAGCTTAAATTAAGACACATTACATCAAAATTTTGCATCGGCTAAGCACCGGGAGCTCCTGTGCTTGATTCCCAAAGTCAAGCAAAGTAATATTAACGTTTCTGTTATTTAGAAATGATAACCACCCGGCCATGATTGGTAAAGCTCCACATGTCAGTTTGGGACTTAAAATGACATAGTAACAATGTAGCTCTCATTATTGATAAGCGGGATCTTCTGTTACAAGTATTTTTATACTTAAAAGAAGGTCTTAACCTCAATATGGCCGTCAGACTAATACTTCAGATCTATCTTTATATCAACTGTAATCGTCTGTCAAATTATTATTAGACTTTCATTAACCTCCGCGAGGGTAAACTGAATATTTTTTTTTGAATTTATTATGTTTTTTTTCATATACCACATGACCCTACAAACAAGCACAATGTCCACCTGATGGTAAGTGGTCACCGCCTATGGACATTTGCAATACCAGAGCATGACCAACGCGTTTTCGACTCTGAGACGTGAAGTTATTAAGTCTCATGTGCCTGTAATTTCACCGGCCCCCTTACCTTTCTAACCAAAACACAGTAATACAAGTGCACTACTACTTCACGGCGTAAATGGGTAAGGTGATAGTACTTCCCCGGACGAACTCTGCACTAAGAGCTCTACTACTCAGAACCTTTACCTTTCTAACGGAAACACAGTAGTGTACTAGTGACAAGTGCACGATATGAGTGCATGATATTAAAACATAATAATTTTACAATAAAAATACTTAAATGAATAACTTGTCAGGAGAGCAATTCATTGCCAAAGGTTCATCCTCCAAATATCAGATATACTATAAAATCCCCTTTGATATAAATACTCTTTACCACCTTTTAAAATTTATGAATATAGTTTTTACACTGGCTTCAGAAATATACACTGCTATTAAACATACATCATAAGTTAACATTTTTAACGCTTCCCTAGAGCTAGTGGCACATTCCGGAAGTGGATGAGTCAGCTGCACCCCCCTACTGGCACTTAGCACCCTAACCTCCCCCCACCTCCAACAAGCGCTTAGCAAAGTGTTGTAAATTAACTGTTATGTTACGACATGTTTTGTGCAGATAACAGACTTAGCTTCAGAAACAGATTTCTGGATTTAATACGCGGAAGTTACGCGTTTAGATCGCATCTTAGGAAAACTTAATCTTCTCAACTGATATTGTATTATATTCTATAATCGCTACTAATATTATAAATGAGAATGTAAGTTTGTTTGTTACGCTTTCACGAGAAAAATACTTAACCGATCATCATGAAACTTTGTACACTAACATATTCTTGGAGGTATTAGAAGTAACATAGGGTACTTTTTGTGCCGGGAAATTGTTACATCCCTCGAGAACGCGAGTGAAACCGCGGCGGACAGCTAGTATAGTATAATTATCTCTCCGTCTGTATGATAATGAACTCCAAAACGGCTGGATAGATTTTTAAGAAAAGTTTTGTGTGTATATTGTTTAGATTTACAATTGGACCCGGTAGGTGGCGCTGGGATCCAGTTCCTGCATTTTTGTATGGACTGATTTCGACAGGACAACGTCTGTCCGGACAGCTAGTAATGTATAATATCCTGGGAAATTTATATGCACGGCTTTCTAATCCAAACTAAGTAGAGCATGTACTATGAAAACCAAAAGATACATATACTTCTTTTTTTTTTATTTTACGCCCAGAGACACAATAACAGACTCGTGCACAAAAACGTTTATCCTAGGTGGAAAACGAAGAAGACTTGTAGCGTGGCGGTCAGAGTTTCAACGACTAAGCAAGCTGGTTAGTCCTATATCTGGTTTGGATAGATTTTCTTATATTTGTCTGGTAGAATAGAACATCAGATATTTTTGTTATAGTCTTCGCCTAAATGTAATAATTTTAATATACTAGCTTTCTCCCTAAGCTTACTCGCCTTCATGGGATACAAAGTAGCATATATGTAGACCTATTACTCCAGTGGATGCTCTCTCTATATTGCGATTTTAAACTAAATCCGTGAAAAAACATCAAGACATCCATACTTACAAACTTTGACATTTATAATATTAGTAGGATTTCATATGTTGGTAAATCTCGATTGTTTCTCTTAGCAAAACCCAGTCATTTATTCAATGAAAACTAAAACAACTCAAATGTTTTTGTAACGAGTTCTACATAACCTCGCTATTATTCTTACAAAAATAGACACTGTATTGTTAAATTGATACGCGTATTTATCTCAACAGAGAACAACGTGGAAGCGAGAGAGGAGATAAGTAAGACAAAGACAATGGCGAAAAAACGTGAGGAAAGTCTAATTCGTCAACAGGTGCAACATTTCCAGGATTAGAGTGTCCATTTTATTCAGTTTTAGGGTACTTGAGACTTATCTTCATGCCTCAAGGCTGGGAATTGTCGATACCGCTGGTGATGCAAGTGTTCATAGACGGTGGTGACCACTTACCATCAAGTGGACTATCTGGCTTGTTGTCAGCCTACTCCATAAGAAAAAAATATTGTACCTTTTTTCCTCAAATGTACGTAATATCACTACATAGTATAAAACAAAGTCGCTTTCTCTGTCCCTATATCCCTATGTATGGATAAATCTTTATGTATGCTTAAATCAGTAAAACTACGCATTGGATTTTGATGCGGTTTTTTAATAGATAGAGTGATTGAAGAGGAAGGTTTTTATGTATAATACATGTGACATCCCACGGGAACGCGATTATAACCGCGGGGGACAGCTAGTATGTTATAAGTAGATAAGTTTTATGTATAAGAAAACATGTAATTCGAATTCATATGGTTATTAAAATTTACACAGTTATAAAGAATTTCATTTTAAGATTTAATTTGTAATATTTTTAAACATATCTTGCTTATATTTTTTTTTTATATATCAGACGGTTGCGATTGCCCTCAATCTCACCTGATGGTAAGTGAAGATGAGGCCGAAGATGGAGCTCGCTTTCCCGTTAGTAGCCTATTCACTCTTTTTTTAAAGAGCCCCAAGTTGTATGTATCTGGGAACACTATAATATGAAAGTTTGTGTTTGTTTGGTACTACTCAGCTCTTTTACGGCTAAACGGATTTGAATGAACTTTGGCACACAGATAGAACACGTTCTGAATTATAAAATAGGGTAACACCACAGGGCAAAATCTAGAGATACATATGCTGTTTAAATTTCACGTAAAAAGCAAAAAAGAACCTTTATAAATCCACCACAATCCTACCTTATTGTCACCCAATTCCTGGCTCAGATCTATAGAGGTCAGAAGGGATCACATCTAATACGATTTGAAATTTGTATCAAGTAAGAGATGATATTTTATCGGCTTGCCCAATCTTATTAAGCGAAATATGTCTCTGAGAATATTTTTAGCAGAATCTGCGTCATATTTGTGAAATGGGGTGTGATTCTGTTAAATAACAATAGTTCGTATCAC
Source organism: Habrosyne pyritoides (assembly GCA_907165245.1). Lineage (NCBI taxonomy): Eukaryota > Metazoa > Arthropoda > Insecta > Lepidoptera > Drepanidae > Habrosyne > Habrosyne pyritoides. The sequence goes on from OU015595.1 coordinate 1,124,184, forward strand.
GTCGTCCATGCTCTGTCTCTTTCCGTAACTACGCTGTAATGTGAGATGTCTGATCGTTGACTCATCAATGCGCCTATAAGTTTGAGTTAGGGAATGTAACGCCAGGTGCTGTAGTGGGGGATGAGGCGCTATTCTCACGCTTTCGATACTAAGATCTCGTTTAATATTGATCACGAGACATGCTGGTTGTGTATGAAAATGACAGTTATATTCAAATATAAAATATGAATGTATAAAATGTATTCAATGTGATAATATAGTATTGAAAAGTTGCGAATTTGGCTTGTGGTGGTGTTGTGGAGTTGTGCTGTATGGACTTAATTTTTTGATAATCTACTTCTCAGATTTGCATGGGGTCTTCGCAATTCAACTGCATATTTTTCTGGAAGGGCTTTAATTAATTGGTCTAGACAGTAAGAAACAGACTTATGGACTAAGTATGGAAGTAAGTAAATAAGAATCACTGTCTTCTGAAATATTTGAGAAACATTTTCAACTACATGCTTTTGCCAAGCGATTTCAAGCGAGTTAAAAGGAATAAAAACGTTGGCCTATGCACTCTCCGTGCCAAAGACAAAATGTGGTCTCATTTTCCGCTTAATCATTAATCGCGACATGCCCCTTATTCAGCTAATACAAACTTCGGCGGGCCGCCGCTCGGAGAGCTTACGTCTCACGTGATTGCCTACTTAGCAAAAGAGACAGAGCATAGACAGGCCAGTTGGCTTGGTGGTTAGTGACTGTGACTGCCAAAACTAAGGTCGCGGGTTCGATTTCCACCCAGGACAAACATTTGTGTGCATGAACATGTCTGTTTGTTCTGTCTGGGTGTAAATATTTATTTAAGTATTAAGTATGTATTTAGAAAAAAACAGTAGTATATGTAGTATATCAGTTATTTGGTTTCCATAGTACACGCTCTACTTAGTTTGGGATCAGGTGGCCGTGTGTAAAAGAATGTCCCGGGATATTTGTAACCCATTTGTAACCCATAGAGGCCGCGACGAAACATCCTCGAGCTAGTGTAATTTTCCTTACAGAATCGAAGCTCTGGAACCTCCACAAAATTTCAACATCATTACCGCTGGCGCAGTTTCAGCAACTTCATCACATTTTGTAAAATCATCAAAGCCATTATAATTTGTTAATTAAGCTATCTACCTAAACCATATAGAACACAATTCTTCAGTCTTCTATGTTTTCACACCAACGAGAGGAATGGTGTGTTTGCTAAAACATTATAAAAAGGTATGTTATGTAGGTGGTAGCTTCAGTAACTTTAAATATGACCTTCATAAGTACCCTTCGCGGGCCTAAACTACATATAAATAGTTTTAAATTTAGATTTTTTTTTATTTATAAAACAGAGCAAGAAAGTTACATTCAAATTTATAATTATAATGTGGATAGTAGATTTTATCAGATACGACTCACAATTGACACCAATCCTGTGACCTTAAATCAATGACCCTTATAATCCAAAAAGTATAGCAAGTAAGAGCTAAGTTAGTCTCAGGTCCCTCGCCTCGGTACGTCGCAACTTGAACTCAAAATTATCCAAGTTTATGGCTCAGACGAATTCCCTCCGAGGACGTCGGAGGGCTATAAGTGACGTAGTCTCGTATAAAAGCGTCTTATGGACGAAATACTTTAGCTTGAACAAAATTACGGTTTAGGAAGCCACTGTGGTAAGGTTAATAAGGAAATTAAATTTTCAGCCGTGTTCGTAAGATTTAGCTTCGTTTGAAAGGGAATTTCAAGGATGCTTTCGGTTTATATGATCACACTATTTAGATGTAGAGCTCTTTGTGCAGAGTTCGTTTAAGGAAGTACTACCTTCCCGACGTGAAGCAGTAGTGCACCTGTATTTCGGTTAGAAAGGTAAGGGAGCCAGTGAAATTACAGGTACATGAGTATTCACAACTTCACGTCTTAGAGTCGACAACGCATTATATTATGTATTAGGAACATTTCTTGATTTTAACCTAAAACCCTTTCAACATTATTCATGATGCAAAAATATGACACAAAAGATATTGTTTCCGCCCGGGATCGAACCGGGGGCCTTGTGCGTGTGAAGCACACGTGATAACCGCTACACTACGGAAACTTATGTATAGTTGCTAAAATTAAGCATCAGTTGACTACTCTTCTTGGTAGAAGCATAAAGTTACTAGATTTTTTATCGCTATCAAATAACGGTACTTCCTATGAGGTATTCTAATGTTTGATAGGTCAGCTGTCTTTGTGGTTAGAGATCCTAACTGCCACGTAACAGGTATTGGGTTCGATTACCACCCAAGACAATCATTTGCGTGCGAAAAAATGTCTGTTATATAGAAAAAAAAATATTTTGTTGCTCTGTTTATTTTGGGATCGTTAAATGGGTTTGTCTCTCCTGGGTTATTTGGGAATCGAACTTAGGACTTAGTCTCTAAGCCAAGCTTTATACCGCTCGACCACGGAGGTGATTATTTATTGCCAGCTTACATTATTTACTGATTACATACATTATTTATATAAGCAATATAAACGTCAGGTTGTTATCTTCCTGTCATAATGCCAGAAGCTAATAATACGTTATTGAAAATATATTTTTCTATATTTATACGAATATTATGATGAGAAAAAACTGTTTGTTTGTAATTAATAAACTAAAAAACGATTGTATCGATTTTAATAATTCTTTTATAATTCGAATTCGAGTAGATAGTTTTAAACCTGGATTAATAAGATGGAGTCCATAGTTTTTCACGGATGCCATTTTAAACATTGCGTATTCTATCTGACTCCCACAATTTAGATGAATCTAATGACACCACATCTAATTATAAATGGGCAAAAACAGAATAGTGAAGTACCGTTTTCTCTTTTGTTTATTCGAATCAATTGTTTTTTTATGGGCTTCAGTGTAATCAATAAACATAAACAATTATTTTATCTGGAACTTGTTCTTTTATTTTTTTTAATATGCAAATATTACGATCGAATTATGACCAGTGGGTGAACACTGGTACAAATAATTAAGTAACATGTCAAAATACGTGAGTAGCAAATTGTAAAAATAAAAAAGTCTATTGCATAATAAGTAACAGATATTTTAAATAGATTTAGTAGTCTTTTTTGCGCGTAAACCATATTTTTACCTTCATCATCAAAATTAAAAAAAAACCAAATTTAAAACCATTTATTTAGTTTAGGCCCGCGGAAGGCACTTATGAAAGGTCAAATTTAAAGTTACTAAAGGTACTATATTCGACGAACCAAAGAAACAAACATAGATCCTCTCGAAGAACATTACCCTCCTGCGGCAATCTAGTAAAAACGAATAGGAGCTTTTTTAAATAACAGAGAAAAAGGTTGGTATTTAAGCTAGATGTCTGTCGACCGCTCAAATAAAGCTTACTTAAGCGTGACATCGGCCGAGAAACGGAATGTCATATGTCTGGGTATCGAAAGTTACAATTTACTTTGTGTGTACAAAATAGTTTTGTCATTTAGAATTCATTCTGCAAAGTATTTTACCCTTAAAACCCTTGACATTAGGTAGACATTAAAAATAGCAATTAAGTAAATAGAATGAAACGACTAACACCTTATACTTATCATTACTAATATTATAAATTCGGAAGTAGGATTGATACACTTTCTTGGCTAAAGGACTGAACCAATCTTGTTGTGACACATAAATAGCCCATGGTATAGAGTGGAACACAAACTACTTTTTTATCCGGGGAACACGGTTTTGTATGTGAGTTTGTTTGTTACTCATTCACGCATTAACTACTAAACTGATATGGATGAAACTTGACACCCAGATAGAGCATATCCTGGAATAACATATAGGCTTCTTTTTTATCCCGGGAAAATGTGATATTCCTCAGGAACGCGGGTAAAACCGCGGGTGACAGCTATATTTTAGACATTAAAAATTTCCCAGAGAATAAATGACTAGTGAAAACTTCTACAATTCTACTCATTTTATAAATACGAAACTTTGTAACGATGGATGTACGTCTACTACTCTTTCACGCAAAAACTACTGGACGGATTTAGATGAAACTACTCAAATAGATCGTTTATAACCTTGATTAAACATAGGATACTTTTTTATTCCTGGACAACGTTACACCCCTTGAGAGCATAGGTAAAACCGCAAATCAAACAGAAAACCACCTTACCTGACGCCGTTTAAACATCATTTTAATAAGTTTCAATAAAAAGCTTACTTATAACTTCCTGGTTGTAAATGAAGTATGAACACAAAACTTTCCACCATTAGTCATTACCAGATGAAAATTTCATGAGATTCCTGTAAGCCCACTTAGTTAGCCCGGGGGAATATTGGAAAAGCAAACATAATACCGCGGGGTATATTTTACAAGTAACTTCTCAAGTGTGTACTTGAGGTAAATTTCTTATCCGTGGGCCGTATTGCGAAGCTAGTGAATTCAATTTGTAGTCTTGATAGTCTAGTGGTATTAAACGTCGATGGCTTTGATTCCCGGGTCGGACAATACGGATTATAACAGTTTCTTTGTTTAGAAATAATTATATAATAAATTTTATTCCGCTGGGTCTCCTTCTCTGTTTAAGTTCCAAACAAGGAAACTCAAGAGGAAATCGACACGTATTTCGCTTCTACACGTAGCATTATTAGGAGGTACCTACTAGACCCACTGACACTGGCTCGATGCACGAGCACCACAGACGTGTTACTTCCGCCTGCCGGACAGAAAGAGCAAAGTACTTTCTGCAATGACAGCGGGTCTATTACGTTCTGAAGATTCTTCTAGAAACAAAACACATGTCGATTTCCTGTTGAGTTTCCTTGTTTGGGACATGACAGAGAAGGAGATCCAGGGGAATTAGTTACTAGATATTTGTTTTTTGTATAATCCTAGAGTAAATTAGTTACAAATTAACATAATATATCCTAGACATAGTTTTGAAGATAACAATATTTAAATTTCTATTTTTAAACTGCTCTGTTTATCCTCAAGAAGGTCTGGCATTTGTGTAAAATTACACAAACTAAGTTAAAACTCTACTATATTTTTATAATAGAACTTAAAATTTAAAAATACCTTCGTAATTTCTCACTCCAATTAAGAATAGAGCTCATAGCTTTATCTTAATTGCTGAAGTTACGAACCAACTACATCTTCTAAATGTATTCAGATATCACTTTTATGTCTTTATACAAGCTTACAAGAAATTATTATATAACTAGCTATCACCGCGGATTCACCCGCATTCCCCGGGGGATATAAGCTATAACATATAATCTGGTGAAAATTATTTGGCAACCCCCTTTTATCATTTTAGGGGTTGAATATTAAAAAACGATGTAAAACGTGTTTAATTCAATCTTTTAATGAATATAAATGCCAAGTTGGAAATTGATCAGACCAAAAAAATACGTTGTTCCATACAAACTTTGCACAACCGATTTACCCCCTTAGGGGGTGAATTTTCTAAAATCCTTGCTTAGTACGTTATAAAATGACTTGAACTTATAGATTAGGCCCTGCGTTGATATGTCAGTCAGCTTCTCCTTTTATATACATATATATAAGATGTATAGATTAATTGCTCAGGTAAATAGATAGTTTATAATCTGGATTAATACATAGTTACTTCTTAGGAAAATATAAAATCTCTAGGGAACGCGGTGGGACAGCAAGTATTATAAATGCGGGCGTTTGTAAGGAAGGGTGTAACGATGTTTGTTACTCCTCCATGCAAAAACTACTGATTTCATTTGAATGAACCTTAGTACATTGTAAGTAATTATTGTTATTTTCTATTTTGTAGTCTTGTTATTTCTTTTTTTTTGTTTTGTTTTTGAATCTTACCTTTATTAAGTTTATTGTAATTGTTAAATATAATATTATGTAAAATTGATATTATAAAATAGCCAAAGATTCAGACTAGATAAAATAAAAAAAAATGTAATAAAAAATTCAAATAAATGTAACCTTGCAGAGTTTCTTGCCGGTTCTTCTCAGTCGAAGGCTGACTTCCGAACCGGTTGTAGCTTCAGTAACTTTAAATTTGACCTTCATAAGTGCCTTACGAGGGCCTAAACTGAATAAATGGTTTGAATTTTGAATTTTTTACATCGATAGTACAGGGTGCGCCAGAGAAACTTACTTATTTGAAAGGTCAATAAAAAAAAAGTACTTCAGTAATTGTTTTAAATTTTTTTTTATTTGAGAATACAATATCTCAATTTTTTTTTATGCAGTCTTAAAAATGACATCGGATAAATGGCGACCCCCATTGCGCATACACTGATGAAGTCGATTTTTGAAATTCGTATCCACTCTTCGCAGCATATCAATCGGTATGTTGGCAATGGCGTCGCGAATGTTGTTCTTGAGGTGTGCTATGGTCCGTGGTCGATCGACATAAACCAGGGATTTCAAATAACCCCATAAAAAGAAATCGCATGGAGTCAAATCTGGAGAGCGTGCCGGCCATTGGAGATCGCCTCTGAGAGAGATGAGGCGGTCGGGGAAATGTTGTCGCAACAAATTCATTGAGTCTCGTGCTGTGTGTGCTGTGGCTCCATCTTGCTGAAACCACACGTTCCTAACGTTCATTTCTTCGAGTCTTGGAAGAAAAAATTCCTCGATCATGTTCCTGTAACGAGCTCCATTCACGGTAACTGCGCAAGAAAAGAAGCTCTCAACTGCGAAGGCCCGCTGCTCTCTAGACCAGAGCATGATGGCAACTGACTGGAGGGAGAAACAAACATGGGAACTTCCCCCTCCAGATGCGCCCCCTCTTGCCCCTCTACCCGCCCAACTCACCGCGCGGGAATTTTTTCAAATAAGTAAGTTTCTCTGGCGCACCCTGTATATAACTTGGATTACTACATAACATATTTTTTTCCGGAAAAATGTAACATTCCATCAGAACACGAGTAAAACCGCGAGAGAAAGTTAGTAATACAATAAATTAAGTTTAGAACCCACCACTGCGTGTATTCTAGCACGCATTAGGCTGGCTTTTATTAAATTGAAATTTATGTAAACTAATTTATTGAAACGTGTGTCTCAGAGCGCCGATCCAAATTGTAACGAGGAGGCAACGTTTTGCCCAACTTTAAACGAGTTTGCATTTAAGTGTCCCTTCTGTTACTTCTCCTATGTGTTACATTAAACCGACTTGACATATTTAGTGCTCATGAAATCGCAGTTATAAACAACTGAATAAATATCCTGGGACATTTTTTACACACGGAAATCTGAGGTTCGATTTTGTAAAAAAAAGGATGTTTCGTCGCGGCATCTATGCTCAGTCTCTGTCGCTTACTAAAGAAAGAAAGAAAACATTTATTTTGGACTCACACAGCATCAACATAGACAATTTCATTGACATCACAAATTACACACAGATCATCATCATCAGCCTATCTCCGTCCACTGCTGGACATAGGCCTCACCTATGGCACGCCACTAAGCTCGATCTTCAGCTCTTTGTTTCCAACCGCTGCCAGCCAGCTTGCGTATATCATCGCTCCATCTAGCTGGAGGGCGCCCTACACTACGTTTACCGAGCCGTGGTCTCCACTCTAGAACACGTCTACCCCAACGGTTATCGGTTCTACGGCAGATGTGACCAGCCCACTGCCACTTCAGCTTGCTAATCCTATGAGCTATGTCGATAACTTTGGTTCTCTGACGGATGACTTCATTTCGAATTCGATCCTTCAGAGAGACTCCGAGCATAACCCTCTCCATAGCTCGCTGAGCGACTTTGAGTTGGTGAACTAGTCGCACCGTCAGTGTCCACGTCTCGGCTCCGTAAGTCATAACAGGTAGGACGCACTCGTTTAAGACTTTCGTCTTCAGACAATGGGGTATGGGCGATGAAAAGACTCGACGAAGTTTTCCAAATGCTGCCCACCCTAGCTGTACTCTTCTGCGAGCCTCCTTCTCGAGTTGTGTCTACCCAATTGCAAGATCTGCCCTAGATAGACGTATTCGTGAACAACTTCGAGAGGAACCCCGTCAAGGGCAACCGGTTCCGGAATAACATGCTCGTTGAACATGATCTTGGTTTTATCCAAGTTTATCCGGAGACCGATGCGTGCAGAAGAATCAGCCAGGGTATTCAGCATGTATTGGAGATCTTGCACGGTTTCAGCCATGATGACGATATCATCCTCAAATCTCAAGTGTGAGAGGTACTCGCCGTTAATATTTATGCCCCGTCCTTTCCAATTTAGCGTCTTGAACATATCCTCCAGAGTGTTAGTGAACAATTTGGGGGAAATAACGTCCCCTTGTCTCACTCCTCAATGTAAGGGGATATGTTCAGTCTGCTGCAGTTGTACTTGGACGGTCATAGTTGCGGAGTCATACAGTCCTCTCAGCACTTGGATGTATCGCCAATCGACTTGGCACCGTTGCAAGGACTCCAGAACAGACCAGGTCTCAATGGAGTCAAAAGCTTTCTCATAGTCCACAAACGCAAGGCACAGGGGCTGGTTATACTCTTCGGTCTTCTGTATAACCTGCCGCACTGTGTGGATGTGGTCTATGGTGCCATATCCTCCTCGAAACCCAGCCTGCTCCGGGGGCTGAAACTCGTCGAGCCTACGCGCGAGACGGTTCGTGATGACTCTCGAAAAGAGCTTATAGACGTGGCTCAAGAGTGAGATGGGTCTATAGTTCTTCAAAAGGGTTTTATCACCTTTTTTGAAGAACATTATGACCACACTCTTGCTCCACGCCTTCGGAGTTCTCCCCGAAAAGAGGACGGAATTAAATATACGCTGAAGCTGTAGCAGCGTTGGAGTTCCACCACACACAGATACAATATAGCAATAATAACATACAGTATAAATACTGTGTGAGGCCAAAAAGGCACCTATCTCAGGATAAGCTGCGGCCGTAGATATCGTAGCGCTGATATTTTGATAGGGCTAGCAGTGCCACGGACAGTCGCGGCACAGGCATAAAAAAAAATATATATATATGATATAATATTAGAAATAGTATTTCGTAATTTTATAGTACCAATTTTCTTTTGATAATGATGATCCTGATGAACCTTGACATAACCCCATACGGTTCAATTTTCTATAACACTCTTACCTGCCAAGACCTATTTGTTGTCAACAACTTTAGTAACTAAGACCCTAAAAGCAATGATTAACCACCCGTCAGTTGCCATGACAACCATCCCGATTCTAATAAAACTTCCACGAAACATCCCCATCGGTTATTCCCAACTCTTCGAGCGAATCAGTAATTTATTACACGCCGATAAGTTTCGTAGTAGACGACTCCAGCTAAAATGATGGATTATTTACCTGAAACAAAAGGAAAATTACGGTTAGTTGAGGTTGAGCTATTGATCGGGGCTGACTGGGTGGTTAGAAACGCTGATTGCAACGCCACAGGACAAACATTTGTGTGCATGAACATGTTTCTATTTACTTAGGATACACAATACAAATTAAAACTAAAAGGTAAAAAAAACATAAAGTAATACAATAAAAGTAATACATTTGTTCATTGGTACATTGTTTGATTTGATGCCCACGGCTACTTTTTACTATCGCACCTCTCGCCATCGACGGGGAGTTCATCCTCACACATTGGAACCAAACTGGTCTCGCACGGTGCGATTCTAAAGGAGCTTTTTGCCGCGCACGCTTAAGCTGTGGAATGAGCTCCCCGCCGTGGTTTTCCCAAGGGAGTACAGCATGGGGTCCTTCAAGAAGGGTGTGAAGAGATTTTTGCAGGGTCGGCAACGCGCGAGTGATACCCACGGTGTTGCAAGCGTCCATTGGCTGCGGTGACCGTTTACCATCAGACGGGCCGTCAGCTTGTTTGCTACCTTAGTAGTATATAAAAAAAATCTAATTTAGAACTGGGTAGTAACTCAAAACATATGTATATAGAAAAACAAAACTATCTATCGAGGATACCTTTTATTATATTTTTTTATGCTAAACTTAGGATCAAAAATATCCACATCGGATTTTTTTTTTTTTAATCGACGAATGTCTATTTATTCTGTGGCTGGTGAAGATATCTATTTAAATATGTATTAGATGAAACGTTCAGTCAATATTTATATACAAGTATTTATTTAGAAATAAATGTCCCAGGATATTTATTGATTATCGGATAGATCGTAGCATGGTATGCTCGAATAAAATGTTTGTGGTTTATTACTGACTAGCTCTCCCCCGCGGTTTTACCCACGTTCCCATGGGATGTCACATTTATTATACATAAAAACTTTCCTCTTTAATCACTCTATCTATTAAAAAAAACCGGATCAAAATCCGTTGCGTAGTTTTAAAGATTCAAGCATACAAATGGATATAGGGACAGAGAAAGCGACTTTGTTTTATACTATGTAGTGATAATAAGGAGCTAACATGTCTTCCATTTTGAGATACTAAGATAGGTCACAATCTGTTAATAACATGTTTAGTCAAATATAAAAATATTAATATTTGCTAAAAAATACAAAGACTGGATCGACTAATATAATTTTGATTCTAGTTATTTGTAAGATGAAACATTGTACTCACTCTAATCGTAGTCTTGATAGCAATAATTTTATTTGAATCCGACACCGTTGCTGTGACACAATTAGTTAGAAATTATTTCTGAAAAACATATAATATCCAAATTTTATTCAAAACCGTTATTTTATTCTGCACTAGGTACCATCCCACGGCTTTACTCTGTGCTCAAAGGATCTAATGATATCCGTGATTTCTATAAGTGGAAGAATCATTAAAGTTAGATGATTACTTACGAAAATAACTCTTACATACAAACAACAACTATTACACATTATTCATTTATTTATTTTTTTATTTTTTTTTTTATGCCACTTGGGCCGACAAACAAGCAGACGGTCCACCTGATGGTAAGTGGTCACCACCGCCTATGGACATTTGCAACACTAGGAGCATCGCCAATGCGTTGTCGACCCTGAGACGTGAAGTTGTTAAGTCTCATGTGCCTGTAATTTCACCGGCCCCCTTACCTTTCTAACCGAAACACAGTAATACAATTGCACTACTGCTTCACGGCGGAAATGGGTAAGGTGGTAGTACTTCCCCGGACGAACTCTGCACTAAGAGCTCTACTACTCTTAATATTTATTTACTATTTATCTAACTTTACTTGACAATTTGTGACATTAGAGTTTTGGGGGGCCTGGAGTGCTAAAATACAGGCCTAGGCTTAGTTTAGACTCCAGATCTCCCACAAATTACAGATCAAATTTGTCATGGTTTTCAGAAATGCTAAAAATAAGTACCTACTACCTAGACCTACCAATTGTAAAACTCTGCTCAATTTTTGCATACCTAGTGTTGTAATTTGTGGAGATGAAATAAACGCATTTTTATTATTTATTATTTTTAACTATCTATGACAAGCCAGTTGGCTTGGTGGTTAGCGACCCTGACTGCCAAACCTAAAGGTTTGATACCCAGGTCAAACATTTGTGTGCATGGAAATGTCTGTTTGTTCGGTGTCTGGGTGTAAATATCTATATAAGTATGTATTTAGAAAAAAAAGTAGTATATGTAGTATATCAGTTATGTGGTTTCCATAGTACAAGCTCTGCTTAGTTTGGGATCAGACGGCCGTGTGTAAAGAATGTCCCGGGATAGTCCTTTAATTATTTACTCTTTAAAATATTTTTGAATCAATTATACAAATCCATATTATATTCCTAATGGGTAATATAAAAAAATTGCTTATTAAATAAGATGCAAAACAAAATATGATATATCCTACTAATATTATATAATAAATGCGAAATTTTGTATGTTTGTATGTTTGTTACTCTTTCACGCAAAAACTACTACACGGACCAACATACACATAAATAGAAAATGCCCTTTTTGTGCCGGGAACATGTTACATCCCTCAAGAACGCGGGTGAAACCATGGGAGACAGCTAGTTATAAATAAAATTCTTTGGATTATTTTTACCAATACTAACTCAATCACGTTACCGACCGAATGAAATTTGGCACATAGTTAGAATATATTCCAGAATAAAACATTGGATTTTATTTAATAAATCCCTCGGGAACATGGGAAAACCCTCGGGACGTTAGCAATCTATACTCATATTATAAAGGGAGAGTGAGAACATTGTGACTTTGAATGAGGAGGGTAATTTCCGGAACCACGACACCTATTTAAAAAAATCTTTCACCAGTTGAAAGGTACTTTATTCCGGATAGACGTAGGTTCAGTTAATGTCCCGGGATAAATTAGAAAGCTAGCATATAATAAAATACATAAAATCGCTCTCAAATCCAGTTCTAAAACCGTTATAACATTATAATTATCGAAGTATTACGTCTCATGTCGTAAAACTAAACTCAAACACAGATTTGGATAAAGCTTGGCAAACAAATAGAGCATATATTGGAATAACATATAGGCTACTTTCTCCTAGGAAAATGTTACATCCCTCGGGAACGCGGGTGAAACAGCGGGGGACAGCTAGTATATTATAAATGGGCAAGTTTACGAGTATGGATAGATTGATAGATGTTACACTTTCACGCAAAAACTACCAAACAGATTTGCATTAACCTTGGCACATAGATAGTTCATAACCTAGGTTAACACATAATATCCTTTTTATTCCGGAAAAAATTTACAACCCTCGGGAAAGGGGGTGAAACCGCGGGGTACAGCTAGTATTTTATATACCTAAAACCCGTTTCAAACCCCAACATACAGAGAGACTCGCTCTTTGATAGAGTTGAAATCCTTCCAGGAACTTCTGTCAAGACTAACCGTACTCCGGTCTTAAGTTAAGATCTGCCTTCATTGTCTACTTTCTGTTCCCGGCTTGCGACTTTGAACCGTATGTTCTTAATTGTATAATGACGCTGATGAACCTTGTCATGATGCCATAAGGTTGATTTTACTGTAACACTCTTAGCTGTCAAAACTGACCTCTTAGATCAAACTTTCGTTCCCCCGCGGTTTCACCCACGTTCCCGAGGCATGTATGCATAATTTTCACGGTACAAAAAGTATCCTATGTGTTATTTCAGGGCATTTTCTATATATGTGCCAAGTTCCATCCAAATCCGTTTGGTAGTGTTTGCGTGCTACCTTCCAAACATCCAAACATAGAACAAACTTTCTAACTTTAGTAGGATTGTTTAAAATATAAAAAAAAAAAAATAATATATATATAAAAGCATGCGCGCACTTGGAACAGCTGACAATTACAGATTTTAATTGAGAAGTATTTCTTTTTGTTTAAAAATATAAAATTATATTAATTTATTTTCTAGTTGTGATGATAAGTATTTAAACAAGATAGTATTATTTTGAATTAAAAACTTCTAAATCACCTTTGTAATTTGAAACTTAATAAAACGGAAACACTACACTAAAAAGAGACAAACATACATCTATTGGATTAAGCCTGCTAGAGAATGAGAGAGGTAGTTTTATAAGTTAGTCAAGGAAGCGAAACCGAATACTGCAATCCGAGCTTATTTACGTTTTTGACACCAGGGATCACCCAACATTGCTGTATTAAAATTTTTGGTTCAATTTTATATATTCGATTAATCCGATTTTATTTATATTTATGTAATGTAATGTTGTGTTTGACACAAATAAACGTCTTTCTTGTAGAAAAGGCGATTTAAAAATGTATTCACGCCGAAATTAGTTTATTAGAATTAAAAATGTATTTCAATATTGGACTGACTCTCTGATCTGGAATCTGAAAATAACTAGCACACTAAAGTGGCATTGCAGCGGCCTCAATTAATGGTATTAAAAGAAATAAAAAAAAAGATGGAGAAGCGTGAGAATTCATGTATGTTCAGTGAGCAACATAAGTTACTCCGTTATCTGATAGCACATTCACTTAATTTTTCAGATTACCTATGCATAATTGTAGTGTGCCTTCAGATTTTTTGTAAACTTGGTTCTGTGATATTGCTTATGTTTCTGACTCCCAAATAGATTGGTTGTAATTCGAACTACTGCAATATAATTGTAGTAATGTTGTTGAAGTTTTCGTTTTACTAATTTTCCTACCCTCCCGAGAAGTCATTTTTCTTTGTATGACAAGTAGGCTGATAATGTGGCTCACGGTCCACCAGTGGCACAGGGACATCGCCAATCGCACTACTGGCTCTATCAGAAAATGTATGCTGGTAATATTTCCCCGAACGATGTCTGGCCTAAGAGATATACTTCTTCTTAAATGATAGTCATAGGCGTATATTGGGGGCGTGCCCACTCCGGTATGGTCTAGTGCCCACCCAAGATACATTGGGTTTAGACTCTGCTTCATCGCATCGGCCATGGGATCTTAGGGGCCAGCTCCTCCCCCTGAAGAATAACTCTAGATACGCCAATGGTGTTAGTAATTAGATGCAAAGGCCAGAAACTGTTCAAATTTCTATCAATAGGCAACTAAAGTCTGATGATATAATATTATAAGAGGTAGTAGGTTCGGTACCCACCTAATAGTGTGATCTATTTTTCCCTAAATGTCAATATATAAACTTGCTACCATCCCGCGGAAATACCCGCATTCCCGAGGGATCAATAGCATCTTGGGATTATAGCATAGCCTATGTCACTCGGGAATAATGTAGCTTTCTATTAGTGATAGAATTGTTGAAATCGGATAAGTAGTTTCGAAGATTCTACAAACAAACATTACCTCTTTATAATATTAGTATATGTGTTGTAATTATATTAAATGTTGTTTTCAAAAGAGTAATTGCCGAGTTTATTCTTAGCTCATAACAAAAGCAACCTTCGGAGCCGGGGCGTTAGAGTCTAACATTTCCAAAATGCCTGTTAATTGCTATTCGAATAAATATATTTCATTCCATCATTATTTTCTATGTATTACTGAGTTACAATTGAAATAGGATCTTATAATTAGTACAATTAGCGTAGAAAATGCATTGTAATCCACATGAAATATGTAAATGTGGTTTTTGCTTGCATTAATTGCGGGCGTCGGACTGGCTAGTGCCAACTTTAATTTTAAATTTATGTTGTTGTGAGTTTAAATTTGAATTCTCTTTTTATGTTCTTATAATTCAAATTAGGTTGAGGCCTTTATAACTATTTAGTAAAAATTTATGGGTAAATAATGTTATATTGTAAGGACCTGTAAATTAACAGAAAAACTATTCTTTTGTTATATAAACAAATCAATGCTCAATAAAACCGTGAAATTCAAAATTGAATATTTTAAATATTTTTGACCCTTTAATAAATTAGAGGCTGATCTAGTAAAAAAAATGTCGCCGACACCAATAAGTTACAGATTTGTTCCAACAACTATACTTGATACCCCTTTCCTTCTAGGATTAATGTACCAGCTTTGATACATCATGATACATATAAATTATATATCATAAATACTAGAAGGAAAATCATCGAAAACAATAAATATAAAGAAAAAGTGAGTTCAACTAAGTTTCTAAGATAGTAAAATATCACTACAATATTTCAATATTAATTATTATTATCAGTCAAAAACTTTAGCGTAAAATGTCGTAAAAACAATCCCTTCTTACTCATCTTTGTTCTTAGGTCTCTACGGGTAGCTTTGTTATAATTTATTCATAGACACACACCTGATTTCGCGGTGTTATTGTTGTTTGTCCCAGAGGCCTGGCTGAACAGCGAAGCGCCGGTGAGACGGGCTCGGC
This sequence comes from Habrosyne pyritoides, assembly GCA_907165245.1. NCBI lineage: Eukaryota > Metazoa > Arthropoda > Insecta > Lepidoptera > Drepanidae > Habrosyne > Habrosyne pyritoides. Next base: position 1,139,902 of record OU015595.1, read on the forward strand.
GAAGAATCCACCACATTTTGCTTAAAATTGCTCCTTAATTCCAATTCAAACCCCAAAAAAAACCCAATGGGAATCACACTGACAACGTGTAAAAAAAGTTTACTTCACTTCTAATTTCAAAAAAACTTGTTTACAAACAACTGTCAATCAGGCTGACAATTAAAAAAAAAAACTATCTGTCAAAAATTCGAATAAAGAGGTTTTAATCTTTTAAATTTAGTGGAATTATCGTGAACGAGTTTTCAAACGCGATTGAATTGTTCACGTAGAGGACGCGTATCGTGGATTCGTCGAGAGGAATGTCCCCTCAGTAGGAATGCCGACACGATACTGGCTCGGCATTTACAAATAAGACATGCGCATTGGGTCCAAATCGGTTTGGCTAACAGGTGAGTTAGATACAATGTAGGGTACAAATTAAACCAAGATGTGGAACACGATTCTCTTGGGAATTGCTCTTCAAACCGGTATATATGCCAGGAATGCTAATAAGACGTATATAGGTTATTTTTGATGTAACTAACGCATGGTATAACGTGTTTATTCGATAAATGTTTTGTTTGGAGAGATACTTGTCTGGGTTTTATGAGTAAGTTAAAGGTAAACTTTTTTGATATAAATATAGACTTAGACTTATATTGTAACATAAAGTATTATGTGCGTCTTTCACTAAGGATATTTTGTAAATGTTAAATATAATAACATATAAAATTGAGATAATAAAATAGCCAAAAAGTAACAATAGAATTTTATATAAAATATTTTTTTTTACCTTGCTTGCTACCTTGACTTTCTTGCCGGTTCTTCTCAGTTGAAGGCTGACTTCCAAACCGATAGCAGCTTCAGTAACATTAAACTTTAAATTTGACTTTCATAAGTGCCCTCGGCGGGCCTGAACTAAATAAATTGTTTTGATTTTGTTTTCTTTTTTCTTGTTAAATTCCTGTGACGAGAATGATTTCGGATGGACAACTTTGCACTAAACAAGCGTGTTATGACAACTTAAGCCTTGAAATAATCACTCATGATTTTAACATTAAGCATACCATAACCGAGTCAAATGACCCATTTTGAACTTTGCATTGAAAATGCACGTATCATCTTATTGCTTTTGCACATTTGACTTCATGACTTTTTCTTACTAATTAATATACAGTTATACTATTTATTTCCCTTCTTAACAACCACATTTCATACAGTCAAGCAGGAAACATAAAGTCACATTTGACCCGCTATGGTAGAAATAGGTACCTAGTGGCGTGCCATAGGTGAGGCCTATGTCCAGCAGTGGACGGAGATAGGCTGATGATGATGATGATGATGATGATGATGATGATGATGATGATGATGATGATGATGATGAAGGGTTGGTATGATTAGTGTTAATCTAGCTAGAAGGAAAGCCTCGTTTTGACAGCTGAGAGTGTTGTAGAAAAATGAACCAGCTAAAATGTTATGATAAGTGTAGTGTATGTGTATTTAGGTAGGAAGGAAAATAATGAACTATGTGGGTGGTTAACAATGTTTCGTCCGTTGCATGGTAGCTGGATTAAATCTCTTGAGCTGATAACTGCGTTTCTGTGTTACTCCCTATAAGTCCCTGTTGGGACTACCAAGATATTGTAGTGCCTCCAATATGTTCGCTCTGGCTGGAACTGATGACTTCTACGCGATCATCTGTGAAAAGAGCGCTTCTATAATAACAAGGATGCAGTCTAGTTCCAACAGTGTCCTGAAGACTTTATCGAGTAAATTTGACACGCCTTTGTTAAAGCGTGCTATAGACCTGACTGTGTGTGGAAATTGTAAATAGATAATAAGTAATTTTACTCACCTTATTTTATTTGTTACTAACATAGATTTTAAGAATATATTGTAATACTAACAAGTGGGCCTTAGTAGTAATAAAGAACTATTATATTATTATTATTATAAGTCCTATAGGAACTAATCGAGTACTCTTCAATAAGGTTCATCACCATCATCGTTTAATAAACCATTGGATCAATAGATAAACGTTATCTCAAAAACAATAAAGGCGATTTTCTTATGACATTCTAAGCTATCTAAACGGGACTTTTAAACCTCAACCAGGTTTGTAAAAAAAATGTGTCTACATCAATGTTTTTCTTAGGGTGTATAATCACTACATAGTATAAAACAAAGTCGCTTTCTCTGTCCCTATGTATGCTTAAATCTCTAAAACTACGCAACAGATTTTAATGCGGTTTCTTTAAGATAGAGTGATTAAAGATAAAGGTTTTTATGTATAATACATGTGACATGCCACGGGAACGCGGGTAAATTTTGAATTAGAACAACCTATCGTGTTGTGAGTTCTAACTAACACATCTTTCCATTCATCCTTTTTTTTGTTATGTTTTGATTTGGAACTAACATTAAAATTTTCAGAATGGGGTCCCTGGCCCTGGGGAACTAGCCTCAAAGGCCAGTATATCCCATCCTCTAGCTTTATTTAATGCTAAGTAGACCGGCGAATAGGCAGACGGTTCACCTGATGGTATCTAGCTAATCAGGATGGGACTACTACCATTCGAAGCGGAATTTTTAGTCTGTAATTTTTTATCTCTAGACTATATCGTCGTATCCTACGAATAAGGGCGTAACTGCATAATAGCTACTTTTCAGGAGACACTTTTTTGTGTTTAATTCAAATAAATATGAACAAATAGGTATTGGTGGTTTCAAATAATGTGTATGGGTATCTTATGGTACCTCTAGGATTATTTTCAATAGATTAACTTCGTATTTTATACGCATTTTGTCCCATAAATCCTTATTCTCTGTTGCGTTAAGGCGACGTAGAGCTGGACTTGAGTATTAAGTGACATTATGTCTTTTATCACCGGAAATGTTGAGGCCACAATCGCCTTTATGCCATTTTTATATTATTCGGATGTGGGTATTTATTCTATTACATAAGAATTTGGGTATGATAACTATTTATTCATTACTGGGAACATAATTAAATGTAATAAAAATAATAATATATAATAATATTTTTATTTTTCATTTTATTCCAAACAAAACCTAAGGTTTTTTAACCTTTGGTATGTTAATAATACATATTATTAAGCTTTGGTAGCGCACATTTTACGATAGTCATAAGAAAATTAAAATTAACGAAAAAAGCTTATAAAAATAATTGTTCAATAGAAAAAAATGACAGTCTTTAAAATAAAATTGCACATAATCAAAATTAGTCCTTAAAATAAAATAACACAAAATAAATCCTTAAAATAAAATTGCACATAACTAAAGTCAGCCTGTAAAATTAAATTATCAAAATTACACCTTAAAATCAAATAACACATTCGAAATCAGTCAAATTCACATTCAGTCGTCTTCTTCATCAGTACTCTCAGAAATATTGGCATTACCAGCTGGTTCATGAGGCAATGTTCCAAAATATGAGTGATATTCCTCTGGAATAATTTTAGCCTCACACATTGACATAAGGTCTTTATATTTATCATAATTTATTTTTAATGGTAATCCATTTACTGGCGTGACTTCCGAAACTACTTTCTTTTTTCCTCTGGTACCCTTTCTTAATGTTGTGATTTTTTTGTAATCCTCATCCAGTTCATATTTATATTTTAGAACGTTAATATCGTCCTTAGTAACTTCTACTTCTTTAATTTTGTTCCAGACAACTTTTTCACCATCATCATTCTTTAACCAATTTTTTCCATCGAGTAACTTACGATAGTTAAAAATATCTGCCAAGGCCATTTCTTTTACCCTATATGTTTCTCCTGATGTTTTGGCCCACCTGATTAGGTTGATCCATTGATCGGGAGTATAAATGGTTTTTTTGCTGGAAGCTCCTTCTATAACAGAATGTACACTGTCTCCCTCATTCTGCGTATGGCCGACTTCAAGAAACCTATGAGTAATACATTCAATGTCAAATTTTTCTAGCATATATTGATAAAAAGCGAAAACTATACGGTTCCGGTTCTGTCCGGAACAGTTATCGGACCAAAATTTAAATGTTTTTGCACCTTCATCAATCTTTGACTTAATAAACAAGTTTAAGCCGCTGCTGATCTCATTGGCTCCTTTTTTACCCGTTACCTCTGTCCACATGTAACAGAATCCACTTTTTCGGGCTAAGTCATAAACAGTAAAATCATAAATATTAAGTTTCCTTTTGTAATAAAATATGCTCACGTTTCCAAAAGGACAAGTCAATATTTTTTGCATATCAAAAATGGCGGTTATAACACTGGGGTCTCCTTCAGCTTCGGCTTTATCAGCCGCCTTTATAGTCCTCGCCAAGTTTTTACGTTGCATGTGCAGATTTTGTTCATTTCTTTGAGTTTCAGTTGGTTCTCTGGTATTGTAAAATGCATGACATTTGTCACACTGATCTTTTTTGGGAGTGTAAAAGGCAATATTAAAATTAGTGTTCACAATATCTTGATATTGGCGCGTTGTAGCCATTTTAGAGCCATAAGTTTGTGGATCAAACCACTCGTATATAAATCATGAAGTCGCTTGTATGAAAGTTGTCCATCTAGATACCTTTTGGTACTACTTTTTCTACAGTAGTGCGATTCTACCGGTGCAAGGGAAAGTATATGATTTTTTACACTGTGTATAATATTTTCTTTTATTTTTTTTGGACGATTACTGTGTTTTCCCCTCAAATCTATCAAAATATGCTCATTGGTCGAGGTATTCCGTTTTTTGAATGAACTTCTTATAATTTTTTCGCTTATCGCCAACGTATTTAAAAACATTTTGCGACAGACCACGACGCTTTCAGTGTTGATCGGTAAAGTATAGACTCTTGTTTGAGATCTATTAGGACCTTCGGCTTTAATTCTCTTTGGCTTATGGCTCTGAACGTATTTTAATATAAAATCCCACTGTTTTTCGTGACTTCCTATTTCCCGGAAACAATTAAAAATCTGTTGCCTATCATTTTCTTCCAACTTTTCAAAACATTTCTTTGGACAACTGCATGGTGATTTCATTTTCTTTCCGGGGACAGTTTCTCCCCTCTTATTAATAAAAGCTTTGCCCGAATTTTTCAGCGCCTTTCGTTTTAAGTCTTTCCATTCAGTAGGATTTCTCGTTCGTATTTTACCTGGACCACGTTTTTTAGTACATCTGCGAGTAGAAGGAGAACCTACAGGTGAACTTACAGCTGACGATAGCGGAGTGGGAATCGTGAAACTCGAAGTTGGACTATCTAAAACTATATCAGCCATTGAAATGGACAAATTTTCTGCTTGAGGTGCGAGTTCACTTTGTGTCGTTTCTAGCTGGCAAATAGTTGTTTGGTCTGACTCTTCAATAAACTCAATAATTAAATCCCTTACAATCGGAGGATCCAGAGTTTTGTTGAGTTCCGGATTTTGTAAATTCTCTATTTCGGAAAATATTACAATCTCACTTGCACATTCATTTTGGTTAGGTTGGTTCATGTTGTTTTCTACGTCCTGAAAAAAGTATTGAGACTTTAGATGATAAAATTATCGTGCTTAACTAGTTTCGGAGTATTTTAGATAAAAATGAAGAAAAATATGACGACTTACGTTGTTAAGCTCGGAGATTATATTTTCTTCGATTAAAAATTCTATCTCTTTTTCACAACCTGGTGGCACCGGAGACTCGACGCGCTCCCTTTCATCATTGCAACTTTTAAAAGCCAATACGGCTGAAAAAAAAACTCCGTAAGTACCTATAACAGGAATTAGATCGAACAGATTTGCTTGTATTCTTACTTCATGTTTAACATAGCCATAACATATAAAACAGAATTCTTCTAAAACTTAAAGAAAAAGGTAAAGCAATGAAAAAAAAGGTAACTGTAATTTTTTTAAGGAATGCTAAGAATATCACCAAGAATAACGTCCACAAATGCTTTTATATCAATTTTCAAGCAACAGAAAAAAAACCTAATTGCATTTACGCCCCATATCAGAAGAAGCATAAAATTTTGTATTTAGTGTTTAAATTTGTACAGAAGGGTTAAAATCATGCATGCATAATATATAGTACTAAAAATATCGTTAACGTTAATATTCCAAATGCATCAAAAAAAGATTAAGAAACAAAAACATAATTTTAACGTAGAAGAAAGACACAGACGTAATTAGGGCTTAGTCTTTTCTATACATACGCAATTTAGCCATTCCATAGAACACCGCCACAATGACCATGAGGGTTTTTTTTTATGTACCGAATATGAAAATTAAACGAGTAATTAAAATTACATAATTAAGTACAAACGCGTTGATATTATGTTATTTACACTAAATCAATATATACAAATTTAACAATACATCATTTCAACTTTAAAATCCTTTGAGCTATGAAATATTTTGATTTACTTACTTGTCATAATCTTCGTCTGTTTGCTTTCATTTAAACAAGATTCTTTCCCAACCAATTCCACCAACTTACGTCCTCGGCGTTTCATAATTATTATAGAATATAACGGTCTATTTATTAATTGATGACTAAACTTTAGAAGTATAGGTAAAAATGTTATTTATTTTTTAGAAAACAAATTACGCAGCCACCAATCTCCGCGTTCCGCCGACTAATGGCCGAGCGGCGCTAGCACGCTCTCCCCGCGCCCGCGCACCTTCACTACTCGCGCAAAAAAGGGCGCGACGGCGATTGTGGCTTTATTTTTCGTTAAAAACGTAGTGCTTGAAATTGTGGCTTTTTAGAAAACCGAATTATTTGATAATCTGTACCGTTTTTAACTTTTCTGTTGAACTGGTTATATGTGGTATGATGAGCAGAATTAAATTATGCAATAAACGAATAAAGCCCTTTTGTTCGTTAGGGCTCTCTTCGTAGGATACGACGATATATGATATCGATAAACGCAGGTGAAACCGCGGGGGACAGCTAGTATTATACAAAGTCAAGATACTCTCTGCAAATTCTTCCGTTAAGCCTCACCATATAAATTCAGTATTTCATCTTACAAAGCGACCAAAAGTAACTTACAAGCTCGGATAGAGACGTACTAACGATGAACAGATTTAAGAAATACAAATGTAAATAACATGGACATAATGTTCGTGTCACGAAGTACCCCGACGAGGGTTGACAACTGTATGATAAGTTTATTACGTAAACTTCCCGAGGGTTCGCGAAGAAGGTAAATATTTAGTTAGTACCAGTGTTTACCGGTTGTTACATAATTCCAAATGTTAAATTAAGAATTTAGGTATTCATAGCTATATATATTAGCTCTAGGAACAGACCTTGTCCTATGTAAATTTGTATAAACAAAAATCACTTTAATATTTACCTTAATTTTGAAATTTTAAATTTTTTTAAATTATACAGAATTCGATCGCAACCTCAACTATCAATTAGTCCAATAGTAAATATTATTATTCAGGGACTCAAAGACATCAAAAATCGTGCCAGCAGCTTGGGAAGAATTAACTAGCATGCACACGCAAATAAATTATAAAAGAATCTAAAAACTCAAAGCCATTGATTCAGTTCAGGCCCTAAAATAGCACTAATGAAGGTAAAAGCTACTGGAGTTATCACCGGCTCGGAAATCAGCCTTCAACTAAGAAGAATCCGGAAGAAACTCAGCATGGTTTAAATTTTTTTGTATTTTTTTAAATATAATATTTGCGTATTAAATTTTTAGAAATGTTTATTAACATTGAAGTACTAAATAAAGCACTTTAAACAACAAAAATAATACGTATATATTTGAGCCGTTTGGGGTTGAAACCTTAGGGCCCTGGGGTCATCGAGCTCACCACCTTTTCAGAGAAATCTCTAAGCGGTTGGTGGAAGCTACGCGGGCCCTCAGAGCTGGCGGCTACTTAGCCCAAAGAATAAGCCTCGCAATACAGCGAGGCAATGCCGCAAGCATTCTTGGTACTCTGCCACCAGGGGAGGAGTTAGGGGAGGTTTTTTATTTATAATAATTATAATTTACTTTTAAATTGTTATTATTTATTGGTACTATTAAGTATTTTGTAAATGTTAAAGTTTAAAATTAAATTTACAAAAATAATTAGAAATACATAAATAAAGATATATCTTTTAAGATATACAAACATACTAGGCACCGCTAAGCGGTTTTACATACGTTCTTGTAATGTATACTTCAATAATAGCTTCGTAGCAGATTTGCTACGAAATGCCTACGACTCGCGAAGTCTCGTAGCACAATGGAGATACGGAAATTCGTAGCAATGCGCTACGAGCGATGTCTTGTATATTATGCTTTCTTTTTTGCACGAAGCATATATTATAAAAACGTTTCCTAGAAAGGTTTAATGAGATAAAAAATTTGTTAAGTTGTTTCTGATTATGGGTTTACCTATATCTTTTACCTAATTTCACACTTATTGTTTCAAATAGAAAGTTAAGGGGGCCGATAAATTACAGGCACATGAAACTTAACAACTTCACGTCTCAGGGTCTACAGGTGCGTTGTGCCACTGGAGTTACAAATGTCCAAAAAAAGACTAAGTATGTAACCCTTTAAGGCACATGCAATGTATATTCTAATATGTTTATAGATTACGTAAGCTATGTGTTTATTAAGGGAAGGGGCTTATCACTTAATCTTTGACTTACTGACTCTACTACGACCACAACTACGTGATTTGAGCATACTTTATTTGCTCTACAACTATGCTAGTTACTCTAGCTTTCAGGAAATGTTCTGTAAATAAAATCATAACCCTATATAGTATTGGTGCAGTTGAGTAAAAAACTATTATGTTTCAATGTCCTGTATTGTTATTGTTTCTTGTGGGTCATAGCACCGTTTTAAAATAAATTCATTAGGATTTTTGACCCGCGGAATCTGGGAATACGGGTTTTTAGAGCTACGACTTAACTAGAAATCTAGAATTATATAATTTGTGTCATTTTTTTTTATTTGACAAACGAATATGTTTTTTACATCTTTGTTTTCGCCATTGATGGTTGATATATATCTTAATATATATATTTCTTGTGTGCGTGTGTATGTGACTGAACTACTCCTAAACGACTGGACCGATTTTGATGAAATTTTTTGTGTGTGTTCGTGGAGATTCGAGAATGGTTTAGATTTACAATTGGACCCGGTAGGTGGCGCTGCGAGCGAATTCCTGCATTTTTGTATGGACTTATTTTGACAGAACGACGTCTGTCCGGGCAGCTAGTATATGTATATATATGGTATACAAATAAAACCAGATACCTTACTTTCCTCATTTTCATGGCTATCGGCTGAACGGTATAGAAGGTAAGTGGTGTAGCGCCATCTAGTGTTGAGTTACGACAATGTTAACATTAGAACCTTCTTTATAAGTTACAAGCTGTCCCCCGCGTTTATCGATATCATATATAGCCTATATCCATCTAGGGTTAAATTCCGCGTCGAACGGTATCAGTCCCATCTTGATATGTTCAGTAGTTTGGGATGATGGCGCGTCAAAGGAACCCTATTTTGCTTATATAATTCTAGATTACTATTTTACTAGCTAACCCCCACGGCTTCACCCCCATTTCCGACGGATGTAAAATTTTCCCGGCACAAAAACTTGGCACATATATAGAAAATGCCCTAGAATAAACACATGTATGCTATGTGTCAAGTTTCATCCAAATCCTTTTAGTAGTTTTTGCGTGAAAGAGTAACAAACTTCCATATATACAAACCTTTGCATTTATTCATCTAGATCCATAGATATTATACAGATACAAATATAGGTTTCATGGTGATCTATCAAACCACCTCGAAGTTTTATTAATCTTAAACAGATATATTAACATACATATTTAGGGTACCGGGCCCAAAGGCTGGCTTCCGAACCGATCATCAGTAACTTTGACCTTCATAAGATAAGTGCCCTCCGTAGGCAAGCTTTTTAAAGCTCCGATGGCCGTCTGTGTGCAGGCTCTATCTCATAAAACGTAATAAGTAGACTGTCGAATTATTTCAGTGTGGCCGCTATAATAACAAATAATAGAAATAATGTTGAAAGAAGCATTCTTTTTCGCCATTTTAGTAAATTTATTTACTTATTAGCTAATTAATTAGCTATTAGCCAAGTTAAAAAAGATAGAAATAATATAAATTTAATATTTTACAGTTCTACAGAACCCGTGGTGTGCAAGTCCGACTCCCACTTGCCCGTTTTATGTATAAAGATTTAATATAAATGTTAATTGTAATCAACCCTGAGGCTGTTTGTAAAAATAAAACTTCTGAGAATATTTCTCGTTTGGTTTACTTGTTTCTTAGAATCTTTTTTAACTTTTTTCTGAATATTAGATAATGTTATACATGATTGAACTTTAACCTTTATTTAACAAGATATAACCATTTTATCTTCTATCTATATATTTGTATATATATAAGGAAAATAGGGTTCCTTTGACGCACCATCACCTCAAAACTACTGAACATATCGGGATGGGAGTGCTACCATTCGATGTGAAATTTTTCCTAAATGGTTATAGGCTATATATGATATCGACAAACGTGGGTGAAACCGCGGGGGCAGCTTGTATAAGTGTATATTAAAAAATGCTCGATAAAATGTATCTGTAAATTTTTTGTTCTTTTTTGTTATATGGCAATCGAGGTTTTGAAGTAACTACTCGGCACTGAAGAGCTACAATCATAATAAACAATAATGTGGTCCATAGTGGTAAGAATCAATTTACCAATGCAAGCAGAATTTGTACCATGGTAACTAAGACAGATATTAAGATATTGATGACCCAGAAACAGAAATTCCTAAGCTAGTTCGTAAGTTGTTAATTATCTTATTGTATTATTTAACTCGATTAGTTTATTTCCATTTTTAATTTATTGTAATTATATTTCTTTTTTTATAAGATTATTCAGATTTCAAATTATTTAATTTATAATTTATTTATTTATTCATCTATTTATATAATACTGACTGTTTGTAATTTTTTCTTTTTTATGTTAACTGGTAACTGTATGTAGATGTGTTGGTAGCCTTTAAGTTATTGTTACACTTAAATATTACTTTAATTATAGTAACAGTGCATGTCTTGTGTAAACAATTTTTGGCTGACCTAATAAATAAATAAATAAGTGGGAATCGAACCCATAATATGTGGCGCGGCCATCAGGTGTATAAATTCCTTACCAACCCTAAAACGTGAAGTTGTTAAGTCTCATGTGCCTGTAATTTCAGCCCCCTTACCTTTCTAACAGATACAATAATACAAGTGCACAACTGCTCCACGACAGAAATATCTGAAGATGATACTGATGAGTTTTTCTTTCGCGAAATTAGAAGAACAAAACCATAATAAAGTTGCACAAACTTCCAGTGCGCTCATTTCTTTTCATTTCACTTTGAAACAAGGCCCCGCATAGTTTTCAATGTGCCCTTTCCAACATTGGAAATGAAATGGGAAAGTTTCCAAGAGGAGATAAGAGCCGTACCTTTTCGGAGCAGCATTCCTTAGCTTATACACAAAGTGAACTACGGTAGAACAGGCACGAAATAATTTACTTTGAAAGGATATACGACTTTATATTTTCACGGGATATATGTTTTTAATTATATTTCTTTCTTATAAACTGGTAGTTCAAAGTTAGCGTGATGATTAGTTAGCCTAAATATGCTGGGTTGGATTCTAACATAGGACAAAATGGTGTATGCATAACCATGTCTGTCTCTTCGGTGTCTGGGTGTAATTATCTATGTTTGAGTTTGACCATTCATAAGTGCCTGTGAAGGCCTATTTGAATAAATATTTCATTTCGTATATGAGTATGTACTTTAAAAAAAGTAATATATAAATAATAATAATCCCAAGACATTCTTCACGCATGGTTACCTGATCCCAAGTTAAGCAGAGTGTACTGCTTGTAGTATGGCTACCAGGTAACTGATATAATACATATACTACTTTTAATACATACTTATATAGATATTTACACCCAGACACAGAACAAACAGACATGTTCATGCACACAAATGTTTGTTCTGTGTCTGGGTCATCCACACAAATGGTGGGAATCGAACCCGCGACCTTCTGTTTGGTAGCCAGGGTCTCAAACCACCAAGCCAACTGGCCCGTCGTTATGCAGAATAACAGTTATCTGGTTACCATAGTACAAGCTCTGCTTAGTTTGGGATCAGATGGCCGTGTGTAAAGAAGGTCCCAGGATATGTATTTATCTCTTCTGTGTCTAGGTGTAAATATATAGGTATATAATAATATGTAGTATATAAGTTATCTGGTTTCCATATCACAAGCTCAGAAGCTTACCTACCCCTATTCCTTAATCTGGTCACTTACGGCCAAAATTAATATAATATCCCGATCTAAAATCGCAAGATTGAAGTAGAATTTTGACATTACGTGTATTAAAATGACTGTCAAAAGGTTCATCAATCCATGGATTTTCGATCGGGATTGCATATTAATTTTCGTGGTTACTTATACTATACTAGTCTATAGTATGGAAATACTTATAGAACGGGCATACTACGTACGTTCTTTAATTTTTTATTCGTTTATAATAGATAAATAAATACTGTCAACTCGATTAAAATGAAGCAAAACTGAATTGTTTTTACAAAAAAAAATTAAGTAAAATAAAGTTAAAAATTATATGTACATTTCACACGCGGCAAAAGTTAACCTTCAGAAAACTACCTATCTCATTCCTTCGCAGGCCAAATCCTAGAGATATTAGAAACATTTTAGTTTCGCTTTTTCGTTTCATCAAGTTCCAAATCACAATGACAAAGAAGTTTTCACTTAAAAATAATAACGTTTGACATAAAAACTGACCAGTTCATGTCAAGTTGGATGGAGATAAGATGTAGTACCGTAAAGTCCTCGGAGTATAACCGTAGTGACGTAAACACGGTTTCAGAATAATAAAATTGGTTTTATTATGTTGGTAGTGTATTGAGTGCATGCACGTCTTTGGCTTAGATAGAGATTGGATGCACATATACAGCTCAGTTACGTACGACTGCGCTACTAAACTAGTTTCTGCTCGTCCTTATACTCGCAGTACTGAAGATATAGATAAATATATAGTTTTCTTAGGGTAAAAGTGTACGTCCCTAATTCTAATTGCATAAGCACGCACATTGCTTGACAAATTTTATCATTGTATATTCAAAAACTTGCTTTAATATTTATTATATTACTTAGGATTAGGATGTTCTATAGAGACCTGACTGCCACGACACTGGTCAAATATTTGCGTGGATGAAAATGTCTGTTTATCTGGATGTAAATAGCTATATAAGTATTGTATTTACAAGAAAATATGTTAGGAAATATGTGGTATATCAGTTACCTGATTTTTATAGCAGAAGTTCTGTTTAGTTTGAGATCAGATGACCGTGTGTAAAAAAACCATTAAAAAGTTAAGTATTAGGTACATTAATTAATTATATTTCTTATTATCTATGGAACAAGTTTAACATATGATTACCTCTATCTATAGACCAATCTTTAAACGCAAAATTTTAGAAAAAAGTCAACCTAACGTACTATTATAATATTTATTCGATTTACCCCATATATTGAAACAAACTTATATTCAAACACGCATACACAACTCACTGACTCAATGTACACATACTGATTTTTTTTTTTATTGTTGTTGCTCTTAGTTCCATTTTTTTTTTGTATTTACACTTTACTGTGATATCCTATAATTGGCTTTGTATATATAAGATAGATAAGATTTTGTAACATTTATAAAAATGCTATTGGATATCCTAATAAATAAAATAAAAAAATAAATTAGCTGTTTTCGGGATGCGTTGCTATTCGATTCTTTTTTTTTTATTTTAAAAAAACTTCGCATGAGTATTTTATAACTCATAAAAGATACATCACTATCGGATAAATAGTAGCAGTAATAGTAGTATTAGAAAGCACAGAGAATAAGGGTAAAAATATTATTTTTTATGTATACAAGATAGATGATTGTATGAAATTACCATTTTAATTAGATATCATACCTTACTATAATCAAAATAAAGTCCGGAATTCAATTAAACACGAGATGCAATCCTCAGAATCAAATGACTAACCTCAAACAGCTCTCTCAACCATAATTGCGACAATATCGCATTCACTTCCCTGTAGTGGTCGTTATGGCAACGAAGCTGAATAATCTACCCTGTATTTCGAATCTATACATCACTAGGTATATGAATCTGTTGGATCTGTTTGTACATTTAATTATTTTGTGATAAATATTTATTTTATGACTCTCTGACGCCAATTTTATTATTTTTATAATTATTGTCTGTATGTTCTTTTATGACTCCAGAACGATTTGACCAATCTTGATAAAATTTGGTAAATACTCAGAACCGCGACTAAATGGAATTAGGTCAGCCACCTGCATTTAATGTTACCATTGCTGTGAGCCAACGTTGACTCTTGTTGGATTTGTCGTAGTTTTCTACACACCAAATAAAAATTTTAAACCTAATTTTCCCCAGAGCCCACCAATTTGTACATGTTTTACAAATAATTTTATTCTATACTCTTATATTACAGAGAAACAACAGCGCTTTTTTCAGATACTTAAGAAGATTACAAGCAATAAAAGGACCACTGAGTAATGAAAGGCGTAACCGATGTCTCTCGTAATGCGGTCTCTGGGGCACGAAAATGATCGAGTACTTAATCCACGATCACCCAGAGGCACCCCTGGGGCACACGGATCATTGCAGTATTCTCATCTACCACGTAACAAAAAATTTATAAAAACAGGTCTGTAGTAAAGACACACGATAGAAGTGAAACTTTTGTATTAAAGGGAAACGTTTTAATTATTCATCAATAACATTTGAAGAGCATAGATTGTGTTTGTTAATCATATTTTTTTCGTCACGCAAAAAGTTTGCAAATCAGGGCTTCCATTTTGTAAAGAAAATTACACTAGCTCGAGAATGTTTCCTCGCGGTCTCTATGCTCTGTCTCTTTCACTACTACGCAATCACGTGAGCCATTAGCTCTCAGAGGCCTCGTTGCGGAAAATGTTACATCCCTCGAGAACGCGGGTAAAACCGCGGGGGACAGCTAGTATTCGATAAAATAAAATACCACGAATTATATTGTCATATAATGAAATGCTACATACAAATAATAAAACACAAATAAATATTGTGGGACATTTCTTTTACTCACGACCGTCACGGCTGTCTGATCGCAAGCTTAACAGTTTGTGCTATGGGAACCAATCAACTGATATACTATATTATATACTTAGGTATATAGATACCTGATTCTCTGCCACGAAACAATATAATGCGATGACTAGTATCGGATTTACCACGATGAAGGAATTCCCCTGTAATCTGGCGTAATATTAACTTAATCGGCGAACTGGCAAAGTATGCCTCTCACGCAATAGGGATGTGTCCTGACATGTCAAATCAGCAATTCTTTATGAAATGTCAAAACGATCGAATGTATGGAGTTTTGTATGAAATAGCACGTTGTGACGTCATAATTGTACTGCATCAAATAACACACTCTTTGTGATTAGATCGGTACTTAAAAATCACTTTAATGATTAAATTTTGATCATATTTGATGTTTTCGTATATTTTTTTATGTTCAATACACTGGTTAGTGTTTGATCATTTATCTTTAATACAGGACACATCCCAATTGTGTAGTTATTGACGGAGACAGAGAATAGAAGCCATGACAAAATACCCCAGGCAATCAATATCAATTTTAAAACAATCTTCTGATTTCTCTTGCCGAGCTTACGCCGCTTTACCATGATAAAGAAAGGGTTTTGATTCTGTAACAACTCGCTGTCACGGCGTCTATACTCTGTCTCTCTCGCTTACTACGCAATACTACGGTTAGCTCTCCGAGGGCTTGTTGCACTCGCCGACAAAGTTTGTATTAACTGAAAAGGAGGTTAAGATAAAAACTATATTTTGTACCGCTGTGTGATGTTAAATACCGTGCGGTATTTCATCATATCGGATTACCGGATACCCAACACCGGTTGGGTATCCGATAATTCGCGATACAGGCCTTCAATACGTTATATTCGTATCTGTGATTTTTATACCCATCAGTACTTACTTTTCAAATAAAACACTGTAATTATTTGTTTTTTTAAGACTAATGTAATAGAAACTGTGCTGCTACGACGTATTTAATATCGGATATTTAGTGTCTTATGGACCATAAAATAGCTCAAAAGACCGAACAGAACTCATATAAAAATATATTAGCAAAGTTTTTAACTTCGTTTAGAAATGTCTGTAGAGTTCCAATAAGTTGAGATCTCTCATAGAAATTGATTTAGAAACATATTCCTGTAGGAAAAGGTAGCTGTGATTTGGATTACAGGGATAAGAGTATATGATTTATGGAAAAAATCCGCTCTTGAATCCTAGTTTCAAATATATTCTTAATATTAAAAAGTAGAATTTCGTTTAATGTCTACTATCACTACATATGCTTAGATCTTCAAAACTACGTAACGGATTTGAATACGGATTTTTTAATTGATAGCGTGATTCAAGAGAGAGTTTTATATGTATAATACATGTAACATCCCACGGGAACCCGGGTAAAACCGCGTGGCACAGCTAGTTTATCGATAAAATAAAAACGAAAAACATTCATATTAAGTTCCACGAGACGGAAGTATTAGTATTCCACAGATAAATAAAACCGGATAAGTGCGAATTGGAAATCGTACACGTAGAGTTCCGTATAACAATAAACATTGTTTATTTTTATTTAATTAAAAATGATATGCACGTTTATCATCAGACGGGTCGTATGTTTGAATATCGCCTAGTAGTATAAAATAAAACAAAATATTTATTATATTATATATAATAGCAAAACTTTTGTAGGTTTATTTACTTTTCTAAAAAGCTGCTGTCAAAACTATTACTTACTGTTACTCCAGGATCAGTAATGAGCCTGAGAGACAGCTACATCACTCACTATGTCTATAAATATGGATTAGAATACTCAAATCTCTGCCTACCTCTTCAGTGATAATATATAGAATATTAAATAACATAATATATATATAATAATAAATATTTAAGAAACACTACCCAATTTGCACCCACGTGAGTACGGTTTTTTCAACATTGTACGAAACCCTAACAAACAAAATAAAAATAAATGAATGAACTAAGAAGCGTAAGTGTGACTGCCAACTTATTACTGAGTGAGTTAGTATTAAATTAGTCATTTGGGATTAAAAATTAAAAGTTATAAATAGTTAATCCGAAACAAATATAAACTTTTTTACGAACTTTTTATTTAACTTCATGTTAGTAGTACGTTAGGGACAAACCCTGCGACTGAATTTTAGACCAGCTATCATTCAGCAAATACTAACTTCATCGGCGAGCCAGCGTAATGAACTCAAGGAGAGCTTATCTCTCACATGATTGCGTAGTTACCGAAAGAGAGATCAAAGATGACGCGACGAAATATTCTCAAGCTAGTGTAATTTTCAGTACAGAATCGAAGCCCGGGTTCCACATTTGATCAAGTTTTGTTCGTTTTTGTTGACATTGCAAGCGTAGCTGAGTGACTTTATTGTAATTCCAATATGGCGGACGTGATAAGGTGGTCATTGGTTAAAAACTCAAAAAAATCACAATTAATTACCCCTTATTTAGTTCAGGCCCACCAAGAGCACTTATGAAGGCCTAAGTTACTGAAGCTACCGCCGGTTTAGGAGTCAGCCTTCTACTGAGAAGAACCGGCAAGAATCCCGGCAAGGTTATACTTTAATCTTCTTTTATATTAATCTATTCTTAATTTTTAATTTTTTTTTTATGGTTTAACATTATAAAACGCTTTATCATCTTTAAAGAAATGGAATTAATATAATATATTATAATAGCAATGTAAACAAGCCTGTAAAGGGTACCTACTTGTGCAGAAAGCAGTTATTTCCAGACCTTTCTGTCTTCGTTGTAATGAGCTACATTGTAATTCGTTATTTCTTACTAAACTTGCTTAAGATGGTTTTGAACTTTAAGATCAGATAATTTGGTTACCGAAAGCGGTACTTTATTACAGAATCGAACACCATTAACAAGAAAGGACATCTTTACATATATAGCAAATTTAACTGACCTAAGCACAATACTGTCGCATTTGCCTCTTTTTGTGATGTATCTATCTAGGTGACGGACCAGGCTTGGTGGTTAGAAACCTTGAGCAACGCTCAAGTCGTGGGTTCGATTCCAACCCAGAGCAAACATTTGTCATATCTGTTTGTTCTGTGTTGGGTATGGCTCTGTATATGGATTTAGAAAAAAAATAAAAAAGTAGTTCGATCAGTTATCTGGTTGCCATAGTACAAACTCTGCTTAGTTGGGGATCAGATGGCCGTGTGGAAAAAATGTCTTACGATTTTTATTTAAGCAGAAGAAAAACATTCCTGCATAATATTTCATTGAATTCAAAGACAAAATCTGCTTACATATTAATACCGACAAAAACAATTATTATTCATACAAGCTTTAACAATGTAAAGGAAACAGCTTTCCATGAACCAACGGTACAAATATCCATTCACACAAAAATATTATTTACATTCAGCAGTCGCTGCTTTATGAGGAAGAATCTTCACAAGAATTCCTTAAGTTCATAAAAAAATCTTACAGAAACAACCACAATTATTTTCCGAATTTTCCGGGCAACTTTTCAAAATTTTCTTTCCCTAAAAACCTCTTCGGCGAATTATGTGCTTATCGACGAACAGCTTTATTTTATTATATAGATGCTCAGCCACAATTAAAAAGGCTACTTATTCCACTGATATACGACTCTAGTTCCTTGTAGTTTCTTAAAATATTAGATTTCTTAAATCTAAGAGGTGGTATTTAATACAAACGATTTCACGTTCATTCCTCCGCAAAGTAAATTAAAAGATTTTCTTAACATTTCATAAACATTCATTTGATCATTTCAAATTTCAAGAACCTGTTCAGGTATAATGATAAATTTTATTCATCCTTTAAATTGAATGAAGGTCATGAAAAGCTTAGCTCTTTCCCCGGCCTCTGTAGCGGAATATAAAAGAAAAAATAATCGATGGTCAAATCTTCCCTGCTTAGTAATGCGGCTGAGAAAACGGCTAAGTTAAATGCAGTATCATTTTGACAATATTAAATGTACATTATGTATTTAATGCATTATCTTTATATATATAATTCTTCTATTCGTGTGTTGACAGCGAACTCCTCCCAAACGGCTGGACCGATTTGAATGATTTTTTTGTGTGTGTTCAAGTGGATTCGAGGATGGTTTATATTCACAATTGGACCCTATAGGTGGCGCTGCGATCGTATTCCTGCCTTTTTGTATGGACTTATTTCGATAAGACAACGTCTGTCCGGTCAACTAGTATTGTATATGATTCAATTATTTTGATTTACTTAAGACTCATAGCCATATGAGTTTCAATTCGTCATGTATTTCTTATACATATAATAAATAAATAGTAATAATAAATATCCCGGGACATTCTTTACACACGGCCACCTGATCCCAAACTAAGCAGAGCTTGTACTATGGAAACCAGTTAACTAATACACTACATACACTACTTTTTTTTTCTAAAAACATACTAATATAAATATTTACATACAGATACAGAACAAACAGACGTGTTCATATAATATAAATATCCCAAGGCATTTTTCACACATGGTTACCTGATCCCAAGTTAAACATAGTGTACTGCTTGTAGTATGGCTACCAGGTAACTGATATACTACATATACTACATTTTTTTTCCAAATACATACTTACTCTATACTTATATAAATATTTACAGCCAGACACAGAACAAACAGACATGTTCATGCGCACAAATGTTTGTCCTGGATGGGAATCGACCGCGACTTTCGGCTTGGCAATCAGGGTCGCTAACCACCAACCCGACTGGCCTGTCAAATATACATATCTGCCCCCTTATTCAGCTAACACAAACTTCGTCGGCGAGCCGCTTCACGGAGGCCTCGGAGAGCTTACCTCTCATGAGATTAGTAGTATGGGCGTAGTAAGCAACAGGGGCAGAGCAAATAGGCCGCGACGAAACATCCTCGAGTTAGTTTCATTTTCCTTATAGAATCGAGCCCCTGATACATTAAAAACATAAAAGCGGCCAAGTGCGATTCAGACTCTCTCACGAAGAGTTCCGTACCGTACAGTATTTAACAAAATCCCGATAAAATCATTTTTGTATGCACCATTTATTTTGGATTAAATGTCTTATGTGCCTGTAATATCACCTTAAATATTAATACAAGTGCACTACTGCTTCACGGCGAAATTGTCTATGGTCATACTTCCCCGGACGAACTGTGCACTAAAAGCTACTACTTCTAATATAACTTCATAATTTTATACCTTTACCATACCAATTAAGTTTTTGAAACTAAGCAGAGCTTGTACTATGGTAATCAGATAACTGATATACTACATTTACTTCGTTCTCTTTCTAAACTAGATACTATTAGTACTACTCCTATTTAGTTTTTTAAAAGGCGAAAATTTCTGAGGATGGATCGATTTTACTGTTCCACGCCAAAACGACCAAACAGGTTTGGATGGAACTTGGTACATAGGTGTGAACTGCCTGAACTAGCTGCGCCCTGCGGCTTTGCCTGCTTTCAATCCTGGTTATAAACCCTGAATTACTCTATCTATTGCTGAAAACTGCATTAAAATCCGTTGCATAGTTTAGGATTCTATAAAGGACATACAGATAAACATTCATTTTTATATATACGTGTTACAGAATACCCCGTAAAAATATAATTACATAATTATCAAAGCCAGCTAGTAAGCTGTCATGTCAGGGACCAGATAAAATAACAGAAAGGCCTACGTACACTATTTTACCTAATAATTGTCTACTTTAATAGTTTTTCTATTATTATTATTGTTATATTATTGTAATATTATTATTATATATTATTGGGTATGTTATGCAGCGTTACTACGTTTCTTAAATATTGTGAATGGACTCGTTATAAGGGCCAATTTAAACTCCTTTCGGCTTTACGGGTAGTTTTTAACACTATGTATAGATCTATGTTTATCTGACTTGAATGAATCTATGTATAGATTAGCACATAGGTTACTTTTTATACCGGGTAAATGTAACACCCTTCGGAATCGTGAGTAATGCAGCGGGGACCAGTTAGTGCTTGTATAACATGTAACGGAGAATTCAGTCGTCTAGTGACCTATAAAACCGTTTCAAAAAACTCAAATAAACTGCTCTCTCAAGTTACAACATTGTAAAAAGAAATAAAAGGCAAGTCTAGAACTGAAACATATTCGCTTTAACTTTCTCGGTTATAAGTAACACTAGGGCATTGATCTTCAAACTTGTTCACACCTATGAAGTAATAGTCGGTTTATGGTTACCTGTACGTGTATTATCTCCTTTTTTTACGGCATGTACCGACAAACAGGCAGTTCGACAGGCCAGTTGGCTTGGTGGTTAGCGACTCAGTCTGCCAAGCTCACAACTGTACATGCAAAATAATGTGACGAATTTAATAACACCAATTAAAATATGGCTTACATTTAATTTACTATTACTACACATACTACAGTTTGGGAAACACGACCCGAGAGTCTCGTTACAAAGTAATTTAAACTTTACTAGTGCGTTAATAGGGTTTTATCTCGGCTAACACTATTGAGAGCCGTTAGAGGGAACTGCACTTTAAAGTTAATACTCATTTTAGTTGCAAGTTTTGTAAGATAAAACAGTGTTGAAGCTTGTAAGACAATGTGCCGGATGTGTGTACAGTATCTAATTCGAAACTTAGAATTTGAGAGTTTGTAACATGGAAACTGATTAAAATAAATAACATAATAAAAAAAAATACATTTATTTATTTTCAACTTTATAAAATTAAATATAAAAGATACAAAATTGAGATAATAAAAAAGCCAAAAAGTCAGAATCGATAAAGTTTATTTAAAAACCGTTGTAACCTTGCTGAGTTTCTTGCTGGTTCTTATTATAAATGGTTTGAAATTTTTAATAAATTACATTTTAAGAAATAAAAGAAACTAGGCTTTGATACAGCTGAAATATGTAGCGGGAGACAGGAGTTCAAACTGAGCAGACCCCGTACTATGGATCTCCTGGGGCTCGATTCTCTAAGGAAAAATACACTAACTCGGGATGTATTGTCGCGACTTCTATGCTCTGTCTCTGTCACATACTACGCTAATACTACTAATCACGTGAGAGGTAAGCTCTCCGAGGCCTCCGTGAAGCGGGTCGCCGAAATTGAATAGAAGACTGAATAGGCTACTATTGGCGATAAAGCGAGCTCCATCTTCGGCCTCATCTTCACTTACCATAAGGTGAGATTGAGGTCAATCGCAATACCATTATAAATAAAATAAAAACAACGTTTAAAGTTCTTATGTATCTAGATGTTCATATGTTGGGCATCTTCCAGCTAGATGGACCGACGATATACGCAAGATGGCTGGCAGCGGTTGCAGCAAAGAGCTGATGATCGACCTCAGTGGCGTGCCATAGGTGAGGCCTATGTCCAGCAGTAGACAGAGGTAGCCTAACGATGATGATGATATGTTCATATGTATTATTGTAACAACTGTTGGCAGACCTTAAATAAATAAATACTTATTAGGTATTCACGAATATAATACCATGTAATATTCTTAGCTTAGATTAGCCAGACTGTGACTGACGACAAAAACATGTAATACATGATATAGTAGTAGCAGATCATAACGCATGTACGCCTAAAGCGATTTTCATCAAATTTACACTCGGCGAACCTGAATAATTATAATATCTAGGGTATAACACTAATTTCGACGATGTTTTGCCGGGGCATCTATGCTCTCTCTTTCGCTAACTACGTAATCATGTGAGAGGTAAGCTCACTGACCGGCGAAGTTTGTATTAGCCGATGTTAGCTGCCGCTGTAGGCAGCGAGTACCAAATTGGTAAACAGTACTGATAATACCTAAGCAGACATCGCGAGCGGGATGGATTTTTAAATCACAGTTCAAGCTATTACTAACTAATTAACCTAATTATTAAACCTTATTATTATTATTTTCTGATTTTTTATACATTAACTAATTGACTCAGGCTTTACCATGCGGAATTCCATTGTAAGATTATACAAACAACAAATATCTAGTAACTAATTCCGTTGGATCTCCTTCTCTTTCAAGTCCCAAACATGAAAACTCAACAGAAAATCAACATGTCTCGCTTCTACAGGAAGCATCTTCAGGACGTATTAGACCCGTTGCCACTAACTCGACCCACTAGTACCAGACGTGTTACCTCACCGACGGCTGGACAGAAAGTGACTTTCTATACTTTTGATACTTTAATCTGTTTTTCTTGCATATATTTTAAAAATATATTTAATTATTAAATGTTGTGTAGTTATAATTTGACTCCAGGTTTATATATTATTAACTAGCTGTCCCTCGCGGTTTTCCCGCTTTCCTGAAGGATGTCACGTTTTCCAGGTATAAAAAGTAGCCTATTTGTTATTCCTGGATATGTTCTACCAAGAGCCAAGTTGCATCTAAATCCTTTTGGTAGTTTTTGCGTGAAAGATTAAAAAACATCCATATATACAAATTTCGCATTTATAATATTAGTAGCATTATCTAGATTCTAAAAAAAAAGTACTACCCAATCTTTTATTTGTTTCTGTACCTATAAAGCAAAAGAAAAAATATCCCTTACTAGGTGGTTCGGGACGCCCTTTAAGTTTCCCTCAAGGCGCAGAATTTTATTTAAATACGTGGTGATATTCGCGCGGTGATATCGCTACCAACAGAGGTAGCGTATATGACTTATACATACCTATATGTATATTCTGGGACATTCTTTACACGTGGCCATCAAATCCTAAACAAGCAGAACTTGTACTATGTTAACCAGAAACCTAAGCACGAACATCTATGGCAAGCGTAGCGCCATCGTAACGAGTACGCAAATAAAAATACAAACGAATTGAGAACCTCCTCCTTTTTTTTGAAGTCGCTTAAAAAGCTGGTTTTGATGAAAAATGTTTCGTGGCGTACACCGTGACGTTGCGCGATGTTCAATCTACCATTGCATTGTATTTTGGCGCACTCGACACGGTGACGATAAAAGTTCATGCTTAGGGCATAGATAACTGATATACTACATTCGACGGGTAAAAGGCGACTTGACTCAACCGCCATTTTTGACGAAAGTAAGATTTTTCTCAATTAATTATACTACTATGATGATGGCCCATGAACAAACTCGTTGAAGCTTGCAATTAGTTTTAATATTATTCAACAGCTTCGATGTGGAATGTTAAGAAGCTTAGATGCAGTATCTGTTTTTGAGTTTTAACATTTTCAAATAGCTCTCCTGTAAGGTTTTCAAAATGGCGCTTGAATCAAGTCGCCTTTTAACCGTCGATATGTATATTACATACCTTTATATATATTTACTGATATCTGAAAAGCCTTAAAGGGGCTTAAAATTTATTAATATCCCGGTTGGTATAAACTGAAGATATCGTGTTACTAAACACTTAACTCGGTACTGTAGTAATTACATGAAATCTTAAAGGTTACTCAAATAATTACGTTTTAGGGTCTGAGTTTAAATACCGACCAAGTGCGAATCGAACTCGTACTTCGAGGGTTCCCTACCACCATATTGTAAATTTGTTTTATACAGCATGTTACAAAACTAACCGTACAGCCGAAAGCAGGTTAAATGGGGCCTTATAACGAGTCCATTCACAATATTTAAAAACCTTAGTAACGCTGTATAACATACCCAAAAAAATAAAACTGATTTTTATGAATGAAAAATAGAAAAACTATTAAAGTAGACAATTATGAGGTAAATTGGTACGTAGGCATTTCTGTTAAATTACTAGGGTTGTTGTTGGCTTTGATAATTATAAATTTTTTACGGGGTATTTTGTAACACGTTGTATTGATACTCGATTAACCAGACTAATTGTCGTAAGAAATTTGGATAATTGCATTTTTTTTTTTACTTGTTATGAACACTCTTACTTCGCTTGCGTGGACATAATATTTTTATTCAAAACAATATTAGACACACATTTCCGTACGTAAGCACATATGTATATGCCAATCCGGATAATCGCAAATCCGTCCAATGGAGTATCCATTATGTTTACAAACAATAATAATGTGTATTGGCTGGTTTATGTAATTTTGTGTAACAACAATCAATATAAATTTGACGCTTGTATGGTATTAGTATAACAATTTTCTAGTATAATTATTACTGTTTTTAAAATAGAGCAAAACCAAAAATTGCTAATAATTTCATGACTTCGTTTTTTCCTATAATAATTTATAATTAAAAAAAAGATTTGGATGAAACGTAAAAAGCTTGTACTTTTATCCCAAGAAAATGAAACATAACTTGATAACGCGGGTGAAACTGCGGAGCATAGCTAGTATAAATGTTTATTGGTTACGCATAAACGTTTGAATGGTACACACCAAGCATAATATTTGCACATAGGGAATACGTTAGTTCCCGCAGGAATGCGTCGAGAAACGAACAGAAAAAAGTTCACACTAAATACTATAATACACACACATACAGCACACATCTTATCTTCAAAACGATTTCCGAGAAGAACGAAAATGAAAGGAAATATGCAATCGATTTATCATTTTGCGATTCGCATCGCATTCCGAACGTATATGGCTAATGAACCGTGTATCGAGGGCATTAGATAAAAGCCGTTACGTACAAACACACCTCCCTACGTGTACAGACACGTACACTATAATATATTGGTGGTTAGCGACTCTGACTGCCAAACCGAAGGTCGCGGGGTCGATTTCAAAATTCAAAAAATTCAAAATTCAAAACCATTTATTCAGTTTAGGCCTTCGGAGGGCACTTATGAAGGTCAAATTTAAAGTTACTGAAGCTACAACCGGTTCGGAAGTCAGCCTTCAACTGAGAAGAACCGGCAAGAAACTCAGCAAGGTTACATTTTTTTTTTTTTATTTGTTATATAAATTTTTATCTATTCTGACTTTTTGGCTATTTTATAATTTCAATTTTACATAATTTTATATTTAACAATTACAAGATACTTATTATAGGTAACATTAATAAAAACAAAACAAAAAAAATATGACAAGACTACAAAATAGAAAATAACAATAATTAGGTACTTACAACTTAAACAAGAGATTTAGAGGTGCACTGTGCAGAGAGCAGCTATTTCCATACATTTTTATCTTCAATATAATGAACTACCTTGTAATACGCTTTTTCTTTCAAAACTTTCCTAATATAATTTTTAAATTTATGATCAGACATTTTGGTTATTGAAAGCGGTATCTTATTATAAAATCGAACACAATTACCAAGAAATGACTTGTTAACTTTAGTTAGTCTAAAGTATGGAACAACTAACTTCTCCCTTTGTCTTGTATTTATACTATGAATATCTAATTTTGCCTCAAACATTCCTATGTTTCTACGTATAAACATTATATTTTCATAAATATATAGTGAAGGTAATGTCATTATATTTATTTCCCTAAATAAATCTCTTAATGATTCACGGGGACCCATACTGTAAATTGCACGAATTGCTCTTTTTTGTATAATAAATATTGATTCTATATCCGCTGCTGCTCCCCAAAACAAAATACCATAGGACAAGAGGCTATGAAAATATGCAAAATAAACTAATTTGGCCGTCTCAACATTCGTCAATTGTTTAATTTTCCTAACAGCAAAAGCAGCCGAACTTAATTTAGCAGCTAGAGTATCAACCTCAGGTCCCCATTGCAATTTATTGTCTAATGTAAGACCCAAAAATACCGTTTTATTTACAAGATCAATATGGCTCCCATCTATTATTATTTGGCTATCTACTTGTGCTACATTTGGTAAAGAAAACCTTAAGCATTTAGTTTTCTTTGAATTTAGTAATAGATTATTTGTAGCAAACCACCCACAGACAATTGACATAGTATGATTAACTTTAGTTAGATCTTTGTCTTTTCTATTAACTTTAAAAATTAATGATGTATCATCAGCAAACAAGACAATATCTGTGAGGTCATTTACAACATATGGCAAATCATTTATATATACTAAAAACAAAAATGGACCTAAAATTGAACCCTGGGGTACCCCCATTTCGACTAAAGAGCCCTTGGATGTTGTGCCGGTAATCCCTACCTTTTGCTGGCGATTTGATAAATAAGATAAAACAAGATCATGAGCAGTTCCACGAATTCCGTAGAAGTCAAGTTTTAGTAGTAGCGTACGGTGGTCAACGCAATCGAATGCCTTGGACAGATCACAAAAAATGCCAATCGCATCCTGTGAATCCTCCCATGCGCCATAAATGTGCCTCAGCAATGTTGCTGCCGCATCGGATGTAGATCTTCCCTTCGTGAAACCGAACTGATGACCATGCAATACCTTATGCTTAGTAAAGTGACTTGACATTTGATTAAGCAGCAATTTTTCAAAGATTTTACTAAGTGCTGGCAGAACGGAAACTGGTCTGTAATCAGATGGATTCTCCCTACAACCGGACTTGAAAATAGGTACTATTTTACTATATTTCATTAAATCAGGAAAACAACCCTGATCAATGCATTCATTAAAAATATTTGACAAAACAGGTGCAATCACTGTTATTATTGATTTTACGATTGTTACTGATAAGCCCCATAAATCTTCAGTACTTTTCATATTGAGAGAATTAAAAGTTATTATGATATCGCTAGCATTAATATGGTCAAATTTAAAACTTGGAAATGTATTATGAATATGCTGCTTGAGTAAAGATTCCGCTGCTATAGGACATGATTTAAGGCTTTTAGTAGTTTTACCAGGTATACTCGTGAAGAAGTTTTCAAAAGCACAGGCTACATCTAAATTATTTGTTAGAATTTTTTCATTAATTTTAAGAGTTACCTGTTCATTATTATTTCTAATTTTACCAGTTTCCGTATTAATAACATTCCAGACTGTCTTTATTTTGTTATTAGCATTACCTATTTTATTACATATAAAGTAAGATTTAGCTTGATTACACACTAACTTGAAAGTCTTTGAAAATTTTCTAACATATTTATGAAATTCTTCGTTCTGAGTTAGAGATTTTAAATGATAAAGTTCATACAACCTATCCCTGCTCTTACGAATACCTTTTGTAGCCCAGTCACTAAATCCCATTTTACTATTTACCTTCACTATTTTAGTAGGACAGGCTCTATTAAAATTATCGCAAATCCCAGACAATAAACCTTTATACAAGACATTGGGCTCATCACTATGATATATTGTATTACAGAGTTTCAGCTCTAAATTATTCTTAAAGGTGTCTAATCTTGCCTTAGTAGTAGGTCTAATTACTTTCGTTACTTTAAATACTTGTCTTTTAAATGGCAATTCTATTAATTGAGCCTTATGATCCGAGCGAACACCACTAATAATCGATTTCCCTAGTATACTACTATTAGTTAATATATTATCAATACAAGTAGCCGAAGTGGCTGTAGATCTTGTTGACTCACTAAACAATAAATCTAAGTTGAACGATTTGAATAAGGCAACAAAATTCCGACTTTCAGATGAATTACTAAGAGTATCTACATTAAAGTCGCCACATACAACTATTGACTTGTTAGAATTATTAAATAACTTACGAAGAATCTCTTCCATTATAGACGTAAACAATAAAAAATTTGATGCCGGTGGCCTATAATTCCATCCAGGATAAATATTTGTGTGCATGAACATGTCTGTTTGTTCTGTGTCTGGGTGTAAATATCGATATAAGTATGAATACAACGTATTACTAAATACCCCGTAAAAATATAATCAATTATTACTAAATACCCCGTAAAAATATAATCAATTATTACTAAATACCCCGTAAAAATATAATTAATAATTATCAAAGCCAACAACCCTAAGCTGTCATGTCAGGGAACCAGATTATTTATCAGAAAGGCCTACGTACCTTTCTTACTTAATAATTATCTATTTTAATAGTTTTTCCATTTTTCATTCATAAAAGGCAGTTTTTTATTCTTGGTTCTTAAATATCATGAATGGACTCGTTATAAGGCAGCATTTAACCTCCTTTCGGCTTTACGGGTAGTTTTGTAACAGCCTGTATAGAAAAAAATATAGTATATGTAGTATATCAGTTATCTGGTTTCCATAGTATAAGCTCTGCTTAGTTTGCGAATCTCAGGGATATTTATTTATTTATTATTTATATGTATAACACAGGCTCCCGAAACATCCCTATTGTTTCTTGTTTTTGGTTGTATGGGTGGGGGTCTTGTTTGACTTTGGTGTCTGTTTATAAATATATCATGGTTATGCCTCTCCGTTATTATAAGTTAAATGAATAGTAGCTTCAGTAACTTTAAATTTGACCTTCATATCGCACCCTCAGTACGATAAGGGCTTAACTCAAAATTAAGTAACGATCATAGACAGACTAAACAAAGTACGCAATTAAATTGACTATGTTTTACTATTCATTATCCGATGAATAGTAAAACAATTTAATGATAGAATAAGCATACTGATTCTTCAGCCTCTTTAACACCGGGACCCTCCCCGCTCCTTGCGAAAGTGACCCAATCAGAGATGTGCCAAAATAGATTTTTTAAGTTAAGCCCCTATGGTTCTGAGGGTGCGATACGTGCCTTCTGAGGGCCTAAACTGAATAAATGGTTTAAAATTTTGAATGAAAATTAAAAGTGAAATATGAATAGTGCTTATAAAGGCCTATCTGAATTAAAAATCATTTCATGTAACAGTCTCTCAAAAATGAATGGAGTCAGTTATTTTTTATCAACACAAGATTATACAAAATCTAGAATCTGAAAACAAATATCTAGTAACTAATGCCGCTGGATCTCCTTCTCTATCAAATCCCAAAACTACTAAACAGATTTGGATGAAACTTGGCACATAGATAGTTTATAACCTGGATTAACATATAGGATACTTTTATCCCGGGAAAATGTCACATCCTTCGGGAACGCGAGCAAAACCACGCAGGGCAGTAATAATAATAATATTAATTATGTCACAAATATTGTACAAGAAACGCCTTTTATATCTACATTTTTATAGAGTTAAATTAAAACAAACAGTAAGTTCGATATGAACCCAAAAATGGTGTGTGCTAACATAACGTAAAATGCTAAATTATATTAGAATTCTAAACACAGGGGTTAGGACAGTGAGCCTTTAATCTCTTGAAACGCTTCTCATTCATGAAACATGTTGTTTCATGATTATTTACCCCGATAATGGCAGGGGATTCCGCCCTACCGAATGGGGGCGGAAATTGCCGAACAATATTATTGACATTATCCGAGTAGCTCAGTTCCTATTATGATTGGACATTTTGGCTAATTGAGTATTATATTGTGGAGCGTGATTTCATTTGGCTGTTACAGGAGTAAGTAAAAACGATTCACGACTCTCGTCACGGCATTCGATGTCTACCTTAAAATATTAAAAATTATGAAATATTCATAATTCAAATAGGCCTTCAGAGGCACTTATGAATGGCCAGACTCTAATACCGGTTCGGAAAGTTGCTTTTACTGAGAAGAGACGGCAATAAACTCAGCAATTCCTCTTGTTGAAATAAGATGTTGTGCATAAAGATGTGTCCTGCTGGAGCGAGCGCTACACCCAAGCATTGTCGTCATTAACTTAATAATCGTTTGTATTGTAGAAAGCCTTTTGTTCCAAATTCAAAACCTTATCAAAAAGGACAAAATTACTGAAGCCAGCCGTCAAACGAGAAGAACCGGCGAAAAACTCACCAAGGTTACAGATTTTTAAATTATTGTTATTAATAATAAATATTAGCTCATCTGCTTTTCATACCCTATTAGCCGACGAACAAGCGGACGGTCCACTTGATGGTAAGTGGTCACCGCCGCCTATCAACATTTGCGTCATGGGTTTTGCCAATGCAATGTCGACCCTGAGCCATGTATTGTTATAGTCCAGTCTCATGTGCCTGTAAACTCAACCCCTTACCTATCTAACGAAACACCGTAATACAAATGCACTACTGCTTCACGATGATAATAATATAATTTTACTACCTATGTAAGGCATTTGAACACAACCTTACTTGTTTAAGGATTAGCGTTGTTGCCACAAAGCCACAGAGCCTAATATTGAATACAGTAAGACAGAGTAAGTCTCCTTTGATAAACCACGTTTAGTAATATGATATTCTATATTGCATTTCATGAGATCAAAGTTAGCAAACATAATTTAATGTATTATTAAGTACTAGCTGTCCCCGCGGTTTTACTCACGTTCCCGAGGGATGTTACATATTCCCCGGATAAAAAGTAGCCTATGTGCTATTCCACACGTTCAGCCGCTCTGGCGTTATTAGGTAACAAATATCCAAACTTTCACCGAGGTCGTTTTTGTTACACTATTTATAACTAAAGAGTGGCTGCTCAGATTTTAATGATCTTTCATTTATTAGATTTATCTCCGTCCCGAATAGCAGAATCGTTATCTACGCTATGTCTAAGAACAGAAACTACACTCCTCGGGAACGTGGATAAAACTGCTGGGTACAGCGAGTTTATAATATTAGTAAGATAGGAACAAACAAACGATTTATTGACTTTAAACAATAATAACATTTAATAGAACCGTGGTAAACAACTCTCTGACCACTCACAAACTTTAATAATTTCATATTTCAATGTAAAACAACCAAATAATATTTTAATGTCAGAAAGGCTTTGTTTGGAAATTGAACGATTACCAACTTCCAGTGTTTTGAGAATAATTGTGCTTTCAAACTGGTTTGAAGATCGCTTCGATTCATAACAAATATCTATTGAAGAAACTTTAATTGAATTTCTGTGATTTGTGCGTGTTTTATTTGAGACTCGCTGCATAATAGATTGCTTACATTGAGAACTTTTGTGAGAAATATTTATCTAATCGTATCTTACTTTACAAATATTATTAAGGAGAAAGTTAAAGTGTGTGGGTATGTTTGTTAGCTCCCACCTACGAAACGGCTGAGTGGAATATGATTTAACAGTGTTTTCTAAATTATCTTTAAGCTCTTTCTTAAAATAATTATATGAAAAAATCAATACAAAATGATATCCGACAGTTATTTACTTTTTTTATCTTCATTAATACATAAATATTTTGTCATCCTTTATCCTCAGAGAAGTAGGCAGTAGTCTCAAAGCGCAACCCACATTTCATGGAAGATATTTGAAGTCTCAACGTGATATGTGATAGGCATTGCCGCCGTCTCTCAGCCACATTACCAATCCTAGGTTGGTTCACCCCAATAGATGAACTTGATTTCAATGACATTTTAAATGTCACACGTGTTATATTTTGGTCAAAGTATAGTACGAACGGGAACTGAAACGGGTATAGTGAAACATATAACATCGGTCTGTATACGAACTTCCATTGATGCCACACATCCTTTCTAGTTCAATAAGATAAAAAGAGAAAGAAAGCCTCAAGCGCTTTGTCCTATCAAACTTGCTTGTGCCATTGTGTTTTAGTGGTGATATGTACTGGGGTTCGATTCTGTAAGGAAAATTACACTAACTCGAGGATGTTTCGTCGCGGCCTCCGTGCTCTGTCTCTTTCGCTAACTACGCTAATACTACTAATCACGTGAGAGATAAGCTCTCCGAGTCCTCCGTGAGACGGCTTGCCGATGAAGTTTGTATTAACTGAATTAGGGGGCTGGTTCAATAAACACGCTTAAAAAGCAGACATGTGCGAGTTGAATCCGTACACGATGGGTTCCTTACCGAACGATATTTAATAAAACGTTTAAAAAACACGTATCATACCTGAGGATTTCTATAAATCTTTTACTTTATAATTTTTTTAATATTTGTTGTTATACCGGCCATAGAAGTACACACTCACTGTGACAATATCAACTGTTACGGTTCATGAGATACATGCCCAGCAGACGGACGGACAGCGGAGCACTAGTAATAGAGAGACTATCACCCCTAGGCACCCTATGAGTACGCAACACAAGATATGAATGATTTTGTTAAAACGAAACCACTAAAAACTCCCTCACTCTTTTGAACTTCAGGAAAACTCACAAGCAAATTGATATTCAGTTCTTAAAGTAAGATCGAATTACTCCCTAACTAAGTCCCGTTCCAAACATAATCCCGAACTCAGTGCTACAAATGCGTGCAAAATCCTTGACTATTGTTACCCTTCCTTTGTACGCACAAAATGGGATATCTTAAAGACATCGCCTTCTAGACACGTGCCATAGCTTGGACCCAAGAAGTGTAACGTGACTGGTCCGTCAAATGTATTATATTTTAGGCTTATAACTGACTGCTGGCGAGTAAAAAGCGAGATTATTTCAAGTGGGTCGAGAAACAGATGGTCCATCTGATGCTATGTGGTCATCGCCGCCTATGGACATTTGCAACACCAGGAACATCGTCATTCCGTTGTCGACTCTGAGACGTGTTGTTAAGTCTCATATGCCTGTAGGACTCCATTTTTTTTGAGACGTACTATAAGGTGTCAGCCTCAGACGACTTTTACACCCTAACGCTGACTTTTCGGTGAGCGCAGTGGACCCTCGACCGAGATGCAACCTGCCCACTTATTCAGCTAATAGGTACGCTACGTCGGCATACCGGTGCTACGAGGCCTCGGAAAGCGGACCGCGTTGTTAGCGAAAAAGACAGAGGTTTAAACCAAATAATCATGTTGTATATGATTTTTGTATCCTTCTAATAAAGGATAAAAAGCACCCAATGCCGTCGGGTATGTTTGCAAACACTTGTGTAGAGGAAGCAAAATGAGTTTGACAGATGCGAAGGAAATAGAAATCTGTGGTTTGTTAATAATCTTATTAATAAACAAATATTTATAATTCCCACCCGGAGAATCAATAGAAAATCCAAAGACGCAACTTGTCGAGAAAACCACAAATAAAAAAATTTACAAGTGATTACCGAGCAATAGATACTTTAAAGAAATAAGTCAGTTTAAATCAAACATCGTCTACAAAAGTAATTAGCATTATATTCATGTTATGTCTAAGAGACGATGAGGATTGATATATTGTTAGAAAAGTTTACTAAACATACAGTTTCAGGTTTCAATTACGACGTCATAACATTTTTGGAGTGTATACTTCTTTAGCGCCTTGTTTTAAAAATCTGTGAAACGTAAAAGCGACACTAAAAAGAGACAAACATGTATGATTTAACCTGCGAGAGAATGAGATAGATTTTTCTGAAGGTTTCAACCGCATGTGAACTGCACACATTTTTCTTTTTGAAGTGAAACTTCTATCGGGACTGTAGCGACATCTATAAACACGCCTACAATCCTTCACCGCCCGCACTACAGTACGATTAGGAGTTCAATTTTCCTCCAAAAATGCTTTCTTATTGCTTCCCTACATTACTTATGGAATATTTGTGCTAATTTTCATGGTTCTAGACTCAGCGGTTACAGCTGTGCGTTGATCGATCAGTCAGTCAGTTTCTGCTTTTATTTATTTTATATAGATTAATTCGTTCGCTACATCTCCGAAGGTGGGACATATGACTTATTTACCCATCTATTGAATTGTCCAAGTCTAGAAGGTGGAGGCATAATAGCATGTTCGTTTTCACTATTGTGCTCCTGAAAAGGGTTAGGGGTGGTAGAATGGTATTACAAATATTTAACATCTAGCTGCCGATATAATAAGTATATTGATAAGTAACCAGTTCTTGTTAAGATTTATAACTGTATTGCGCACAAGTTATTAATAAAATTAAATGAAATAAAATAATTTTTGATATATTAAAAAAAAATTACCGAGCAAACGACCGATAGACGAAATTAAATACTACGAAATAGTATAAAAGACCACAAAAAAATCGAAATAATTAATTATGCGTTATGTAGGTGCGCGCAGTTATAGTATATAACAGATGATGAGTGCCATGTGTCTGTTGCTTTTCACCGCATTTTAAATCAGCCCCTTTTGACATTTAAGAATGTATGTGAAGCGATTACATTCAAATTCATTAACTTTATTTATTAGTAGGTTTATTCAATGATATATTAACTATAGATGCGTTATCCGCGCTCAGAAATTGCAACATAAAATGTTGGTATTTGACCTAATTCCATTTAGTCGCGGTCAATCCTGTTTAGTTCCGTTTCTTCGCGCGTAGAAGCTATCTAGTATTTGCGCTGTTTATGAGAACCGTAAGGTTGGTGAATGACGTATCTATATTGAAATACATCATTGGGTTTTGTTACCTAAATGAGGTTACAACAAAAGGTTATTTTAATTTAACCTAACCACAATACTTAACATAAAAGATATCTATCTGTTCTAAGATAATGTTCGCAACTCTACCAACATCATCTCCTTTGTAATTAAATATCTAAGTCAGTGCTAGCAAACCTTTGTCTACTCGTGTAGCTTTAAAACAATTAATATTTGAATAAAGTAATAATTATAATTAATTGCGGACTAAAAAGGTTAATTAAGACACGAACCTTTTTAGATTTTCCTATTCTTGTTCAAATGTTATCGCCTTATGTTTTGGTTAAAAAAGAGATTGTG
Source organism: Habrosyne pyritoides (assembly GCA_907165245.1). NCBI lineage: Eukaryota > Metazoa > Arthropoda > Insecta > Lepidoptera > Drepanidae > Habrosyne > Habrosyne pyritoides. The sequence continues at coordinate 1,175,613 of OU015595.1, forward strand.
GGCTACCTATATATGGATTTGTATATTTATTTTATAACCTTATATTACATAGCACGAAGGAAGACAAAAACACTTACTTTTAAACGGTTGGACAATACAAAAGAATAATAGAAGATCCAACAAAAAAAATAGAAAATAAATTTGAATTAAGAATAGTGTAAATAAGAAAAAAATATATTTTATTGAAAAATAATAATTTAAAAAATCTAGAAAACACGCTTTATATAGAAAACCAAACTAAAAAACAGAAAAGAAATTTTAATAAATATTACAATACAATACAATACAAATATGCTTTATTGTTCACACCATATACAAAGAAAATTAAATAAAAAGTATTTTACAAACATTATAAGTGCAAACAATTGAGGCGGCCTTATTGCTGAAGCAATAAAATAAATTAAGAATAATGTAAAAAAAAATAATAAATATAAGTTATTAATAGTTTGAATAAGAAAACATGTTTTATTGTAAAAAAAAGCGTGGGGTGCATGGTGTCAATAGTTATAAATATTTAATTGACAGATATGAGAAGGATTATCATTTCGATAATATCTTGAGAAGCACCTCCGCTTTTTTTAAAATAAAACATTTTTTCTTATTCAAACTATTAATAACTTATATTTATTTATTTTTTTTACATTATCCTTAATTAAAATTTATTAAAATTGATTTTCTGTTTTTTAGTTTGGTTTTCTCTATAAAGCGTGTTTTCTAGTTTTTTAAATCTATTATTTATTTTTAGTGCTGCATTTTAAAATTAATTTAAAGTTGTCGTTCTAATGGATTTCACACCCTTACAATAAGGGCTTAAGGATTGTATTTAACTATTTTCACTCACCCTTCAACTTGTCAAGTGTAACAAGGAAGGGATTCTTAGTACCCATGAACATTATTTTGACCCCCTTCAAGACGGATTAACTCGAAATTCGGCATACTTATTAAGGACCGATGACAATTCAATATTTTAAATAGTTTATCTCGTTATCTTTTCTAGGATAATTAGGATTAGCGATTTAACTAAAAAATTTAAAATAAATAATAGTTTAAAAAAACAAAAAAACAAGCTTTTATAGAAAATCCAACTAAAAATAGAAAATATTTTTGTTTTTAATATCATCAAAATGATAATCCCTCTACTCATATCTATCTATATATATAAAAATGAATCCCTATTTCCCTTGGTCACGACATCACGCGTGAACGGCTGGACCGATTTCGCTAATTCTTTTTTTGTTGTGTTTGTTATTGTCAGGAGATGGTTCTTATGAAAGAAAAAAATAAGCAAGTTGCGCATAAAATAAGAAAATTTAAGAAAAGATAGCGACCATATTATCTTTGTAACCTTACCGCTTTTGACAATATAAACTAAGTATAATCATCATAAATGTCAGTCGTTTGACAATATCGTTTAAAATAGAGGCATGGGTTAGAATTATATTGATAAAATAAATAATTTATCATAACTTAGTGCACATTTCACAGTCGATTCAATCGGAAGATTCGAATTCAATGACAGGACAACGTCTGTCGGGTCAACTTGTCTTGTAATAACATATTTATAATTTTTGACAATATGAACCCCACGCTTTTTTACACGCTTAATATTAGCTTCACCTGTATGTATGTATGTAACCGACCCCTTTGAGCTCGATTTTGTCCTACTTTGAACGATCAGATTTAATTCAAACTTTGCACACCTGTCAAAGATCGATGACAATGCAATAATCTGATCAAAGCATCCGATTATCCTGATTAGATTCGCCAGGATTAAATAATTTCTTTCCGCATCCTTTGCATGCGAGTAAAAGAGATAGAGCTAGTGCGCGAACTACGCGTGCGTGCAGTTCCAGACTTAAAAAAAAAAAAAAAAGAACTGAAAAAAAATTATAAATATAAGTTATTAATAGTTTGAATAAGAAAAAATGTTTTATTTAAAAAAAAGCGGAGGTGCTTCTCAAGATATTATCGAAATGATAATCCTTCTCATATCTGTCAATTAAATATTTATAACTATTGACACCATGCACCCCACGCTTTTTTTTACACATTTCACAGTCGATTCACGACTGTGAAATGTGCACTAAGTTATGATAAATTATTTATTTTATCAATATAATTCTAACCCATGCCTCTATTTTAAACGATATTGTCAAACGACTGACATTTATGATGATTATACTTAGTTTATATTGTCAAAAGCGGTAAGGTTACAAAGTTAATATGGTCGCTATCTTTTCTTAAATTTTCTTATTTTACGCGCAACTTACTTATTTTTTTCTTTCATAAGAACCATCTCCTGACAATAACAAACACAACAAAAAAAGAATTAGCGAAATCGGTCCAGCCGTTCACGCGTGATGTCGTGACCAAGGGAAATAGGGATTCATTTTTATATATATAGATAGATATGAGTAGAGGGATTATCATTTTGATGATATTAAAAACAAAAATATTTTCTATTTTTAGTTGGATTTTCTATAAAAGCTTGTTTTTTTGTTTTTTTAAACTATTATTTATTTTAATTTTTTTAGTTAAATCGCTAATCCTAATTATCCTAGAAAGGATAACGAGATAAACTATTTAAAATATTGAATTGTCATCGGCCCTTAATAAGTATGCCGAATTTCGAGTTAATCCGTCTTGAAGGAGGTCAAAATAATGTTCAAAGATTCCGTTACATACTAACATAGAAACATACTCACATACTGACATACTAACATACATACGTATGAAGCTAATAAAAGCGTCATAAAAACACTTACAGTTAAACTTAAAGTGGTTGGAAATCACAATGGAGGGAAATTCGAACACTTCAAGAGTAACAACGTGAAGTTATGCGCGCTCCGCTTATTGCAGTCCGAAGTTAGTCGCAAGTTGTGAAACTAACATCGTTTTACTGCCTATAGTTGGGTACTAAGAATCCCTTCCTTGTTACAATTGACAAGTTGAAGGGTGAGTGAAAATAGTTAAATACAATCCTTAAGCCCTTATTGTAAGGGTGCAAAATCCATTAGAAAGATAACTTTAAATTAATTTTAAAATGCAGCACTCATTCGTCTTAGAATAAAAAGATAAAAAATAAATCCTGGGACATTCTTTACACACGGCCATCTGATTGCAAACTAAACAGAGCTTGTACTATGGACACCAGGTAACTGGTATACTACTTATTTCTTATATTCGTTACTCCCTACTAATATTAAAATGCGAATGTTGTTTGTTACGCTTTCACGCGAAAACTACTTTACCGATCATCATGAAACTTTGTACACATATTCTGGGAGGTATAAGAAGTACATAGGATACTTTTTGTCCTGGAAAAATGTTATATACCTCGGGAACGCGGGTGAAACCGCGGGAGACAGCTAGTAATATTGTAAATGTGAAAGTTTGTGAAGGTGGATGTTTGTTACTCTTTCACGCAAAAACTACCCAACGGATCTGTATGAAACTTGGCACATAGATAGTAAATAACCTAAATTAACACATAGGCTCCTTTTTATCCCGGGAAAATGAAACATCTTTCGGGAACGTGAGAGAAACCGCGGGAGGCAGCTAGTATATTATAAATGCGAAAAATTGCGAAGATGGTTTTATGGATGTATGAATATTTATCACTATTTCACGCAAAAACTATCAAACGGATTTGAATGAAACTTGGCACATAGTTTGTGTATAGCCTGGATTAACATAGGATACTTTTATTTTAGTTTAAGATCAGATGGCCGCGTGTTCCAAGATGTTTGTTATTTAATAGTAAATGGATACGCGAGCAATAAGAAAGGCCGACAAATCTTTACATAATGGAAATTCTGAAGAGTTATTTAAAAAGATGTCTCAATATAAAAGGGTAGAACCTCGAAACCTTATCAAATAGAAAATCACTCGAGTAGAAACTCAAAGGATTATCCTTGAAGTCAGCTCTACTCTTTCTCACCAGGCCGGACGGTTTCTATTCATTTTCCCTCTTTCTGGTGCTAATCATCCATGCTTTGTAAAAAGTAGAATAAAAATAAAATAACTTGAGAGGTGTCAAGGGACACCCGGATGGAACGAAGATACGCATAGGAATTGACCAAAATGCTGAGTTTAGGTCCAGCGTTGAGAAAAACTTGCAATCTCTCGTCTTTAGTATTAGGTCTTCAATAAAAGATCAGGACTGTGCTAATAATTACTAATTATACTATTTTATAAATGGAACAGAATTTTAAACATGTTGTATGTAGCCTTTAAATAAATTATGAAAAAAACAAACCCAATAATAAACCATATCATTTAAATTTCGAAAAAAAGTATCCTTACAACTTTTCGTATGATTTTTTTCCGTCTAGCCCCCTTTCTCAACGCGCGATAAGGAACTTCATTCCAAAAACAGTGCAACGTTACTTACTTACTTTAACTTAAATAAATATACAAGAATACATTTTTTCATATAAAAAAAACAGTGTGTGTCTTTACGACACACTACAGAAGTGAAACTTTTGTATTACAGGGTGACATTAATTTATTCATCAATCACTTTTGAATAGCATAGTTTATGTTTATCATTCATTTATTTTTATACATTTTTTTATACCACAAGGGCGACAAGCCAACAGACGGTCCACCTGATGGTAAGTGGTCACCGTCGTCTATAGACATTTGCAACACCAAGGCATCGCCAATGCGTTGTCGTCCCTCAGACGTGAAGTTGTTAAGTCTCGTGAGCCTGTAATTTCACCGGCCCCTTACCTTTCTAACACACAGTAATACAAGTGCACTACTGCTTCACGACGGAAATGGGTAAGGTAGTAGTACTTCCCCGGACGACCTCAGCACTAAGAGCTCTACTACTCAAGGCCACGACATTACAGTACGACATACTACGACAGTACTACGACATACAAAACACACGGCCATCTGAACCCAAACTAAGCAGAACTTGTACTATGGAAGCCAGATAACTTATATACAACATATATTATTGTATAATACATACTTATATAGATATTTTCATAATATGCTTTGAAAGAAGCTAATATGTTTCATTTTTTTATTGTTATTTAAGTAGACGTACACTATTGAATTGAAAAACCTGGAATTATAGTTGTACTTAGTATTTTTATAAATAAGTAAATAAATAAGCCTATAACCTTACTATATTCGGTATTCTCCTTTTTGTTCAAACATTTATAATAGAATCTATATATATAAAAATGAATCCCTATTTTTCTTGGTCAGGGCATCACGCATAGACGGCTGGACCGATTTCGCTAATTCGTTTTTGTTGTGTTTGTTATCGTCAGGAGAAGGTTCTTATGTAAGAAAAAATTATGAAGATTGCGCGGAATTTAGAAAATTTAAGAAAACATAGCCACTTTACTTTTAACAATATAAACTTTTTAAAGTAACCTGTTGGACATTATTGTCAGTCGTTTGACAGTTGGCGCTATTGACAGAATGCGCGCTGCAAATATCGTTCAAAATAGAGGCATGGGTCGGATAAAATAATTAAATTATAATTTATATATAATTAATCACACATTTCACAGTCGATTCAATCGGAAGATTTGAATTCAATGTTTATAGTTCAGACAGGACAACGTATGTCGGATCAGCTTGTAATATATAAACGAAAACTTTTACAAAATCTTTATCACCGTCAAAAAATGAGTCGTTATTTCGGTGATAAATAAATAAGTTGTTAAGTAAATTTGCACTTTATGAATAAGCATTTAAGTACCTTTTTACCGAAGGTTACTATAGTAATGTCCATATATACCTATATCTTTCATACGCATATGTTAACATGTGGAAATAGACATGGAAAGTATTAACGCATGAGAAAATTTCTAGGCATGAGTAGATTGAGTTAATTCAATTGGTGAACAAAATAGGCGCTTAGGCGGAAATTATATGTGAAAGGTAAAAGATTATTTAATAGCTTCATTCTAGCTAAAGTGGATTTCTAATAGTAAAAGAATTATTAAAATCTGTCTTGTAGGTTTGGATTTATTCATAACAAACAAAAATGTAAAAATACAAATATTTTTCATTATAACATCAGTGAATATTGATTTTAAAGTAGAGAAAAGAATCTTTATATTTTTATATATTTAACTATAATATATTTAAAATATTTCTGGTGTAACGTGGGTCTTAATACTGAGATCTCTGCCTACCTTATCGCGGATTATGGGCGTGAAGAACTAATGAGTAATATTTAGCTATAAAAAGACTTCTATAAACGCACAGCCTGTCACTGGAGCATGAAACTTGAGATGTTGCACGTAGGTTCATTTTATAACGTAGGCATCAGACTAAGGATGAGAATCACTGAAGGATTTAAGAAGTAGTAGAGCTCTTTAGTGCAGAGTTTGTTTAGGGAAATAATACCTCCTTACTCATTTCTGCTGTGAAGCAACATTACTTATATAACAGGGTAAGGGGGCCGGTGAAATAATAATAAATAATTATAATAAATAAATATCCTGGGACATTATTTTACACACGGCTATCTGAACCTCTGATATCTGACTAAGCAGAGCTTGTACTATAGAAACCAGATAACTGATACTACATATCCTACTTTTTATTTTTCTAAATATATTACATACATATATAGATATTTACACCCAGACACAGAACAAACAGACATGTTTATGCACACAAATGTTTGCCCTGGATGGGAATCGAACCCGCGACCTGCGACTTGGCAGTCAGGGTCGCTAACCACCAAGTTAATTACAGGCACATGAGACTTAACAACTTCGAGTATCAGTAGACAACGAATTATTGATTCCTCTAGAGTTAAAAATGTTCATAGACCGGTTAGATCACATCATTTTTATCGGACTCGCTGTACACATAGTTAACTAAAAATTCAAAAAGCAACTCTAATTTTGCATAATTTACAATTTCCTTAAATTCTACTACAATAACCAATTTTACATAACCATATAAGTCACTAAACTAAAGTTTTCATCTACTTATTTTTATTCGTTTTCTCTAAGGATGGCCTGAGACGACCCTCAACTGACGGCACACTCCACTAGAATCTCATTACGCTGCCACAGTGTAACAAATGATTTCCCTATCTCCAACTGTGATGTAACCATGTCTCTTGTCTCACTGGAACTCGAGTGTAACCTCCAGTTGATGCATAACATACCCACAAAGATTAGTTTCCATTTTCAATTGAAAATGCGCTTTGTGCTTGTCGGAAAGTTGAATTGAAACGTCAGTTACATCTACATTCGACGTATTAATTAAATACTTTGCGATTTGTTTTTAGGCCACATTTTAGGCAGTGCCATGTGTTGGTGTTTGATAAAGTTGTGTATTACTGCTATGTTTCCATGGTTTTTTATTTAAAAAATTCAAAATGACAGGCTAGTTGGATTGGTGGTTAGCGACTCTGACTGCCAAGCCGAAGGCCGTGGGTTCGATTCCCACCCAGGACAAACATTTATGTGCATGAACATGTCTATTTGTTCTGCGTCTGGGTGTAAATATCTATTTAAGTTTGTATTTAGAAGAAAAAAAATGTATATCAGTTATCTGCTTAGTTTGGGATCAGATGGCCGCGTGTAAAGAATGTCCCAGGATATTTATTTATTTATTTTTATAGATTTCAAGCGTTTTAAAGACACATAAAATCTCAAAAGCGATTCGTGATAAAAAAAATTATAACTACCAGCTTTCTATGCCGGGGTTTTACCTGCATTCCTAAGGGATCCGACCAGAATAGGCTACCTTTCACATGGTAAAATAATTTTTAAATAGGTGGTATGGTAGAATAATTACCCTCTGGATACGCAGATAAGGCCTATAACAATAACTAAGGAATGCGGGTGAAACCACGGGGGATAGTTAGTATTACTATACATAGAACACAAACTGCGTGATGAGTTTGTGCAGAGTCTAATCCGTACTATGATTGAGCCCAATTCCAGGAGAGTTTACGCATGCCGTCGGCTGACAATTAACTAAGTTTGGACTTCCATTGTCCCCAGGCTCCGGCTAGCTCCTCGAAGGTCAACTGACGACTACTAAGTTAAAGACACGGACCTAAAAACCTAAGGATAAAAGGTGCCCAAAAGTCAATTTTTACGATGCGGGCGCACACCGTCACGAAAAACCGACACCCTGAAGTTAGCTGATAACTGTCTCTCCGGAACATGGCACAAATCGCAACTGTCAGTGTCAATGAGTGAGTTATTGTCAATAATAACCCCACAACGTCAAAATTGTTATTCGTTGCTATAGACAGGTGACCGTGTGTAAAAAATGTCACAGGATATTTATTTATTTATTTTCTCTTTATAATATGAGCGTAGATAGATACATAAATGTAAAACCTCGTACTTGCGATATCTAGAAGTATCTTGATCCGTGGTTTGGGAGCTAATTGTAATTATTTACTTGGTTACATCTGCGACTGAGGTCTTTGTTTGTAAATTGAATTTGGTAACACAAAATGTATTGGAAAACTAGATGATTACTTGGTATGTGTGCTATTCGGTTAAAAAGTTAACCATAGAATTGTTCTCCCTTTAATTACACTAATATAGAAGTTTATTTGTTACTTTCTATCTCTAGCAACTTTAATAAGTTCTTAATAAATGTTTGTTCTTTCTTTGATTTAACTAAATTGCAATGCTAGGTCATTAGTTACAGCGTATTAAAATTCTAAATTCTTGACATCGATGTTTTTTCGGATAATATTTTAATGTTTAAATCTAAATTACTAGACAAAAATAATATTGTTTGGTTTTGTTTCTTTTTTGTAGTTATTTGTGAATGATTAAGTTTATATATATATTCGGATCCTTATTAAATGCTTGCCGTGATCACTTATGAATAAGGTGGTCCTCAGTTTTTAATTTATTATGTGTATTACTTTTTAAAATAGTACCATTCTGTTGGTGATCCTATTTTTATCTATACTAATACATATTATAAAGAGGAAAGATTTGTATGTAAGTATGTTTATTACTCTTTCACGCAAAAACTACTGAACGGATATGGATGAACCTTGGCACATAGATAGAGCATATCCTGGAAAACCATATAGGCTACTTTTATCCCAGGAAAATGTGATATCCCTCGGTAACGCGGGTAAAATCGCGTAAAACAGGTAGTAATAAATAAAATAAATTGTTACTGGTGACATTTGTTTCAAAAGGTTATCTGTATGTTGAGGTACTGATAAATATTTATTTATTTATCGACAGACACATAAGTAAAATAGAATTATTAAACAGTTGGCTTGGTGGTTAGACAGCCCGACTGCCACGCCACAGGTCGTGGGCTCGATTCCCACCAAGACCAAAGATAGACATGTCTGAAAATAAATATCTATACAAAAAAATATTTAAAGAAATAGTTGAAGGTATATTATTATGAAGTATATAATTTATCTAGTTTCTATAATACAAGCTCTACTTAATTCTGAATGTAGTAAGTAAAGAATGTCCCAAGATTAATTCCTTAGATACAGTTTCCTGTAGTTTAGGACCTAGGGCTGCTTTGTATGTACATACGAGTATAGTTAGGGACCTAACTACATTTTCAATGAATTATTATTATATTCATTCGCTGTCCCCCGCAGTTTCTATCGCGTTCATAAGGGATTTTACATTTAGTTTATATGTTATTCCAGGATCTGCTCTTTCTATGTACCAAGTTTCATCCAAATCTAACCAGTAGTGGTTGCGTGATCTTTTACGCGACTGCTACTCGCTCTTCTGACAAACATACATCCTCATAAACTTTGACAATTATAATATTAGTAGGATTTAGGTTTATTTTCTATAAACTAACCTGTTTTTCAATCAAGATCTTGTTAGTAGTTTAGCATCCAAATAAACTTTGTTAATCAAATGAGAATCAAAGCCGGCTCCCGTTACAGTGTCCCGACCACTGTGCCCAACTCATTAAAGCACCAATCAAAGCTACCGATCTTGGGTCCACTTAATTACTGTAAAGTTGACCGGTTGGGGACACCATATTTATTTTTATCAACAGGACATCGTCTGAAATAGTAATTTTTTTCTTGCTCTTCTTTTTCTTAGTCTGTTTGGGGTCGGCACAATACGTATTTTTTGATGCAAGGTGTAAGTGCACGTGCACTTACCATCGGTATCCTCTTAACACTCCTTAGGACGTAGTATTAGCTCTTAGTGCAGAGTTCGTCCGGGAAAGTACTACCACCTTACCCAGTTCAGCCGTGAAGCAGTAGTGCACGTGTATTACTGTGTTTTGGTTAGAAAGGTAAAAGAGCTGGTAAAATTAGGGGCACGACTTCAGTCTCATGGTCGACTATGCATTGCGATGCCCCTGGTATTACAAATATCCAACGGTATACCGCGCGGTATTTACCTATCTCCGGCGAAATATCGTTTTCATCCGTAAATAGGACTTTAGGTATAAATAAATGCAATAAGTGTATGCCTGTAAGAGACCTATTTACACTGAATAATTTTTAAGAACCCTTTTTATATATATGGCATTGTAAATAAGTTGTTGGTGTGCCTTATGAATAAATAAATAAATCAATCAAAATAAACTGGACATTCTTACACAAGGCCTTCTGATCCCAAACTAAACATAATATGTACTAGGAAACCAAACAATTGATATACTACATACACTACTTTGTTAAATACATACAATACAATACAATATTCTACAAACATTATCAGTGCAAACAATTACCGGCCTTATTGCTGAAGCAATTTCTTCCAGGCAACCTAGGGTAATAGGAAACATACTTCTAGATGTTTACATCTCATAGATATAACATCATTTTAGATATACATATGTAAAATGGTAATCTGAACCAATCCTACCTCAATTAGTGCCTATGGTAACCCTATCTGACAGTTCATGTCCTCGAGACGTAGCGTGGTTAACTCGACTCCTGGAATTCAATCAAGCCTCACAATTGATTCTACAAGTACCATTTAGTATAAGCTAAGTTGCGTTCAATTGTTTCTCGAATTACTATAACTAACTTGAGGGTGCTTGTGTTAATTTCTAGACCTCTGCTAGAGTTAGTACAGTGCACCTTTAATTTGCTTGTTTAGTTTATTATTTTCTAAATTATTATCTTGCTATTTCTATTTTGTTTTATATTATAAAAAAATATTTTAAAAAAATTACCTAGCTGAGTTTCTTACCGGTTCTTCTCAGTTGAAGGCTTCCGAACTGTTGGTAGCTTCAGTAACTTCAAATTTGACCTTCATAAGTGCCCTACGCAGGCCTAAACTGAATAAATGGTTTAGAATTTCTAATTTGGTAAAAATAGGGGTATAGTTTCCCAATAATTATAATGAGCTCACGGACTAATAACTAAGTATTCAAAAAAATTGACAAATATTATTTTTTTAGTTTTTAGGCAACACAATAATTGTTCACTAGTAGCGCCATCTAGTAGCAACCTACATTATTATTTGTAGTTGTTTAGCCACCATGGTTCGAAGTTTACTAATATTTGTTTGTGCTTGAACGTTATTGAGCTATTTTTTGTCCGAGTAGAACCTATATTATAAATAAATAATCCTAGGACATTATTTCCACATGGCCTTCTGATCCCGAACTAAGCACTTGTACAATGGAAACCAAATAACTGATATGTTACATATCCTAGCTGTCCCCCGCGGTTTCACCCGCGTTCCCGAGGGATGTAACATTCTCCGGCTCAAAGAGTATCCTATGCTACTTCTAATACCTCCAAGAATATGTGTACAAAGTGTCATGATGATCGTATAAGTAGTTTTCGCGTAAAACAAACTTACATACACATTTATAGCATTAGTAGAGATATACTACTCCTTTTTTGTAAATACTTATAATATGTACACCCAGACACAGAGCAAACAGAGATTTTCATGCACACAAATGTTTGTCCTGTACGGGAATCGTACCCGCGACCTGCGACTTGGCAGTCAGCAACCACCAAGCCAACTAGCCTGTCAAACATTGGATAGAATCTTTTTGAATTTCCGTCTATACCTAACCACAGCTGCGAGTGGTTGTAGCTTCATTAACTTTAAATTTGACCTTCATAAGTGCCTTCCGAGGGCCTAAATTGAATAAATGGTTTTGAATTTTTTTTAAAGGGTAATACAAATTCGTCAAAATGATGACGTGTTTAACATTGGCAATAATTGTATGTATTTCTATTTTCTAATGCATTAATAAAAAATTGCTGTTTTACCATACGTTGTTCTGCCCGGTAGGTGGCACTATGAGCTGAGAGTATCTTTACCTACAATAGCGCCACCTACGGATCGTAGATCCAAACAAATATCTATTTATACCAGTGGTTGCCTAGCTATCGAAATTCGACCGTAGCTAGCTCTTTGTGATTTAAGTTTGAACTTTATTGAGGTTATTTTGTCAGAGTATATAGCCTCTAAGATCTTTGCATAGAACTTTTTTGAATTTTGGAACGAAGTTCCTTATCGCGCGTCGTGAACCCCTTTCACTAGACGGAAAAAAATAATACGAAAAGGTGTAACGACACTTTTATTCATATTGTTACGTTCGAAATTTAAATGATATGATTTATTATTGGGTTTGTTTTTTTCATAATTTATTTAAAGGCTTCATTAAACATGTTTAAAATTCTGTTCCATTTATAAATTAGTATAATTAGTAATTATTATAAGAAAAGGAATAAGCTAAAAGTAAATTTTGAATCGCACTGAATTGAAAGAAGCATGTATTATGTCAATGAAAACTTCGTTCCTATCTGGTGTCCCACGACACCATCTTTTTCTCTTTGCCATTGTCTGTATGAGCGTAAGCTATTTATATTGTAAACTATGTGTGTGTCAAACGTATGTGTTGAAAAATAAGTTTATAAAGTTGTCAGGTTGTCTATGTTTGTAAGAAGTTTTCATTGTCTGCTGATAGAGGCGCTGTTTCTTTTCTTTTTGCTTATGTTGGACTTGTAATGACGTTGCGTTTAAAATAAATATCGTGTTTTATAAGAATTCTGACAAGTGCTTTTATTGAAATATTGCCTAATCCCAATAGTATGGTAGTGTGTGTTTTATTTAAAAAAAAAATATGTGTTTGTAACACTAAATATTAATTAATATAAGCTTTCTGCACTCCCCATATAAACTTTTAACTATGCCAAATCTCACTCGCCTCCGTGTGCGGAAAATGCTTCAGAAGGGGTCAAAAGTTTTCGCTTCACGTATTAATATGTAGATATACTTATAGCTAAGAACCAACCAGACCCTATATACCGGTGGGAATCACACCCACGACCTTCGGGGTGGTAGTCAGGGTCTCTAACCACCAAGTCAACTGGCCCGTCATTGATAAAGGTATTCACAAAAGAAAAGCGTACAAACGGTGTCACACAAAATTTTAAGAACGGCATACTGATAACGCTCTGTGTAAGAACCTGCAAAGAAAATAGGGTAGGCAGGTAGGTACTTAATAAAACAGGGGCTCGATTCTGTAAAGAAAATGACACTAACTCGAGGATGTTTCGTCGCGGCCTCTATGCTTTGTCTCTGTCGCTTACTAACTAATCACGTGAGAGGTGACAGTGACGCTTTCGCCAGCGCAGTTGGTAAGCGTCGCGGGCCACGAGCTTTGCGTCTCTTGGATCGTTACATAGTTTAACCAACAGTCGCTGATGGCTTACGGGCAGCGCTTACCTCCGCGGACGGTAAGCGTCACTGTAAAACCAAACTAAGCTCTCCGAGACCTCCATGAAGCGGCTCGCCGAAGAAGTTTGTATTAGCCGAATAAGGAGGCAAATAAAAACCAAAATACTGGTTTTATGTCCGCTGAGTAGAGAGGCTTAAGGATATTTTATGAATTATAATAAATTGTGCAAGAAGCTCCAAAAACTATAATTTTAAAACAACAAAAGAAACTACAGTGGACACACGGTAATTCAGCTCCTGTCTAATCCGGCGCCCCCTGTAATCCGACTTGCCAATCATTGTTGAATGTAGGTACACAAATATTATTTTTGTTGTAGTTCAGGTACATTGTTATAATTTTGTATTTTAAGTACATCTGCAATTTGTCGGATTAAAAGGTACTTTTTTTTTTTAAATCTGGTCTATAGGGGGTATATGTATACAGCTAAAATCCGGCAAACTTGATAGTCGGACACTGCTCTGCAAAACGTTTGTCCTCTTGTAAAATACTGTTCATTTTATTTCTCAGATTAAGATCGGTATATTAAGATATACTTCATTTCTCGAACAAAAAGTTCCGTGAGGGGCATAAAAGTTAATAAATGTGATGTATCCGCTTATAATAAATCGTATTATTTATTGGTTAGTGTTTGATAATTTATTTTGTTGTAATTCAAATATGTTCTACAACACAAATCGGTCGGAATGTTGTTAATTATTAATATGTCAAATGAGCATCTTTTCAGCGAATGTCACCAACTTAGTAACTATAAATTTCATTTTAATCTATAAGAACATTAAAATACTTAAGTCAGTTTATTTACCGGTTTTTTAATTATAATAATAATACCTTTATGATATCCTGGCAAATTCTTCACACTCGGCCTCTGATTCCAAACCAAGCAGAGCTTGTTCTATGGAAACCAGTTAACTAATAACAAATTTAGGCATACAATATCATAATAAATAATAACTAATTGACTCGGGCGTGGCCTTGCGGAAATCCATTGTAAGATTATACAAAATAAACATCTAGTAACTAATTCCGCTGGATCTCCTTCTCTATCATGTCCCAAAACAAGGAAACTCAACAGGAAATCGACACGTTTCGCTTCTACACGAAGCATCTTCAGTACATATTAGACCCGCTGTCACTGAGTCGACGCACTAGCACTACATGCGTGAGAAATTTTCTCACTTTCTGTTTTCGGCGGCGGTCGACGAAGTAACACAAGGATATTTGATTTTGTATAATACCATAACATTTACTCCAGAAACAGAAACGACTGGGATGTTCATGCACAAGTATCTTATCCTGGTCGGGAATCGAACCACGACCTATGGCGTGTGAATCAGGATGACCCAGCAAATCAAGCAGCCGTTGTTTTATTCTTGTGTTGTTATGTCGAGGTAAGTAAATAATGTAAATGTCATTGGATGCAAAAGGCACGGGAAGAGATATATAGATAGATTTAGCTGAGGTTTAACGACTACTACCATCATGCACTTTTTATACATAATAATATTAATTTATACATATAATATATTATACATTATGTACAATATAATTATAAGCTCTCAAGAAAGTCGCACTGTAGTATCAAAAAAGGTTATTTATACTTATTTTTTAATAAAAAAAGAACCTATACACTATAGGCACTGATTAATGCATGATAAATTTTCTTAAATATATGAAATACCGTAATTATCAACGTCAGAATAAAGGACAATAAAACTATCTCCAGCACGAAAATATGCATTGTTATTCACACATGCTGTTTCATTCTACGCGATTAATCATCGCTGGCAAGCAATATCAACGACACATGACAATGTGTGTCGAAACGCGCCACATCATGCAATAAATAATCCCTGGAACGCAGCGTTTCCAAAATGGCCGACGAATCCGCAACAAAATGGCCGATCACCGTGATAAAGCGCTCAACTTATTTACGGGTGTCATTTGTGTATTAAAAGTTTATTTATGACAGAAACGAGAGTGTATTTTATTTTTCAATATTTCCCTTGACATGGAATCAGAATATTCTTTTCACATCCATCATCATCATCAACATACCATCTCTGAATATAGGCCTCCCGCATAGATTTCCACATCAAACGGTTCTGAGCCGCCTGTATCCAGCGGCTCTCAACGACTCTGACCAGGTGGTCGTCGGTCCACCTGGTGATAGGTCGTGCCACTCGACGCTTTCCTGTAGGTAGCTACGTGGTCGCCACTCTCGAGTCATTCTTCCCCATCGGTTATCACATCTTTGAGCGATGTGGCCAGCCCATTGCCACTACAGCTCATGGACTCTACGAGCTGTGTCCAAAGTTTTAGTTTTTCTACGAATCTCCTTTTTATCACATAATCCCCCGTACCCAGCTCCTGTATTCCTTAATATAAACTTCGTCTCGAGCGAGACTCTCGGCCTCGGAGCTCCGACCTCTCACGTGATTGCCTAGTTACTGAAAGAGTCAGAAGATAGAGATAGAGGCCGCGGCGAATCATCGTCGAGCTAGTGTAATTTACCTTTTTTTTTTATAAAAACTTGAGCGCATTTGAATGGATCTCACCTGATGGAAAGTGACGATGCAGTCGAGGATGGTACACGCGAACTCAAGTAATGCCTATTCACTCTTGCCTTAAAGACTCCGAGATTGTGACGTCGAGAGGTCGTGTAACTCCTGCGCACACTCACCGAAATTAATCCGGTAAAACACCGATAGGCAGGCAACTTTGCGGCGATGCTCAAGATTTTGGAGCTTACTCGAGACTAACTCGACGTCGCCTATGAGTCTCCTTGCTCGGCGATCTATGGCATCCAGGGCTTCTAGCTGGTAGCGGGCTGATCCATCCCAAAGATGAGAACAGTACTCCACACAGGAGCGGACCTGAGCCTGGTAAAGAATAAGAAGCTGTCGAGGTGCGAAGTACTTTCTCACCTTAGAGAGGATCCCTAGCTTCACTGCAGCGACTTTTGCCCTAGACTCAATATATCGACCGAAATTCTAATTTGATGTAATATTAACACCGAGGAGCTCAAGGTGGTCGGATATTTTAATGGATTCACTTCGGAGAGTGGGAGTCAAGGTGAAGGGACTCCTTTTGGCGGAAAAAATACAAGCCTGTGTTTTAGAGGCATTGTACCTTACGAGGTTGTTGTCACCCCATTCAGACACTGCCTGAAGTGAAAGGTTCATGCGCTCTACCATGGCCCCTCTCAGGGACTGCGTCTTGGCGCTGGTGGCCCGTGCACTGGATAAATATGTGTCCACAACTGTGCTGTCATCTGCATACCCAATTATACCGGGCTTCAGCAGGTCATTAATATGCAGCAGAAAGAACCGAACCCTGAGGTACCCCGGCGTCGATAGCCATTAATTAGGTCAAACGAGCAGCCATCGATGACCGCTCGGATCGACCGTTCCCTCAGAAAATCAGATACCCAGTTGCACAGGCTTGCAGGGAGCCCATATGAAGGAAGCTGGCCTATAAGGCATTTTGTTCACAGTGTTAGACGCGAATTCACAGCAAACCGACAGGCAAATAAGTTTGCCTTATCAGTAGCTGTGTGAGCCAGTGTTCCATCCGGCTTCAGCAGAGGAGGCAGGGACGGGCGACAGAAATTCGCCTCGACCGATTTAGCCAAGGACCAAAACGCCTTACTCCCCGAGGGATACGAGGCCAGTTGTGATCCGATTCGGCTTATATGGTCAAGGCGTGCTCTGCGCAGGGTCCTCTCGCAGGACTTGGCGGCTCTGTTAATGGCTTTCTTCTTGTCTCGCGTATCGGGAGCTTTTGGACTTCGAGCACCAGCCCATGCTTGGTAAGCCGAGTGTTTTAGTGCTTCAGCAACTGTGCACTTGGCATTGAACCATGGGCGAGCTTTACTCTCAAGAGGGATGTCAGAGAAAGGAATGAAATATTCCATCCCCTGACAAATCACCTCTGAGATTGCCGTCGCACAGTTCGACGGATCGCCAGAAGAAAAACACGTTTGCCGCCAAGGATAAGATGCAAAGAAATGACGCATCGCATCCCAGTCTGACTTGTACCGCCAAACCCGTCTAGTGCCCTTGGGGCTGGGATCGGGTGGTGAACAGGACAGTACAGATTTCACCAGACAATGGTCAGAAGTTCCCAGGGGGGACGAAACTGACACACTGTATCGGTCCGGTTCTGTAGTCAGCAGAAGGTCCAAGCAATTTGCCGAGTGGTCATCAACGTCAGGTACACGCGTTGCTTGTTCTACCAGCTGGGACAGATTCAGCGACAAGGCAAGTTTGTACGCCTCTCCGCCAGCATGGTCAATCCTCTGGTATGGAAACAGCCACTGCTGGTGATGGGCATTGAAATCCCCCAGAAAGACAAGTTGAGCAGACGGGTACCTGAGTTGAGCCTCATCGGCGGCCTCACTCAGATGTTCGAACAGCCCGGTTGTCTCCTGATCACCGCTATGTGAACGGTACATACAGGTATAAACTATTTTGTCGAAAACTGTGTCGACCAGTACCCACAGCGTTGAAAAGGCGGAGTCCTCAAGGTTACGGAGACGCTGGCAGCAGATATTGTCGCTGACAAAGACGCAGACACCAGCGCGCGCCTTGAAGTTGTGGTCCAGGGAATATCCCGGGTACTGCAAATAAGACGCGTCAGCTGGTCGTCTGATTTGCAAGCCTCTGATGTTCGTGAGGTGCACTTTAAGTGGGAGGAAGTGCCGCCGCTGTGGAACTCTATACCTTTTAGTTTTCCTTTTCATTGATAATTTTTATGGAGTGAATAGGCAGGGAAGGCGGAAGTTGAACGAGGCGCTGCCTCTAGAATCCTGTGGTGAACACAGAGACGCTGCAGTGAAGGATAGGCTAGAATGGAGACCGCGGGGACGCCCGAACACCCCCGGAGATAGCCATCGGGTCCTCCCATCCAATTTATTTATTTTATTTATTTATTTTATTTATTTATTTATTAAGGATCACCAACAAATGATACACATAACTAATACAACAAAAGATGCTACAGAGATAACATGCCTTGTGCCCAATTAATTATAGGTAATCACAGCTGACACCAACAACTTATACCGCTATTATAAATTAAACAAAATGGAGCAATTCCGGGATTATGCGTAAGGTGGCGGGGCAGCCTTTCGTAGATGGCTGGCCTACTACTTGGGCCCCCTACAGCCTAGGGTCGGCCAGCGTTGCACCGTGCTTCGGATCCCGCTGCCCTCCAAGACTAACCGCCAAGTGCAGCGACACTGTGACACCGAATCGGCATACTACATCAGCGCGACTGTACAGACCCGCGTTCTCTATTAGCTTCTCCAGGCAACACACCGGAACACGTCCGAGGACGCTTGGCGGCACAGTTACAGGGAAAATTGGAATATAATTTCATAGACAATCGATCGGATGGAATAATTTCATTAAATTTCAATAAACCTGCATGCAACTTTCTAGTCAGTCATTTATGATCAATGTTGTTATGAAGCTACAGATGGGTAAAAGCTTATAAAACAACAACATATCTTTGACTTCACACCCATTATCTCAAAGAGTTCTCAGTAATGAGACTAAGGTAAAGAAGATATTTTAAATGCCAAAATGACATGTGATAAGCATTGCCGCATGCTCTTGGGCACATTACCAACTCTGCACCCTAATAGTGTAACTCTCCTAATTCAATGTTGAAGCCTGTTTCATAACAAATCGATGCTTCAGCGCGAGTAGTGTGGAACAACAGTCGTAGCGCCGTCAATGTAATACAAAATTGACTGCTACGACTCCGAGAGCAATACACAATCGTTCTGGGGCCCGATTCGGTAAGGAAAATGACACTAACTCGAAGATGTTTCGTCGCGGCCTCTGTGCTCCGTCTCTTTCGCTAACTACGCTAATATTACTAATCACGTGAGAGGTAAGCTGTCAGAGACCTCCTCGAAGCGGCTCGCCGATGAAGTTTGTATTAGCTGAATAAGGGGGCTTCTGGGTAAGCCGACAAACAGGCAGACGGTCCATCAGATGGTAAGCTTGTGAAATATAAAAAGTCACACGTCCAATTTTCGACTGAGTTTTAGGCTACTATCATATTAGATTTTTCACACCACCATAAAGTAAAACTAATCGTAACATAAAAATCAATTTTATTAAAACGTTATTTATACATCATTAAAATAAAAACTACAGTACAAAACTCTTGTAAATTGTCAGCCAAATTAGAAAACAGTCTTTATACAATAACGTTGACACAACAATATCATTTCTATTGTGCGGAGGTACCTCCCGCACCCGGTACAGAAGCTTTCAACCTCTCATTTTCGGCGACCAGAGCTTGAACTCTTAGCTCATACTTCTCCCTTAGCTCCTGTAAAGTGACATTGTGTTTTTTAAGTTTTTATTAAAATTCACCATTTTTGGATCGGGCCAACTGGCTTGGTGGTCGACCTTGACAACCACGCCACAGGCGGATTCGATTCCCATCCAGGACAAATATTTGCGTGCATGAACATGTCTGTTTGTTTTGTGTCTTAGTGTAAATATGTATTTAAAAAGAAGTATATGTTCTATATCAGCTATCTGATTGGTATAGTAACCAGCAGTACTGTGTGTGAAAAATGTCACAGGATATCTATACTAGTCTATACTAATATTAATAAAGACGAAAGATTTGTATGTAAGTATGTTTGATACTCTTTCACGCAAAAACTACTGTACGGATATGGATGAAACTTGGCACATAGATAGAGCATATTCTGGAATAACATATAGGCTACTTTTTATCCCGGGAAAATGTGATATCCCTCAGGAACGCGGGTAAAACCGCGGGCGACAGCTAGTTATTCAATATTCATGCAACGGTTTCTTTATTTTTATGCCAAATAGGCATACAATTAGGCAACGCCTACAAGCCCTCCATTACTTTTAATTTTAAACGACTCTCATGCAATTGGGCTGACATTGGAGACAATGCACACCTAGCTAAGTGACGTCATTCTACATCCAATATGGCGGGCATGGCAGGATGTGTATTTACTTCCGTACTGCTATCTATGTACATTGTCATAAAGGCTTGTGTTTGACCACAACCAATCTAGGGGAAGCACCCAGTCAGGATACTAAAAAGTACCCTGCCACCGTATTATGGTCTCCTCTCGTCACGGCATTCGACGTCAATATCAACTGAGCTATCATTGGTTTAACCAATTTATCGGGTACCTTGAATATCTTAAGCTGGGTCTCGTACTCCTTACGAAGGTCATCATTAATGTTGGTGCTGGTCTGAGCCCTCTGCAGCACCAGCCCGTACCTTTCCTTCTCCGCTTTGAACCGAGCATCCATCGCTTGGTAACGTTCCTGTAATCAAATCCATGTTTAATATCCCTGAAGCTTTCGCGCATATGTTTTATTATTATATTTCATTATTTGACGGGACGAAGGTGTTAACCTCTGGAGCCACCAGAGGTTAGACCCTTACACGGACAATTTCGGCGAGTGCAGATTGCTTTCAGCCTAAGCCTATGACAGTTAGATTTTTTGGATAACTTTTGCATACCCTAGTATTTAATTTTTGATATTTTTCTATTTATAGTTTTATATTTTATTTCATATTTTAATATGGTTGCGATTTTTTTTTTTATATATATAATGTTGTCACTATATTAACGTTGTGTAGGTCTGTAATTGGCACACACATCAGACTGTATGTATATGTTTAATCAAAATGACTTTGTAATAACTTTAATGTGTGTGTTGTTGACGTACCTTTTTGAAAATAATAAAAAAAGCCACTTTCAACGTAGATATTTTAAGTCCCACGAAACGAGCTGCGCATTTTTAGGTCAAAAATTCATCGACTGTGTTTATCGATGGATTTTTTTTTTATTATCGCTTGTAAATGAAAATGAGTTTGATGCAGCGAAAATACAAACTTACATAACAATGCATTAAATAAAAATATAGTATAGAAATAAAATTGTATATTACTAGAGGTAATAAAAAAAGCCTGTAACGTGAAAGCCCAATTTGATAACGAATTATAAAACTATTATTGAGAATATTTTATAATTTATGTAGTGGTAATTAATTGTAACATTCTGTGTTTGGACTATTATTCAATATTTGATTCATTTATTTTTTAATAAACTAAAATTAGGATGCCTATTATATTATGTAGAAACAAATCATCGAACCAAATTTAATTGAATAATATATTTACTAGAATAACCATTTCATTTCATTGTGGCCAACTCCCGAGCTCATTAAAAATCCCAGGCTACTAATAATTACCTATATTGATTTTATAAAAAGAGAGTGCTAGTTTTATGAGATTGTATGTATGCGAGGGGATAAAATAACCGGAACCACGGCACTTATTTGTAAAATTTGAAAGTCTGGGAATAAACTACATCCCACGGGAACGGGTTTTTTTTTATACCACGTAGACCTACAAACAAGCGGACGGTCCACCTGATGGTAAGTGGTCACCGCCGCCTATGGACATTTGCAACACTAGGGGCATCGCTAATGCGTTGTCGTGAAGTAGCTAAGCCTCATGTGCCTGTAATTAATTGGTTGAAACTGAGGCACGGAAAGCTAGTGGGAATCGAACCCAATGGCAGGGGCTTCCAGCTAAGTACATAATTAATGAATTAAGTCCGATTCTAGGTACCTGTGTTATTATTTCATATTCAATTAAGAAATGTTATTGCCCATACGAATGAAACTTTAAACAAGATGTACATAACAGTTCTTTATCTTCTCTCTTTTTTTAAGTGTAATAAAACTGTAGAGCCATCATGTTTGTACATTGAAAATATTTATTAAAAACTGATGGCGGTTGATGTGGGGAGTGGAACAAAAGACAGTAAGACAATTTTTTTAAAGCTTTGTCTGTCTGTGTGTTTAAACTAATCTCCGAATTTACTTGGCGCATTTTAATAGGGTTTTTACATGTAACTTGACGTATCTTGGGGCTGAAAATCCCCTCTCGCAAAAATAAGAAACCCAAGTACAAAGTCGCGGGCACAGCTAGAATTGTAATATATCTTTATATTCGAGAGTAGTTTCATTAAATGTTCCATTATACTCTTCAAATCATAAATAAGTTGAATTTGACTTAATAGCTTAAAGAGCAAAGTCAGACCGTAATTTCAGTGGAAAAAGCATCCATTTCCTTTATTACATGAACTTTTTGGCAGACCACCAAAGAGTGGATTCAAACATCGTCGGAAAACACATTTCGGCGACTACAAAATCTGATTTGCAATTTAAATGAAACTATGAAACTACCTTTTTTTAATGGTCTAGATTCTAGACCATGTAGCCTATGTTTTAATTCAGACTATAATCTAGAGTCTAGACTAGAAGATATTTTTGTTAGGACTAGAAGGATTTTACATCTTTATGCAGAAAAATACGGATATTATAGATTAGTACCTGGATGGCCGAGCATTGCTCGGGATTTCTCTACTAACGTGACTTCTACCGTATTCTCGATTTTAAAGCACTGTCATATTATACCTACATATGAATTAGATGCGATAATAAAGGGCTCCCAATAACAGTATTACCCACAAAAGATGTAACTTGAAAACCTTACCTTCTAATGACATTGTAGCGGTTTTCATTGCCTAAAACACGGATAAAACGACATTTTCCGAAAATGAATCCTAGCTAGATTGATTTAACGCCCCCCAAACCCCCTGCATACCATATTTCATGAAAATCGTTGGAGCCGTTTATATATATATATATATCTCTCTATAGATATATTAGGATCTCGGAATATATATATATATATATTATATAAGAATTGCTCGTTAAAGTATTAGATTATTTAGCTCGGTATTTTCTTGTTTAAGTTGTAAGTAATTATTGTCATTTTCTATTTTGTAGTCTTGTTATTTCTTTTTTTGTTTTTTTTTTGTTTTTGAATGTTAGCTTTATTAATTATTTTGTAATTGTTAAATATAAAAATATGTAAAATTGATATTATAAAATAGCCAAAAAGTCAGAATAGATAAAAAATAATTTAATAAAATAAAAAAGAATGTAACCTTGCTGAGTTTCTTGCCGGTTCTTCTCAGTTGAAGGCTGACTTCCGAACCGGTAGTAGCTTCAGTAACTTTAAATTTGACCTTCATAAGTGCCTTCTGAGGGCCTAAACTGAATAAATGGTTTTGAATTGAATAAAAAAAAAATTGAATTAGATAGATTAGATAGTCTAATATAGCATTAAAGGCTACTTTTTATCCCGGGAAAATGTTACATCCCTCGGGAATGCTGATGAAACCGGGGGAGACAGCAAGTATCTTATATACAATATTTATAAGAGTATACTTGCTGACCCGACAGACGTTGTCCTGTCTTGACAATGAATTTTGAATTTGAATCTTCCTATTGAATCGACTGTGACATGTGTGAATGTGTGTGTGAAATGTGCAATAAGAAATTATTAAAAAAATATTTTAAATTAATTACGACCCATGCCTCCATTTACAACGCGCATTTTGTCAATCGCGCCAACTGTCAAACGACTGACAATAATGTCAAACAGGTTACATTAAAAAAGTTTATATTGTCAAAATCGTTAGTAAAGTGGTTAAATTTTCTTAAATTTTCAAATTTTCCACGCATTTTTCTTGATTTTTTCTTTCATAAGAACCTTCTCCTGACAATAAAAAACACAACAAAAATAAGAATATATCGAAATCGGTCCAACCGTCCATGCGTGATGCCGTGACCAAGGGAAATAGGAATTCATTTTTATATATATAGATAAACCTGCCTCTCTTCTAACACGTTGCTTAAATTAGAAAATGATCTCTCTGTCTTCGGAGGGCTTAAAGAAAGGGTTGCCAGATTTTAGAGCAAAGCTATTTTATTTCGGTAGAGATGTCATTCCAAACTTCCATTATATAATCATAGAACTAGGAAATTCAGATAGGTACTTTTGAGCCAATATATATTTGTACTGGGACTTGGGGCCCATTGGTGAAATTATTTGAAAGTGCTCTCGCTAGAAACTAGGCGAACTCTCAGCGATTTTAATATATCGGTTCAAGAAGTTGATCTGTTGCATAAGCACTATACCTTTTATTTCTACCTCTTACCTTTCATTAGACTATATGTTATTTTATAACTTAGATATTAACACCATTTTTTTAAACCACATTAGCTGACAAACAGTCCAGACAGCCCACTGACGGTAAGTGGTCACCGTAGTCACATTTGCAACACCAGCGAAATCGCCAATGCGTTGTCGACCCTGAGACGTAAAGTTGTTAAGTCTCATGTGCCTATAATTGCACCGGCCTTTAATTAAGCAATCTTAATTGTAGCCTGTTTTGTGATTAAATTAAATTGCTCACCTCCATAGCTTTCACTTCCCCGTTCCTGATCTCGAGCAAATCCTTGGTGATCTGGTTGATGTCCTTGAGAGACTGGACCTGGGTGGTCAGGGCTTCGATCTGCAGCTCCTGGTTCTTCACCATCTTTGTTTTGTCGAAGATCATGCCGCGTGCCTTGCTTAAAAGCTGTTATAGAATATTTAGAAGTCAATATCAATATCTATACTAATATTATAAAGAGGAAAAATTTGTTTGTTTGTTCCTCTTTCACGCAAAAACTACTAAACGGATATGGATGAAACTTCCCAAACTAAGCAGAGCTTGTAATATGGTAACCAGATAAGAAAACCGATGTATGTACGATATATTTTTCTAAATAAAGGAAATATCCACACCCAGGACATAGAACAAATATACATGTTCATGCCCACAAATGTATTTTCTGAATGGGAATCGAACCCACGACCTGCGGCCCTTGATTTTATCAATGTCATTTCCCGGGGCATGTTACATTTTCCCGAGATAAGAAGCAGTGGAGCAGTTTTCCAGGACATACTCTATCTATGTGCCAACTTTCATCCAAATCCGTTCGGTATTTTTGCGTGAAAAGGTAATCATCAATAAATAAATAAAACATTAATACACCCTCACAAACTTTACAATTTTAGCATTTATAATATTAGTTGGAAGGATTATAATATAACATTATATAATAAAGTAAATAGGATACATATAGAAAAATATAAATGACTATCTGTCGACAAAAAATCATGTTTGTAAAATGTTAAAGATCTAAATGTGTGGATATTACTTAAAATCGGTATCCCCTTTTCCACTACCCGTTTTCCCCTACTGGTGGATATTGCCACAATTTTTTTAAATGCGTTAATTGTAAAGCTCAACATAAAAAGTAACAGTAATAATATAAAATCAGTAAATAACTATTATCAGTAATCATCACAGTTTCAGTTTTAAAAAGTCGCGTCAATGTCCACCAGTGGCGCCCAATGGGAAAAATATTAAATATTGCATCGTTGTCGCCTAGTGGTGGCGAAAAAAGTTGTGGCAGTGTCCACCAGAAGGGGACAAACGGGTAGTGGACAGTGGGAATATACCTTAAAATCAATTCATACATTTAAGAGCGTCATTGAAAAATTTACCTTATCTCTTCATGATCAGGTGTATCTGCATCGTCATAATCATTAAATAAAATTAATCTAATTTCAAAAGCAATAAAGATGAATTTTCTGTGGCATTATTTTACGTCAAAAGAGACTTTATACATGGAACAAACGGTACTAATGCATCTCCTCAAGAGCCAGAACACACAGTATACGAACCTCCTCATGCTGCTGCTTAATATTCTCTATCATCTCGTGGTTCTTCCCCGTGGGTTTGGATAATGCAGCTTGCAGTTCTGTCTCCAAGTTCTTCACTCTCGCCTTCAGCAGGTCGATCTCTTCTTCGCGTACCTGATATCACATATAAGTATCATTTCAATGTGGTGTTACAAGAGTCAATAACTCTGTGATAACCGCTTAAGCTTATTAAAACTTTCGTAGTATTAAAAAAAATATAGTTCTAATCGTTCTTAAAGGATAGATGCGAAATTTCTATCTATTTATATAATTTTTTGTCATTATATACTAAGGAACGCTGGGTAGACGAGATCAAAAAATATGTTGGAAACGACTGAACAAAGAAAGCATTGATAAGAAAATCCTGGAAACTGTTAGATGAGGCCTATACCCCCCAGGGGCAGTAAAACTTAGTATAATCCAAAATTTCAATTAGTTTAAAGCAGTGATGTTATGTATTTCCGTAATAATTCATTCCGTTTCAATTGGTAATCCGAATAAAAAAACATCTGAAATCGTAACCGAATCCGATAAAAAAGTTTCGGATAATTTCAGATACGTTAAGACAGGTTTTACGGCCGTTCTTTTAAATTTTACTTTATAATGATAGCAGCATATAAAGGCTAATTGATTGGATGCGTCCTAGATATACCAATAACAACTATGTTTGTGTAATGATTCCTTTAACCCTTTCACTGGTAGAGGATATGCGAACATTTATACTGAAATAAAACCTTTATATGTTTATTATATATTTTTATTTGTTTATTAAAGTATAGTTTAAATTTTTATCTTTTTGGAATATATAAAAAAAACATGATGGCAACATATATGCCACCATCAGTCTAGAGCTCAAAATTTTTAAATATAAGCAGTGCTTATTTGTCTGTTTGATGGTAATTTTTGAAGCAGGGTACAGCACACAATGGTACCAGACATTTATCACACTGTATCTTGGAACGGCGATTGTTTTGTGCATTGCTACACAAACGACATCTTCTGTATGTGGCTATTTCTACTGGCCAATGTTGACCCACTTCAGCAAATCGAATTTCTTCAGGCACGCCAAACACATTCTTTTGCCTAGATGTACTCGGCTGTGACTGTGCAGACTTACTTTTTTTAGAAGCGAACTTCGGCATGGAGGCAAAGGACCGTTTGCGAAATGTTGTATTTGCAACTAGTTCTCGTGACAACGTCAGTCGAAATTCTTTTTGTGTCATCGTCGAGTGGTTTCTTTTGTTTGAGACATATAAAATATATGCATTTGTTATAGCGGTGTCAACGAGGAAATAAAATATGCGTTTCCACCATTTCGAGCTCTTCCTTCCAATAGCATATGTGGTCCTTTTTTGGTCAAAGCGGTCTACCCCACCCATACGTTTTGTATATTCTAAAATTGACAGTGGACAAGCAAATGCTTTTTTAGAGCCATCATTCTGAGTTCTTCCACATGATGTCTTCTGCTTCGGATGAAATGCAGTGCTCAAAACACTTACCAATTTGTTATCTTTCCAAATAACAAACCCCACATTTTCTTTCACCCTCCATTTCCATTCTCCTCTTTTCAGCTTTTTTGTTTTTTGGTTTGCATCTTTCACAGCCTTTGTTATTCTTTCATCAGTTTTTTTGTTACCAGTCACTTTGGGCTTTTTTACTAGTAGTGGCATATCTTGGCGATCATTTCGGACTGTGGCAGTGGCATATATACCATTATCATACAAGTTTTGTAGTAGAGCTGGACTGGAAAAAAGTTGTCAAAAGCAATATGACCCATATAGTTTTGATTTATGAGTAACTGGCATAGTTTCATGACAACATTGCTGCCTAATCCTGATTCTACATTTTCTGTTTTCCCAGTGTATACTTGAAACTGATACAAATAGCCAGTGAGGCTATCGGCCCTAGCCCAAACTTTGAAACCTCGTTTTATAGGTTTCATTGGCATATATTGCTTGAGAGTCGACCTCCCTTTGAATTTGATCATACATTCATCAATCGACTGAGAATGTGTGTTTTTGGCATTCATTTGGCATTTCATATTTATGTGTTCAAGAAGTGGTCGTATTTTATATAATTTGTCATGGTTATCATCAGTTCTGTTTGGCATTTTGGAATTATCATTGAGATGTAAATATTTCATAATTTTTTGAAATCTTTTCAAAGTCATTGTCTCGGCAATCTCAATGACATGCAGCAATGGGTCACTGGACCAATAGTCCTCTATGCAGGGCAGTTTGTGGATACCCATTTGAATTAGCAACCCCAGCAATGCCTTTATTTCCGCTGCCGACACCGGTTCCCAATTCTGATCTTGACATTGAGATGCATATAGGTTAGTTTGGTCTACAATCATGGCAATAGATTCTGTGTCAAAGAACATTTCAAAAAATACAAGTGGCCTCGTCCTGTTCGCTATATTACGTACTGGTTCTAAAACAGACGAATCAAAAAGGGAAACTACAGGGTCCTGTGGCCAGGCTACTTTTTTCCACGATTCTTCGTCTTCATCAGATTCATTAGAGTCTTCACTATCCGACAAATCCGAATCCTGTACAGGTGGCTGGACAGTATTTTGATTTGAAGGCCCTGGTTGAGGTGATAATGGTTGCTGAACTGGTGACTCTGGACGAGGGCTTAGCTCTGGAAAAATCCTATCATTTATTGGCTCATAGCTCTTATTTGACGACAGCATAGTAGCCAAATCTTCAACATCAGAATTTTCCTCTCCATCTTCAGATTCATATCCGTCAGTAAAACCAAATAAGTCCTCTAAAGCTGCTTCTATTTCATCAGGTCTCAGCATTTTCATTTTTCTATAAAAACAGACAATATGTATAAGGTATATAATTATAATATATTTATTTTTTATATAATATTATTTTATATTCAAAAACTTAGTTCACTACTACGTACCAGTACTGGCAAACTGCCTCATACAGATAGCGGCATGCATATTGCCGACATGAATTTTTAAAATTGTATGAAATATATTCAATATTACGCAAAAATATTACTCATACCAACAAATATAATAATCAAATCATAAAATACAAAAAAAAACTTACCAAAATAGCACTCCAGATGTTGAGATAAATCGAGATGCAACCGGTAACCTCAAAATAAGCACTTCTCTAGGAAAACCAGATGACAAACGTTTGACAGATGACATCGACATCGTCTGTCATATTTTTTTTTTGTTTAAGGTTCTGTTCTCTATTACAATTTTATAGCAACCATTCAGTCATGTCTTCACTGTTCAAAATTATAAAAATGAAAACATGATGGCAAACATATTGCCATTGTCAATGAAAGGGTTAAAACAATAATTGAATTTAAAAAACACGCTTTTATACAAAATCCAACCAAAAAATAGAAAATAAATTTGAATTAAGAATAGTGTAAATAAGAACAACATGTATTTAATTGTAAAAAAAATGCGTGGTGTGCATGGTGTCAATAGTTATAAATATTTTATTATACATATCAGTAAAAGGAATATAATTTTGATAATATGTATCTTAATAAGCACCCCACGCTATTTTTACAATAAAATACGTTTTTTCTTATTTACACAATTCTTAAAACAAATTTATTTTTTATTGTTTAGTTGAATTTTCTATACAAGCGTGTTTTTTGGTTTTTTTAAACTATTACTTATTTTTTAGTTAAACCGCTAACAGACCCGTTAGCGGTTGTCATCGGTCCTAGATAAATCTACAAAGTTTAAATGACTCTGACCGTTTGAAGTGGGTCAAAATCAAAAGGAGACGGTTTTCTTTTTTTTTTTTATACCATGGGCCGACAAACTAGCGAACGGTCCACCTGATGGTAAGTGATTACCGCCGCCTATGGACATTTGCAACACTAAGGGCATCGCCAATGCGTTTTCGACCCTGAGACGTGAAGTTGTTAAGTCTCATGTGCCTGTAATTTCACCGGCCCCCTTACCTTTTTAACCGAAACACAGTAACACAAGTGCACTACTGCTTCACGGCAGAAATGGGTAAGGTGGTAGTACTTCCCCGGACGAACTCTGCACTAAGAGCACCACTACTCGAAAACAACGGTTACAAACACACAAACGAACATACAAGTGAAGCTAATTATAAAGCGTGTAATAATATAATAGAAACTTATATAAAATGTTGTATTTCTATTTGTTAATTGAGTGATTTGGTACCTACCAAATAATAGTCAAGGCAAAGTCGAATCCTTGCTTTGTAATTATTTGTATATTTAGATAACAATTCCTAAAAAATATATTATAATATGTAATGTTAAATGATATATCCGTATCCATATACGGATATACTTAGAAAAAAAAATTGTATATGTTGTACTTATATCAGTTTTCTGGTTTTCACACTACACGCTCTTTTTAACTTCGAATTAGGTAGTAGTTTATAAAAATGCACCAAGATATTTATTATTATTATTCTCGAAATAATATGCACTCATTTATAACTGTTATTACTTAAAACCACAGTCGCGAGAAATACCATTCTGTAATTTTTGCAATGTTGATTAAAGTCACTACTAGATGGCGTTGGCTCGATTTTAAACAAGCTATGGTTTCGCTCTACGAAATGTAATGACGGATGTCTAGCTCTAGACTATCGGTGAGTTTGCCATATTCATCACGTAGAATATGGACTACGGATGCCAGGCATTAGGCATAAAACAATTTTTGGAAACACTCCTCTATTTGCATGATAGAGATATTGCATGTTAGATGTAAGTTGAGGGGTGTATAAAATGAATATGAATACTATAAAACAGCCGACTTCATTAGTTTGCTTATCCTCCTAATATTTTAAATGCAAGACTTTGTATGTATGGGTCATTGTTATTCATTCACACAAAAGCTACCAAACGGATATGGCTGAAACTTGGGATTTATATAATAATAATAAATTCTTTATTGACACATTATTGGGTACATACAAATATTGCAACTATTACTATTTAGAAAGTGCCTGCGAATAACGCATAGGATACTTTTTGTGCCGGGAAAATGTTACATCCCTCGGGAGCGCGCGTGAAACCGCGGGGGACAGCTAGTAATCTATATATATATATATATATCTAATTTATGTGTATATAATAATTTAAAATATATAAAATATGATTAAAATATGAGCTAAAATAGCGTTCCTTTGACGCAGTATTACCTCAAAACTACTGAACATATCGCGATGGGACTGCTACTATTCGACGCAGAATTTTTCATAGATGGGCATAGGCTATATATGATATCGATAAACGCGGATAAAACCTAGTATAAATTTAAAATGGATTTTTCAAAATCGATTCACAATCAATGAGATATTAAACACTAGCTGTCCCCCGCGGTTTCACCGGCGTTCCCGAGGGACATCATATTTTCCCGGGATTAAAAGTAGCCTATACGTTATTCCAGGATATGTTCTATCTATGTGCCAAGTTTCATCCATATCCGTTTTGTAGTTTTTGCGTGAACGAGTATAACATACTTACATACAAATATTTCCTCTTTATAATTTTTTTTCATATAGAAGTATAGATATAGCTGTGGTACAAAGTATTTATTACACTAAACTAGTTTAGGAGGATAGTTGATGTTATCTATTTATTATATAAGTATTTTGTAATTGTTAAATATAAAATTGATATTATAAAATAGCCAAAAAGCCAGAATTGATAAAAATGTATATAAAAAATTATTTAATAAAACATCAAAAATAATGTAACCTTACTGAGTTTCTTGCCGGTTCTTCTCAGTTGAAGGCTGACTTCCGAACCGGTTGTAGCTTCAGTAACTTTAAATTTGACCTTCATAAGTGCCCTCCGAGGGCGTAAACTGAATAAATGGTTTTGAATTTTGAATTTTTTTTTTGAGTCTATTACCTGTAATTATTCGCTACCTCCACACATTTCGGCACATGTATACGAAATGCAGTAGTTCGATTGTACTCTTTGTACTTAGCAACAAAGTTTTGTTATACTTGTAACTTCTTGTGGTGAAAAATAAACTATTTTTTATTTCTTTTTTTTATCGGCAATGCCATGAAGTAACATACGCATGAAAAAAAATTACAAACACAACATATAGAACCTGGCCTGGTGGCTAGAGACCCTGATTGCCACGGCACAGGTGGGGTTCGATTCCAACTCAGAAAAAATAATCATTTAAAATCAAAATAAACATTCTAAATGCATTTATAACAACTTATCTAATGAAAATCTTTTATTGTAAATAATAAAATATCTGATAGCAATGTCTATTAATAATGATGTTCAAATTTATTCTAAAATAATCCTTTATTTGGCAAAATGTTTTTATCGACATATTATTAATCTTTATTTCA
The DNA here is from genome assembly GCA_907165245.1 of Habrosyne pyritoides. NCBI lineage: Eukaryota > Metazoa > Arthropoda > Insecta > Lepidoptera > Drepanidae > Habrosyne > Habrosyne pyritoides. Next base: position 1,208,330 of record OU015595.1, read on the forward strand.
ATAAATATTATAGACATCTTCAGTGTTTTATTAAAGCCACAATGCATTTACAACAATAAATTTAGATGAACCTCCTAGTAAATATCACAGATTAAAAATAACTCTATAACCATAATTTATTATTGAATGTTACTTAAACTTATTTACTTTAATATCTTTATTTCGTTGTAGCTTCAGTAACTTTAAATTTGACCTTCATAAGTGCCTTCCGAGGGCCTAAACTGAATAAATGGTTTTGAATTTTAAATTTAGTTTCCATATTTATATTTGTTATATTGTTTATATATTTATTTACTTTTATTTTTGTTGTACATACCACTAGTATATACCTACTATATGTAAACTATAATTGGCCATTTTTTTTTATGATTATTATTATATGTTTATAAGACTAGCTGTACCCCGCGGTTTTACCCGCGTTCCCGAGGGATGTAACGTTATACCGCGATAAAAATTAGTCTATATGTTATTCTAGGATATAATCTATCTGTGTGCCAAGTTGCATCTAAATCCGTTTGGTAGTTTTTGCGTGAAAGTGTAACAAACATCCATACGTACAAAATATACGAAAGTTTGTATGTATGGACGTTGTACTTTATTATATTAGCAGGAGTACTTCAGGTTTACGGTCTTCTAAATAAACACTTTAAGCTATAGTTTATAGATAAATTAATGCCCCCGGTGCCGATTCGAGAGTGGTCGTTCGTCAAAATTAGACTTTATACCACATCAGCCGTAAAACAAGCAGACGGTCCACCTGGTAAATGCTCACCGCCGCCTATGGACATTTGCAACACCAGGACATCGCCAAAACGTTGTCGACCCTGCGACGAAGTTGTTAAACTTTCTAACCGAGACACAGTTATACAAGCGCACTACTGCTTCACGGCGGAAATGGGTAAGGTAGTAGTACTTCCTCGGGCGAACTCAGCATTAAGAGCTCTGCCTACTACTCGTTTACCATTTGTTATTTATTTAACTTACTCGACACACAATAAAAATACGTATAATGACCAAAGTGCCCACCAGACTCTCTCAGTATAATTTTACAGACCCACCACTAGTCGTTAGGTAATCAAAGTATAACAGACACGATTAATAGAAATAAAAAAAAATATATAGAAATATTGGCGAACATATTTTTTTTATTGGATTGATCGAAGGCTATGGTGGCTCTTACAACATTACGCGGCCAACTTCTGCGAGCGCATATGGCTCTCAGCAGAGACTGTCCAACTAGTCAACCGGCTATTTTTCATGAACCATAATGTATAATTATTATATTTACTGTTACAGCATGTATACCTCGAGGGAATAACAAATTGCAATTAATGTTAAAGGACTAATTTGTAAAAACAAAAATACCAATACTTCCACAAATAAACGCACGATCTCAAATGGATCACTCAAATGTATTTTGAAATGTTGCTTAATTCCGCCACTAGATGGCGTTAACCCGATTTTAAACAAGCTATGGTTACGTTCTCACGGAAATGTTATATACCCATCGAACTTCCACAATCGTCGATGTTTTCCTTTACCGAAAGGATATTTTTGTAAACACTTTCTCGTTCTGTATAGATTGAGTTAAGGTGTAATAAATTAATGTGACGAATTAGGCAAACAATGGCAGTGGATTGGTATCTTGGTGATGCCTACCGAAGAACTATGAGGAGGAGATACTTTACGTTCGTATAAACGCCTAACTGACTAATGCAGGTGTGATCGAGTCGCCACTGGCCCGAATCAACCGGGTGCTACACTTATCCCTACCAAGGTATCCCTACTGGTAGGGATAAGTGCACTTTTTGTTGATTTATATCTCCCGGTAGGGATAGGTGCACTGCCCAGTGGTAAACTTATCCATACCGAGCTATCCCTATTGGTAGGTCAAAAAAATGATCAATAATACTATTTTAGTTATTTTTTAACAAATACAAATAAGTAGGTAAATAAAAAAACATTTTTTTTTAATTATATATATTTTTATCTATGAAATCTTTGTTTTTTTTGTTACTAATAAATGAATTGGAAGAATTTAAAATGTATATTTGTCTCATGTGCCTGAAAACGTACCATTAGGGATAACTCGGTAGGGATATGTATACCACTCGGTAATGGGCAATGCATCTATCCCTACTGGTAGATATAAATCAACAAAATGTGCACTTATCCCTACCAGTAGGGACAGCTTGGTAGGGATAAGTTTACCACCCGGAAACACGTAGCCAACTCTGTTTTGACTGTAGATTAACAGTTTTAAGTTCAAACCTCCAAATCAAGTTTTTTCTTTATAATGGTAGGCGCCATCTATTTAATTTGCTGCGTACCAACTCCGAACTCGGTCTGTGCGGTAACTTTACATACAAATTCCGAAATTAAAATTAGTATCGATTTCAATTGGCCATTTAAAGAGAGTTAGTAGAAATTGTGTAAATTTATTAAGATTTAATGTAGAATTTCGAATACACGTATAATTCCTACTTTATTATGTTGCCTAATTGATGACTGCATAATATAAACTAATACAATATAAGAAAAGCAGTAGATTTACAGTTCTTTAAGTGGAATTTTACAGCTTTATGAAAGCTTCTTTGCAATTTCAGTCTAGATTGGGGCAACACTAGCCAGAATGCACTTCGAGGGGGTCGAACTCTGGCTGAATAGATAAAAGCATCAATAGAAAAAAAATTATATAGAACTGACAAATGAAATGAAATATTTATTCAAATAGGCCTTCGCTGCCTGCGAATGATTATTATCCTTATGAATGGTCAGACCGGCCGAACACCGGTTCGGAAGGTTGCTTACTTAAGACACTACATAATTTTATTCTAAATAAAGATATTTACACCCAGAAACAGAACAAACTGACATGTTAATGCACAGGTGTGTTTATCCTGGGCGGGCATCCAACCCACGACCTGCGGCGTAGCAGTCAGGGTCTTTAACCGCCAAGCCAACTGGGCCGTCATCTGTTGATTATTAAGAAGACAAGCAAACAAGAAACAACAGTTTGTACCAGTTTCTTATTTCATCAGTCGACTGGACGTTCGATTGTACTGATTATAATCGACAATGCCCGAACGAAATATTCGACTAATAGATGAATAATTTAGATTGTAATTAATTTTTTTTTTAGGAATATAAGCATTTTTATCTGATCGGAGCTTTTAAAAGCTGAAAAAAGAAGTGAATTTTTTTTGTATAAAACGATACAGTTTATATTCTTAAACTTTGATTGAGCCAAATACTAGCTTTAGTATTTGGCTTCTAATTTCAAAACAACTCGTCTGATTTAAATAATTCTTTCACTGATAGAAAAGCGAGAGCTGTGAGAAATCATAATTTAGGGACATATTAGCTCCCTCGAGAACGATGATGAGACCACAGAACAGAAGTCAGTAGGTAAATTACAAAAAAAAAACTTAAAAAAATAAATATTTACACTCACAGAACAAACAGACATCTTCATGCACACAAATGTTTGTCCTGAGTGGGAATCGAACGCACGGTCGGCGGCTTAAAAACCCTACTGGCCCGTCTGAACAGAATAAACCTGTTTTATTGGCATGAATCTTTTTATTTTCAAATAACGATCCATCTGGGCTTCATCGTACTCATAAATCTTCCGAAAGAGATTCACTAAATAATCGAAAAACTGCATCAAAATCTATTGCGTTATTTAAAAGAACTGAAAAACAGTGACGTGTTTTAACCTATTTATTTATTTAAAGACGATACTTCTTGGTTACTAAAAGGTTGTTAAGCCATTGACAAATATTTGTTTCAAAAGTTTCGGCTCACCTTAAGTTCCAATTTGAGTCCATCTTCGCTTCTCTCAGTCTTGACTTTCTCCAACTCTACGATTTTCTTGAGGAGATCCACTTCCCTTTGCTGCCAATCACTCTGTGGGATTTTTAATAATGTTATAAAATACTGTAATGGTCATGCAAATAACGCTACATGTTTCAACAATAAAGAGAAGGTGGTTCATAAATTTTTTTAATTTTTTATAGATATAGGTCTAAAAATTTAAGAATATATTAAATTTAAGTTACAATTCAATATTTTACATAGAATAAAATTATGTTTATCAATATTTTTTTTTAATATTCAATGATTTTTGTGAAATGACTGAACGGATTCCGTTGGATAAATCCTATACTTGAATCAGACATATCTTCACGCCCATTAACGCGGAAAAGCATCTACCTCTATTATGAGACCCACGATTCACTAATGTTATTTTTGACATGTGGTGCGAATTTTCGCCGTGTCTCGAACCCTATCATTTAAAACGAAGAAATGTTAATAGTTACTTGCCCGTCCAGGGTATCAAACCCAGGACTTTTAGGTTATTCGAGCTTTATATCATTGGCAAATGAGGCCCATTAAAAAGCTTCGGATATTTTTTTCGCTGAATAAAACCACGAGGCGAAAAAAGGTTGTTCTGAAATAATTACAATTCTCAACTCACCTCCTGTGTGACCCCATTACTTTCAATTTGAGCTTCGGCAACCTCACCAGGGTTGCTACCCTCAACTGGTTCACCCTTAACCTGTTCCACAGGCGCTTCTTGTTTCACCTCACTTACCTCTGCTTCTATCTGCGGTTTAGCTTCAGCCTGTAATAAAACAATATTATTATTATTAAAACAAAAAAAAAGACTACAGAGACTCTCGTTACCAAAATGCCGACAAACATGCAACTTTAACTTTCGGAGAAGAAAGATCTCGTGAAGCATCTGTAACACGATGGTAGGGTACTTTGAAGTACCCAGCTGATTGGTTACCACACTGAAGTTCTAAATCTATCGCAAATCTGCACTTTAGAGGCTGCCTTCAAGCCTTTGTGGGCTTACCACCCAAACCACCCACCACTACCAGCACCACATCATCACAACATTAATTTAAAAAAAAACAGTTCAATCAAACATGCAACAGATGCACAAATAGATAGAAACCTTTATTTCTTCAGTAGCCGCTGATGCCTGCTGTGACACCGGGGCGACACCCTCGCCACCTCCCGACTCTTGAGTTTGCACTTGGTCTGCCTGGAACCAAAAGTAAGACTCGGTTTTTAAAGCTAGTATATGCCCATAATATAGGTAATGTGAACATTCTGTAAATAAAAAAATAATAAATAAAATCAGTCGCAAAAACGAACAATATCAATTAAAAAAGCGTCCAGCTTACACGTCCATTCTCGAATTTATCTGATGACTAGCGGTCTGCGGTCTAACCCGCGTTCCCGAGGAATATAACTTATCCGGGATAAAAAGTATCCTATGTGTTATCCACATTATAAACTATTTCTGTGCCAAGTTTCATCATTAAGTCTCATGTGCCTGTAATTTCACCGGCCCCCTTACCTTTCTAACCGAAATACAGTAATACAATAGCACTACTGCTTCACGGCGGAAATGGGTAAGGTGGTAGTACTTCCCCGGACGAACTCTGCACTAAGAGCTCTACTACTCTGCGTAAAAGCTACTAGCGTAAAATAGTAACAAACATCCACAAGATAGCACAAACTATCGCATTTATGATATATCACATTTTCCCGGGATAAAAGTAGCCTATATGCTCTATCTATGTGCCAAGTTTCGTCCATATCCGTTTAGTAGTATTTGCGTGAAAGAGTAACGAACATTCTTACATCAAATCTTTCCTCTTTATAATATTAGTATAGAGTACGATTTTAAATGTCAAAAAAATAGTGTAGTATAGACACCTATTGAAGTAGTATACATTATAATACTTATAAAAAAAGATAAGTTGGATCACGTAATAAATTATCACTCAATCCATCTATACTTTCTTCCCTAATTCAACCTTGATTTAAGAAACATAAATAGAAAAAACTATAATGATAGGGACGAACTGGGAAATTACCTTCATATTCCCTGATTCAACTTTAAATGGATTGTATCGAAGCGTATTAAAATAATTGGATTCTCAATTCCACTCGAAAAAATCTTTGAAATGGCCCAAATATTCCGTAAGCTTATTCTCACCTTACTGAGCAAACAACTTGATAAAATAGCCCACTTGTCGGCGCAACGCCAAAGTCATCAAACGAAACGTGTCTGGGCATAACAAGGATTCTTAAAAAATATTCGAGAGTTGTCTGTATTTTCACTAGGGCGCTTACAATATTTGTTAAAATTAACACCTTAATTTCTAAGTTGTCGTTGCCTTAAGGTCCAATTGACATTTATGGATGGCAGAGAAAAATTACATTTTAAGCTCTTAAGATAAGGTACATCTATTGATCCAATGGGTAATTATATGAAGATGTTGATGAACCTTATCATCGCATCATAGGGTTTATTTATCTATAACACTTTTAGCTGTCAAATGGGACAATACGAACTAGAAAATTTGTAACTTATGAAGGGACTTATATTAAAAATGTGACCCAGAGTTTGTTTGTTTGTACTTGCTAAAAATCAAAGAAGATGCTGGTCAATTACACTTTAAAAAAAACTGCGTGGTGTGGGACCAGATGACTGTATCTAAAGAAAATTATTATACGCAGCGAAAACAGACGATCTGTCTGAAATGACTTTTACGCGAGTATTTCGAGAAAAACGATTTGCTAAAAGGTCTCATTATTATAAATCGGTGTAATCGCTGCGATTTGAAACGCTCTTCAGGAAAGAGGCATTAAAGACTACGTCAATATAATACGGTAGTGTTGTCTACAGTCGATTGTCGATACATTCAACGACCAAGATAGGTAACATCACTGTTTCCTAGCTTAGAAATGTTTACCTATTGTTAGAATTCTCGAGTGACGGTGACAATGATCACAGCATGTGACGTTGGAGCTTTAAATATCATCGATGGAATGTACTCTGCCTACCTCTTCGAGGATATTGGGCGTGAAGATATGTTATGCTATCTTGTGAGGGAGGATGAAACTTACATCACATAGATAGAGCATCCCTCGGGAACATGGGAGAAACCGGGGGGGGGCAGCTAATATATATGTATCTATTTCCATTGTACAAGTGTATAGAATATTTTATTTATTTATTATTGTGTCACGACATAAAGTTAAGTTTATCCCATACTAGCTGTCCTCTGGGGATTTACCCGCGTTCTCTAGGACTATAAAATGTTCCCGGGATGTATCCAGGCTACAAACTATCTGCGTGTCAAGTTTGATTTAAATCCGTTCTATAGTTTTTGCTTGAAAGAGTAACAAACATCCCTGAGCGTGATGAGATGACCCAAAGAGTATGCACGATCCCAAACTTCCACGTTCACGTAAAGTTAGAGGAATAGTTTACTGCAATGTCAAATAAAATCGAAACAATAATGTTACTGATAAAACTCGATAACATAAAACAACATCATGTTGGAATATCGATAGTACCGATCATTAGGAACAGGTCTGCGTTTCATAGCTTATACGAGATTGCTTATCCCTTCACTGAGGGGATCCGATTGGGTATTAAATTGAATTAAAATTTCTATAAAAGAAATACCTACAGTGAATGTAAAAATATTCATACGCAGCCATTGAAAAATGCTCGTATTAATAAGCAAATATGAAAAAATGCTCACTTAAATATTGATATGTACCAGTATAAAGTCTATAAACTTTCACCTCTTCATCCAAATCCGTTCAGTAGTAAGTGTAAGATCAACAAAGATGCGCATTATTTAAAAATTGGCGAGATCTACAACGCCTATTTTGACAGGCAAGAGCATCATCGAAAAATATACCCTAAGCTAAAGCTGATAAGCTTGATTTATTCTATTAACCATTGATCAATAGAAGAACCCTATTTCAAAAGAGATAAAGTATTTTTTTCCTAGACATTCTTAAACGTCAAAAGAGGTTCCATTATTTGCACAGCTTTAGAAGATAATAAACGAAACAATACAGTAACCAAGCAGGTAGACAAAGAAAATTACGAAATAAAAAAAAAGCGATGACATTCATAAACGTCAAAAGAGGATTCATATATTGCACAGACTATAGTAAGTGTTAAACGAAACATTATGGAAACCAAGCAGGTACCCTAAGAAAATTACCCGTCACGATTACAATTTACAAAGAGCGAATAAGTTTGTGATAAAGTTTCCCGGATTTTATCTCAAGACGCACATCGCATTTGTTGGGCACACACGAATTTGTGAATGTTGCGTGCTCGAGCATTAATTCATTTAGTCCCTTTTGGATTCGTATAAGCTTTGGAGTGGTAGTGTAAATAACGCCATGTCATCGAAGTAGGTATGTAAAATAATTACGCGCAGGTTAACTGGGGTGTTTGATCGCAAACTAGAGGCACTATACTTGGCTATCAAACAGGCAGACGGTCCATCTGATGGTAAGTGATCACCGCCGGTTATTGATATTTGCCACACCAAGGGCATCGCCAATGTGTTGTTGAGTCTCATGTGCCTGTAATATCACCGCTTTACCTTTCTAGCAGTAACAGTAATACAAGTGCACTACTGCTTCACAATAAAGTGAATAAATAAATACACCGTATCATGTATATGAAAATTCTGATATTAATGACTCAGTCGCGTATAAACGGTTGAACGAATTTAAACTTATGACACTGATACAATATATTCTGGATTTACTCATAGGATACCTTTTATCTCGGAGAAAACTACAATCCTCGCGAAAACGTTAGTATAAACAACTAACCCGATGGGTAATCTACTTTTATCTACCAACAAACAACACCACGTCCGCATGGATTCTTTTCAGCTTTCCTTTGTTAAAAGCCAATTAAAAAATACTACAGCAACATGCTATCATATTCTAAAATACGCAGTAAAATAACCTAAACTAAAAAGAACATTTGAAAATAATAAAATAATTTACTCGTCCTGCTTCGAAACTGGTAACTCTGGTCCATATGGACCTCATATTGAATCCCTCATAGCTGTCCAAACTTACAAATTTGCTAGCTCTAACTTGGTTCTCTTTATCCCCCATTGGAAAACAATGGAACACCAAATCTCACGTGTGTCTAGGCTGTGTATTCTTTTTTGACATTCATACCTACATGTGTACATAATGTCATAGAAAACTTTTTCACAAACAGCTGTTAATTTAGAAAGGAGGTTGTACTCACCATTATAAAATAAATCCTTTTTTTTATTTTGAAACTGAACTGCACGAGCAAAAGCAAACACGGAATGACGATCAAAACTTGATCTATTTCGGGAGTGTAAACGCGTAGCCGATGAAGTAAAAATAGAAATATGTTGAGCGCCGTGAAATTCTGAAAAGTTTCCCGCGTGAATTTCAATTGACAGTAATAATACTCATGAATAATGGAATTGGCTGATGTTTGCAGATATTAAATAAATTGCGCACACTCCCCGCTCACCATGGGAATGCCAATCTAATTTGGATGTGGATCTACCTTTACATTTGAATAAAAATGTCACTGAAATCATTAAAATAATATTCTTATGTACGTTTTTAAAATGATCTCTCACGTGTTTGAATGTAAGATAATCATATACAATAGTTTCCTACTTTAAGGAAGAAAGTAGTAAACATGGTATTTTATATATCTGTGGGTGCAATTCTCATGTAATACTAAGGTATATGTTGATTATTTTCTATGATCAAAATATATGAAAATTATTTTCCTATTACCTATAATCTATCAAGCTTCGATATTTTCCTTATTTTTATGGGCTCTAACCCACTGGATTCTTATTTAAGAATACATAGTTATCTACTGTTTTTTGGGTTGATACATATTTTGATGCAACCATGGAACGCAAATTTATCGTAGTCTGTAGTCTTCTTACCATAACCTATCTTGCTGGCTATTACAGTAAAGTTGAAAATCTAGCACCTGCCGGTGAATTATAGACCTCATGAAATATGAATGACAAAATAAATCGGTATTAACATTTAAAATAATTATAAAACTTAACAATTGTTTGTAATTTGTAGATTAATGTTCAAGTCTGTTCAATCTAAGAAGCAAAAATATGCATAAAATGTGAAGAATAAAATAAACAAAGAATATCATACACAAAATTACTTTTATTCCTTTAATAATAAAGTTAATCTTTTAATGTAATGGTTAATTGTTTGATGATGTAAATTAAACGCATTCAAGGTTAATATTTCTATAACATTTAACCGTTAAAGTGGACTTCTTTTTTTGAACAGACCATACATTTATTGTACTTCTGGTACACAACGCCATCTATAATTATATATATATATATATATATATATATTAATAAGAACTTGTATTTTTACGACTGTGCCTTCTTTAATTTTATAAATTATGTGGCAGGCAACTTTAACGTTTCACAAGAAAAGCTCAATGCAGAGGGCGCCAGAGGCGAGTTAGCTGCTGTATTATCATTCGCTTTGTTATTGTGATAATGTTGTGCTTACAAACCGGTTCACGATCGATATTCCTGTGTATTGTAAGCTTAAATAATTGAAAGATTAATTGGGAAAACGAGAAACAAAGTGCTCAGAGTTGCTGTGTTCTAAATTTGGAACTTGTTTTGAAAATAATAATTGTTACTTGACTCAAGTAAGGAAAATTTACAAAAATACAGAGAACTTTGTGTTGGTGTGAAAAAGTATTATTTAGGTTTTAATTAATTATTAAATATTCATTTTAGGCAATCAAATTCCTCAATCTTCTCAAACCCTAGCAATTGATGATTCTGCACGTTTTATTATTTTGATAGGTAAATTGTTTCCAATGCCATATATAAATATTGTTACATATTGTCGCCGTTAGGCTCTCAATTCTGCATCTTCTCAATTTCCAAATATTATCTAAGGGTTCTTGATGTAGGTGCTGTTGATATCCGAGTCGAGAAATTTGCATATTTGAGGACGCCTGAAAAAAATGTAATAAAAAAAAGGTTAGTTCTATAGAGTTATATATATATTATATATAAATAAAATTAATTTAATGTACGTTTATTTTTGCGTTTGTCATTATATTATTACGTAGTTTTGCCAAGTTCGTCTGTCCGTGATTTATATAATCCAAGACTCAAGTTACTGAAAAGCTGTTATTTGTTATACATGTAAATCACGCCAACAAATTTGTGAAATAAAATCACGTACACGTAAAGCGGGAATGTTTTTTTTAGCCTAACTCTTTGTATAGTGGATTGGCCCGACATACACTTGGCCAGTTATTTTTGAGAAAAAACTTCAGAGTTTTATTTTAAGCTATTTACAAAATATTGCAAATAATACAAATATTACCATTTGATACTAATAATATTTGAATAATATTTGTTTTAATGGGCTTTGTTTACCACTGGCAGCACTGTTGACAATTGTCATTTTTTTGACAGTCAAGATTTCACAATACAAACATTTTGATTACAAAAATTTTAGATTTAACCGAATTCGTGAGTTGTAATAGTTAATAGTTTAATTATTCATACACCTCAGCAGCTAAATAAAGCTCAGGCAAGTAGACAAGCAGATTGTTATAGGTAACTAGTAATTTATACTTAAAATTAAAAAGCGTAATTAAAATACCTGCCCGCCAAATAATATTGTGTAAAAATGTTATGAACACTTAAATATGATGTTAATCCGGTTTTAGATCACCAAACAATGACTTCAGAAAAGAATGCTCAGATTGGCCAAGCGCGAGAAGCATTTCAGATGATGTATCAGATCTCACAACTTCTTTCCACTGGATTGGATGCAGAATCTCTCTCCATTTGTATAAGACTGTGTGAATTGGGAGTAGATCCAGAAGTATTGGCTCATGTCATTAAGGAAATTCGGAAGATGGGTGAAAATGCTGCACAAAGTCGGCCTGTTAATTTAGAATCATAAAAACATAGCAAGAATATATATATTACTTGTGTAAAAAGGAATTAATTTTATATCCCTAGCTTAAAATGTAATTAATAAATATAAATTAATGACTTCTCCATTTAATAAAACCACAGAGTAATTTAATATAAATCATTTAATATTTAAATAACTTCTATGTTCAAAAAGTTTATTTGATAGAATATAGCCCACAACAAATATGTAGCAAGTTACTTTGACAGACAGTTGGCAAGAAACCAAGCTGAAGACGGGACAAACAATGTTCAGTGGTCAAAACTGATGCAAAGTACTTACATATATACACTGGTCATTTTCAACCATATGGGAAACAAATAAACAAGTTGAAAACAACAATTGCAGGCAATATTCCATTAAACATACAATAACATTAATTATTTGGTATGTCCAGATTCCTAGTTCTCTAACTTGCCTTAAAATCATCCCATCCTCTTACACCCTTTTGGAACATGGAATCTTAACATAAATAATCAAAGTAAAAATCACATTCATAAATAGTATTGAGCTTTGGATCAAACAAAACAACACAACATGTGCAATATTCACAACATAATGTTGACAATCTGTTGAGAGTGAATCATAAGTAATCAGTACGGGACTGAAATATCACAGATGCAAATAATTCACTCATATCAATGTCAGGGGTGGGTTTAACTTAAATCATTTGTATCTTTCATACAATATTACAAGTTGTTATCAAATTGTACAGCCTCGGGTTCGAATTTTTTGAAAGGTACATGGTCCTTGCTTAAATTTAACAAAATCCTGCATTCAAATTAGACCAATGTAGTATTTGTTAAACTTAGCAACTCAATTTAACCCTGTAGCTACAGGGTATAAAAATAAAGATCTTAGTCTATGGTACCTAGAAAGAGTCTAATGAGGTATAAACAATATGAGAAATAGAAAGAACATAATGTTAAATTAAACCAATCTCATTTTAAGAATTCCTCAAGGAATTTCAATCCTAGGCTGTACAACATCAAAAACAAACATAAAATCTATTGGAACGACTGCCCCTGGTTCTGGTTCTGTCCCAACACTGATGGGTCTTCAAAAATGGGAGCCTGAGGTTTGAACTGCTCTGCAGATAGCCTTGTGAACATAATACCAATGCCTTCTATTAATGCAAGAAGGATTCCACCAACAAGAGCACTGCCTGCCATTGCTGGTACACCTGAAAAATGTTTATGTTGTACATATAGAAAACCTTTTTGGCATGTATTTAGGGTTCAAACTTTTCATAGTATTTTCATTTGTTTTGAACAATCTGTAGACAATTAATTTTATGTCCTCGTTTTTACTGGCCACAAAATTAATACACATTTTGAACATATTTTTCCTTGCACTGGAGAAAATATTTAGGCTAGGAATTACACACTTATGATAAATTTTCATAATAGTAAAACATGATTTTATCGTAAGTCTGTGGTATCCTATTTAAGATAAAAAAAAACTCTGTATGTATAATCCTCCCTATTGTAAACTTAATGATTTTATCCAAAACTTACTTGATTACTTTGAATATTGTTCTTTTATAGAAGTAACTATATCATCATATATGATCATACCATTCCGAGCTGCCAATATGCCTCCAGTCAATGCCCCACTCATGATGGAGTTCCAAGGATCCTCCTTTTGCCGTAGGTAAACTAAAGAGCAGTCAATTGTTGAGAACATGCCACCCCATACTGCAAAGTTGCCTGCTGTGATTGGCGACCGTTCCTTGATAGCTGCTAAACTGCCTAGCTGAAATGTGCATTGGTTTTTAATATTAAGCTGATCATTTATTTATTTTTTTCAATTTTGGAATTACAGAAAAATTCAAATACATACCATTTTTCTGTTGAACCCTACTGGTGCATTTCTGAAGCCTTTTATCGAATGGAATATGCCACCACCGATAGCTCCCATGATGAATGCTCCACCAGAGTCATCGAGAATACGCCAAGGGCAAGGTTCTCGTGTGTATTCATCCATTATCGATTATTTAGCCGATCTGAAAGATGTGAGTTAGGTAAGAATCTAACCTCAAATATCACACTCATTGTCAAACATACAAACGATATTTGTAATTAAAAACATGAATACATTGTACTTACAATTTTTATAAATAATATATATACTTGTTGTATGAATACTTTAATGTGTATTTATATTTATGGATTTTTAATTTATTACGAACATTGCACCATGGTTATTATTTATGAATGTTGCCATATAAGAGAGAAATGAGAATAGAATATCAAACCAATTTAATCAATCTACGGAAATGTAATTAAACTTTGTGTATCACGGTATGGTTTCTTGTAAATTTTGTTGTCATCTTAGTTGGAGAAATAAATGTAGATATTTTGTGGTCAGTTTTGGTTTTAATAATACATATTATTTACTAATAAGTTGGTTGCTGCAAAGGAATCGAAATTCTTTTCATAAACTTTGTTTGTAGTTCATGCCATTTTATGCGGATGTATTATAAATGCCGTTATACAGTCTGACTTGCCTGAACGAGGTCAGAAAACAATTTAAAAATCGAATCTGAACCAAAGATTGATTACAAAGCTAATTAACCATTGGAGGTCATATTCAATAAAAAGAACATATGTTTGATATATACGATGAAAATTTTGACGAAAATCATTCTATCCATAGTCCTGCACTAACAAGAAGGAGTATTAAACCTTTTTTGTATTTACAGTAAAATATTCTCTTAAAAATACATAAAGTAATTTATCTGTGGGGTATTTTCTAACCTGGTCACTCACTCGCTGTCAATGTACTTCTGTCTGACACTTGTGACAACTAGTGATTTTCAAAGTGGTTGATACAAGATCTATATTATTGAAAACCTATCAATCTCGATCGTTTATCTTCAAACACCCTGACACTGTCTTAATTGTGTAAATGTGTGTGCCATTAAAGTAAAAAGTAAAGTGATAATTTACGAGAAGTCAATTATTATGCACTTGATAGTATAGAAAAATGACCATCCACAATTTATACATCTTCGATCGCTATGGCACCTTACTGTATTATGGAGAGTGGAATAGATCGAAACAATCTGGGATGTCAATGGAGGAGGTAACATTTACAGTGCTCTATTATGGCCTTCTTTACATTATTCAGCTTGGCAAAAAGCTCCACTTTTCTCTAAGATTTCTATATTTAACAAGCCTGTTTTGAGGGTTCAGAAGCCACTTTTTTCGGACAATCGCCCCCCATTAACTCTCGAGAGTGGTACCTTTAAGCTTAATTAAGTACCCTTCTAGACCCAAACTGAATAATGAATGGTTTTTATCTATTACTGTGTAACCATTATTTATCATATCAGCTCATTAAATTTTAATGAACTCTTGGTTCCTAATAAGTAACAGTAGTTAATCAAACTTTATTTTCTAGGAAGGAAAACTAATGTATGGTATGTTGTACTCAATCAAGTCATTTGTATCAAAAATATCACCACTAGACCCAAAAGATGGATTCCTACACTATAAAACTTCAAAATATACATTGCACTGCTACGAGACTCCTTCGGGACTGAAATTTATCATGAGCACTGACAACCAAGCACAAGGAGTTAGGGATTTGTTAAAGAAGATCTACGGAGAGATATATGTGAAGTACGCTATAAGGAATCCACTGTGTGTTATCGGTGAACCTATCAATAGTGAACTATTTAAAAGCAAGCTTGATGCATTTATCAAACAGGCTCCGATACATGCTGTTAGAGCATCTTGATAAATACATATGCCATGATTTGGTTGCTCATAATCAATTACGGCTATCAAGGACACAGAACTGAATAATCATGGACATGGACCTGCTAGAACTAATAATAAATTATTATATTTATAATGCTTATACTGGAAATCTGCCTGTCCTATTATTTTCATTACAATGAAATCCTAGATCTACCACCCAGTTGTTCCCATCCTTTCTTTGTTCGCACATTACAGGGGAAGGTATCCTATGTGTTTATCCAGGATATATTTTATTGATGCGCCAAGTTTCATTTAAATCATTATTATCCTGGGACATTCTTTACACACGGTCATCTGATCCCAAACTAAGCAGAGCTTGTACTATGGAAACCAGATAACTGATATACTACATATAATACATTTTTTTTCTAAATACATACTAATATAGATATTTACATCCAGACACAGAACAAACAGACATGTTCATGCACACAAATGTTTGTCCTGGGTGGGAATCGAACCCGCGACCTCTGGTTTGGCAGTCAGAGCGCTAACCACCAAGCCAACTGGCCTGTCAAGATCCATTCAGCTATTTATGATTTTGAAATACTGAGTCTTTCACATTTATAATATTAAGAAATATAATGAATAATCAAACTATTATGTTAGTCTAGTTATCCAATATTTTATGTTATAAAATTAAAAGTTACTTGTAACATGATACCTAAATTCCCTGTTATTCAGAAAATTCCAATGTTTTCAGAAATAATTTTAACAACTGTATATACATAAAATAATTCTAAGTTTATTTAGCAAATAAATAAAAGAAGTATAATGAAAATAAAGTACCTATGCAATAAAGTTTTGTCTTATTTAAGTACATGCTAAAGAAATACGTTTAAATACAACCCTAGCAAGTATTTAGTAACATTTAAACTTTTAAATATAAATGTAAAAGAGCCCCATATTTGCCCAGACAGGTAGTTATAAACATTAAGCTAATGAGCTGAGGCGAAATTACATTTGTATTACATAATATGAAGTAGAGATTTGAGATTGACAGTGGAGATATACTTAATTGTTTAATAATTCATTGGTAAATAAAACTGTACATACATTGAATAACGTATATGTGTATGCTTAAAATAATGTATGTACCTCTACTGAAGGCAAATCTGACCACATAAGTGTCATGGAAGCCTATTTGAATAAATATATTTATTTTATCTCTCAAAAGTTTCTAATTTGCTAGAACAGTTAAATTGTGCTAAAGAAGCACCTAAAGTAAGTTCTGTCCTAAAACAGGGGACCCCATATACAGATGCTTACGGTGAGCTGTATTTCTTCCTCCAGTATATAGTAAACGCAAAATTGGTAACTTCTAAAAGCGCGAAAAAGATTCCATAGAGTAGAAAATTCCTCGCCATTGCTGGTACACCTAAAATATTATAGATTCATGTAACTAAATATTGACAGTTTAATCTTTTATGTCTAAATAGAAATTGAGGAGAGACCGTTTGAATCAACTTAGAGGTAAAACTTAATCACGACTGGACCTTTATATATTTATTTCGCACCTATGTAGGCATTAGGTAAATCCGCCACAGTCTCGCCATGGTTAGTGATGATGACGATGATGTGGGATATGAACTGAATCTCAAGTGCAGCTGCCGGAACACATCAACAGGTGCTTGGCGATAGGTTTAGAACTTGAGGGTGGCCAGCCAGGCGGGTACTACAAAGTACCCTTCCACCTCGTTATGATTTCCTCAAGTTGTTTTTCTTCACCGAAAGCAAGCTCATTCTAGGATTCGAGCCCACGACTTTCGTAATAGCGTTTATTATCTTCTTTTTGTATTCAAGGTAAGACTCGACGATAAAAATTACAAAAAAAAACATCTGTAGACATAAAACCTTCCCTTTAGAAGTCGATTAAAAAATGTCTTACCATTCCTAGCAGTAATAATGCTTCCAGATAACGCTCCACTAATGATGGAGTTCCAGCCATCCTCCTGCCTCACGTGCACCAATGAACAGTCAAATGTTCTGAAAAGCATTCCCCATACTGCACAGTAACTCGCTGTAATTACTGACCGCCCCTTTATAGCTGATAAACTGTTCAACTAAAAATAATCATTGAGTGAGGAAAGACATTTGAAATGAAATAACCAAAAAATGGTTTTAAAAAACACCCTACAGACATTTACAAGCACATAAGAATAGTATGACTATAATAATAATAAGTTATTGTTTAACTGAGAAGAGCCGGCAATATACTCATCAATTAGATTTCACAACGAACATAATTGAAGACGAGCTTGGTGGTTAGATACCCTGACTGCCACGTCGCAGGTCGTGGGTTCGATTCCCACCCAGGACAAAAATGTATGTGCATGAACATGTCTGTTTGTTTTGTGTCTGGGTGTAAATATCTATATAATTAAAGTAAGTATTAAGACAAAAAAGTAGTAGTACGACTACATGGTGTATCAGTAATCTGGTTTCCATAAAATTCAAAACCACTTATTCAGTTTAGGCCCTCGGAAGGCACTTATGAAGGTCAAATTTAAAGATACTTAAGCTACAACCGGTTCGGAAGTTAGCCTTCAACTGAGAAGAACCGGCAAGAAACTCAGCAAGGTTACATTCTTTTTTTATTTTTTATATAAATTTTATCTATTCTGACTTTTTGGCTATTTTTATAGGTAACATTCAAAGACAAAAAAAAAGAAATAACAAGGTTACAAAATAGAAAAAAAACAATAATTACTTACAACTTAAACAAGAAAAGTAGAGGATTAGATTTTAGAGATAGTACAAGGTCTGCTTAGTTTGGGATCCCAAGCCAACTGGTCTGTCGTGGTTCAATGTGTGTTCTAGCAATGGGTGCTAATACTCCCCTATTACAATACAGGAATATTTAAAAACTCACTATTTTTCTGTTGAGCCCCACTGGAGCATTCCTAAAGCCCATTATCGAATGGAATATACCACCGCCGATACCTCCTACGATGAAGCCCCCTCCTGCGTCATCGAGGATACGCCAAGGGCAAGGGTCTAGTGTGTATTCGTGCATTATTTTGCTACCCTTTTCTTCTCTAATATAGCCCAGGCCAATTAATGTCACTGATCTCCGGAAACCGTAACGATGCCATCCGAGTATTCAAATGCTAAGATAATTATTTTAATGGATTTTCCTATAGCTTATCGGGACTATTTGTTGCCTAACCACAGGCGAAAACATTACGCATCGAAAATCCATTGTTCATTCTATAAATAAATAACTGTGAGGACATTGGATTTATTATACTTATATCTACGTTTTCGGAAAGATTCAAAGACCCGAAATAATTTGTCGTATAATAAGTACCTAGAGTTCCTAGTGCAGAGTTCGTCCGAGAAATGACCACCTACCGCTATACCCATTTCCGCCGTGAAGCAGTAGTGCACTGTGTTTCGTTTTGAAAGGCAAGGGGGCGTGCAACTACTTGCTGTTGTGTGTCCATTGGCAGTGGAAACCACTTATCATCAGGTGGACTTCAGCCTGCTTGTTGGCATTGGATAAAAAAAACAAATACCTATGTATCGAATTTTATTGTTATACCTAATCGATAAAACACCAAAGTTCATTATTGAAACTCAACAAAGAACGAACGAATCTTTGCAAAATTGCAGGTACCAACCGACCAAGAGAGACGCTTTCATCAATTTGCATTAACGATAACAGGAAATTTAAAAATTATTTCCCGTCACTTTTTTATCAATACATCGCGCAATTTCGGTGCTTATCCTTTCATATCGATCCTCGTCTAACTGAATAAAACTATTTGACTATGCAAATAGTTGCAAGAGTCGTAAGCAATATAGAAAGAATTATCAAAATCAAAACGATTCAAGTCATAATATTCAATCGATTACAACCAGTGTTATGTTTCACACAGTATTTTAGTGCATTCCCTTATAATACAAATATGTGTTTATATGTGATAGCTATAGCATTTATCGTAGTGAAATAAAGTTTGTTAGTTAGATTATAAAGTAATCTTTACTTACAGCGTGTATTTGCGGCCACCGGTCACAGCCAGCCTGGAAGGCTGGTTTCTATACACAGCTTACAGAACCAAACCGTGTTTACGCGATCATTGAGGTATTGTTATGGAATCCTTATTTGTGCCACAAAATAATGTAAACTATCGTTTTGATTTAAATATAACATGTATAAATATAATTATTTTTCAATATTTCTTGCGCTCTACTAGTTTAAAAAAATGGCAATACTATCAAGCAAGTCTGAAGTGTCAACAAAACAAACGGTTGTATACCGCGTCGCCGAGTCGTGGTCAATTACGAAATCGAAAATATTGGTAAAAGGATTTAACATTGTTTATATACTTCCCATGGAAATAAAACTTAAAATTATATTTGAAGACATATAATGGCTCGAGAATATTACAGCAAAGAGCACTGCATTTGGGATGAGTGAAACCGACGATACGGATGTGCTTTTGCTGATACCACCGAATTTCTTCCTCGTGGAAAGCTCAGGCTCCGAGGAATCACTGCTGGAATCCTCAAGAACTGTCGTCCACAAGCCCACTTCGTGTACAGCTCAGGTTCTCGGTAAATTAGTGACACAAGTGTACTCTCTCGAATCTAAGTTAGATAGTTTAGTATTGAGTGATTCAGTGTCGAGTCATAAAAGTTACAAAACCTTAGATACTTCGGAGAGTATCGATAGTAGGAGCTTAGATAGGAAATGCTTCACGTTTCCGCGCAGAAGACGAAGAAAAACTAAAAGGGCGAAAAGTCGAGACTTATCTTTGACCAGTTTAGATTCGGTCAGGAGAAGTATCCCGCCACTTAAACTGGAAGAAGAAACATATAAAAGTAGTAGAGTAAATGATACACTAAGCATGGATGGAGACATCAGCAGCATAGTATCAACACCTAACAAAAAGAATGATAAATTACTTTTGCATGAAATAGATGAGTTTTTAACAAAGGTTGAGTCATATGAAGGTCCCGAAACCAAGTTTAATGATATAGACACAACTATAAGTTCTGAGAATGTGATAAAAGCAACAAGTGACTATATATCTCAAAAATTGGAACCAAGAGAAGATGAAATTAGACTCCCCAGTGGGAGAATTGTATCAAGTACTATTTTAGATAAGTATATTTATTTAGTTAAAAGTAATTCAGCTTCGGCATCACAATCAGAGAAATCCTTGCCATCTTCAAGTCATAAAAACCTTTATAACGAAGAATTTAAGATTAATCGCCCAACTGACATAACTTCAAATGTAAATGAGACATCAAAACAATCTGAAACAAAATCTCCAAGTATACGTAGATTGAATTTCTCAGACAAAGATGTTCAGCCAACTTCCACTCCTAAAAGACCAACTGCATATTCCGATAGATTCCAACCAACTTCCAACAAGATTTATGACAGAGCGTCTAAAGTTTTAGAGCAATATAAGTCACAAAACTATAGCCATAACACTCAAAATTCTGTACGAGATAGTTACATGATATCTCCCAAGAAAGATAATTTCAAAATGCCACAAATGAGACCATATGGCCATGAAAATAGAGAAGGAATTAAAATGGCGGCAATGCAGAATAAGCTAATGGAATCAATAGATACAGATTTATTGAGCTTGAGTGAGCTTTGGGGAGAGAAAGGAGACAGGGATAGAGGAGACAGTGTCAAATTAGAAGAGGAGAGACTAAAAAGAGAGGTAAAATGAGTTTTATAATTAACTGCAACAAAATTAATTCATATGTAACTTACAAACACTTAATTCTTTGAAAAAATAGAAATCATAGTAAATATGAAATATACACATAGATATAAATTTATTATTTATCGAATAGTTTAGTTGTTTCTTGTGTTAAACCTGATCCACAAATACAAAAAATCAATTAGAAAAATACATAATAACTTTTCCTTTTTCCAGCACTGTGAATCTATGATTCAACAACTCCAAAAGAAAATTCTAGAACAGCAAGAGAAACTTGCAGTTGCCCTAAAAGTAGATAGAGCTAAGGATGCTGCCATCAGCAAGCTGAGAGAGGCATGGTTAAAATTGACGGGCAGCTTGGACAAGGCGGAGGAACGGCACAGGTCTGCCTTGGAGAAGATGATGCGAGAAGTTGAAAACTTTAGGCTTGTGGCTGATGATGCACAGAAGGTATGTCTGTTTTTAAGTAGTCACTATCCTGGTTAAATACATGGTTTATTCTAAAAATCCTTTGTATAAACCTTAAAAAACGTTCACACATTACCTTCAAGTTGGTCAAGAGATCTAAGGAGGTAAGAGTGTTACAGAATACCCTATAGCGGTATATATGAGAAGGTTCATCAGTATCAATATTCAAATAATCATTGGATCAAAAAAAGAATCTGTCATATCTCAGATGCCATAAAGATGGTTCTCAACAATTTTTGTCATTATTAATATCCTTAGTGCCTAATTTATATGTTACTATACATTTTTATGTGGAAAGTGTCTTGGGTTATAACTAGCTGTCCCGCGCGGTTGCACCCGCGTTTATCGATACCATATATAGCCTATAAACATCAACGAAAAATTCCGCGTCCAATGGTAGCAGTTCCATCCCGATATGTTCAGTAGTTATTAGGCGATGGTGCGTCAAAGAAACTATATTTTGCTTATATATTTGTATATAGATAGATGATTCTATTGCTTAAACCATATATGATAAAACACAAATTTAATAAAAAAACAAACTTGTTCACAGAAAACAAACCACTTTGAAACCGAACTGTACAAAGCGTTGGACCTAGCACATGACTATCAAGAGAAGTGTAAACAGTTGACAACGGAGAAGAAAGAACAACAGGATATCATGGAAAAGGCTTCAGGAAGCCACCAGGAGGTTGTGACGAGTAAAGATAAAGAAATAGATGCACTAAAAGAGAATTATGAAACTGTAATGAGATTGAACAAACAGTCAACCGATTGTGTGAAGAATTTGGAAGATGCTTTGGAAAAGGTATTATTCTTTTAACTTTTTTATTATTAGGTACATAGCCAAAGTTAGCCAGGTTAGCAGACAAAGCCTAGGAGGGAACTGGCTAGGACGAAGCATACTGCTCGCTCTTGGCCACCTTGGATGGGGACCCGTGGGGGCGGCCGTACAAGATGGTGCGCAACAAATTGCGCACCGCCCCCCCCTCGGGCTCCCTGGAGCCCGACCTCCTGCAGAGGGTGATCGAGGGACTGTTCCCGCCCGCCCCGCCGATCTCTCTCCCGACGATGGCCGACCCCATAGCGGAGCTGGAGGCCGAACTCGTCGTCGCACCAATAAGTGACGACGAGTTCGAAAGAGAACCGTTTCAGGCAAATCTTGGACGACTGCCTGAAGGAGGGAAGGTTCCCGAGGGTTTGGAAAGAGGAGCGGCTCTGCCTCTTTCGGAAAGAGGGTCGGCCTGCCGACTGCCCGTCCGCCTATCGCCCCATAGTGCTGCTGGATGAGGTCGGGAAAACGCTCGAGCGTATCCTGGCCCATCGGATCCAGCAGCACCTGGAGACCACCGGCCCGAACGTCTCTGACAGACAGTTCGGGTTCCGGGAAGGGCGGTCCACGCTCGACGCGCTGAAGTCACTGAGCAGGAGGGAGGGTGTCGTCGCGGTGTCTCTTGATATTGCGAACGCATTCGGCACCCTTCCCTATGGGGTGATAAGTGAGGCACTTCGATATCACGAAGTGCCTCACTACCTTAAGCGGATCGTGGAGCACTACCTTACCGAGAGAGTAGTGCTCTAAGAAAACAAGGACGGGCAGAGAGGGCACACTCATCGTCTGCTATGCGGACGATACGATGGTGGCTGTGCGCGGAAAAGACGGGCGGGAACCCTTCGCAGGGCGGAGGAAGAGGCCGAGCTGGCGATCAGAGGAATCGAGCAGCTCGGCCTAAAAGTGGCCCTCCCGAAGACTGAGGCCATAGTCATCGGGGGGCGAGGGAGGGCATGGAAGCTGCCCGCGGATGCGGCACTTTCAATCGAAGGAGGTGCGGTCCAGATAAAGCCCCACATTAAATACCTGGGGCTTACACTGGACCGCAAGTGGGATTTCGGGGAGCACTTCCGAAGACTTGCTCCCCGAATCAAGGGCGCCGCCCAAGCGCTGGGCAGACTCCTGCCAAACGTCGGGGGGCCGGGCTCCTCATGCCGGCGGCTACATGCCGGCGTGGTAAGGAGCATGGCCCTATATGGGGCCCCAATCTGGGCGGACAAGCTGTCTGCCCGGAACAAGGCTCTGCTGCGGGGGCCACAGAGAACTGTGGCCCAAAGAATGGTGAAGGCCTATGTTACTGTGGCCCACGCAGCGGCCTGCCTCCTCGCCTGCACCCCCCCGTGGGATTTGGACGCGGGGGTGCAGGCTGAGACCTACCTAGTGAGGTCCAGGGCCCGGGCGAGAGGTGACCACCCGGACCCTGAGGAGGTAGAGGCCTCCCGGCGGATGACGGAGCGCCGGCTGCGAGACAGGTGGAAGTCCGTCCTGGAGGACGCCCCTTACGGAGTTCGCACTGTGGGGGCGATCCTCCCAGTGATGGACGAATGGTGTCAGAGGGCAGCTGGCGCTACGACGTACAGGCTTGTGCAGGTGATGACCGGACACGGCTGTTTCGGTCATTACCTGCACAAAATAGGAAGAGAACCGAGCCCGCGGTGCCATGAGTGCGGAGGTCCCGACGACACGGCCGAGCACACCCTTCTGGTGTGCAGTCGTTGGGACGCGGAGAGAGGCCTCATGGCACAAACTATTCAGCGGGCGGACCTCTCGCTGCAGAGCATAGTGTCTGCGATGCTCAGCAGCGAGAGGTCCTGGGAGGCAGTGGTCCGCGGAGCGGGAGCGCGAGATAGATCCCCTCGCGCATCCCCTCCGGCGTAGGCGGCCGGGGATGAGGCGGCGGCGTTTCGCCGCACGCCTCAACCCTTAGTGGCTGGGGGCGGAGGATGGGAGTCCTCCGCCTGCCGTGACAAGTCACTCGGCGGTCTGGGGGATGGCCACGCGTTACCGGTCATCCCCCCATCGGCGCGGGAAGCCCCGGCAGAGGCTGGGGCCACCGGTGGGTATCGTGGAGAATGCCAAGTGCGGGTGCCACGATACCCAACAAAACCGGAAAGAGGGTACGCCAAGGTGGTTTTTAGTGGGTAGACCTCTCTGGCCCGTTCTCATTAGGAGAAGGGGAATTTGAGAGAGGGAGTCCCACATATCCCCCCTGCCGCTCCCAAGGCGGGGGGTCGAACGCGCAAAGCGTTTTCCACCTTGTAAAAAAAAAAAAAAAAAAAAAAAAAAAAAAAAAGGAGGGAACTGGCTCCCAGGTTTAGCTGCCAGAACATACAACTTAAGGGTAGGCCAGGTAGTAAAGCTTAAAAAGCTCGAGCTACCTACGTAATTAGATATCACTACAGCTTTCATCGCCTTTCTTTTAAAAGGATTTTTACGACCTAGTCCTAAGTATGAATATTATTCTGAACAGTGAAGCGCGTGACACACGATGAAGATACCATAATAAAAAGTAACAAGTGTAAGAAAAGGAAATTGAAGAAAGATAGCTTCTTCTCTTTTTAGAGTATATTGCTGTCTCATTGATCTTAAGATAAAATATAATAGAATCTTCATCGTGTGTGACGCGTTTTATAAAAAAGACAAAACACATAATCAGACTATTTAATTATTATCAATTATCTTCCAGGAAAAATTGGACCACCAAGATACTAAAAACAAAGCAAATGAGTTAGAACGTAAAATAGAGCAATTTGACGATGAAACCTCATTGATAGTGCATGAGCGAGACCTGCTGAAAGAGAAGGTGAACGAGGAGCGAGCGAGAAGCAACATACTTGAGAGACAACTCTGCGAGAAACAGAACCAGAATAGTGAGCTGTTTAAGAAATGTGTAAGTATATATTTTACGTAAGTATATGTTAATCTAGGATCCAATCTATGCTCTATTGACTTCAGGGCTTTCGGTTTTGCTGTACAAATCGATGGCGCTCGCCTACACTGGGTTAATTATGTCCAACATGTGCATAGCTCCACAAAAAAAGATACATTTGGGGGCGTCCAATTATCACTCGCTCACGTGGGGGAGAGGGCGGCTCGGCAAATATCACATAATTATTTTATTAGCAAGAAACAGTGTAAAATTGCTAGAAAAGGGATATATTTAGCAAATAATATTTTCTCCACATGTGGCTAAATCGTATACTTATGATAATATACATCGCGGTATGCGAACACTATAATGTAGCAGTAGGAAATCTCACGTGAGATTAGAGGCGGGGGGAGGGGGTCGAGCAAAATCTCATGACATCTCAACAAGGGGCCACTTCCACGGGCGCCGAATAATCGCCAAAATCACCTAACGTAATTAAAGGATGCCCCCATTGCAGTTGACATTGGTCTCGTTCAAACATGACCAACATGATAGTAGCTGTAGCTTATCTGCTAATCATTTCCCTACAATCAAGTTGAGGTTTAGGCAACATGTATAGCCGTGTAAAGAGTTATTCAAATAAAAATCCAGGGAATATCCTGGGACATTCTTTACACACGTCCATCTGATCCCAAACTAAGCAGATCTTGTACTATGGAAACCGGATAACTGATATACTACATATACTACTTTTTTTTTCTAAATATATACTTAAATAGATATTTTTTTTTTTTTTTTTTTTTTTTTTATTTCTTTTTACATTTTCTACGGACTCTTAGTCCGTACTCTTTGAAGAATCTACGATTAATTATTTTACGATCTATTGTAATGTGTTTCTAAAAATTAACATCTTTCCGCGCGTGCTCAGCTCGTTGTTTTGAACTGAGGCTTGTGGTTCCTTAATAATAGTGTTACATTAAATTTTTCTATTGCCGATACATGGATTAAAATAATTTAGCATTTACATAAATTTAGTTACACTTATTCATCAAAATTTATAATTCTAAATATTAAAGTTTAAGCTATTTCAGCCTCGGATGGTTTCGCTCCCAAAAGACTTTCCATGACAACTGCATCTCGATGTTTTATGGCCATTTTTAAGTTGTATTCGAAAATGGCTCTTGTCGACGCGGCCGTCGCCCGCTGGATAAACCTGCCGATCGCGTCATCACCGTCGTCTGCATAATAGGTGCAGCCAACGGTGTGTCTCGATATCGCCACTACCGCGTGCGGCACGCTGTCGTGGAGTTGGAGTTTTTTGGCCTTTGTTTTAAAGATGAGGACCGACTCGTACGTGGCTCCTTGCGCTTCGTGGATGGTAAGGACGCGTGACCCTGTGCCCTCTCCATATCCCTTGCTGGTCAAGAATGCCTTTTCTTCCTGGGTATGGACCAGGAATAGGGTGTTAGGGAGTGTTTTGGGTACTTGCGCGTCCGTATATCTCATTAGCTTCATGGAGTTTATTAGAAGTTTGGACGAGTATATACCATTGTATACCTCGTTTAGGGCATATGCCACGTCCATCGGGTTACGATGTGTGCACAACAACTCCTGGCTGATGGAAGTTACCAGGTTTGGGTGTTGGTATTTTAGAGGGAAAAGATTTTCCCTGTCAATGTAGGGTAACTGGTTTATGTCTCCGATAAGGACCACTTCGCGGGCACCAGACAACCGAGCTGCCATTACGACGGATCCAAAGTGGTTCATAAGGGCTTCGTCGACCATTAGACGGTCGCAATTTTTGGGCCCCTTAAACCCGTTCGCAAGAATGGATGCCATCGTGCGCACTTTGGTTTTGGCTGTAGCTCCAATACTTGGAGCCAGCTTTTCGCGCAGGTCTTTGGCTGCCTCGGTTGTGGTGGTGACTACGACGTCGCTCTCCGCATCGAAGTTTTTAGTTACCCAAGTTGTTTTGCCACATCCGGGAACCCCATTTACCCAGTTGAATTTAGGTATGGCCCAGTTTTGCCACGCTGCTCCTGGACCAAGGTCTCCTGAAATGGTTTTGGCCATTTCTAGGATCCTGTCGTCCAGCATGATTTTTGTGCACCGGGCTGTGATGACTATGGGGTCCTCCGATGGAGTGTTAAATAGATATTGACACCCAGACACAGAACAAACAGACATGTTCATGCACATAAATGTTTGTCCTGGGTGGGAATCGAACCCGCGACCTTCGGCTTGGCACTCAGAGTCGCTAACCACCAAGCCAACTGGCCTGTCAATTACTTACAATGGAATCAGGTGGTTTGAGAAAAAATGGTCTCAGGGTATCTCGACTATTATTATTATAAAGAATCCAGAACCACTTAACTTTAAAAACTTCTTTGGTCTCTAAAAATCTAGACTATTCATGAATGATATAGGCTATGTTATAATCCCAGTGCAGATAAGGGCATTGTACGATAGCTAGTTTATTGATAACTAGCTGTCCCCCGCGGTTTTACCCGCGTTCCCGAGGGATATCACATTTTTCCAGGATATGCTCTATCTATGCGCCAAGTTTTATCCATATCCCTTTTGTAGTTTTTGCGTAAAAGAGTAACAAACATACTTACATACAAATCTATCCTATTTATAATATTAATAAAGATTTATTAATTCAAACAGGACAACCTGGATAATGAGGTAAAAGCCCTCCGCAAACAGCTGGACCTGCAAAAGAACGAGCTGAAATCCTATTACCAGAAACAATTGGAAGATGCTGTACTGTCCAAACTGCAGGAGTTCCAACATCAATTGGACCTGGCTGAACATGAGATGGAAACCAATGCAAGGAGCAAGGAGAGTTCAATTATTGATACATATAATAAACAAATTGTTAGGATTGAAGAACAGTAAGTAGTTTTGTACAATAATAAATTATATTTTTTTTAATCTTTGATACATATATAGGTTTTACATAAGATAATACAAAAAACAAATATCTAGCAATTAATTCCGCTGGACTTCCGACCGCCGGTCAGAAAGTCACACACAGAGAGACAGGTGACACAGAGGTAACATGCATGCGGTGCTCGTTCGTCGAGTCGGTGACAGCGGGGCTAATACGTCCTTATGATTGTTCGTGTAGAAGCGAAACACGTGTTGATTTCGTATTGAGTTTCCTTGTTTGGGACTAGACAGAGAAGATCCAGCGGAATTAGTTACTATAAGTATTGTTTTATGTATAGTCTTGTTATAGATTTCCGCAAGGTCATGCCTGAGTCAATTACGTTTTACATACTTAGAAAGTGTGTGAGTCTCCTTTTAAGCATTCCATGCGAGAAACCTATTCTAATGGATTATAAATTTTTGTTAGCATATTGCCACTTATTCTGTAATTATTTGCTTTCCAAAAGCAAAATCCCTGTAAATATTGATTGGTTTTGCATGACATTATTCTTTTTTTGTTCTAGACATAAACTGGAAGTGAATCTTCTAGAAGAGAAGCAAAAAGAAGAGATAAAACTGTGCAGGTTACAATTAGCGCAATCCAGTGAGAAGATCGGATTACTTGAGGTAAATTTATTTATCTCATTTTAATTTGTTTTTAAATGACTAGTTTTTAAAAAGGCCTGAGTGGTTGGCTATCATTACTAAGATTTATACCTTCCTCTTCAAGGATATTGGGCGTGAAGATATGTTGTTAACGACCAGGATTTTATTTTAATTGAATTAACATAATATTGCGTCTGCTTAGAAGTTGAATATTTGTAAATTTCTGTGAAATAAGCTACCCTCCATATTACCAACAGTTTCGACATTCGATTTTCCGTCAATCTGTCTTCAATACTACAATCTTGTCTTATATTGTAGTGCATAACTAAATATGTATATGGTCAAAACAAATAAGAAATTGTGTCATCGCACTTCGGTAAGTGATGATGTCGCCAAAGCTGGTAAGTTCACACCCTAGTAGGAAACAAGCCGCTCCTGGAACGCACAAATAGAGACATGGGTAACTCGACCAAAATGCGCGAGCTGCGGTTCAGCTCACGGCCCACGTTTGTGAGCCGTAACTGCGAACCGGTCAGATCAGCTCAAATATTGCGGACCGATCACAGAGTCTCTACGCACCGCTGCTGCGCCGCAGTTCGACAACGACACAATATTACAGAATAGATCACATATTGTATACAGAAATAATAAGTGAGCCGTGAGTTTGCTCTTGAGCCGCAGCTCGACAGTTCAATTAAGTTTGATCTGATCTGTTGAACCGGCTGAGAGCGGAGTTACACAAGCCTACCGTAGTGGTCAATGAGCTGAATGAGACGTTGTGACGTGTGTGGTCAGAACAAGCTGGAGTCGTACCGGCGGCGGCGCGGGCTCATCGCGTCGCAGCTGCACGGCGTGATGGAGGCGCAGTGGCGCCAGGCGCTGCGCATCCTCACCAACCCCGCGCCGCACACCCGCGGGGACGCCGCCTCCTCCACCATGGACCTGACCAGGCCCGATAGTGGTAAGTCACACACACACACACACACATCGTACACACACACATGCGCTACCAAGCGTCGACACTTTGCTGAGAAAAAAAAAGAGCCGTCAATAAATAAAACATACAGCGTTTAGGTGAAGAAGCAGTCTGTGAATCTTGTCTCAGTCTATTAAATATGCATAAAAACCTTACCAGATTGTTTTTGGTGCGTCAGATTTCAACCAATGGCTCACCAGCTAGAGCGTCCGTTTACCGCGCTGTCACTGTCAAGTGTCATATAGCGTTTGTGAAAACTTTTCGAGTAACATGCAAAAAGTTTAAAAAATTTCCAGTTATTAAAATTTTACTCAAAATTCGTGTTAAATTTACATACAGTGTTAGAACAATTCCTATTTTAGGCAAGTGGATGTTATTTCGTGAAAAAATGAGTGCTAAGGGTAATTTAAGTGAGACCGAACAACGCGAACCTGTCGCGACAGGTTCACAAGAAAAAGAGTCTCAACATAGTTCCCAGTATAGTTCGTTGTCATCATAGTCGTCAGACGAACCTGGTATTTCGTCTCCACCGCCTAACAAACGGTCACGGAGAATAATATCCGAGACGAAGTACAACGACCCTCGCATCGACACCCTTATCGCTCAGGTGAGTTACTTAACTCATTATATGGGTGCATTAACCCAGCCGAAAGCTAATCAATATCAACCTAACCACGAAATAAACTATCTACAAAATCCAGCTTCACCTTCAATTCCTAATCTGGATCTAGGCATACTTTATACCGATTTTGATGATAATAAGGTAATACCTACAGCTGATAATGAAAGGCTTGCTACACTCAACCGACTCCAGCAATTTGAAACTGCAGCATGGAAGGGTATTAGATTTAAGAAGGCACTGCAGTCCTTTGGTGCTACTCCAGGCTTTATAGCACTTAAAGTCAATGATGAGCTTTGTCATTTAAATACATCCAAAGACTACTTGGCTACAACAGAGCAGGTATTGGCAGGCTTATCTAATGCCATCCTTGAACAACGACAAATGCTGCAAACAGGCTTACAAACACTAGTTAACTGGGCTGCAGATTCCAAAGAACTAAACCCTAATACACTCTTTGAAAAGATATCCAAAACATTTGGGCCTGGTACACCTATATACAAAAATTCTGAACAAACAATGCAAATTGTGTGTGGTAAACGATCTGAATGCATAGAAGTTCGTTGTGACAATGTATTGAAACATATTAATAATATTAATCTAAAAACTACTTAAAGAAATGTACCTCCAAGTGCTGAACACCTATTTAACAAAGATGCATTACTACCTATAATTGAATCATTAGGTGGCCCCCAGATATGGCTTAATACTCCATACTATATAAAAAAGCAAAATACTGTAGCACCATCAACATCCTCTTATCACAATAGATCAAGCACAAATAGAAAATATCAAAATTCAAAGATAAATAAATCTCATAAAAAATCAAAATATAGTGTGAATATCAAGAAAAATCAGCCCTTTTGTGGTGGTTCACACAACAACCAAAGTGCACAAAAATTACAGCAAAAGTGTGTTCCAGAGTGGATGTTTAAGGTATCATGTGGAAGCTTGGGCTCAACTCAAAGCCAATCAATTTATCCTCAGCACAATAACCAACTGTTGCATACCTTTTTTAAAGAAACCTCCTCTTTGCTTACCAAACCATCACATTCAGAAAACTTGTTCTACAAAGAGCAGTCCAGCAATGACAGACATGATACAATCACTCAGAGATCAGCTCATTCTAGAAAAACCTCTAAATCAAGATGCCGACTTCCACTCCAAAATGTTTCTTGTGTAGAAACCAGATGGCTCACAGAGGCCCATATTCGATTTGAGAAACCTCAACAACTTTGTTTCAACTCAACATTTTCAGCTAGTGTCACAAGTAACAGTGAGGGATTTCATACAAGATCAGGACTGGTTGGTAAAAATAGACCTGCATCAGGCTTACTTTCACCTGCCCATCTCAGAGAGTCACCGTCGTTACCTTCGCATAATTTACCAGGGGGAAGTGTTACAACTGACCACCTTGCCCTTTGGCCTCTCTTCTGCCCCCCGTACTATTGCAGCTGTATCGAGTTGGATTGTGGAAATCCTTCGAGCCAGAGGTATTCGTGTTCTAGTATACCTAGACGACTACCTCCTGGTCCATCAGGACCAGTCCAAGCTAAACACTCAGGTTGCGGAAACTGTGAGTACCTTCGAAACATTGGGGTGGCATATAAATTACCAAAAATCTGTTCTGAGACCCACTCAACAGCTGGAATATCTAGGTCTAGCCTGGAACACACAGAGGATGACAATAGCGTTACCTACAAAAAAAGTTTTAAAAATAAAACTAGTGCTTACACAATTAGAAATGAAGAAAACATGCACCCTAAAAGAACTACAAAGTTTACTAGGTCTCCTAAATTTTGCAAATTTTACAGTCCCGAGAGGCCGTCTGCATTGTCGAAGACTGCAGATGTTCCTAAAAAAGTTTACCCTACACAGAATGAGGGAGAGAAGAATGTTTCCACCACTAGCTTTGAGGGAACTGGAGTGGTGGTTGAGGTCTGTGCTGAACAACACAACCTCGCTAAAAAAGAGTCCAATTACTCACTTTCTCACCACAGACGCAGCGGATGCGGGCTGGGGAGCACACCTGAACGGATTTTACCTGTCGGGTCAATGGACTCGAGAACAAAAGAAGTGGCATTCAAATGTCAAAGAGATGTTTGCGGTTTACGGTGCTATTGTAACCCATCAAAAAATACTAAAAGACGCCCATATCTTAGTCCAAACAGACAATCGAACTCTCGTTGCCTACATAAGAAACGAGGGAGGGACCCGCTCAATAGCGCTTCTGGATCTGACTCAGTGTGAAGCTGTCGGCATGTTATCTCCCAGGGAGACTAAATGGAATAGCAGATCGATTACCCCAGGCCACGGAGGCCGTATTTCAAAAATGGGGCATACCAGAAGTCGATCTTTTTGCATCAGAAAGAAGCGCCGTAGTGCCAAGGTACGTAACCTTGGACTCAAAAGATGGCTATGCAGAATACTTCGACGCCTTCAGTCGCGAATGGGATTGGCAACTAGCCTGGGTGTTCCCTCCTCGAAACCTTATTCCACAGGTGCTTGCTCACCTAAACAATGCGAGGGGCCATTACATTGTAATAGCTCCTCAGTGGATGCAATGCTATTGGCTTCCAGATCTGGAAGCCAGAGCATTAGCAGACCCATTACTAATACAGGATCTAGAGATGAAGCTGATAGTCCTGACAACGGGACTACCCCCCCCCCCCACAGATAAAGGAACTAATCATTCAAGCGTGGAAAGTTGGGGGTGGGCTAAACAAGTAGCACACTGGGAAAAAGATGAAAGAGATCTTTTATCTATGAGCTGGAGAAGATCCACTCTTACTACCTATGCTCCACCAATCAAACAATGGATTTCTTGGTGTGATATAAATAAGATTGATGCTAAGTCTCCTAAGGGAAATGAAGTAGCTCAATTTCTAGCTAATCTTTACCTTAAGCAAAATTATGCATATAATACAATTTTGTTACATAAATCAGCCATCTCAACATACTGTGCCAATGTAGAGGAAAAAATTTCATCAAATTTCTTTGTTCAACAAGTATTAAAAGCAATAGCTATAGCTAGACCAAAGCCAAAGAAAGTACCAATTTGGGATATTAAATTATTGTTCACCTGGCTGAAAGAGACCCCTATTAGAAATACCTTGTTTGATTATTCAAGAAGAACTGCATTAATTTTACTTTTAGCATCTGGACGGAGAGTGCATGATTTAACACTATTGCACATTTCAAAAGACAAGTTAATAATACAAGGTGACGACAGTATTATATTATGGCCTGAATATGAATCCAAAACCGATTCTGCTACATACCAACAGAGAGAAGGATACACAGAAAGAAGGTCAAAAGAAAACATAAATCAATTGTTTATTTCAACAACAGGCAAAATTAAACCTGCTTCAAGGACAATGATATCCAGTTGGCTAAAATCTATATTTCAATCAGCAAATATTGAAGCACCTCCAGGTAGTATAAGGTCAGCAGTGGCCTCCAGAGGCTGGCTTGAAAATAAACCTGTGGAAGAAATCCTAGAAAGAGGAAACTGGCGCAGTGAACAAACATTTAAAAAATTATATTGCAGACCAGTTAATTTGATAGAAAAGAATAAGTCTGATTTATTATCATCTAACTTTTGTCCTATATAATTAAGATATTTTGATCTCAATTAAATATAAGTTAATAATATTAATAGAAGTGATGTTAAGTTTTGGTTATAAATAATTTAATTTTCTTTGTTTCTGCTATTAATATTGTTTTATAAATATTATTAATTTTGTTGATTTTGTAAGGCATTTCAGAAGATTGATGTCATAGTTTAATTATCATTAAATATTTTCAGAATTATCACATAGCGTTTGTGTTTATATTTTACCAGCAGATATCAAACACGTCTTCACCTAAACGCTGTATGTTTTAGAAAGACACATAATAAAGATGTTTTGCATTACAACAAAACATGTATTATGTGTTGAATAAAACATACAGCGTTGCAGTGTAAAACTTGCTGGTGGTGAAGACACTATGACACTTGACAGTGACAGCGCGGTAAACGGACGCTCTAGCTGGTGAGCCATTGGTTGAAATCTGACGCACCAAAGACAATCTGGTAAGGTTTTTATGCATATTTAATAGACTGAGACAAGATTCACAGACTGCTTCTTCACCTAAACGCTGTATGTTTTATTCAACACATTATACATGTTTTGTTGTAATGCAAAACATCTTTATTAGTCTCACTCACAATATTTGGGCGGTTTTGGTATGGTGGAGTTTTTTTATTAAATACTAGCTGTCCCCCGAGGTTTCTCCAGCGTTTATCATATAAAGGAATCCTATTTTAAATTAGATGATAAATATGAAAATGAATGTCAGAATTGAGCAGACCATGTTTACAAGTATCACCTGTTTAAAGTAATTTATTACTCGGATAGCACTTAGTAGTCAGTAAAAATATTATCTATAATTATAATAATCGTAATAAAAACTGGATTACCTTCACTATGATCAAATATTGTGACATAAAATACTTGTTACTTTTGTCATCAAACATCAAGTTTCCGTGGTGTAGCGGTTATCACATCTGCCTAACACGCAGAAGGCCCCCGGTTCGATCCCGGGCGGAAACATTTTTGTTAAGTTTTGCTAAGCTGCACATTATTATTATCGTTTTGACATTAACAAACATAATCTTAACATTTCTCTTTATTTTTTTGTCAGGTAAAATTTCCTTACTCGAATATTTGATCACAAAAACACCCCAAGCTTCGATTTACTTGTGGAACACGCATAGATACAGTTTAATTATATATTGTCTTACTTTAGCCCCAAGGTTTAGCATCTTCACAAACCTATTCTTTAGTAAATCAATATATTATTAATAAAGTCTTTAATTCTTTCAGTAGCCACGCCAGTAGGCCAAGACTACGGCCCCCCTAAGATCCCACCCCTCACGATGCCGACGTTTGCCGACAAACTCGTTCGGCCCGACGAGCGACGACACCCCGCCGCCGACAGGATGTTCAACTTCGAGGGGCTCAGCGACCATGAGCTGCAGCAGTACGTTAAACTGGTAACTTGAAGCTTCTCACAAATCTATTCTTTCTACTAGGTAGAAAACATACATACATAGGTAAAAAAAATACGGGCTTATTGGCTTGGTGGTCAGCGACCTGGACTGCCACGCCGCAGGTCGTGGGTTCCATTTCCAAGATAAATATTTGTCTGTTTATTCTGTGTACGCCTACTCTCGGACATATTACGACTCCCATTAACACCAAAATTTGAGACAAAATATCCTGAGATATTTTTGTTCATACAAAAGCCAACTACCCTCTTCACACACTTAGGGGTTGATTAAAAACGGAACATATGTTTTATTTTTATTTTTTTTTCTCATGTGCCTGTAATTTAACTGGCCTCCTTACCTTTCTAACCGAAACACAGTAATACAAGTGCACTACTGCTTCACGGCTGAAATGGGTAAGGTGGTAGTACTTCCCCGGACGAACTCTGCACTAAGAGCTCTACTACTCTAAAGCATTTTTGCCGATAGACAGGCAGACGGTCCACCCGATTGTAAGTGGTCTCCGCCGCAGATACACAATAGGGATGTGTCCTGGACATGTCAAATCAGCAATTCTCTATGAAATGTACGATCGAATGTATGGAGTTTTGTATGAAATAGCTAGTTGTGACGTCATAATTGTACAGCATCAAATAACATACTCTTTATGATTAGATCGGTACTGAAAAATCACATTAATAATTTAATTTTGATCATATTTAATGTTTTCGTATATTTTTGGATGTTCAATACACTCATTTGTGTTTGATCATTTATCTTTAATACAGGACACATCCCAATTGCAACACGGAAGTGGGTATGGGGGCAGTACTTCCCTGGATGAACTCTGCACTAAGAACTCAACTTCTATCCCCAGTTGTTAACAAAACATCCGACCTTCGAGGGAAGCGGGGACACAGAACATCGCGAGATCGAGGAGCCGACCAGCGACCGACCGGACAAACACGAACGACGGGAGAAGAGCGCCAAGAGAAGTCTTAACAACAGTAAGCCTCCTTGGAAAGCATAGCGTTAGTAGTATTTGGTTAAAAAAATGTTTTTTTAAACTGATGTCCATCTTAATACGCCCGCTATATTGGATTTAGAATGACGTCACTCAGCTAGTCATGTAATGTCAACAAAAACAATTGAGTATGCAAAAGCTCGTTCTGATCTTAGAATAATACCTGAAAACAGTTACTAGATTTTTCCCAATAATAATAACAGGTGAAGTTAAATAATAGCTTGTAATATACAGACAATGGTCCCAATTCGGTTGTGTATCAAGCTTCTCTATGAACCTCTCTTTCTTTTTCCTTATATTGAAAAGAGCAGGGAGACTTTTCTGAGCCCTGAACAAAATATTATATTTTTACGCGGTTTGAATGCATACATGAAAATACTTCTTTTTATTCTCTTATTATGAAGAGATGTGTCAACAATATAATATATGTAAAATAAATAAAAAAGGAACCGAACAGATACAAATAAAAAAATTACGATCTATTATTTATAACTGTGGAAAGATAAAAATAAACAAGTGTATTGGAAATGTCTCATACGATATTCAAAAAACATATTGTTTATGGAAAATTTCATTTAAATGCTACCAGTTATTACAGAGCTGTTATGCTTGCATTTATGGTATTAAGTGAGATAAAATTTGACCATCTCTTTTCAGAATGTGGCTAATTACAGTTTAACTCACTTAACTTTTTATCTTTGGGAACATGATCACATGTGTTACTAACTATTTTGTATTTTTACTCTTGATGATACATCTCTCATGGGAATGTGAGTGACGCCACGAGGCGGAACGTAGTATAAAATCAATAGCATTTATAATCTACAATAATTTCTAAATGTCAATTATTTAATAGTTTGAAAATGGATTGAAGTACTTAACTGCAAAGCAGATTAGAAACACAATGCTCATTATTAATGTATAGTTTGTAATATATTTTGTAGGTGCTTTGTTTTTTTATTTTTTTTTTTTATTGTAAAATGTAAATGTATATAATGTAAGAAGTAATTGAATCTATTTTGTATTGTTATGAAATGAAACATGACATTCCTTTGTGATTACACACCTTATTTTAAATGTTAAAGAATAAATTATATTTTTGTAAATTGGTATTTTTTAATTTTTATAGATTTCTCTACGACCATGATACCTGAACAGATTTGTTGTAGTTACTCAGGCCTATTTCCAGTACATTATTTCATGACAAAGAAAACATTTCCTTACCCGATCCAGGAATCGAGCCGATCCTCCGAGTCTAGCAGAGTATTCTTTGACATAATCACCGACGCAATCATCAAGAAATTATCACAGTATAAAACTATTTTTTTTTATTTTATTTTGTAGGTAAAAATAAATAAATGAGCTATTATAATAATAATATAACGATTTTATTTAATGATGGTATGTAAATGCTAAATAATAAAATATACATACAATCTTTTTTTTATATTTGATTACAATGGCATCAAGTTATCTTTACACATACTAATTAATAAATGTACACTTATTAGATAATTTTAATCACATTTCCTTTATTATTAAGGCAAGAACTTATAAAAGAAATAGTCTTTGAAATAAGAAAGTAAAAAAGAAGAACACAGCCTGAGAAAAATATAAAAGTAATAGTAGAATTTAGGTTGAAATTCAGTTTTGTGATAGATAATATTAAAGTTGTCGATAAAACGCCCGTTTTGATTTCTAAAAATGTCATGGCAAAATGATCTTTATATCTTTGAAATAAGGATCATCTATTCTTCCAATGCTGGTGAACCTTATGATAACGCCAAGGTTCATTTTTCTATAACACTCTTAACTGTCAAAATGCACCTATTAAAACCCGACAACTTCAACTAAACAAAGGATTTAATACAATTTTCATTCTTAGCAAAATATAATAAATAAATTGCACATTAGTTTTATTCATATTCACACACAAACAGAGTCTTTCATCACCTTTATATCTACAGTACATATACTTTATAAATTAGGGAAATGGATACTACTTGCTTTTTTCAGAAGATATTAGTAATGTTAATTTCATGAAATAATAAGAGTTATACAAAAATTACGTTGTTTTAAATTGAATCAAATGAGGTTTAAACAGATTTAAATGACGATCCTTTAAACTGATTCAAATTACGTTCTTTTAAATTAATTCAAATGAAGTTCTTAACTGATTCAAATGACGTTAATACTCTACGAGCTTTAAGAACATTTGGGAACATGAGATTTTTTGTTAAATATTGAATTAATTTCTATAGTCAAATAATCTACATAAACAATTATTTATTGATTCGCAATCATTTTTGGTAGTATAATATAATTTTATAATAACATTTCATAATCAATACATGGTACTTTTAATGATTTACATTGGACAGGGCACTATAGATCTATATTTAGTATGTTTATTGTATTCCTATTTTACAGAGTACAATTATTTAACATTTATTACTTTAATAAACAAATAGATAACACCACATAATTTTTTTGACTAATTTTTAACCCGATTGTTACGTTTTTTTACAATACTCTATCCACTTTTCGCCTTGATATTACTAATATTATTTAACCGAAACATTAATATAAATTTCATTCGAAAATGTTAATACATTTAAATTGCACAACGCTGATTGGCTAGAAATCTTTTCACATCAAAATTGCTGCGTTTTAATTGGTTCTCGATATATACCAAATCTATACATCACATACCTTCCTAGTTCTCACTACTACTGGTACGGTAGAAATAATTAAGATTCAGTGTCTAAATCATACTTGCGTGGAACAATTATGTTTACTTCGCTCTCGAGTGTATGTCACAGTATAAATAACAACAGTCCATGTCACAAGCTTGCCCAGTTGCTCATGCAACATTTTGCATGTGACAGAGGTACTGCTAGGCGAGTGCTGAGGCTGGTAGCGAGCTGTGTTTGGGCTTGGCTTTGTGCACGAACACTTTGATGCAGCCGTTGAAGTCCGCGCTCACGAGGACGTGGCCCGTCTGTGAGGACGATACCATGCCTTCTGCACCCTTCTGTAATTGAGAATTTTTAATTAATTTACAATATCAATATGCTTGTGTATTATACAAGATCCATAATACTATATTAATGTATTGTAAATTAGTACCTACAATTTAAAACAGAATATTTCTGATACACAAATCTCAATTCTGGTATCACTGAGTGATATGATTTTCATCAGCAATTCAGGAATATCATAGATTGTCGTCAAAATGTTAAAAAAATAAAAATGTGGATTCAATTACTCTAAAAAATATTGACAGTCATAAGAACGTTTTCCTTATACAAAAAAT
Organism: Habrosyne pyritoides; assembly: GCA_907165245.1. Lineage (NCBI taxonomy): Eukaryota > Metazoa > Arthropoda > Insecta > Lepidoptera > Drepanidae > Habrosyne > Habrosyne pyritoides. Next base: position 1,248,301 of record OU015595.1, read on the forward strand.
GAAGATAGTGGAATTAGACTCACCACCTCGTCCTTATCGTCTCGCTGGTGCTGGTGGTGCTGGTGGTGCTGGTGGTGCTGGTGGTGCTGGTGGCCGGCCTGCAGCGCGGCGAGGTGCTCGCGCTCGGAGATCATGCGGATCATGTGGTCGGGGTTGGGCGCGAACACCGCGCACGTCACCAGCGCGTTGTGGGCCTTGATGCCCTCCCAGAAGTCGTTCCTATCGCGCCGCACCGACGTGAACTTGGAGTAGTCGTGGTGGGTCTTCCATATGTAGATGCACTGGTTCTCCGACCCGCTGACTATGTACTTGCCGTCGTGAGAGAAGGACGCTTTGATCTGGCTGGAGACGTTCACGTAACCCTTGTACTTGCAGGAGAGGTTGAGCTCCTGGAGGTCGTACAGTCTGATCCGGCTGTCGTTGGATGTGACGAGGATCTTGTCCTCGTTGGGCATGGGTTCGATGCCGCTGATCTTCCTGCCGGTGGAGTTCTTGCCGCGCGTCGAGCGGACGTCTATCTGCGTGTGGTACTTGAGCTGGTCGGTCGTGTAGAATATGCAGCGGCCGTCGTAGGTGCCGACGACGGCGAATTTGCCGTTCTGACAGAAGTTCGCTGCCGTTATCAACTTCGTTTTGCCGTCGACTTCGTTCCATACTGCCACCTGGTAGACAAATACATTAAATAAGTATGAGTAATACTTACATCAATTGCATTCAATCAATTTAAAGTCTCAAATATTCCAAGAAAATTTTAGATAAATGTATATTTTTTTGTTTATTTAAATCAAAGTCATCCCATTATCAAGTGATACGCTTAATAACAATCAAACAAATGCTTGACAACTACAAAGTTTGACCATCAAATTGTAAGTAATCTTAGTATGTTTCTGAAGCAATAGAAAAAAAAATTAAAAGAACATAAATTGTCAAATTTTAATGCCGGCTTTCTCATGGCCTCTTAGTTGTCAAAACGGCGGGTAGAATTCGATACCTTTAGTAAATCATACACTCTAACCATCTTCTCCATTCCACCATTAACATCCTTAATACAAACAAGACTCACCTTTTTATCAGGAATATTCCATAACCTCAACTTTCCATCCAAACTGCCGGACAAAAAATACCTATCATCTCTCGGATGGAACACGATAGCGGTCACAAAGTCTATGTGTTGAAAGCAACATAGACACTCGCCTCTAGATATGTGCCATAGCCTAACAGTTTTGTCCATAGAACTGGACAGTATAAAGTAGTTTTTAGACCAGGAGACATCGAGTAGGTCTGATGTGTGCCCGGAGTAGACACAGAAGGGCTTGGGGCAGAAAGGGGCGGAAGGGCCGAGAGGGGGCTGATCTTCCGGGCTGGGGGGAGGGGCGGAGAGAGAAGCGAGAGACTCTTGAGATGGCGTCGGCGATGATTTCTGCTCCGCGTTGTATTTCGTTCGCATGTCCTGTTGGGGAGAAATGTTTAGAAAATATTAATTATATCACATACAAAGTTTTCGATGGATATAAGTAGTTTAAAATTTTTTTACAAAGTAGCTAAAGTCCGTCCTTTGGTTGCTCCCATATCCCGAGGGTTCCTAGGAGCTAAAACTGTAAAGTCTCTATTCTATTTTATAATATAAATAGAAAATCAACAGTAAATAGGCAAAGACAATAAAGTTAAGTACCATTTTCACTTCTGCTTATGAATCATATTATTTTAATTATAATTTTTTTTATCATTAACAAAAAAAACTGGCTACATATTTTTTATATCAATATTTTCAATAACGATGATGGGCGAATATCGACCAGTGGTCGGACACTCAAACTCACACTCTTTGGCAATTACTAGCATCAATCATTCAAAGAAGCATTGACGAACAGCATCCTTAGTGAATTATCCAGACTTAAGTCATGGATTAACATTATATATTAAGGAACCACAAGCTTCAGTGCAAAACAACGAGCTGAGCAAGTGCGGAAGGATGTTAATTTTTAAAAACACAATACAATTAATCTTAAAATAATTTATCGTAGAATCTTCAAAGAGTACGGACTAAGACTCCGTAGAAAATTTAAAAAGAAATAAATAGAAAAAAAAGTCATAGATAGGTGATGGTGAGTGTACCTGGAACATGTGGAAGGCGTCCCGCGCCACCCAGACCCGCAGCAGGCGGTCCTGGCCGGCCGTGGCCAGCAGGCGCCCGCACACGCTGAACTTGCAGCACCACACCGCCCCGCTGTGCCCCGAGCCCATCTCCTGCACGACAGAGCTTGCTGATTAGAGACCCTCAATGCCAGTCCCATCCAGGACAAACATTTGTGTGTATAAACAGAAATGTTGTTCTGCGTCTGGCAGTAAATTTTTATTAAAAATAATCGTATAAGTAGTACCTATACCAGTTATCTGGTTTCCAAAGTACAAGGTAGGCTTAGCTTAGAATTAGATGGCCCTGTATAAAGAATATTCCAGGATATTTATTTATATATATACCCACACTCCATCGATGTTATTTTAAGTGCAACGTGGTATGTGGTGAGCTTTGTCGAAAATAAATAAATATCCCGGGACGTTCTTTAACACACGGACATCTGATCTAAACTAAGCAGTCTGTACTATGGAAACCAGATAAGTGATATACTACATATACTACTTTTTTTTTCTAAATACTTTTATACATATTTACACCCAGAAAACAGAAGAACACACAGACATGTTCATGCACACAAATGTTTGTCCTGGGTGGGAATCGAACCCGCGACCTACTGCTTGGCAGTCATAGTCGCTAACCACCAAGCCAACTGGCGTTTGTCGAACGTTAGTATATCCTGGCCCGATGCCCCTTGGGTATCGAACCGAAGCTGACGTTCCGATCCTCTAGCTATTATAGCATTCGACCATGGAAGCGATTCTATATACATAATAATAGTTTACTCTTCATTACACTATACTTTTTGACGATTTGAACTGTAATGTAACTTACATTACAGTTCGTTCTACCACATAAAAATAGCTGTAACATCCTTCCAAACCAGAGTCGTTTGTAAAGACAAGATCTCACCTGCACATGTCTAACACATCCATCGAAGTCGTACGGTCCCTTGTGTGAGTTGGAAGCCTTCAGCTTGATGTTGTGTTCGCCCCGAACGTCGTCGGCGATGTCCGCCACGTCTTCTTTGTGTCTCGCATGCGACACTTCTTGCGCGAGAGACTTCGCCGCGTCAACAGTTTTTTTCACTGTACTCCCGAAGAAACGTTTTAATCTGGGAAATTTGAAATTTGTTGGTGAAGGAATATTGTATTAAAATGTTTATAATAATCGCCATTTTTAGCTTTAATATTAGTCGTAACGCATGAGAAATAATAGTATTTTATGTAAATGTTGTGATTTAACTTGTAAGGAGCATCGTTAGTTAGGCATAGGTTAGCGAAAGTGGGCATAGTCTGATTATAAAAAATATTACCCTGGATCTTGTATCAGAAGCTTTGTATTCGTACCGGTGGGGACTACATACAGAAATATGCTTTGCTTGTATATAAATAGAATTAAAATTTGGATGTTATTTTTTTTCAAGAAGAAAATACGTTGACAAATCGTATTGAAATGCAAATTTTATAAAACTACGTCATTTCATAACGACGATATACTGATTTTTATTGTTCCTATCATGCATAAAGTGTGCATCGTACTGAGGACAGAAAAATATCCTTCTTTTTTACTACAGGGTCTTATGAATATACAGTGTAAACTCTTTATAACGTTATCCTTTATAACGATAAACTCCCTATAACGTTGAAGTGAGCCCAAGTTGGTTGGTTTGTTCACTTTGTTTTGTTTTTTTTTGTTCACTCCATATAACGATAACTCTCTGTAACGACAAAAAATGCTCAGTCCCTTGAGTTTCGTTATAAAGAGTTTACACTGTAATTAAAAATGTTCAACTCAGCTAGCTCCATTAATAGCTAAAGCTCCATACTTGTCTATATAAGGCAGCAAGACAGAAAAAAAAACTGCATGACATTTAAACAGCTACATTTGACAAGAGGATGTTTCGTTTTATCCGGCTATGTTTGTCTTTTGCTCTCGATTGTATATTGGCTCCCAAATGTGGCTTTTAAATTACATGTTAAGTTAATAAGGCGGTATTTATACAATAAGCACAAGAGAGATTACTAGTTTTTTTTTTAATATTTTTGTATTATTGCCTCTGTGTTCCGATCATAAAAATGTATCGAATTGGATTCTGCTTCATAACGATTCCAAGGAAGAACAAGCAAGCAAACATACAAACATAAATTCGTGGTTAAAATATTAGTATAATTTGTTTACAATAAAAAAAAACACAGTTATGTCGTCAATGTACACTCAGCGGCATGTTATCTGGCAGATAGCTTTCAAATAACACATTTTCACCTGTAGTTTACGCCGTCTTGAGAATGACTTTTTACTAAATTGGTGGTTGGTAACCTAAAGTGATGAAACACAATTTCAATATATTTTTACACTTTGTACTATTTTTATAGTTACGTAGTTTATTAAATCTGTTTAAATCACACCGGTTACTGTGTCCCGTATTATTTTTTTTAATGTCAAGTAGGCGGATCAACAGATAGACGGTTCACCTGATGGTAAGAGGTCCCCGCCGCCTATGGACATTTGCAACACTAAGGGTATCACCAATGCGTTGTCGACCCTGAGACGTGAAGTTAAGTCTCATGTGCCTGTAGTTTCACCGGCTCCCTTACCTTCCCACCGAAACACAATTGCACTACTGCTTCAAGGCAGAAATAGGTAATACCTCTCTACTACTTCTTATGTTCTTTTAAAAGTCGAATGAAAATTCTGGTGTTGAAAAATATATCGTATGTCACTTACTTCTCAGTCTTCTTTCGGATGGTGGTCTGCCGTTCTGTGGACTCTCGCTTAGTCTCCTTCGCTTCGTCCTCGACGCCGCCTACGCATACGCTCTCACTCTCCTCGTCAGTCTCTCTGTAATATTAATATTTGATATGAAACCAATAAAAACGCCTAAAAAGCTGTTAATTGTTATATTAAGCAATGCTTTGGATAGCACAACATTACAGTCTTCAAAATATATGCATAGCCTATCGGACTAGTAATTATAGCACTGTTTGAAAATAGCTCAAATACCCTAAGAAATTCAGTTCGAGATCTGCTAAAATTTAATAAAATAATGTTTCTTTTTAGTTCATGTTGACCTTGCGACTTGTCAAAAATATTTACATTTTGAAATAAAGTCTTGCGCACAAGTAGCGACTACAACTTTGGCCTAATTTGGCCGAAGCTAAGGCCGATGGTTTGGCCAAAGGAGACCGAAGCAGAAGGCTTAGTCGGAAACAAATTTTCACACTTTTTTAGATAAATAAATTACTAAAATCGCTTCAGATTTTATACAGTCAGTTAAAAATCAAGTTAATTTAATCAACATTTTATTTTATACTAACGAAAGTATTCACTTGTAGCTTTTTTATCTACCTAGTTTTTGGGACAATTCCATAGAAGGTATAAATTGTGTTTTCATATCCTAAATAATAAATTCTTCGTAAGCGAAGCTTCAAGCCTCTATGTTCGGTATGTACTGTACGTTATTTTAACTACATTTAAGAAATACAAGGCAGTGGACACTACAACTCTGAAGTTTTTTATTGTCGTGATCTATACAGCCTGTTTTGACAGCAATGAGTGTTAAAGTAAAATAAACCTTATGACGTAAGAATTAGGTTCATCAGCAACATCATACAATTAACCATTCAGAATAATTGAATCTTATCTCCAATGCCATAAAGGAGATTTTTCTTTAACATTCTTTACTGTGAAAAAGGATCTTTTAAGTCTTGACAACTATAATATAAGTGCTGTACCTGCCGTAAGTTTGACACTAACCTTAGAACAGCAGGCCTACTATGAACTCTTATTGCGATTCATTTGACGACCTAAAATAAACTGCCCCGCTATTTCATACCACGACGTCATTAACGCGATTCAGTTTAGGTTGACGCCAAATCAAGTCTGCAATTGGATGGCAAACTGTTTTCATTCGTTCATTTTTCGTACCATGAGGTGACATATCAACCTAAATTAGATAGTTTAAGTGTCAAATTAAGCGATCCAATAAAAGTTGCTTCTTTCTTGGCGTGAAGTGAATCGTTTTGTTAATAATTTTTAAAAAATAGTGAAAATATACGTAATTCAAGGTATTTCAGTTGAATATTTTGTGTTTCTTATGTGTTAATGTAAACAAGTGATTTGTAGAGCATTTTTTATTGTAGATGTCTGACGAATTAGTCCTTTTTGAATTCATGGAAAATGATAATGAAATAAACACAACACGGCGACAAAAAAGACGTCTAACACGGTAACAATCGGACCCCTTTTATTTGGAAGATGCAGAATTCATAAAGAGATATCGGTTGTCTAAACAATTGGTATAAGAACTGTGTGATGAACTGAGGATGTTTTATTAAAGCCCGTTGCTATGTCTTTATTTCGGTTCTGAAATTCCCAAAGCTGCTCAAGTTGACCGAACGTTACTCTTCGACGCGATTCATCACTGTAAAAAAACCACTTAAAATACATTGGTACTTAAGTTAGATACGCGTTTGAGATAAAGAAGTTTGTAAGTTTACATTATGAAAATATAACATTATTATACAAACTACACAAGGATACTTGCGCCCTTATTCGTATTACCAATTATTTTAAGTCAGTGAAACGTTAAAACACTTATAAATAAAATAAATATGTACTAATAATAACACGTAATTTTCTTTCAATAATAGTTAGAGATACCTACTTTCAAAACTCTAAAAATCTCAACAATAACAACCGCCTTCTGTCAAATCCAACATGAGTGGAGGCGCGCTCTAGACTCGTCATAATCAATTTATTTTTACGACAACACTAAACAAACCTTTAAATTGTAATGTAAAAAATTATATAAATTACTATTATTTATTAGTACTAATTAGTAATTTAGTACTAAGAAAGCCTTAGTGGTATTTAATTTTATGCTCAATAGCGCAATTTAAAAATATATTTGTTGTTATTTTTACACATAGCAACCGCTAAATCATAACTAGGTTTCGAAACGCAACACATATGGTTCGAGTAAAAGAGACAGACTTATGCAACGACGGTATAGCGTTATCTCTTTCTCACCGCGGACCAGAGACAAATTTCGTTCGTTCATTCCTCCGTGAGCGATTCAAACGCCAGTCAGCAAAAGGCACTTCATGGTACGAATCTTAGCGATTCAGTTTAGGCACCTAAACTGAATTGCATCGGAATTGAATGGATAAGTAAAAGTTGATGGTAGGCCTGCAGATATGTATAAGGTATGAATGAGACGGCGCTCTACAAAACTCAAGCTAGCTAGTTATCTCTTTCTAATTTAAATAAATTTATTATGGATTCTTGGTATTCTAGTTTTGTATTGTGTATCGAATTTGCATTTTTATAGAAGAAATGACAGTACGCACAAACAATGCATTTTTAATACATATTCAAAGCCGTTATAGCAATAAATATACTTATTGATAATGAAAACCAACCCTAGTAATACAAACGTGTATTCCAAACGTCACTCGTGATTTAACTATTCGCCTTTTTCATTCAGAAAGTCCTTTTTGACGTTAAATTATGTGCAGTATTATCGTTGTAATACGATTCATCTATTGATTAAATTGTTAATTATATAAAGATGAACCGTATCTTAAATAGTTTTGATTGATTTTCCTTAGGCATTATCAAACGTCAAAAGGGGGCTTCCTATAAATGACTATTTAGGCAGTTCTTAAGGGCTGTTTGTAAGATGTATTGTTTATAATAATTAATAATCTTCTATATACACTTCTAAAATGTTAATTTTTAAATATAGGTACTGGTTACGTCTTCCCTTAAAATTGTTATTGCGCGAAAAAAATAATAGAAGTCTGTTTTTTGTCGTTGAGTTATTAATAATATTTTTTCTTTTGTTCCGATGGTGACTCAAAGGGACAGAGTAATTTAATAGAATTAAAATTTCATATCAAGTTCATAGCACCCCTAGAAGAGTCACTGTAACTGGTCATAATACTTTTTACTGAACTAATATAATATATAATATAATAGTAATATTTTTTTTTTTTACTTTTACTTTATTACTTTAACATTTTTGATTTACTAGTATTATTATGTAAGTCTTGTGAACATTCCAGTTCATTCGTGTAATCACAGCCTACTGAGATCTTTTTAGAATTGTACAACTACTTATGTCGTCAATATTTTTCTTATTCTGATTATGACGAACCGATATCTAATAAATTTAATCCAAAACTCAAGCACGACTACTCAAGTAAAGTATATAGAACAACTTACAGGACAGCCTCTCAAAACTGGTGAAAAACAAACACAAATGTGATTTATATTAACCCAAAAAGCAGCTTATATTATGATCTTTGTTGGATTTCCACTCAGACTTCAACGTAATGGTTTTCAAACATATACTACTATATTATGTATTTTCCTCTTTCTTTTCAAAAAGACTTCCCCAATTCCATTTCTAATAGATTGAAAATAGCTTCTATCACTACAATAGCACTATAGTATTTCAAGAGTGGAGCCAACAGAAACCATATGCGAAAACAAACCCTGTTTATATGTTATTCAGATACAAAATGGCATGAACTCAACACTATGTACGTATAATAGTTAACCTAGTTTGTATACTGAGGTTAGAGAGTGCAGGTTGTAAGGGCGCGGAGGGCGAACGGCGCAAGAGGTTGAAACTGGACCCGTAGAGGGTGATCGATAGACGCTTGCGCCAACCCTTTATCCTGAGTTCAGGGCTGGAAATGTTACTTACCATTAGTCATTATTACCATTTTAATGTAATTTTTAAACTTTACCGGGTCTTTTCGCGCACAGATTAAAAATGATTGATGTAGTAGTGACATCAGGGTGAAATATTACTACTATTATAAATGCGAAAGTTTGTGTGTATGAGGCCATCCATTAATCTCGTTCGAAAGGGGGGGAGGTGGAGCGAAATATCACAAGGGGTGAGGGGGGTGTAGTAAGATATCACGTGTATTAATTTTTTCGTCAAACGCATGAGCCAGATTCTCTGCGTAGTGGGAAAAAATGATGATCTTCAACAAAGCAAGATGCTAATCCAGTTGTTAGTGTTGAAGAAACATGAATGGGGGGGTTGTCTTTAACCACACCACGTATCATCAAGGGGGAGGTAGGGGTTAAAAATTGGGACACAGACACAATTAATGGACAGCCCCTATGGAGGTAGGATTCTCGTGTGCTTATTCGTTCATAGATGTCGTCACATCACTGCAGTGCGGGCGATGTAGGATTCCTGCATTCGTGTTCATGGATGTCACCTCAGACTAATGGATGTTTGTAACTCAAACACGCCAAAACGGATATGTATGAAATTTGGCACAGGAATAGATTATAGTCTGGAATAGCACATAGGCATATCCCGGGAAAGTGTGATATTGTTCAGCAACACGGATGAAACCGCAGGGGACTGCTAGTATCTACATACAAAACAAGGAAACAAAAAGTAGTATATAAGTTATCTGGTTTCTATATTACAAGGTCTGCTTGGTTTGGGATTAGACGGTCGTGTGTAAAGAGTATCCCAGGATATTTATTTATATATCACTAGCTGTCTCCCGCGGTTTTACCCGCGTTCCTGTGGGATGTATTATATGCTGTATTTTACATAAAAACCTTCCTCTTTAATCACTCTATCTATTTAAAAAAAACCGCATCAAAATCCGTCGCGTAGTTTTAAAGATTTAAGCATAAATATGGCTATAGGGACAGAGAAAGCGACTTTGTTTTATACTATGTAGTGATAATAAGAATCGCCCGACCGGTGGAAAGATGGCGCCACATGAGTGACGTCAGAGGGGTCCCCTATCGTAGGTGTGAAGATATTTTATCATTTATTTCAACTAACCTAATTTTGAACGACAAATAACGAAAGGACTTTAAAAATAATCTGTGCGTGAGACAGACTCGATATACTATGAAACCATATTACTGTGTTACGTACAATGTAAACTGATTTTTTTATCTACTGGGGAATTTTCTGTTTGAAAAGACTCGTGCTATACCCTATTTTTATGTGTATGGTCCCCCCCCCCCCATCCCAAGCGGCAGTGCTCACCTGGTGTTGTCGTCGTCGTTGGGGCGGGCGATGTACTCGGAGGTGAGCCGCATGATGTGCAGGCTGAGCGGGTTGATGCACTGCGGCAGCTTGTGCTCCGCCACGCTCAGCGGCACGCGCTCACCTGCCGATGCCGCCCCGCCTGGGTTAGTGGCACGTGTCCCCACACATACACATACATATATATATACCGACTCGGCGATACCACACAGTACACACACAACACACTATACACTATACCAACACGTACGGCCGGTCATCGTCACACGAAAGAAGTCCAGCCATAGACGGTATGTTTTTTAATCCTCGACGTAAAAAGTGGAGTTTTTTTATTAGCTTCAATTGTATGTTACAAAATCTTTAAAGTCGATTTAAACCTACTTCTAATTTTCCTATCGATTTCAAGCTTTGTAATTATGTCGATCCAATATTTTTTTGCCATTGATGAATGATGGACCCTGGAGATGGACGATTGAATGCTTTTACTACGCACAATAAATACCCAAAACCATTACTTTCGTTGCCCCACGTAATTGGTTAGTTGATGTCAAATATGAATTCGTTATCCAGATTCTATTGTTTTAAAAAGCTCGATCGTAGCGGACCAAAGTACCTCCCAAATAAAAGTAAAATAGTTTCCTAAGATAACTAATTGACTCAGGCTTGGGGAAATCCATTGTACGATTATACAAAAACAAATATCTTGTAACTAATTCCGCTGGATCTCTTTCTCAAGTCCCAAACAAGGAAACTCCACAGGAAATCTTGTTGGATCGGAATTAGTTACTAGATATTTGTTTTTGTATAATATTTAAATAGTTTCCGTTAAAATTATTAGCTTAGTACGTAACGTTAATACCACAAACAAAAACTTTCCGTTTTATGTAACAGTTATTCAGGAGGCACACTATATTTGTTTATGGCTTTGACTTTTTCTACAAGTAACCCAAAATTCTTTAATAACGCCTAATTTTCTTGGGATTTATTTGACGCAACTATAAAAACGTATTGCATCTTTTTCATAGCGGCAGGACTTCTTTCGTGGGAAGAACAATATCCGATGAGACAAAACATCAACAGACTATACAAAAGCTTTTATCTAATTCTAAATAAACTATATAGCATATAGGCTATCTAAATAAATAGACTATCCAAAAATCTCATCATTTTAGGTAATGATAGATCAGTGATAGTGGTATTCATAATACCGTGATGAAGGTCATGGCTTCAAATCCTACAGAAAAACATCGTGAGAAAATCATAGCACGGTAATAAATAGTACTTTGTAGTACAAACATAACCATAAATATGCATCTACGGATAGTTCTGCTTTAATATCTGACATGATTCATTAATTCATAACAAATTGGCTCAGGCGTGACCTTGCGGCAATCCATTGTAATATTATACAAATATCTAGTAAGTAATTCCGCTGGATCTTCTACTCTGTCAAGTCCCAAACAAGGAAACTCAACAGGAAATCGTCATTTTCATTAATTCATTTCTCTTTTTTTATTTGTAAATTCAACTATTACAACAACTCCATCGCTGTAAGTACAACAGTGTTGTTGAATTATTTAAAAGGTGTCAGATATCGTTTCCGAACTGTCCATGGTTATATATTTATGCTTGTTACTGAACCCACCTCTTCACACATATACATCAAAGGTTGGAAAGTTACGCTTAAGAATTCAATCCGACTCGCCAACGTCTCTTCTCAAGTAGTATCAAATTTATGTAATGTTTCTAATTTGAATTGACTAGCAATTATTAGTTGAAATTATTGACTCTTCAACATTTTCTTAGGTTTGGACCTTACTAAAAAAGGAAATATCGCCCACCCCAGACCCAAATAGTCAATAACTTCCCTTTTGTAATTTCTCAGGAGCTACATATGTAGCTAGCTCCACACAAACTAACAAAATTGGCACTGTCATATAGCTAAGATTAAGATGTAGCAAATTCATTGCAAAGGGGTATAGCTATGGAGCGTTTGAATGAGCTAATAACTAACCTGTGTCAAGATTGAGCACAGTGACTTGCTCCAGTATCTCGATGTCGGTGAGCTGGTTGCCAGAAGTGGTTCGTGTCCGGAGCGAGAGGCCGAGCTGTTGCTCGTCGCCCGCCGACCGACGCCGGGACCCGCTCATCGAGTCGGAGTTGCTTCGTCTGGGGACAATGAATAAATCTATCTATCTATCTAATACCTTTAAACGAGCAATTCTTGGTATTAGGATCTCGGAAACGGCTCCAACGATTTTCATGAAATTTAGTATGCAGGGGTTTTCGGGGGCGATAAATCGATCTAGCTAGGATTCATTTTCAGAAAATGTCGTTTTATCCGTGTTTTCGATGATCAACTTTATCGATAATTGACTTAAACATAACCTGAAAAAAAATACTTCCTGACATTAACTGTTTTAGCGACACAACAACATTAAAGCTACTCCAGTAGATGGCGTTGTTAAGCAACGCTAAGCCAATAATCAACTTTACTTAATTTACAAAAAAAAAAATACCGAGCTAAGCTAGGGCATCCAGGTACTAATAATAATCTAGGACATTTTTACATACCACCATCTGTGCCCTAAGCACGAACATCTATGGCAAGCGTAGCGTCAGTTATCGTATCGAACGCCTCTAAAAACTTGGTTTGTATGCCTTAGGCCTCAGATCACAAACTAAGCAGTGATTCTATGGGAACCACACTACATTTTGTCTTTATAAAACATTTATATCGGTATTTACACCTTGACACAGAACAACGGACATCTTCATGCAAATAAATGCCCTGGGTGGCAATATTTTTGGTTAGTAGTGCACTTGTATTTCGGTTAGAACGGTAAGCGGGCGGTGACCACTTACCATCAGATGAACCGTCTGCTTGTACGTCGGCACATGTTGTTTACAAAAAAAACCATAATCACTCACCTAGTGGCAGAGCCCAAACTGGAGTGCCCAGTGTTCGGAACAGTACGACCCTCGCTGTGTGTTCTGGAGCCACTGCTGCGTATTCTGTCGTCGTCTTGTGGACGCACTACGTAGTCGCCTGGAAGTAATATAAGTAACGATTTGACTTATCCTTGAAATGCCAGGCATTGTCTAATCTATACTAATATATAAAACCGAAGAGTTTGTTTGGTTGAACGCGCTAATCTCAAGAACTAATGGTTCGAATTGAAATAATATTTTTGTGTTGAATAGTCTATACGCTAAAAGCTATATTACATCACGGTACGACCAATAGGAGCAGAGCATCAATGAAAAATATGGCAAAAACGGGAAAAATATTACTTTAGGCAGTGGAACGTGGGTGAAACCGCGGGTGACAGGTAGCATATTATTATTCATTATACTAATTCATCTTATAAAATTATACGAGGTATAAATCAACAAGCAATTTTCCCTCTTTAAAATATTAATACTAGTTACAACAGCGCGGTTTCACCCGCGCTTCCAAGGGAATTGATGTGACATCATAGCCTATGTCCAGAATAATGTACCATTCAAATGATTCAATAATTGCCGTGGCTCTGGAGATTATCCTTCACAAACATACAAACTTATAAAATCTCTCCTTATAATTTTAGTTTAGATTGTTAGTAACAGACTAAGAATTGAAAATAAAGAAGGGAAGGCAAAACATACCTCTAGCAACATCCTTAATGTCTATGGTATCAGGGTGTGCGTGATGCCGACCGGTACCACCGACCCCTCCCCCTGATACCAAACCCGCCCCCGCTCCCGCCGCTCCCACGCGGGGGGAGTCTACAGCTCGCTCGCTGGATCGCGACTCCCGATCCATCATACTCAGAGACGACCTTGAACTCGCTGACACTACACATACAAACCGACAATTTACCGTCAAGTTACAAAATTAATCAAAAACTAGGTAGGGCTAGCGAAATTACAGAATTAACTTCACGTCTCAGGATCGAAAATGCATTGGCAACGCCCCTGGTTTTCAAATGTCCAATGGCGGCGGTGATCACTTACCACCAGGTGCACCGTCTGCCTATTTGTTTGTCTACTTATATAAAATGAACAAATGGTTTAATATGACAATTTTACCATATTTCGAATGAGACAATTCTAACGAGTCTTGGAACTCCCTGGTGAGGGACTCGATGGTGCTCGCAGGACTCGGTAGCGCCATAGACTGGTTCAATGAACTCGACTGCGGCGCCTGACAACAAAGTATAATAAACTAGCTGTCCGCCACGGATTTACCCGCGATGTATCATATTCATTGATCTACAATTTGCACTTTTTACAATATAATCATAATCATACAGTAAGTGCGTATTATAGGCAAAGTCAAAATGGCCATTAGTCATTACAAAAAAAATACCCTTGCTGAGTTTCCGACCGGTTCTTCTCAATTAAATATTGAATTATCAACCGGTAGTAACATTATATCTTTTTTAAAATTAAATTACAACAGAACCTCCCTCGAGTGGTATAAAGCGCGGCTACAGACCCAAAAATTCTTGGTTTGATTCTCGGCTCAGTTTTGTATTACATTGACGGTGCTACGGCTGTTGTCCCATAATGTTCGCGCGTCGAACCATCAATATATTATGAAATAGGGTCCAAAACGAATCGGAAAGAGTTACACAATTCAGACAAGTACAATGCAATGGGAGATCAACATCGCGCAGCGTGACGATATGCGTGATGTTAAATTTTCCATACAAAAAACTTGTTTACGCACTCGATAGGATGCCGAGACGCATACTGTCGATGTGTCTGATGTTCGTGCTCAGGCGTTTTTTTTTTTTAAATCATTTATTTCAAAGTAAAAAATAGCAAATTACACATAGCAATACATCCT
The DNA here is from genome assembly GCA_907165245.1 of Habrosyne pyritoides. Classification (NCBI taxonomy): domain Eukaryota; kingdom Metazoa; phylum Arthropoda; class Insecta; order Lepidoptera; family Drepanidae; genus Habrosyne; species Habrosyne pyritoides. Next base: position 1,263,313 of record OU015595.1, read on the forward strand.
TAAGTTTAGTTTTTAACAATGTTTTACTTAATTTAGGTGCTTTCCTTTTATCTGATCCCAAACTAAGGAGAGCTAGTACTATGGAAACCAACTGATATACTACTTGTTATTTTTAGATATGTAGATGGTACCTCAACAAGTAGCGACTCCAGCTGTGGCTTGTCTGAGGGTCGGCGCGGCACGTAGCGGTACTCGTCGGTGTCGGTAGTACATACACTCAGGTTGTCACCGTCAGTCGTCGACAGTGATTGTGACCCGTGGAGTTTATCTACAATAATATAATAATTTATTTCATTAGAAAGATAGAAAGAATTCTTTATTTCTGAGACATTCTTTAGACACGGCCCTCCGATCCCAAAACTAAGTAAATATAAAATGACGTTTTGAATAATGATGTGTTTAAGTGTGGAGGGATGTCTATTTTGTGGTGTTTATGTGTGTGTGTGGGTGTTTGAATCTTCATTAATCATCTACAAAAACCTTGTTATTATGGAACCATAAATAAAATTTTCCATTCATACATGTAACAGTGAATCTATGAGAAAACTACATATCTACTAAAAACTACTACAGAGGTAGACTGACTTCTTTTTTTCTTCCTGGGCGGTGCGACAGGCCTGGGGTCCCCGGACGAGCTGGTGCCGGACATCGCCACAATGGCTGCTGACGACGACCGATTCTGCTTCAGACTGTTCGCTTTCGTACTCGCTATCACGTCTGGCTCCGCCATCGCTAGCACTGGACCATTGCTTTATGTTAATATTGAGCTCAATTGTCTACCTTCTAGGCCTCCGATCAAAGATGTACGAGATTGGTTAAACGAAGTTGGATGAACAGGCAGACGGTCCACCTGTTGATATATGGTCACTGCCTGTTGCAAATTGCAACACCAGGGGCGTTTTCGACCCTGAAACGTGTAGTTATTAAGTCTCATGTCCCTGTCATTTCACCGGCCCCTTACCTTTCTAACCAAAACACAGTAATACAAATACACTATTGTTTCACGGCGGAAATGGGTAAGGTAGTAGTACTTCCCCGGACGAATTCTGCACTAAGAGCTCTTCAATTCAAATACTAGCGAATATTAGTGATAATGTGAGTGTAGATGCAAAATAAGATCTGTTTATTGCGAATTTCTTACGAACAGCTTTCGTACCGATTTTGGTCATAGTTGTGAACAATAGGGCAGGAGATTCGACCCGAGTCATACTGTGCACATAAGACACCTATGCTCCTGGAACCCCGGGTGGAACAGCGAGAGACAGTTAGTATGTAATATAACTTTTGCCGCATTTAAGCTGATCAGGTTTTACTCAGAGCTGCAACTGTCTATAAACAAAAATTACTCCTATTTCTAATCTCCCTTTGGATTGAGGCTTGGAATCTATCTACTAAACTTGCGGCACGCTGTGATGGCCATTTTGACGTTTAGCAATGACAAAGAATAATAACCTTTATTCCTTCAAACATAAGGTGCATCTATTGATCCAACAGCTAATTGTATGATGATGGAAATCAACCTTATTCCAAAGCAATACAGTTTCTTTTCCTATGGCAATCTGAAACGTCAAAGGGGCCATCATAGCGTGCCGGTAGTATACTACCAATGGCCTACTACCTATGGATCGGAACAGCAACTAATATAAATAGGACTGTAGTAAGACAGGATTGTCTGCTATAATGTAAGTACATCTTTGATCGGAGTTTTATGCTTTTTGCGCTTGCCACCTTCGGCCGCATGAATATATTTTTTTAAGATATTTACCATTAAATCTATATACATTGCATACCAAAAGGTTAGATATGGCAGTATAAACACATCTAAGTAATAAGGCATAAGGGCGATTATCGAGTAACAAACCTGTTTGATTTCGGCTGTCGGACACTAGAGGGTCATCAGATATCGTCGAGGGTTCTCTCGATGATACCGATGGTATTGGAGCGGAGTCGCGGATATTTGCTGGAAATTGAAAAAAACATAGTAAAGGAATCTACTAATACATATTATAAATGAGGAAGTTTGGATGGACGAATGAAACTTAAGAGCAGATCTGGATGACATTTGAGATAGATTATAGTCTGAAATAGAACATGGGCTACTTTTGATTTTATACCACTTGGGCCGACAAACAAGCAGACGGTCCACCTGATGGTAAGTGGTCACCGCCGCCTATGGACATTTGCAACACTAGGGGCATTGCCAATGCGTTGTCGACCCTGAGAATTGAAGTTGTTAAGTCTCATGTGCCTGTAATTTCACCGGCCCCCTTACCTTTCTAACCAAAACACATTAATACAATTGCAATACTGCTTCACGGCAGAAATGGGTAAGGTGGTAGTACTTCCCCGCACGATCACTGCACTAAGAGCTCTACTACTCTAATCCCGGGAAAATGAAGTGAAACCGCGGGGGACAGTTAGTATTATAAATTCGAAAATTTGTGAGGATTGTTGTAAGGATGTTTGTTCCTCTTTCACACAAAACTACGCAACGAATTTGGATGAAACTTGACACAAAGAAAGATGCAATAACATAGATACTTTTAATAACGGGATAATGTAACATCCCCTGGGAACGCGGGGGACAGTTAGTAATACAATAAAACTTACTCTATGGATGTCATGAATTAATAACGTATTTTTATTAAGAACTACCAAACTATACATAGAATCTTAATTTCCATAGTATTTTGAAGATAAAGTCACAATACACTTTTAAACACAGATTTATGTTTATGATTACTTTTTAATTTATTCACAATTCTATTTACATACAAACATATGGATATATTAACAAATCATCTTCACTTCAAACAAACACATGAATAGTCGTCATGACGTCATATCTTTTGCCAATGAAAAATAACTCCTATTCCAAAACAATAGAAGTTAAAACATACTATACTTACATGTAATACTAAAAAAGTTGCTGGTAAAGTGAAATAAATCCTATTTCAAAGCAATAAAAGTTAAAAATACTATAATTGCATGAAATATGACAAAAGTTGCCATCAATGTAAAATAACTCCTATTCCAAAACAATAAAAGTTAAAACATACTACTATTCCATGAAATACTATAAAAATTGCCGTCAATGTGAAATAACTCCTATTCTACATCAGTAGAATTCAAAGTATAAAGCCGCGTAATGTACTCACAATGAGATTCGGAGGCGCCGCTGAGTATTCTGCCGATCCTGCCGAGTGACGTCATGCTCTGCAGACTCATTGTGTCGTGTGCTATTATTCTGTAACAATATAACATTAATATTTAAATTTTGTATTACATTGATGCCGGTTTGACTATTGTCCCATAATGCTCGCGCCCTGAACCATCAATCTGTTATAGAATAAGTTTCAACATTGAATCCAAAGAGTGCTGGTATACTAAAACTTTACCTTAACTATCATAGACTCCAGATCTTCCACAAATTACATTTTTCTACCAATAGTTAAATTTGAGACAAACCATATCTGTATTAAACTTTGGCCAGTGGCGTAGCTTGCCTTAGAGGGGCCCTGTATAAATATCTATCTGGGGGGCAAATAAAAGCTTAACTATCATAGATTTCAGATCTTCCACAAATTACATTTTTCTACCAATAGTTTAATTTAAGACAAACCATATCCAAGTGCTTTGGCCAGTGTCGTAGCTTGCCTTAGACGGCCCTGTATAAAATGTTGATCCAGGGGCCAAATAAAAGATTTAAAGGATTATGGCTACTCCTTTTGTGATTATGGATAATGATTTACAACTTTTTGCTTACGTTCGGGGCCCCTGTAGTCCGGAGGGGCCGTATAATTGATACGGTAGATACGGCGGAAGCTACATCCCTCATTTTGGCCTTACTTATTTATCAATGCGAAAGTGAGTTTGTTTGTTTCTTTTTTTTTATTTATTTGTTAAAAAAGACTATTTAGTAATGATATTTTTTCTTCAATATTGATAGTAGTTTAAGTAATGTTTTTTTTTTCTATAAGTAAATATTACGTGAACTTGTTAAGTCTCATGTGCCTGCAAACATGCATTTATCCCTACCAATAGGCATAGCTCGTTATGGATAAGTGTACCACCCGGAATTGGGCACACAGTAGCCTCTGGTATGCAGAGACACTTGGATTATGTAAAAATTTGAACCTGACTTATATATTAATAAATCATTAAAGACAATAATGGTAGACTAACTTGAAAGGGTGTTCAAGTTGATAGGATTGGTGGTCGACAGAGCCTGTCGCATCAGGGACTCCCTCATCTTCCTCCTCCGTCTGCATGCAGCGTCGGAGCTCCTGGAACCTTCGCCGCCCTTGGACTACCTGGAAGGAGAGCTGGTAATATTTTTATATCCACACTCAGTATATTAATCCATGCTTGCATAGAAATGTAACCATAAACAAATATCCTGGGGCATTCTTTAGACACAGCCAGAGTCAGCAGAATATCAGATAAATTATCTACTAAGTTCATTACAAATAATACATCATTCGTGTGTTCCTGGAGTTGGATTTTCTCCTCAGATTCTTTTTGGTAGGAATACATTTTTACATTCTTTGATTTTAGGCGTGAGTTGGAGAGTGTATTGGGGCTTGAAGGGAGGTGTAGAAGAATTTGTGGTACCTACATCTTTTTTTATTTATTTATAATATCCTAGAACAGTCTTTACACATGGCAATCTGATCCCAAATGAAGCAAACTTGTGCTAGTCAAGCATATACATATATATATATATATATATATATATATATTTATATTTTTTTTCTAAATACATACTTATATAGATATTTACAACCAATAATATTCAAACTTCTATACTATTTTAGTTACAAAATAGATAAAACACAGTATCCTTACATTTTTAACAGTAGTTCTATCATCCTCGGCAGGCGTTGCTTCAGTCGCAGGAGTGCTTGTAGCTGCCGATACTGGTATAGTATCCAACTTGGCTGTTAAAGTTTTGTCTTTATCTGGTCCATCGGTAACATCTTTCACATTTATGTTTTTGCACATTGATGATCTTCTGGAATCAAATTTTAACAAATTATTTATCATAGACTTCTCTTTCTGTCTTTCTGTTAAAGCTCAAGATAAAAATATTTGAAATGTCAATTAGTTTGTGTGGATGTTTCTTTCAGGCCAGTTGGGATGGTGCTTAGATACCCTATAGCAGCATTTGTAAAACCTGAGGATGACTTCTACTCTGCAATTATGCAAAGGACTTCTCTCATATTGTGCTTTGAAGTCATATATACAATCACTACATAGTATAAAACAAAGTCGCTTTCTCTGTCCCTATATCCCTATGTATACTTAATCCTTTAAAACTACGCAACAGATTTTGATGTGGGTTTTTTAATAGATATAGTGATTGAAGAGGAAGGTTTTTATGTATAATACATACATATTATAATTCAGAGAATTGCAACTATTTTAACTGTGCACATTTGACAGTTCCCATTTTACAGACCTCTGGAATGCGGGTGAAACTGCAGGGGACAGCTTACAACATATAAACCTTTATTTGTACAACATATAACAAGAAAAGAAGAAACATAAAGAAGTGGATACAAATGTGGGTGGAGGAAAGTTTAAGTGCTAAGCAGTACAATACCCAAATGTTATTTAAGATTATGGTAGCATGATGTCATATACCATTAGAGATGTCTTGAGCCTTGGTAAAGATTTAACTCATCATCATCCAATGTCTATTTCATTTTACTTAACTGAATAATAGAATAGGAGTCCTTTACAGATAGTTTTAAATGCTACCAGGATAAGTGAAGACAGGGAACTACAAAAATAAGTTAATTTGTAAGCCCTTGATTTGTACTTTGGGTTATCTAAGTGATTTTGAGTCACTATTTAAAGTACTTACGGAATTATATACATGTTTAATTACTCTTTTATATGCTTAACAACATAGACATGACTATAATACTGGTAGTGCTCCACCCTTGCTGACACAATTGAATATTAAGCGTGAAAATATGTAAACTACAAGCCACATATTAGCCAATCCTATTTCGCTCTAATAACTCATTGTTCTACAGACAGATATGTCTCGCATCGATGGACGACTCATTTTTTATGCGTTACGACCTGTCGTTACCAAGGACGCACGCAAAATGTAACTCGAAACATCTGTTTGAATGACAAAAAAAAAGTGAAATTGTATATCTTAAATTCCGCGGCATATTTTAATATCGGCCTCTTAGCTTGTTACAGAAAGTATCAAATATTATTTCAATGTCTATGTTTGAATACATCATTGAGGTTTGAAAGTAGATAGTCAAGTACTTAACGAACATGATAACAATTTCTTGGACTCACTTTGAACCTTTGATGGGTGTGAACTCTTCAGCGTCGTAAAACTCCTCGGATTCGCTACTGTCACCCATTTTGATATATAATATATTAGATAATTACACCCTCTCAAATTACATGTACCGATATTTACATGATCATGCACGAAAACTCCTTTTTTTGTAAAAGAAGAAAGTTGAATTACTGTTCAACTAACACAATCCATTTGATATTTGTTTGACATTGACAGATTAGTTTGACAGTTATTGGTTGGCCTGGCGTGTTCCATTCTCGCGTCTAGAATTTTTATGATTGTTTCACATTATCATCTTTTTCTCTCTTTCCTTTGTAGATCAGTCAACAAACCGAAGAGCACAAATTCTTCAAAATAATTTTACTTTGATATTTAGTATTTATAGAACAAACTCAAACAATATGCGAATTTAGTATTTATTGTCCGACGGCGTCTTAATAAATTGACAACACCCGTACCTGCTACATAATTGTTTTATGAATCAATATTTCTTAATGTCATTCAATCTGTCAAATCTTAATTAGCTAAAATAGTGTAAAGTAAACATTTTAAAAGAGTTGTAAAACTAAGTATATTCTATCGATTAAATTTATTAATTAATAATATAATATGGCTGAGATGTGATGGTGATACCATTTATTCCGCAGGGTGAAATATATCCTAAATCATATAAATTCATAATATACACATTAAATCAACGGATTATAGGTACTAAAGCTATTGTACTTAGTCTATAGTTAGGTTTCCGTGCATGCCACCGATGGGAAGTGGTTGTTTATCTATGGAAATATGGAAGAATCTGGAGGGTGTTAGTTCTCAAGTCCAGCTGTCGGAAAACACCGGTAGTTACTTGGCGCAGATTTTGAACTCAAGCTAAAAACACACTACTTTCCGTTGACATAGAATCCATAGGTACTAGTAAAAGAAAAAATATGGAAATTTATGACAAAAAATGAGTGGAAATAAAACTAATACGCACTAAAAAGAAAAAAATAATTGCTTTATTAGACTACTTAAAAGTCAATCAAATTATTACGATAATATAATGTAGTTACAATTGGGATGTGTTCTGTATTAAATATAAATGATCAAACACTAACCAGTGTATTGAACATCCAAAAATATACGAAAACATTAAATATAAGCAAAATGAAATCGTTAATGTCATTTTTCAGTATCGATCATAATCATAAAGAGTATGTTATTTGATGCTGTACAATTATGACGTCACAACTTGCTATTTCATACAAAACTCCATACATTCGATCGTTTTGACAATGTTTTGACATATGTTCATTGTAGAGTTTTTTGTTTTATTATTGTTATGAAATAAAGAACCACTAATAATCAGATAAAGTAAAGCCTTTGATTTAAAAAAAGGCCCCCCACGCAACGCCCTGAGCCCGAGGTTCGAGCCCCACAGGGGGCACCCTCAGTGCGCTGTTGCTTAAAATTTTGTATTTCGGTTGAGAGCCCTAAGCGCTCACCGATATTGTCCGCGTAAGGGTGTCAGAGCCATCTGAGGCTAACACCTTCGTCCATTCAAAAAAAAAAAAAAAAAAAAAAAAAAAAAAAAAAAAAAAAAAAAAAAAAAAATCGTTTTGACATTTCATAAAGAATTGCTGATTTGACATGTCAGGACACATCCCTATTATTGTTATTTTTGGAGTCGGTTGCAGCCAACGTAGGCTTGTAACTACATACATAGTTATAGGTGAGATGTGCTTGTTTCGCACGCGCGACATTACCAGGCGAGAAGCGAGAGCGGAGCTGCGGCGGGAGGGGAGCTGTTAAATGTGTTTTATTTAATTATTAAAGTATTCTCGTATCAGATGGCCGTGTGTAAAAGAATATCCCGGGATATTTATAATTTATAATTATAATTAATTTATTATTATTGCTAGGTATATTGTAGTGTTTCCTTGGCTGACACCGCCTCCAAAAATAACAATAATTGTAACTACATTATATTATCGTAATAATTTGATTGACTCTTAAGTAGTCTAATAAAGCAATTATGTTTTTCTTTTTAGTGCGCATTAGTTTGTTTTGGAATAGTTTCTTTTTGTGAAGATGGGTTTTTTTTTGTTAATTTTTTTGTTTATTTTTTGATTTTTAGTGAATCTGAAGTACACTAACATTTTTTTCTGAATATGGGTAGACCTACTAAACTTGATTAAGTACTTAAGGTGTATTATGTATGCCTACACATTTAAGGATTTTCCTCAATTTTCTCAGGATTCCATCATCAGGTCTTGTTATAATGATCATGGGACCGTCTGTGAAGTCTACCCTTTTATAAATCGAAATCGGTTGGCATGATATTGAGTTACTCGTTCATTTATCGCTCACATACTTAATGCTAATTTTAGACTTATATGGTTTTCTCTTGGATGCCATTGTCAGAACTGGACCAAATTAAAATGGGACCATTTGGGAAGGACCAGCTTTCAAATAAAAAAAGAATCATTAAAATCGCTTCGCCCAGTCGAAAGTTATGAGGTAACAAACATAAAAAAAAATACAGACGAATTGAGAACCTCCTCCTTTTTTGAAGTCGGTTAATAAAAATTGCTTAGTTATTATGACATTTCATAACATAGCTATAAGGTGAGAATAAATTAAGGAATTTATTTCCTGTTATTATCACAGTTTTACATTTCCTCTTAAATTCTAAAGTTTTAGAGATCTAATTAGCTCGTTTTGACAAATAAGAGTGTTATAGAAAAGTTATCCCTATGGCATTATGATAAGGTTCATCAGCATTCAGCATCATCAAACATTAACCATTGGATTAATTAAGGGACCTTATTGTGAAAGCAATAAAGAAGAGTTTTCTACGACATTCTTAGCTGTCAAACTAGGTCGTTAAGTCCCGACAACTTTAATAGAACCTTAGGGACGTTAGACAGTTGTTTAGTATTATTCCTCCATCCCCATTTCTCCATCGACCCACAAGGCGCCGGGAGAATTTCCACCCACACGTTGTCGATATCCCGCTTTTACGAACACAACGTTTCACTTCTGCGTTCGTTATACGAACAGCAAAGGAGTGGAACTCTCTTCCGGGGTCAGTGTTTCCCGACAGCTTTAACCTGGATTTATTCAAGGCCAGAGTGAATAGGCATTTTCTGGGTAAGCGTGCTACATCTACATCTACATTCTTAATAAAAAACAAAACTGTCTCGCATATAGACGGCTTCTTTTAACCTGTTAAAAGTAATATTTCTCAAATAAATAAAAGAATATTAAGTTTTTAGTGGTTAGACACCATGACGGCCGCGTTACAGGTCGTGGTGCGATTCCCACCCAGGCCAAGGATTTGAGTGCATAAATATGTTTGTTTTGTGTCTCTGTTTAGTTTGGGATTATATGCCAGTGTGTATAAAAAATATGCTGGTCATTTATTATTTATTTATTTAAGTTTTATAATATTTAGGCGCATTCTTAACACGCGGCTATCTGATCCCAAACTAAGCTCAGCTCGTATTATGGAAATCAGATAACTGATATAGGTACTACATACCTACTACGTATTTTTTTCTATATAAATATTGACACCCATACACAGAAAAAACAGACATGTTCATCCATACAAATATTTGTCTTCGGTGGGAATCGAACCTATGACCTGTGGCGGGCGTGGCGGTCAGGGTCTCTAACCACCAAGCCTACTGGTCCGTCGGATTATATTTTGACTAGAATTTGCGAACCGCTTATCTCATCCTAAAGTTAAAAGGTCATATTGCCTTCTTTTTACTACGTTTGTACCTATATAGGCTTGTGCCTTAGGTATGGTTTCCCACCCCGAAAGGTCAATCTCATTGAATATTTTGACCCACAATCTTCGCAACGGCATTCGACATCACAACCACAAATATCGCCTAAATATTCACTCCAACTTATAAAACTAATATACGATCCCGATCTAAAATCGCAAGATTGAAGCTGAATTTTTAAAATTACGTGTATTAAAATTTATGTCAAAAGGTTCATCCATCCATGGATTTTCGATCGGGATTGCATATAAATTTTCGCCGTTAAGCGACACCCCTCACTGTCTCAGACTTTACTAAAGTAGGAACCTTCGTACCTTCGTGCTTTCGGTTTTATTTTGCGACTCAAGGTATACGGTGTGATTCTGTAAATTAAATTAAAGATGATGTTACAGCACGCCTTTATACTTTGTCTCTCTCATTAATTAAATGATCACGTGAGAGGTTACTTCGTGGCCTCGTTGCCCCGGCTCGTCTACGAGATTCATATTAGAAAACGAAATATGTGAACTCAAAGACCCTTATTAGTCAGCGTGACCTGATTTTCAGTATTAGGAAGTCGGAACACAAAATGAATTCTACACCGTCATTGTGGTGTCATTAGCTTTTTCGAAATGGGGATTCCCGTCTCACTTTAGGTTTTACCAATTATGAACCAGTTCTTTGAATTAGTTGATGTGTGGGTGCGCGGTGTAGGTTAGAAATTAGGATCGTTATGAAAAAAGAATAGTGAAAAATGAAAAAGATGAATGTGAGAGCTAAAATACAAAGTTACATGAACCCTAAAAGTGTCTTTTTAGGGTTTCGTAGTCAACAAGGAAATCTATAGCTTCAGGATGTCCGCCTTCTGTCTCTGTTGGAGACTCTTGGTCCTAAACAGTTGCAATTTAGAAATGGTTTTACATAATAATCACCAGAAAATATTGGAATAAAAGCTTGACAATAATCTCTTGCTGGGTTTTTTCCATTGGGATGTCATTAGATAGGAGTTTCAATGAAACGTGAAAAGAATTTTTCGATTCAGGGATCCAAATATTAAGTTTTAAAGTGATAATTTTTATTGTTAGAGCCAAGTTTCCCCCTCCTACAAGCTAAACCGTTGTTTTTGAATTATTGAGTGAAGTCATCGTAGGTAGAAATAATTAGGCAAATCCCGCCTCTGCTGCCAATTCTGTCGCGCCTTATAGCGGTAGGACTTAGATTAGCAGGCACGGCTGCGGCGTTCTCCTGCCTATCGTAAATTGGGGTCGTGAGCAAAAGGGGCTGGGGCCCTGAGTATCTAGAAGCGATACCGAGGTAGGCGATGAGCCGACGTGATAGACTCATTGTGCGGCAGTAAGACGATGGTGATGTGGGATGGTATCACGCTTCCTCCTGGGACGGGCTGTCTAGGCGCCGCGCGTGAAGGAGCTGCTGGGTTCTGAAGAACCTTATTTCAAACACAATATCGTATTTTCTTCTATGCTTAGCTGTCAAATTTTACCTATTAGAGTGTGACGTAGGTTGCAAAATGTAATCTGATAGCCAGTAAAAGGACTAAAGCAGACGTGTCGAAAATTCAAAAATCGAGCACAATGGTACATTTTTCTCTTTTAACACGTTGGTCGCGGTCGGCGCACATTCTGCCAACCTGAACGTAGACTCGTCCTCCTTGCTACTGAGGTCACACGATACCTGAGATCCCGAAGGCATTGGCCACTGGAAGGTCCACAAGCAGGTTTGATAGTGAACGACCTACGATAGGGACTGGGCTAACACTACGCAGTACGCATGTTTGTAGGCCAGCTTTGTATTTGTTTAATATACCTAATAATTACCATGGCCTACTTATACAGGCTGTACGGAATAGAACAATACTGTGAGAATGTACCCTAAAGAAGAATGTACTTAATAAACTCCTTAAGGTGCAGATAACGGGCAGAATTTGGCGTTGAAATGCTCATGCAAGATAAGGCAAAATATAAACCTTTGATGATTTTTTGAGTGCTCCATCTTCGCCCTTATCTTCACTTACCATCAGGTGAGATTGAGGTCAATCGCAATCCCGTCATAAAGAAAAAAAAGAAGCCTGTTCTAACCGGCAGCAGCTTATAAAAAAAACAACACGCAGCTACAAAACTTAATCAATTGAATTCTGGGATCAAATTAAGCAGAGTTTGTAACATCTATGAAAACCAGATTTATAACTGTTGTAGGTATTTATTACATAAAATACTCATCCTACGAATATTAAAAATGTTAAAGATTATGCGGATGGACATTATTGGACATACCGTACAATTGGATGACTAGTACTGAACATAATTTGGATGAAATTCGCAAAATCGATAGTTCATAGCCTACTAGATTAACAAATGAGATACTTTTATCTTAGTAAAACCGCGGGGAATGCTAGTTAAATATATTTCGATAATAATACTAATACCCACAAGGAAGAGACAGAATTTTTTTTGAACACAGATGGATCTTAAGTGGGAATCGAACCCAAAACTGCAGCTGTCTAACCACTATACTAAATGGTCCAACGATGATGACACTATAGCTATCATGCAATTACTTATCTTAGCTCATTAGTTATTAACAGGCGCTTTTCAAATCCATAAATCTAGACAAACAATGAGATCAGATAGCCTTATTTTTTATGTCAAGAGCTACAAGTGCTACGTTGTCACCGGCTATGAACGCAAAACCAGGGACATCGCTAATGCCTTATCGACCTTGACACATGAAGTCTCATGTAGATTCATTTGTTATTTCACCGGCCTCCTAACCTTTCTAACCGAAACACAGTTATGGAAATGCACTACTCCTTCACAGTGGAAATGGGTACCTGTAATTTCACCGCCCCCCTTACCAAAGGTCGACCAAGTATTGGCATACGCTGATGTCGCAAATGTCTAAAGGAAGCGATGACCACTTATCCAGATAAATATCCAGATAAACACCGTTTCCGTAACACAGAAATACAAGTGCACTACTGGTTCACGTTGGAAATGGGTATGATGGTAATATTAGTTCAACTTTGTTGTATTATTTTAATGTAATTATTGCAATAACATGCTCCTAAGGTATTTAAGTTTATCCCGGGACATTCTTTTTACACACGGCCATCTGGTCCCAAACTAAGCAGAGCTTGTACTATGGAAACCAGATAACTGATATACTACATATACTGCTTTTTTTTCTAAATACATACTTATATCGATATTTACACCCTGACACAGAACAAACAGACTTGTACATGCACACAAATGTTTGTCCTGGGTGGGAATCGAACCCGCGACCTTAAGTTTGGCAGTCAGAGTCGCTAGCCACTAAGCCTGTAAGTAGTTTTACCTAGCTGTCCCCCGCGGTTTCACCCGCGTTCCCGAGAGATGTACCATTTTCCCAGCACTAAAAGTATCCTATGTGTTTAAAGTTGTCCTATTCCTGTCTTCATGTCTCAGGGTCGACAACGCATTGGCGATGCCCCAAGTATTGCAAATGTCCATAGGCGGCGGTGACCACCTACCATCAGGTGGACCGTCTGCTTGTTTGTCGGACCAAGTGGTATAAAAAAAAATACAAGCTTTCACATTTATTCGCATAATATTATTAAGATTAATATAGAAATATTTAAATAATAGTTTGGCGATGGTTTATTATTTAAAAACTTTCTACAGTAATAAGTATTACCGATATAATAAAAAGTAGGTACATATCCAAAAATAATAAACAAAAAAATCGGGACGAACTGAATCTGAACTGAAAACTCAACTACGAACAATCCCTCAGAATATTTTTTGTTAAAATGTAAAACAAAATGTTAAAATAGCGGTAGTTGTTGCGAACAATTTCACGTTCATTGCATGTTCCGCACAAAACAGTGTCATGCATGATCATACAATATTTCATTTTGATTGAAAACATTCGAGATCATGTTGAATATTACATAACTCGCTCTATTGGCATGATTTTGCGAATTCTTTATCAATTATCCGAATACAAAATCATTACAAGTTAGCGAGTGCACTTTTAAATAACTAGCTGCGCTTTGCGGCTTTGCCCGCTTTCAATCCTGTTTTAAGTCTTCCTCTGGAATTACTCTATCTATTGCTGAAAACTGCATTAAAATCTGTTGCATAGTTTACGATTCTATAAAGGACATACAGACAAACATTTATTTTTATACTACTTTTGACTATATGAATTGATTTGACAATTATAATCGTCGTCAGCCTACCTTGATACCAATCGTTGGGGGCAGCGTGTGCTTGGTTTGTCACCGTTACAAGAGATTTGTCAGAATATTTACAGCCGGCTTATCTGACACTATCTTTGGGAATGGTTTTGTCTACCACTGGGTGCAGGGTGCACGTGGTTATCGGTATCCTCTTTAAGTCACCTCTTAAAACACACTAGAGTTAAACTAAGGGAGCCGGTGAAATTACAGGCATACAAGACTTAGCAACTGCACTTCTCAGAGTCGACAAAGCAGGGGCGTGAAATAAAGAAGAATAAAAAAAAAGTTAGGGTTGTAGTATTCGATGCCACAAAAATACTGTATCGCAAAACGTTCGGCATCAGCTCATATTACCACTTCCAGATCAAGGTAACGTCATTAACTTTGACCTTTAGAAGTGCCCTCCGCAGGCCTATACTTTTTTTTCTATAAATTTTGAAGGGTCACCGCTCACTATACTCATTGGAAATGCAAATGTGTTGCCGACTAATCATAGAAGGAAATTGGCACTTAGATGCTCTCCCGGAACCCAGCGGTGTTTGAAAAGGTTTTTATCAACTACCAATGTTTTAGAAAATTAAAAAGTAAAAATTAAAATTTAGAAAGTTCTAGATTATTGGAGGATTCGACCCATGACCTTCGCACCAATATTAATTGAAATAAGACAAAGAATTCAGCCTAAGTCAAGTCATATCGATTTCAAAATTCAAAATTCAAAACCATTTATTCAGTTTAGGCCCTCGGAGGGCACTTATGAAGGTCAAATTTAAAGTTACTGAAGCTACAATTAAATAAATTTAATAACATTTATTCCAGTAAGGTAATTTAAGAATTATAAAACTTTTACTAATATTCTGTCTTAACAATTTTAATCCATTGAGAGGAAATCTGGGTGTTTTGTCCACAACATGCGTCATGCAGGCGAACGCTACTATATAAAAGTTGACCCTCCCTCCTCTCGTAGTTACTCAGTCTCCCCATTTCGTGCTGGCCGTACGTGTTGCGGTGTGTGCTTGTTTCTTAATTTAAAAACCGGCTATCAAATCAATGTGAGTTTTTTTGTACTTTTTAATTTGTAGTGTTGCAATTAGAATACTTTGTTTAAATTCAATCGATACTTTCAAACGTTTTATTGTGGAAACCACCAGCATAATAGTCTTATGGTAATTTAAAATACGATTCTAGCTATTTGGAATAGAATTGCATGAAAGCACTTACAGCTATCAAAGTACCTGATATTTGTTTTACTCTGTTAAATCGAAACATGATCATGTTGTCTTAAAAAATATACCGCTAAGATACTAATTGAGAAAGTTGACATCACATTCGGTCCAGTTATTCTGATTAATGAATGAAAGTGACCGCCTACATTTCAAAAACAATACTCTCATTTGGACACGTTAAAAGCAGAATTGAATGAAGTGAAAGGAACTAAGTGAACCAGTTAACTTGATCGGCGTGCAAGATTATTTAGTATTCAAACTTTGTAGTTACTTCCCACGACAAGATCTGTTTATACATAAGTACTTAGAAATAATCGTTAGCACTTATTTACAGTAAGAAGGTAGAATTTAAAAAACGCCCCTCCATTTTTAGTAATGACTATTCAAGACATAGAAAAATGATTCTCCACTTAACTAGTAAAGATAACAATTTACTTTGATTTATAATCTTTTTATTCTTCATAGCATTTTAAATAGTTTGCCGTATATCGCTATCGCTATTTCTTTTCTCGACATCATATAATTAAATGATAACGAATAGTCGGTGCATGCATTACAATTTAAAAATGAAATTTAATATTGCTGGCTTTTAACGTGCCATAAAAAAGAGGAAAAAAATGTTATGTTTTTTTTCGTTCGTTTTGACGTTAAAAATAATAAGCGTGATGTAAGTATTGCCTTAACTATTGCCAAGGTCGTGGCATGACGGTGCAGAAATGACCGAGAATACTTATAGAGTTATGATATAAAGTTACTAATATCGATTGGTACCCGGATGCGGGTGACAGAGACACAGAAAACAAAGCACTTGAATTAGGCAGGATATATGTACAGTTCTTTAGTCCTTAAGTAAAAGAAGATTAAATAAATACATCAAGCTATTGAGATCTGGAGGGCCTGTTTTGACCGATTAGCATATCATAGGAAAACGAATCCAATGTTTTTTAAATAAGGTACATCTGAATAATCATAACTAACCATTCGATTTACAAATGAACCGTATTTCAGAAATACTTAGTAAAGTAAAATTTTCTTTGATATTCTAATACGTCAAAAAGGACTTCTGAAACCGGCTATAGCCTGAGCCATGTAATCACTTATGTAATCATATATTTCAATAAAATCATGCATGCTAAACAGTAATGTACCATTATTTTATTACTCTATTTGATTTATTGATATTTTGCGTGACTTATAAGCTAGCTGTGTCCGCAACTTCGTACGCGCGATAACTTTAATTATACTTAATGTATTTTTCTTTCCGAGAGCCGACTTTGGGGAAATTATATATGTTAGCTACGTTCCTGTGAAAACCCCATTGAAACACATCAAGTAATTCCGGAGTTTAGCGTGTTCAAACAGAGAAATAGACAGACATACAAAGTTTTCTTGTATTCTGTTACACTCCCACTTATAATAGAGACACGACAGTTAGTTTTATAGATAAAATATATAAGGTTCTTTATTGGCGATCGAAGTCGTACGTATTTGACATGAATACCTGGAAATTACCCAGTAAACTGAATACTAACTTTAAGTGGTCACTTATGTATTTATCGACCACTCTGTCAATGCCAAATGTGACGGTATTCATGTGAAGTTATGATAGCATTTCAGATAACTAACGTTTACTAGATTTTTTCAGAGAGAAAGAAAATATTTTTTTTTTCATTATAATAAAAGTAATGGGATGTATTAAATAATCTCTCTGTGTCTATTGTTATTATAAATTTAACTCAAAGGTTGCATCGTCACTGATATTGTATGATAGGTATACAAAAAAAATATTAGAATGGATTTATTAAATTCTTAAAATTTAATTAAGTCCTAACTTATATTACATGCGAAAGACAGTAAGGTTGCTTTTTACCTTTAATGCTATCACGGTATAACTATTTGTGATTAAATTTTCCAAACACATAGCCTATAGCATGGAGAGGTGTATATCATACGTAGTTTTAGGATATTTTTTTAATTTCATGGATTGAGGGTAGAAATTTGATAACTGAAAGAAACTGAAAAAAATAATACTTATATTAATTTAATATCTTCTAGCAACCCGCCCCGGCTTCGCCTGAGTTTGATAATATAAATATATTATTCACATAAACCTTCCAGAATAAATTATCTAAACGTTGCTAAAAACTAAATCAACATCTATTGCGTAGTTAAAAATATATAAGCGAACATACAGACAGACAGAAAAGGGTATTTTTTTACTATTTACAAACGAGAAACAGATACACAAGAGAGTATTGTAGTAATAAATCAGTACCTACCCTAGGTCAAGCAATTAGCGTTATCCAAGGTCAGTTCCTTTCCACAATACCCAGAACAGTATACGAATTACCTAGACTTTTTGTGGCTGCAATTCAACGGTATGTGACCGCCGCAAACCTACTAAACACGGCCTTGGCGGCTAACTGGCTAGGTGTTCGTTGAATAGCCTAGCCGCCTATTATTTAATAGCTGCCTATTCAAACGCATTTGATTGTTTGTATTGAATAATGGAACAAATTTCGATTGTCAAAAATAACTAAATGTAACTGTAAATGTCATGTGTAGTTGACAATATAGTATTGTATTGTGTGTATGTATTACATAAGCCTAATTTATTTACGTACGCATAGCATGAATTGCTATTTTTATTGATTAATTTCACACAAAATTATGTAATTTAAAAGATATCTGATAGGACAATGTGTAATACAGATTTTGTTATTTATTAAAATGATATGAAATATTTTATCTCACTTTAAAAACTAAACGATTCCCAACACGTTCTCGGGGGATCGAATGTATCCCGGACCATAGCCTTTGTCTGTCCGAAATTATGTACCTACCTTTCAAATTGGTGGCCCTCCGATATCACTTTGCATATAATCAAAATAACTTCAAAACCTTCAATTCAACGAAGGTGTTTCCAATAAAACAACTTAAACACCGCTCAATAGTACCCCAACTTGACCTTCCAACTTTTTTAATCAAGATACCAATCACAAATCGAAATTACTTCCTTGACACCACCTTCAATGTACCTTCACTTCGTTCACAGAACAATGCCTATTGATCTTTACTACGTGCCTGGCTCCTCGCCCTGCAGAGCTGTACTCCTCACGGCCAGGGCTCTCAACCTGAACCTGAATCTGAAGCTGGTGGACCTGCATCATGGTGAACACTTGAAGCCTGAGTATTTGAAGGTAAGTCAAAACTGTGCTGTGGATCTAGGTTTTAAGAAAAAAAAATCACAGTAAAATGTAACTTTGATTTATTTTTGTTATGTAGTTCATATGCCAGGTAGCTACTTACCTTTAGGAATTCAATATCCTATATCTATACAAGTATGTTTAAATGAAGTAGTAGGTATATACAATACTAGCTGTCCCCCGCGGTTTCACCCGCGTTCCTGAGGGATTTCCATTTTCCCTGGATAAAAAGTAGCCTATGTTACTCAGTGATAATGTAGCTTTCTAATGAAAAAAGAATTATTAAAATCGGTCCAGTACTTTTTGAGTTTATTCGTTACATACAAAAACACAAATATTTCCTCTTTATAATATTAGTGTAGATATCAGTTATCTGGTTTCCATAGTACAAGTTCTGCTTAGTTTTGATTGTGAAAAATGTTCCAAAATACCCATTTATTTATTTACTAATTAATTTCATAAAGCTTTTAAACGGTATAAAATAAATTCCTAATTACTTGAGAATAAAACAATGCGGTTCTAATAAATATTTACTTATTCTGAGGCTGTAAGGAAAGGATAAAATATGAGGAAAACAACAGAACATTAGATACAGTGAAGTAATTAAACAAATTCAATACACACGTCAAAGCTGCATTATCATAGGTACGCGGTTTCTATTAATTAATGTTTTAATTAAAACATGCATTGTTAATTCTTAGTAAATTATTATTTTATTTTTTTTTAATTCCAGAACACCATAAAGTTTGATACTCATGTTCCCTATTAGTTAATAAGTAGTTAATTTAACCTCCTTCAAAAACAAAATCTTTAGGACAACATTGCTTACAGATATTTTTCGTCTAAGTTCTCGCCAACACTTTTAAAATATTTTGAAAGTGTGGCAAACGGCCAGCATTTCCCGTGGACGCGTTCAATAGCAAAATGGCATAATAAATGGCCTTATATAAACAATTCTCAACTTTAATCACAAGCTCTTGGAACATAAAATAGCGTAAGTAATTGATGATTGGAAGTGGCACGGTTCGTGTTGGTATGATGTAATTCTGCAGTAGGAATTTAGGGGCGATGAACTATTGAAGGGAACTTGTTTGTGTCCATTGCGGATTATCTATTTAGTATCTAACGGGTGTCTAATGATATGAGAATCGACTTCGGTATGAGGACCGGCATTTTAAGTTAGTCTCTGAAGGAAAATGAGACCAGACAAAAATTATTACAAAGTCTGAAGAATTTTGGGCGCAATTACCAACCTTGTGTGCCAAAACAATGTAGATATTACAAGGTAATACCTTTATATATCCTTGTATACTTCAATACCTACTGTTAACGATATTAAAACTTACAATTCTGTTTAGAATTGTTGCTACTTGATAATCACCAAAAGTTTACCCATTTCAAACATTTTCTAAACCTCATTCAAATAAATTGATGTTAATTATTGTTTTCAATGCATCCACTGTCAGGAATAAAAATCATATGTACCTACATCGTGCATTTTTTACATCATAGGTACATTCATTATGTTCGTACAACCAGTTATATTCTAATACACGCATTCTAGGAGTCTTTAAGGCAAGAGTGAATAGGCATTACTTGAATCCGCGTCGAATCGTCACTTTCCATCAGGTGAGGTCCAGTCAATTGCGCTCAAGTTGTATAAAAAAAAAACTGTGACTTGTCATCAGATGCATTCAACATCTAAAAATCATGGAAAATTAGTATTTTAGGCTATAAATGGCCATGTCGCAATATACATGTTAACATTTAAAAGTAATAAGTAAAGACTGATTAGCGATTGATTTATTTCTAGACTGTAACATAGTATTACGCGATATTTAACTAGTTAACACAAATAAGCTTCGTAAATACGACGGTATCTAATCGTTTCATTGCAAATATTAACAATACTTATTACTTGTATCTATGTACTTGTAACTTATGAAGATCCACATCAGTTAAACAAAGATAAGTGGATAAGAAACAAATAGAATTGCTCTATATATAGATTAAGGTAAGTGGTAATCGCCAACTATGGACATTTTCTAACCCAATCACAGTAATACAATAAAAGTTCCTACACTGCTGCTTCAGGGCTGAAATGGGTATAGTGGTAGTATTTCCCCGGATGAACTCTGCTCTATGAGATATAAGTACTGAACAATTTAATGGACTTGGAAGGAGCTATGTTTGAAAATAATTCTAACTAATTTTATAAATGGAAAACTGAATTTATTTGTAATGTTTTGACGCCATAATGGTAAAAGCAATCGATACGAAATCTGGCACGCATGTAGTTCATGACATGGATAGGGATGGAATGTAATGGGATGGGAGGATTTAATAAAAATACCCTAAAACGTTATTTGCCTGCGGCTATCTGATCGCTGACTACGTTGTACTATGGTACAGATGACGGATGTACTACATTATTAGTACCTACTACACTTTATTAAATAGAAGCTGTTCCCACCATGCGTTGCTATGCGATGTGTTTGTCAGGAACCTTTAGCGTACGTAGAACAACTCACAAAAGTTTCATTGCTTTCGGATAAATGGTAAGAGAAGCCATATGGTACAAACATACAATCATAAATGTTTATAAATTTAAATGTTCGCTTCTTGAAATTTTAGATAAATGAAATTATTGTTACTTAGTCTAAATGCTGACCACAGTAAAAAGAGAAAACGTAAAAAATACTTAAACGCCATGGTAAAAAAATATGATATCGTTTGATAATGCGAACGGACATTCAGAAATATACGAATTCCCCTTGAACCGGTTTCTAACTACAAGCCTCGGTTTATGCGCGGGCTGAATTCTCTGACTTGGACTGATAGTCTAACAAACTAATGATCTTCACGGAATAAAAAACTCACCCAAAACTTGTCTGTCTGAAGGTCATATTTAATACGCGCAGGAGGCACCTAACAAGTGTTTATGTCTACTGCCAAGTTGTTAAACGTAGGATATTTGAATAGCGCGAGACTCACGAGTTATTAGGTATATTATTTTGATAATTGAATAAGGCGGAATAAATATACAATTACAGTTAAGCGAAAGTAATACGTACAGGCAGGAGCCATGTGAAAAATAAGTATCTTATTCTGTTTTGTTTTAAAAGAACACCTTCTAGTGTACGCTATTTTAAATATTGTGTACCTACTCATGCTGTGTTTTTCTGTCTGTAAATTATTTTTAAAATGGCATACTCATTAGTTACTCCACTTGGGAAGACAAAGAAGGAGTTTTAGTGGAACCCCAGTCGCCATATGGCGAATAAAACAGATGGTGTTATAACCATATATTGTTCGTACAATTACACTTTGCGATGCATTACAATTAAGCCATAGAACTATATATACCCTAAAATTACCGTTAGTATACGTCATGGCCAAGATCTGAATGTTTTCTAGCAGCCATTTCTGATCTAACACCTTAACATAAACTTCATATTACACTCTGGCTTTACTAAGTAGAAACGAATCATTAGTATCTACCCTTTGAATCACGATATTCTGAAACGCCAAAAAAGAACTAAGTATTTAAAAAAGATAACAAAAACATCATTCTTTGTCTACAGCTCAATCCCCAGCACACAGTGCCCACCCTGGTAGACGATGGATTATCAATCTGGGAGTCTCGGGCCATCATCACGTACCTGGTGAACAAATATGGCAAGGGCAGCAGCTTGTACCCTGAGGACCCGAAGGCGAGGGCTCTCGTCGACCAGCGCCTGTACTTCGATATCGGAACACTCTACCAAAGGTTTTCGGATTACTTCGTGAGTATTGCTGTTTGAGGTGAAATGTTGCCATTTGCAAAAATACAGACAATTGGTCGGAATGTTTTTACGTCGATGATAGCTCTGTTGGTGTGTCCTTGTGTGACCTCGAATGTCGAGACGATAGTCGTGGGCTTCAATCTAACATACCTTGAGCATTCGGTAAAGGAAAACATCGTGAGGAAAACATAGCAGTGTTAGGGTACTTTGTAGTTGGTACTCCTCGCTGCGTCCTGCCTCCAGCCTCCAAGCACTTTTCAGTGTGTTCTGGCAGCTTAACTTGAGTCTATTACCTTCTAGACTTGATATGCTTACGACATTCAGTCATATAATTACTTACCACGGTAAAATTGAGGTTAAACACAAACCTATATATTGGTATGAAAGAACATATTTGCAAGAATAACTAAAATCTTTGGGAAGATTTGAATCTGATGTTGCCATGGATTTACAATACAGGCAACTCCTAGCAAGAAGCTATATCTAAATTTATAAGGCTATGGACACTATCCATCTATATTACATTTTAAGCTTTTATCCCAGCTAAAGTAAATAATCACCTACAAATTTAAATAATTCTCTTACCTCACAGTACCCACAAATATTCGGTGGAGCCCCAGCTGATAAGGAAAAGCTAGCCAAAATCGAGGACGCACTTAAGCTCCTGGAAGTGTTCTTGGACGGGCAGAAGTTCGCAGCCGGCCCCAACTTGACCTTGGCTGACCTCAGCTTGGTGGCTAGTGTTTCTAGCTTCGAAGCCAGTGATGTTGACTTCAAGAAATATCCTAATATCAAAAGGTATGTTTTTAAATAGATTTTATTTCAAAATACATCTTTATCACGCCTATTATCCCCAAAGAGTTAGGAACGTTACAGCTGTCAGTAATAAGACCCACATTCCAACAAAGATCTCTTTAAGTCCTAACGTTACATGTGGTGTAAATAAAAACAGCTACTTATGGCCCGTTTTGACAGCCAAGAATTATAGAAAAAATTACAGTACTTCTACAATTTTTAGCCTACCTACCAATTTGCTAACCTAAATTTCACAGATGGTATGAAACCGTAAGATCTTCAGCACCCGGCTATCAAGAGGCCAACGAGAAAGGCCTGGACGCCTTCAAAGCGCTCGTCAACAGCATGAAGAAGTAACCCAAAATCACCTTAATCTTCAACTACACAAATTTCACTTTACAGTACCAACTGTCACAATCACAAAAATTATATTTTCTTTTACACGTTCTATTTTTAAGGTATAGTTTGTAAGGCACAATAAAATATTGAAACGATTTTGTTTTTTATTATACACATAGATATAAAGGTTTACAATTCGTCTTTGCCCTTTATATTGGCAATTAAGGCTTTGAAATCATCGATTCCTTTTTGATTCGCCTCTTCGTACCCTGGTGCAGTTGTTTTGACCAACTCGAACCATCTGTTGGAAATAATAAAAGAATAATATTTGGTCATTTATTATCGAGGTACGGCCACGTATATAGCCTACTCATTTGACAGCTAAGATTGTTGAAGACATCAAAATTAACCTTATGGAGTTCATCAGCATCAACATTTGTGTGCAAGGAGCTTGTCTGTTAATCTATTTATTGGTGAACAAAACAGTTAACAACCATTTACAGTATGTCAATAATAAGTATGAAGTAGAGTATGTAGAAGAAAGAAAAGTACTTATGTGTCGAAATCAGTTAAATAACTTCCTTAGTATAAGGTCAGCTTAGTTTGAAATCAGATGGGGGTCACGTGTATAAAGGAGGTCCCAAAATACTTATCATTATTATTCCACATTAAAAACAGCAAGTTCCACTTACCTCACTACATTAGGGTAACCCTCCAAGCTGATCCCCGCGCCATCAATTGTAGAGACAGTGGCAACTAGAGACAAGTCAGCCAGCGTTAGACTCGAGCTTGCTGAATACTTCCGACCCTCGAGGAACGTGTTCAAGAATACCAGAGCTTCTTCCAGCTTCTTGAGTTGAGCTGTGTCAACTGGGGCACCGGCGAATAGTGGGGGATACTGAAATGTTTGTCATGTGCTAGCAATTTTCCCCCTCATTAAGAGATAAGCCATAGTCTTATGGGTATATTTTGACGACCTCATTGACGTGGAGATGGGTGACTGCTACCCCTCATGGGTTTGATTCGTACTAAGGTCGAGCACTTATTTGCGTAAATATGTCTCTTTCAAATGTTGTTATTAACACAAGCTCTGTTTAGCTCGGGACAGAGAGCAGTATGCGATATATTTTTTTTTTATTAGGGAAACGCCTCAATTCCTATTCGCGAGCAGCCCCCTTATTCATCAAATACAAACTTTGTCGGGCCTCGGAAAACGGACCTCGTAGTCATTGAAAGAGACCTAGTGTAATTTACCTCAAAGAATCAGAATCACAGAACTAAGTAAGCTAATATAACTTTTAAAGGATAGTTTAAAGGACTTTTAAACTTAATTTAGCCAGTGTTTTAGTTATGTGTGCTGGTATGCATCAGAATCACGTAAAAATAAACTGAAAATCTCTTTCACTGTCACACACACTTACCATTCAGAAAAGAAATATAGGTGCATACATTTATCTGAAGGTTAGTTTATTTTAATTACTTAACGATCAATAAATGAAGTCACGACTGACACCTACCTGTATTATTTTTAACCAAACAGTGGGTACTTACGAAATATTGCGCAAATCTTGGATAGAGCGTTCCCAAATCAAAGTCCAGTCTCTGGTCGACCAACGCCCTCTCTTTGGGATCTTTAGGGTACAGGGTACTGTCTTCACCGTATTTATTGACAAGGTATCGGCTGATGGCGCGGGACTCCCACAGCGCGAATCCGTCATCGACCATTGTTGGTACTGTGTGCTGAGGGTTTAACTGAGGACAGAATTTAAAATAATGAGATGACTATCCTCTTGGCCGTCTCTATTCTATGGAGGCTCTGGAAACAGTATGATAATAGCCCTTATGACTATAATATGACAGCTCAAAGAACCCGACACATCAATTCGACCAGAAGACACAATCTGTCGCATGCGTTCTCTGTAACCTAAAGCCGTCCAATGCATCCATTCTTGTGAGAGCCCAATCGAAAATAAGGC
Source organism: Habrosyne pyritoides (assembly GCA_907165245.1). Taxonomy (NCBI): domain Eukaryota; kingdom Metazoa; phylum Arthropoda; class Insecta; order Lepidoptera; family Drepanidae; genus Habrosyne; species Habrosyne pyritoides. The sequence goes on from OU015595.1 coordinate 1,288,966, forward strand.
GCTGACTATTCTTTATTATGTATACTTCAATTTGAAGTAGTAGAGCTCGTAGTATTAAGTTTATCCCGGGAAGTACTACAATTTCGGTTAGAAAGGTAAAAGGGCCGGAAAACTTCCAAGCTAGGTACCTACATGAGACTTAACAACTTCACATCTCAGGGTCGACGACGGGTAGTCGTGACCACTTACCATCCGGTAAAGTAGTTGCCTGCTTGTCGCCCTACTCGACATTAAGGATTTTCAATCGGATAGATGAATAGGTATTAGAGATCTTATTGCAAGGGTACATAAATAGCATATTACCTTGAGAAAGTCCGGCTTAAACTGTTCCCCTTCCCTTAGATTGACAGGGTTGTGGTTGAATTTGATGTCTAGGGCTGCTGCCACTAACAGCACGAGGCGGCAGGGTGATGACCCTGCAGTGTAGTACAGATCTATCGCCATTTTACCTGTAGTAGAAGTATGGGCGGTTAAGAGAACATGCTCAAAATATCTGTCACTGGTTCATGACAATTTGAACTAAGCTAAGTACTAGCAATAAATGTGATACAAGCATTTGATGGTCTCACCCGCGTTCTCTTAAGGATCTTATATTCGCCGCGAAAAATATATATCCTGTTTAATCTAGTCAATATTTGATCTGTGTGACAAATTTAATTTAAATCCGATAAACCGAAACCACCACTGGTTCGGAAATCAGACTACAACTGAGACGAAACAAAGAAACTCAGTAAGGTAACATTTTTATATTGACTCTGGCTTTTAGGCTCTAAATTTACACAATACACTCATACCGGTTGCCACCCATCCTAGCGACTCCATTGGGCATATTCATGATTTATTGGTGAATATGCCAAGCTGAGTTTGTCCTTAGGAGCTTCTTCTCAGCTTCTTTAGGAGTCAGATAGGCGTGTAAAGAACGTACCATGTTAATTTTGGTACATAGACTCGCTCGGTGATCAATAACAGGTATCTAGATGTTTCCTCCAGCGCTAGCCTCAAGTTACCTCGGTCTTATTCCCACGTCGAACAATAAGAAACCTAATTAGAGAATAACTCTTCAAGATTAATCTTAAACTAGCTTCAGTCTCCGGTTTCAACCGTGTTCACCGTGACAAACGTTTTTTACCGGGATAAAAGCATTCCGAAAGTGTAGCTTTTAAATCGGATCTGAAGTTCCAGAATTTCATTTCATTGCTTCTATGATATGATAGTGTAAATTCATATTGACTCCATTTATAGGTAGGTATTATATATTATAGCGTACTTACAAACATAAATAATATTACTTCAACTTACCTACAAAAACGTGCACTGTAGACTCGAAGCAGAGATAAACTGGTGGCGAACTATCACAAAACAAAAAATTATCTTACTGCCGGCCTTGATAACTTGCAGTGTTGTTGACTCGCAATATACGACCAAATATAAAAGTGCATCTGAGTTTCAACTCCATATTGATTGTTGCAGACAACTAAAATCGGTTGGTATGTTTTTATGACATTAGATCGTATTTCGATCGCACTTCGGCTGGACGAACATCAGAATATTGTATCTGTTTATATTTTACTAGTGGTCCCCCGCGGTTTCACCCGCGTTCCCAAGGGATGTAACATTTTCCCGGCACAAAAGTATCCTATGTTACTTCTAATACCTCCAAGAATATGTGTATTTCATGACGATCGGTAAAGTAGTTTTTGCGAAAGCGTAACAAAGAAACTTACATTAACATTTATAATATTAGTAGGGATTATTATATTTGTTTATATGTAGTATATATTGCTACTGTCTCTATCTATCTATGCACATATCTAGGACACATAGGTATTTATATACAAAATCTTACATTGAAAAGAGTTAGGGCCTTCTTTTCAATTGGCCAATTGGGGCAAGAGCCCCGCGATCCTTGGGGCCCCCAAGTTCGGAAGGAATGGAAGCCGGCAGAGGTTACAGAGCATGCATTCGACAAATCGTGTCTTCGTGTGTTGCGCTCTTAGAGGTCTCATAGATTAGCCGTAGTGGCCCCATTATACTAGTGCCCAAGGCCCCCAATAGTTTAAAGACGGCTCTGAAAAGAGTAATTGCCGGCTCATCACTAAAAGCAACCTTCCAAACCAGCGTTAGAGTCTGTCCGTTCATATGTGCCTGTGCATAATAAATTTATTTATTTTAATAGGCCTTTGAATAAATAAATTTCAATTAATTTCATATCTGTTCATAATAGATGGAAAGAGATGCCGCCAATATACAAACTCGGCTAAACAATCAGCAACCTATGATACAGTAAATTTGGACCTTTTAATGCCTTTAGGGTTAGGTAAGTTAATCTGGAAATTGGACTTTAGGTATGTAGCGTAAGGCATATAATTTAATGTCCACTCAAGGAGATGTAAAGAAGTAATGAGAAGGTAAGAGAGGGTGGAGGGGAGAAGGGAAGGAATTTGCGTATAGGAAAATGGGGTTTGCAAGTTCACTTATATAATCAAAACGCCATGAAATTTACATTTGTCTTTAATAAAGTAATTACAGATAGGCACTAAAAAAATAACCATGCATATGTAAGACCATAATACAATTAATATATTTCTTAGATACAACGAACACCGCATATCATTCTGCCTCTCAGAAAAAAAAAAACAACAAGACCACAGCCACCGGACGGCGGAATCCATAGGCCTTAGTATCGAATGACGAGAAAAAAGCTGACCATAGACTAAGATGGCACGAGGCCGAAAACACTTTTGACTGAGTATTGTGTTCCGATTTTTCCCGGCACTATATTTGTATTGCAAATCCGAATAGTTTCATATGAGTTCCGATGATATAATGCATACATACCGAACCGTATAATATAACTTCAACGATAGGCAAATAATAAACAATCAAAGCTTGTAAAATGTACATGTATCGCCATGTCCACAGAAGGCACGTAATATCAGTAAAAAAAAAAGAAAAACATAGCGTTCTTTTTTAAAAAAGCTATCGTGTTACTTAGTAAAATCTATCAGCTAGTGTAAATACAAAAACAATTAAGACGTATTCATTATTTATAATAATTATGAAGCTATGATTTGTGTGCTTGTTTTCATCGTATTTATTGCTCGAATTAGAAAAATGACAATTTCGCCTAACATTTTGTATAACTAAAATAATATAGTGATGTGGCGAGTCGATTTTAAACACGAACCGACATATTGTCTCAACTCCACTATAACCATTACATCATTCAACATAACGACTAGTTAAAAACTTAACAAATGGTGAACTTAATTTATTTCATAAGAAATGCTTTAGTCATTAGTCTATCAGACTTACTCAGTCAGTATATTATGAATCGAGTCGAAATTCAATCGATAATCGAACCCGAATTATTGCAACACTCGACTCGTCACATCACTAAAATGGACCATCTTTTTTATTAATTTACTAAATAAATAGATATAGTATTATGAATTACCTACTAAATTGAAACAAAAAGTACCCCTAAACAATAAAAAAAAAGGTTTTAATTCAGGTATAATTTACACAGGGCTTGTGTAGTAAACTTATTAGCGCCAAAAACAATATGGAGTGTGCTATCTATAACAAAAGCATAGAAACATACTATGTGTTATATCGACTTCTCTCACATTACAATAATTATTATCATATATATTTTTAACTTCGTTCGGACACTAAATATCAATAATTACACAAAGCTATCTACATGAGCCACTCTTAAACCGCTTTTGAATTAGTGTTACCAGACTTAAAAATACACGTCTCGACGAATAGACTCAATGCCTATATCTGTAAACGATCGCTAGTTATATAAGACGTTGTATTTTTGCGCTGGCAACATTGTTATTATGTTGGTAAAAACCAATGTCTGGGAATGATTCGTAATGATTGCGTTTAATTTTTTCCAGCCGTTTGTCAATCCATCCGTTCGGCTGCCAACGTCAGCTGGATATCCTGGAAGAAGATAAAGTAGTATAATTAATAATTTTATAATTATTTTGATAACTTTATACGCCCCATGGTGGAAACGCCCCCTTTTGCTTGGATCCTCAGCGTATAGTGAATGTGAATATCACACGACCATACTGCTTGAAAGGGTAGGGAGGAGTGTTATATAACACACACTATTGAACGAAGATCACCATAACATTTTCTTTTTCTCTCTTTAATCCTTATATTTCCTTATGCTATACCCACGATTAATGGTGATCGAACAATCAGTCAGTGTCCAAAATTAATTATCCTTAGTTTATTTAACGCCTGTCTCCCAATGTGGTATTGATTTCGACCTCGCTTAGACAGAGAAAAAAAGTCGCTTATGTCGGTTTGGAATGGAAAATATAGGTTGTGGTCTAGTAAAGTCACGCACGCGGAGGGGGGTAAAAATGGTTGTAGTTGGTAGGGGTTGGATCCCTAATTATAACGCTACCACTCTTATTAAAAGGTAATGCATATTTTTCGAGAAATTAATAGAAATGTAAACTAACCTCAAATCACAAAAAGGAAAAACGAAACGTTAAAATGGGCGATTGACAACCAAATTTGTACAAGTACATTGTCTGTGGTGTAAAGTGTCTTGCAAATTCTATGAAACGGAACGTTAAAAAAAATTAAACATGTCCGTGTCATTTGTTTTCGTTCATTCCGTTTCTTCCCGAGTTACGTGAATGTGCTCGCCGGAGGCGACCAGTAAGCCGAAGCTGCGGAGGGGAGCATGGGTGCCTATCCTTTGTTACGTTAGGGCGAAGGGGTTGCACTTCCCGCAGCGTCGGAGCCGTTGCAGAAGCAACTTTATAGTGTTTTGAGGTTAGGTTACAAAAAAATGTATTTCTCAGGAATGGTGGGTTACCTTTTCATGGGAGTGGTGCTAAGTTAGAGGAGGCATCCCCCCCTCCCCCGCCCCTCCGCGTGCGTGACTATACTATACTTTAACCAAAATATATGATAATCAATCTTCTATACGTAAATAAATGTAGATTTAATCCATACGACAAATAAAACTGACATCACGTAAGATTTCACTTGATACACACGACAAGGTGGTTTATGAATCAATAAATTACCATCTTATCACGTCCCCATATAAAATTTAGTCAAAAAAGAGATAAGATGTGAGATAGACTTACAGAGTGTGACGGGCACTGGCATGGTGTCGAGTGTAGTGTAGGTTGTTGGTGTTGGCGTTGATGTTGGTGGTGGCGGTCTACTGGCAGCACTGCTTGCGCACGGAGTCCGCCTGCGAGGGGCGCACGTCGGCGGGCTCGGCGTCGGCGCGGATCACGTCGCCCTCGGGCGGGTCGCGCATCTGCCGCTGTGACACGATCCTGTAGATTTCTGAGGGGGGGCACAAGCATAAGTTTAAGCTGTCGACCGATAAACGGATAAGTTGTCGCCGCCATCAATTAATTTATTTATTTTCTAGCTGTACCTAGCGGTTTCCCGCAGGATGTTACATATTTCTATGATAAAAAATTTATATATCTTTGCAAATTTTATGCAGGTCCGTTCAGCCGTGATTGATTAACAACCATCCAAACCTTCGTCTATGACATACCAACAGTATAAATATTGACACGTTCATGAAAGGAATCCACACGAAAATAAAGAATAGGACATTATATGTAGTGCAATACTGCTTCGAGGCGAAAGTAATAACATTATGATATGAAGAATGTCTTTTCAGCTCTTTAGAACTAAACTTAGGTAATGTCAAATGTTATACTATTGGACAATTTATGTTTTAAACTGTACAAGTATTCTATTTTAATCAACTTTCAAAGATCAAAGCCTCTGGTGAATGTGATGATTCGTGGAGATACGTAAAAATGGTTAACTATATAAGCAGACCAGACCAAAGGAAATTATAATTTTAGTTCATAGATGAATGAAAAGTAATATAGGTATGTCAAAGAAGAGTAAATTAACAGACGCTTAGTGCACGGTACAAAAAAACAATACCCAAAACTGACCACAATTACAGAGAAGGTCAAACGGTTATAATTTGTCAATCAGTGTTCTCATTTCCATGAATAATAAAATCCATACAAATATTGGTAGTTTGTAAGTGTCTCAGTCTATCTGTGTTAGTTTACTACAACAGAACGATCTTCAAAATTTATTAAAGAAATAGTATTATATCTTAAGAAAGGACAGGACTTTTGTCTCAAAAAAGCAATCTTAAAGAGTGGAAAATGATTTGAAAATTTGTATCAGCAACTCAAATTCATTGAAAACGCGAACAAAGTCGCCGGTAACAGCTAGTTTCCAATAAATGTGAAGGGTAAACGACCAGCATTGAACCCGACAAGTTAATAACACCATAATTGTCCATCGGCGAGGTCAGACTGTTAAAAATAGTCCTCAAGTCGCCCTACGCATAGTTTCGGGCACCGAGGTACGATGGCATACTGTATGCCACGTTATCTCTAGTTTGTTTTGAACGTTCACATTTGTGATAACGTTTCGTCTGATATTGGAATGACAACTAATCAATCTCCTGTACTCACTATAGAATAGATTTTCGACGCATTATTTCATTAATAGCTGTTCCTCGCATTCCTGAGGGATATATTATCCAGGGATAAAAAGTATCGTGTCTTAATCCAGACTAACCTGCGTGTCACGTTTTATGCAAATCCGTTCGGTAGTCTTTTGCGCGAGAGTAACAAACTCCATTGTCACCAACTTTCGCCTTTATATTAGTAGGATTATGATTCTGGGTCTAATCAAAACCGGGGGTGCCAATTGCTGCCCAAGTAGAACTTTAATCCGGCCCGCTAATGTCTCTGATAAAGTGGCCGAATATGGGAAGAGTATAAATACATTTTAAGGGTCCTGTAACCAAAGAATACCGACGGGATCTATTTACTAAGCCGTTTTTGATAAGTATATTTCTAAGTAGTAGTACTTTTTAAATGTCTAAATTTTCATAATAAAAAGATAGTTTTCCTAGCTCATACTGAAGAAATTTGGCCGACGCGACGCCTGGTCCAAACTGTACCAACCAGATAACAATAACAAAAAAATAACCATTACTATTATTCTAATTTCTAGACATAACTTTGAAGTTGCCAAGGTCGTAACGTATGCTTATTTAGATCTGTCTGTTTATTCTACAACACTTAGTTTCAGTTGGAAACAAATCGATTAGTGAATCTGAGTCATCGTTTCTAACTAGTCACAAAATGAAATTATCATCAGTTTGACATATGTGACTCAATCCGGAACTTCGACAGGGACTATGACGGGCCCAGAATGTAGCAAGCTTTGCAGAATTCTGTTTCATGAAGTCCGTTTATCTTTGAATGTCGTCACGCTTGCACATTCTTAAAGTATGTGTACCGTAAAGATTGAAAGACCACAGGCCGCCACATCAAAGGGACAAATTGTACTGATATAAAAATTCTGATAGTTGGTGAGGATGGATGTAATAGATGAATGGATGTTTGTTCCACCTTGACACATAAAGTACCCAACAGATTGGGATGAAATTTGCCACATATAGCCCTAGAGTAAAGTTATGCTACTTTGTTGAACATATGTAACATTCCCGGAAACGCGGGTGAAACCGCGGGAACGCAGAGCTACAAATTATGGAAACCAGTTATCTGATATACTAGATAAACTAGTTTCTAAATACGTACATGCATAGAAATTTACAACCAGTACAAGCAGCCTTGTTGATGCACACAACAGTTCATCCTGGGGGAGACAGTCTGAGTCTCTTACCTCCAAAACCAACTGACCCGTCAAATATGACCGCCATAACACATCCAATACAGTAAATTCAAAAAATTCAAGGGAAACACTTACCAGTTAGAATATTCTGGAATGCTGGTTCCACATTGGTAGAGTCGAGAGCGGATGTTTCAATAAAACTAAGACCGTTCTGTTCCGCAAATGCCTTCGCTTCTTCTGTTGGGATGGACCTGTAATTGCATTATTGACTTTAATATAAAAAAATAATGATAAATATCCTGCATTCATAAATATCAAATATGTTGAGTGTACATCTGATGGTAAGTGATCACAACCTATGATATATTAGCAATACCAGGGAAATCGTCTATACTTTACTGTCTTCGAGACAAAAAACCCCTTGCTTATTCTAACCGAATTACAATTACTTCTTTATGGCGGAAATAGTAATGGTGGTGAAACGTTCCCGGACGAAACCAGCATTATAAGCTTTACTACTTTAAAAACATTCATTAATAGATATAAATTCGGTTTCAATACGCAAACATAACTAGACACTCTTTGGTGAAAGACATTTAGACTTTTTTAAATCCTTGATTACAAACCTTGTAAATTTCTTGATCCGTCCTTGGACGTTTCCAACGACCAAAGCAATTTTGTATTGATTTGTGACCTAATAGAGCCATTCGCCTTCACGTGACGGTTAGTGAAGCCTTTTTAAAATCGCAACAAAACTTGGGGCATTGAATTTATTGATTCAAATACTGTACAGATGATTTTGCAGTTTTATAGCTTAAGCTTCCAAATTGTAAGAGGACGGTCATAAAAGAGTGAATAGGCTAATAGGAAAGCGAGCTCCATCTTCATTTACCATCAGGTCAATCGCAATCCCGCCATAAATATATAAATTAAACTTGTTTTTTTTTGACTAATTTATAGCTTTATGTCTGATCACAATTACGCCATGGTTTGTGATGATGTGGGCGAAGATGGTAAGCACACAAAGTCTAGAAGTGATAAGTGCAGGTCCCGGATTACACCAGCAGGTGCTTAGCGACAGATTTTCAACTTGAAGATGGTAGCATGCCAGGCGGATACTACAAGTCCCAACCATACTGTAGGTTCCTCATGACAGTTTTAAGGGGCGTACTTTGACAATGCAAAATTCAAAACCATTTATTCAGTTTAGCCATCGTGCCAAATTCGGTTTCGAACCCGTTGGGATACACGTCCTGTCCATTTTCAACGGTCTGATATCCGAATTACATTTAATCTGTATACGGTACAGGAAATACGGTCGTAAAAGGAAGGTAACAGTAGAATACTGTTTTCCCTACATACCAAGCCCACGCTCCGCGAACGTATCATTGATAACCTTCAATTAATAAACTATTGTTATACTTCTCATTGAGTAGCATTGTTCATAGCCTTGATGAGCGACACGCGTTTCAATGTGTATTTACGAATGACAATTTACCATATTTGTATTTTGGTGCTTAATTTGATATACAGAAAGTCTATTTTTGTAATAGGACATGAGACACTAATAACATTATATTTTCTCGTTTACCGCTGAGTCACTTAATGTAACAAATTATTATCTTTGGACATTCATCACACACCGTTTTCTGATCCCAAACTAAGCAGAACATGTTCTATGGTAACTAGATAATTAATAAACTCCATACAGCTTTTTTAATATATACTCATACTAGCTTTTGCCCGCGACTTCGTTCGCGTGGACTTCAGGTTTTGAGCTGCCTCACGCTCTGCTTGTTTAAGCCTTCGCAGTTCGGCTTGTGGAAACGTCTCGGTAAGTCTAGCTACTTTCATAGTTCGAGCTTTATTACAGCTTTGGGAAAGATTAGACTTACGCTTTCGCGGCATAATTCTTAAGTACGTGTTGTTTCTATACTTCCAAAAAATACAGTACGGTAGTTATTGTTATGATTGTACTTTAATGCAATCCTTGCCTATTTAATTAACCTATCTATATAGTAATTCAATTATCAATGAAGTAATTCGTTATAATTAACCTATTTATATAATTTGTTATAATTAACGGTAAGTAACCTATCTACATAGTAATTGAATTATCAATGAAGTAATTCGTAAAAATGAAGTATCTTTTTGTACGTGTAACTCCTAACCAAAAAGAAACCTGGCAATAACTAACCTTAGGCCTATATTACTTAAAGTAGGCGACCATACGTTTTTATCAAATCGCTAGTGCCTTGAAAATTCGCAAAACGGACACAACCGTCAACGACGTCTGCCCTCACGCGTCTGCCCGCGTTCGGGTCGCGCACTCAGCGATGAGCCACTTCTTCCCCACCGCACCTACCCCGCTCCCTCCACGCCCCGTTCGCCTGGCACCGCTGCCGGTATTTATCACCGAAACGGTATTTATCGCCGAAATTGCTATGACTGCATTTTAAATCTGTGATATCTTCGAAAATATTTATTTAATTTACATGCTGTAAAAAGCCATATTGATCTTTATTAAATGCACAATGTATTTAAGATACTTAATTGGATAAGGATTAATACTGTATTGCTTAAAATCGCTTCGTAAATAAGCCATTATTTCTTGTACAAAGTAAAGGATAAAAAATGGTTATTGTGGGTTATTCCTAAGAGATAAACATTTACCATCACGGACTTTTTTGTAGACCTTTTTAAGTTGTACAATACTGTAGTACATTGTTTTGATCTATCTTGTAGGATTCAGTCAGCGTTTGCAATGTAAGCGCAAAAAATGTGTTTTTTTACGACCTCACATTAGAAACCTCAAAAATTGTAGCCTATGTGTTATTCTGATGTATAAGCTATATTGTGGTAAAGTTTCATTCAAATCCATTCAGTAGTTTTTACGTGAAAGAGTAACAAACATCCATACATACATCCATACTTACAAACTTTCGCCTTTATAATAGTAGTAGGATATGTAGACAGATAGACACGCAGAAATCAAACCCACGATCGACGGGATAATCAAGATATCAAACCTTATAACCAGCCCGTCGAATGCATACAAGTTTATAGTAACTTTGATCTTCATAATAAGCATTAACAACTGAATAAATAAATAGTTGTACATTCTAAAAACAAAACCTTATTACATTACAAGTTCAGTGATTACCTGCATGGGTTATACCTAACCTCCCTTTTAAGTTTGGGTTATACCTGTATTAGGGGAGAACCTCTCTTCCGTTTTCTCTATGAATGTACTTGTATACACCGTAATTATATTTACACTCTGATAATGTTTAGTTTTATGAAGTGTATTTTTAAAGTTACAACAACTTGTTGGCTAACCTATAAATGTTTTAGAATAAAAAAATAATGTAAATACAATAATAAAGTCTCAGGCAACAACGCATTGGCGATGCCCCTGGTGTTGCAAATGTCCTTAGGCGGCCACTTACCATCAGGTAGATCGACTGCTTGTTTGTCGTGTCATGCATGGGGTATACAAAATAAGAATAAATGTTGCATACCTGAGGTGCCTTAGATCGCTCTTGTTCCCCACGAGCATGATGAGTATGTTCTGGTCGGCGTGGTCGCGCAGCTCGCGCAGCCACCGCTCCACGTTCTCATAGGACAGGTGTTTGGCGATGTCGTACACTAGCAGCGCACCCACCGCGCCGCGGTAGTACGCGGACGTGATCGCGCGGTACCGCTCCTGGCCGGCGGTATCCCATATCTGCGCCTTTATGGTTTTGCCGTCCACCTGGAGGATGGGAGCGAACATTTTTATATACACTAAGTAACGTAGCTGATGTCTGCTGATAATAATTACACCACCAATATGACCAACAGTCGAATATTTTTTTGATAAATAACGCATCCGTGAGAATCATACCCCTGGGTATAAACAAACACTTTTACACATTTCCATGTACATTTTTTTATAGACAATTATATGCCTTTCGAAGTATACCGATTCTATGTTCTTTAGTTCTCCTCAGGGATCAGGTAGAAGTACCCAGGTCCTAAGAAAGCATTGCAACAATGCTGACCTCAGAACTGGTGGTAAATTCAGAAACTTTAACTTTCTTAAGTGCCCTACTAGGTCTAGGGCCTTAACTAAATAAATACTTTGAAATATATATTTTTTAATCATCTTGATCCCACAGATCAGATTTTCTCTATTTCTTGTCATTAATATTTGTTTTATATGCAACTGGATCTGTTGCTGGAACTGTTTGCGTTCCCAAGGGATCTAATGTTTTGCCGAAATAAAAAACTGAAAAACCACCCTATATCCCTCTCCACGCCATAGGTTACGTACTGGTAAAATTTCATCACACGAATAAACTCATATGGTCACTCAATAGGATATTAAACTTTCAAACACCCAAATAAAAATTCACTTCTTACAAGTATCAAATTGTGTTCAGTTGACCTCTGCGCTCACTAAAAAGTTCACGTAAGAGTATAAAAGTCATTTGAGGCCTTCACCTTAGAGAGGTTCAAATGTAACTATGCCCAAGTAAATCCACGGTCGTGTCTGTACAACTTGGGTAAGTCTATAACATACATCTATACATATATTATAAAGAGGTAAAATTTGTAAATTTGGATGTAGGCGGTATTCTGTGAAAGGACTCATCCGATTACAATAATTCTATCACTAAATAAATAAATATCCTGGGACATTCTTTACACACGGCCATCTGGTCCCAAACTAAGCAGAGCTTGTACTATGGAAACCAGATAACTGATATACTACATATACAACTTTTTTTTTCTAAATACACAGAACAAACAGACATGTTCATGCACACAAATGTTAGTCCTGGGTGGGAATCGAACCCGCGACCTTCAGTTTGGCAGTCAGAGCGCTAACCACCAAGCCAACTGGCCTGTCAAATCACTGAATTACAATTACGGTACAATTATCCCGAGTGAATTGAAATATATTTATTCAAATAAGTCTTCACAGGCACTTATGAATGGTCACTCTAACATCAGTTCGGAAGGTAGCTTTTACTGAGAAGAGCCGGCAAAGAACTCGGCAATTACTCTTTTCAAAATAATAAATATCCAAAGACATTCGTCACACATGGTTACCTGATCCCAAGTTAAACATAGTGTACTGCTTGTAGTATGGCTACCAGGTAACTGATATACTACATATACTACTTTTTAAATACATACTTATATATATATATTTACACCCAGACACAGAACAAACAGACATGTGCATGCACACTAATGTTTGTCGTGGGTGGGAATCGAACCCGCGACCTTCGGTTTGGCAGTCAGGGTCTCTAACCACCAAGCCCGTCAAAATAAGATTTTGTACATAAAGATGTGTCCTGCTGGAGCGAGCGCTACATTACATCCAAGCTTAGTCGTCATTCAAATAGTGACATAGGCTTTTTTTTAATCCTGGGATATATTGTGATATATATAATGTGTTTCGGTAAGAAAGGTAAGGGGGCCGGTGAAATTACAGGCACATGAGACTTAACAACTTCACGTCTCAGGGTCGACAACGCATTGGCGATGCCCCTAGTGTTGCAAATGTCCATAGGCGGCGGTGACCACTTACCATCAGGTGGACCGTCCGCTTGTTTGTCGGCCCACGTGGTATAAAAAATATATATATATATGTAACAATAACTGTCCCCGGCGAGTTCACCCGCGTTTAGTTTGGAGGTATCAGACCAAGAAAACAGATTGTTTCATACAAATTTTGAACCCCCGTTTAACCCCCTTAGGGGGTGAATTTTCAAAAATCTTTTCTTAGCGCTCCCCTACGTTGTAAAAGGAACCCCTGTACAAATTTTCAAGTTTATAGTTTAGGCCCTGCGTTGATATGTCAGTCAGTCAGTCAGCTTCTCCTTTTACTATATACCACACAATATAATCTTGTTTTTATATAATTTTGTATGATATAATTAAGTGCTGAATACAGTATGGATGTGACTGCATTAAATAAAACTAGGTTAAAAAATCTAAATTTAAATCCACAATTGGCTGTAAGTATTGGCATACATATATGTAAAATTTTAGTGACTAAGAGCTGTGGATTTTGTTGTTGAAACAAATAAATAAATATATATAGATAGATTAATGTGTGTACCCTATGCATATAAGAAGTATACTATTTATCCGATAGCGATTAAACTTTAGTGAGTTGTTCTACGTATGAGAAGATCGCATAGCAACCAATGTCGGAAACTATTATTAACATATAAATGTTACTTGTATACTCTTGAGTGAAAGTAGTTATGAGATGATAGAGTATTATGACGTCATAGTGTGTACGTACATGTACAATACATGACTCAATAAGCAATCTGTGCTTTGTGTTGTTGCTAACAACTGATAAGAGATAAAAACATTCGTTTTTTTTTTATTAATTCCTTTTAATATAGACGCTGTCTATATTAAAATTAATTTGGTGTTAGTAAAATTGGATAAGCTTCATATATTTGTAGTAAAATCTTACTATTATTATAAACTAGCTTCGCCTCACGATCTCAACCGCGTTATAAATAATAAATATATTTTTTGGATATAATATGGTAATCAGGCAACACATCTCAGACCAAAGTCACGTTATACATATCAATAAATAAAATCTAAGAGCTATTTATGCGCTGCCTGTTTTGTAAATGCAATTTTTTTGTCTGTCTGAAAGTTTGTCTCGTTTGCCTGCTTGTTATGCGAGCTGATTTGATGTTGAAATTTGGTACACAGATAAAATATTCTCTGGATAGGTCATCGAAGACCTCCTCATATCCAGAATATAAGATCCTTTACGAACTTTACTGGAACCCAAAATATTATGAAATTTTTTATTTTTATTTTGTTCAAATTAGACCGGGGGCACCAATGAAGGTCAAAGTTACTGAATCTACCATTGGACCTGAATGCAGACTTCGACTGAGAACTACCAGCAAGAAAATCAGCTGTTACATTGATCGAATCTGTCATTTAGTCTAAAACATTTACAAAAAGGCCAATATTAATTATTAAACAAATAAATGACAATAACAAAACATAAGTACCTATATATAGTTAAATTACAGTTCGGATCCAGCCTCGTTATCACCATAGTACCAATGTCACAAATATTAGTCTTATCAAACAAAACAGCGTTGAACGTAAACAAAATGGGAATACTAGCAATAGTAATGTATGCGAAAGTTTTTTAAAGCACTAGAGGTCTTAGTGAGTTCGTCCGGAGAAGTGCTACCACCTTACCCATTTCCACCGTGAAGCAGTACTGCACTTGTATTACTGGGTTTCAATAAGAAAGGTACCAGGGCCGATGGAATTACAGGCACGTGAAATTTAACAACTTTACGTCTCAGGGTCGAAAACGCATTGGCGATGCCCCTGGTGTTAGGTGGACCCCCAAAATTCATCACATTAATATTATAAATGCGAATGTAAGGTTGTTACATTTTCACGCTAAAACTACTGATCAAATTTGAATGAAACTTGGCACATATATAATATATAACTTGGATGTATAAATCGAAAAAAATGTAAAAATGTAAAATCCGGGAAAATGTAAAATCCTTTGGCAACGCGGGTAAAACCGGGGGTGACGGTTAGTCTATATATAAATGTCAGAATTTAAATTGGATGGAAGTTGTTGACTTCATTAAAAGCAGAATACAAATTGATAGTCAAACCACAATTGATCTTCAATCAGTGAGGGTTGCTGCGCAATTGACTTTTTCAAGTTGGCTGTCATTTCCTTGAATCGATAATAAAGCTGTTGATTTTGTTTGCGCTCATTTCATGGGATTTCATAGTAATTTCATGCTGGAACTACCAGTCGGATTTGATATGCAATAATTTTGCATTGAATAGCCCAATTCATGAGAAAGGTTATAGGCAATTATCTGTCCCCTGCGGTTTCACCCGCGTTCCCGAGAAATTTTACATTTTCCCGAGATAAAAAGTATCTTATGTGTTAATCTAGGTTATGTGTCAAGTTTAATCTATATCCGTTTAGAAGACTTGTATGAAAGGGTTACACACAAACATCCATACCAGCATATACTTCCATACATCCATCCTCAACTTTCGCGTTAATAATATAAGTAGGATAGGGTAGTATTTAACATCATGCTACAACCCTTGGAAGCCTAGCAAAAAGACAAAAATGAATTCATTAATGAAGTAAAATCACGAGGGGCCGCTATTTTTTCCAGAAATACTAATTTTAACCCTTAACAGGAACACGAGAGACTGTGGGGTACATCAAGCACTATTATATTTATCAGTACTCGTGTTGCTCACACGACCCTATATAACCATTACAAGTGGGCCCTAAATATTAAAGTATTCAATGACATTTTGATTTCATTCATTTTGACCTTCGCGTGGTCGCCGGTCAACTTTCACGCAATTTGTTAAATAATAATAAATAAATAAATACCCTAAGATATTATTTTCACATGGCCACCTGATCCGAAACTAAACAAACTATGGAAACCATCCGGTTCTTTTTAATATTTTTAAATACATACTTATTTTCAGAATGTCATACACGTTATGCCCAAATTATTTGTCCTGTGTGGGGATCGAACCCACGATCTATGACGTAACCCTGAAGGTCGTCAACCAAGCCTACAGGCCCGTCGATACATAGGGGTCTGTGATAGATAAAGACAAATTGATTATAGCATCATGGGAATTATTCTTTTTTTATTTTCCCACAGTATTCTTAGTCAATTGGTACAGATTACACCCACTTTTACTATTTAAGTCACAATGTTGCAACTATACAAATAATATAATAGGAATACAAGTTCAATAGATTTCAACTATGAAATCTGACACACACATTCATTATTATACATCAGCAGCTTTCACATTTGAGAGACTCTTTTACTATGTGATCTAATATAATATGTAACATGTGAAAGACATTTGTATCACATTACTTTCATTTTCAAATTAGCATTATGTGAATATTGAGATTGTGTATCGGATATCATAATACCATCCCTGTTTGCCTGCAAACTTTCGCATTTATATTATAATATAAGTAGGATTGTCTATTAAATTAAAAGTGATCAATGGAAACACTGGACTGATAGAGGACCCTGTCCCTTTTTTTCGGGCTGAGCTATAGTGCCAAATTACCATGATCATGAGACCCCTAAAATAATGGTAAC
Organism: Habrosyne pyritoides; assembly: GCA_907165245.1. Taxonomy (NCBI): domain Eukaryota; kingdom Metazoa; phylum Arthropoda; class Insecta; order Lepidoptera; family Drepanidae; genus Habrosyne; species Habrosyne pyritoides. Next base: position 1,305,816 of record OU015595.1, read on the forward strand.
TATGGTTTAATAATTTAAATTCATAGTTTAATTATTATTTCCCGTGAACTCCCTGGGATAAGTCCTCCAGATTGGAAATTCTACACTAGAGTATGCCAAGCCTATGATAATAACACTAAAGGAAGACACACAATTGTAAGATAGTTTGTTCTTAAATAATACACACTAATCAAAATCAAACCAGTTATAGGCAGACATTTTTAACACTATCATACTATTACCATGCACACATTCAATCCCATATTTATAGACATTACAAAAGACTGCCCTATGTCACTTTTTTTTATGTCAACACATGGCTCACAGATTAAATGCCCGCCCACTAAGGTCCATCCTTAGTCAAATTATTTTTTCATAATAGTTTATGGATTTTTGTTTAGATAGTTAATGCCAGTGTTGTTGATTTTTAATAAATAAATGAATAGTAATTTTTTTTAAATATAATTCAGTAATATAAGTAAGTAGGTTCTATATTATTTCATACTAGAAATAAATTACCATATACAGAATAAAGATTCTTGTATTATTGTATTTATATGTGTATGTGTATATATATGTATATATTGTAGTATTGAGTGGTTCTTTCCTCATTCACTATCAGAGATAATATTTATTTGAATGATATGCATGTTTAGATTTACTAAAAAGACATAATCTAGTTCACTAATGAAAATGGCCAAAGCCAGGGTAGCTTTTCTTTTTACTGGTTTATCAACTATTACAAATCAACAATAACTTCTAAATTGCTTATAAGGTTTATTAAAACACTGATTTATGACCACTAAATCAAATTGCATAATATATTAGGTTTTAATTCTCAGTTATTGAGTTTAATTGGAATACAATTTGAGCAATTGTTGTTCAATTACAGTATTCATTCATATTGTAATGTACCTTCTTGTTCTTTCAATGCTATTATTAAATGAAATATAGAGGTAGTGTGAAAGCCTATACTAGTTTGCGAGATAGACAGTAATTTCTATTATATATTGCATCCATCCCCACACATAATCTATTAAACATAATATTTTTGATTTGCTCATTTGGTTTATTACTTTAATAAGCATTTTTTTAAAAACACTGAATTATACAAATCCAAATATGTGAATACAATTTCCCTAAAATAATTTCATCTGGCATAATGAAAGTCATAGATTTAAAAAAATATTGTTTATACAAAGTTATACATACAAAATAGAACCAATTTAATAAGTATAAACATTGATATTTATGTGGTAACAGCCTAACAGGTTGATGTTTTGATGGATTCAATGACCTCTACAGGGTCAATAAACTAATCAATAAATATTACTATGTTAATGACATTATCAGTAAGAATACAATCCCCAAATTACTAAATAGCCTATGATTATCAATAGATGCAGTTAGTAAGTTGTTTTCAATAAATGATTATTTTTTATTTTTTTTTGTAATTAGTCTGACTATTCTTTGTTCTAAATGTGTTAGAGAAAAAATACCTAATGATAAAGACAAAGAAATCAGTTTTCACTAGAAACAATGACACAGATGACTACAAACAGAACAACAGATTCATTATCATATAAAATATCTCAAGAATCAATTTAAACATTTACCTCTATACTTCTTGTTGCAAATTCCACTCCTATTGTAGATTTTGACTCTAAGTTAAATTCATTTCTAGTGAAACGTGAGAGGAGACTGCTTTTGCCTACTCCAGAGTCTCCTATTAGTACAACTGAAACAAAGAGAATAACCAATTAATAAATTATGGTGTTAATATACCAAGGACCAATATCCCAGCGATGTATTAGTGTTACTACGTTACATTCAAGATTAGATCATACGGGTCCGATGAAAGGTGACTCACGAACAACGAAAATTTACGCAAAATCGATCGAGCTGACTCAATCAGCTGATAGAAAACAAACTTCGATTTTAACCATTTCTGGCTGAATTATTATCTTCTTTACATGATTCTACACAGACCAGACCATTCCATGATGAATTATTAATACAAAACAAAGAGAAAATAATGCCAATAAGCTTTTATACATACGTCATACAAAACCGAAACAATGGTACGATAACTATATAAGTTTCAATGAAATTTTGACTCTCTCCAGCGATTTGTTCGATAAGTTATAATGGTTTGTAATTTACCTTTGAACAAATAATCGTATTCGTCCTCTCTTGTGCCCATTTTGATTTATCTAGAGCTCTGTAATCGACGTCAAAATCGGTCAACTATAAAACGTCAAGATAAACTTGAATAAAAATAACTGGGATCACAAATATCACAGCCTTCAAAAACACTGCACTATTAACTAAAAAACACTTTAACACAAAGATTACTTAGATTTTTACTGGTATCAAACTATAAAAACCTAAATTGTCAGAGGAACAAAATGGCGGATTGTTTTACGCCCCTCTTTGGTGCGTTTAGAAACCTCAATACCTATACATAATCAAAACATTGAACCCAACGACCTTACCATAGACGATTTTGTTGTGAGAAAGCATAAAAAATACTGTAGATTTATTTTTATCTAGGCTTCTAATAAAAAAAAGAACTTTTATATAGATGTATAGTTGAATAAAACCCTCTATCTTTATATATTTAACTTAGTCAATATTCAATATTAATCTTATTCGATATTCGGAATAAGCTTTTGAACGCACTTTCATAGAGTCAAATGATGATAGACTTGACGTTTTTGTTGGACGATTGGAAACGTGACGTTCACTTCTGCCAACATATTGGATGCGTTCTTAAATAAAAATAACGCACAATATCTATTTTTTGTATATTTATTTTTAAAACTATGTTCTACTAAACATTACAAAACTATATACAGATAAATAAATTATGCTTTTGCGGCGACTTCTTCTTCCTCATCATCGCTTTCTTCTCGCACTTCTTTAGATAATGTTCGATCTACGTGTACAAATGGGTCGATCTTGAGTTTCTCAGGGGAAGGCGGGCTCACTATGAAACATCTGTAAAGATTCAGAATCCATATTAGAACATTTTTGGGACTAGATATTATAGCTTTATAAATTAGTTACTTTCGCTCCGGCTCTTTTAGCCACATTCCTAAGGCATCGTTTTTCGTATAATAAAAAGTTTTAAGTCGTTTGCGTGATTGAGTTATAAGCTCCAATATTTTTACATTTATAACTCTTGGTGTGAAAAGTATGATACTTTTCCCATTTCAACTTTGAACCCAAAATACGGTTTTTCCAAATTTTATCGTGATATTTAATAAAACTACTAATATTATAAATGCTCAATTTTGTGAGAATGGATGTATGGATTCACCCAAAAACTATCCAAAGGATTTGGATGAAACATGGCAGATGATTAGAGCATGCCTTGAAATATGACTATTGACATATAAGACCCGGCAAAAATGATTGGGAACGCGGGAGAAACCCAGTGGCGTAGCTAGGTGACCGTAGGCCCTGGGGCAAAAAAAAATGTAGGGCCCCAACTAAACTATTTAAAATATTTTGTCCCCCAGCCGAACCTTGCGGGCCCCAGAGCACTGCCCCGTATAGCCCTCCGGTAGCTACGCCACTGGTGAAACCACCGGAGACAGCTAGTTAAAAATAATTCTAAACATATCATAGTGCCTTTGTATTTTGTTTGTTTTGCACATAGTGCACACTATATGTTGATTGTGAATCAGGTGAATGACCTGCGTTCTTGAGGGATATGACATATTTCTGGGATAAAAAGTGTTGTATGTTCTATCTAATCCTGGTACACTGTATGTTCCAATTTTCATCCAATTCCGTTTATCGTTTACCAATCCATCAAACCTCCTCCTCACAAACTTTCGCATTTATAATATTTGTAGGATAGTCTCAAGTTTCAATACCTGGTGATGAAGAGACCATCTCTCTTTGGTCGAGCAGATTGTATGTCTTTTAATAGAGCGTCAATATTCTCAGCAACTAGCTTTGGATCCATATTTAGCTGAAAATGAAGGTAATTCTTAATAGTTTCGCACTTAGACATCAGAAATAGAATCATTAACATTATTTTGTATTATAAAGCAATCTCAAAATGTTTGAATGACTCTCTATCAGCAGTCTTTACTCACCCTACCCACAGTAATTTCAACAGTGCCGAAATTCTCCTGTTGTTCATCCTTCACAACCCTATACTGTACTCCACCAGAGAACTTTTTCACCAGGTCTTTAAGATTCGGGTCCAGTGTACCGGAGCGCACATTGGGGAACCGCCGCTTCATCAATCCTCGGATGGGTACCAAGTCTGTCAGGATATTCGGATGGGCGACCACATAGTCATAGTCACTGAGTTTTATTTGACCTTCCTGTTGAAATGTAGTAGAATATATCATTTTATTAAAGTCAAGTAGGACAACCTCCTACCAAGAAGACTGACAACTTGCTGAGAGCCGAGGCTGAGGAAGGCCTACGTTTTGCAGTCATTTTTAAGCTTACAGGATAATGATGAGAGCCTGGAGTAATGTTTAAAACTTGAGCCAAGTTAAAATAAAAGTCATAGAGAATGCAATAGTTTTCAATGTACCTAATAAATACCCTGCAACATTTGTTTCACAGGACATATAAACTAGTGCTTGACTGGGATCCCACCTGATGGTAAGCAGTGATGCAATCATTGATGTTGGGGCACACTACTTTATTAAGAGTCACTCTAGCCTTGAAGACACCCAAATTATGGTATGGTAAGCAGATAACTGATAAACTAACTTTACAGTCCTTTTATTTTATTTTAACATTAATTGTTCTTTTTTGAAGTTACAACTAAACTTGAGTGAATGTGCGGGACTCGAAGTGGAGTACACCACGCAACGAGACGTGAACACCTGCGCACCTACAGCCCAGATAGGGAACTCTATTTGTTAGTGAATATATCATTTAACATCCGACTAACCTTGACGACAACTACTTTTTATTGCTTGCCATTGCCAGTCCTTTCCTTTTTAATTTACATCCTGGATTTTTCATATCATATAGAATAGGATGCTATACATCTCTGTACTCTTTTTTGCTGAAGTTATTGTGGAATAAAACAAATAAGGAACAAGATACTTAGGTCTGACCACTAGACGCGTGCGTGCTACAAGTGTGTATGGCGCCATAAGATATCATAGATAGCGTCTGTCACTCGTAGCTTAGGTCGCGCAGGTTTTCTCAAAATTACCTGAATCTTCTTTATAAGTTCAGTTCCACCGACAGTGGTGGCGCCGGCGTTAGTGGTTTCTGCAATCAGCTCAGGACCTTTGACGAAGGCGAGAATCGTGCGCTCCTCATCACGAGGAAACGGGTTTGGTAGGAGTGAGAGACGGACGAAGCTGTCCAGGTATCGGTTCTGTGGATGAGAGATTTGATTTCCTAAAGAATATATTTTTATTTTACAGTTATTTTTTTATTGTACCCTTTTTCTCTTTTTCAGTTATTTCATTGGATCATATTATTGATAACAATGGGATGTTTAATAACTGTCTTTGTCTATTAATAATAATATCTCTAATTTGATAATAACATTGTTAGGTTTTGAAGCAATTAAACTAGCCTAATTCTTCAGATTATAGAAAGTGTAACCATGAGTTTCTTTTTGGTGAAAAATGGCTTTCCATTGCTCTTGCTAATGTCACTTTAAATCCGGTACCAACCTTTTCAATGATCCTATCTTTGTATATCAAATTAAATCATGCTTTTATATGTCACCTCATAGTTCACCCAGTCACCTGGGTAAAAAAATGGTCTCAATCTAAGATCCATTAGGTGCCCCAAATAGTTGTCATTATTTTTGGTCACACCGCCATGTACTGGGCCAAAAAATGTCTGCCGACTCAGCTTTGTTGTACAATAATTTTAATACTACTGAATAGTTTTGCTCAAAAGAGGCTTTAATAAGTATAGTATCCATATGTATACCTTTTTCACAGCCTCCATATTAAATTCAATTTTAGCATTGACCATGGCATCTGGAACATTGTACATGGAAGGGCTATGTGTCTGCTGGTGTGCTTTAACAGCATCCTCTGCAGTGTACACCACCCAGCGGTAGAACTTCATTGCATATACATTGTCTTTTGGTAGGGGCTTATATGTATCATCTAAATGCTTGTTGATATTTGCTTTTATTAACCTGTAATAAATGGTACCTGTATTAATTATTTTTTATTTATTAGGCCAGCAGTTGATTCAACAGATAAGTGGCTTTATCCTGATGTTCTCTGGTATTTCTTCTCTTTGAGATGCTTGTTAAGTTGTTTTGAATTGATTAACATTTTGAACTGTTACAATGTCTTCTGGGCGCTTATTCCACACTAAGACCACTCTGTTTAGTTAATAGATTTTTTGATGTAGTTTCTTTTTGGTATACTTAGTCTTTTTCCTTTTACATGTTGAGTATTTACAGTATTTATTCATAGCCTAGTTTATTGTATAGTTACCTATCTTTCCCACGTTGATTATGAGGGATGAATCCAACTTTAGTGACTTCCACCTTAACCTTCTTGGCGCGAGCCTTCGCTCTGGTTCCTTTACGAGCCGCATAATAAGTAGTGGCAGTGTGTAAGGACCTCTGAAGGTAGGAATATTTTAATTAGGTTAAAACTTGTAGTTACAATTTTATGCATTAATTTACTTAAAAAAACTTACCAAATTTGTTGTACTTTGATATAATGATAGAGAACTGATCATGGAACCTGAAAGTGTTTTATTATGATTATTTTATGTGTGGAACAATGGATCTCAGTTTATGTTAAACTTACGGAACATTGTCCCAGCCATGGCTGTCGTTTAATTGTGCAAATTGTTATTATTTTTGTTGAGTTCTTTCTAATTTCTTTATTTTTAGGTTATTCACGCCATAGACAACACAATATTATGTGACAGTTTACTTTTTTTGTAGAGTTTGGTAGGAGATCATAATTGGGGCTTAATTTCAAAGAATAAATAAAATGTCATATTATTTTAATTACAATATTTTCAATTCGAGTTTACGAAAATATTTTTTTAAGTTATTGCAAATTATTATTTATTGCATTAAGCTAAGACTTTTGATTGAATGTAGGCGTGTATCAAAGGTATTATTTGATCTTGTGAACATTATTATTCATTTGCAAAAAGTATTGGGTAAAAGAAGTTTTTTTTCTAAACTTCATATTTAGTCTAAGATTATGTTTCGTTTTCATCGACCTAACGTCAAATCTTAGGCTCAATCATAGTTACAACAATTTTTCCAAACGTTCTAATAATCGATTACTTGCCCGTGTGACAACAGATCTTGTACAATGCCGATGCGTGGACATCCTTATTTTATAACCAAACAAATGTCAGACAGTCAAATCAAAGTTTAAACTTCCAAACAATAAACGTAAATGTCCGTCCAAGTTGCAACTTCATTTTGTAATTAAAGTATAATAATTACTGAAAATGTGTTAACAATTTAGTAATTCAAATTGGTACAACACTGAAGAGTACTTACAACCAAGATGGAGCGAATACATTGGAGTATTTTAGCGATATCGTTGTGCGCGTTATTGTGGGGTGTGGCCGGTCAGTACGAGTGGCAACTACGCGATGCTGTCGACGAAATTCGTGGTAAAATCGACAAGATATCGCCTGATAACTGCTATATTAGCCATCGCGATGACTTGTACCTGCCCGATGACTGCGTATCTCATCACCCCGACGTGAAGGAAATAAACATAAATCCGGTGTTCCCGAATCGTACCGCGTTGCTACATTTGCATAATCTAGCCATGACCAGAGCGTTTTTCTGGAGTTATGTACTGCAGTCGAGGTTTATACGACCGGCTATTAACGATACTTACGACCCTGGTATGATGTATTATTTCTTATCGTCCGTTGCCGATGTCTCATCTAACCCATACATAAACGCAAGTTCTCTGTATTTCTCACCGAATATGTCATATACATCGTCTTACCGAGGGTTCTTCAATAAGACTATGCGGCGGTTTGCACCGAGAGCCTTCCGTGCCGATGATTTTAATGATCCTGTCCATCTACAAAAGATTTCTACACTGAATACATTCCATGTTGAAGATTTAGGAGCGTTTGATCCAGAGAGTCTGTCCAAGGATTATACGTCAGATTTCTACCGTATCAATGAGTGGTACAAGCTGTGGTTGCCTGACAGAGTTCAGGAGAGGCATGACACAAAAACTACATATCAAGTGGAGATCAGATATGCAAATAATACAAATGAGACATTTACATTCCACGGTCCTCCTGGGAATGATGAGGTTTGAGTTATCTTCTAATTAATTTAATCATAGAATTTTCATTTACATCATAAGTAACTGATGAACAGATCAAAATTTATTTTTAAATTCGTTTTTACACATACACTAAAGTTGTCAAGATCTAATAGTACTATGTTAGTAACTAATATTGTGTTTAAAAATCATCTCTATTGCTTTGCAAATAAGGTTCATCTATTGATCAATGGTTAATTGTATGGTGACGCTGATGAACCCTATTGTAACACCATAGGGTTCATTTTACTATAAAACTCTTGAGAAACAGGCCTATTGGATCCCTGCAACTTTAAAAGCAATCCGTAACATAGAGCAACAGTAAAGATGTTCTGTAAATTTGGATCTGTTCAGCTACTTGTGTCCTTCTAATATTATAACTGTGAAGGTTTGAGTGTATGGATGTTTGTTACTCCTTCATGCAAAAATGACCAAACGGATTTGAATGAAACTTGGTGCATATATAGAAAACGCCCAGGAAATACATAAGATGCTTTTTGTGCTGGGTAATTTTTACATCCTTCGGGATTATGGGTGAAACCGCGGGGGAATGCTAGTGGTCTATGAATATCATCTATTGCCATTAAACTTTTGTACACATATCTGAAATGCATTTCAAATGTACATGCTTGTACAAGAATGTAAAGTTAATCAAACCATATTTGTACTTTAGAATAGTCATTTATAACATTAGGTAGCAACATAATGTATGTTTTAGTAATATAGCTCTTAGTGCAGATTTTGTCTGGGGAAGTACTACCACCTTACCAATTTCTGCCGTGAAGCAGTAGTGCCTTTGTGTTACTGTTTTTTCGGTTTGAAAGGTAAGGGGGCCAGTGAAATTACAGGCACATGAGACTTAACAACTTCACATCTCAGGATCGACAACGCATTGGCGATGGCCCTAGTGTTGCTAAAGTCCAATAGGCGGCGCGGTGGTAACCACTTACCATTAGGTGTACCGTCTGCTTGTCTGCTTGTTTGTCGACTCATGTAGTACAAAAAAAAACACAGTTAGGTATTTGATGGTTATTAGTCTTTAAAATGTGTTTTACTGATAAATGACTTAGTTACATGTTAAAGTCTATCAATTTAAAATTCTCATTTATAACTTTAGGTAACAATATAATTATTTATAAATAATTCCATCAGACTCCAGGGCCAGTAAACTGGACACGTCCATACTTTGACTGTGGGAGACTGAACAAATGGCTTGTAGCAGCTGTGTCACCAGTTGCTGACATCTACCCTCGGCACACCCAGTTCAGACACATTGAATACCCAACGTAAGTATTAGTCAGACAAATCATTGTATGTTTTTTAGGTTTTTTACCCATATCTTATGAAATAGCACTTGACGTACCGTGCCGCCTACCTCGCTAGTTACCCACCGTTGCTCTATGCAAATACATTCGTTTCGGAACTGTATGTGAATGTTAAACTCTAACCATAAAGTCAAGAAAGGCATTCCCAAAGACGGTTGGCATCAGGCAGGCGGCCGGCCGTAAATAATCTGCCAAATCTATTGCAATACGTAATCCTGGGTGGATTACGTATTGCAATAGATTGGCAAAAAGTATGTCGCCCACCCCAAATAATTGCTATAGGGCAGGCAGATGATGATGATGACGATTTTTAGCTGTCTCTTTCTGCCCTATTAGATCTACCTTTACCTTCTTGTATAAGATGCTAAGTAAATAGAGTAAATACTAAGTAGATTGTAATAAAGCTGTATGCTTTGTTTCATTTCACTGAAATAGACATTCTTCTATACAACAGACTTCCTGTATATCAAACATATTTGTTTAATAGGTACACAGCGGCTGTGGTAATGGAGATGGACTATGACAGGATAGATATAAACCAGTGTCCGCCGAGTCAGGGTAACGATAGACCGAATAGATTTGCATCTACTGCTCGCTGTAAGGAGACAACTGAGGTTAGTTATTTTATATTATGAAGAAGTATGACCTTATGTTAGTACAGCGCCGGCCTGGGGAAGAGCGAGACGAGCTTATGTTACAGGTGAGAAACTTTCTTTCTGCATAAATTTGTCCAGCAGCACTAAATAATTTTTCACTGGAAACACTCGTCGGTGGAGCTGATAAGAATTTCAGTGCCACCTTTCTCAAAGACAAGTGGACTAGATTCCCTGTAAGAATAAATACCTGCATCTAGACGCGGCGAAATGTTTGCTTATCTACTTCGCTTGGATGGAATTTAACGCGCCGAACATGATCGAGGACAGTGCGAAAACTCCCGAACGCGGTTTCGGTGGTAGTTTCGGGAGGTTTGCCGCCGAAACCGAAACTCGTTTTTTTGCCGAAACTTGATCGAAACCGAACATTCGGTCCGACACTACTAATTACATAGCGGTTGGATAGTTAGCTTATGTTATGGAAGCTTATATTTTTACTTCTTGATTTAACTTCAATAAATGTTGATTTTGGCAATAAAGTAATTTATTTAACTATACTCAAATACAATTTATGTGATTTAAAACCATTGACTTTAGTCGACACCTAAAGACAATCTCGCTCTTAACAGAAAAAACGTTTTTGTTTTTTTTTTTCCGGACAAAATTGCGATTGACCTCAATCACACCTGATGGTAAGTGAAGATGAGGCCGAAGATGGAGCTCGCTTTCCCGTTAGAAGCCTATTCACTCTTTTCTTAAAGCGCCCCAAGTTGTAAGTTTCAGAGAACACAGACGTTTGAATGTTTTTGGAATTTGTCACGTATTCTGTTATTGACAAGGTTGATTTTCAGTTAATAAATAAATATTCTGGGACTTATCATTTTGAGGTTGTATTTATTCATTATGTTACGGGTGTTTTCAGTGTGAGCCAATCCACGGCTGGGGATTCCGTCGCGGCGGGTACCAGTGCCGCTGCAGCCCTGGGTATCGGCTGCCAAGCATAGTACGCAGGCCCTACCTGGGCGAGATCATTGAAAGGGCGACTTCTGATCAGTACTATAACAACTTTGATTGCAAGAGGATTGGATGTGAGTTCTTTATTATTGTACTTATTAAATAAGCATAAGGTATTGCATGGTCATCAGTTCGGTTTCACGAAGGGAAGATCTACATCCGATGCGGCAGCAACATTGCTGAGGCACATTTATGGCGCATGGGAGGATTCACAGGATGCGATTGGCATTTTTTGTGATCTGTCCAAGGCATTCGATTGCGTTGACCACCGTACGCTACTACTAAAACTTGACTTCTACGGAATTCGTGGAACTGCTCATGATCTTGTTTTATCTTATTTATCAAATCGCCAGCAAAAGGTAGGGATTACCGGCACAACATCCAAGGGCTCTTTAGTCGAAATGGGGGTACCCCAGGGTTCAATTTTAGGTCCATTTTTGTTTTTAGTATATATAAATGATTTGTCATATGTTGTAAATGACCTCACAGATATTGTCTTGTTTGCTGATGATACATCATTAATTTTTAAAGTAAATAGAAAAGACAAAGATCTAACTAAAGTTAATCATACTATGTCAATTGTCTGTGGGTGGTTTGCTAGAAATAATCTATTACTAAATTCAAAGAAAACTAAATGCTTAAGGTTTTCTTTACCAAATGTAGCACAAGTAGATAGCCAAATAATAATAGATGGGAGCCATATTGATCTTGTAAATAAAACGGTATTTTTGGGTCTTACATTAGACAATAAATTGCAATGGGGACCTCAGTTTGATACTCTAGCTGCTAAATTAAGTTTGGCTGCTTTTGCTGTTAGGAAAATTAAACAATTGACGAATGTTGAGACGGCCAAATTAGTTTATTTTGCATATTTTCATAGCCTCTTGTCCTATGGTATTTTGTTTTGGGGAGCAGCAGCGGATATAGAATCAATATTTATTATACAAAAAAGAGCAATTCGTGCAATTTACAGTATGGGTCCCCGTGAATGATTAAGAGATTTATTTAGGGAAATAAATATAATGACATTACCTTCACTATATATTTATGAAAATATAATGTTTATACGTAGAAACATAGGCATGTTTGAGTCAAAATTAGATATTCATAGTATAAATACAAGACAAAGGGAGAAGTTAGTTGTTCCATACTTTAGACTAACTAAAGTTAACAAGTCATTTCTTGGTAATTGTGTTCGATTTTATAATAAGATACCGCTTTCAATAACCAAAATGTCTGATCATAAATTTAAAAATTATATTAGGAGAGTTTTGAAAGAAAAAGCGTATTACAAGGTAGTTCATTATATTGAAGATAAAAATGTATGGAAATAGCTGCTCTCTGCACAGTGCACCTCTAAATCTCTTGTTTAAGTTGTAAGTACCTAGTAGTCTTGTCATATTTTTTTTTTGTTTTGATTTTATTAATGTTACCTATAATAAGTATTTTGTAATTGTTAAATATAAAATTATGTAAAATTGAAATTATAAAATAGCCAAAAAGTCAGAATAGATAAAAATTTATATAACAAATAAAAAAGAATGTAACCTTGCTGAGTTTCTTGCTGGTTCTTCTCAGTTGAAGGCTGACTTCCGAACCGGTTGTAGCTTCAGTAACTTTAAATTTGACCTTCATAAGTGCCCTCCGAAGGCCTAAACTGAATAAATGGTTTTGAATTTTGAAAATTTTGAATGTAGATTATGGCTGCACTGTTAAAGTTAGTAAAATTACAAACGTTTTACAAAGCAAAATTTTAGTAAAATTACAAATTAGTGTGTTGCTAGCTAACGCAATATACTATTCATGGACATCATAAATAAATCATAAATTTTCAAAACTGAATTGTATATTTACCTTATTGTTGGGCGTATAAACTTCCAACGGTTTTTGTAAAATTATTATTATTATTTAATTATCAGGCAGGCAGTTGATTCAACCGTTGAGTGCCTATATCCTGTTGTTCTCTTTGAGATGGTTGTCAAGTCGGTTCTTGAATTAATTACAATATTGGTGGTTAACGCTCTGACTGCCAAACCGAAGGTCGCGTGTTCGATTCCCACCCAGGACAAACATTTGTGTGCATGAACATGTCTGTTTGTTCTGTGTCTGGGTGTAAATATCTATATTAGTATGTATTTAGAAAAAAAAAGTATTATATGTTGTATATCAGTTATCTGGTTTCCATAGTACAAGCTCTGCTTAGTTTGGGATCAGATGACCGTGTGTAAATTATTATTTAAGTTTGAGTTTGGTAAGGATAGTGGTGTACAGGTGTATTGTACATTTTTATTTGTTCACCTACTTATATCGGTAGCTTCAGTGACGGTACAAGTTGTGGTCGGCAGGGGTGCAGCGGCTGCCGGTGCAGTGGGAGAAGGCGCACCCGTTCCTGCGCGCGCTGTACCGCGACGGCTACTACGAGTACGTGAACGCCACGGCGGGCGCGGCCGCGCTGCACACCGAGCGCGTCAACGTGTACGAGGTGCTCAACTTCATCAGGGGGGTGCAGCCGGGGAACTGTACAAAGTATGTTTTTTTTATACCACATAGGCCGGCAAACAAGCGGACGGTCCACCTGATGGTAAGTGGTCACCGCCGCCTATGTATATTTGCAACACTAGGGGCATCGCCAATGCGTTGTCGACCCTGAGACGTGAAGTTGTTAAGTCTCATGTGCCTGTAATTTCATCGGCCCCCTTACCTTTCTAACCGAAACACAAGTGCACTACTGCTTCACGGGAGAAATGGGTAAGGTGGTAGTACTTCCCCAGACAAAATGTGCACTAAGAGCTCTATTACTTAAACATACATAATGTTGCTACCTAATGTTATAAATGATTATTCTAAAGTACAAAAGCTGATTGTATAATTTGAAATTGATAAACTTTAAGGTGGTTGCGTAGTACCAGCTTTCCATACATTTTTATTTTGGGCGAATATCTGAAGTTACGTGGGTTTTTATAATTTTTAGTAGTTTTAAGGGGTTATTACGAATATATAGTCTCGCGTTCTTGCATATCAGCCAACAATATTAAGTAATAAACGATATTTTGTGGTTTAAAATAAGTGAATGTTTTATGTTTGTGTGAGTGAATTTAGGCACGCCATCTATCTTTTAATGTAATGATTAAGGTAGAGTAAGAAGGAAGATCTGTCATCTGTGTCACAAACAGGTCAATAGTTGCCAAACCAAATATTGTAGATGGCGCTGTGTATCAAATGCCTCGAATGGTCACCATCCATGACTCCCCGCGTCAAATTATAAATGTGTTGAGAAATTTATTTTCATAGTAGGTACGTCACTCGTAAACTACCTAACATCATTTATTGTTTGGGAGTGAGCGTATAAGTAAGCATGAAAGGTAGCTACAACTACAGGCACGCTATGATGAGGCTTGGACGTGACGTTCGAATGTATTATTTTAGGACACATAATTTATTTATTACATTGAGTGCTGTCAAAATGGAAATCCAAGATGGCGGCTACAATATGCCAAATGACCAAATTGCACTTGCTTTTAATAATTTTTTTAATGACATACCTATAGCCACAACCAGCTCCTTGGATTCTTCACCGGCAGATGCTGAGTCGTTGTTAAAAACTAACGTATCAGAGTGCAATGAATTGTTTAGGTTTAGGCATATCACACCTTTCGATGTCATCAAAACTTTCAAAAGTTTAAAAGTTAAACGGACTGGCGACTTATGGGGTATATCAGTAACAGTTTTGCAGGGTATAATTGATAATATTGCTCCCCATTTAGCTCTAATTTTTAATCGATGCGTAGATTTTGGTAAATTTCCGGATTTAATGAAACATAGCAAAGTTATACCTTTGTTCAAGGCCGGAGATCCTAGTGAACCAACCAATTATAGGCCCGTTTCTATCTTGCCAGCCCTAAGCAAAGTATTCGAAAAGATTATTTTAACGCAACTACTTGCTCACTTTAATTTAAATAAACTTTTACACAGTGAGCAGTACGGTTTTACTAAAGGTCGCTCCACTATTGATGCCGGGGTAGCACTCTTAAAACAAATTTTCAACGCTTGGGAAAAGTCGCAGAATGTTATTGGAGTGTTCTGTGATTTATCTAAAGCTTTTGATTGTGTTGACCATCAGACACTTACGCGTAAATTAGACCATTATGGAGTTAAGGGTGCAGCACTTAATTTGATGAAATCGTACCTTAGTGAGAGAACTCAAAGTGTTAATGTGAATGGAGTTAAATCATCTGGTTCTCCTGTGCATATGGGTGTACCCCAAGGCTCTATTCTAGGGCCTTTTCTATTTTTAGTATACATCAATGACCTACCATTTTACTAAAGAAATACCTGTGGAATTGTACTGTTTGCTGACGATACCTCACTGATTTTTGGTGTTGATAGACTGAAATACAATTATGACGATGTAAACGGTGCATTAGCCCAGGTATTAAATTGGTTTACTGTTAATAATCTTGTTTTAAATGCAAGAAAAACTAAATGTATTGAATTTGCATTACCCAATGTTAAAAAACTAGGCTGTAGTATAATGTTAGACAACGAAGCTCTTAGCCTTGTTGAGTCAACAGTTTTCTTAGGAATTACTTTAGACTCAAAACTTCAATGGGGGACACAAATATCATGTCTTGCGGGAAAACTTAGTTCAGCAGCTTACGCAGTTAGAAAAATCAGGCAGATTACAGATGTCGATACGGCTAGATTAGTTTATTTTAGCTACTTTCATAGTGTTATGACCTACGGCATTTTGTTTTGGGGTAAAGCTGCTGATATAGAAACCATTTTTATATTGCAAAAAAGAGCTGTTTGAGCCATTTATAATTTGAGTTCTCGAGCTTCCCTCAGAGAAAAGTTTAAACAAATTGATATTCTCACAGTTGCATCGCAGTATATTTATGCAAACATAATATTTGTGCATCAAAATATTAGTCTTTATGTCAAAAAGAGTGATATGCACTCCATCAATACTAGAAATAAGGATAAACTTGTCACTTCTGCATATAGACTGCAAAAAGTGCAAGGCTCATTTTTAGGACTTAGTGCACGCATCTATAATAAAATCCCTACTGAAATTTTAAATTTGCCTTTACAAAAATTTAAGGAAAGAATTAAGACTGTTTTAGTACAAAAGGCTTTCTACAACACAAATGATTATTTTAATGACGACAATGCTTGGGTGTAGCGCTCGCTCCATCAAGACACATCTTTATGTACAAAATCTTATTTTGAAAAGAGTAATTGCTGAGTTTATTGCCGGCTCTTCTCAGTAAAAGCAACCTTCCGAACCGGTGGTAGAGTCTGACCTTTCATAAGTGCCTGTGAAGGCCTATTTGAATAAAATATTTCATTTCATTTCATTTCAATAAATTATCAACTTTCTCGTGATGGGTATCGTTTTCATGGTTTTCAAGGCTGTTGAAGCCGATAGTGCTGTCTAAATGTAAATCCAAGATGGCGGCTACAATAAATTATCATCTTTCTCGTCATGGGTATCGTTTTCTTGGTTTTCGAGGGTGTTGAAGCCGATATTGCTATCAAAATGGAAATCCAAGATGGCGGTTACAATAAATTATCAACTTTCTCGTCATGGGTATCGTTTTCAAGGTTTTCAAGGGTGTTGAAGCCGATAGTGCTGTCAAAATGAAAATCCAAGATGGCGGCTACAAAAAACTATCAACCTTCTCGTCATGGGTGTCGTTTTCTTGGTTTTCGAGGCTGTTGAAGCCGATATTGCTGTCAAAATGGCGGCTACCATAAATTATAAACTTTTATTTGTAAACTAGTTATTTCAATACGATTGAATGATCACTAAAAAACTCTTTTTTTTTTTATAAAAAGTCAATATAAAAAAGGTTGAAAGTGACAACCCTATAGCTTCAATAGAACGTAAGTAATTATTTTTACAAATAGGCTTCGTTTCCATACTGATTCATATTTATACTGGCACAGTATAAATATGTTTCATGTTTTATTTAAATAATCACTAAAATTATACTTTCTCATATTACAGTGTAAACTCTTTATAACGTTATCCTTTATAACGATAAACTCCCTATAACGTTGAAGTGAGCCCAAGTTGGTTGGTTTGTTCACTTTGTTTTGTTTTTTTTTTGTTCACTCCATATAACGATAACTCTCTATAACGACAAAAAATGCTCAGTCCCTTGAGTTTCGTTATAAAGAGTTTACACTGTATTTGTAATAAGGTATTTGGCGCGCATCATTGAGTACCCTAATTTTTTTCCGATGTATTAGAAATGACTCCACAATATCGCTAAGATAAAGTATAAAGGTATATTAGGTTTAAAAAATGATTGCATCAACATATTGGTAGGTGACTTTAATACTCCAAACATATCTTGGCTTCCAAATCAAACTAACTCTATTATGTATGCTAACAACCCCACAGATTTTAAATCAACATTGCTGTTGAACTTTTTGGCTCTTTGTGACTTATCTCAGTTTAACAATAAATCTAACCATAACAATCGCTTTTTAGATTTGATCCTGTCGAATTTCGAATCAGTATCAGTACACGGTGGAGAACCTCTCACTCGTTTAGACGCTCACCACCCCCCTTTATTAATTGACCTGGAACCTCAAATAAATACTAAATATCTGAAGCCCTCTCGACAGAGGCGCTTAAATTTCAATAAATGTGATTACACAAATATCAGATATAAATTACAAATGATTGATTGGCACACATTATTGCCTACGGATGATATAGATGCAGCTGTCGAAATATTTTACGATACAATCAATGAGATCAACCTTATGCACACCCCTTTTGTTTGTGAGCGCAAAGATAAATTTCCAACATGGTTTACCCCAGCTCTAAAAACTTGTCTTCAAAGAAAAAACAAGTGCCATAGGCGGTTCAAGATGTACGGAAATCCTAGGGATTACGATGAATTCTCTGCTTTACGTACTAAATGTAAGGATCTGATTAGCTCTTGTTATAAATCTTTTCTTAATTCCGTTGAGAATTCATTGAGTACTAACCTTAGGTACTTTTGGACATTTGTAAATACCAAGAAAAAATCTAATGGAGTACCTCTTGTCATGAAGTTCGATAACCGTACAGCATCTGACAGTGAGGCAATATGCGAACTTTTTTCAGATTTTTTTGGCTCCGTATTTGATAATAATAATAATAATGTTTTGATAAACCACGAATTTGATAAGCCCCAAACCTCTGTCAATTACATTTCTAATTTGAGTTTGACCAGAGTTGAAATTTTGTGTAGTCTTCGATGCTTGGATCCAGGGAAAGGCCCTGGTCATGATGGTATACCTTAAAAATTTTTAAAAGCCTGTGCTACGGAGTTGTGTGCACCATTGCATATACTATTTAATATGTCATTAAAACTTGGTGTATTTCCTACATATTGGAAAACTGCACATATCGTCCCAATTTACAAATCTGGCGATAAGGCAGACTGTTCTAATTATCGCCCTATTAGTATACTATCTGGCATTGCCAAGCTTTTCGAGAGTGTTGTATATGACCACATATTTAACCACGTTAAGTCTGTTCTTTCTCCTCGTCAACATGGGTTTATTAAGAACAGATCTACGGTCACGAATCTGTTGGAATATAAAAATTATATTTGTGCTTCTTTTGCTATGGGCGGTCAAGTGGACTCTGTATATACTGATTTTAGAAAGGCATTTGACAGAGTTAATCATTTGCTGCTTTGTCGGAAGCTGAACTGGTATGGTGTGCATGGATGCTTGTTGAGGTGGATAAGCTCATATCTTAAAAATAGGAGCCAGCTGGTGGCGTTGAAAGGTTTTACGTCCTCTCCGTTTTTGATTAATTCTGGTGTTCCGCAGGGTTCCCACCTAGGTCCATTATTTTTCATAATTTTTATTAATGACCTAATTGAGAAGCTAACATGTCCCTGTCTTTTATATGCAGATGACTTAAAAATATATAATTCAATTGCGGATATCAATAGCTGTCTCACTCTTCAGCGCGATCTGGACACCATAACGGATTGGTGTAAGTTAAACCATATGTCTCTTAGTGTTTCAAAGTGCCACATTATGTCTTTTACGAAAAAGAAGAACAAAACAGTATTTAACTATCACCTTGATGGTAACGTACTCAATCGTCCACAAGTTGTCAGGGATCTAGGTGTTCTGTTTGACGATCAATTAACCTTCCGGGATCATTATGACAGTATCATTAAAAAAGGTCTCAAATCCCTTGGTTTCATAGCCCGCGTTACGACGGCTTTTAAAAGTACACAGAGCCTATTCTTTCTTTATAAAAGTCTTGTAAGAACATCACTCGAGTACGCCTCTGTAATCTGGTCACCCTATTACACGACTCATTCTGAGCACGTGGAAAGTGTCCAACGAAAATTTTTGAAAATTCTTTCTTACAGACAAGGCCTGAGCCGAAGGCTGACTTCTTATTCTGACAGATTGCAATATTTCAAATTTACTTCCCTGCAAACTCGTCGCAATCAGCAAGATCTCTTCATTCTTCATAAAATCCTCCACTCAGTTTACGATGCTCCTGTTTTGCTTTCTCTTCTAAATATCAACACAAGACATACTAGTCGATGCCCTACAATCCTTTAATAAGAATGTGCAGATCATACAATGATTTATCAGCCGTAAACGGACATATTTGATTATCACCACCATACATTCAGAAAATGTATCCTAAGTATCCTCGTTTGATAAGATAATATAATTAATTTCTAATTGTAATTTAATATTAAATACATATTTTAGTGGTTTTTTTTTCTTTATTTATATGTTAAGATTTTAATTTGTTTGTTAAGATTTTCTGTTTTTGTAGTACGTTTAGCTTATCATGCTGTGTGTATACGCTCTTGGGTCTCAATCTAGACTAAATATTTTTGTTTCAATTTTACATTTATATTCGATTGTGATCTGTTGTATATGCCTATGAAATAAATAAATAAAAATAAATAAACGTCGTCTATCAGTTCGAGAAGTTGTGTTCCATGTAATAAACATCTTCTAACGTAAAGTAACCAGTAGCTGCTCAGGAACCAGTCTATATTCACAAATGCAGAAATACGGATACACAGAGTGGGCATGTATTGGTTCTTGAGCAGATACTGGGTGGGTACTTTACCTTACTGGTAATAAAATCATTTGTTTATTTCTTGATTCAATTAAAATGCAAGAAAGCGCTATACATTCATACGAGTATAAATCTAATCTAATCCGTGATGAAATAGGAACGAGCTTGAATTTTAATTCTAATAGATTTGTTTGAAAACATAAAAAATATTAGTGGGTCCAACGACTTGGTTTGGGAGTGGTGAAACAGTTGTTGTTCTTATACTCCTTTTCCATACCAAGTTTCTGGCGCAACATTAGCTATGAAAAAATTTGGGGTACTCAAACGCGCGCCAAGTAGGTACCTTTAAAAAATTGTTTTCGATTCGATTTTGTAAAGTGTTCTTTTGTTTTTTTTTATAAATAAAGTACACCAATTTCTTTTTCAGTTTTCACCGTTTTTAATTTGTGTCTTTTTTTTCGTTTAAAGTTTTGTGTACTTGGTTTTTTTTTTAATTCAATTTTTTTGAAAACATTTCTAAACTATATGTAGGTATTAGGGTCCTGCGAACATTTATTTTTATAAGATTATAATTATTGGTGTACTTAATTACCACACAACTCGGCATATGTTTTTCGAAATTCAAAATAAAAAAAAAAGAAATTTAATTTATCGTCACATAGGATCGTCGGCCAGCACATTTACTACCTCCGGCAATCTCGCGTCAATGACCCTTTCTCGTTAATTTGAACTCTGTTTATGCCTTTTGTTGTTGATTTCGTCGATATGACCGAACGTACGCAGAGAACTGTTCGAAACAGTCAGACACGCTATGGTAGGTGATGATAGCAGTGACGACAGTAGCAGCATATAAGAGGTTATTTAACAATACACTATGACTCTTAGGAGCCGAGATAAGAAAAACTAGAAAGAATGCTGAGCGAAACCGCATCCGCGAATCCTGGCACGACATTATTACAATATACTTACGGAAATAATTTTTGAAAAGAAGAAATAATTAGCTTTGAATAATAATATTACTAGTATTGTGCTATCTACATTACAAGTAATCTTTATAAAAAAATTGCAAACAATGGTAAATGCAAATAAATAATGTAACTTAAATATTCACAATATAATATTTTCAACTACCTATTATAATAAATTTTGAAACAGTGTGAATGTAGGTATGTTATGTCAATTCTGTAGTCAATCAGTAATTTATTCTATAGTAGTGACAAGTCGTTGCAGTACGTTCAACGAAACACGTAAGCGCCATGAAAATCACGGCGCTTTCGACCTTTTGGTCGCGACAAAACTACATCTTATAAGCATTCTAGCACTGCGTGTTTATACGACTTACTATTGTTTCAGCGCTGCAGCGAACTTTTTCTTAAACTGATGGAACAAAATGGAGCATACTCTTTCACTCTCTTGCTTAGGGTAGCTTCTCTATACCTACGTAGTAATAATAGCTCAATGGTTCGAAACGATGAATTGTCGGTTTGTTGATTTGTCCTTCTTTCACGTAGTAATGAAGCAACTTATCGACGCAAATTTTTGCTTTAGACATATTTTATTGTCTAGAGTGTATGTACATAGACAGTAGTCTATAGGTAAAAAGTATTTTACCTCTCCAGGGAACATGGGTGGAACCGCGGGAACATATTAGCATTATTATGAATAAAAAATATACCTACCTTACTTATATTTAACCTACTATGAACAACTTACCTAGTGGCAATGTTAATGTGCAGTCGAGCAATTCAATTATTTAGTTTTAATTTGTATTTTATACAAAACTAGCTACATATTTAAAAAAAAGAAGAGAAAAAAAGAATTTCTTTTAGTTATGAGATAGATTGATCAACGATTCAGATAATAAAAAAAAAATTGTCGAAAGTTTTGAAATAAAGTTTTGGCTGATCGCGCTAATCTATTTATGAAACGTCGAGTCGTTTTTAATAAATCTGCATGTAAAGGAATCTCTTTGTAGGTACCTACTAAATCCTAAAGACTGCGCGAGCTAAGTCGCGAGCAAAAGCTATACTAAAAGAACTGTCGTGTCAGGAGATATATCGAAAATATTTGCCAAAATCTAGTTGCGGTTGATGTAAAGAACAAGGAGTGTTCCAGTGTGTTGTTGGAACCAGAATATAATACAATCATTTTTTAAAGCTTTTCCCGTCTGTTTGTCTATTTGTATGTACGTACTGGACTCTTTGCTACTAGACGAATTTTAATGGGGCTATGAGAGGAATGTGGCGGTTGCAGACCGAAAACATATTAGCTTTATTTCATAAATATTTGTCATGAAAAATAGATAGGTATCTACCCTAATTTAAAGTTATCACGCGTACAAAATCGCGGGCACAGCTAGTCATGAATAAGAGTTACATTAGTACAACTTTAGAAAAAAACGTTGCGTATAGATATTAATAAATAGGTGAGAGTTATCGCACTAGGTCAGCACTGGGAGTGGGCGATATACGAGATGTCGGACGCCACTGAATCTATATGTTGATATCAGGAATCCGCGAACCTTTAATGAATACATAACAAATGCCAATGATTTTTTTCGCAATGCTCTAAAGTCACTCGTGGCCGTGCGACCCGTTCGTAGCGACGATCAGTATATATTTTGCTCTTTCTAACACGACTGGGTTAGAAAGACGCTCTTTCTTTCTGACGTCGTCGTGAGTCATCGGTGAAATACGATGATATCCGAATGATCTTCGGGTAGCGTGTCCTTGGCCGGAGTGATGAGCTATAGATGCACGAGCGAGAGAGCACTATTCGCTAATTAGTAATAGTACCTATATTATTTAAAGAATTATAGAGTATAATACCGAATATATTATTTTCTAAACACATGTAAACACCCATCAATATACGTCAAAGGATATGGAAATCATATGATATTCTCAATATGAAATATTTTTTAGTCACTTTACAATATATTTTATAAATAAACATTTTTTTATTTATTTAATATCATAATAATAAAAGAATTTATTAATAAATAAGTAAGCAAATAAATAAATAATTGATAAAAAAATATATCTTAAAACCGAATCTACTATGCTACTTTAATTTGATATAATTTAATTTGAGATTGAGGTTAATCGCAACACCGTCAAAAATCAAAAAACTGGGTACCAATTGTTGATATCACTGATTTCTGTATACAGTTACAAATAATATATCATGATATACATAAATCGAACAAAACTGAAACCTAACAATCACAGTACTTCTTTTCTGCAGTAATAATAGGTTATCTTGCAATTGACTAATTATTAACATACCTATTTGAATTAATGAGTGCAAATAAAAGTAAATTTATCAATTAAATTGTAGGTGTCATTTCACTCCTTTATAACCATACAAAATAATGATAATTCAATAAAAAAATATTCAATATTATTCATAAATTTATGCGATCAGAAATGATTAGAATTATAACAAAACATTGATAAAAATCAATGCTTTGTTATGACGTTGTCACGTTAAACTATCTTCCGTAAACCTACCTTACAAACAACCATTTTTTTTATCACCCATTCAAAGATTTAATTTAGACAATTGTATACTATAACGCCATCTGCTATCACCGGGGTACCTAAACCAAATATTTGACGCCATCTATTAGACATAAAAAGAAACGCCTCAACACTATGCTTGTGTGTGTAAATTCAAGTAAAGTAATGACAGCATATGATTTTTTGCCAAATCTTTTTAAACGACTAATAAATCAGCTAAATGCATATGTAATAAAATTATACAAATGCATTAGATCTCGCAAACTAAACAATTTTACCTGGAGGATGTTTAGATTACTGTAAATATCGACAAATAGCCGAATTACTGATTACAACGCCATCTAGCGATAACTGTGCTAGGGATCAACTACGCAACCACCTTAACATGTAAGTAACTACGTAAAAAACACTTTAACACACACACTAAGAGCTCTACTACTTTAAGAATGTCATTGTTTGAAGTGAAACTTTTTAGGGCTTCGAAATTCTGATCAGCAACCTTTTTGCGTGACGAAAATTATTACTTTAAGAATGTCATTGTTTGAAGTGAAACTTTTTAGGGCTTCGAAATTCTGATCAGCAACCTTTTTGCGTGACGAAAATTATTACTTTAAGAATGTCATTGTTTGAAGTGAAACTTTTTAGGGCTTCGAAATTCTGATCAGCAACCTTTTTGCGTGACGAAAATTATTACTTTAAGAATGTCATTGTTTGAAGTGAAACTTTTTAGGGCTTCGAAATTCTGATCAGCAACCTTTTTGTGTGACGAAAATTATATGTAGTTCATGTGCAATGTGTCTTTTATTCGTTCTAGGTATAAACCGACGGATTTGTTCCTGAATGGAGACATCGCTTTCGGTGCGGAATATCAACTGGAGAACCAAGCTAAGATGGCGCTGCGACTCGCCAACTTCATCAGTGCTTTCTTACAGGTAATATTATTTGTATATATTACTGTTAAATTGTAACAACCTTTAAGAATTAATTACCAAATAGAATAATCAAGTAATAATAAATCTATATTCTGGGACATTCTTTACACATGGCTATCTGACCCCAAACTTACCAGAGCATCTGCTATGAAAATAATATATACTACATCCAGACAAATAACAGACATATTGATGGACACAAATGTTTATCCTGGGTGGGAATTAAACTCACGACCTCTGGCGTCAGTCAGGGTATCTCTGACCACCAAGCCAACTGGCAGGTCATGGAAATGTTCAATAATCAGTCGTATTGTAGAAATTATAAGTCTCTAGGACCTTCACACAGGGTTAACTGATCTGAATAATGTTGTGACAGGTGTCCGATCCACAAGAAGTGTTCAGCGGTAACCGTGTCGCCGACAAGCCGTTGACTGAGGACCAGATGATCGGGGAGACGCTCGCAGTAGTTCTTGGAGACTCCAAGATTTGGTCTGCTGGTAGGTGTGATGTTACTAGTTTAATCCAGATTAATTTCAACAAGGTGAAGAAAGTTTTAATAGTTCATTCTAAAATCGTTTTCGAATTGAAGTAATTTTTAATTTGAATTTTTATAAGAAAATGTATTTAAAGAAGATAAAATAATTTATTTATTATATATTGCAACCTTATTACCGCCAATGCTGATTTCATATTAAATTATAATGATCTTCCGTCTCGCTGAGTGTCAATTCCCGAGAGAATTAATGTTTTCCCAAGGTTGTAATTTTGTCTAGTTCACTCGGGAAATTATGTAGCTTTCTATCAGTGATAGAATTTTTTAAATCGAATTAGCAGTTTCGGAGATAACATCCTACATACAAACTTAAAAATTTCACCTTATGATTTCAGGAACATTCTGGGACAGAAACAAATTCACGAATCGCACATTCTTCGCACCGTTCGCTTACAAGACTGAGTTGAATACGCGCAAGTTTAAACTGGAAGACATGGCGAGGTTGAATAAGACTGGTAAGCGATATGCAACTTTACTGTGTGTATAAATAAGAGTGATATAACTGCAGCAACATTAGTGAATCATTGTAATTATACATTAATCTTGAAAAAATATGAGTTTCGTTGAAAGTGAAATGTCCATGGTCATGGTAGGTTAGGTAGGTACCCGCATGGATGTTTGATACCTTCAGGGTGGTACTACAGTAACTTAGACCTTGATAAGTGCTCTTTTTGGGATTAAACTGAATAATTCGTCTTTATTAAAGGGTAAATACTAAGCATGAACAAGTCGGGTCTGCATTGGGTATGAATATAAATGAAAATAAGTTGCAATTGTTATATATCTGTCGACTGGTTTTCATAGTATAAGATCTGTTTAGTTTGAGATCTGAAGTTCGTGTGTAAAAATTGTCGCACGATATTTAAAAATAGAAAATTACTTTCAATAAAACAAAAAGTTGAACATCAGTTTTCTTTCACAGATGAGGTGTACACCAACAAACCGTGGTTCCGATTCCTGAAGCAGCGTTGGTCCACAAATTTCGACAGTCTCGAACAGTTCTTCCTCAAAATGAAACTGAGAGACGAGGACGGTAAATACTTGAAACGCCACGAGAGATACCCTACCTCCTATAGGGCGGCTAATTTAAAACACGGTCATTGGACAAGACCATACTACGATTGTGATGGCCATTTGAAACAATGGGTTATTACTTACGCAGCCCCGTTTTTCGGATGGGACAATGTCAAAGTTAAATTGGAATTTAAGTACGTATGAATAAGGTTGAATTTTAAATAGTCGTTATTGGTCCTTTCAGCAGGATAACATGTTTGTTTTTGTTTTTTTAGGGGTGTGGTAGCAGTGACGATGTCTTTAATGTCCCTGGATATAAATCAATGTCCCGATAAGTATTACGTGCCGAATGCTTTCAAGGGAACGGACAAGTGCGACAGAAGTTCATCTTATGTAAGTATCTTTTAATTGCATTTATTTGCTTGTTAAATAAATATTTTTTTTTTACTTTTCGCCCCGTGGTTTCACCAGCGTGCCTGAATTTATCGACAATTAATAAGTCGATCTTATTGTATCGATAGATATTTACAAAAAAAATATTGTTTATTTAATTTTGATCCTCAATATGTGCAAAAAATACTATCTACATATTTTAGTTTGTTATAATAGATTGCTTACTAATACTTTCTTTTGTTAGTTTCTGAACCTATGAAGTAAAATCAATTTACAAAGTTAGACTACATAAACACAATATGAAAAAGAAGACAAAAACTTATTCATTTCATTAACATACAATTTTCTTTCTTAATTCATAATTAAAGTATTTTCTGCCAAACTGCTGTGCAAATTAATTTTTTCATAACATTATGTGAGTATTATCCAGGCTTCACCTTAGTATTTGAGAGGATCAAAAACATTATTATTATTAGAGTATATTACCAGTTAATTTCGTGATTGTCGCATAGTGCAAGCTTACAAACAAAAGAAGATACAGCATTTTATATCATAAATCAAATATTTCCAAATTTAATATAGTGCGTACCGATCCTGGGTCGCGGTTTCGAAGCCGGCGGCTACAAATGCGAATGTCTCCAAGGCTACGAGTACCCCTTCGAAGACCCGATCACATACTACGACGGACAGATCGTTGAGGCGGAGTTCCAGAACATAATACAAGATAAGGAGACGCGTATCGACATGTTCAAGTGTCGCTTAGCCGGAGCGGCAGCTATTCAGAGCAGCTTTGTGGTAATATTAAGTGTATTGTACCTTATTTATATGTTAAGATAGAGTTGATTATTGTCTGAAGATAAAGGTGTATATGTACCAACCAAATGTAGGTTATATAGTTTTTGTATCCCCTCATTCGTGTTATGGTGTTTGTTTTAGACACGAAGTAAACTGTGTTTTTTACTATATTCATGAAACTTAAATTTGGAATTCGTGACCTTTCAATACTACCTCACGCTGCATTAAAGTAGTCACCATCTTATTGGTCAGTTTTGACAGATAAAAATTACAGAAAAAATTACTTAATTGTTTTTGTAATAAAGCTCATCTATCCATCAAATGGTTAATTGAAAAATGATGCAGCTGAGCCTTATCGTGAAATATTAAAGTTCATTCTTGTATGACATTCTTAGTTGTTAAAATAGGCCTATCAGGTTGAGGTGACTAGTGATACAATACATCTGTCATGAGTTTCCAAGAATGAAATAACCTTTGCGATTTTTTAAATATTTTTTTTACATACTTAAGTATATATTTTTTTATTTATGTCAAGTAGGCCGTCAGACGATCTGATGGTAAGTGGTCACCACCCGCTTAGGAAGGTTGCAATACTACGAGAATTGCCAATACGTTGTAGACTCTGAGGCATGAAGTTACATGTAATTTTACTTACTGTAGCTACCGCTCCGCGGTTTCACCGTATTCCCCCGGAATCTTATGTGTCCCGGGATAATAATATAGCCTATAACACGCGGGAATAGTGTAGCTTTTAACCAGTGAAAGAATTATTGAAATTGGTTAAGTAATTTTGGAGATTATCACATCTAAACTTACGAACTTTACCTCTTTTTGACATTAAATACACTATTTTCACGATTCCTTTAGGTTGTGAAACCGCGGTGCGGTAACTGGTTATGTATATCTCATATTTAATATATATTTATATATAATACAGTATAAATTCAACTCTCCATAAACAATGATATGAAACGATATTATTGCCTACTTATACAATCTCAGTAACTCTAGTTTATTTTTAAATCATCTCAGAATCTCATAGCATTATTGTAATGTGCATTTTGTGACTTATGTTTACTTATTATTAGTTTATAAGTATATAAGTTTGATAATTTTATATACAAGTACATGTTACAAAATACCCCGTAAAAATATAATCAGGAACCAGATCATTTAACAGAAAGACCTATTTTACCTAATAATTGTTTACTTTACAAAGTTTTTCTATTTTCCATTCATAAAAATAACTTTTTTTATTTTTTATACAGCGTAACTACAGTTCTTCAATATTGTGAATCGACTCGTTATAAGACCCCATTTAACCTCCTTTCGGCTTTACGGATTGTTTTGTAACATTCTTTATACAACAATTTTGTATCAGTAATAAGTGTTTCATTATTAAGAAATGAGGGGGAACTTTACTCTCTTAAAATTTCTGACTATAAATTACATATTGATATGAACACATATTTTTATATACTTTGTTTCTTATTCACAGTTTTCTGTTATAAAATTTATTATATTCGGCAATTTAATGCCCTCACGCAATAATACACTTACTGTTTAATCCATAAGATGTATTTTAGCAAATGCAGTTGATAAATATATGTAGGCAGAGATAGAAATATAATTTAGTTATGTATACTTAAACTCTACACTATTATGTAGTACATATCTTTCCCGGGCCAACTAATCACAGATATAAGTGTAATTATATTTTTTAATCTCTATTTTGTTTCAACTAAGCTATCTCCTATTGTAAATATATAAAGACAGCATGTACATGTCCAATGTAATACATAGTTTGTATGTACTGATTAGTGATCTGTTAGTTAAATAATTAATAAAACATCACCTTTTTGTGCAACTTTATTGACATTATATAATTTTTTTTTTAAGCAGCTTATTGTATACAATATATTTTAATGAAGACATTATAGGAATCTCATTGGAAAGCTATTGTAGGCGTTTTAGGACTAGTTTTGACTATATTTTAACAGCCTATAAGCCTGTAAGAGACAAAAATTTAGTTTTTATGAAACATCTCGGTCTTATGCACATAAGTAGACTGATTTTTTTTACAAAATTAAATATAGTCATTCAGTAAAATGTACTTTAAACTCATACGCATAAATGTTATTTTTAACTAATCAGTTGTAATGTCTATGTAGCTCAGATTATTGCGTCCATTTTATAGTGCCTTTTGTAAGTTTTTGAATTATACAATTTTTAATTTTTATCTTGTTTTCATTATTCCTCCACATAGGTTTCTTCAGGTAAGCTGAAAAAGAATTGAATGTGAATTAGAAAATTATCTTTAAGTACTGTAAATTTTAATACTAGTAATTGGTATATCACATCCTGTATTAAGATTCGAAGACAATTTTCTTATCAAATGGCTCGCACATGAAGGGCTCCTTACCACTGTACAGTAATTAACAAAACAGCAAATAAAACATATTTCTTGCAAAGCTAAACACTGTTTAACTGAAAATCGGTTAAGGCATCTACCCACAATGGTTGAAAAGATACAAACCTCTACCAGAGGAGAGAACCTTATACCAAGACCCTATGGGTACGGAACCCAAAAAAAAATGTCCCAGGATAATTAATTAATATTTATCTAAGCCGGGAATGGTTCGTTAGCAGTAACTAGCAACTACCGGTGCAAAATTCTGATCCTGTCCATCACTCCTCTAATTTTAACATCTATTTACATAAAATGGAAAATTAGTCCATTTGAAATAATAAATACGTGTGAGTACTGAAACTCGTATCTTGATCTAAAGTTCGCATTGGTTTAGACTCATATAATACCATTGGTTATTATTGTTTCTAGCCCAGACACTGCCTCTAATTTAATATAGGCAAATTTAATATTTCTAACGTACTTATGATCAATAATTAATAGGCTTCTAATGTAGAATAGAGCTCCAACTAATCCAAAGTAAATGGTAATGTACAGCAGCATGTAAATTACCACAAGTATTCGGAACAATCCCATTCCATTTCTGAACATTTTCAGTAATTTTGTTAAATATTTTTATAGCATTTTGTTGATTTTACATATTTTTTTGACAACGCATTTGTGACAATTTTTGTATGCGTTTTGTACTTTTCGTCCATTCAGTTTCTGATATTATCTTTGGTATCTGAAAAATTGTATTAATGTTAAAAAGTTTATCTAGGTTTCAGAATGAAACTGTCAACTTGGTGTATTTTATACAGCACGACACGATTAGATATGCCAATTTATTTACTGCTTTATTTTTAGGCATATAATTGCCTCACTAATTGAGGGTCAACATTTAGAATTAACATCTTTTAGTTAACCAAACAGGTGAGTCAATTCAGTGAGGCAAGCGGTCAAATGCATAAGTGTTTGTATAAAATCTATCGTATCTTGGTGTGTAAATGCATGACGTTTCGTTATCATTATGGAGTGTAGAAGTAAAGGAGGACCATCTCAGTGTACTAACAAGTGGCCGTTGAAAGGGAACAAATTAAGGTGGCGCTACTGTAGCAACTGGAAGAATTTTAAATAGAGCGCCACAAATTATTAGAGTTGGATACTAAATTAATAGAAAAGGAAAGAAACATTTCCGTTTTAGAAACATTTCAGTTTTCCATAGACAAACATGAGTATGGAATAAAATTATACAGTGTTTTTAAGTACCTAAATTAATTGTAAATAGCAAATAGTATTCAAGAATTACCGGATACCAACCCAGCATTTCCACTTGCTACACTAGCGCTATTTCGGTGAGAATTCGAAACCTAATTTGCTGTTTACAAGTGGACACTTTTTCGACAAATCCCGCATACAAGATGGTCCTCCTTTACTTCTACACTCCATAGGTTATAATATTTTTATCAGTGACAGTGACATAATGATAATGACATTGGCTTGAAAATCCTTAGAAAGCAACATCGAAGTTGAAGCCTCTTTGGCTACATCATTAAATAAATTATTAAAATTATAGTTTAACAAGAAGAAAACAATAAACAGGTAATAGTTTACAGGTATTACTATATATTTAATTCATTAACAATGAAAATTAGTGAGCTGTTCACTTTTAACCTTGACATCTATTTTGTGATCCATACGTTTTACAATACGTAATTAATTCAAATGAAAATTACCATAACCGCATGATATTTTATATTTATATCGTGTTTTTTGTATCACGTGCATACCGCTTTAACTTATTCCTTCTCAGTAAAATTGTAATTTTTTTGAGATTTACATTAATTATTTTTCAGACAAAATGAGTGGAATGGCAAGAAATCTCATGAAACGGCTGGGGAGCAAAGAATTCAGAGAATATTTGATGAGGTACTATTTTTTTTTTCTTTTTCCTTTTTGTAGAAATTCAAGAATTATCATATCATGGCTTAAGACAGAAGCCAGCTAGTACAGATTTGAAAAACAACTATAAGTTGTACCCACATTCCCCTTGCATATTCTCTAGGATAAAAATGATCTTGTGTTAAGCTACAACAACTTCTATCTGTGTGGCTAATTTCATCTAAATCTGTTGACCAGTTTTTAATCCATAATTCTTAACATTATATTTTTTCAGCACACACTTCTGGGGTCCAGTAGCCAATTGGGGAATACCACTAGCGGCTATCGCTGATATTAAAAAGGACCCTAGTTTTATTAGCGGAAAAATGACATTTGGTATGTCATTAATTTTGTTTATTAAGTGGAACCTAATTATAATGCTATAGGTAAATTTTTCTGCAACAATCTTACTTGTCAAAACAGTCCTAGATCTTATGCATTTTGAGCAATTAGTGCAGAGTTCATCTGGGGAAGTACTGCCTTACCCATTTCTGCCATGTACGGGAAGTAAACCTGTAATACTGTGTTTCGGTTAAAAAGGTAAGGGGGCAGGTGAAATTACAGGCTCATGAAACTTAGCAACTGCATGTTTCAGGGTCGACAATGCATTGGAGATGCTCCTACTGTTGCAAATGTCTATAGGTGGTGCTGACCACTAACCATCAGGTAGCTGGTCTGTCGGCCCCTGTGGTATAAAAATAAATAAAAAAACTATTCACAATGCACATACTTGTGAATACTACAAAATTCCTATCTCATTATTTTGGACTCATTTAGTAAAGCCATGTTTATAAGCATTAGTATTTTATAGAACAAGACCTTCTAACAAGATAGTTTGAAGATGAAACTGATAACACATCTATAACATCTACTTATATATCATCTGGGTACTTCAATCTGAGCGTAGCAACTACACCTTGTAAGAATGATTTGATTTCCTATATTCATGTGACCTTTGATCTTGTGTCACAGATAATAAATGGCAATATGATATTGATGCTTCACTCTATGCTGTGTAAATGGCGATTATTCAGTTGGCCTCGCTCGCTCAAACCGGAAGCTTGTTACGTTATTGATATGCTGTCCCCCGCGGTTTTACCCGCGTTTCTTGATATCAATATACCCTATAACCATCTACGAAAAATTCCGCGTCGAATGGTAGCAGTCCCATCCAGATATATACAGTAGTTTTGATGTGTATCAAAGGAACCCTATTTTGCTTATGTACATATATAGATGACCTACCTACTATGTATTAGGAGACATGTTTCTGTTCTGTTATTGGACAATTGTACAGTATGTAACAATTTATATATAAGTATGTATAAAAAAAAAACGTTGTGTTATATAACAGTTATTTAGTTCCCCTAGTGCAAGCTATGTTTAGTTTGGGATCAGATGGCAGCGTGTAAAGCATGTTCCAAGATATATATTTATCTTCGTCAAGTTCTTTTGCCATAAGTAATATGGCATACCCCTATCTTTAAATATATTTTACTCAGACAGTCTTCTAAATTCATAGACTTCGTTCGAGAACAATTGTAACCAGAACCTGTGGTGAGTTAAGGGTATAACCACCAAGCCAACTGGCCCGTCAAATAGCCTATAGTATAATGATGTAGATTTGCCTTACTTGTTATTAAATCAATCTTTTCAAGAACTCTGTTCTCATAGATTATTAAATCTCAAACAAGTACACTTAAACAAACCTCTGCATAAAGTATCTGCAATCATTTATGTCTAATCTCAAGTGGTTTTGGGTTTCTTATCAGCTTGTAACTTTACTACAAAGCATTTTGTACTCTTTGAGGTAATTTATATGATACATTCAATGTCGAGCTCTTTTTTATGGTTTAATAGCGCCCCAGTTCCATCTGAATGTGAATATGTGATGTATTATACACAAACTTTTGTTAAAATGTTCTCTAAATGATGGAGAAAACCGCATCAAAATCCATTGCGTAGTTTAAAGGATTTGCAAATGAAGAAGGGACAGACTGAAATAGTGACATTGTTCAGGTTTTTAGAGTAGTAGAGCGCTTAGTGCAGAGTTCGTCCGGGGAAGTACTACCACCTTACCCATTTCCGCCGTGAAGCAGTAGTGCAATTGTATTGCTGTGTTTCGGTTAGAAAGGTAAGGGAGCCGGTGAAATTACAGGCACATGAGACTTAACAACTTCACGTCTCAGGGTCGACAACGCATTGGCGATGCTCCTAGTGTTGCAAATGTCCATAGGCGGCGGTGAACACTTACCATCAGGTGGACCGTCCGCTTGTTTGTCGGCCCACGTGGTATAAAAAAAAAAGAAAAAAAAGTCATCTAGAAAAACCTGTTTGACTGTCTTTCTCAAAACTGCGAAAATACCTCTTTACTGCCAACTACCTGTTTTATTATACATTTTTATGCCAAGTAGAACAGAAAAGAGTACAAACACGCAGAGGGTCCATCAAATGGTCACCGCCGCCTATCGACATTTGCATCACCTGGAGTGCGTTGCGTTGTCGACCCTGAGACGTGATGTTGTTAAGTCTCATGTGCCTGAAATTTCAGCCCCTTACTTTTCTAACTGAAACAGTAAGACAAGTACAAGGATGGTGATAATACTAAGAGCTCCACTTATTCTAAAGCCATCCTTCTGACATAAAAAGCTATTATTTTCTCGTTTTGTTCACATTACCTAAAACTGCTAACTTTGAACTTTAACGTTGAAATCAATCCCAGATGGGAAGGGAAGCAAAAATGCTACGACATTTAATATCACGTCTCATCTATAATTGCTTAATAACAGCTTTCCGAGTGAAGCCACTCAGCTTAAATGCTAGTTTCCGATTGAAAGGCCGGTATGGAACTCTAGGTTACTTCTTAAATATAATGTACCTACTTATGTATCAATTGTAATAGGTGATTCATTTGTTTCCCAGCTCTGTCTCTATACTCGCTGATGTTCATGCGGTTCGCGTGGCGAGTGCAGCCGCGCAACATGCTACTGTTCGCCTGTCACTTCACCAACGAGTGCGCGCAGCTCACACAAGGCGCCAGGTTCATCAAACATACTTATATGGGAAACAAAAACGAAATTAATAAATAACTTCTATACAAAACTATTCTATAGCACTCGAGTTTAGAGGCCGATTGGTCGTCTTATACGAGTGTTGCACAATCCATTTTGAATCATAGTATCATAAAGCGATCAGTGTTAATTAATAATAGTGACTATTGACTTGCAATTGACAGTTAGATTGACATTGATATGGCTTTATGAAACTATGTAACACTTCGGCTGTCTTCGTAGTTCCTCGTGGGCAATTTGATTAATCGAAGTTTATTGATGCAAACGGTGAAATCAGCTGATATTGACTTTTAGAAACTGCATAAAAGCACATTTAGGGCCCAGTGGTGCAAATTCTGTTGTCAATCCAAATAAACTCAAAATTTTGTGTTGACGTAGCGCTAA
Organism: Habrosyne pyritoides; assembly: GCA_907165245.1. NCBI lineage: Eukaryota > Metazoa > Arthropoda > Insecta > Lepidoptera > Drepanidae > Habrosyne > Habrosyne pyritoides. The sequence goes on from OU015595.1 coordinate 1,341,093, forward strand.
AGTATATTTATTAAGCAAAAAAAAATTATAATCGATTTAAATTAATATTTTAAAGACATGCACAATTTTTAGAACTCAATTTTTATAATTATTAAAATCAAAGGTCAATTTGATAGATAACAACAAATCAGACATTAAATATGGGTAATTGAGGAGTTTTTATTTTGTATAGAACGGAGAACTCCGAAACCCTTTACCTCTTGGCAAAAAAATAACACAGAAATGGTTTATGGGACGAGGGTCTATCTTTTTTTTTTTTTTTTCACTGCCAGTTACTTGATGTGGACCTGTGAGGCTGTGACCTAGGTTAAATGGTGTTTCTATTCATTTAAATATTTGTTAAATGTTTTTGTATGAAGCGATGTGATGTTTTTGTTGCTGCATTCTTTGAGGTCATTCTGTATAGGAAATTTAGAACATTTTTATTATTAAATATATACCTTTTTATATTTCGGTCACGAGTTGAATGCATATTTTTTATAATAATTTCAGAAGAAAGTGCATCACATTTAAGCAAAATAAGCAGTTTAGGTATTGTGATCCCATTTCTGGCCAATATTCATATTGAAGTAATGTAACTTGCACTCAAATTACGTCCCTAATGCTATCTACCACAATGACAATTTTACATTGTTTAATTTTTGATAAACATATTATTAGATATTTTGATTACAAATATAACATTTTATAAAATTTTACCTGTAAATTAAATCTTTATAATTGAGTTGTACTTTATTAAAAGTCCAATATAATTTCATTATTTTTGTTTGTCATAATTGATAATCAAATTTATAGTTATCTTATTCTGTGCATTACTTCGGTTAATGTGTTCGGAACTACGAGGAATGCCGATGTGTTAATAAAGTTGACTTGCCAAGTCGTGTAGAATAACTTTAGGCCTCCACTAGGCAATTATAAACAAGTTTTATATAGCCATGTGAATTTACACGTAAATTATATAAGATAGAAAATGGGTGATGTTAAAAAAATACTAATAAGTATACAATATTTATATACAATAATAAGAAGTTATACATACTTTGTTGGCGTAATTAAAAAAATAATGTGTCAATTTGTATACATTTTCTATTTTTAATTTTGTTTTTTTGTATAATTATTTTATACATTCAAACAAATTTTAACTGAGCAAAAGACCAACGGATGTAATTATCACCAAAAGTACGATATATAAACACTTAAATCGTCTTAACGCTCAAAATACATTGATCTGTTTACCCAAACGCACCAAAAAGTATAACAAAATAATTGGGTTCTGTAAAAAAGTTGCGCAACATTATGTTGCTTTAGTCACATTGATGTTTCACAAATTGAAATGGATGGGGAACTGGCAAAAGCGACGATAGCTCAGTTTGTAGTGTAGTCGAAAATCGTAACGAGAGCAAGCTAAATCTCAGTCTAAGCTCCTTGCTTTGAATCCTACAATGAGCTTGAGCCTTGGGAAGACACCATAGTCCTCGCCTGGTTAGTTGTTGGTGTGTTTCGATAGCTGCACTAAAGAACAGTTCTCTTCTAGGCTTAGTGTACTCATCACCTTCGGCCACATCAGCACTTACCATGGTGAAATTGTCAAATACAGGCCTATAGAGTGTAAAAAAAAATACAAAATTTTTTAATTGCCTAGTGGAAAACCACCCGTAAAATAATTATTAGAAAAAATATTTATATACTGCGCAATTTTAAATTGTACATAATGGTAAATATCATTTTATAAACGTAACACTAATATTATTAAATAGAAATAAGTAGTACAAAACTTAGCCAACGTCTTCAGTAGTTGAATTAGAGAAAATATATGTCAGTTCACATCTTAAACGTTTCCAATTATTGGAGTAATACAGTCACTTATTATTAGTACACAACAAACAAGATCTACGAGTAACCTTAGGAATTTTGAATTGTGAATGCATTTGAAATTGAACCCTATGTATAAATTGTGCTTCAAGAAAGGGTTGCAGTTGATTTTTGATTTGCATCTCTTTCCAACAAGTGATATTTTATTACAAACTGATATGTCTCTCACTCGGCACCTTATAGATTTCCAAGGCTTACTTGCAGAAATAGGGCTCAATTTTGAATGTATTTTCTCTACTTAATATACAATAATGCCTGGGTATTTATTGCAAATTTAATTTTCATGTTAACATCCAAATTTATGTTTTTAAAAGTTATAATTCATTTTAATATACAAGAATACTTTTATGACATATCGAAACAAGATCAAAAATGTATATTAGACATTTAAAATCACTGGATTTATTACCAAGCTTAAGTTAAAGTTAATATGTATTAGGTTTTTGATGCGATCTGAAATATATATACGTAGAACAATGTTATTCGTAGGTCCCGATGTAGCAACATATTGTTGCGCAACTGTGTTCGCATGTGTGTAGAGCCTTAGCTATTATTAGTGTTATTTATATCGCTTTTAGGTTGTATAGAATCATTATACCAGTTACATTATGAAAATTTATACACGTGGGGATATTTTATAATATTTATTGTGAATTTGAATTTTATTATACTCTGTTATTGATCTGTTAATTTCGTTTCTGTTACCTTCTACCTTTTTCTTTTTTCTAGATTTTTTTAACAGGGGTCTGATTCTCGCGACTTCTTCACCATTCGACGGGGTGGTTGGCGTGACGGTCAGATGACCTTGACTACTAGACCACAGGTCGTGGGTTCGATACCCAACCGGGACTTAATGTAACTGTATAATAAAGGTATGTAAATATCTTTATAGGGATGTAATTACGAAAAGAAAGTTACAATAATATTCTTTTTTGCATTACCAAAACACGTGAAATCGCTAAAGCGATCTCTTCCAGGTAACCTTTGGGAAAATATAAAATTCCTCGGGAACGCGGGGAAACCGCGGGGGACCGCTAGAATATTATAAAGAGAGTAAGTAACCACTAATATTAAAAAATAATCTTTCACTAAAAGAAGGTTACACTGCCGGAAACCGACGGGAAACCACGGGATCGTAGCCAATTTCCAATGAAGATATCACTTTTAGATACTTTTTAAGCGTAAGCATAATAATAAATGAGTACAGTCAGGAATACAAGTAGCAGAACAGATCAAAATTTATAAAACACCTGTGAAAATGTTACACTAAAGGTTTTTGTGGATGTTAAATATAATATATAAATATATAATTGTTGTATACTAGTTTCACTACTTCTGTTGCCGACTGTACCCCACAGCAAACGTAAACAGGTTCCCAGCTATGTACAGGTGGGTACACAAACCGTGCGCCCATTAATAAAATTACGGCGATGCACCGAATGTAATCCGAAGTTTTTCTCGGTTTTCCATCTGCATATTAATGTGACGTCATCATTATATAGCACAGAGCAATTATATTTTCACTTCATAATATGACGCCGAGCCTAGATGGCACAAGTCGACCTGAATCGCGGTCGCGTATTCACAAACAGCGCTTGTCGCGGGACAATGAAGATGGAACTCATTGTCAACGTTTCTAAACGTTCACTATTGTTTGAATAAACGCTTTCTCCGACTTGGTGGGGAAATATCTAGTGCTACCAGTTATTCTTGGACTATTTCCCTTTGTTATGAAAAGGTGGGTGAATATTACAATCAGTGGGGTAGTGGTTTAATTAGGTTGCAACTGTTGCAGTTACGACGATTGTTGTGCTTACAGCCGTAGTTTAAATTGAGATTGTAAAAAAAAATTAAGATTAAAAAAAAGTGATTTAAAAAAAATATATTACAATAAATTAAAGAAATCAATAAAATATTACTCAAGTTAGTATGAAAAATATCAGACCAAATAAAATGACAGATTATAAATTTAAATACACATATATAAATGTAAGATTTTTAAAAAATATTTTGGATTTTCCTGGATATCGAGGTCGGCAAGAAATCGGTACTGTGTTTGATCCCCACGTCCAAGGTACAGTTGACGCTTCTTTGCAACAAATGAAGCTCAGGCTTGGTAATGTGCCTAAGAGACGGGGCGACAGTTCTCACCACATGTCACGCTGGGACTTCAAATATCTTGGATGAAATGTGAGCCTTGCGACTAGGATCTTTGGGGATAATAGGCGTGAAGATAGTGGATTTGACCTTCAAAGTGCATTCTAGGGCCTTCACATTGAGTTTATGGTCAAACTTTAGTATAAAAGCCTAATAGCAACATCAAGACAGTTGATGTAAAAAGTTCGTACCGGTATTACTGGGTGGGTACAAAATAAATAATATGCTAAGGGGACATCCATGAATTACGTCTCACGAAATTCATGATATTTGGGAGCTCCCCAGTTCGTAAAACAAATATTGATAGAGTAAATAATATTAAATTAAAATTAAATTTTCGATAGGTTTGATAGGTACTTTACATTCATATATGAGACGTTACGAATCTTATAACTCGTCCCTTGTCGACATGATGTCACACTTTGTTAACCCCCTCCCACCCCTTTAACGTCTAACGTTATTTTTGGATGGACCCTAATCAGGGCCTTCTTTTCCATCTCACTCTGGGTAAGTGCACCGGGCATCGTGATTCATGGGGCCCCCTGGTCGATAGTATTGTCAGATCGGATCGGTGTGTCGCGCTCTTAGAGCTCTCATAGCGTAGTCTTAGGGGCCCCCTTATCCTAGTGCCCAGGGCCGTAGCTTAAAGACGGCCCTGACCCTAGATTTACCTAATTGGTGCCTTGAGAGTAGAGAATCGTAAGACACACAATGTTGCCATATATTTATATTTTTCATATCGCTTCTACATAAATTACAAGCTACCGTCCCGTGGTTTCACCTGCTTTCCCGAGGGATCTAAAGTATCCTGGGATTATAACATAGCCTATGCCACTCGGGAATAGTGTAGGTTTCTATCTGTGAAAGAATTTTTTATGTAGGATGAGTATTTTCGGAGATCACCTCAAAATTAAAAATTCTAACATAAAAACTTTACCTCTTAAAATATTAGTGTAGATAGTTCTCTTTTAATTCTGGTAGTTTTGTGGTTTTAACAACATTTTAGTTGGTTAAATTATAACAGTAACAGCTTTACCTGGCGGACAATAAACGATGAAACCACATCCAACCGTGGCGTCGTTGGCTCGACACGAAATAAGGCGGTTACCGTGGTCTGTTGGTGCGGGGAACCTTAGTTTTAATTAAAATCTTAATTGTTTCCTCTAATGAGTATGTACTTATGTTAGCACATAGTAATTTGCTAGTGGATAGCTCTGAAAAGGAATTGCATTGTATGTACGCATGTATGAGAGCTATATAAACGGTATGTGGGTATTGGAATTTGTCACGTATTGTGTTATTGGCAAAGTTGATTTTCAGTTAATTCATAAATATCCAGGACATTCTTTAGACACGGCCTTTGCTATGGAAGCCATATTACTGATATATTACTTAATTTACGTAATAATTTTACATAATTTTTTGTAAAATAAACTTATTATTAACAAAGTTATTTCCTATTTGTAATAACATAGCCTGTATGTATAGGCATATTAAAGGCTTTTTAAATCACTATCTTAATTCTAAATTACTCTAATTTATTTTTAACTCTAATCTTTAATCACTAAAATAAACCACTTTCAATTAATTGTAGACACAACTTTTATACAAAATACATATTATGTGCATATTTCAACATACATTTTGTTGAATTGGATTCCGTAAATAATTCTGAATAAAGTAGTTTCTGCTTTTGGGAATATTATAGTTATGCATGAACAGGAAACTTTGTACCGCTTTTTGAGAATATCGCGCGTACGGAAGAATGGGATTTTGCATAGTTCAGGCTTAGGTATATGGAGAAGGAGGGCAGTAAGTGAACATCTCTCTTAAGTTTCATCGCTATCGGATAAATAATATAAGGAGGCATAGGGTACAAAAAACATTAATTTTTATATAGATAGAAGATAGATAAATATTCCGGGACATTCTTTACACACGGCCATCTGATCGCAATCTAAGCAGAGCTTGTACTACGGAAACCAGATAACTGATACAACTTAGAATTTTTCTTAATACATACTTATATATACATATAGTTTACGCCCAGAGACAGAACAAACAGAGATGTTCATGCACAGAAATGTTTTTCCTGGTTGGGAATCGAACTCGCCTGTATCTTGGCAGTCAAGGTCGCTAACCACCAAGGCAACTGGAGTGTCGACACTAATAAGTATCTTAAAAAGATGATCAATAAAGTTTTCTTTAATACTAGCAGTATGTGCATTGTATGTCACCCATATTTTTAGTGTACTTAGTTACTTTTTAGAGTAGTAGAGCTCTTAGTGCAGAGTTCGTCCGGGGAAGTACTACCACCTTACCCATTTCCGCCGTGAAGAAGTAGTGCAATTGTATTACTGTGTTTCGGTTAGAAAGGTAAGGGGGCCGGTGAAATTACAGGCACATGAGACATTCGTCGTCATGACGTCAGACACTTAACAACTTCACGTCTCAGGGTCGACAACGCAATGGCGATGCTCCTAGTGTTGCAAATGTCCATAGGCGGCGGTGACCACTTACCATCAGGTGGACCGTCTGCTTGTTTGTCGGCCCAAGCGGCATAAAAAAAAAAATATATATATATATATATATATATATATTTTATATATATATATATATATTTTATATATATATATATATATTTTATATATATATATATATATATATATATATATAATGAAAGAAAAAAAAATTCGAGACACACAGTATCAAGATAGACATACAAATCACACACAGATGATGGACATACCTATTTTCTGCGCTCGCAGGAGACGTAAAATAACATAATTTTAAAGAAAATACATTCAATGATTAAATAGGTACTTTTATTAAAAAATCTCAATAAAGTTCAAACAAAATATAATTTGGCTACATTAAAATGGTCGAGAACTAATAAGCCTGTTTTAACAGCTTAGAGTGTTATTGAAAGATGTACCCTATGCTATTATAATTAAGGTTCATTAGCATCATAATGTAATTGACCATTGAATCAATAGTTGAACCTTATTTCTATTGCATTAAAGATGATTTTACTATGACATCCTTAACTGTCAAAACGGGCCTTTTAATTTATTACGTGAACTCCGTTATCTTTATTTTGTCTTTCATACAGTTGGCTGTATCTTTCCATATTCTGCAATTGTGACTGAGATCGAAACTCTCCGAGTAAGGGAAACATTCACGAAGGGCTTTTGTTAGTCTTTCCACTGGTGTTTCAGCTGAAATAAAAAAACAAAAAACGTGTTTCAATTCTGAAGGTACGATGAAAATGGGTCAAGAAATAGAGATATTGTATATATGTATAAGATATTGTGTACATACTTTCTAGGCTACAACCTTTAGTCTCCCGGTTTCGGGTATTATAATGAGCTCAATGTGCATCAGGATAAAGTACCTTTTTCAAAGTGAAAGAATTGTCAAAATCGGTCCAGTAGATTTTGTGTTAAGTCATTACAAACATAACAACTATAAATCTTTCTAATACTAGCTGTCCCCCGCGGTTTCAGGCGCGTTCATCGCTATCATATATAGCCTATAACTAAGTACGAAAAATTCCGGGTCAAATGTTAGCAGTCCATCCCGATATGTTCAGTAGTTTTGAGGTGATGGTGCGTCAAAAGATCCCTTTTTTCCTTAAATAGAGATAGGGCAGATTTATTTCAAGATCTTAATATTTAAAAATAAAATATTTATTTATTTCTGCACCCCTCCAATCTACTTAGTAATTAGTATAAACGATAACCTACGCGCATCAGCTTCTACCATCTTCATCACCATCGCGAAAAAGGCAAGCGAGTGTTCGAGCGTTACCGAGCGAGAAATGGAAACATGTCCTTTCTCATTTCGTATAAAAAATCCCATTTGTAACAATACACAATATGCCACACAGCCAGTGCGAGGGTCCACCACGTGGTGCTTTGTATAGTGCCAGTTGTATATATCGTCGTATATTCCTTGCCTCTGGTTCTCGTCCCTTTCGCCCTTTAAAGAAATAGGTACCTACTGTATTAGTCCAATTGACTACGGGTTAGTTGGTTTGGTGGTTAGTGACCCTGACTCATCCCACGGATTCCGAGAAGGTATGCAGGTGCATAGCGACTGATTATCAACTTGAGGATAGTAGCTAACCAAAGGGAACTACTTACTAAGTACCCTACCAGTGTTATAACGCCATATATGGTGTAGGTATAGCCTCACGATGTTTTCCTCCACCGAAACCTCAAACGCATTAAACCCGCGTCTTGTGCATTCGACACTAACAACTTTCATCGCAGTAACTGTCTGCAATAAAATGGCTGCTATAGATATTTCTTACTAGCTGTACCCCGCGATAAAAAGTAGCCTACCTATATGTTATTCCAGGGCATGCCCTGTCTATGTGCCAAGTTTCATGCAAAATCGTTTTGTATTTTTTGTGTGAAAGAGTAACAGACATCCATACATCGTCACAAACTTTCAAATTTATAATATTAGTAATATGACTACGAAATCCCAAAAAAACTTACCATAGAATACATTTGTGAATCAGGCTGGAGATTTTATTTGAAACAGAATTATTATACTTGACTGTATATCCCAGATCACTTTCTCTTTGTGGCATACACCTTAACTCTGGAGTATAAGCTAATATTATAACTAACACAGAAACAAAACTCACTACATTGATAGTCATTTTACGAGGTATTTTTACGAAGTTTATGGAACGATAGTTAATGAACGAATAAAAGGTTTTTCCGTAAATGAAGAATCAATTAATATTGGCTAGATGCCATTTCATTAATTTTTATGACGAAAAACTAAGTGGCATGGTAAACGATGGCCGTTTTGACATTTGAAAATGACATAGAATTTTAAGGCTTACTGCTTTATATTAAAGTTCATCTATATCATCGTACAATTAACTATGGGATCAATAGATGCACATTATTTTAAAAGCTGTAACGTAGGTTTTCCTATGGCATTCTTAAATGTCAAAACGGACGTCAGCGCTTTGCCCTGTTTTCACCCGCCAAGTTGAGCAAGTTACTTCGTGCTGTACCTTTAATGGAGCAAGTTTTGCAAATGATTTTACCCTCTATTTATGAGCAAAACCAGTGCATGAAGGAAAAATAATAATACGAAAATATATTTGTCAAAAAAAATATTTAAAAAAAGTTGCGAAGGCTGTATGAGGAATTCCGTAGCCAGAAAAAAATGTGATTCATTCACGACATGTCAGTTTCGTTACCTTACCTTTCCATTTCATTTTGTAAGACCGATAGTGTTTTAATCTACATTGCATAATGTCGCCATAAAACAGTAAAACAATGAAAAAATATCGAGCTAATTAAAGTGTTATTATTTCGAGATGTAGTATTTTACTATGACCCGCATAGTATTTGGGTTTAAAGAATTTATTTATGATAGCTGTCCCCCGCGGTTTCACCCGCGTTGCCGAGGGATGTTACATTATTTTGTTCATTCTATCATCAATAGTTTTCGCAGCGCAAGAATGTTTTGTAATTTTTTCACACCTTGGGTTACATTATTGGAGTTTTAGTAAGGATCCCTAATTTTTTTTTAAATATAATATAGCCTATGTTACTCGGGGATAATGTAGCTTTCCAAAGGTGAAAGAATTTTTGAAATCGGTCCAGTAGTTTCGGAGCCTATTCATTACAAACAAACAAATCTTTCCTCTTTATAATATTAGTATAGATAAGAACATGGTTCACTTACAATGAAATACAGTAATTAAAGTATAAGTAATATTATTATTCTCTAGCGTTTAACAATTCAGTGCATACAATATATAATACTACATCTTTATAGATGTATAGCTCAAAATTAACTATTCTCAGCATTTTTCTACATAAGAGAACGTTATAATTAAAGAAAACAACGGATATAGTATCGTTATTAGAATTAGTTGTCCTCCGCGGTTTCACCCGCGTTCCCATGGGATTTTACTATTTCACGGGATAAAAAGTTTTCCATATATTAATCCAACCTGTAAACTATGATATGCCAAGTTCATCCGTTTGGTAGTTTTTGCGTGAAAGAGTTAGAAAGTACCTATAGTAATATAGTATATATACTACTATATTATTAGTAAGATAAACAAAGTCACTATTTCTGTCTGACTGTTTCTGCTACTACTACGCAATAGACTATGATGTGGTATTTACTGTTATTCAGCATTTTTTTCCGGTAGTAAATGCACACAAATATCTCTCCGACGGGAATGTCCCCCACTGCCTATGGCGTAGCACTCAGTACACCAACCACCTTGTCAATCAGAAATAGTAGCTTCCAAGTTGAGTGGCTTCACTTGGGATTTTACTATAATGAGGACGTGGATAGCCGAGCTTTGCTCGGGTTTTCTTTACTAATGTGACTACTGTCGTATCCTCTTTTTTAAAGCACTTTCATATATACCTAGATACGAATTAGATGCGATTATAAAGGGCGTACCTTTAAGTGTAAGTGCTTTTACCTTCGTATTCTAATGGTATTGAAGCAGTTTCCATTGCCTAAAAACATTGGATAAAACGAAGTTTTCTAAAAATTAAACCTAGCTAGATCGATTTATCGCCCCCGAAAACCTTTACATACTAAATTTCATGAAAATCGTTGGAGCCGTTTCCGAGGTCCTAATTATATATAATATAAATATATATACAAGAATTGCACGTTTTAAGATATTAGATAATTAGATTAGATTAAGTAAAACTTTATGGGAAGGCTTTGAAATTCTTATACGCAATCTTTTTGTGTGACGAAAAAATAATAAACACAATCTATGCTATTCAAAAGTGATTGATGAATAATTAAAATGTTTCCCTGTAATACAAAAGTTTCACTTCTATCGTGCGTTAAATGCTAGAGCTGCGGTGATATATGCTGGTGCTAATGTTCCTTCTTGACAATCCACATTAGCTCCTTAGATAGATAGCCAGCGGTCTCGGTGACGTTGATATTGATGTCACAGTGCCCACTCGATTAAATAAATAGAGTTGCAAGTATTAAAACTCATTGTACTCGTTTCCGAACGAAGAGCGGAACTTAGCCCATAAACAACGAGAGCGGGCCCAATGCCAGTTTTAGAACACGAACTTTTTTCTCACGGTACAACTCGACCGTTCGTAACAAAATAAAGTCTTCACACACGTTCACGGTCGATTGAGTCTCAAGTGAGAGTTTGCGATCGCACCCGACCCGCCGTTTCCGGACGAGGCGCCGCCGTGACGCCGTCCGGTTCCGACTCGAAGGCAACATGGCGGACGCGAGCGCGGGAAAAGAAAAGATGGCGGCTCTCACAAAACACACCCATTACCGCCTCCAGTTCTCGTTTGTTAGTTATTGCTTTACATTTGTTAGTGTGCCACGTTTGAAAGGGTGGAATAAATGGTTTTGGCGCGATACTTTTGGCGCACGAATTGTGTTTTAATGTCTGCTTTTATAAAGCGGATTTGTTTGTTAGTTTAGTGTTTACTTTTGAACAAAGAATATAATATTACTGTGTATTATATATAGTTTTCCAAAGTAGACGCAAACTAACTACTATTAAAATACTACTACCTTACCCATTTCCGCCGTGAAACAGTGCACTTGTATTACTGTATTTCGGTTAGAAAGGTAAAGGGCTGGTGGTATTACAGGCACTTAACAACTTCACGTCTCAGGGTCGACAACGCATTGGCGATGCTCTGGTGTTATAAATGTCCATAGGCTGCGGTGACCACCATCATGTGATACAAAAAAAGGGACGTTACTACATGCATGCTACAGTAGGCTATTTAATGTGGTAATAATTCAGTAATCTTAGCTATGTATTGTTATTACTATTGGTCACATAATGATAATCATTTACCTACTCCGGCGATGTGCTGATTTGTGAGCAATTTGAGAGCAATCTAATCCTAATTAAATATGCACCGTAAATATTACAAATGTAGCATTAATCGGCGTATGTCGAGGCCCGAGAGACAATTATTTGGCTCAATAATTAAGGTTGTTTAAAGGATCTTTTTTTTTACGAGGGGAAATGCGTTACTCATACCTCCGTGCCAGGGCAGGCGCGGTGGTTATGTGGGACTCTCTCTCCGACCCCTTCCCCTGTGGGAAAGTACCGGGGAGCCTACCCACTAAAACCCCTCGAGTTCCTTCTCCGCCTTTGACGGGGCTGCGGGACCAGACGAGTCTGTTTAAAGTACCTTTAGCTATATAAAATCTAAATCTATACTAATATTATAAAGAGGAAAGATTTGTATGTAAGTATGTTTGTTACTCTTTCACGCAAAAACTACTAAACGGATATGGATGAAACTTGGCACGTAGATAGAGCATGTCCTGGAAAAACATATAGGCTACATTTTATCCTTGAAAAATGTGATATCCCTTGGGAACGCGGTTAAAACCGCTGGGGACAGCTAGTCAGTGGTAAGACATTTGAAAAAACGGTTTTATAATACAAAATCAATCAAATTATCTTTTTAGTTATTTTTTTTATATGTTAGGTTACACAATACAAATATTATATCGCCTCATTACACTGGAATCTAGCCTAGGTTTGGTAATAAGTCATTTAAATCTATCATAAGCTTAGATATTCAATTAAACAAAGAATGAGCCCATATTTTTTTGTTTTTTTTTATGACTGCGAGAACTTAAGTTTAAATTCTAAGATGTCAAAACGAGCCTTTTAGATCGTAAGGATTTAGTATACAAAAAAAGAATAAGAAGGGTACGTACTTTAATTTTAATCTTTTTTTATTTATGGTTATAGCGGCCATAGTGAAAATTTCAACAGTCAAGAGATACAGCCCCCTGACAGACAAGCAGACAATGGAGACTTTTAGTAATGTAGTCCCGTTGGCAACCTAAAAAAATAATGAAAATAATCAGATTATAAAAAATCATATTGAAGATTTTCGTGCTAATATCTTGTTGCGAATTTACATTTATCTATCTGTAACTTTGTTGTAATCCCATGCATTTTCCTATCTGCATCTACCGTTTAATATTCCTAATGTTACCATATGACAACTAATCTACCAATCCATGTTATGCGGTTGTCGGTATATCCGTTGGACGTTAGTATGGACTATTATGCAATAGGTATCTAAACAATAGATAACGCATCTATTGTCCACGCTCAGAAATGGCACCATAAAATGCTGGTAATTGACCTAATTCCATTTAGTCGCACTCATTCTTCACCTAACTTATCATGTATAGTCCTCCCTCTCTAACAATAGGTACACGCTAAAGTGTCATTTATTGTTTCCCTTTCTTTTTTTATATTTTTTATTTATTTATTAGGTTCGCCAACAGAATATACACATACACATATTTCAAACAAAAAGAGTAGACTTGGTGGACATCCACTTACAGGCAAACACAACATACACAAGTAACTATAACTAATTATTTCCTATCTTGTTACGTAGAAAATTCGGCACCGTAAAAATTTCTGTACTTACGGTTCCTGTGGGCTCATTCCAATATTACCATCAATTCCAATACATAAAATTTTGATTTCGTAGTTTCCTTTTTACAACATTTCATCCACAATTGCACATAATTTGGATTAAATTATGTTTTGAAATGGTTTGTTTACATCGATCGACCTAATAGATCGATCTGTCATTTAATGTCATTTTGACGTGTGAGAGTGATGTTCCTGCGCGGCGGTATTATAGATAATTTTTTGCCGGTCATACGCTAGTCGAATGTTCCTGTCAAGGAAGGTGGGAGATCGGTCACCGCTTATCATTCAAAGCGAGGACTTTCCCATCCCTATGAGACTATATATTGGTTCTGGGCGTTCACTCTTTCATTTCGATCTTCGGAATCGCGTGGGCCGCTTTGGCCTAAGCCCCGGTGCGTCTTTAATTTTGTAAGTATAACCTCATTTTATTTTCCAATTGGATTCTTATTCGTGATCATTGAACGTAGGCTGATTCGTTTTGGGTTTATTTCAGAAGTTTTGTGTGGACCAACGACCGGTGCGTGTCATGGAATAGGAGCCAGACACGCCACGCGTTTTTTCTAACATTCCTCAGTAAGTATAAACCCAACACGACAATAGGTTATTGTCGTATTATATTGATTGTAAAGTTGTTTAATTGTTGCATTTTTTTTGTAGAACAAAAGGGAAGATTTTGCCGAACACGCGGGTGGTGTTCCGCGTGTTAGTCGGAGTGGACATTGTTCCCCATCACTCCCCGGGCAAGAACATTTTCCTCCAAAAGGTATTTATGGCGTCATTTTAATAATTATCACGCTAATGAATAGCTTATTTTGCTTTGGTGTTGCCTGGACGGACGGACAAACGTATGGCAACAATATGGTTTGCCGCTTGTCCGAATTTAACCTGGGATTGCCGATTAGGTTTTTCTTATTGGATTCTGTGTGGTCGCGTGTGGTGTATGACCAACCACATGGCCGGTCTTTCGGTAGGTGGTGAGCACATGGGTGACACGAGGGTTGGTGTCCACCATTTTGCCTGTGCTCGGGTCATGCAAGCTTTACTAATCGGCACAATATTTCCAATTTCCAGGAGGAGTTCTGTACGGGCAGTAAAATTCTGTACGGGCAGTAAAGTTCTGTACGGGCAGTAAAATTCTGTACGGGCAGTAAAGTTCTGTACGGGCAGTAAAATTCTGTACGGGCAGTAAAGTTCTGTACGGGCAGTAAAGTTCTGTACGAGCCGTAACAGTTCTGTACTAACTTACTGTTTAAAAGTCCGTGTATTATTTGGTGAGTGCCGCGGAGCGTTGCGGTGCGGGTCGTGACGCGCTTGGTGCGGACCGTGAGGACAGCGTACGGAGGGTGCCGTGTGGAGCAGAAGCCGGACACGTGGCGCTTGCCTTGCTTGCTTGCTGGGCTTCTTTTCGCTGTTCTTGCTTCGCTTGAAGGATGCTGTAGCGGTACCCCTTATAATTATTACTATAGTTCCTTCTGAACGTTAATCACGTATTTTCTTCAAAACTTTATTAACGGGCTGACAGCCGTTCCTGTCAGTGGCGCTCAATTCTTTTTAAATAGACCAAAACACAACCTTACTCCAGACCCACGCGCTGAGTCTAGCTGGCTCTAATTTTTATACTTTTAGTACAACGAACTTAATGTAAGTTCTTTAATATAACTATACTATATATATAATAAACTATATTTTGAACCGTGGAACTTTTGTTTATTTTATTCCCCGCAGAAAAAGTTGTAACAATCTATTAAAATTACAAAAATTACAAATGAAATAAAAATAATTTAAATTACAAATAAAATTCAATCAAAAGTAAAAGTAGACAAAGGTAATATAAGAATAGAAAAATAACAAGATAAAAATCTAATTAAACAAAATTAATATAAAACTAAATTAAAACAAAATCACAAACAAAATCAAATTTAGAGACCGAGTAAGAATAAAAATTAACAGAATTAAAATATAGCTTACTTGAACCAAACCAAATAAAATGTAATTTTGAAATTTAAACAAAAAATCGATGGTCAATATTATTATCATATTCTTCGCGCGTATGAACTATCTAGTATTTGCCCTGTTTTTGAGAGCCGTGATGTTGATAAATGAATGAATGGCGTGTCTACAATATGTAACAAAAACCCTGTTGTTCCTTCTACCTACGTTTTAAGAATCGGTATACATACGTAATAAAGGAAGTCATTTATAATAAACTGTAAACACAAATAATTAAAATAAATATTTAATTATTAATATTTGTAATGTTATTCTGATATCTTACCTCTGCATGAAGCGATGACCCGAAATCACAAATAATAGGAAGAAGTTCTACCCGACCCGACAAAGAGAGTGGCCTCTCTTTGTCGGTGCCGCCGCGCCGCGCCGCGCCGGTTATCTACCTATTTTTTCTACACAAGTTCACGACTTTGTTACGGCTGTTGTTTATAACTTTAACGAATGAATCTTTGAAAATGTTGGTTTACACGATATTTTTATGCACAATTGATAATTGTTATAAGTACATTTAACACTTTTACATAAACAAAATAAAGTCCCCGCGTCTGTCACACAAAACCTTAAGTACCTACTTGCATTTTAATGTATTAATTTATTATAATGTCTACTAGACGGCCACGGAGATGCTGTTCAATATGACCACCTTGTACCTCGACACATTTGTTGCAACGCCTAATAATATTTTCACGTACGCTTTGTAAAATGATGCTATCGAACTTGATGTGGTCAAATGCTGCTACTATGCGTGAACGCATTTCGACCTGCGTATCACACGGTTTTTTAAACACCTGTTGCTTAACAGTACCCCAGAGGCAAACAATCGAAGGGCGTCAGATCAGGTGATCTTACGTAAACAAAACACAAGTCACTCACTAGGTCAACAATAACAACCGTTCGAAAGTAAGTTGCGCGGGAGACTGAGAAATTCGCTTATGATTCGCAGGGCGGCGGGTGGTGGGGTAAAGGGGTAGGAAGGCACGTGGCAGGGATACGAGGCACGTGCCTACGTTTTAGCGGCATCTTCTGTCGCATCAAAGAAAGCCGCCGAGCTCGTAGGCTATTTAGCGAAATAAAGATGTATTTGTAAAATCAGATAATCTAAACATTTTTTTGAATGTGTCAATTTTAATAGTTATTTGTATTTGACCTTTGTACAAGCCAATGTTTATAATTGTTGAATTCTAATATCATTAATGGTGTGCTTGTAGGTAATGTATAACATTCCTAAAAGGAATAACAGGGTTTTTGTTACATACTGTATATTAAAATACGTCATTGGCTATTACTTAATATATTGAACTTACACTGATGAAATTGTTATCAGATTTATTAATGAAAGAGCTTATTTATGCGATGTATAAGTGTTTGGAATCATCATCATCCTGCAACGAGCTATTTTAAAACTAAACTAGTTGCCCCTCGCGGTTTTACCCGCCTTTCCCGGGTAAAATTGAAGTGTCTTTGTACTTAATGCAAATGAATATAGAGTATGGCACTTATAAAAAATAAAACGATTTGTAAACGATTGGTCTATTTGTCACTTTATTTCTATAAATGCTGGACTTATTTTGACGGGATTTTCACTGATAGATAGCTGCTATTATCAGGAGCAACTAAGGATACTTCTGACACAAGTATTTCTGTACGTAAAAGAAGGCCCCAACCTTAATTTTAAATTGTAAACTTTGGATACAGAAATAAACATTTTTATTATTATTTTTTATTTTAACACCGGGGAAATGTAATATCCCTCGGGAACGCTGGTTAATCTAATCCATGTAGAAATGTAATGTGTGTTTTGGAAAAACTTATTACAAAACAACAGTTTGATTTATTTTACTATATATAAAGGCACTTCGAAAATTTGGATCTTTAACTTATATTGCTAATTCCACAATAGCTTTAAATCATTCTAAGCAATAAAGTCGATTATTCTCCAGCAATAAACCTAGTCTAGCTATAATACTAATCCAATAATAAAACTGAACGAGATCGCCTATCGAACGCTGTTTCGCTCCCATTCAATTTCCCCGCGGACTTAATTTCGACCATGATATAAAACTGTCTATACATCAGCTTGTCCGTTGAGATTCTCTAATTGCTCCCTAGTTTTTAATGAATCATTCTCTTATTTGGTATAATTTCTTCTCTCTATAGAGACATCGCTAACGGATTTGAATCTATTGGTGTTGTTTTGAAAATAAAACTGCTATATCTGAACCCTGTTGGCTTGGTAGTTAGAGGTCAGGCCATGACATAGGTCGTTGGTTCGATTTCCAACCAGGAGAAACATTTTGTGTATGAACATCTGTTTGTTCTCTATCTGGGTGTGAATATAAATGAGATGTGCCAAAAAATTTGTTGGAATAGACATGATATTTTCAGTACATTGTTATATGGTAACCTTTATTATTCGGGTCGTAACCAGGATTAAGGCAATCCAATATGATTCCCGATGAAGATTACATTTTAGACTAGCTTATATGTTATTCCAGGGCATGCTCTATCAATGTGCAAAGTTTCATTTAAATCCGTTAATTCGTTTGTCCGTGAAACAGTAACAAACATCCTTCCTTACAATCATTCTCATTTATAATATTTGTATGATAGTAGATACGTAGAAACAGGAATGTTTGAGTCAAAATTGGATATCCATAATATTAACACTAAACATACCATAGCCGGGTCAAATGACCCATTTTGAACGTTGCATTGAAAATGCACGTATCATCTTATTGCTTTTGCACATTTGACTTCATGAAATTTTCTTACTCTTATTAATGTACAGTTATACTATTTATTTCCCTTCCTAACAACCATATTTCACACATTCAAGCAGGAAACATAACGTCACATTTGACCCGCTATGGTAGAAATAGGTACCTAGTAAGTGTTGGTATGATTAGTGTTAATACAAGACAAAGGGGGAAGTTAGTTATTCCATACTTTAGACTAGCTAATGTTAATTCCTTTCTTGGTAATTGTGTTCGATTTTATAATAATATACCGCTTTCAGTAACCAAAATATCTAATCATAAATTCAAAAAAGGTAATAAGACTGTTTTGAAAGAAAGAGCGTATAAGGTAGTTCATTATATTGAAGATAAAATGTGTGGAAATAGCTACTCTCTGCACA
The DNA here is from genome assembly GCA_907165245.1 of Habrosyne pyritoides. NCBI lineage: Eukaryota > Metazoa > Arthropoda > Insecta > Lepidoptera > Drepanidae > Habrosyne > Habrosyne pyritoides. Next base: position 1,359,740 of record OU015595.1, read on the forward strand.
GTGCACTTCTAATTTGCTTGTTTAGGTTGTAAGTAATTATTGTTATTTTCTATTTTTTAGTCTTGTTATTTCTTTTTTGTTTTTGAATTTTACCTACTTTAAGTATTTTATAATTGTCAAAAATATTTAAAATTGATATTATAAAATAACCAAAAAGTCAGAATAGATAAAATTTATACAAAAAATTATTAAAAAAGAACAATGTAACCTTGCTGAATTTCTTGCCGGTTCATCTCAGTTGAAGGCTGACTTCCGAACCGATAGTAGCTTCAGTAACTTTAAATTTGGCGTTCATAAGTGCCATCCGCGGGCCTAAACTGAATAAAAGTATGGTTCCTATAACGATTAAAAATATAACCGTAGCAACTCCAAAGTAAAGCAGGTACACTAATGTCATTTAACTGACGGTTACTGCCAATATTAACAGAGGGAATGTGTGATGCGAGCATCAGCGAACGATTTGCAGTCCATAGCAGCAATTATGGAGGCGGCGGCTGTCTCCAGTCTCCGGGGGCTTCGCGCTTCGATTACCACGGTAAAACCGCCATTAATGCTGTCCATTATTGACAATTACCGCTCCATTTTGCCACCCATTTGAATTTGAAGTTCGAACGCTTGAGGGATTTGAATTTTAAGCTTGTTCTATGTTCCTTTCGATGGTTTCTTTAATGTTTTTAAGTAAGGAATGGGAGTTGGTAATATTAGAAATCATAGACTAAAGAAAAGAAAACATTAGAACCTTGTTCAAGTCAAAAAAGTGTTTTTCGGCATATTCAACTTTTAACACATATCTTTAAATGTATGGGATAGGTATCGATTCATCTCATCTTTATTATACAAAAATTAAGAGATTTTAAAAGTCAGCAAATTATTAAACAGACAGCTCAAAGAAAGAGGCCATCATTTAGTAATTTTTCTTCAATGACAATTACGCCGATAAACAGGCCGACGGTCCACTTGATGGTAAGTGGTCACAGCTGGCTATGGAAAATTGCAACACCAGAGGCATCGCCAGTGCGTTGTCGATCCTGAGGCGTGAAGTTGTTAAGTCTGATGTGCCTGTATCTTCCATGGCCCCCTTACCGAAACATAGTTATACATGGGTGTGTTAGTAGTAGGTAGGTTCCCCGGGCAAAAATTGCACTAAGAGCTCTACTACTTCGTGACTAGTACCTGGGCAAACAGATTTTTTTAAATAATCGCAACTACTTCCAGCGAATTATTTAAAAAAATAGTCAAAAAAATTGTTGGACCAAAAAAAAAAAGAGAGGTTCTCAATTGTACAATCAACAGAAAACTGCACCATATAATAAAAAGAGGACTTTCGGATGCACGCATGATGTCTAACGATCGGTCATCATCAAAGTAAAAACGAATCGTTTGAATTTTGACGTTTGACTAGATTTTTCCCGCATCATACGGTACTCGGTTCGTCCGCCATTTTGCCGACGCATACGTTGGCAAAGGAGTTAACGCGTTCAGCCTCTAATCTAGACGGCTCGTCAACTAACGCCGCAAAGCCAGTGCTCTACGTAATTGCTTGAGAGCTATTATCTTGGTGTCTGGTTGACTGTGATGATCTATATATGGATGGAATTCGCACTGATTGATACTGAGTTGTTGGCATATTTGTAGTGATGGCTCCATAATAGCAGATTAGAATTTGTGACGTGCGCCTGTATGCGCTATATAGGTATGCGTATTTGGTTTGTACTGTGTGCATTATGGCCTTACAAACAAATATAATAGTTGTCATTTAATTTAGTTATTGTCTGCCACAGATAGTAATAGGTCGTAAGTATGTATTTGATGCAATTTAGCTACAAAGATACTCCATCACTACATAATTATAAAACTAAGTTCCCCGCCGTATGTCTATTTGTAAGTCTGAACGCGCTTATCACTGGAACTACCAGAAATTTTAAAAATATGTTTGCTTTTGATAGCCCAACTCTTGAGGATGGTTATAAGCTATTATACTCGTACATTACGCTTCAACCCTTAGGAACCAAGTAAAAATAATAATACTCCGAAAGAACGAAAGAGAAAACGAAGTAAACTGGGCACGGCTATATATATATATTATATATATATAAAAGAAAATAATCAAAATTAATAAACAGTCCCTAATGATTGTTGATAAAAAGTGAAATAGTTACCCACAATACATTAAATAAATTGAATTTAATTGTAAACAAATTGCAAATACCGATAAGTTTTAAATCGTGTTAAATCCGTCAACCGTAACATTGATTTAAATAACGGAAAACCAGAACGCAACTTTTAATCTCTTTTTATCTAGCTCTAATTATTTCATCGCTGCGGTAACACAGTGGTAAGTCCTCGCAGACTGGCAACTTTGATTTAATTCCGTTTTAATTCTGGCCTGAAACGCTGTGCGGAGTAACAAAGTTAAGCTTCTTGCCAACTGTGGATGGATAAACCAAGGATTTGGATGGAGCCGGGTGCTCGCTGCAATGCACCACTGCAGACTCCAGATATGTATTTGAAGAGATAATTTCCCAGAATTTTAGGTCCTCACTTAACTAGCCATGAGAGAGTGAAAAATCACTATCTATAAATGAATAGGAACATTTTTCCAGCGAAAAACATTTTCACGCAATATGCGTTCGAAATAAATATTTCTAGAACACCGTGTGTGGATTTCTAGGCGTACGTTTGTCGGTCGCCCAGTGTGCAATCACAGTTTTTTAACCATGAAAATAATTTCCATTCAGTACACAGAAAAGGAATACATTTCTCGATTTAAATCATTTCACTCGTGTATTTCACGGATAAAAATATATATATACTCCCGCGGAGTATCTTAAGTTTTACCGGTATATTAAACTAACAGTCCCCTGCGGTTTCACCCGGGTTACCGAGGCATGTCATCCCGAGAAAATTCTCGGCATAAAAACCAGCCTATACGTAATTCCAGGGCTTCCCCTGTCTATGTGCCAAGTTTCATACAAATCTGTTCGGTAGTTTTTGTTCATGTTCTAGGAAATAAAACAATTTATTATAACATAAAAAGCTGACATTCAAATGGTTCATCATTAATTAACAAAAATCCAGCCAAATAAGATAACAATCAGTTATTCGCACCAGAACAGCCATGCGACGTAAATTACTGCGTTTGATGTGAAATGAAGCGAACACGTCGAGCTTGTGGTACCGGCACCCCATCCTGGGTATTATATTCTACCGTATCAATCAATAGATACCTACTATGCTTTAGAAATTACTTGAGGATCTCATTTTATAGTCATTTATGAAACAAGAAAACGATTTTTATCTACCAATTAGGCGCATATTATAAGCCATGGAATTGCTAAATATCGGTACATACTACTTTTTTTTTCAGTTGAAATACCCTTCATGGCAAAACCTTTTTCTAGTTCAATAGAATGATCGAAAAAGGTTCTAGCGTTTCAGAACCTTCTTAATTCAAAACTGTAAATCTTTTTGTGTTCTAGAGTTATGAAAATATCGTAGTAAGGGCGACAGGCAATCGCAATCATTCGTCTCTAATAACGTGTCTCTATTTCCGCACATTGATGAAAGCACGGTGAAAGCGTGTCGACCCGTTGGCGCTGGCTGCACCCAAACGAATTTCTGAACGCGACCTCTTTAAAGCATTCCCTAACTTGTTTATGGTACGAGCGCCGCATTCAAACTCTTTGTGCAACATCTCTTTTGCGAAGGAAATATTTAGCGGGAAAAGCGTTAATGGCACGAGATTAAAAATAAAAATACGGGGTTAACGGAAACTCGGGTTGAAAACGAAGTATAATGATAAAATTGAAAGGATGGCAAGCTTATATTTGCAATGGCTTGTAGTTTATATATTATAAAGCTAATCGTAAACATGATAATATTTTAATATTTAAAAAAATAAGCTATTAATCTTAACTTCTGTTAAATTATAGTCAAATCTACGGATATTTTTTATAAGCAGCAATTCTTAATATTCAAATAAAAGTACTAACATAATTAAATTTATTACAAAAATCAGTCGCCAACTGACGCCGCAGTTAAATTATAATTTTCTATGTAAATTCATAAAATTGATTTACGACAAAGCTGCGGTGACATCTACTAAACATCTGTAATCAAAATATTAGTATTAATTATGCAAACTAACTTTGTTGTACAAAACTTTCCTAAAACGTCACATCTCTAATGAAACAAACATTTGAAAACGTACTTTATCTTCCCAAAATTATGGTTCATATTAGCGAGTTTTAATATGGGAGTTAGATTTGTAAGGTTGGTAGTAAATCGAAGGCGTTCAGTATCGAGGGTTCCAAGTAGCGACAAATCACATTTCACAGTGTCAGGGTTGCCAGCAATTGGGCATAAAGTCTGTCGAAACATCAATAAGCGGTGTTTAGACTGAGTTTGGTTTATCGACGGAGCTATTTTGATTGTTTGTTGGAGTTATTGATACATTAGTTTGGTTTGATTGGGTTTTTATTATGGCTACAATGTTTAAGGAAAGGTTTTTGAACACCCTTTCAGAAATCAGTCCTTTCTATCGTCTTTCTATGAATCTCTTCTATCATTGAATCTATATTTTATAGCATTTTTTTATTTATTTTTACATTTTCTACGGACTCTTAGTCCGTACTCTTTGAAGATTCTACGATGAATTATTTTAAGATCTATAGTATTGTGTTTCTAAAAATTAGCATCTTTCCGCGCGTGCTCAGCTCGTTGTTTTGAACTGAGGCTTGTGGTTCCTTAATAATAGTGTTACATTAAATTTTTCTATTGCCGATACATGGATTAAAATAACTTAGCATTTACTTAAATTTAGTTACACTTATTCATCAAAATTTATAATTCTAAATATTAAAGTTTAAGCTATTTCAGCCTCGGATGGTTTCGCTCCCAAAAGACTTTCCATGACAACTGCATCTCGATGTTTTATGGCCATTTTTAAGTTGTATTCGAAAATGGCTCTTGTCGACGCGGCCGTCGCCCGCTGGATAAACCTGCCGATCGCGTCAAAAGAAAAATAATACTTGCACTGATGTCGCATAGAAAAAATTATTGAGATACTTTTAATTCATAAAAATAAATCTTTGTTTGCTTATTCGTCATCTTGGGGAGTGGTCATGGCCTCCAGGAAGGTAATTGAAGAAAAAAGGACGCAATGCAACGCATTCTGGGAACAGCTAGTGCTTAATAGATACAAATGAAATATAACAATTATTTCTAAAGCAGAGCTAGAACGATGAAATTAGTAAAACTCGGTAGGAAAATCCCCTTCAACCGCAGTAATGCGTACTAATCCCAACCTGGAATATCTACGAGTAGCAATGTATCGAATAGCCGTATCGATGCGGGGTCGATAATTGGTATAATTTGATAGTGCATCGATATAGCTCTGTTTGCCGGCGGGCACGAGGACGCACCAGTGTTGCCAATTAGGTGGACGCTTGGATTTGTTTGCGGAATAGAATGTTGATGCCGAAAATAATTGTATTATTAACTTACCATTTAAATATATTTTACAGCGTTGATTGGAAATGTCAACTGATTGTATCAGCTTACAGTGGTGTAGATTAGTGGTTTGCAGTTTAACTGATATACATATATTGGCATTATACTAAATATCCTGGGACAGAGTAGTAGAGCTCTTAGTGCAGAGTTCGTCCGGGGAAGTACCTTACCCATTTCTGCCGTGAAGCAGTAGTGCAATTGTATTATTACTGTTTCGGTTAGAAAGGTAAGGGGGCCGGTGAAATTACAGGCACATGAGACTTAACAACTTCACGTCTCAGGGTCGACAACGCATTGGCGATGCCCCTGGTGTTGCATTAGTCCATTGGCGGCGGTGACGACATACCATCAGGTGGACCGTCCGCTTATTTGTCGGCCTAGGTAGAAAAAAAAAAAACATTCTTTACACACGGTTAACAATACGGATAATTTTATTAAAAATGTTATAAAATGTATGGAGTAACATCATCATTCAATGAAGGCATTGTTGTATCTAGAAAAATTAGAAATTCTATCTAATAAATAACTATTTATTCCATCAATATAGCCACACTAATATTTCCAGCTTAAATAATTCTGTATATTCGAATTTTCTAATCAAATTCTTTTACTATCAGATAGCAATATCATATTAAGCTGAGATGCTATACCTACGATATTTTCTTATTTTGAGAAAAAATAAACCACGGGAACATGAGAGAAACTGCATCAATCAATTAAACAATTTTCAATAAAAAAATAGAAACTTTAGTCAATTAGGTTCTTCTGAACGCTCTTTCCGATCTTATTCCCAATTTTACCGTAATCAATTATCATTGACATTTGGTAAATCATTCTCTGTTTATATAAATATTCATGAAACCTCGTTCAGCGACGAAAAAATCTGAAAAACTAGGTAATTAACGCGGAATCATGGAGTGAATTTTAATATTTTTAAGACTTCTCTGTAATTTGAAGTCTGATAAAGACGTGACCTTTTGATTCTCGAGCATTTTTTTAAATTGCTTTTCACTGGAATTATAGAAAAAGATTGTCGCAAAATATTAGAAGAGTGGTTTTTTAAATAGTGTAGTTCTAACATTCCAGGTACTTAGATACTATTCCTCAATATATTATATTCGGATATAATATTAATTTCAAATTTGACTGTAAACAAACAGTTGTTTGTTATGTTAAATTAACTAGCTTTCATCCTGCAGGTTCATATGCATGCATGCCAGTTATAGAAATGCTCTATGTGATATTTTATGATAAAAAGTAACTTTGTAAATTTATAACCATGCATTTAGCATCAGATAGATAAATATCTGAATGTCTGTCAAATAAGGAATACTACTTTGGTTGAGTCCAAGCTCAGTCCAGAGTCTCGAACATCGTCGCAGAGTTGCTTGCCTCTCAGTATTTTATCGGTTACATTTTGGTGAGTGTGCTATGGAACTTCATGACTTAGTTCCTCCATCACCTTTTCATCATCGGACTACTAGGCGTGGGGAGAGTTTTCACCCTTATGTTGTAGACATACCACCAATTCGCACGAAGCGCTTTGCAGCTTCCTTCCTCATGCGCACAGCTAAAGATTGGAATTCTCTCCCCTCGTCTGTGTTCCCAGATACATACAACTTGGGGCTCTTTAAAAAAAGAGTGAATAGGCTACTAACGGGACAGCGAGCTCCATCTTCGGCCTCATCTTCACTTACCATCAGGTGAGATTGAGGCCAATCGCAATCCCGTCTGATATAAAAAAAAAAAAAACCTTTGATATTTTTTAAATGTCATAGAAAAATGAGTTTTATTGCTTTTGCAATAAAGTTCAAAATATTATATTAATCCAATGGTTAATAAGTTGATAAATATAAATATCGTTGGACCTTCTTTACACACGAGCTTGTACTATGCAAACCAGATAACTGATGATTTTTTTTTTAATACATAGGTACTTAAACAGATAGTTACACCATTTATATTTATTTCATGATGTTAATAAACTCTAAAATAAGCAATAAAGTGCTTTTTTTCTATGAAATTCTTGAACGACAAAGGTAAATATCCCAAAATATCCCAAGACATTCTTCACACATGGTTACCTGATCCCAAGTTAAGCAGAGTGTACTGCTTGTAGTATGGCTACCAGGTAACTGATATACTACACATTCTACTTTTTAAATACATACTTATATAGATATTTACACCCAGCCATAGAACAAACAGACATGTTCATGCACACAAATGTTTGTCCTGGGTGGGAATCGAACCCGCGACCGCGACAAAGGTTATTTCATAAATTTGACAGACTATAACAATAACACACACAAGCTTTCATACTCATAATGCTTGTAAGAAGTAACTCCTTCAAATAACGTCTGCTCTTTGACAAAGTTTGGAACCACAAAATTTAAATGTATTAAGACTTATAAGTTGTACGGAACACGCTTTTGCCTCGGTCTAACTTAAACTAGCAAAGTTCACATTAACATGACGTACCTACATACACTGTTTAGTTTTCGAAAGTTATCAACAAAATTTAGTAAGCCAAGAAGTATGCGCTTTAGTTACTTGTTATTAAAAAAAGTGGACAATAAATGGATTGGATTATCATAACGAAAGTTAATAGCAAAATTTTGTAGCTAAGGCAAATAAGTACGCGCTTAAATATCTATTTAAAAAGAAGTAGACCATAGAGCATAGGTTTGGATTTTCTTAGTCTATTCCACGAATAGAAACCAAACCATCATGCTTTGTTTTATTTTGTCCGTAAACGGCTAAAAGCTATCAGAGCCTACCCTTCCGGTCGTTAGAAAAAAATATTATTTAACTACATTAGATGCCCAATTTTGTCAATGGGCGGAAAGATAATACTTTTCTTTTATTCAACGGAAATCCTCAAAAAAGTTCGGATACTCCAAAGAAAAGGAACGGGTGATCATTAACACGTAAAAGGAACAAAATTTTTCCATCGTCTAGTATTTTTCGCATCCGCTCAAGCACTATCTTTGTATTCTAGTTCTTATAAATTGCTAATTACAGAAGAAGAACCAGGAAGAAAGGAGTGTTATTCGCTTTAACGTTTACTGGAAACGCGGAGTTACGCGTTAAGGAAACGGAATCGCGACCCGAGACCCCGGCTCGTTTACGTTTCCACCTACCGGCGAGTAATAGATGCGAAAATCGTAAGGAAAACAACTTCGCCCATTACACGCGCCCCTATTTCGGCGTGGGTGGCGGCGTAGGTTACGGCTTGTAGCGGTCCAATGCTTTGGAGCTTTCTCAGAGTTTGCCATGTTAGCCGATACAGTGTCAGGAGACGGGCTGTTTCTCATCTTCATTATATGTATAAAAACTCATATGGCTTAAAGTGACCAGCAAGTACTTGCAACCAGTAGGGCCCAGTAGCTCTACTAGGTTTTCACTGTATCTGGTTAAAAAAAAAACTTTCCCGGACCTTTAAAGTATAAACCAATATTTATTTTATAAATAAGAAAACACAATTATAGGTACGTAAAATTTTGTGAAACCGTATCCTAGTACAGAAGTAGGTACAAAAAAAATTAATCTAAACAATAAGAAACTTGGATAAAAATTTACCCGCTACCGCCTATAACTTGATCTTGGCACTAATGCTACTTTTGGAACAAGGTTCCGATTTTTAGCTGAAAAACCTAAAATGTATGATTAAAATAAATTGGTTACTTTAAGAACTCTTTTATAGGTTGCCCCCGCACTAAAATAACTTTGTTCTTTTTGTGCTAAGTTTTGTAGTACCTAGCTTGTGCTACTTTATTGTAGTCTTCAAATATTCCACAGAAAAAACAAATTAATTTTCAGAAACCGGTTAATGTTCAGTAAATTAATAACTGAGTTTGGAACCAGTTCAGTAGATTTGGAATTTTATAATTTTTATTATAGGCTGTATGTTGACAGACCTTTGCGGTCATGGTGTAATGATTTTTGACGGCCATGAAAATAGAATAAAAGTCATAGAATGAAATTGCGCCACAATTTATCGATTTTATAATTTTACCTGCCTATAAATAACTAATTGTTATTTCTGACTTTTGTTGTTTTATTCAATTTAGCAGTGGTTTCATTTAAAACCACCAGTGAAGTGGAGTGATTTTGTGTGTATATGTGAGGTATTGTGAGATTTCAATGTCTTTTTTTGGAAAACCACCCCCATTTTGTATACACAAGTCCTTTGGTGAAAGAAAACCTTTTACAGACATACAGACTGTCTAAATATATCCAATACATAGTGTATTTAATAATCGACACGTTTATTGTAGTCATATAGTGCTTTTAGTGAAAGGTTTTGCTCAGATAGTGGAAGAAAACTGGACTACAATCAAATGTAGGTATTGTATATATTTTATGTTTACTGATAAATATGTGATAAAAGCGTTTTTGTATTGGGATTTAACAACCTTTAAGGTCAGGCCTTCAGACCACTGTATGGGCCTGTAGGTGGTACAATAGTCCCAGAGATAACATTCACATTTTTCAATTCGAGTTTGAATCATTGATATATAAACTATAGATGCGTTATCCGCGCTCAAAAATAATGGTAATTGACCTCATTCTATTTAGTAGCGCTCCAACCACTCTCGATGGCAGGCGCGGCACGTGCAGCAATGTTAACGTAGCTATAGATTTATATTCATCTCTCTCTAGCAACAGGTACATCGTAAGGTAGCACTTATACTTTTATCCTTTCTTCGCCCGTTTAAGTAGCTTTCTAGTATATGTGCTGTTTTTGAGAGCCGTCATGTTGGTGAATGACGTGATTATATTATAATAGATCGTTGGTTTAACAAGATACAACAGATTTCTGCCCCTTTGCAGCTTTTTTAATTTGAAAGTATTTTTTTTTGTAAAAAACTATATATACCTAACTAATTTGTTTTACCTGCCACTTATTTTAAGTTCCTTAAAACATTGCGGAACTCATTTACGAATTCGCGATAGGTCCTAATTATTAGTATTATATTATTAATTATGTATTAGGATCAAAGGAACCTTCTAGAGAGATTACTAGAGGTAATTAGTTTTGGTAAAACATTTTTAATTTTAGCTAGTAAAGATTTACGTAAACTTAACGTAGGTAGGCATTTCTTTCCAAAGTGATATTTCATGTAATAAAATGTCTCGACTTTGAGTAAAGTTCTTGGAAATATTATTAAAACATTATTTAAGTTGAGAAGTATCAAATTTGGGGGTCGTGAAGCATTTTTATTATTCAGTAGGTAACTCCCTAAGATTTTGTCGCGGAGAGCCGCGAAGAAGCTTGGGGTAAAGTGTTAATTTTTAAACGGAGGGACAAAAATCTGATAGCCAAAAGTCGCGATGGAAACCTACGGTTGGAGATCACGTTCATTTCATGTTTGTTGTCTAGAATGTATTTGAAAATATCAGATATCATATTGTGCAATATGCAATATATAATTTACCTATCGAATTTAAATGGCATACAAAATGGCGGGTTGCTGTTTCCTAACTCTTGTCTATAATATTTATTTATTACTAGAATTTCCAGTATACACGATTATAGAGCGTTTGGATTTTAAAGTATATTTTTTTTAAATCCTCTATAAATCAGATCTCGTAACGGAAAGCAAATTCTAACAGAACATTATAGCTTTTTAAAAGTCTTATTAGCTTCATACGCATGTTAGTATGTAATGGAAACTTTGAACATGGTTTTGAGCCCCTTCAAAACGCCGGATTAACTCGAAATTTGGCATAATTATTAAGGACCGATGAGAATTCAATATTTTAAACATTTAAACCTATCCTTAACCTTATCCTAGTAGATAATCAGGATTAGCGATTTAACTAAAAAATGAAAAATAAATAATATAAAAAAAACACGCTTTTATAGAAACTCCAACTAAAAAAAAGAAAATAAATTTGAATTAAGAATAGTGTAAATATTTACGATTGAAGTTCTATTTAGGGAAATTCTTGGTATTTTCGCTTTGCCGTTACAAATCCATAACCGTACATTTTCACTGCGTGGGTTAATTTTTAATGCAAATATCATTACGGTGTTGCTTTAACGAGATTGAGTCCCCGTTGGTTTGTTTCTGAATATTCCGTGCATTTCTTTTATGTAACTGCGAGGGCGCCGTTGATAAAATAAAATTTACAGCCAACACTGGATATACTCGTATTCGTTATTTTAATTTAATTTTCAATGAAACTTTCATTTGATTGGATAAGTAAATAAATTGAATAATTAATATAACCGACTTGTTTTGTTCGTTTGAATATTTACTTAAATTATTAATGGGTTACTGAAAAATTGTCCAGTGACCCCTTTTCCCAATAATCGATATTGCTCCTTCGCCATTCGGTACATTACATCCGTCCGTTTACCTAACTACAATCTTTGGGAATGACAATGTTCTGTGTGCAAAATATCTTGGGACATTCTTTTACAGACGGCCATCTGGGGCTCGATTCTGTGGGATAATGACACAAACTCGAGGATGTTTCGTCGCGGCCTCCGTGCTCTGTCTCTTTCGCTAACTACGCTAATACTACTAATCACGTGAGAGATAAGCTCACCGAGGCCTCCGAGAAGCGGCTCGCCGACGCAGTTTGTATTAGGTGAATAAGGGGGCTGATCCCAAACTAAGCAGAGCTTGTACTATCGAAACTAGATAACTGATATACTACGTTTTATTCTTCTAAATACATACATATATAGATATTTACACCCAGACACAGAACAAACAGACTTGTTCATGCACACAAATGTTTGTCCTGGGTGGGAATCGAACCCGCGACCATCGACTTGGCACTCAGGGTCGCTAACCACCAAGCCAATTGGCCTGTCAAATTTAATAAGACCTATGGAATACAGTTCAAATCAAATTAAACGCTTTTATTGACTACATAGTACATAGGTGCAAAGAGCACGTGGTCATCGGTATACTCTTTAGTTGCCTGTTACGACACCCTACAGTTGAGCTGAAGTGGCAGTAGTTGTCGCCGCTACACCACCATCAAACAAAATCCTAACTTGTTATTATAAATGCTTAAATGATGCTTGTCTGTTTCTTACTCTTTCACGGCTAAACGACTAAACCTTTGAATGTCAACTTTGGCATACACATAGATATGGTATGCGGAGGATTCCGGGATTGCAGATGAAACCGCGGGGGACAGCTAGTTCGTAATAATTAATTTTGAGCTAATATGGTAATTTAACATACAACAAAGGCAAAGATTTCGTTCACTTGGAAATCTTAAGTTAAAATGGTAAACTAAAAAAAAATAAAATAGTGCTATTTTGTTTAAATACGACCATTTACTTAAGTACATAGTATAAAACAAAGTCGCTTCCTCTGTCCCTATATCCCTATGTCCCTATGTATGCTTAAATCTTTAAAACTACGCAACGGATTTTGATGCGATTTTTTTAATACATAGAGTGATTGAAGAGAAAGGTTTTTATGTATAATACATGTGACATCCCACGGGAACACACAGCAGCAGGACAGCTAGTAAAAATATAATTCTCAAATACTCGGTTTTTTCTAAGTGATCTCAAACATTGTTATGTATAGTTTTGCATACATAAGCATAAATAATAATAGTGTTCCACAATAATTATATAAACCAATGCAGGTACACCTTAATTTGCCGCAAACCAACTATATTTTCAGCAATATACAAAGCTCCGTATGTAATGTTTCTTAAGACTACTTACCTGCCAGTGTTATGAACATAAACTAGGGATACGTATGAGCCGGTTTAGGGTTAGGTAAGGTTAGTTATGGTCATGGAATAACACAAATACTAATTAGGCAGACATTTATTTCTTTTGGTTGTTAAGTTGTGCAAGTTCCTCTGGGCGCAGGTGTGGGCCGGTCCAAGGTTTAATTAGCGAGAATTGTACTAGATTATGAGATTTTTTCTAATTAGGATTCTGGGTGCCACACTGGTTCGCGTTCGTTGGCATTGCGATGTCTCTGTAACTAAGTACTGATAAGTGTGCTAGATTAGGGGTCTCTGTTTTATTTTTTTACGTTTTAGTGTCGTATAAATTTTAATTTTGCATATCTTTTTCTTCTCAATTTAATCTAAGCGATATTTTGTATTCTCAAGATAGATGGGGAACTCCGGAATTCTTCCGCTTGCCATAGGCATTCGTGTGTACGAAATGTCATCATTTTGTAACTTTTTAAAAAATCTTCATTATAAACCATATCTCGCAACAGAGAGCAAATTCTTGCAGAATGAAGATTACTTGTACTGTCCCTACAGTACAAGTAATCTTCATTCTTGGTCAATTCAATTCAATCTTCACAGTCAAGGTGGTAACAATCAACCGCAATCATTTATATATTTATAGCATTAATTAATATAGACGCTGTGATACAGCGTGGCAATGCCGCCAGCGTTCTGGGCACGCTTCCCACCGACAGCGATTTAGATCAGCTGTTTTTACTATAAGCAGCCGATCTAACTTTTCCTACCTTTGAATTTTTATGCCATTTTAAGTATCTTGGGGTGCACGGGATTCTATCAACACCTTTTTTGATCCCAGTCAACCTCACCTGCTCGTGGTGCACCCTGCTAACTAACAAACGAGGCTCTGGCACTTTACATACCCCACTTAGGGTTGTGGTGGACTAGCGACGTCCCCACGTAATTCCTACGTCCTCCAGCTTGGTGGTAGGACATTTCTATGTCCGACTGGCTAGCGACCACCCTCGTGAGTAAGTCTGTCGTGAAGCAAGCTTTTGTGTTTCGACAGGGTGACCCGGTGAAACGACTGTCCGCTGGCCGCCCGCTGGTTAGTAGGGGACCCGAACCCGGGCATTACTTTTTAAAATCCGGCCCGGGAGGCTGTCCCGCCAACCGGCGCATAATCCTGATCAGTGTCTGCCTTGCCGGGGTAGGAGACCGGAGTGGAACTAGACAGGCATTCTCGGGGGGGACCGGGGGCCCTTCCGTCCCCCACGTCAATTCCACAGCTTGTCGATGCATTGGGATCGACCTCTCACCATTGCCTTTTGCCCCCGTGTTCATGCGAACCGCACACCTCCACTAAACTAAAAAAGAAAAAGAAAAAAAAAAAATTTTTTTTTCGCTCTTTTTTATATGGTTTTACACACAGAAGGATTAAGGTTTTCTTCAGCGGCTCCCCCTTCCACGCTCAAAATGGATTTTTGCAATATCAGGGGGCTCCATAGTAACATTGAAGCCGTCCATCACCACCTCGAGATGGCAAAGCCGACCTTGCTCTTTCTGACGGAGACACAGATAGCTTGCCCAACCGATACATCTTACCTTCACTACCCTGGCTACAACCTTGAACATTTATTTGTTCCAAAAGGCTGGGGTGTGCTTGTTTGTTCGGGGAGACATCTGCTGTCGTCGTCTTTATAACCTTGAAGACAGAGACCAGTCCATTATGTGGGTGCGCGTAGACTACGGCGGTGCCACTCGTATATACGCGTGCCTCTACAGGTCTCATCGCGGCGATGCTGAGACAACTAGCTTCTTTGAACGCGTCCAAGAAGCGACCGACAATGTGTTGGAGCGGTATCCCACAGCTGAGGTGATAGTCCTCGGAGACTTTAATGCTCACCACGGTGAATGGCTGGGGTCTTCGCGGACCGACTACGCCGGAAAAACTGCATTTGACTTTGCTCTGGCCTATGGTTTCTCACAACTGGTGCGGGATCCAACCCGCATTCCAGATATCGAGAACCATAAGCCATCTTTGTTGGACCTTCTGCTGACCACACATCCAGATAATTACCAGGTGTCCGTCGGTGCTCCTCTTGGATCGTCCGACCACTGCCTGGTTCACTCTGATGTGCCACTTTCGCAACCAAAAAGATCTCGTCCCTGTGAGACGCGTAAAGTTTGGCATTACCGGTCAGCAGATTGGGACGGACTGCGCGAGTTCTATGCATCCTACCCTTGGAGGCAACTTTGTTTCCATCGGAAAATCCGGACAGCTGCGCAGACTCTGTTGCCGATGTGGTGTTGCAGGGCATGGAATGCTATATTCCATGTTCTGTTGTACCCACCGGTGGATTGAGCCAGCCCTGGTTCGATGGCCCCAGTGCTAAGGCCACAAGCCTTAAGCAAGAGGCCTATCGAGCCTGGACAAAAGCGCTGGCTGGAAATAGTCCGGATGTATCCAAATTGAGAAAAATATACAACTTTGCCTCTAGGTCCTGCAAGAAGCAAATCGCCAGAGCAAAGTTTCAGCACATTGGCAGAATCGGTGATCGGCTTGCAGGCTTCCCGTCTGGGAGTCGAGCATTCTGGTCGCTTGCCAAAGCTGTCGAGGGTAATTTCTGTCGGTCGTCCCTCCCACCATTGCACTCACCGGATGACTCTCTGGCCCACACTGCAAAGGAAAAAGCCGATCTCTTGGCTGCTTTCTTTGCATTAAATTCGACACTTGACGACGGGGGAGCCACACCGCCTACCATTCCGCGGTGTGAAAGCTCAATGCCGGATGTTGGCTTCTCACAAACTGCGGTCCGGCGAGCCCTGTTCTCCCTCGACGTTAGAAAGTCTAGTGGGCCGGACGGTATTCCTGCCATTGTGCTTCGGACGTGTGCTCCAGAGTTGTCCCCAGTATTGACGCGCCTATTCAGGCTTTCCTATACTGCCGGACGTGTTCCCTCTTCGTGGAAGACTGCCCATGTCCACCCAATCCCCGAAAAGGGGGACCGAACAGATCCGTCCAACAACAGGCCTATAGCGATAACCTCCCTTCTCTCTAAGGTGATGGAGCCGAGACCCGCTAAAAGGTGAGGTGGGCCCCAGTGAGGGGCGAGGTGGGCCCCAGTGAGGGGGCGACGCTGCTCCTATCCCTCTTTGTATGAGAGGGAACAGGGGATGCAGCGGGTGCGGTGCGTTTGCCAAGTGCACTCGGCTTTTGCCGACGCCGGACAAGAGGATGGAAACCTCTCTAAAAAACAAGGCCATTTCGTGCGACGATGTGCCAGGTGCACTCGGCTTTTGCCGACGTCGGACAATCCGCAATCCCAGTCGGGATCGGAGGCCGCAAGGCCGCGAGGAAGAAAACCTCTATAATAAATAACCCCAATCCCAAGGTCTAGCGTGCCGAGGGGATGAGTGGCCGGGGGGGAACCCGGTCATTAGCGCAGTGGAGGGGACCTCACCCCTAAAAAGGACATAATGGACAAAAAGGCTATTGAAACACTACCCCAGGCGGGTACCCTCCTTTTAAAGGAGGGAGAATCCCGCCCTTCCTCGGAAGGCTGCCCCACCGTATCTGGGGGGGGCAACAATAGTCTCGTGGGTCGGCACAACACCGCCGACTCCCGTCAACCGCGTGCTGGGCAAGAAAGGGAGCTCCGGGTCAGCCTGGAGCAACTGTGCCCCACACGCCAACCGCTTGCCGTCGTCGGAAACGACGGCAACAAGGGCCGGGGAGGCTCAAATCCCGATAGGGACACGGGGAGCTCCTCCAAATTTTGGAGAAAGCGTCCCCGCAGTGGAGAATTGGGGCCGTCAGGGGTCTCCTCTAGCGAGGAGGACCTAACGGCCCCCAAAATAGGAACCGCGCAAAGGGGGCGTGGTCGGGTGGCGCGCGACCTGCGGGGTCGCTTCTTACGCCCCCCCACACCGTTGCCGATGCCCGTAGATGGCGTGGAGAGTGACTCGCGTCACTCTGGAGACAGACCGAGCGACGACTCCGCCGCGTCTGCGTCCCCGCTGTTGCTGCAAAGCAACAGGGCGGAGGCGAGCGCGGCGAAGCGGGCGCAAAGGAAGGCGATCGCAGAAGATGAGGTCAGCGAGATGGCCCGGCTGGCTCGAGAGCGACGCTCTGCACTTGCGGCCACTGGAGAGGGCCTGTCGGCGGTGGCGCTCAGCCGCCAAGTTCTGGGTGGCGTGGATGTCATCCTGAAGGTTGCCACAAAATCTGGCAGCCTAAAGGGCACCTTCACGCGCGCCCTGAAGGAGGCGGCAGACGATATTAAGGAGGCGACAGGGGTCCTCCTGAACAGGACGAGCTCGGAGGAGACGGCAAAGTTATGGGAGGAGAACGGCCGTCTCCGCTCCGAGCTGGAGGACCTGCGGCGGGAGCTTGCCGCCCAGAGGGCGGAATGGCAGCAGAGGCGTCCTGCTGCCTCCGGTTCCGCCCCTGTCGCCGACCCGAAACCGTCGGCCACGTCGTCGGGCGAGTCGTCGCGTCCTGCCCCCACACAGCGAACGGACGCGGAGATCGAAAAGATCGTCCGCGTCTGCATGTTGCAGTGTGGGGGCATGGTGAATGCCCGTCTGCAGGGCCTGGAGTCGAGGCTCCTCCCCGCGCAGACCCTCCGTCCGCCGCTCGCTGCGGACAGGAGGAGAATGGAGGAGGCTACGAGGCCAGGCCCTGCAGCCACAGCCGGCAAACCAAAGGGCGGAAAGCCCACGTCCGCTCCCCGGACGGCCGCACCCCCGGCGAACGCGCCCTCGGCGGCCGCGTCCGGGTCTCCCGCAGAGACCTGGACGACGGTCGTGAAGAGGGGCCGCCGTAAGAAGAAGGCGGCACCACCGGCACCCGCCAAAGCGCCACCGGCACCAAAGGGGAAAAAAAAGAAGAAGGCCAAAGGACCGCCTAGGGCCCCACGCTCCGCGGCTGTAGTCATCACGCTGCAGCCCGGAGCTGTCGAAAGGGGCATCACATATAGTGCGGTCCTAAAAGAGGCGAAAGAGAAAGTCGCGCTCCCTGACATAGGGATATCGTCGGGCCTCAAGGTGAGGCCGGCGATCACGGGAGCGCGGCTCTTCGAGGTGTCCGGTGACGCCAGCGCGGAGAAGGCGGACGTATTGGCCGCCAAATTGAGGGAGGTCCTCAACCCGGAGGACGTTCGGGTGTCCAGGCCCGTGAAGACCGCAGAACTGCGTGTCGATGGCCTGGACGACTCGACGACCCCGGGTGAGGTCGTGGCGGCCATCGCCCGCTCCGGTGGGTGTTCGCCGGAGGAGGTGCGGACCGGTGAGATCCGCGCCGAGCGATCCGGGCTCGGCACGATCTGGGTGCGGTGCCCGGTGGCGGCGGCGAATAAAGTCACCGACGCCGGGCGCCTGTTGGTGGGGTGGGCTGCAGCGCGGGTGAAGCGGCTGCAGCCCAGGGCCTTGCGGTGCTACCGCTGCCTGGACATGGGGCATGTCCGGGCACGGTGCACCGCTGAAGTCGACCGCAGCGATTTGTGTTATCGCTGCGGTCAGGCCGGCCACAAGGCGGCGGAGTGCTCGGCGGCGCCGAACTGCAGCCTCTGTACAGCTGCAGGGAGGCCCGCGGGGCACAGGGCGGGGGGCAAGGCGTGCGCTGCGCCCGCCCCGAAGAAGAGGAGAGGGGCTGCCAAAGCTGCCGGGAGCTCTTTACCCCCCCCGCAGCCTGGCGGCCCTCAGGCCGACCCCCGGCCTAGGGATGGTGCGGAGGGAATGGATTGCGCATAACGGCGCAATACCATTTCCTCCAGGGCAATATCAACCACTGTGCCAGAGCTCAGGATCTCTTGCTCCAGAGCATGGCAGAGTGGTCGATTC
Organism: Habrosyne pyritoides; assembly: GCA_907165245.1. Lineage (NCBI taxonomy): Eukaryota > Metazoa > Arthropoda > Insecta > Lepidoptera > Drepanidae > Habrosyne > Habrosyne pyritoides. Next base: position 1,378,784 of record OU015595.1, read on the forward strand.
GTGCGGCGGTGGTCGCCGAGCCGTATTTCGTCCCCCCCAGGGACAACTGGGTGGGTGACCTTGACGGTTTGGTGGCCATCATCGGTGGGGCTCTGGTCGGTCCTTCCCGAGGTCACGGCTGGGTGGCCGCCCTCATGGATGGGATCGGCACTGTTGGGGCGTATTTCTCGCCCAACAAGAGCCTCGCCGACTTCGAGCTGTTCCTTGTCGAGTTGGGTGCCGTCGTGGGCCGACTCCACCCTCGCCCCGTGCTGTTGCTGGGTGATCTCAACGCCAAATCTTCGGCGTGGGGATCCCCAGTGACCGATGCTAGGGGCGATGCGCTGGAGGAGTGGGCGGTCGCGACAGGCTTGATCGTCCGAGCCCTGGCGGAGGAAGCGGTGTCCCGGGGCGGGGTGATGTTGGCGGTGTCTTTAGACATCGCCAACGCGTTTAACACCCTGCCCTGGAGCTGTATCCGGGAGGCACTGCGGTATCATGGAGTGCCTCCCTACCTCCGCCGTATCGTTGGGGCTTACCTCTCCGAGAGGTGTGTCACCTACACGGGACGTGATGGCGCTCACCAGCACCCGATGTCGTGCGGTGTTCCACAGGGTTCGGTTCTTGGGCCGCTCCTGTGGAACATCGGCTACGACTGGGTGCTTAGGGGCGAGCTCGGCCCGGGGGTGGACCTGACGTGTTACGCGGACGACACGCTGGTCACCGCCCGGGGGAGCTCGCACAGGGAAGCAGCGTTGCTGGCGACGGCTGCGGTGTCACAGGTGGTGAGCCGCATCCGTCGCCTGGGCCTGGAGGTGGCCCTCAGCAAGTCGGAGGCCATGACGTTCCATGGCCCCCGGCGGGCGCCGCCGCCCGACTCACACATCGTGGTCGGGGGGGTCCGAATCGCTGTCGAGTCCACCATGAAGTATCTGGGATTGGTGCTCGACAGCCGGTGGACATTCGGACCCCACTTTCGACGGCTGGCGCCCAAGCTGTTGGGCGCGGCGGGAGCGCTCGCAACGCTGCTTCCCAATCTGGGGGGCCCGAGCTCCGTCTGTAGACGGCTCTATACGGGTATCGTGCGATCCATGGCCCTGTACGGGGCCCCGATCTGGGCCCACGACCTGACGGCCGGTTCGATCGCTCTGCTGCGGAGGCCGCAGAGAGCGATGGCCGTCAGAGTCATACGGGGGTATCGCACGATCTCGTATGAGGGGGCTTGTGCACTGGCCGGATCCCCGCCCTGGGACCTGGAGGCTAAAGTACTCGCGTCGCTATATCAGTGGCGCGAGGAAGAGGCGGAGCGGGGCGAACGACCGATGCAGCGTCACGTCGAGCTGCGTCGGTCTCAGCTCCGCGAGGTCCTGGTGGCGGAATGGCGGGACAGGCTTTCGCGCCCTACCGCCGGCCTCGACATAGTCGGGGCGGTCCGGCCGGTGCTCGAGCGCTGGCTCGGGAGGAGGCACGGCTCCCTGTCGTTTCGGGCGACGCAGGTACTCTCGGGGCACGGTTGCTTCGGGAAGTACCTGTGTCGCATAAACAGGGAGCCGGACGCCCGGTGCCACCACTGCGTCCATTGCCGGGAGGACACGGCGCGGCACACGCTGGCAGAGTGTGCCGCTTGGGAGGAGCCGCGTCGTGCCCTCATCGCCGGAGTAGGCCCGGACCTCTCGCTGCCGGCCGTGGTCGAGTCGATGGTCGACAGCGAGGAGGCCTGGGACGCAGTGGTAACCTTCTGCGAAACTGTTATCTCGCAGAAGGAGGCTGCGGAAAGGGAGAGGGAGATTTTGACCCTCAACCCGGCCCGCAGCCGACGCACCGGGCGTCGGCGGAGGGCTGATAACGCCCTCCTCCAGCCCCCCTAAATGGGTCCAGGGGCGACAGACACGGGGATCCGTCTGTCGCCCCCCATCATCATCAGGACCCGAGGTGGCGGCGCGCGTGTAGTGTTCCACGCGCGCCCCTCAGAGAAGTCGGGGGGGAGGAGTTAACACCTCACTCCCCCGCTCGACCAGATGGGGCCCGCGATGGCGGGCCAGCACCAGCCGGGGGTTGCGGAAGCTGAATTCGTGCCCGCGACCCCCGGCGCTTAGGTGTGTGAAGGAACACCGGAGGGGTTTTAGTGGGTATACCCTCGGGCCCCTTCTCATTTTTGATATGGGAAGGGGAGTTTGCGAGTGGGAGTCCCACATAACCACCGCGTCTCTCCCCGGGCGCGGTGGTATGCGTAATGCATTTCCCCTCCGAAAAAAAAAAAAAAAAAAAAAAAGGCTTGATCGTCCTCAACCGGGGTTCGGTACACACGTGCGTGCGGCAGCGGGGCGGGTCTATAGTGGACGTTTCGTTCGCTAGCCCCGCTGTCGCGAGCCGTGTCTCGGGCTGGCATGTCGCCGTGGAGGTGGAGACGTTGTCGGATCATAGATACATCCGCTTCGACGTCTCCGCCCAGACCACGGGCGGCAGCCGCCCGCCGACCCGGCGATCGGACGGTCCGCGCTGGTCGCGCAAGCGCATCGACAGGGGACTACTCGAGGAGGCCGCCATTGTCCAGGCCTGGGTCCGGGGGTCGAACGGACCCGTCGACGTCGAGCGGGAGGCGCTGTGGTTTCGCGGGGCGATGACGCAAATCAGCGACGCGTCCATGCCCCGCGTCCACGCTCAGTCCGCAAAGCGCCAGGTGTACTGGTGGACCGCCGAGATCGCGCAGTTGCGCGTCGAGTGCGTGGCGGTCAGGCGCCAGTACACCCGATACCGGCGAAGACGTCGACGGGTCCCGGAGGAGGAGGCCGCGCTGTATGAGGTGTACAGCGCGGCGAAGGGGACTCTGTGGCTGGCCATCTGCGAGTCGAAGACGCGTGCCAGGGAGGAGATGTTGGAGACTCTAGACGGAGATCCGTGGGGGCGGCCCTATCGCACGGTCCGAAATCAACTTCGGACCGCGGCGCCCCCGGTCACCGGGAGTCTCCAACCCGAGCTGCTCGAGGAGGTGGTAGCAGCCCTCTTCCCGGCACGAGGCGAGCATACTCCGCCGCAGATGGCATTGCCCTCGGCCGCAGAGTCCACGACGGAGAACGCCATCGACGTCCCTGGGGTGACACACCCAGAGTTGGGGGCTGCCGTGATCCGGCTCCGGGCCAAGAATGTGGCTCCGGGGCCCGATGGGATCCACGGCTGCGTGTTAGCCCTCGCTCTGAAGGAGCTAGAGCCCCAACTGAGAGGGCTCTTCACAGCGTGCCTCGAGCGGGGCCAGTTTCCCAGTCTGTGGAAGGCTGGTCGACTGGTCCTGCTCGGAAAGGCGGGGCGCCCTGCGGACTCACCGTCCGCGTACCGGCCCATAGTGCTGCTGGACGAGGTGGGCAAGTTGTTCGAGAGAGTTCTCTCAGCCCGCCTCGTCAGCCACTTGTGCCAAGAGGGGCCAGACCTGGACGGTAGTCAGTTCGGGTTTCGGCAGGGGCGCTCCACCGTGCACGCTGTGTCACGGGTAAGAGCCCTGGCGGAGGAAGCGGTGTCCCGGGGCGGGGTGATGTTGGCGGTGTCTTTAGACATCGCCAACGCGTTTAACACCCTGCCCTGGAGTTGTATCCGGGAGGCACTGCGATACCATAGAGTGCCTCCTTACCTCCGCCGCATAGTTGGGGCTTATCTGTCCGAGAGGTGTGTCACCTACGAGGGACGTGATGGCGTTCACCAGCGCCCGATGTCGTGCGGTGTTCCACAGGGTTCGGTTCTTGGGCCGCTCCTGTGGAACATCGGCTACGACTGGGTGCTGAGGGCCGAGCTCGGCCCGGGGGTGGACCTGACGTGTTACGCGGACGACACGCTGGTCACCGCCCTGGGGAGCTCGCACAGGGAAGCAGCGTTGCTGGCGACGGCTGCGGTGTCACAGGTGGTGAGCCGCATCCGTCGCCTGGGCCTGGAGGTGGCCCTCAGCAAGTCGGAGGCCATGACGTTCCATGGCCCCCGGCGGGCGCCGCCGCCCGACTCACACATCGTGGTCGGGGGGGTCCGAATCGCTGTCGAGCCCACCATGAAGTACCTAGGATTGGTGCTCGACAGCCGGTGGGACTTCGGACCCCATTTTCGACGGCTGGCGCCCAAGCTGTTGGGCGCGGCGGGAGCGCTCGCAACGCTGCTTCCCAATCTGGGGGGCCCGAGCTCCGTCTGTAGACGGCTCTCTACGGGTATCGTGCGATCCATGGCCCTGTACGGGGCCCCGATCTGGGCCCACGACCTGACGGCCGGCTCGATTGCGGTTCTTCGGAAACCGCAAAGAGCCATGGCCGTCAGAGTCATACGGGGGTATCGCACGATCTCGTATGAGGGGGCTTGTGCACTGGCCGGATCCCCGCCCTGGGACCTGGAGGCCAAAGTACTCGCGTCGCTGTATCAGTGGCGCGAGGAAGAGGCGGAGCGGGGCGAACGACCGATGCAGCGTCAAGTCGAGCTGCGTCGGTCTCAGCTCCGCGAGGTCCTAGTGGCGGAATGGCGGGACAGGCTTTCGCGCCCTACCGCCGGCCTCGACATAGTCGGGGCGATCCGGCCGGTGCTCGAGCGCTGGCTCGGGAGGAGGCACGGCTCCCTGTCGTTTCGGGCGACGCAGGTGCTCTCGGGGCACGGTTGCTTCGGGAAGTACCTGTGTCGCATAAACAGGGAGCCGGACGCCCGGTGTCACCACTGCGTCCATTGCCGGGAGGACACGGCGCGGCACACGCTGGCAGAGTGTGCCGCTTGGGAGGAGCCGCGCCGTGCCCTCATCGCCGGAGTAGGCCCGGACCTCTCGCTGCCGGCCGTGATCGAGTCTATGGTCGGCGGCGAAGAGGCCTGGGACGCAGTGGTAACCTTCTGCGAGACGGTTATCTCGCAGAAGGAGGCTGCGGAAAGGGAGAGGGAGATTTCAACCCCTCACCCGATCCGCAGCAGACGCACCGGGCGTCGGCGGAGGGCGGACAACGCCCTCTTCCAGCCCCCCTAAATGGGTCCAGGGGCGTCAGACACGGGGATACGTCTGTCGCCCCACAACATCATAAGGACCCGAGGTGGCGGCGCGCGTGTGATGTTCCACGCGCGCCCCTCAGAGAAGTCGGGGGGGGAGGAGTTAACACCTCGCTCCCCCCCCTCGACCAGACGGGGCCCGCGGTGGCGGGCCGGCACCAGCCGGGGGTTGCGGAAGCTGAATTCGTGCCCGCGACCCTCGGCGCTCAAGTGTGCGAAGGAACATCGGAGGGGTTTTAGTGGGTATACCCTCGGGCCCCTTCTCATTTTTGATATGAGAAGGGGAGTTTGCGAGTGGGAGTCCCACATAACCACCGCGTCTCTCCCCGGGCGCGGTGGTATGCGTAATGCATTTCCCCTCCGAAAAAAAAAAAAAAAAAAAAAGATGTCGCTAAGGCCTTCGATCGGGTCTGGCATAGGGCGCTTCTTTCGAAGCTACCGTCATACGGAATTCCCGAGGGATTACGCACTTGGGTGTCCAGCTTTCTTTCAGATCGGAGTATCAAGGTCGTTGTTGACGGGTGCTGCTCTGATATCAAGAGCATTAACGCTGGCGTCCCACAAGGCTGCGTGCTATCACCCACTCTGTTCATCCTGCATATCAATGATATGTTGGAAATTTCCAACATGCACTGCTATGCGGATGACAGCACTGGGCATAGCCAATACACCGGCCGTGCTAACATCCCTCGATCCGTGGTGGAGGAAAGCCGAATACGACTTGTGTCTGAAATCGAGGACTCCTTGGAGCGGGTCTCTGATTGGGGAAGACTTAATTTAGTCCGTTTTAACCCCTCCAAGACACAAGTCTGCGCGTTCTCCGCAAAAAAAACCCCATTCGTAGTAGGACCAAAGTTCGAAGACACTCCCCTTACCATATCAAAAAGTATCGGGATCCTTGGTGTCGACATCGCGAATGATGTCCAGTTCCGAGGGCATTTGGAGAGTAAGGTCAAGCTGGCCTCTAAAAAGCTGGGTGTGCTTAATAGATCAAAGCGGTACTTCACGCCTCTCCAGCAGCTGCAGCTATACAAAGCGCAAGTAAGGCCGCATATGGAGTACTGCTCACACCTCTGGGCAGGCGCACCCGCCTAGGAGAACGCCATCAGCGTCCCTGAGGTGACACACCCAGAGTTGGGGGCTGCCGTGATCCGGCTCCGGGCCAAGAATGTGGCTCCGGGGCCCGATGGGATCCACGGCTGCGTGTTAGCCCTCGCTCTGAAGGAGCTAGAGCCCCAACTGAGAGGGCTCTTCACAGCGTGCCTCGAGCGGGGCCAGTTTCCCAGTTTGTGGAAGTCTGGTCGACTGGTCCTGTTCGGAAAGGCGGGGCGCCCTGCGGACTCACCGTCCGCGTACCGGCCCATAGTGCTGCTGGACGAGGTGGGCAAGTTGTTCGAGCGAGTCCTCGCTGCCCGCTTGGTCAGCCACTTGTGCCAGGAAGGGCCGGACCTGGACGGGAGTCAGTTTGGGTTTCGGCAAGGGCGCGCCACCGTGCACGCTGTGTCGCGAGTAAGGGCCCTGGCGGAGGAAGCGGTGTCCCGGGGCGGGGTGATGTTGGCGGTGTCTCTAGACATCGCTAACGCGTTTAACACCCTGCCCTGGAGTTGCATTCGGGAGGCACTGAGGTATCATAGAGTGCCTCCCTACCTCCGCCGCATCGTTGGGGCTTATCTCTCCGAGAGGTGTGTCACATACACGGGACGTGATGGCGTTCACCAGCGCCCGATGTCGTGCGGTGTTCCACAGGGTTCGGTTCTTGGGCCGCTCCTGTGGAACATCGGCTACGACTGGGTGCTGAGAGGCGAGCTCGGCCCGGGGGTGGACCTGACGTGTTACGGGAGCTCGCACAGGGAAGCAGCGTTGCTGGCGACGGCTGCGGTGTCACAGGTGGTGAGCCCCATTCGTCGCCTGGGCCTGGAGGTGGCCGTCAGCAAGTCGGAGGCCATGACGTTCCATGGCCCCCGGCGGGCGCCGCCGCCCGACTCGCACATCGTGGTCGGGGGGGTCCGAATCGCTGTCGAGTCCACCATGAAGTATCTGGGATTGGTGCTCGACAGCCAGTGGACATTCGGACCCCACTTTCAACGGCTGGCGCCCAAGCTGCTGGGCGCGGCGGGAGCGCTCGCAACGTTGCTTCCCAATCTGGGGGGCCCGAGCTCCGTCTGTCGACGGCTCTATACGGGTATCGTGCGATCCATGGCCCTGTACGGGGCCCCGATCTGGGCCCACGACCTGACGGCCGGCTCGATTGCGGTTCTTCGGAAACCGCAAAGAGCGATGGCCGTCAGAGTCATACGGGGGTATCGCACGATCTCGTATGAGGGGGCTTGTGCACTGGCCGGATCCCCGCCCTGGGACCTGGAGGCCAAAGTACTCGCGTCGCTGTATCAGTGGCGCGAGGAAGAGGCGGAGCGGGGCGAACGACCGATGCAGCGTCACGTCGAGCTGCGTCGGTCTCAGCTCCGCGAGGTCCTGGTGGCGGAATGGCGGGACAGGCTTTCGCGCCCTACCGCCGGCCTCGACATAGTCGGGGCGGTCCGGCCGGTGCTCGAGCGCTGGCTCGGGAGGAGGCACGGCTCCCTGTCGTTTCGGGTGACGCAGGTGCTCTCGGGGCACGGTTGCTTCGGGAAGTACCTGTGTCGCATAAACAGGGAGCCGGACGCCCGGTGTCACCATTGCGTCCATTGCCGGGAGGACACGGCGCGGCACACGCTGGCAGAGTGTGCCGCTTGGGAGGAGCCGCGTCGTGCCCTCATCGTCGGAGTAGGCCCGGACCTCTCGCTGCCGGCCGTGATCGAGTCGATGGTCGGCGGCGAGGAGGCCTGGGACGCAGCGGTAACCTTCTGCGAGACTGTTATCGCGCAGAAGGAGGCTGCGGAAAGGGAGAGAGAGATTTCAACCCCTCACCCGATCCGCAGCAGACGCACCGGGCGTCGGCGGAAGGCTGATAACGCCCTCCTCCAGCCCCCCTAAATGGGTCCAGGGGCGTCAGACACGGGGATCCGTCTGTCGCCCCACAACATCAGGACCCGAGGTGGCGGCGCGCGTGTGGTGTTCCACGCGCGCGCCGCCACCTCGTCCCTCAGAGAAGTCGGGGGGGGAGGAGTTAACACCTCGCTCCCCCCCCTCGACCAGACGGGGCCCGTGGTGGCGGGCCAGCACCAGCCGGGGGTTGCGGAAGCTGAATTCGTGCCCGTGACCCTCGGCGCTCAGGTGTGCGAAGGAACACCGGAGGGGTTTTAGTGGGTATACCCTCGGGCCCCTTCTCATTTTTGATATGGGAAGGGGAGTTTGCGAGTGGGAGTCCCACATAACCACCGCGTCTCTCCCCGGGCGCGGTGGTATGCGTAATGCATTTCCCCTCCGAAAAACAAAAAAAAAAAAAAAAAAAACGGCGCACCCGCCTACCAGCTTGAACCACTTTCCTCTGTCCAAAGGCGGGCTGCTCGCATTGTCGACGATTCCGAACTTACTGGCGGTTTAGAACCTCTCAGCCTCCAGAGAGATATAGGCTCTCTTTGCGTCTTCTACCGCCTATATTATGGGGAGTGTTCTCAAGAACTTTTTGACCTGGTACCACCTTTTTACCATCGCACCGCTCGCCGGCGATGTGGAGCTCATCCCCATATCCTCGAGCCGCCTCGATCGTCCACTCAACGATTCTGTCGGACATTCCTGCTTCGGGCCATTAGGATGTGGAATGAGCTTCCCATTACGGTTTTCCCTCACTGCTACGATATGGGGTTCTTCAAAAGGGGCGTAAAAAGAGCTCTTCAAGGTCGGCAACACATTCGCAATCTCCCTAGTATTGCAAATGTCCATAGGCGGCGGTGACCACTTACCATCAGGTGGACCGCCTGCCTGTTTGTCAACCTATTGACATAAAAAAAAAAAATATATTAATTAGGCTCCTGTAGATAGTACAAATTATTTTTTATCAAATACCAAATAAAAATGTGAGCAAAATATAGACGGTAGAGTTTGACCATCCATAATTTCCTGTGAATTAGAGTTGGCTAGCTCCTGAACGAGAGATATAAATGAACTAGCTCTTTTATTTCAATCTGGCTCACATTCGTTCAGTCGCTCAGTTGTTAGTTCAACGGCTCAATTGGCTCTTTGGCTCATTACATGTCGGTACAATATTTATCTTTTTTTATAAATAAATATACTTTATATCACATTTTGAGATTCCCAATCAACTTTACATGTTCATGCATAACATACTGTTCACTCAGTGATCGCGTAGTTCAGACTTTAATCTATTCAAAAGAGTTAAAGAGCCGTAAACGAGTTGAATGAAATGAAGGAGCTAATTCAAAACTAGTTCTGTTGATGAGCTAAACAGACAAATGACATAAATGAATTAAAGAGCTAAAAGAGTGATATGGCTCTTTTGATGAAAAGAGCTATATCACTCTCTATCTCTCTTTTCTTTTTAGTGAGCCATTTTTCGCATCTTTACTGTGAATGCCTATTCAAATTAAAATATGATAGTATTTGTATTATCATCACATTGGCTTTAGGTAATCCGTGGATAAGTGTAAAGTAAATTTTTAATAGGTAGATACCTGTAATAAATGTAGATAGTATTAAACAAATTTGGATTGCATTTTCTGTGTTTTTAACTGCTCACATACCGAATGTTAACTATGGTAAAATTTAATCCCAATGAGCACATCACACAGGTTCTACTTTAAACTTATGTTAAACACAACTTCAATATTGTAACAACTCTCGCATTTTGAAATATTAACTTTGAAGTTTCACGTTGCACAGTACGAGTGAATATTGTAGCGTTACCGCGGTTTTGGCGAAGTTTTAGCGGCTGTGTCGACTTATTTGAGGATGTGGCATCCTGTTTTAACTCTAAGCTTTGTATTTATTAAGTGCAGTGTTGTATTGTATTTTATTTGTTGAGTTACTTGACAAAACCGTCCTGGTGCGTATCGAACACGCATTGTGGTGTGATATATTTATATGTATTGATTGGCCTGTTGGCTTGGTGTTTACCCTGACTGTCAATCCACAGGTCGAAGGTTCGATTCCCACCCAGGATACATTTGTGCACATAAACATGTTTGTTCTGTGTCAGGGTGAATATATCTTTAAGTATCTTTTGAAAAAAAAATGTATCTGCTTAGTTAGGGGTCGAATGGCTTTGAAATGAAATGAAATGAAATTTTATTGCCAGAAACAAGATACAGAAAGATGTCGACGATTAATTGAGAGCTATATGTTTCGCCTTCACTACTGTATGCAAATACATATAACATTAATATTGATTTTAAGTCCGTTCAGTTACATAATAGTATTGAATAAAATTTAATTAGAATAATACCGTTAAACTTCAACACGTCAAAATAAAATTTATAAAGAGAAAGGAAAAAAAAAAGTAATAATAATACCAGAAAGAAACCACCATGTCAATTACTTATAAAATAAATTCATTGAGGCTATAGAAACACTTCTCACTTAACCATTTGTACAGTGTTGTTTTAAAGTTTGTTAATTTTAATTCTCTTATGTCTTTAGCTTATTAAATATTTTTATACACATAATGTAGCAATTTTTTTGGCATGACGTAGTTTTACAGATAGGTAACACAAGTCTGGTTGGGTCTCTTTTTCTTAGCATAGAGTTTTCATTGTTCCTATACTGATTGAACAAGTGTGTATTCTCTTTAACGAAAACTCCGGCTTGAAAGATGTTAGAACAGGCGAGTGTGAGTAGATTTAGTCTTTTGAACAGTGGCTTGCACGATTCCAAAGGACCCACTCCACATATGGCACGAATACATTTTTTTGTACGATAAAGGTCTTGCAAACATTTTCTTGCATAGGTAATCAATATGTGATTTCCAATTACAATTTTCGTCTAACATAAGTCCTAGAAATTGAATGTCTTTTACTCTATGAATTATTTCATTACGGCATGTCAAGTGAAAATAAATTTTGTATAAAGAATGTTCCAGAATATTTATTATAATTTATATTTTGAAGTGGCAGTTAAGCTGGTAGGAGGGGGGAGGGAGATATGCAACTTCAGCAAATGTGACAGTTCATCATTCCACCTAGTTGTTTCGCAAAGCCCATGCCCCGAGGGACTCGAGGGTCTCCTTACGGAGACAACTGCTTATCTCGCCGCGGACAGTCAGCGCCAAAATATGTATATAAAAACACTAGCTGTCCCCGCGGTTTAAACCGCGTTTATCGATTTCATATATAGCCTATAACAAAATCCCGCGTCAAATGGTAGCAGTCCTAAACCGATATGGTCAGTAGTTTGGAGGTGATGGTGTGTCAAAGGTACCCCATTTTCCTTATATATAATACTGGCACATTGTGATTGAATGGTTGAGAAATGAGAAACAAAACAAAGACGGTCGCGGATATGAGACTGATGCAAAAATAGATAAAAACAATCCTTGATGCGGATTACATATCATGCTAAAATTTTCGCTCGATCGGTGCAGAACTTTTTGAGTTTTTGAAGCGTACACAAACCAACATAACATTTATATATATATATATATATAGATATAGATAGATCGATAGATTTAATATTACGACGTTTCGGTTTAAAAGTAGTCATAAAAACAATACACTATCGAGTTCCACCACCCGCTTATACATATTCAATGGGACGGGGGCATAAAAAAGTGCAAAAGTGTGCCGGCCGCCGATGTTTCTGTTTGCGATCGCCCGCTACTTATTTGTTGGCAGATTCTGTATGAAGAATATGGGTATGACGAGTGGAATTTGAAAAATATTATTATTGGTTAAACAGTAGTAGTGAGTATTTGAGTAGAGACAAAACTTTGTAGGGAAGCTGCGGTGTATGAATATAAATTGTTACCCAAGATATACGCGTTTTTTAATTTATAATAGTTAACAATTTAGAGTTCTTGTTGACAGCAGACTATATTAATGAAATGTTAAATCCACTGCATCTCTATTCATCTGCTGATTAGTAAACGTGGTATTTTAATGATAAGTTATATAAATACTTAGATGCTAACCGTCATTTTAAAATTTTCACCATTAACGGATAGTGCCTGTTTTGTTATGTATTTTTAGTAAGTATTTTATAAGAGATACATTGTAACAATATTATAAATGCTATCATTTGTGAGAATAGATGTATGGGTCAAAATCAGAGAGGTCGGCATTTTGGGTTTTGAAATATCTGAGAAATTAAGTTTTCTTTATAAGAAAATTAACATGTGGAATATGTTGTGTCATTTGTCATGAACCTTTCCTGTAAAGAGGCACGCACACAAATATATATTTTAGGAATTATACCTGTTAATAATAAAAATGACAGGGCCTTAAATCATTTCGGGAACACTTTTAAATATTTTTTAACTAATAATATAACCACCGTTTTTAATAATCGCCATCATGAAATTATAATTAACCTGTCCCTCTACCAATAAATGCTGTCATTTTGTATATTTTTATAATAAAAAGACTTATTTTTTATATTACTCTCCATAGATTTTCAATTAGTGTAAATTTCGTTTCAAAATTTTAATTTATTGTATACATTTGTGCAATACGTTATCAATTAATGATATAAATACAAATGTTGAAAGGTCATTTTAGGATATGTATGCAAGATTTAACTATAACCCTACTCACTAGTGAAAAATCTGCCATTTTTGCGATGTTCCCGAAAATGATGGGAGTGTTCCCAAAATGACAATGAAGTTCCCTGAATGACGTTGACGTTCCCTAAATGTCTGCAACGTTTGGTTTTATGCATTATGTTGTAGATGAAAATAATAAATACCTTTAAGTATTAAACCTTTATTTGTACTGAAAGAATGAACAACATGAGTATCAAAATTTAAACTTAATCTAATAATAAACTTTTAGTTTCAGTTAACAAATATTATATATTAGGAACAAATAGTAATTGCACTCTACAAGTATCATTAAGATTTCTTGCATCAATGCTTAAAATTAAATAAATCAAATGTAGTTTTAAAACAAACAGTCTTATGAATTCGAAACATTATTCAAGCTTATTCATATTAATCACAAAATAATTTGAGTATTAAAGTTTGAGCCTAAAGTCTAGCAATAACTTACTTTTCAAAAATATCCATATTCTCATCAAAACAATAATAGCCACGACTACCTATTTTCTGCAATTTCGGGGTGGGTAAAATTTTAATAACTTGTTTACAGGGGACATATGCAACATCATTTAGTTCAAGTTTAAACATCTTTGCTGAGTTCCGCTGACAACGAAGAAAGACGACCTTTATTTCGCCATCTTCATCAACTGAGGTGTCAGCAACTGCGACGTATCTGTATTCTTTTTTTTTTATTTTCAGTGGGTACATTTACTAGCAAAAATGTCTTTGGACGTATCATGTTGGGGTGGAAGTTCTCCTTATCATTTCCGTACGATGTACCAGCACAATTATCGTCATTCTTTCCATGAAGTCGATCTGAAACCTTTTGAAGATTTTCATCATCTGAACTGTCTGATCCGTATACAGCGTCGTAAATACTCTTCCTACTCATATGAAGATAATTCAGAAACTTATCATTGTTATCTATGTCTAAATCTAACATTTCTGGCACTGGACTTTCTTTATCTCTATCTTCGACTGAAAATGCCTGTAGTTTAATTTCTCGCAACAATTTTGAGAACTGATACAGTAGTATGATGACATCAGAAGTTTTCTGCCAGACAATCTTAGTTACATTCATGATTCCTGGGATTGCATCTATCTTTTCAGGTATTATGGTTTTGATTGCAACTATATCATCGTTAGTGACTTCATGGAGTGAAACAGATGTATTGTTTAGTAAACGGACAAAATCTGCAGCTGCATCTGAAAACACGTGAAGGGTAGTTACGTGTGGTCTGACACTCAATATTTTCTGCAGCGCTGATTTCATGTGACCCCATACAGCATGAGCTTGATGGTCTAGATTATCACTCACAGTGGCGAACGAAATAGTTTCTAGAGAGGTATTATTTCTGGCATAAAAAACCCCCGTGTGAATTAATAATTGACCTTTTGAAGCTCCGAATCTAATCGATTGAATCTCTTTCGCATATTTTGTCATATAATTTTCAGCGAAATCAATTTGAATCATTAACTCTGTTTCTTTTAATTTATCTTTTAGTTCTCTTTTGGCCTTCAAGTTTTCGCTGATTCCATAAAGATGTTTTTTCATTGAAGAAATATCATCAGCTATAGATATTTTCAAATCTTTGACTTTGCTTGTAACGGTAACTTTTTTAGTAAGTTTGACGAGTTTCTTCTCTCTTTTTATGATTCGCTCTTCTTTTGTTGCTTGCCACTGGAAATATTCAATGGTATCTTTATTACTTCCTGATTCAATTTTAATCTCCTTGCATTCGTCGCACAAACCAAACATACAATCATAAGAAGTAATGTCACAGCTGTACGCTTTTATACATTCGGATGTGGATTTGTGCGGCAGCTCTCCTAGTCGGTTTAGTTTGCCCAGTTTATATTCAAAATTTTCGTGCCTTACACAAAGACAAGTATCTCGATCCCTTTTTGTAGGTTGTACTACCCACTTAGGCTTCTCTCTCAAAAATGTCGAATAAGATACTCGAATTCCAGTCTCAGTACAAAATTGAGGATGCAATTTTTTTACAGAGTCTAAAAGCAACCGCTTTTGTTTATATCCCTTGAGGCAGTCTTTCTTACCAGGGCAAATTCTGCTGATATCATCCCGCTCAAAAAACTTATGAATTTCTCCACGAATCTCATTAGTGATTAAAAATGTTGGATGCTTCCGATTAGATATTAAAATGTTGTCATTATTTTTATTTTTACGTAGAAATTGTTTGGTCATATAATTTAAACGATGTTTTTTGATACAGTTGCCACTGACACTTTTTTGAAAAGCCTCTCGCTGTTTTAAATTTTTTGGTAGTTTTTTAACGGTGTCTTTTAGTTGTCAAAACTTCGCCAAATAATAGACGTTTACGAATTTCAGGGGTAACAGAACATTCTCTTGTTAATTCATTAACTTTGCGAGTAGGCGTATCAGCATTCTTTTGGGATACTCTTTCTTTGCGTCTTTTGTTTCTCTGTACTTTTTTTCGCAACTTATCTATAATTCTTTGCATTTTCTGTATTTTATCTTTCTGTTTTTTAACAGTCCTGTAAGCCTGTGCTTTATCTTTTTTAACCAGTTTTCTTCCTGATCTCTTTCTTGACAAGCGATTATCGCTTTCTATCTCATTTTCAGAATCTGGTGGGCTATTACTTAAAATATTTGCCAACATCTTTTTTTTCTGTCTATACTTTTGAGAATTTTTTCTCCACGACTTTCTTTGTTTCCTCTTCTGTCTTTCAGTCATATCACTAACAGTCTTAACTTTATTTTCAGCCTTCTTCCTTTGGTAATATTCCCTATCTTTCAGTCTCTTCATCTCTCTTTGTTCAGGTGTCATTGTATCTAAAAACTTTCGTTTCCTTGCATTAGCCTTTTCGTGATGTTTTTTGTAAGCTATACTGTCCTGTTTTAATCGTTTTTTTTGACTTCTTTTTATCTTCATTTTTATTTTCCATGTTACTATTACTAAGTGGTTACCGAAAACAAAAAAAATGCATTGTTATATGTATTTAAAAGCAAGAAAGCGTCATTTTGCCCGTTAATCGTCATTTCGAGAACGCCCGCCATATACGAGAACGTTCCCGAAATGACCGTTCCCTGAATGACTATCCGATGAATATTTTCATATCACGCTTCATGCCGCTATGTTAGATATTGGTTTTTGAGGTTAGGAACACGTGAACTGTAATATTTATAAGAATTTAGCAAAAAATATGCAAATTATCGGAAAACTAATCACGAAACAGCGTTCCCGTAGTGATAGGGAATTAAAGTACGCTACCCACATACGAAATTAAAACGTACTTACCAATAAAATCAATATTTTTTTTCCGACAAACACGACACGCGTCTTGTCCTTTGACTAGTGAACTTCACACTGTTGCTCGCTAACGCTACCTAGCGCGTTTTGTTTGAATTATATCGACCGATATCCATCGCGTTCACTGAATGATTTAATAAACGTCAGACAGCATTTGAATAGTCAAAATATGAAAAATATATATTTTAGCTATTTAATTTATACGTCTATTCGTAATTTAATAATTTTCGAAGCTAATATATAAAAAATACAATTTTAAGTCTTAATTGTAAACATTTTTGACTTGTCTCAACTATGAAACGTGGTATAAGGACGCGTTCCCGGAATGACTATTTAGGCCTTTTTAGTTTAAAATCTAATAAAATATTATCGTAAAAAAATTAATATGATAAGTGCCTTGTAATTATGCGCAGAAACTTCATTTGGAAACAAGTATTTTAGCCATACCACGTTATTTTATTAAGAAAATCTTTGTCAGAAGCATGATTCTCACCTGTCTGATTTTGACCCGTATAGATGTATGGATGGTGATTACTCTTTCACGCAAAAACTACAAAACGAATGTAGATGAAACTTGGTACATAGATAGAGCATACCCTGAAATAAAATTAAACTATTGTATCCCGGGAAAAGCTAAATTCCCTCGGGAACGCTGGTGAACAGTTAGTAATTATCGAAATGATTTAAAATTAATCTACAGATCTCCTTTACACCCTACGATCAGTAACCGATCCGATATAAAATCGCAATGGAAAAAAGGTACGTAATAACCAAGTTATTTATTTCACAAGGGGCTATTGAAACCGGCCCGCTCGGCCGATGCGAATAAAAACTCGAAGGCTGCAATATACGGGCTACTGGGCAAGTTTCCTCATATTTTTGTCATGCTCGTAACGGAAAGGTCCGTTTACATTAAGCACTGTTTGAAACAGGAGGTCTATTGAACTTCTCCAACTGAGTTTAGTTTCGATTGGTTTTATATTGAATGCTAGTTGGGTTGTATTTGATTGGATTTTGTCGTTTATAGAAGTTAAGGTGGGTCAGTATCATTTCTTCTATCAAAAATTCTTACTGACCGGCGATCGGCGAGGTATTACGTCTGTGGTCCTAGTGCGTCGACTCAGTGACAGCGAATATAATAGGTCCTGGCCCCTTATTCAGCTAATACAAACTTCGTCAGCGAGCCGCTTCACGGAGCCCTCGGAGAGCTTATCTCTCACGTGATTAGTAGTATTAGCGTAGTAAGCGACAGAGACAGAGCACGGAGGCCGCGACGAAACATCCTCGAGCTAGTTTAATTTTCTTTACAGAATCGAGTCCCTGAAGATGATTCATAGAAGCGCAACACTTGTCGATTTCCTTTTGAGTTTCCTTATTTGGAAATTGACAGAGAAGGAGATCCAGAGAAATTAGTTACTAGATATTTGTTTATGTATAATCTGTTATGTTTAAACTTTGCCACTCCTTTCCTCGTTAAGACATTACTTATCCCCTTACTAGTCTTAGACTAAATAAATCCTATAGACATAAATTAACTTCTACAACTAAATGCAGGGGGAAGTTTATGTCCCGGTAGTGGGACATTAAAAAGACAAAGTATTCGAAATTGTCACTCAATAGCCGTTTAATGCAGTTTCCTTACAATCTTACAGCGTCGTAGCACTCGTAGCGCTTGTAGACGTTGGCTACGATGTAGCAGTGCTACGTATGCATAGTGGTTATTCAGAACTATTTAATAGCTCCCTGTAATTTTATTACTGAATAAATCGATGGCGTATCTTTGTTGAAGGCAACTTTAATTTGTTTACGTTAAGATAGCTTTTGCCCTGTGGTTTATGTCTTCATACGCTCTTTTATATTATAACTACATGATGTTACTTATATCCGAAATTAATTTATTCTTAAAAAAATACTGGAAACATATCAATCATTATTTTTTATTGGTATATCATTATGCAGTTTAGGGATATCACAAATTGGTCCTTGTGATTTAGTCATACTGCAGTGTAGGCATACTGCAGTGAAGGCACACTGCAAGAATTGAAACTGATATTTAGGAAGTTTGTGTTCAATATTTTATGCGAATTAGGCTTTGCACAGATATAATAATGCATTTTAGGTATTGAGTAACTGACTGCCAGGCCACAGGTCCCATTCGATTGGGTTCGATTACCAGGACATACGTTTGTGTGCATTGACATATTTGTTTGTTTTGTGTTAGAAGATAAACAGTATATTTATTATTTCAGTTATCTGGTATCCATAGTACAAGTTCTGCTTTGTTTGGGATCAGGTGGTCGTGTTTAAAATATGACCCAGGTTGCTTATTTACCATGTATATTTAAGTTACTCAATGTTACTAAACAGATACCTACTTAGCTAGTAAATCATTTTTTTTAACACTGCATAAATTTTTGAAGATTTATTTGTTGTTGTCCTTCTAGAATAGCCTTCCAAAAAACGAATTACGTCGATGTTTGTCAAAAAGCAACTCTTGAAATGTCCAATGGTACACTTTATTAGCCGTAGTCCATTACCGCCTAAAGAAAATGTTTAGCCGTTTCGGTCACTAGACTCATTCCGATATATTTATGCGATAGCTTCTATTGCCAGAATTTATCGGCTTGTTATTGATAAGTCGATGCGGTCAAGTGACTATGAGGGTGATAAAGTCGAGAGTTCCGTCCTTAATGGACATTTGGTTCTGTTCTTAAAGGACCGTATAAATAAATAACACAGTCATAAAATACAATCCCTACTAATATTATAAATGTGAATGTAAGTTTGTTTGTTACGCTTTTACGCGAATGCTACTTAACCGATTATCTTGAAACTGTTGAATGAATGTTATGTTCCTTGGGAATGCGGGTGAATCCGCAGGGGACAGCTAGTAATATATATTTGTTGGCGATTGTAAAGGATTCGGTGATGATTATACAATTAGGTATGTAATGTAATAGTTATTGTAGTTAAAAATTATATTAAAATTGGTCAAGCCATTTGGCAGAAAAATTACAAACGCATTCAGAGGAATTTGATTTTCTTTTTAAATATTCCAAGATATTCTTCACACTCGATCACCTGATCCCAAATTAAGCAGAGTGTACTGCTTGTACTGTGAGTACCAGGTAACTGATTTATTACATATAATTCTTTTTAAATACATACCTAAATATACATTTACAGTCAGACACAAACAGATATGTTCAGGCACACAAATTGCACCCTTATTACGAAAAGGGCTTAACTTAAAATTATGCGAAATGGTGTTACGATCATAGAGACTAAACAAAGTACGCTCTATCCGATGAATAGTATAACATAGTCAATTTAATGATAGAATAAGCGTACTGATACTTCAGCCTCTTTAACACCAGGACCCACCCTCCCCGCTCAGTGCGAAAGTGACCCAATCAGATATGTGCCAAAAGTGATTTTTTGAGTTAAGCCCCTATCGTTCGGAGGGTGCGAAATGTTTGTCCTGGGTAGGAATCGTGTCCACGACCGGCGGCTTGGGAGTCAGGGTCTCTAACCACCAAGGCAACTGGCCCGTCATACTTAAAAGTATGTAATCCATCAATTGATGAGCCTTATTACAAAGTCATAGGTTTCATTTTACTTTGATTACTATCTAATAGAACAGACTATATCTGCTAACTACTCTGTCCTAGTATCAGAAGTACACCTGGATGTTCAATTTGACGTGGGTTGGGATAATGTTTGTTTTGTAAGTAATATGTATGTAAAGCCGGTAGCTTATACAAGTTTGTTTGGCTTAGTTAATTAAGTCGAGTATTGTTGTTAAGTTAGGTGTAATAACCGTCTTAGAGGTATGCTCGTATTAGGGAGGTTTCTTTTATTTGTGGCTATCTGGCCCTACACTGCAGAGATGAGGGAAGGTAACCAAAAAATTGACACGGTACTTTTCTTTAAATATATATGTCGGGATAGGAGGCCGATCATAGGTAGAATCATCACCGTCAGACATTATATGTGCGTAGATATGTTTCTTTGAGAAAAGTGAAAGTCGTAGGTAGGTTAACTTGCTTAGATATTTTAATAGTCACACTAAACACAACGAAATGTGAGACAGTTCCTAGACTAGTTGTCCGCGCGGCGGCCAGCAGAGAAGTGCGTTTTCGGGATTGTCGAATGTCTTCGTTATCTCGGTTCGCGCGAACACAGGTCCAGACTCTGTCACGGCGCTTTCGCCTCGTTGTCAAATCAACTCCCGTACTAATGACTCTTCCGACATATATTTATTTTTGCAGTTCACGGTAAAGTGTTTTTAGATACCTTTGCGATCTTATAAATAGTATAGGAAGCATAGGGGATATATAAACATATTGTATGATCATAAATTTTGATATAGATGGATGGGTATCGAATCCACGACTAGTTTTTTTTTTTTTTATTGCTACCGCCCAAATTGACTCCATGCTGCCTGATATTAGAGCATCGAACTACTAAGCCAACCAGTCTATCAAAAAGTAATATCAAATCTAACATAAATTACAACCAGAATCGAACCGAGAAAATCTTAAGCCTGACTTTGTTACTCGACCATTGGTTATTAAAAAAAAGAACCTCTAAAAGGAATATTAAAACCAGCACAAAAAGAAAGCGCGCAAAATGTGTGAGCTTGGAAAATTTTCCAGCGGAAGTGAGCATTTTGAAAGAAAAATGCTTGTTGCATTCCAGGGTGGCAAGGGGCGCCGGCAATGGCAGCTGAGTGTATTTTGCACGCTCGAGTGGTTGCCGAGGTTTAACCATTCACTCCAGTGGATTTCTATCGAATATATTATGCAGGGAGTCGCGATAGTGATTTTTTTAGCGGAGCGTTCGATTTAAGCGTTTTTAGAACCTAAATTATCAGTTTGTGTTGACTACCTAGTTACATAGTCATGGGAAGATTTATTGATCAGTTGATTTATCTAAACGATTTCATTCAACCTAATAGACAACGGGGCCGCGTTGGCTTGGTGGTTAGAGATCATGACTGCCACGCCGTAGGTCGTGGGTTCGATTCCCACCCAGAACAAACATTTGTGTGCATGAACATGTCACGTTTGTTCTGTTTCTGGATGTAAATATCTATATAAGTATGTATTTAAAGGAAGTAGTATCTGTAATATGTCAGTTATAACTGCCCCCCGCGGTTTTGTCCGCGTTCCCGAGGGATATCACATTTTTTGTTATATGCTCTATCTATCCAAGTCTATCTATCAAATCTAGCCAAGTTTCATCCATATCCGTTTAGTAGTTTTTGCGTGAAACAGTAACAAACATAAATTGTTTTTCCTCTTTATAATATTATTAGTATTTTACATTATTGGACTTTTAGTAAGGATCCCTAATTTAAAAAAATATATAAAATAGCCTATTTCTCGATAAATGCACTATCCAACACTGAAAGAACTTTTCAAATCGGACCAGCGGTTCCTGAGATTAGCGCTTTCAAACAAACTCTTCAGCTTTATAATATAGATTTGGTTTCCATAGAACGAGCTCTACTTAGTTTGGGATCTGATGAACGTGTGTAATGAATGTCCAAGCTTCCATAGTGAGTTTATTATTTTCTGAAATAGAAACAGCCTATGTCACTCAGGAATAGAGTAGTTTTTTAAAGAAATGATTACGTTACAGGAGCGCAGTAAGATTACCTTTAAATTCAAACATACAAATGTAACCTCTTTATATTATAATATTAGTATATATAATACGCAACATTTTTGTCGCAAAGCTACTAATGTAGTTTATAGGTGTTGCAGTTTTACAGATTTGTATTGTATTTACTGAGGCAACGCTTATATTCAACTACAATTTTGTATTGGCAGAATATTATTAGTAGTTTTATGTGCGGTCGTAGAGTTTGGGCAGGGAAGTACTCGCAATACTTCTTTCCGCCTTGAAGCATTCGTGCACTTATTTTACTGAGTTTCAGATATAAAGGTAAGGCAAAATATTGTTAGGCTCGAATCCTATATGTTCCGTTTATCACTTATCTACGCCTTATAATACATCTACTGCTAAAACTTACAAACTTTTGAAGCTTTTGTAAATTTCAGCCAATATATATGGTTTCATGGTTAGTAAGAAACATTTTAAAGAAAATGTAGTCTAAATTAGATAAAGATATAAAATATAATCTTGCTGAGTTTCTAGCCGGTTCTTCTCAGTTGAAGGCTGTTTTTCGAACTTGGTAACTTTAACCATGATATGTGCCCAAACTGATTTAGTTTTGAGTTTTGATATTTTTACCGCTACGTCACAGCGTGTGACATAATCATGCGTGGGGCCGTACCACCGCCTCTTAATGCGTTGCAAGTCGATCGAAACTTAAGTTGTTTTTCAGTCAAATGTTCCATTTGTTGTTTTTTCATAAAATTCAAATTCAATTAAATATTCAAAACCATTTATCCAGTTTAGGCCCTCTGAAGGCGCTTATGAAGGTCAAATTTAAAGTTACTGAAGCTACAACCGGCATTCTGAAGACCTGTCACAAAAGCAATTCATCTCAGCGTGAATTGGTTCCTTATTAAAGACTAGCTGTCCCCCGCGGTTTCACCCGCGTTCCTGAGGGATTTACATTTTCCTTGGATAAAAAGTAGCCTATGTCCAGCAGTGGACGGAGATAGGCTGATGATGATGATGATGATGATGTTACTCGGGGATAATGTAGCTTTCCAAAGGTGAAAGAATTTTTAAAATCGGTCCAGTAGTTTCGGAGCCTATTCATTACAAACAAACAAATCTTTCCTCTTTATAATATTAGTATAGATAATGGTAGGGGTGGCCCTGTTTATAAGTGAATGTAAGTTTTTAATGCCAACATGGCCGACAAACCTACAGTCGATCCACCTGATGGTAAGTGGTCACCATCGCCTATGGACATTAGCAACACTGCCATTGCCAATTTGTTGTCGACCCTGGGATGTGAAGTTGTTATGTCTCATGTGGCTGTAATTTCGCCGGCCCCCTTACCTTTCTGACCGTAACACAGAGTGCAAGTGCTCTACTGCTACACGGCGAAAATGGTAGTACTTCCCCGGACGAACTCTCTATAAAGAGCTCTACCACTTCTAAAGTTATCTAAGTATTTAGCTAGTCGAAATAGTAGGTACATCAAATATCCGAATGTGTGAATAATTTTAAAGGTAAATTCACAATAAGGAAACAGTTCCATAGTTCCCGCTTTAATGTACCTTTCGTTTATTCCGGTTTTAGTGAAGTGCAGTGGATTTGTGTGTTTTCTTAATTAAATTCCAGTCCGTAATACGTTTTGTTGAGCAATAGTCCACCGGGATCGTCTGCCAGTTGAACCGTATTAGAGACGTAAGGTTTTGTTTCAACTAGGATTGGGAATTATTTAAATGTACCTTAAATTTTGCACAAGTAGTCTCTTTATCCAATGGCTAGTCGTGTCTTTATTGAAATGATAATAATAATAATAATAATAATAAAGCTTATTTATTCCATGCAAAATAAGATATCACAATAATTAACAAAAAAAATAAAAACATTATACATTTAACAATCGAAATAAAAATCACAGCAATACAATATAATTCTTTAAGTTGTACTTATGTTATAAGTTCTTTTTAGTTATATAATTTTGACATTCTATAACGCTTGCAATAATGTACATATTATTTAAATTAGTGAGTTTTACTCTTATATTAGATATTACATTATTCACATTATATTATTTGGATTAACAATTAAATTGTGTAAGCATTAGTATGTTAATTCATTATTTTTGCACGGACCCCTCTTGGGTAAAAGCCTCCTCCAAGGCGTGCCACTTGTCTCTATCTTTGGCGGTGTTCATCCACTCTCTACCTGTTGTTGCTACGATTTCATCAGCCCATCTGGCGGGCGGGCGGCCTCTCGCTCTTTTTCCAAGTGGCCCTGGCCATGCCACCGATTGCCGGGTCCACCTGTTGTCGTCGTACCTAGCCAAATGACCTGCCCACTTCCACTTCCTTTGTAATGAATATCTTAAAGCATCTATTACCTTGGTTTTCTTGCGAATGGCCGTATTCCTGACTCTATCTTTGAGTTTTAAGCCCATGATGCTCCTTTCCATTTTCCTTTGGGTGGTTTGGATGGTGTTGTTGATCTTTACATTGAATGTCCATGTTTGGCACCCGTAGGTCAGGCATGGAAGTATAGTTGTGTCCATAACTAGCTTCTTAGTACGTAGTGGTAATGCCGACTTAAAAATTTCCTTCTGAGCCCAGAACTTTTTCCAGGTGATAGCGACTCTTCGGTTCACCTCCTCCAAGTTTCTGTCTTTATTAAATGATATTTGTTTACCTAGGTATATGTACTTATCGACAAATTCCAGAGGTACGTTGTTGATTGAAATTATTGACACACGGTGGTTAGTCATGAGCTTTGTTTTGTCAAGATTCATCTCCAAACCAACCCTTGAACCGACTTGATGTAACTCGTTTATCATTGTATTTAGTTGTACTGAGTTTTCTGAGAACAAAATGATATCGTCTGCGAATCTGAGGTGACTTAAGTACTTGCCATTCATGTTTATGCCACGTTTGGACCATGCTAGGTTTCTCATTACATGTTGAAGCACAGCGATAAACAGTTTTGGAGAGATTGGGTCGCCCTGACGGACTCCCCTCTGTATGTCGATCATTGCGCCAGTTCTGTCTAATCTGACTCTACTTGTACAGCCGTCGTAAATGTTCTTCAGAATGTTAATGTATTTCCTATCGATATTTAGTGCTTCCAAAGCTTCCCAGATGCCGTCGTGTAGTACCAAATCAAAAGCTTTTTTATAGTCTATGAAAGCTATGTATAGGGGGCGTTGGAATTCCAGATATTTCTCTATAACCTGATCAACAACTTGAATGTGGTCTGCCGTGCTGAACCCGCTCCTGAAGCCTGCCTGTTCTATCGGCTGGTGTGCGTCGATGTCAGGTGATATTCTTTCGAGTAAACAGGTGGCGAATAATTTGTAGAAACAGGACATGAGACTGATGGGGCGGTAGTTCCCGATGTCGGCAGGGTCGCCTTTTTTGTACAACAGTATGATTTCCGACTCTCTCCATTCGCCTGGTACAGTTTCTTCTACGAGTATTTTGTTCCATAAAATAGTAATTGGGGTAAGTAGTAAAGTACGTGCTTGTTTGATATGTTCATTAATTATTCCATCTGGCCCCGGGCTTTTTTCAGATTTAAGTTTCTTTATTTGTTTCAACACTTCTTGCTCTGTAAAGTGTTGTATTTGAGAAGAATCAGTGTCAGTGTGGCGGTAAGCATCCTTCTGTTTTGTTGTCGTTGTTGTAGGGTGACTGTAGAGTTGTGTATAAAAGTTCGTAGCTATATCTATAATCTCAGTACGAGATTTACACTTGGTGGTACCCGGCTGGAGTGATGAAATCCATGTTTTTTCTCTATTTAATTCCTTATGAGCTCTTTTAGTAGATCTAGATTGTTCCAGATGTTTTTGTATTGTGTTTATTCTGTAGGTCTCGTAACAATATCTTATCTCTTTGTTGGTTAGTTTGTAGAGGTTTTTTAATTTTTCTTTGTCAGATTTGTTCAGCGTAGGTTTGTTTTGTAGTTCGCTTCTTTCCTTCATGAGTTCCAGTGCTCTCGATGACAGAATTTTATTGGTTTTTGGGCGTTTAATGGTTTTTAAACTTTCTTTTATATACCGGGTAATATTTTGGCTATAGTGTTCTGCGTTGTAATTGTTATGGGTAGATATAAGTATAGGTATGTATCTGTCAAGGTTTTTGTGGTACATTTCTTGCTCTGCTATTGTTCCCAGTTTAGTCGATGCATTCGAGAAGTTACGTCGGGTTTTTTTGGCTGATTTTTGGTAGATTGTGGCTCTAACTAACCTGTGGTCTGATCCAAAACAGAATGAAGTGAGTACTTCGTACTTGGAAACCAAATGGGGACCCGCAGTCAAGATGTAATCTATTTCATTTTTCGTGTTTTTGTCAGGAGAGATCCATGTCCAGCGGTTCTTGGGTGTTAATTTGAACATCGTGTTTGCTATTTTTAGTTTGTATTCTTGTGCGTATTGAATAAGTCTCTCACCTCGTGCACTTCTTTTACCATATCCATGTCCACCGGAGACTGAGCTTTCATGACTCTTAGGAACCCCGATTTGAGCATTGAAATCTCCCATTGTGATTATGTGTTTCGTGGTAATAGTCTCGTGAGCATCGTCCAGGTTCTCATAAAAGTTGTCTATGTCTTCCTGCGATGAATTTTCCGTCGGTGCATACGCCTGAATAATAGAGAAGCGTTCGGTACCCAGTTCGATTTCCATCATGCATACTCGCTCGGATACACCGGTAAATGATATGATATTTTCTTTGAATTTCTTCTTTACCAGGAAGCCTACGCCGTATAACCCCTTTCTCTGACCTATGTGGTACATGATATAATCGTCTTCCTCAATTATCCGTTCTCCTAGGCGTCGCACCTCGCACAGTCCTACCACATCGTGGTTGATGTTTTCTAGCGCTGCCTTAAGCTCTATGAGTTTTGATTCCGAAGATAATGTATTTACGTTGAGAGAACAAATATAGAAGGTACTATTTGTTGAAGTGATTTCTCTTGGAGGGTTTTGGTCGACCTCTCCCGCGGTGACCAGCCGTACTGGGAGATGGGGAGTGAGTAGAGGGGCCGCTCCCAATTGCTATGCTGTGCGATGCTGTAATACGTTTGCTTGTAATTGGGGTGTTTCTTTCGGGGTGATTAATAGTTTAGGTTGTTGTATTATATAGTTCTTCATCGTTGCTGTCTTATTTTTCTTCGAGGGTTGTTTGCTAGACCGAGGGGCATCCTGGCCGGTGGTGGGGGTAAGTGTCTCTGGGGATTCAGAAAAGTTTCTTTTGTGATAGTTACTATGAGGGGATTGTTGTTTACTCAGAACAATAAGTTTATCATATCTTATAATTGCATTATTTCCCGCTTCTTTTTCTTTTTGTAGTTGTGGTTGTAACTCTTTGCGTATTTTTAGAACTTCAGTTGGGTAGTCTTCTTTTATATAGTAAGTAGTATTATTTAATCTAAATTTATTTTTCAGAATTTTTACTTTAAGACCCATTGTATTAAGTGTCACCACCACCGGTCTGACCCTCTCGCCTTTTTTCCCCAGTCTCCTCGTTGCCTCGATATTATTAAAATTACATTGTACTTCTAGATATGTGGTTATTATTTTAATTATCTTTTCTTCTAGTTCGTGATATGAGTTTTCTTCTTCCTCTAGCCCAAATAGGACTATGTTTCTACGCCTTAATTGTCTTTCCAAGTAGTTTATTCTTGTGTGTTGATCGTCTATTTTCTTCTCTAAAAGTTTGTTTTTTTGTTCAATGTTGTCGAATCTCTCAGTAAGGCTGTTTACTATTGTGTTTTTAATTTCTTCTTTCATCTCTAACATATTCTGGTTTTGTTGTGCCATATCCTGTTGCATTCTTAAAAGCATATTTTTTATTTCTTCCATGATCTGTTTGTTATGGTATGAGTAGCGACCTCTATGAAGAAAGTTAGGTACTTTTACTTCCAGTAAAACTGGCAGTCGATATGCAATCAATTGATGAATGTGTTTCCGTTGATAGGTTGAAGTTTGGGTAATTATCGATAGATGGCGCTGTTATTAGTTTTGTGATAAATTGATCATCACGTTGCGGTTTCGAGGTTATAAATTATAATCACTTTTATTTTTCAGCACTTTTATAGGTATCACTTTGCATCAAATCGTCGCACAAGTATATCAACAGGGTTTATTGTATGTATAATGTCTTACTTCTCAATATTTCTCGTATTTTGAATGTTTTTAACGTGGTTATTGAAATGAACTTTACTATTAAGTTATAGAATACATTTTTCGATGACATTCTTGAAAGTAAAAAAAAAACTCAAGTACGTATCGGCCCACGTTCAGTGTAGGGTTCCAGAGTTACATTGCAAAATTAAGACTTCAATATAAATATCATCTAAGTAATTTACTATAAATTAATATCGACAGACAATTTAGCTTATACTATAACAAAGTTAGGAAATCTATCGCATCTACCGTGATTTTGTTTCCCCTGTCGTAAAACAACGATTTATCTTGAAGGGGACCATGCAATGAACGAGAATAAAAAAAATCTAAAGCTAAAGGGGTAGCCAATAAAAAAAAATTAAGACTTGGCGTGTGATACACGTTAAAGCCTTCAACTGAGTAGAGCCAACATTTTTGGCTCCTCAGGTCGAATGAGCCGTTTTCCGAGATCCCACGGGTCATAGAGCCTAACGAATTTAATATATTTATTTTATTTGGGCCCTATGGCCCTCCTGAAACAAATTCAATACAAATCTTACTATCTGTGCTATTTTTTTGCAAATATACAACAACTTCCCTTATAATTCAAAAATTGAACTTGAAATTGAATTGGCAGATGAGTCTAACCTACAAGCAACATATGATTAAAACATCTTACTATGCCATTAAAATTGTATATTCCCCTAAAACACGAGTAAAGCAGCATAAAATAACTATCACCACTAAAGCCTAAAATAACCGTAAAATATTAATCGCGATGTAAATGTTTGCGGGCGAACTAATTGCCAACGTAAAGCCGCGGTTGACTAGTTAGCGTAAATGACTGTAAACTAGCTACAGTTTACTAAATTGAGGCTTAAATAAGTTAATTATGAGCGTGGGTGAGACTGATTAACATGTGATTTACTGATATGTTTTTTCAAAACTTTACTGTGAAATAAGCTAATGGATGGAACCAGATACCTATTCTCTACTATTAATAAATGAACTCAAAGCTGTAGCCATAATTTAAGTGTGATTAGTTAGTTGATGTTTTTCAATATTTTTCGGTAAAATAAGCTAGCGCTTGGAACTAGGAGATATCTAATCTCTCTGGTATTATAGATGTCAAGGTTGTAGGTCTATTTAACATGCGATTTATTGGTATTTTACAATACTTTACTGTGAAATAAGCTAGCGGATGGAACCAGATACCTATTCTCTCTGTTATCATTGAACTTAAGGTTGCAGGCCTGATTTAACATGGGATTTACAGATATATTTTTCAATATTTTACTGCAAAATAAGCTAGCGTTTGGAACCAGAAGATACCTATTTTCTCTCTAGTATTAAAGAACTCATGGTTGTAGGCCCGCTTGACGTACGATTTATGGGTATTTTACAAAACTTTACTGTAAAATAAGCTAGCCTTTGGAACTAGAAGATACCAATTTCTCTGGTATCACAGAACTCAAAGCTGTAGGCACAATTAACGTGTGATTAGTTGTTGTTTTTCAATATTTTTCTGTAAAAGAAGCTAGCGCTTGGAACTAGAATATACTGATTCACTCTCTTATCACTGAACTTAAGGTTGTAGGCCTAATATAACGTGGGATTTACTGATATATTTTTCAATATTTTACTGCACAATAAGCTAGCGTTTGGAACCAGAAGTTACCTATTCTCTCTGGTATTAAAGAAGTCAAGATTGTATTTTTCGATACTTTACAGTAAAATAAGCTAGTTTTTGGAACTAGGAGATTACTATTCTCTCTGGTGTCACAGAACTCAAGGTTGTAGGCCCGGTTAACTTACGATTTATTGGTATTTTACAATACTTTACTGTAAAATATGCTAGCTTTTGGAACCAGCCCCTTTATTCAGCAAATACAAACTTTGTCGGCGAGCCGCTTCAAGGAGGCTTCGGGCGTACCTCTCACGTGATTAGTAGTATTAGCGTAGTAAGCGACGGAGATAGAGCATAGAGGCCGCGACGAAACGTCCTAGAGTTATTGTCATTTTCCTTAAAGAATCGAGCCCCTGAAGATACCTTTTCTCTCTGGCATTAAAGAACTTAAGGAGCAGACAACAACTAGGGTTGCGCTGTGGATTTATACTATAGCTTCTATACCGAACGGTTGTACTTTTTTTATCATTATTTTAAGGGCATCACCGAGACCCTATTACTAAGGCTCCACTCTCCGTCCGTCTGTCATAGGGATGTATTTTCTTAACCGTAATATGTTTTCTACATATTCATTCTACAAAAAAATAAAAATATAACCATTCAAGAAACTTGTTATTTTTCGACAATTTGTAAAATTTTGTACTGAGGTACGGAATCCTTCGTTTGTGAGCCCAACCCGCGCTTGGCAGTTTTTTTTGCGTATTTTGTTTCAATTTGTTATACTGTCAAATAAGATATTCTAGATTCAATTCTATTCGCGTGGTTTGAACTTTCTGTGCGCAAGTCCAACTGGAATTTGCTCGTATTTTTACAAGCTTTTATTTAACTTTACTTGTTAGTAATGTTTGGGACAGCTGTTTGGGACAACACTGGATTTTAGACGGCCCCCCGTCCGATGGAAGAGAGATTTTGCACACTCAATTGTTTTTGTTGGCATTGCACGTCTAACTTAGTGATGTCATTCTGAATCCAAAATGGCGAACGTGATAAGATTTTACTGATTCATACCACCTTTATGTCATGGATATCTTATGAAAGGGTTTGCCAAGCACCACACGTTACGTCAGTTTTATAGCTTAAAGCTTGTTTAAACAGTCGGAAAGACACACGATTGAAGTGAATTGTATTGCATTATCATATTACTTTAATTATTCATCAATCACTTTTGAATAGCAATGATTTTATTTTTTACTAGCTGACTCCTGCGGCTATAAGCAGGTAAGCTATAAGACACAATCTGATGAAAAATATTTTTAAACCCCCTTGTACCATTTCAGGGGTTGAATATTAAAAAACTATGACATACGTGTTTAATTAAATCTTTTAAAGAATATTAATGGCAAGTTTGAAGTTGATTTGACCAAGAGAACACGTTGTTCCATACAAAATTTGCACCCCCTTTTCACCCCCTTAGGGGTTGAAGTTATAAAAGAAACCTCTGTGCAAAATTTCAAGTTTCTAACCCTTATAGTTTAGGCCCTGCGTTGATTTTGACTGTCAGTCAGCTTTTCCTACATAGATAGATTCCTTAATTTGTTACAGAAATGTTGCGGGCCAGAATTTCAAAGTCCTCCCATAAGAAGTTTCACTTCAAAATACGTATTTTGAAAGTAAATATTATTATTTTATGTGAATATTAACTAATTAAATATTTAACATGATTACGTAAACTACAAAGTCAATTGCATCAAACCGTGTGATGTAATGCGAATCCTCACCCTTTCGCTTTTATAACCTATCCTACACAACCCTCATAGTTACCGAATACACAGTAATTAATGCAGAAATTATTTTAGCAACAAACTATGATAATCACGGTGAAAACGCTAAAATTATAACATGCCGGGGCTTTCATTAGCATACAATTTTGTATTTCGCACATTTAATGTGTTGTGTAAAAGCTTATGACTTTGTATCGAAATTCTGAACTAATGTGGAAATGTGTTTAATTGAAAACTAGTAGTTTTATCACTGTATTGGCAGAGTTACCGAAATTAAAGTATTGTGTCCGTAGTCGAGTTTGAAAGGAATTTATGGCAATTTTAGTGAAAAATTTAAATTGTGATTAATATGGATGGCAGTTTTAATTACGTTCCGCAGTGTTTTTATGAACCTTAGTTTTATTTCAATAAATAGTAAAAATGTCTAAAGTTTTGAAACATAAAACAACAATCAAAAGGCCTTTTCTTGCCAAGGATGCTTCTAATATATGGGGTTTTAGAAGTAGTAAAAACCATACCCATATTCGCCGTGAAGCAGTAGTGCACTTGTATTACTGTGTTTCGGTTAGAAAGGTAAGGGAAGGGGGCCGGAGAAATGCCAGGCACATTAGACTTTAAAAAATCACTTCTCTGGCTCGATAACGGATTGGCAATTCCCCTCTTGTTGATAATGTCCATAGTTGGCGGTGACCACATAACATTATAAAAAAAAATACAACTTACTACTTCATCTTAATTATTAGTTTCTTTTATTTTTATTTATTTTATTGGTGTATTTAATATACTGTACAAAGTACTAAAATATAGAAATTATTAGGCTATTTTAGAGTGTAGTATCTACGATCTTGTGAATCCAACCGGACAGTTGCTAGTTAAATTATGAAATAATACCTATAATTTTGGCAATGCTATATTAGAATAACACAAACGGTACAATCCTTTGGTAGACGCGGGCCAGTCTCGTCCCACGGTCAATTTGGGATCCAATTACGTCCAGCTTAGTGGGAAAAAATCCCGGGTAATCCCACTTTTAGCGTGTGGTGTACTTTAATAGAGATCGGCTTCGTTAGAAACCGTTTTATTGATAACCTCTTTTTACCCGACTTCGGCTTTCATTATCTGTTTGCTTATAATTTGAGATTCTGTTTCATTAGTATATTATGGTTACATCATAAATACCACTAAATACACTGAACATGATAGACAAAATAAAAAAATCCATTATTTTTTTTTCTCTTAACATAAAATTAGAAAATACACTATTCTTTTAGGTCTTCTAAGGTTCACACTAGCCTTTCATTTGACATTTATGTTATTTTAAACACCCTTTGGTAAACTATTTTTAAGTACTGGTGAACGACATTGCTATCTCTCTAGAAATATATTATAGAAATGGTAGAGAAAAGAGCTGAAATGATCAAACGTAATCGCCTCATCCCGCTGTCACTTATAACTTGCATGCCCATCGTAGCCCACGGGATCTGACTCCAGATTCGTCCGCTGAGTCCCGCATCAAAACACAATTGTACCCCCTCGTTACGGATTAGGGGTTGCTCTCCTTCATCAGATCTATTGATTGCTTTGTACCGACTGAATTCGTTATTGCTTATGATCTTTTGACTTTTTTTATAGCATTGGGACTTGCTTTGAACCGAAATTGCTATCTATTATAGATGACCAGTGATAAATGGCTTGCTGAGAGATAAGTAGCTTTTTTATTGGTGTTATTATTTTACTGTGTCTATGTTTAGGGCTCGGGTTTGTCAATTAATACTTATTAGCAGATCTGATCCTTTAAAATTTGCAGCGGTTTATTAAAATAAATATCCATAAAGACTCCTTGGGAAGAATAATTCGGATTTCTTGTCATTGTACATAATCATCATCATATCAGCCCAGGGATGTCCACTGCTGAATATAGGCCATTGTCATTATGCCCCGATTTTAAATACCCTACGGTGCTTATAGTGTAATATCTGCATTTATCTTTTTAAAATGGTAACTATACTCTGCTGTCGGTCGAATTGTTTTTCTTTTCAGTTTTTGTACTGATGTCAAGAAAAGTATAAAATTTTCAGTGTTAATAATTTGGAGTGATAGGTAGGTGAAAGCTTCAGTATTTTTGACCTCATAAGTGCCCTCCATGGTCCTAAACTGAATAAATGGTTTTAAAAAAAAAAAATATTTTTTACTTTTTAGTTGTCTTTTTGATCACTCAAGGCATGTTAAATAGCTTTGAAGTAAGAAAACTAAAATTAACTCAACTTAATTCTTTTGCAAATCTTATAGAGAACACAGATAACAACGAAAACCAATCCAATAAAATAAATGTAAAAAGAGATGATCTCCAAAAAAATCGATTGCAACAATAATGAACCGGAAGTCGCATCAATCCGGCAACGAGTGGCCGAACAAATAGACCATCTGGCTCGACTCCAAGCAATTAAGCTATCCGCTCTGACGGATGCGCCAATTCTAGGCTTCATTTAAGGGAACTGCATTATAGGATGTTGGTATTAGGTGAGTTTATGTATAAAATTATTTTGTCATTATTTTCATTTAAGAATTCT
The DNA here is from genome assembly GCA_907165245.1 of Habrosyne pyritoides. Lineage (NCBI taxonomy): Eukaryota > Metazoa > Arthropoda > Insecta > Lepidoptera > Drepanidae > Habrosyne > Habrosyne pyritoides. The sequence continues at coordinate 1,412,465 of OU015595.1, forward strand.
TGCATTTTTTTATTACAAAAACATATATCTCATTTAAATTATTTCCTTATGTTACTTACCTATATTATAAATGTGAATATTATTGCGTGTGTTTTTTTTTATTTTTGGTAGTAGATTTTAGTGAAATTTGATACACTGATGGAGCAGTGCTGGTCTTCTAGATGTTAATGTGACTTCCAGTTGAAATTTCTTTTATTTAATTTAAAAAAACATCTTGTTTGACGCTTCGTGATTTTTAACTAAGATATTTAAATTTATATATTTTCCATATTTATACCTAAATAATCTAGCTACAGTCCTGCTGTTTCACCAGCTTCCCGAGGGATCTAACGTATCCCAGCACACCCTATGTCACCAGGCAATAGAGTAGCTTTTTATCAGTGAAATAATTATTTTTATGTGATGCGTAGTTTCGGAGATTTCTTCCATCTAAACTTTGCCTTTAAATATCAGTATTATATCCACGGATTGCATCACATGTCTTGAAATTTCTCTCTCTATTCCGGACACGGGCACAACCTTCTATATACAACAAGACTAATATCACATTGACATCAACTGACATAAAGCAACATTATTCAAGTTACAAAGTGTCATCAAACATTTGATACAAGTTCTCCATTTGACCTAACACCTGGCAACAATTTCAAACACTACCAAACCTAACTTAAACAAAGACGAATTAAACTTCACAACTCCACTAAGATTTAACGTAAGTTGTCACGGAACTTGATAGGTTTGTTCCAGGTCTCCGAGACTCGGTCCTTAACACAATAAAGTGATTTCATCTCCACACTAGTGCAATATCACATAAATAATTTATCTTGTTCAAACTATGACGGCGCAGATTTCAAAGGCGAAGTATTTTATACCCGGTGACATTTTAAATTGGATTCGCGGTCGCGACGTCTGTGAGACGTTGTATCGCCCAATATGGCTGTTCCAACTTGTCAGCCAAAGTGATATGACAATGACAGTGACATTTTCAATTATGCAATTAAATTCGTTGAGATCTAAAAGGCCTGTTTTGACAGCTGAGTATGTTATCGAAAAATTATCTTTATTACTTTGGATATAAGGTTAATCGATTGATAAATGGTTTATTGAATGATGATTCTGATGAACGCTGTAGAGTACATTTTTCTATAGCACTTGATTATCAAAACCATCGTGACAGCATTATTGGATGGATTTGGTTTCTGTTATCTGTATCGTAAGGCGATACGTGCAACTTAGACCTTTCACCGATAGGTCCAAAAAAGAGGAAGAATTTTCAAAGAGGGTTTGCGCTGGACGGTTTCAGAACTCTAGTAATAATATCGAATTGGGCGGGTCAAATTCAATACCATTTATTCTATTTAGGCCCGCAGAGGGTGCTTATGAAGGCCAAAACACCTGAGGTTCGGAAGGCAGCCTCCAACGAGAAGAACCGGCAAGAAACTCGAGGCTACATATTTATTGAGGCTTAAATCTAATTTCGGGTAGATGATGGTGCGTGTTTCAATCTGTTCCAAAAGATTAGTAATCTTGTAATGTTTGCTGTTCCCAAAAAGCTTTCTGAACAACACATATTACTCATCTTTATCCTTTTGATAAGTTTATGTACCTTGTTTTTCTTTTTGTTCACGCTCAAGTCGAGTTTTGCCTAGATCTTCTGTCTTTGTGTTACTACACAGAGCGAAAGTCATACTGTCAGGTCTTACGATCAGGTGGACCGTTGTTTGTCAGACCTTGTGGTAAAAAAAAAAAGTGACGCAAAATGCTCATCGCCGCCTATGGACATTTGCAACACCAGGGGCATTGCCAATGCGTTGTCGACCCTAAGACGTGAAGTCCTTAAGTCTCATGTGCCTGTAATTTCACCGGTCCCCTTACCTTTCTAATCGAAACTCAATAATACAATAACACTGCTTCACAGTGGAAATATACTACTACGTATCTTATTTCATCTGTGGATATGATGAGGCTATACGACGGTATGCGACAACAAAATACTATATGGGAGTATGATTTATTTATTAATCTACATCTTAACTGAGTGCTAACGGTATATTTATATCGGCATTTAATTTGTCTGTACTCGGTTGCCAAATTACTTGGTTCTGGATCCCAAATTCGCTTTCAAAGTACCCTTTACGGCTAGATAATGAATATTTGATACAACACTCGTATTGGAAGCTTGTTGCTTACATTCATATACCTATGCAGTTGAGATGCGGCATTCTTGAAGTAAACATTTTGGTTGAACGCAGAAATCCTAGATGTTTTATTTTAAAAATTTAAGTTATTAACATTTTTTTTCATCATTTTTATATTTGGTATATTAAATTAATTTGAAATTACTATAAGAACGTAATGTTTTCTTTACTACTACTATAACTAGCTTTCCGTGCCACGGTTATACCCATAAGGCATCCAATGTATTAAACTAGTGGATTATAAAGGATATGTACAATCAGAATAAAGTTTCTTTCATATCATGATATAATTTTTCAAATAGGTAACATTAGCCTTCGCATACATACAAGCTCTTAAAGTTCTCTCTGTATCTCTCTCTATATAATATAGTAAATAATAATTATAAGTATAAGATATGTATTTAATAGATTATTCAAATTATTGTAGAAAAAGACAAAACCCAAATTTTCAGTAGCCACTAGTATACATGTGGCCCTTGAGACCATATTTTTTGTCACAAACCTTCAAAGGTTACAATTTTTATAAGTTGTTTTTTTAATTGTGCGAGATATCATAGATGCCATATCTATTCATAAATCAAGCACGCTGTGTCTTTCAACAATCTATGTTTTAGCGAGTGGACGACTGGTTTACGTAAGTAATTATTTTGGAAATCTGCCAAATAATATCGAAACCTATGGGCGAGAGGTGCTTCCAGATTTGGCAGTTTGCTCCGTTATCATAGGTCGTATCATTTTGGATCTTCGCAGCTTCGTTTGCATTGAAAATATAGTCGTATGCTATTTAGATTTGGACTATAGGATTTCATTTTATTTCTATATTTTCTGGTTAACCTATATTGTTGTTTTTCTTCTTGATGTATTGTGCTTTATGCATTATTCTTTATTGGTTTCCAGATTTTAACATCTTAGAGCAAATACTTTATGTCATTAACTAGAAATAATGTAAAAGATTACCAGGCTGATTTTAGAAGTAGTAGATTTCTTAGTACAGAGTTTGTTCGGGGAAGTATTTATATATTATTTAACGGGCTGTCAGGAGGGCTCAACGAAGCGGTATAGGCAATTGTCATCCATCGTAGGCATGTAGCAGGAACGTTAAAATAATACCACGTGTGCAATTAATAGCAATCACTTATTTTATTCCAATATACTTACATACAAAATATAGCGTAAAACACAAGATGCAAATAGATTATGAGCTAATAGGTTAGCACGCGTGCACCTCTTGCGCTGTCTGTCTAACGGACGATCGACGTCACCGCGTAGGCGCAGACTTGCTACACTATTCGGAGATACCCGCTCATATTTTAATATTCGACAGATTCAAACATTAAACCGATTTACATAAATCGCATTTTTTTCTAATTGTAAATTAAACAACAACTAATCAACGAAATTACAATCAGTTTTACTTTACTAATTAACGAAACTCAGAGATTAGATTCTCTTTCTAAGGTGTCGCGCCGTCATATACCTACCTACTATACCCGTTTCCGCCGCGAAGCAGTAGTTCACTTGTATTACTGTGTTTTGGTTAGAAAGGTAAGCGGTCGCTGAAATTTTTGGGAACATGAGGCTTAAAAACTTCACGTCTCAGGGTCGACAGCGAAGAGCATGGTGTTGTAAATGTCCATAGGCGGCGGTGGCCACTTACCATCAGGTGGACCGTCTACATGTCGTATGTCAGTTTACTAGACATGAGAAAATTTACTGTGTTTGCCTGGTCTTAGTAAGGACTAAGAACATGTATAGAATAGATAAGGCCTTATCTATTGTTTCTCATCATCTGTTTATCCTGTTGCCAAACTGTATGAATTCTTGGTCATCCGCCATTACGTATAGTATAAGAGAGTAGAGGCCCCCATGTTCCCGAAGGATAATACATTTTCCCGGGATGAAAAGTAGCCTATATATTATTCCAGGGTATGCTCTATCTTTTAAATTAATTTTCTTGATTAAATTGTAAGTAATCATTGTCATTTTCTATTTTGTAGTCTTGTTATTCCTTTGGTTTTGAATGTTACCTTTATTAAGTACATACTTTGTAATTGTTAAATATAAAAACATATAAAATTAATATAATTATCATAAAATAGCCAAAAAGTCAGAATAGATAAAATTTATATAAAAAATTATTTAAAAAAAAAGAATGTAACCTTGCTGAGTTTCTTACCGGTTCTTCTCAGTTGAAGACCGACTTCCGAACCGGTTGTAGCTTCAGTAACTTTAAATTTGACCTTCATAAGTGCCTTCCGAGGGTCTAAAATAAATGGTTTTGAATTTTATGTGGCAAGTTTGATCGAAGCTTATTATCAAATTTTTGGCGTGAATGAGTAACATGGATGCTTATATCTATCTTCACAAACGTTCGCATTTATAATATTAGTAAGATAGTAAGATTTCACGATCGTTTTCAACCATACAGTTTGTTTTTAGGACTAACTTTCTTTACATGATTGAGGGAACAATCCCTCTAACAACTGAGTCTTATCAAGCAAAGGGCTGTATTAAATTTTCATTGTCATGATATGAATATAATACAAATGAATTTAGTATTATACTACTATATATAAGGTATTTTAAATTATCTTGTGTAATTAATTATTACTTCAAATATGAAATTCCAGACAAAGATTTTCTTTAATTTAAAACGGGATTCTTAATTACATGTTCTCTGTACTATGAATAAATTAATATTCCTTTGGGCTTATTTGAGCTTGGCATTCTTATTCTTTAGCTAGAGTTCAAAAAATACTTTTGTTTTTATACAAAGTTATTTAATTTTTTTCGTTAATCTTATGGATCATTTGAATTTAGTTACCTACGCAATTAAGTAAGTAATATTCTCATATATCCTTTTCGAGTAGTAGAGCTCTTAGTGCAGAGTTCGTCCGGGGAAGTACTACCACCTTACCCATTTCCGCCGTGAAGCAGTAGTGCACTTGTGTTACTGTGTTTCGGTTAGAAAGGTAAGGGGGCCGGTGAAATTACAGGCACATGAGACTTAACAACTTCACGTCTCAGGGTCGACAACGCATTGGCGATGCCCTTAGTGTTGCAAATGTCCATAGGCGGCGGTAATCACTTACCATCAGGTGGACCGTTCGCTTGTTTGTCGGCCCACGTGGTATAAAAAAAAATATATATATAGAATTAAAATGAACTTTTTTAGTCATAACTATGGAAACCAGATTACTTGTATACTACTACTTTTTTAAATACATACTTATATAGTTATTTACATCCAGACACAGAACAAACAGACATGTGCGTGCACACAAATGTTTGTCCTGGGTGAGAATCGAATCCACGACCTGTGGCGTGGTAGTCACTTTTTAACCACCAATTTACACCGTCAAGTTACGACATATAACAAAGTTACTTGCAATGTTAACCGTAGTGTACAATCTTGTGGTTTCACCTGCGTTTCTGGGGAATCGAATCTATCCCGGGATTTACCTACCTAGTATTTACAAGCCACTTGGCTTGGTGGTCAGCGACTCTGACTGTCAAACCGAAGGTCGCCGGTTCGATTCCCACCCATGACAAACATTTGTGTGCATGAACATGCCTGTTTGTTCTTTGTCTGGGTGTAAATATCTATATAAGTATGTATTTAAAAAGTATATCAGTTAACTGGTAGCCATACTACAACCAGTACACTCTGCTTTGGGATCAGGTAACCATGCGTGGAGAATATTTATATTTAATTTATTTGTGCAATATTGCAGTTTCACCCTCGTTTCCGGGTAATCTAATGTACCCCTGGATAACCTACCTAGTATTTGTCACTCGGGAATAGGTCACCTTTCTACTATCTATTTTTTGAAGATCCGATGAGTAGTAGAGATTACCTCCTACATCTAAACACTTTACGACTTAATAATTAGTATAGATGTAGGTCTTTATGTATTATTATCATTATTATACCAATGCGTACGTATGCTAGACTAAATTAATAACATGTTGGAAGGGACTTGTCTCTACAATATAGCGTGGGCTTCGCAGTTTCGTGGGTACATGAGCATGTTATGTTTTTTCTAAGAAATATCTTATCTTCTATGCCAGAAAATATTTATCTAAACTATTATTTATTATTATTATTATTATTATTATTATTATTATTATTATTATTATTATTATTATTATTATTATTATTATTATTATTATTTATTTATACTGTTATAGGGATATTTGCCTTAATAGTATAAACCAAAGTTACTATTTCTGTCTCTGTCTGTTTGTTCGCTAATAACTTTTAAACTGCGAAATCGATATAGATGCGTTTTCCAGCGTCATTTAGACAATTACTTTCGTAAGTTTTATGTGTATAATACATTTAGATTAGCCTAGATAGGCGAAGCCGGGGTCAAAATTCAAAATTCAAAATTCAAAACCATTTATTCAGTTTAGGCCCTCAGAAGGCACTTATGAAGGTCAAATTCAAAGTTACTGAAGCTACTAGTACTAGTGGGCCACTAGTTAAATATATTAAAGTCTCTACTTTTAGACATTTAAATATTCAAAAATATGATTACTACCTGTGTATTTTCATAAAATATTTTGCAATATATAAATCATAATCTAGAGATTTGTCATGTCTACTTACTAATAATATGTGTGAAACAACATTTTACACTTTACTTACGTAATTTGCACTAATACGAAAATTAAAAACAAGTTACAAATTAATAGAGTTAAAATTACATTAAAATACAAAACGCACATAAGAAAAAATTAAGAATAAAACAATATATTATTATTTAATACTATGTGTCTAGTGATGACGGAGTCGAGCCTGGCTGTAGCATTTGGGAGTGCCACTGTCGAATGGTATCAGCATTTATATCAACATCTACGGAATTCACGGAATTTTGAAGCTCGTAAATTATAAACATGACACTCCCTCAGCAAGAAAAAATAATACGCCAATCATTATCCTACAGGATTAAAGTGTTTTCCAAGAATATATTTCGCCATATTGAATTTCCAATTAAGGTAAAATAAATAGGGGAAGAAAAAAATATAATCTGTGGAAAATATAACCACAAATAAACAATCTTTCATTCACTATTTAAAAACCTATCAAGTGAAGAGGAAGTGATTTAAGAAGCTGTTACCAGTAAAACCAAAATTTTGCCAACTGCAATTAAGAGTCAATTGGTGGATTGGCGTTGTACCTGATTCCCACCCAGGACAAACATTTGTGAACACCAAGATGTTTGTGTTATGTCTAGGTGTCAATTATAAATATGCTGGGATATTCTTTACACTCGACCATCTGATTCCAAACTAAGCAGAGCTTGTACTACGGGAGCCAGATAACTGATTCACAAAAGCAGACATGTTTAAGCACACAAATATTTGTTTGACCTGTTGCGTTGCAGTCAGGGTCTTTATCTACCGAGCCAACTGGCCCTTAGATAAGATAGAGACAGAGATATACAAAATAATGTAGCAGTAGAGCTCTTAGTGCAGAGTTCGTCCGGGGAAGTACTACCTTACCCATTTCCGCCGTGAAGCAGTAGTGCACTTGTATTACCGTGTTTCGGTTAAAAAGGTAAGGGTGCAGGTGAAATTACAGGCACATAAGGCTTACCAACTTCACGTCTCAGGGTCGACAACGCATTGGCAATGCCTCTGGTGTTGCAAATATCCATAGGCTGCAGTGACCACTTCCCATCAGGTGGACCGTCTGCTTGTTTGTCGGCACATGTGGTATAAAAAATAAAGAAAGTAAATGGAACAACTTACATTTAGCCGCGTATGCGAAAAGCCCTTCAAAAAATCTTTACCAGTCTCGCCTACATCATCACCCATAGCCTTCTTAATCCATCCATTATTAAGAAAGAAAGGAAGGTATTCATCACTTTCAAGCGTTTGTATTACCTTTATAAGCCCCTAAATGAATCGAAGATTTCCTCAATAATACGTTGAAGACAGGCCCTCACTTCCCGCGTCGGGTATTCACTCCAACCGTCATAAAGCACACGTAACATAAAACATCAAGGGCCAACTATAGTAGTGAGCACGAACAATAACTATGGGTTTATTCCCTCCCCAATGACGTCACAAATCCTCCAGGGTACCGTGGGCATAACCATAAAACGCAGCTCCGTTGGCTATGAATTGTTTCTTAGTCGATTTAGTGAAAGTACTCGCAATTCATAAGGCGCTGTACACACAGTGAATTGTAACTGTACTTATTTATTAGTGACAAGCGACCCGCCGTCGAGTGGGATAATATAAATGTTTTATATAAACCTTTCGGAAATTCTCAAAATTATGGGCAAAGGGCAAAAATAAATAGTGACTTTCCTTTATACTATTTAGAGAATAACTTAATTTATATACAATACCGCTGCAGCTATTCAGCAAATACATACCTACTTCTTCGGCGAGCCAGTACAATGAGGTCTCTCGTGATTGCGTAATTATCGAAAATGAGCATAGAGGCCGCGATGAAATAGCGTTGAGCTAGTGTTATTTTCGGTACAGAATCGAAGCCAAGAAGTCGACCGTCAACTGAGAAATAAAAACATAAAAAATAGGTAAAAAATTACAATGAAAAAATTGCAAGGTAACATTTTATATCAATCAGACAAAATATTTTGTTGTAGAATTTAGTAAGTATCTGTCATGCGGTTTTGTATCACTCGCCTTCCCGAGTAATCTAATATACACCGGAATTATCCATCAGTGAAAAGATTATTAAAATTGTTTGAGCAGTTTCGGAGATATCCATACCTCTTTTTTTATAATTTATCTGATGAGCCTAATAAATAAATTTTTCGCCCGTAAGTACTTACAGTGTACCCACACCTTAACTCTCACAATATTTGTGAGTAGTGGGCCGGCGATAACTACTTCGCTAGACTTGTATATATCATGTATATTACATGTTATGTATAGTAGGTAAGTGCCAAGTGCCAAGTTTTATGAACCGCTTGTATGGGTGCCTAGGTCCAGGTGGTGTGTTGATTGTATTTCTTGGTTCTAGGAAATGTTTAATAAACATTTCTTTTACTTTCTCACTATATTGTGTCCAAAGTAACTGACCAATTATCAGAGCTAAATGAGGTTAGTTCTCCAACTTGGATCGGAAGTGTAAAAGAAAGTTTCTTATAGTTTCCTGCTTTGGTCATCTGTTCTATAGATTAGTTCTGTGGCCTGGTGCTAATAGGGCTAATATCAATAATCATTATTTTCAGTAATGAGCGTTATAACAATGAATCAGCATACATAGTTATTATTTAGGTGTTATATTATAGTATGGCAAAAATATTTATTTTTATTTGATTTAAGTTTTAAGTATAATATAATAAATATATCATACATGTTTTCTTATGTCAGAACGATTTCAAATAGACAGACGGTTAACAGATAGTATGTAGAACTATCATCTAAACAGCAATTCAAGATTGCCAATGCATTGTCAACCTTAAAGCCGAAGGTAAAAAGCCTATATATAGCGGATATCAAATATATTTGCCGGTCCACATAGATTGTTGTATGGGAACAGACTATGTACTATGTTCTGCTGTTGTATGTATTAAATAACCTGTCATGTTTTTGGAATACGCTGTGCGTTAATTCTGACTTGTAACTTTAACAATTTTTTTTTTTACAATTCGTTATATGTACATTATACATTTTTTTTTTATTTATTTCTTATATCATTTCTACGGACTCTTAGTCGTACTCTTTAAATGAATATTCTATGATAAATTATTTTAAGATTAATTGTATTGTGTTTTCATAAATTAACATCTTTCCGCGCTTGCTCTGCTCATTTTTGTGAACTGAGGCTTGTGATTCCTTAATATATAGTATTACATTTCTTTTTTTCTATTGTTGAATGTATGGATTTTAAAATAAATAACTTAAAATTTACTTAAATGTAGTAACAGTTATTAATACATATTATATTTGTTTAAGGCATATTGGCTTCGGATGGTTTTGCTCCCAAAAGACTCTCCATGATAACTGCATCTCGATGTTTTATGGGCATTTTTAGGGTTATATCTATATATTATATTGTCTCTGTTACTTACCTAGAATTTAGTTTAGAGACCCACATTCTTAGGTCCTAATGTGACATGTGTTGAGCATTATTGCTGTGTCTCGGGCACAGATTTAATTCCGGGCTCCATGTAATAGTTTATAAAAAAAACTACTCTAATATTACCTTAGCTGACCGGACAATCAAACCCAAGGTCTTCGGGCTGAAGGACATATTAATAAGCGGTAAACTTATGAAGGTCAAAGTTACTGAAGCTACCCCCTCCCCGGTTCGGTAGTATTTCTTTCTCCTGCAGGATTTACTGCACGTATCTCCAAATGCAAATGTAGCTTCCAAACAACAAACACTAATACTCGCCTCCCAATAGGCAACTGTGATAATTTATAACAAGCCGATAACCACTTGCACCAACCAGTATAACTGTACCCCCAAAAACTAATACATTACACCCTCCTTATCTGACATTATGTATTGAAGTTAGAGGAGTGGTAGATCAAGTGTTGTTGGTGTATTCGCAAAGTCGTAATTAGCACCTGCGTGTAGCCAAGTTTGCAATCCGTAACTTTGACTAGAAACTGGTACCAAGTGTTGGTTGATGTAAGGGTCATTATTCCTTGCCCTTGTTGTATTCTCTTTTATGTGATAAACGAGATGTCTTAGTTAATTGGTGAATAAATGTTTGGTTGAAATATTAAGAAGAAAGTACCTAGTACACTAGGAGTGGCGTAGCTAAGTAACCATAGGCCCTGGGCAAAAAAAATTGTAGGGCCCCAACTAAACTATTTTAAATCGTTTGTCCTCCAGCCGAAGTCAAGCCCTCCGGTAGCTACGCCACTGTTTGTATGTCAGAGTCCGAGGGGCCCCCTGAGCTTGGGGGCCCCGGGGCACTGCCCCGTCTAGCCCTCCGGTAGCTACGCCACTATATACTAGTAGTATTACCGAGACGAGTCGACGGTGACTCCTGACATCAGATGTCATCCTTGTTTAGGACCGACCATGTTTGATGCAATAAAATACGTTTTAATTTTGTTATGTATAAAAGAAATAAAATTGATATATATTTTTATTTATTATTATTCCAATAGCCTCCCATCGTGCCCACCACGGTGGGTCCACGCTAGCCTGGGTGGAAATCGAATCCACGACCTGCGACTTGGCAGTTAGGGTCGCTAACCAAGCCTACTGGCCTGTCAGAATAAAATACTAGTAAATGTACAATAAGCACAAACAATTAAATATTAAATTAGTAAATACAAAGTGTACTCCACAAAGTTGTAATTGTTATACGATAGTTATAGTGGACTGCAACAAAGTTACAGCTGTGTTGTTGTACAATGTTGCAATGTAGATGGATCTAATTGTTAACTATAAACTCGTGCATTATAACACGGACTTTATTATGTGATATGGGAACGTTTTAGGAAGTAGTCAACGAAACCTTACCGCCGTCCGTCTGTACATGGTTTAACTTAGTCTCTTCGTAGATATTAATCACATCGACAAAAGTTGTGAAATAAAAATACCTGTAAAGGTAGATTGAGTGATTCCATTTACTAGTATATTGTATTGACGGGACAGTTGGCTTGGTGGCTAGTGACCCTGTTGTGGGTGTGAATGCGTAGATTTTTTTCTCGGTGGGAACCCAGGTCAAAATTTTTGTACATGAACATGTCTGAAAGGATGACAGCTGTCAGTCAGTCAAGCAACATAGGCTCCGTAATTAAATTTAAGATAATATAAAAAGTTATAGTATTTTGATAAATAAAACATTGTAATTTTATTGTGAATTACCTGGACATTACGTGTAAATGTTAGTTTTGTTAGCGTAAATCGTTAAGTGCATATATTTTTGAACTTATTCCCGGTGCCAGTGAGAAATCGTTTTGTATTCAGTGACTTATTAAAACGAAGAAATAATCTCGGTGTTACTTATATAAACGAGTGCTTTAATTGACTTCAAGATAAAGTGCTATTACAAATAATTTTTAATAAAAACATTTAAATGATTATAAAATAAAGTGAATAATAATTGTTACGGTTGGACTTACAAATAATATTTTCTCGCGTACCTCCTTTCTAATTAATAAAAGTCAGTATCGGTATATGAACTATTATTTCGTTGCTTGGCCATACATATATTTGGCGCAGCAGGACAAGAGCCGGTACCACATACGAGGACGCCCAGTGTACGCCGGTTCAAGTCACAGCTATTGAGGGAATTATAGTTTTATTAATTTATTCTGTTTTTGTTAATTATATATTTTTCTTTTTCCGTGCTAAATATTTATTTTATTGACAATAACTAAGTCATTTCAAGTAGATATATATTCATAGTTTAATAATTACAACAATTAATTACACATTTCTTAGAACTTTATACTCTTATTACTTTACTTTACTATTTTACTACTTTAAACTTGTAACTATTTATTTCTAAAATTAATATTATTTTCATTTTGTTTTTCTGGTTTTTAAAACATTATTAACCATAATTATTTTATCTTTTTCACGCTCGCTACGTCTTGACTCCAAGCTAAAATGATGACCCGCAAGGCAACAGCCAAGGACACAGAAAACAAGCTGAAGCTGGCCCTGCAGGAACTAAAAAAGTCTCAGGAGCTCTGCGACCGGCTCATTAGGGAACGGGACGAAAGCGAGGAGGAAATTCTAGTCATTCTAAAAAAGAATACGGAACTTAAACAAGATCTCGCGAAATTAAATACGAAGTACGCAGATGTCGTCGATCGGTGTAACCAGCTCCAGGCCGAAGTGGACTCATTTAGCCAGTGTAGCGATACATATGTGAGAGCTCTGGGTCGCATCACCGAACTTGAGATCAGCTTAAATGACGCTCATAAGTCTATTGTCCAGCTTGAGACTGTAAAAGAATCTCGGGAAAGTGACGCTACTCAGAGCCTTTATGATGAATTACTAGCCTGTAACTCAGATGTTAACTCTGATGAGCTTCTTTCGACCATTGATTTGACTTCTGACGACGAATCTAGTCCGCGCGATACTATCTCAAATGTAACTCATTTCAATAGCCGGAATAAATAAAAAAAATACATCAGGATTAACAAAATCATAAACAAATCACAAAAACTTTTAAAGAAATATAAGTCGACGCACAAAAATAATATTTTATTAAAAAAAGAACGGTTTAATTTAGTCGAAAAATTTGAAACATGCAATATTAGCCTTCAGCAAAGTAGGGATTTGTACGAGAGTGATACGCAACATCTTCTCGAAGAAATAAATAATTTGAAGAGCTCCTTAGAAGCTATTAATAAACAGTATTATAATGCTCAATTACAAATTAACGAGCATATTTCAGCGGCAGATAAACTCATAAAATTAAGCGAATATAATAGTGAACGGCTTGACTCTCTTGTAAATAATCATTGTACCTGTTCCAACGCAAATTTTAGCTCTGCTTCACAGACAGGGTTGAACACTAAATCGACAAATCTAACATTACAAACACTGGACTTGGTAAAACAAACTATTGTTATTAGTGATAAAATTGGTCAAGGTTTCGGCCCTCTTATTAATAACGTATTAAAAGAAAAGGTTGTAAACAAATGTTATCCCGGTGCTTCTTATGAGCAATTAATTAAAAATGTTAATTCACAGACACTTCATCATAATACAACTGTTATCATACTTTGTGGAGATAGTTTAAATGTCCGGAAAAAGACCATTATTAATAGTTTCGACAAGTTGCTTGACTTACACAGCCAATATAATTGTCAATTTGTTTCATGTGCCTTTCCTTATTCTAACTTGTTGTCTCAGGAACAGAATAAGCACATATATGACATGAATATGACACTATATAATTTAATTCATCGTCATTAGACGCCATGTTTTATTTTGAAATTAATAGTTTTACATTTAATTTTAAATTGACAAAAGATACTATGTATCTGCCCATTAAGTATAAGAAACAGATCGCTACATTGCTAGCAGGAAAGATACACATTTATGACCAAGCCACAAGTAGCTTAGTTGGGACTATTGACACTGGTGTTATTGATAATAATGCCAGTGGTGGGGGGGATTTTTTTATATAAGGACAAAAGCTAAGCTCAATAAATTAAATATAGTTCATCAGAATATTCAGAGCCTAGCTGGCAAAGAATTAGAAATACAATTATTTGTTGAATACCATAATGTTGATGTATTATGTGCAAAGTTATACCTTTGTTCAAGGCCAGAGATCCTAGTGATCCAACCAATTATAGGCCCGTTTCTATCTTGCCAGCCCTAAGCAAAGTATTCGAAAAGATTATTTTAACGCAACTACTTGCTCACTTTAATTTAAATAAACTTTTACACAGTGAGCAGTACGGTTTTACTAAAGGTAGCTCCACTATTGATACTGGGGTAGCACTCTTAAAACAAATTTTCAACGCTTGGGAAAAGTCGCAGAATGTTATTGGAGTGTTCTGTGATTTATCTAAAGCTTTTGATTGTGTTGACCATCAGACACTTACGCGTAAATTAGACTATTATGGAGTTAAGGGTGCAGCACTTAATTTGATGAAATCGTACCTTAGTGAGAGAACTCAAAGCGTTAATGTGAATGCAGTTAAATCATCTGGTTCTCCTGTGCATATGGGTGTACCCCAAGGCACTATTCTAGGGCCTTTTCTGTTTTTAGTATACATCAATGACCTACCATTTTACGTAAGAAATACCTGTGGAATTGTACTGCTTGCTGACGATACCTCACTGATTTTTGGTGTTGATAGACTGAAATACAATTATGACGATGTAAACGGTGCATTAGCCCATGTATTAAATTGGTTTACTGTTAATAATCTTGTTTTAAATACAAGAAAAACTAAATGTATTAAATTTGCATTACCCAATGTTAAAAAACTAGGCTGTAGTATAATGTTAGACAACGAAGCTCTTAGCCTTGTTGAGTCAACAGTTTTCTTAGGAATTACTTTAGACTCAAAACTTCAATGGGGGACACAAATATCATGTCTTGCGGGAAAACTTAGTTCAGCAGCTTACGCAGTTAGAAAAATCAGGCAGATTACAGATGTCGATACGGCTAGATTAGTTTATTTAAGCTACTTTCATAGTGTTATGACCTACGGCATTTTGCTTTGGGGTAAAGCTGCTGATATAGAAACCATTTATATATTGCAAAAAAGAGCTGTTTGAGCCATTTATAATTTGAGTTCTCGAGCTTCCCTCAGAGAAAAGTTTAAACAAATTGATATCCTCACAGTTGCATCGCAGTATATTTATGCAAACATAATATTTGTACATCAAAATATTAGTCTTTATGTCAAAAAGAGTGATATGCACTCCATCACTACTAGAAATAAGGATAAACTTGTCACTTCTGCATATAGACTGCAAAAAGTGCAAGGCTCATTTTTAGGACTTACTGCACGCATCTATAATAAAATCCCTACTGAAATTTTAAATTTGCCTTTACAAAAATTTAAGGAAAGAATTAAGACTGTTTTAGTACAAAAGGCTTTCTACAACACAAATGATTATTTTAATGACGACAATGCTTGGGTGTAGCGCTCGCTCCAGCAAGACACATCTTTATGTACAAAATCTTATTTTGAAAAGAGTAATTGCTGAGTTTATTGCCGGCTCTTCTCAGTAAAAGCAACCTTCCGAACCGGTGGTAGAGTCTGACCATTCATAAGTGCCTGTGAAGGCCTATTTGAATAAAATATTTCATTTCATTTCATGTCTGTTTGTTCTGTGTCTGGTTGTAAATAACTGTATATATCAAAAAATGAAATAAATATCAGTTATCTGGTGTCCATAGTACAAGCTCTGCTTGGTTTGGGATTAGATGGCCGTGTGTAAAGATTTCGTGTGAGTTCGATTCCCTTGGTGCAATTCTTTCATAATTAAGGATAATATATAAGTTATTTTAATTCCCAGCAAGTTCTTGGTATTGTGTAATGGACTGCTTAGTTGACAACTTAGAATAGGCAGTAGGGCCACTTACCCATGTATGAACATGTTGCCCATGTTGATATTCCCAAGATATTTATTTTATTTATATACAAAAATTAATGTTTGTATGTTTATCCCCAATGCCTTTTTATAGTATTTATCTGATAGCGTTGCAACTTAAGAGAGTTGCCCGTTACAAAAATAAAACGCATGGCAATGCATGCCGGGAACCGCTTGGTTTATAAAAATTAAACGACCTCTCTAAATAAGTTTTACATACATATACAATTTCGAATAAATTTTTCCTATGTAGCAACATTCCAAAAAAATTACATGCAACATTAAATTGTGTTAAAAAACTAGTACTACCCTCATACGCGGAGAGTTGCCTAATTTTCCCACTTCTACCCTCATTAAAAGTTTCACTAGTTTTGACTAATTACTGCGGAGCGACATACGACGGATGTCTGCAATTTGTTACTGCAACTTTACAACTGTATCACGGGTAGTATTGTCATCTCTCTTACTCCCATGTGAATAATGGTACGATGGGAAGGACAGGTGATGTAGAAAGAGTAGGATTGAAACGACAAAGGAAACGGTTGAAGATTGAAAATCGTTCGATGGATATTTTCAATTTGTTTTGGGAAGCTGCTCAAAGGTTTATTATTTCCCAAGTAGCAAGAGGCCTTTAAGGCATTGCCAGTTTACAATCTTCTGCTTTTGCCCCGGGGTTTTAACCGTGTATCCGAGGGAACTATTATTTCCCCGTACCATAAAACTACCAGAATGCTAGTTTTTTGTGCGCTGCTGTTTGTTAATTTTCGATGCGTTATTGAGTCAAAAATATCCAATCCTTAATATTTTTAGGTACAAATAAAGCTGAAGAGATGTTTGTTTTTCCATTTTTGAAGGTGCTAATAAAACACTTTTTGGCTTTGATACTCCAATTCTTGAGGAAGGTCCTGTAGCCCTTAGGAGTCGAGTTATTAGGTCTCTGGGGAATGCAGGACGTTAGCTAGTATGTAATATAACAGGTTGTTCAATAAGTTTTGTCGTTCGATAAGAAAAACACAATTTTATGGTTCAAAATACACTTTATTATTCAGTATAATCTGAAACTGAAATCCTGAACATTAATACACTTGCTCCAACGATCCTCCAATCTGTGGATTGATTTGTCCATCCATGAAGTGAGAATCCGGAAGGTCTGCAAAATACGCTTCAACAGCCGTTATGACTTCTTCACTTGATGAAAAACGCTTGCCACGCATAAATTTTTTGAGTTCTGGAAACAAATGGAAGTCGCTGGGGGCCAAATCTGGTCAATACTGTGGATGCTCCAACAATTCAAACTTTAATTCATGGATTTTAGCCATTGTCAAAATGCTCTTGTGACACGGTGCATTGTCCTGATGAAAAAGGATTTCTTTTTTCTGCAAACCGGGTCTTATTACACGAATTTTTTCCTTCAACTGGTCCAAAAGGTTGCAATAATATTCAGAATTAATTGTTTTACCAGTTTGCAAGTAATCCACACACAAAATTCCTTTCGCATCCCAAAAAACTGATGCCATAATCCATGCCATCTTTGCCCGAAGAACTCGTTTCGAAGCCGGACAACCAGGTTCACACCACTCTTTAACCTCTTGTTTTGATTCAGGATCATGATGACCCAAGTCTCATCCATAGTGATGAATCGACGCACAAAATCCACTTTATCCTTTTTAAAACGCTCCAAATGTTGCTGTGAAAGTCGCATTCGAATGTGTTTTTGTTCCATTGTTAGCGAATGCATCCATTGTGCCCACAGCTTTCTAAAACCCAAAATTTCATGAAATATGGCTCACACTGCTTAATGAGATGTGTAGAGCCTCTACTAAATCTCGCTCAGTCAATCGACGATTTTCCAAAACCATATCTTGTATTTGACTATGATTTCTGGTGTTGATGCGCTTTTTGGACGTCCGTCACGTGGATCGTCTTCAAGGCTTGTTCGACCACGTTTAAATTCAGCAACCCATCTTTCTACTGTTCTAATTGTAGGTGAACAATCATTATACACTTTAAACATTCGTTCGTGAATTTCTTTTGGTGCTACACCTTCCAAAAATAAGAATTTTATCACTGCACGATATAAAATTTTTTCCATCGTAGAAAAATACTGTGACACGGCGACACTAAATGGCTTGTAAACAAAGAATGAATTGACAGATTGAAATGAAACTTCACATACGTTCAAATGAAGAGTGTACTAACAAAACAAAAAAAAATTGGGCTAGTGGCAACGCCCTCTCTTATTGAACGACAAAACTTATTGAACAACCGTATATTGTATATGATTTTATGTAGTAAAGAAATAAAGTTGTCGATGAGTGACGAGCTGAAAATAATTTCAATAATCACCTTAATGTTCTCGTACATTAATCAATCGGTCATCAATTGGCGCAGTGGTTCGATACCCTGAATATCACTCCGCAGCTCGTGGGTTTGTTTCTTAACAAAAATCTGTATGCATTAACATGTATGGTTGTTTTATCATTGTGTGTGTTTGTATATAAGTATGTATTTGAAAAAAATGTATGTATTAATAATAATAATATATTTATTTGCTATAAAATACACACTTGAGGACACAAACAGTAGACAGAAGACAACTTTTAAATGCAAATTTTTTTTGAACTCTGGTACCCAAAGTAAGATTCAACTTGTGTTTCACCGGCCCTCTTACCTATCGAACTGAAACATGGTAATATTAATGCACTATTGCTTCACGTTGGAAGCTTAGCACTCCTTCTAGTTACTTTACCATTTATAATATTTAAATGATAGTATATAATAGTTTAGCTATTAGCAAATAAACATCAAATTAAATGAATGTTATTATTGGTTATAACAAGTTGTTAATTGTCCATCACCCGGCGAGCAGGTGGCGCTCGGCTCGAAACTTGTAAATTTTCCCGCAGGAGAGCACCTGCAGGGCAATTACAAGTTTTCGCACGTAATGTCCTCCCGCAAAACCAGCGCTCAAGTTTGTCAGATTACAAAGTATTAGGACACGAACATTTTGAAATGTTTTTGGCGCATTTTTTTCTGCGTTTAGTTTAATTGTTGAAAGGAATACATATTTCAAGTCAATTCAGTTTAGGACAAAGCTATTGATGTTACAGGATCGGAATTCTCGCCTAAAAGATAACTAAGCATTTTAAAGCAGATTTTATCTAAGTAAATTAAGGTGCCATACTCATAACACTCATCTACAGCAGCGGTTTTTAATTTTTCAAGACTGGATCCTTAAAATTTCCAAAAATTTGGTGGAACCCCAATTCGTTTGTTTTTTTTTTACTTGTTGTTTTCATTGATACATAGTACTTTATTAATTTAGGATTTAAATGCTTGATTTTAATATAATGTGAACAATGATTTTGATTAAGAGCTTTTATAATTAATCACAAAAAATAGTCCAACCTTTGAAAACGATTGCCCGGAGTGGCATTCAGCCTGCTTCTGTAATTGTTTTTGTGGCGTCATATTCTTGGAAACCTATAAACTCTTTCTCGGAACTCCAGAATTCTGAGGCACGCCTATTAGGAACTACTGATGTATAGAATAAACTGGAATAAGACAGATTGGTACACAATATAAAATCATCCCTACCGGTCGTCATGGCAACCATGTAAGACTAAGTAAGGGACTTGAAAATAACAAAATATTTCTTTAAAAATATACACAAAAGTTATCACTCCAATTTCAGTTGTATTAATTCAGAAAAGTCTTCCCAAGAGTCTATAATTCAGGTACCATCTCTCGCGTAATTTTCTATCTGTTCGTCGGGTGGTCCTTGTACCTGACCTCGATCTTATTATTTAACGAGCTTCCCATGTAAGTACTGTTAAGTAAGAGAACATAAGAGGTTTAGAACAAGCTTTTAGCGTGGGTGGTGCTATAAGTACATCTTGATTTATGACTGAAATATATTTTGGCCCATCCGAAACACAAATTGTTTCTTGCCTACCTTGGTCGAACGTAGTCAATTTGTGGCGATTGAAGCTCCTTCCATTCACCCGTTTGATCCCAGGTACGAACTTATATCCGGAATTTCTTTTGGGGCTCGGTACACCGTGAAATTGACTCGCTCGATTGTCTGTCCACGTAAAAAGACTTGTTTGCCGTTGCGCCGGATGGGAATTACTTCCTGACGGTCTCCGTAATTTCACAAATCTTGACTTTTATACGATATTGGAACAGTGAATTGTCGTGTTTTGGATGAGTCAATGTAATTTGATTGGATATCAAAACTCGATGACCGTGTCGTAAAGAAATTGCCATTGTTACGTTGGGGATTTAAATTTCGCCAGATTTCTAATGACGGGGCAGTTGTCTTGATTAGAGAGATTCCCCCCCAAGACAAACATTTCTGTAAATTAACATGTTTGTTTGTTTTGGGCCTGAGCGTAAATCCTACTATTCTGCTTATATTATTAATTAAGAAAGTTTATGGATGTATAGATGTATGAAATGAAATATTTATTCAAATAGGCCTTAACAGGCACTTATGAATGGTCAGACTTTAACACCGGTTCAGAAGGTTGCGTTTACTGAGAAGAGCCGGCAATAAACTTAGCAATTACTCTTTTCAAAATAAGATTTTGTACATAAAGATTCGACCTGTTGGAGCGAGCGCAACACCCAAGCATTGTCGTCGTTAAAATAATCGTTTGTGTTTTAGAAAGCCTTTTGTACTAAACAGTCTTAATTCTTTTTTAAAATTTTTGTATGGATATAACATTCCCCGGGAACGTGGGTGAAACCTTGGGGGACAACTAGTTTCTATATAATATTGTTTAAACATATCTTAATATTATCGCTGTTCATGTTAATCAGTTATCTGGTTGCTATACATAGTACAAGCTCGCTTAGTTTGGTTCTATTAATTATTTACATTATTAAATATATAATTTGAAAATGTAAATACATTTAAAAATAGTTCCCCATCGTTATAGGGAACAGGGCTAAAATTATTTTTATGACCCGTAAGGCACATACTACTCTTTTGTAGCAACTTCTCCTTTGTAAAGGTGTACGATTAGTTTGATTGTTAAATATAGTCATTAGCCGTTAAATACGATTTCTAATTTAGCTCCTTTTTAGAGAGCTCATAAGGCAATATCAAAGTCTAAAAGGTGACCCATAGATATTTTCTAAGAACTTTATTCCTCTACGGGTAAAGAGGGGTTGTGTCACTGGGGACGGAGTATTTAAAACTAGCTGTCCCCCGCGGTTTCACCCGCGTTACTGAGAGATGTAACATTTTTCCGCGTTAAAAAGTATATGTTATTTCAATATATGTTCTTTCTGTGTGCCAATTTTCATCTAAATCCGTTGGGTAGTTTTTACGTGAAAGAGGAACAAACATCAATACATACAAACTTTCGCGTTTATAATATTAATAGGATAACATATCATCAGAATCGATCGGCGCAATATGTAGGTATGCTTTCTGTTATTTCGGTGCATATTACATGAGATTTGATAGACTTTTTACTGCCGATCGCCAAACTTCTTTATTGACCACATGTTGCAATGTGGTAAGCGAACGTGGTCATTGGTACTTTCCATAGTCACCTGTTACGAGAACGTAGGAATGAGTTGGGTACTTAAGTTTGGTAATAACAAGAGATAAATAAAAAAATATTATAAACATTTTATTTCATAATACTGCTTAATATCACGGTGATTTTATATGATAATCTACACTAATATTATAATATGGTAAAAGTTATTTGTATGTAGGTAGATTTTTCTGGATTTACGGATACATATTTTTTGGGCTGATTCACTATACTTTCTCCACTGACATAATATGTTGTTTTTATCCCGGAAAAACATAATATCCCTCGGGAATGCGGGTTGTAGGCAATTGTCGATTTTATTATAAGAAATTTATTTGTTTACTATACAAACGAGACTTATTTCGCTTTAATAAGCAGTGTAAATAAATAATTGCTGGTATGAAATTTATTTATTTATTTTAGTAATTTTGTCAAAGAGCAAGATTAATTTGGTCAAACACTTGTCGAATCGAAACGTCTATTTTATATCACTGGAATATAGATTTTCCTCATTTATCAACTCCTTTTTTTATCTAGGACATAATATTTTCCTTCGTTAACTATTTACTACTGCTTTCAAAACCTCATCCTGCAATTACCGAGTCTATCACGCCTATAGCCTATTGGACACTGGTAAGGTATTGCCATTATTAACTTAGATATCACACAGTTCCCATCTTCACCACGCACTAATCCTTCACCGCATTCTTCCTTAGTTGTCACTTCTTTATCTTCATCAGCTTCTTCTGTAACATTACAATTGCCACAGAACTGCTTACCGTGATACCTCGGTTCTACCAACTCGACATCGTCTTTAGGAGTTTCAACTGCTACTCTCACATTTATATCGCCTGTGATTCTGTCGTCTATTTCATTAATAACAGGTTCATCTAATTCGTTACCATCATCTTTAGATTTCACCGGAACGTCGCTCGCAAGGAATTTGTCGTACACAATATTTTTGTACACAAGTAACACTTGACTAAATAATTCAGTGAGGAAGTCGTCCTTTGGATGCTCGTTAATTATGTCGCCGTCCTTGTCTACCTTGTTGTATGAGAATATCTTAATCCTATTCACCAATACGTCGGCAAGTATCACGTTCCACGTCAGGGGTTTCGTCTCGTCTTTCGGTTCTTGGGAATTTTGCAATTTTCTTAAGAGTGTCCCCCTTTGTTCGTTTAGAGCTTTAAAGCTCGTCGAGTCTTCAGCGACAAAGTGGTCCGTCCCGCCAATAAGGATGATTGCAGCGCCGAAAATGTGAATAATATTCATTTTTTTGTTAGGTATTGTAACAGTGGCACAATGGTGGAGACTGAAGATTGGTAGATAAGGTTCGCGGCGCAGTTAGTGGGTACAGTCGCGGACAGCTGCTTAGTGATGGGGCGATGAGAATTTATTTTATAATAGCTATTGCATTTTATGTTCAATAGCAGTTTTTATTGCTTGCAGATTTTATTTTTATAATTCCAAAATGTTCACGAAATTGTTTGTATTATTGAATGATTTGTATTTGACCATAACCGCACACCATGATATGTGACGGTGTATGGTTTTATAGTTAGGTAACTAAATAATATGACATTATTTACTCGAATATTTGACGGCGCCAGTTGGCACGGGGTCGCCTGATACCCAACTAACTTGGGTATCACATGAAAACATATACTACTTATTTTTGATTACTATTTAGGTATTATATGTACATTCAGACACAAAACAAATTGACCTGTATGTCTTGGATGGAATAGAATTCACGAGGGGCGAGGCAGTCAGGGTATATCCCCACCCAGCCAACTGGGTCATCAGGATATTTCTTATTTTAGAAACTGCTTTAATAAAGTGCTTAAATAATACAAATTACCAACTCAAACTCAAAGTTAACTGTGTAAACCAGCTTGTAATAATCACAAAGAGGAGTTCTCACCTCGTACAGATTTATAAATCAACTCAACAAAAGTCTCAGCACGAAGTCCTATCCTTATGTATATAAAGTAACTAACAGCGGATATATTACGTAACTGTGTTGCAATTAGTTTCTATTTGAAACCAGTTGGTTATAATAACCACCTTAATTAAAAAAATTACAATCGAATTATAGCTGCCCCCCGCGGTTGCACCCGCCTTTAGTTTGAAGTTTCTCAGACCAACAAAATACGTTGTTCCATGCAAACTTTGCACCTCCGTTTTACTCCCATAGGGGGTGAATTTTCAAAAATCCTATATTTGTGCCCCACTACGTTATAAAAGAAACCCTTGTGTAAAATGTATAGCCTTATAGTTTAGGCTCTACGTTGATATGCCAGTCAGTCAGTCATAGATTTACTCAAAACGAACATTTTATTCTTCAGATATCGGTTTCTGATTATTGTTTTGCTTTAAATGAAAGTAATAATCTTTTTTGTCAAATTGACTTTTACAAGCTTTACAACTTTTGAATCAAAACTAATAAAAAGTCAATGTAATACTGTTAAGAAAGCTGTTCTTTGCTGAGAAGAAACGGCAATAAACGCAGCAATTACTGTTAAAAAAATCAACAATGATTTATTACATAACATGTATTTAAAAATAGGTACCTAAAAAAGATTTTCTGGTAATAATTCATTGCCGGAGGAATATTATCCTTTAGCATAGACCTCCTACATATTCTTCCACGTTTTACTGACATGGGTTCCCGCTTCCACATTGACTCTGCTATCGCTTTAAGGTCGTCTCACCTTCATATCTCCTCTCTTCCTTTTGCCCTCTATTGGGTAACATTGGGCTACTAATTTAGCCCAGTAGATTACGGTTTGGTATATGCAGTGCTCATCCTCAAATCCTGGGATCTTGGTGGATCAAATCTTGGTGTATTTTTGGCGGTTCTTCTGTACCGGTGGTAAATCCAACAGCTTTGAACTTCATAAGTGCCCTGTGGTTTTGAATTTTATTTTTAATAGAACGCCTCAGGACAAAAATATTAATTTCATTCTGAGCAAGAAACATGCATTCAACAGGAGTAATTTGAGAAAATGATTTGAAGAAAAACTTGTTTTTAATGAAAATATATTCTTATAAATCGTCTTTATATTTTGAACTATTACGGACAATAGTATAAATATGATAAATAAACTTCGAAGGGTTATTCTACAAATCTTTCGATTTATGATAAAAACCCTTTTAATATACCGTTTTAAATTTACGCACGGGTAATTCTTGAATTTCTTTAGGTAACTTGTTAAAGAAACGTATACATTGCCTCTTATATGAGTATTTAACTTTCGTATGTCGAGTTATAGGTGTATCGAGTTTGGGCTTATTTTAGCTCTTTATTCCGTGGTTAGATACCATGAGTGTCGCCTTCTTTTTTGGAGAATTATGTATATTTTCATATACTGTGACGGCACGGTGGAAATATTGATGTTTTTCAACTTAAAAGAGTCCTTGCATGTTGCAGTGGATGGCATGAACCGCTCTCTTCTGCTGAAACAATACAGACTGATTGTAACATAGATACGTAATCCGAGTACACAAGGAACTCGAGAGTTGTCAAGTTGGTAGTCTTCACAATGAAATGGAACTACAAAGTTGCGAGCGGTAACTTAGCTTACTTTGTTTCATGAGATTAAGACGGGGCAGGTTGAATGTTAAATTTTGATGTTAGTGTACAAATGTTTAGGATTTGATTACTGTTGTATTCCACTGTTCCTCGCTGTTTGATGTTCTGTCAATGGTAGACTGTAGGAATTTGAAATAGTTTTAATTGTGATTTTTCTAGCTACTATGGCGTGTTGTATCTGTGGTTTGACCCACATTTCCCTGGGAATTCATGTATCCTGAGATTATAATATACTAGCTGTCCTCCCCAGTTTTACCCGCGTTCGCGAGGGATAAAAGCATATATATATAAACCTTTCTTTTGAATCATTCTGTCTATTGATAAAAACCCATCAATTAACGTTGCGTAGTGTACAAAATCTAAGCGTACAGACGGCGGAGGCAACTTTTTTTATAGTATGTAAGGATGCCATGTCGGGAATAGTTTAGCTTTCGACCAGTGAAAGAATTTTCAAAATCGGATGAGTTGGTGCTTTCGGAAATTACCTCCTACATCAAAATTTTGTGTAAATAGATATTTAAATATCTGGCTGCTTTTGTGTTTCCTTGTTTTTCTTGCTCAGTTTCCACTATGTTGCCTTTTTCAAACTCTTTACGGGTGCGGTGGTATATTGGTTGTTAGTGTCATTAAATCATAAGACCAATCTATGAGTTTATTTACCAGTCTCCACCACAAAACCAAATAGTTCTATCCGCATTACTAATTCAGTGCAAAAAGAGGGTATGTCGTAAAAACACGATAGAAGTGAAACTTTAGTTTTACAGGGAAACATTTAAATTATTCGTCGATCACTTTTGAATAGCATAGATCGTGTTTATCATTCATTGATAGATAGATGATTGACAGACTAGTTGGCTTGGTGGTTAGTGACCCTGACTGCCAAGTCACAGGTCGCGGGCTCGATTCCCACCCAGGACAAATATTTGTGTGCATAAACATGTTTGTTTGTTCTGTGTCTAGATGTAAATATTTATATAATTATGTTTTTAGAAAATAAAACGTTGTATATCAGTTATCTGGTGTCCATAGTACATGCACTGCTTAGTTTGGGATCAAATGGCCCAAATTTAGTTTTTAAATATTGTTTCCATAGAATCATTCATGTATTCACTATATTATTTATACTCTAAACAATAATGGACCAACAATACCACTCACAAAGGTTAAGAAAACACTTTTCTACTCGCCAGTACTTCAGTTATCTCTAGATAAGGATAACTGAAAAGTAAATATTGACCGTGTGACGTTCGCCTAACGTAGAACTGCGATTTTGTTTTGACAACAGCTTTATCAAGTGATTCAAGTGGCTGAAAACGTATCAAGGACGCTCGTAATGTTTCGTTATCCATATCTGATTCAGTAATAATAAGTTATAAAAAAAAACTAATATTGTTGCGTCATCCTAAAAGAGGTAATTAGAGAGAGTATTGTAACTGAAGGATTCTTTGTTCAGAAAAAAAAAATTAGTAAATTATGAATGTATGCAGGTATTATATACGCCGATTAATGAAGTACCAGAAAAGGCTTTTCCGTATTGATAGTTTACTCTTGATAGCACTCCAAATGCGAAGGTCACACCTTCACATTTAAGTCACGCATCTCCGTGAGTTAATTAGTCTATTATTAAACCGTGACTTAAATATGTGTTTAGGTCACCGAAGCTATAAATAGTATACGATACTTACACATAAACATGCATACTTAAATAATTCTGCACTTTTGCCATAACACACAGGTATTGTCAGTGAGAAAAAATAAATTTTATGTAATAAATCTAAGTTCGTTTTTTAAAAAGAGTAATTGCTGAGTTTATTGCCGGCTCTTCTCAATAAAAAACAACCTTCCGAACCGCTATTAGAGTCAGACTATTCATAAGTGCTTGTAAAGGTCTATTTGAATAAAAATATTTTCATTTCATTTACTAATGTGCTAATAATATACATTGAAAAATATAGAAATTGATCTATTATGTATGTTTGCCATACTAAACATAAAAAGTAAAAAAAAAAGTAATTTAAAAAACAATTTGATAAAAAGACACGATAGAAGTGAAACGTTTGTTTTACAGGAAAACATTTTAATCACCTTGAATAGTATAGATTGTGTTTATCATTCATTTAGTTTTCGTGACACAAAAAGGTTGCGGATGAGAATTTCAACGCCCTCCGTAAGAAGTTTCACTTAAACAAAAGAACAGATATTGCATACAATCTACACAAATATCGGAAATATCTACCTACACATACGACAGTCTTTAATTTAACATCAAATAGTACGGTAGAATACCTCTAGCATCAGTATCTCATAAATATATTGAAAGCTACACGGACTTTGACCGGCGATCCAATTTCACGGGTCCGCCAGACCCACCAGTCTCGCAACCCACACCGGTACAAAGTGCTTTGAGACCGGGGACAAATGTCCGCCGAATATTTACAATTGACCGATCTGTTGCGTGACCGCTCAAACATTATTTCTTTATTCTATTTCCCTTTGGTTGTTTTTTTTTAGTTGAAATCGCTCGCTGTGTTTCGGGCGCTGTGGATTGGAAAAAATTGCGTGCAAGGCTTTTATTTTTGTGTGACTTTATAATGGGTTTTCGTTTAAATTGAATGGATATTATTGGTGGTCCTTTTTGTTAACTGACTTTGGACTTTGAAATGGGACAGATTTCAGCAATTGTAATCATTATAAGCACTACTTAGTGGAATTGTTTGTGTAACTATCCTTGGTTAGTAACAAGTAAGAAAAGTTTAAAATTATAAGTAGGTACCTACTATAATCTGTTCTGCTTGGTAACATTTTTTTTGTAACGGAATAAAGCAGCTATTCCATAGAAAATATACGTTTTCACTGAGATGTGTGTATCAAAGGACAGTAGCTAGGTACCACAGGTTAGACTACCTATACTTTTACTTATTTAAATCACGAATTCATATTGTTTTAAATTATTTCTTATTCCTCTTAAGAACAGAGACGAATTTGGATCCTTAAACAAAAAAAAAAAATACATTAAACGAAATTAAAATACAAAAAAGATAATTCCGACGTACCTCGTGAGAACCTCCTCCTTTATTTTTTTAGTCAGTTGAAAATAACAGCCTCGACGTCTTTTAAGATTATATAAGTTCACGCCACCTATGAATATGGGCATAGTATATAAACCAGTGCATAAATAAGACACAGATTAGAAAAATCGAGTCGCTAACTCGTTTCTGTTACCGTATAAACATAAAAAACAATTTCCCCACAATATCAAATGGGTATTTAAAAAATAGATTCAATAAGTAGGTTACAAGTGTTCGGCAAACACTTCGCCCGCGAACCAATAACATTGAAAATGCAACAAACGATTGAATTTCTCTCCCTTTTCATTTCAATTTGTATTTACTTAGGGTTGCCGGTTAATAATTCATTAATGTATGACACTGATGTTGTTCATTCATATCTTCAGAAATAGAACATTCTTCATTCATATAATCAGTAACTATGCCAATCATACAGAAAATGGTAGTATATATTATTGCGGACAAACATTTTCTTTCAACACGTAATCTTCCTACGGGAATATTATATATATACTATTTAACAAAACACCAAAATGAAAGACAAAAACCCAAAAGTAATTTCGCAAATCCAACCCAAACTGGATGACAAACTATTGTGAGGCCTTTGCCAGGGTCTTTACCCTGTATACATGATACTAATGAACGTAACGTGTAAAAGTAAACCAAGAGAAATATCTGTGGCAACCCTGCGGTGAGGATCCACCAAGGGGGTTTGTTTACTTGTTTTTTTCGCCTCTACATTGTGTATTCGTGTTTGTGAAGCTTAATTGGAAACCTTGTTTTCTATACGACTGTTACAAAGTGTAACGGGATGATTGTGGAGATTTTTTTCCTCTTCCGGGATTTCACACCTTGAGTGTTTGAAAAATAGAAAAGTCAACAATTCTACAACCAGACTTTATTTTTGTCTATTTGGTCAAAATCTCAATACATAATTCAATTGCATAAAATATATTTATTCAAATAGGCCTTCACAAGCACTTATGAATGGTCAGACTCTAACGCTGGTTCGGAAGGTTTTATTGAGATGAGCCGGCAATAAACTCAGCAATTACTCTTTTCAAAATTAGAGCTTCACTCAAACATTGTCGTAATTAAAATAATCGTTTATATTGGGGAAAGACATTTATCTTGAGGGTGGTAACCAGCTCGGCGACGACGCTTTCCTCATGATAGTTTCCATCACCTCCATCCTTTGTTATTGGATTTAAGGACACTACGGTTTAGCTATATTGTCGCCTCACCGAATTGCTACTATAACGTAACTCCTTTACGTGTAAGATAAAAATATCTATCAGTAAATTCAAATTCTGTTTTCTTATAAATAATAAATTTGTGTTTGTATCTAAAACTTTTGTCTTTAAAAAAAGGTACCGGTCGTTTTGATAGTTGCAAAAAAAATCATAAATAAAAATTGTTAGGTTTTCAAAATAAATTTGAGCCTGACTGAATGGCTGTTCTCTAAAAATATTTTTCTATGCAACTGCAAATTCTCCTATCTGTAAATATAAATGTTATATTCGTAGTTTTTAACGTCGAATAACTGTATTTCCTGATAGTTTCAGATTGTGAGATAGAATGTTTTATTTTTGTACGCAACAACAAAATAATATAATAAAATCAGACTTGCCAATCTACCCTACCCTACACCCACACATTAACATTTCCTCATTCCAATAACAATAAAATAAATAAAAATACGCCGAAAAATATAAACACATTTGGCCCGAAAACATTTTAACAATAGTGTGGCATAGTTTCTGTGAAGCACTGGTGAGGCGATCCGTGAAATCGAGCCAGTACGGGTGTCCGGCCGTCCGGCCGTCCGGTCATCCGGGCGGGGCGACAATATTGTACTCTGTCCGTACGTGTGACCGATAGATGCGTCCGACGCAGTCGTATCTTATAGACATGATTCTATTTAATTTAACTAGTGTTCGCCCGCTGGTTAAAATGTTACCATAATCATTATTGAAAGCATATTTAAATTAGCAGAAAATGAACTTATTATTTACAATTTTTTTGTTGATATTACCAAAGTCCTCAAATCAATAGCCATTAAATATAAATAAAAAAAAAAAACAATTAAGAAACAGAAGAGAAAATGGTACTTAACTTTTTTGTCTTTCCCTTTTACATAAATATATACAGCTTTATTCTTACAATTTTTAACGCTTAGAGTGGGGATAAGGCGTATTTTTTAATGGTCAATGACGTGTGTGACCATAGCCTGTGAAACCATGTTTAAAAGGGAACTCACACAAAGCAGCAGCTGGTACCTACCAGCAGCTTGTTGCCGACAGTTATTTTAACTTGAGGGTGGTAGTCAGTAAGGGCGACCAGTAAGTTCTACTCATGAAGAAATAAAATAAAATAAATATTGACACACATAAACACTTGACGAATTGAAAAAAACTAGTATGTGCGCTTTTCGTAGGCAAAGTTGATTGAGGGATTTAATTAGTTTAGTGATGTCTAAAAGGTATCGTGGTCTATGGACAGGCAACTCGTAAAACTGTTGACGGGTTGACGTTTTTGTTTAGAGAAACTTTTAGTGGTTTCCGTATTGAAAAAAATCAATGTCAATTATTTAGTTGAGACCCAGGGGCTCGATTCTGTAAGGAAAATGACAGTAACTCGAGGATGTTTCGTCGCAGCCTCCGTGCTATGTCTCTTTCACTTACTACGCTAATACTATTAATCACGTGAGAGGTAAGCTCTCCGAGGCCTTCATGAAGCACCTCGCCGACGAAGGTTGTATCAGCTGAATAAGGGGGCTGGAAGTCCTTCCTGTCATAAGTTACTATTGGAAGGTACCTAACTGAGATGAGAGTCAAGTTATTATTCGTCAAATGTTTAACAATTACCTATTTTAAAAATCTATATATTATCTAAATCATCCTGGCAACCTAAATATATAAATGGATACCAGATAACCGAAATATATTACTTGATTTTTTTTTCTAACATTACATAGATATTTGAACCAATATTTGTATGTATAAATAATTGTCTTTTTCCAAAATATTCTACTGACATAGGCACCCTGAAACGCCACACTCTATCCTTTATCCTGCCCTATCTTACCATAAACAACGCGTCTATCCTGCTTAAGATAAAAATGTGTAAATTTGGATGTCTATATGCGATTCAATCACGCATACCTAAACGGCTGAACGGATTCAAATGAACCTTGTCACAGATACGTTTTATCCCGGTAATGATTTACCTTCTATCGAATATGCAGGTAAAACTGCGGGTAGGAAAGTAGTCCTAAAAATATTGTAAATGACAATGTTTATGCAAAATCTTCTAAAGGGATTTAGGTTGAAACTTGACACAAAGATAAAGCATAATCTGAAATAAGATATAGAAAACATTTTATCCCGGGAAAATGTGACATCCCTCGGGAACGGGGGTACACCTAAAAAATAAAGTTAATGACCTTGATAATGAAACATTTTTTCCCCGTCGAGTCATCGTTGTTAACTAGTTTTGAAGCGGCGCGGTGCAGAGTGGTCGTTAGCGAAATTCACTATCAGTTTTAACTGACAGTCGCTGGAACGGTAATTAGTGGTAAAGTTTCGTTTACCGAACTGAACGGCCAGTGCCCGCACCGCCCGGGATCCGCCACGCTTTGACAACCCCGCTTTATGTGCGATTATTAACTGCCATTTTTTATGTTGGGATTAATTGGATTTTATGGCATGCTGTATTTAGATAGCACTTGTTGACACTTTTTAGTGTTATATGTATGGGAGTAGCTTCTTGTGCGAAATATATACCTATTTCATTCAGAAATGTTTTTTATTTTTACATTCATATACAGTCATTACGTTAATGTTTATCTGCTATGTATGAAAATAGCTGTTTTGTTCAAAATATATATACTTATGTGTTTAAAATTAGAAACACATTGGGATTTCTTTTGCATAATGTTTTAAACGGACGTGGGCGTCATGATACAAAAATATGTGTTTAGTTAGTCTGAAGAATATTATTCAAAAGAAATACGGTGCCGAGGCTAAGGTGACATTACAAAACTCTTTAACCGCCTTGGTGACGTCTTTTCTCTGTTGGTATCCGTTGATTTTTCGCTGAACACGGGCGATAAAAGTTGTGAAACAGTTATTTTTTATTTTCGGGTCACACAATTATTTAATGAGAAATGACTTATATATGACTTGGCAGTATTTAAGTGTCTCTCATTTAGCTTTTACTACACGTAATATTTTGAGGTGTTTTACGGTGTGAAAGAGTAACAAACATCCGTATGGATGTCCTCACAAACTATCGCATTTATAATATCTATTAATAGGAGCAGCATAATTAGAAAAATAACACAAGTAAATTATCAAGAGTCAAAACAAATCACGACAATTTCCATAGAATAAAAATACTGTAAAACAGTGGCAAAATCAAAAGTCGATATCTACTTAACTTTGCTATTATGGCCGCCGGTCAAAGGCGAACGTAAAACAATTTTATGTTGTTTGTACTGTAATTACATGGCAGTGTGTGAAGACATTCCGCCTCCCTCGGGAAATTAGTCTCGCTGTCTGCCCCCATCACGTCGTTATTACGTCGTGAAGATGCGTCGGAGAATGCTAAGAGATTTCTGCTGATATGTTTGAATATAAAAGGGATGTCCCTTATGGTGCTTACTACATGTGCCAATGTGTTGTTATAACTAGCGGTCTCCCTGTGTTTCACTCGAGTTCCCCAGGGATGTTACATTTTCCCGGAACAAAAAGTATCCAAAGTGTTAATCCAGGTTATGTACTATCTATGTGCCAGGTTTTATACAAATCCGTTAAGTGAGTTTAGCGTTAAAAATAAAAATATTTTTATTCAAATAGGCCTTTACTAGCACTTATGAACTCAGACTCTAATACCAAGAGTAAGACACATTCATACATTCATCCTTACAAACATTTGATCTTCACATTTATAATATTAGAAGGATATATGGCTTGCATATAGGTTGTTTCAATGTACCAATGTTAATAGAGTTTCTCTGTTATTTGTAACAATGTTTGTTCAAATGATTGTCAATGTTATAACAGTTATCCAGGGGCTTATAGTGAGCATACTTGTAAATATAATAGAAGTAGTAGCTCTTTGTGGAGAGTTCGTCCGTTTGTCCGGGGAAGTACTACCACTTACTGATTTCCGCCGTGAAGCAGAAGTGCACTTGTATGAGTGTGTTTCGGTTAGAAAGGTAAGGGGGCCGGTGAAATTACAGACACATGAGACTTTACAACTTCACGTCTCAGGGTCGACAACGCATTGCCAATGCCTTTGGTGTTGCAAATGTGTATAGGCGGCGGTGACCACTTACCATCAGGTGGACCGTCTGCCTGTTTGTCAGCCTACTATGTTTACTAGCTTATTACATAAGGCTTTGCTGTCCGTCTCACCGTGCGTTACAAGGATGTTTCTTTCGAAACGTTGTAGGCAAGTATTCGAAATTTTCGTCAACTTAGTATAAACACTGGCTATACCAATAACAACAAAGAATGTGCAATCAATAAAACAAGTAAAATAAGCAATAAAACATTTTTTTTAGATACCCTAGTTTTTAAGTATGTGTGTACTGTGTGTTTTTTGTCAATGTAAACTCAATATGTGTAGTATTGTCACAAACCTTTGTGGTTTTTAAATGCTACTATGTAATCATTATTTTATTGTTATTTTTGAGCCTGGAATAAAAAAAAAAAAGTTATTGTTACTAATATGTAATTGCAACAGTTTGTTTTTCGATAAATAAAAGTATTTTATTAATTATTATTAAAGGGAGGACTTCTTGCTGGAAACGTGTTTCGACGTAAATATTTTACTGTGGTATAAAACCCTACATGTGTGAACGTTTTTAAAATAAGATTTATTTTGATCTTATTTATACTTTTTTTAAGTTCCAGCTTAGGAGTCATGGAGGAGTGGTTTATAGTATTTACCGTCTCATAAATACTAACTGAAAGTATACAACTTTTTGATGACATGTCAAATATTTTTCTATTCGATCCGCGTTGGCAATAAAACAAACTAGTAAAAATAAGTGCTTTATTTTACGATTTTCACTAAACTGTTGGCTGTATAAAGTTTTATCTTCAATCCCTATCTTTTACGGGGTATCTAGGCGAAGGGTTCCGCGGAGAGACATGTACTTTTTATGGTCGAACGTGAGTGAAATTATGTCAGGTTCGAGTTCCGTTGATCTTAGAGATGTACCAATTATTTTGATCATTATCGATATAATATTGTTACCCCATAGATTTTCTTATCACACTGTTAATGGTTATTTTGCCTTTTTATTTGATTTATCTTAGTAATATTTATCTGCGTCGTAGCAAATTTTGCGTCTCCAAACTATTTTTGTAGGAATTTGTTAAACATTTTTGTCTAACGGTTCTTTTGGCGCTACCGTATTTAGGTGCAAGTTAGCATTAAGTACTTGAATTTAATTTGAGGTTTATGCCCCCTATACCAGGTCCTACCTCCAATGGTTAACATTAAGAATACCAAAAGAAGTATGGATTACTTATGAGATATGTTCGACATAGGGTAATTTTTTTCGGAGAAGCATGGGATCCCTCGGCAACGCGGGTGGAACCGCGTCGTGGGAGCTAGTTTGGCATAATATTGGTTTTAATTATATGGATTATTTTGTCGTTAGTGTTATACCAATAAAATTAATCTATACAATACCACCTAGATCGTAGATGTCATAATATCACATCCCACTATCAGTTTGCTGTCATTTTGGTGTCTGACTCGACGCCGGCAACTGTCAAGTCATGGTGTGCCGTAATTGCCGTCGTCAATCAAGTGACTGGCGCAAAACTTCGATAGACTTGCTGTCGACTTTACACAACACTAAATAAACTTTATATTTGGGGAAAAACTTTGTATTTTATTACTTTGTTGCTTTTCAGTTTGAGCCTTCAGGTGGGTGTGTCCTTGGAATTTTTTTCATAATGGATACCTGCTTTCAATTTACCGAACTACGCAAGTTTTATCGTAAAAAATGTATGGAGATTTTTTGCTTTTTGTTTGAAAGTTTCACTACAGTATTTTTTAGGTATAAAACTATTCCGAATATTAGTTTTTTGGTTTCTTTTTATTGCGGTTAGAGTTAATGATAATTATAGGTCCTTATTTTCGTATATTATTATCTGAATCTGTATTGTTTGAACAATACCAAACTACGTAAATAATTTTCAAAACGGGTGCCACGATTTGATAGAGTTATTTTTAATGAAAATAATTTAAAATGAAAACTGATTGTTGTCTATGGACAAAATAAAACGGAACTTTAGAAATCGGAAAGTGTAATAGCAGTAAAAAAAAGAAAAAAAAAACTATATGCAATCGCAGCCTTAACGTGTTGTACGTTGCTTCGTCTAAACAAGAACACTTCAGACATCGTGGAGTCGTGGTTAGGGTTGCCATGTCTACAAAATTTCCATTAATTAAATAAAATTTGGATTTGATGATAATTATTTAATATTAAAAAGAGTACATAAATGAATATTTAAAATATAGGACTTGCAACTTTTGCAGCATCAATACTAGTTGACTTACCTAAATATAATATTTGGACACTTTGGTAATACTTTTAGTTGACACCTGCTACTGGTAAAAAGCATAATGTAGGGTATTTTAGTCGCCTCTTACAACCCCTAAAGATAGGTTAGGTAGTAGCAATCGTCACCGCTATCACACAGCATAACCAGGACACTCAAAATCATGAAAACAGAATACAGCTCTTTTTACATAACGACGTTTCTGAAATAAAGGTGTAAGTTGGCAGCCCTACAATCGCTGACTGTTTGAAATTCACCGCTTGTCCGTCACACTCAGTACTTTGTGTGCATAGAGAATATTCGCAGATGGGGACACGACCGCACCGCGTTACAAACACGCCGAATAAAAAATAGAGTAAGCAGATATTTGTATTTATTCCCGTATTTCCTCGATAAGTTCCCGGTGCATGGTTGGAATATAATACACCCACCTTGTTTACAGTGCGTATGGTGATATCAGATTTGCTACCAAAATGGTAGTAATGCAAACAAATCTAGTAATATTGCGGTGAATAGGGATGGCTGTTAAAGGTTGTGTAAAACATGGTATGGTTTTTATAAAACGTATACGTTATTACGAATAAAAACCACATTCCAAAAGAAGGCTGGAATCAGGCATGCTCTGTTGAATAGCCAAAAAGCATACATTTTGCACCGAGCCCAAAAATTTAAGAACTAGCTTTCCCGCGTTGTTTCACCCACGTTCTCGAGGGATGTTACAGTTGCCCGGAATAAAAGGTATCCTATGTGTTAATCCAGATTATAAACTATCTATGTGCAAAGTTTCATCCATATTCGATAAGCAGTTTTTGCGTGAAAGAGTAACAAACATCCATACTCACAAACTTCCTCATTTATAATATTGGTTGGATAGTAGGATTGGGTAGGCAGATGAATGCGGTTTCTTATGCAGCAGACTAGGCTGTTTAAAAAGCAAGTTATTATGTACCTTTATATGCCTAAAAAGCGCTAACTATCTCTCCCAATAGGTCATATCAAGTCAACAATCTTTATTCCTAACTTCTCGCTGATCCTTTGAGACCATATCCGTGCTTAGTGACGCCACGGCGCTACGGCACATCGACATGGACACAGTAAAAAAATGCACAGTAAACTAACACAACCTTTAAAGGATAATCATTAAGTGGAGCTCTCGATGAAAAGTTCGTGAGGGAAAGTATTACTACCTTAACTATTTTCGGCGTGAAGCAGTAGTGCACGTGCATTACTGTGTTGCGGTTCGAAGGGTAAGTGAAATTACAAGCACAAGAGACTTAACAAATTCAAGTTTCAGGGCTTTGTTTTTGCTAATATCAGTAGGTGGCGGTGACCACTTAACATCAGATCGACCATCTGCTTCTTTGTCAGCCTACTTAGCAGAGAAAGAGAGGCTCAGAGCCGGAGTGAGGTTTTTAGCAGTTCATTTGTTGAACCTCATTTCAATGAATTCAATGAATTAAATAATCCCTTGTGTCTCCTTTTGTTTCTGTTATTCTTCACTAACACCTATGAATAATCACTCTGACTCGATAGGTACTACTTTCAAAACAAACTAGTCTCACTGACAAGATTTGGATTCTGTGGCAGTAAATAATAATTAGTGACTATAAAATTACAAACCTAAGCAGACCAGCCCCCACAGCGAAGAAGCAATCAGGGTTTTACAATCCGAGCTCAGTAGCCGTTAATATTTCGTTGCCATTATATGAAGAACTTGATTTATTTACTCGTGTGACTGGCGTGCATCTGCGGTTGCGTGATTTCCTATATCGTTGCATTTGTTTGAAGTTGGCTTACTGTTCTCTTTTTCTATTTTTACTATGGATCAGACCGAGAAATACGTCCACAGATCAAAGAGTAAACTCCACTGCATTACAACACGTGTTTGTACTGTATCGAGGATTTTTATTCAATCTTTTGTTTTGTTTGAAGCGTATATTTTCCTCGATTCCCTAGCCTGGCTGCCATAGCTGCGTGATGATTGATCAGGAAAATCTTAGACTAAAGCTCCTATAAGATATTAGTAAACATAGAACAAGCAAGTATCAATTTTTACGTCAAAAAAATAAGCATTGATTCAGGGTTCAACATCCTTTGACATAATTTTTTTACGTTTTACTTATAGAGACAAAATCTTTTATAATTACAATCATAATATGAGTGTATAAGTGACGAAGGGAACTGTAGGTAATTTGAGTACAATAAATTTGAAAATGTGAAAGTGATTTTGTTTGTTTGTGCTCCTGTCAACCCCTGTTTTTCACCCCATGTTTTGTGCATCCCTTAGGGTGTACTGCCCCAGTCTCAAATTGCACTAGTCCTTTCGTACCACTGTCAAAACAAACAACAGTTATAGATACATTTTTCAGTGTTTTTGTTCTGACCACAGGCTTAGAGGAATATGTATTTCTTAATTTATGTATCATAGGAATCGGGTTAGAAAAGCGTTGTGGCAGCTAGTTAACAGTAGTTATTAGCTAGTTAATTAACACACACCCACTAGTTACGCATACGTGAACTTGCTACAACAATTTATGTATTTTTCTTTATTTAGGACAGCAACAGTCTTAAACTATAAAAAAATTACATGGTTTGAACTTATAATTATGAGACCAATTACAGCTATCCACGTACTAAAATGGAATTCTTACCAATTACAATATCTTACAGAACACTAGTTTGAAGCAAACAACAAATATAAGTATGAGTATTATACTAAAAGAAAGAAAAATATTACAGTAATAACAACAATTTTTTGTTGTTTTTATTGTTAATTGTAACCCATGGAAAGTTGCGATGTAACCCCATCGCAAGTATCCCTATAACTTATCGGGGTTGCCTCAATTTTGCGCTGTAAACATTTGTATGAGAAAAAATAAAAACTTTATTATTTTATTTATATAAAATACAATGCAAATATTCACATCATTATTGGTAAAAGCATTTTTATTTTATATTGTTTATAGCGCAAGGTAAATTATCGAAGTAAACCCAACAAGGGTTCAACCCAGTGTCCGTGGAATCCCGAGCCATCGCGGGCATTACCCGTCCCGGGATCCCGCTAATCCCGGGAACTGGCCGATCTCCAACAAAGGGAATTCTGTCGCATTATGTAGACAAAGCTTTACGTAATAGCTCGCTAATAGTCTTTAATGTGATGTTATTTTAATAAAATTGTTGTTAGAGACTCTCTTTGGACGTGAATATTGAAAAATAGTGAAGGAAAATGCTTCGCGAAGTCTGAAATTGGAGTTAATAATCTATTTTTGTTTAGTAAAGTAACTACAGTAAAAGACTTAGATATCCGAACTAATAATATACTTATTTTCTTTCAGTATTTTGACCTTCTTAAGTACATTTTCATATAGTATAAGAGAAATAAGGTAAAATTGGCGTTTTTATTTAGTGGGAATTTTTTGGTACTATAAAATTCGATTTTGAACTGACATTTTTGACTGACAGAACCTTCACTATTCCCGAGTGGTATTAACCCGGGAAATCATTAGATCTCTCGGCAACTGCGGACGGAAGCTATAAACTTAATAAATGTCTTTGGTTTCTATCTCCTACAACTAATATGAATGTTGAATTCTATGCGGATGTTTATATAAATAGGAGTTTGTTACTATAGTACTTAAAATAAAGCATGATTAGAATGACAGCTGTCAAATTAGTGTGACCAGTGCTGGGAAAGAACTAATCAAATCGATATAATCATGAAAAAAATTATTTGCAGTCAATATTTTACACTATGTAGATATTGGTAGGACAGGCCAGTTGGCTTGGTGGCGAAGGTCGTGGGTTCGATTCCCACGCAGGACAAACATTTGTGTGCATGAACATGTCTGTTTGTTCTGTGTCTGGGTGTAAATATCTATATAAGTATGTATTTAGAAAAGAAATAGTATATGTAGTATATAAGTTATCTGGTTTCCATAGTACAAGCTCGGCTTAGTTTGTGTTCAGATGGCCCTGTGTAAGAGAATGTCCCAGGATATTTATTTATATTTAATAGTGGTATTAATTTGGGCTAAAACAATCAAAAGATAATCATAGTAAATCTGTACATACATCCTAAGCAACTGATCATCAATTTTGTAGATTTTAATTCTAGGAGATTAATTTTCATTATTGATAAATGTAATAAACTGATTGTGAATTAGAATTCAGGATTCAGAAATAACTACTAATAAATCTCTTTGTTAATTTTACTTAAACCCTTTCAATAATTGTGATCTTTTCTGCTGTAATACAGACTTTAGATTTAACGAAGGGATGACAAAGCCTTGAAAGGGTCAGGCGTGGGTTGCCAATCAATGATTTACAGCAGGAAAGAATTGAAACGCAATCAATTACGTCTAACGAATGTCTAATTAGACAGTTTGTGGTAGGAAATCAAAAGATTAGTCTCATTTGATTTGAGAGACTGAAGCGTACAACTTACGGGGTAAACAACGTTTGGGATTTATATGTTATTCATATACTCCCTTGGGGGGGGGGGGGGGGGGGGAGCCGGGTGGAGGTATTGCGCGTATTCTATACTGAAATGATTCTTACTCCTGTTCAGAAGGTATTTAAAATATGTCTATAATACAAATTAAGTCTTTTAAAAAA
This sequence comes from Habrosyne pyritoides, assembly GCA_907165245.1. Classification (NCBI taxonomy): domain Eukaryota; kingdom Metazoa; phylum Arthropoda; class Insecta; order Lepidoptera; family Drepanidae; genus Habrosyne; species Habrosyne pyritoides. The sequence continues at coordinate 1,453,107 of OU015595.1, forward strand.
CAAACTTAATATTCTGTCGTATTTAATAAGAAAAAGATAGTACGGTGTTGTAATACTTGGCCTAGACTGTTCCCAAGCGACATAGGCTATGTTATAATCCAGGGATACTTTAAATCCCTCGGGAACGCGGGTAAATCCCTACTAATCTATGTATATACTTTTATAAATGTTACTTTGTTTGTTACGCTTTCTCGAGAAAACTACTTAACCGATCATCATGAAACTTTGTACACATATTCTTGGAGGCATTAGAATTAACATAGGATACTTTTTATTACAGAAAAATGTTACATCCCTAAGGAACGCGGATCAAACCGTGGTGGACAGCTAGTATAATATAAGTGTATATTAATGAAAATGAAATATCGTTAATTGGTATTTCATGTAAAAAATGTTGCAAACACCTGGCGTAATGGTAGCGAACTACTCAGCCGTGCTAAAGGGATTGTTGGCAGGTCGCCGATAACAGAGTTGGCTTTACGCTAGTGATTGGAATCGGTCGGTTTTCAGGGTTCATTGGAAAAAATATAAATCAACACGCACAGAAATAAAAGCTTTTAAAACATTATTGTTATAGTATGATTATGCTGTTTCTAGAATTCTGACTCTAGCTGCAATAGCTTGAATGGAGTTTTCACGACAATGTCATTAGTAACTAATCAAGTTTTAAAACACCGCACAGTTAAAAAGAAGTATAAGTCTATACGTATAATTAAACTACGGGCTAAACTAGCCATGATTATGACTTGTATACTTTTTAGTCCGAACTTCAACCTTTCGAAGAATCAAATAGGGTTTTTTATTAAATTAGCTCCATTGGCTAGTTAGTATGTTTGGCTAAAATTTTACGATTGAGTTTTTGTAATATTAAAACAGTTGGCCTCAACTTCTTGACCTGAAATTATGCTTAGCATTTTGGTGACAATGTACGATAAGCTAGCAGCTAGCGTGGAAAGATGGTATATGGTTTCCTTAACCACCTCCTTAATGGATATCAACTGAAATAACTTACGAACATACCTTTCGTAGTTCAAATTCATAGTAAAAAATATTGTAATGTATTTATTGTCTTGATTGTACTGATTGAGTATTCCGGAAACTTTTCACAATGGCGAACAATGAAATTACATCGAATACGTCAATTACTGAAGCATCGATAAACAACGATTTCATTTCATAAAATAAATTCTGTTTCCCCACCAATTTCACTCGTCCAATTTATGTGTCCACTCCATGTATAATTCAACAATAGCTTTTAAACAATTCACGAGATGCGAGTTTTGGGGCCGGCGCAGTGGCAACTTTTAATGGGCCCACAGGGTACTTTAGTTGCATTTTGGATTTGGTCCAATTGTTGACGTAATGAAGTAGTAATTTTGACAGCGACAATCGTTTTATTCCAGAGTCTTTCTGATCTAGTCTTATTATAGCGTGCGCTTTCCATAAGTCAATTGATATCATCAATAGATATACCAAGATATTAGAGTCAGACTATTCATAAGTGCTTGTAAAGGCCTATTTGAATAAAAATATTTTCATTCCATTTCATTTCATCACATAATTTAGAAGACCCTATAATTAGAAACAACATGTTCATTTTATCGTCATGGATAGCCTAGCCATGCAGTTTTTTTATATGCATAATTTAGTCGAACAGAATCAAAAAAAAATATATAAAATTGGACATTAATGAGACACGTTTCCTAAATTAAAGACAGCTTGTCCTATGGAAACCAAAAATATGATAAATTTTTTTCGTAAAAATTTATACATTAATAGTTATTTACATGCACACTTTGCGATGTTTAAATAAAATAGTAAATAGTTTTCTCACTTAATTTTCCTATTACATCCGTTCCGAAAAGAGAGATTTTCAAAGTTTAACTTTTTTTTTACCAAGATACTCGTATACATATACCTGGCTATGCAACTGCTGTGTCCTGCAGTTTCACCCGTGTATCCGAGAGATATTAAATTTTCCCCGGATAAAAAAGAATCATGTATGCTCCATCTATGTGGCAAGTTTAATTAAAATCCATTCGGAAGTTTTTTCGTGAGAGTAACAAACATCCATACATCTCCATAATAACAAATCTATATTTATACACTTTTACATTTACAATATTAATAGGATTAGAATATCGCACCCTCTCGATTGGGTCACTTTCGCACTGAGCGGGGAGGTCCCGGTGTTAAAGAGGGTGAAGTATCGGTATACTTATTCTATCATTAAATTGACTACTGTTCTACTATTCATCGGATTGAGCGTACTTTGTTTAGTGTCTCTATGATCGTAACTCCATTTCGCAAAATTTTGAGTTAAGCCCTTATCGTTCTGAGGGTGCGATATATAGAAGGATTAAATGAATGTTAGCTGTGTGATTGATTTTTTTAAGCAGGTACAATTATCAGTACTGTAAAGTTCCGTAACATAGCGTTACGGTTACACTAAAGATAGGCTGTAGTACTCGGAGACTGTCAACTAATCTCTCGATTAACAGATTACTAAGCTCTGTCGCCAAGCTTTTTGCTCTTTCTACTGTCGACGACATCTTGATTTGTCATAGGAAGATTATAGTCAAATCTTCTTAGATTTGTTTGATATTTGATGGTTAGAGACCCTAAGTGACACATTTTGTGTTTGACAACATGTCGTTTTGTGTTAGAAGAAGAAAAAAGTAGTATATAAATAATAAATATCCTGGGACATTCTTTTACACGTGGCATGAACTATGGGCACCAGATACCTGATATATGTACTACAGGCCAATTGGCTTGGTGGTTAGCGACCCTGACTGCCAAGTCGAAGGTCGCGGGTTCCCACCCAGAACAAACATTTGTGTGGATGAACATGTCTGTTTGTTCTGTGTCTGGATGTAAATATCTATATTAGTATGTATTTAGAAAAATAAAAAGTAGTATATGTAGTATATCAGTTACCTGGTGCCCATAGTTGAAGCCCTGCTTAGTTTGACCACAGATGGCTGTGTATAAAAAAGATAATATATATATCAGATTTCAAAATGAGTGTAACAAATCTATAGAAAGCTGTTAAAATTTCCTAAGAATACAAGAATCATATTTCTTCTAAAGCAACGTTTATGACAATCGGTCGCGAACACGGTTGCACCAATTTACAGTAAATATATGAGTTACATTGCAGTCTACCTGAAACTAAGTTGTACTTTATCGGATAGCATCGCGAGAGACGCACAATATTTCAGGCGCTGTTGTGTTTTGAAATTTGCATACTAAGTAGCTTATGTCCCGCAGTTTTACCCGCGTTACATCCAGTTTTTCCATGAATAAGTATTCTGTGTTAAATTCGACAATATCTATTATATCTGTGTGTAAATATACATATTTTTTTTTAATACCAAGTGGGCCGACAAACAAGCGGACGGTCCACCTGATGGTAAGTGGTCACCGTCGACTATGGACATTTGCAACACTAGGGGCATCGCCAATGCATTGTCGACCCTGAGACGTGAAGTTGTTAAGTCTCATGTGCCTGTAATTTCACCGCCCCTCTTACCTTTCTAACCGAAACACAGTAATACAATTGCACTACTGCTTCACGGCGGAAATGGGCAAGGTGTTATTACTTCCCCGAACGAACTCTGCACTAAGAGCTCTACTACTCTAAAATTACATTCAAAACTAATTACTCATTTGTGACTGAGTCATATACGTAATAATAATTATTTATTGAAAATTTTGATTATAGTTTTATACATAGTAGCTCAAATTCCTAAAGTAGATGAATCTGTGTCTTAGGAAATAGTATATTCCCCGATAGTGATTTTATATTCACAATAATTATCTACTACATACTAAAACAAAATGTGTATGAGTGTTTGTGCCCATGTGTGAATGTGTGTGTATTTGTGTTTACGTGTGCGTGTGTATATGTACACAGTGTAAATAAGTGCGTGTGCTTCATATTTGTTCAATATCATTAAAGGTTGTGAAAGATTTTCAGTGGACCCGTGGTTAATAATATGAAAATGAAAATGAAAATATGTTTATTCCAAGAAATAAGAACATTAATAATTTTGACTGCGCTCCCACATTAGGTTACCCTGTGTTGTGGGAGACACGCTCTTCCTATAAATAGTTACAATAATGGAATTGTTAGTAAAAAAAAAAAAAAGAACTTGCAAAAAAATATTATTGTGAAAGTGTGTGTGAGGTATTTGGTGTTTGCCTTAACGGTTGAATAATGTACTTGTTATATATGTATACTTGCTTCATATATTTATAATTATATACATATATCTATATATTCTACATAATAGTTATATATAGTATATTATAGTGATGATTCTATATACATATTAATACAAATTAAGTGACAGCCGTAAATAACTCTTCGGTTGAATTATAGTCAAAGGAGGTAAGCCAATCGAGTACAATTTTTTTGAAGACTGTACGATTATATTTCATAAGTTCGTTATCCTTACGTAGAATGATGTTATAAAGTCGTGGGGATATATAGTCTTGGTGTCTTTTGGCAAACGTCAATTTAACAAATGGAGTTGGGTAACGTGTATTTCTTCTAATAGTGGGGGGCAAATCAGGCACAACATTACAGTGAAATTTACATAGAATATGTAGTATAAAGAGTTTCCGAATGGGTAAAACGTTAGTGACATTATAAAGAGAAGTAGTGGGAAACCTATAGGGAAGGCCAAAAGTTACCTTAAGGACTGCTCGTTGCGCGCGTTCCAGTTCAATGAGACAGGTCTTAGTTGCAAGACCCCAGGCACCTATACAATAAAAAAGTTAAAATACATTGGCAGAGGGCCTTGTAAGTTGTACTAAGCAATTTTTTTTCAGCAACTGTTCTGATGTTTTTAAAGATATGAATTAACTTACGCGCTCTTACTGATAAGGTAGATATATGATGGTTCCAACGTAATTTGTCATCAAGGTGAACTCCCAGATACTTAATAATGGGGACGCGGCAAAGCACTGGACAAACACAAATACCACTGACATTGTCAGAGTCTCTGTTGCAAGGATAGGTATGAATCTTTAAATTGAAAGTCTCATCTGGACTATTGGCTTCAGTCTTACTAAAGCAGAGGTATTTTGTTTTGGACGTATTTATTGTAAGAAGACTGTCTTCTAGCCAAGTGGTAACCCTAGCCATTCCTAGTTCAGCTGAATTTTTGACATCTGTCCACGTTTTTTTGTGAAAAAGAACTACAGTATCATCGGCAAACATCAGCAAATCGGCTCCAGGTATAGGTAGTTTGCACAAGTTGTTGATGTAAATAAGAAAAAGCGACGGTCCCAGCGTGCTGCCCTGTGGGACGCCAAAGGAATAACTCTGGCTAGCGCTACGGTGGTTTTCCAGCTTCACAAACTGCTGTCTATCCATTAGGTAATTCTGAAACCAGGAGTGAGCAACTCCCCTAATACCTATGTTTTCAAGTCGTGTTAAAAGAATGGGTATTGATACTGTGTCGAAGGCTTTCTGGAGATCCAGAAAGACTCCGACACAGCATCCACCCTTATCTAAGTAATTAGTAACCAGAGAAGTGAAATTAAGAACGGCATCTTCCGCAGATCTGCCAGACCTGAAACCAAATTGGTTATTGGCAATTATATTTAACTTCTCCAGGTAATCCATTAATTTCTTGTTAGCCAATTTTTCTAATATCTTTGATATAGTGGACAAGAGTGAGATGGGTCTATAGTTTGAGGGTTTGTCACGTTCTCCCGATTTGAAAATAGGACAGACAGAGGCAGTTTTAAATGATTTAGGAAAGACTCCCCTAGAAAAACTAAGGTTGCACATAAAAGCAATAGGTTCAGCCAATAAATCATGGAATTGCTTTAATAGACGAGGTGAAATTTTGTCATCTCCAGGTGAGCTGTTATTGTTTAACATATGTATGATTTTTTTAACTTCTATAGCATCAGTTAATGTAAACGACATTGACTTAAGTGGTGATGTCATGTCCTTAGCTTTTGTAGCTAGGTCTAAGTCACTGAGACCCATCTTCGCTAAAGTACTTGCCGCTAAATCAGACCCACACTTTCACATTAACATTGCTTTCTCCCGAAATTCTGTACAAATTAAAGTACATTTTATAACAAAGGACTACCTGTTCGTTCCTCTCTTATATCACGATATGTATAATAACTCTTTGACTTCTTTCAAAATTGAACTTACTGTTTTTAATACAAAGCTATTGGGAACTCTTCGTCTTAATCCCTACTTATATAAATGAATGTAAGTTTGTTTGTTACGATTACACGCGAAAATTACTTAACCGATCCTCATAAAACTTTGTACACATATTCTTGGAGGTATTAGAAGTAACATAGGATACTTTTACCCCAGAAAAATCCCGCAGGGGACAGCTAGTGTAATTGTATGTGCCCATGGAATAATTATGTTAGAATCGTTAAAATCGTATAATAAACGGTATGTGCCAAAATAAAATACATATACTACACCATACCTCAGTATTTTTAGGGGTATTTTAGTATCTTTATGTAATTTTGATATTCATTTACGTCTCTTAGGCCAACCTACCTATACATCTATTAATGCTAAAATATCTTATTAAACTAGGATAAAGATGCTTTTTCTGTATTTAACAGTATTAGACATATTACGTGATGGATCTCATAAATCACTAATTACGTCTTAGTGATTTAAGTGATAAAAAGAAAAGTGATCTTTTTAATACGAATTCTTAAGATATACATTTTAATAGGCGAAGAAGAGAAATAACAGGCCAGTTGGCTTGGTGGTTAACGCTCTGACTGCCAAACCGAAGGTCGCGGGTTCGATTCCCACCCAGGACAAACATTTGTGTGCATGAACTTGTCTGTTTGTTCTGTGTCTGGGTGTAAATATCTATATAAGTATGTATTTAGAAAAAAAAGTAGTATATCAGTTATCCGGTTTCCATAGTACAAGCTCTGCTTATTTTGGGACGAGATGGCTGTGTGTAAAGAATGTCCCAGGATATTTATTTTATTTATTTATTTTATCTAATGTAATATTAAATTATCAGAGGTGTTTACTGTTCATAAAGGAATTTTAATTTAAAACAACTAAGCATCGTCTTTAACTAAATAGACATTTTCTAAGAATGAGATCTAAGAATGGGTCCAAAGCGAATTATGCCGATAGAATACATTATTCATCATAATTAGACTGAAGTATTTTTGTGTTTGTCTATCTGTCTGTTATCAAATTTTCTAAGCTAAATTTGAGCCACTCCCGATTGAGTTGAAATTTCGCACACACATTTGATTTTGGAGACTACGCATGAATAGTTTGTCAGTGACTTCATTCTCAATCCAATATGGCGGATATGGTAATATGGCAACATATTAATCTATAGACCTTCATGTCATGGGTGTCTAATAGAAAACGTGTGGCATATTTGATTTATTTCATAGCTTAAAATAAGTTTGCCTTAAAAAGGATTTTATAATTGAATAGCTGTCACCCGCGGCTTTACCCGCATTCCCGTGGGATGTCACATGTATTATACATAAAAACCTTCCTCTTCAATCACTCTATCTATTTAAAAAAACCGCATCAAAATCCGTTGCGTAGTTTTAAAGATTTAAGCATACATAGGGATATAGGGACAGAGAAAGCGACTTTGTTTTATACTATGTAGTGATATATGTATAAGCGTAAAGAATAAAGATCTTTCTACTATATTTATACTATTATAAATGCAAAAATTTGGATGTATGTTTGTTATTTAATCACACCAAAACAACAGAACGGGTCTGGATGAAATTTGGCACAGAGATAGATTATAGTTTGGAATACAGTCCTTCTTATCCTAGGAATATTTAACATCATTCGGAAACCGCGGGGGACAGCTAGTGAAACAATATAAATAAACCATTTCAAAATGAACAATAGAAGATTTTTCAATATTAGATGACAGACTTAATTCCAATTAAATTTGAGAGAACTACTTACGTAAAACAATGACACTATTCAAGTGAAACTAATAATTTCACTTGTGTTGACTTCAAAAGCTGAGAGCGATTCAATTTGAGTACCCGACCGTTTCAATACAGGCGGCTTAGTACTGTAATTAATCATTTTGTCTCGTCACTTGAGGGATTATTGTCTCTTGAACGCTTTGGAGACGGTTGGCTCTTTTTGAAATTGACAAACTTGTATATAGGTTGTTGATTTAAATTAATGTTATGTGTTTTTCAAGTATTAGATATACCTGGGGCTCGATTCTGTAGGGAAAATTACATCAACTCGAGGATGTTTCGTCGCAGCCTCCGTGCTCTGTCTCTTTCGCTAACTACGCTAATACGACTAATCACGTGAGAGATAAGCTCTCCGAGGCCTCCGTGAAGCGACTCGCCGTCGCGGTATTTGCTGAGGCTGATTTGGACTAGCGTACTGAAGGTTTCAAAGCCGCAAAATTTAACTTGATGTGCCACATCCTAAAAATATATTAAATAATTTTGCAATGACAAAAACCATAGACCTAGTGTAATTCTTTGAACTAGCTACCTATAACGGTTAATGAGATACAGCCCTGACGTAGTAGTACTTTTGCGACCTTTGTTACGGATCCCTAAAGTATTATTTATTTATTTGATCAATTAGAACAGTTTTCACCAATAACACTTATTATATAATTATTATATAGCAGTAGTAATTACAATTCAAATTTGAAAATAATGTTTTCAGTGTAGGTCCTAGCTGAGCACTTATAAAGGTCAAAGCTACTAAAGTTACCATTGGTTCAGAAATCGGCTATAATCTAAGAAGAACACCTGACCTGATACATGACATTCCGTGAACAAATATACTAATAGGTTTATAACGAATAATAAATATCCCGGGACATTATTTACGACGGTCATCAGTACCTCTACCATGAGTTGCTATCGAAACTTACTTTAGTCACTAGCGAGTAAACTACTATCGATACAGTATTTCTCGATAGCAACTGTCAAATTTGTGACTCATGGTACCGAATTTCTATAGCAAAGGCTAAAAAACGTTACTCGCTAGTGTTTACATTTCGATAGGTTTTTGCTTATCGGCTCGTACTATCGATTTTAGTTCTTTAGGTGACCGCTAGTGGCACTGTACAGATTTGCCATAGAAATGTTTTACGCCTTCGCTAGCAAGTACGTACGTTAAAAACTCATGGTAAAGGCACTGATCTCAAACTAAGCAGAGCTTGTACTCATCATCATCATCATCATCAGCCTATCTCCGTCCACTGCTGGACATAGGCCTCACCTATGGCACGCCACTGAGCTTGTACTATGGAAACGAAATAACTGATATACAATTTTTTTTAAATACATATAGATATTTTTAGTTCATCCAGATGCAGAACAAACAGACATGCTCAGTTGCTCATCCACACAAAAGTTTGACCTGGGTGGGAATCAAACCTACGACCTGTGGTATTCAACCATCACACCGATACGTCCATCATAATTTATTTCACTGATAAATTGTATATTAAAATTGCATGAAATTGTAGCGTTATATTCAGACAACAAATGGATAAAATATAATATATTTTATTACACCATTGAATTGAATTGAACCCTCGTTATTTAAATCAACCCGCTGTATAACGTAGTTGGAGACGTTCTGGACAAATATAAAAGGAGTTCCCGGAAACGGAAGCCGATTGTGATTATGACGCTTTTCCCGTCTCTCCCCATTATTATTTTTATGACAACAAAGGACAAAACAATATGATGTATTGGTAGCCAAGTGGCTTTGGTAGGAATTCGGCCGTATTTTAATGTCCGCCTATTCGGGACGAGGTGATTAATCATTACGGGGCGAGCCGCCGAAATGAAACGACCTTTTGACCTTTGTCACTACCATGTAAGGTCGGACCTTTCTTTGTGTTGCGAGATAAAGTGTGGCCACCCACAGTTTTGTAACCGAACTAAATCTTTGTTTGTGTTGTATTGTTAAGAGGATTTAGACAAATTTGAAAAAGTTTTTCGGGTGCGTTATTTTTAATTCTTATTTACAGTCTCATAGAGTGCTATTGTAAAAAAAAAGGACTTTATTTCATTTTTATTTTATACGAGGTTGATGGTATTGTTTTTGTAGTTTACGTTTGCCTTGAGATGAGTTGAGGTAAACTATGGCTCTAGTATTCATGAACTTCCCTTTTATATAGTCTCTGAAAGAACGTCGCTTTCCAATAATACCTTCAGATTACTTTTAACTTTCTATTTGAAATACTCTTTAAAATGTAGATATTAAGTGCTTTAAACGAAATATCTCACATCGATAACACATGTCCATTTCACGTCCAAATTATTCACGGTGGACCTAATCTTATTTGAACTTAATTTGTTTGCCCTCAAATTTATACAAAATATGTTAATTTACCTAAAATTGGTGAGACAGTGGGCTGAAAAGGGTTGTCGCCCACCGCGGCGGAGGCCTTAAAGCCTAAATATTTACAGTGAAATTGCTGTGTGCTCGAAAACGAAACGGGAAAGGTCTATGATAATTATAATTTATGGACCAACTAGCTTTTGCCCCACGGTTTGTGTTACCTAGATGAAAAGTAGCGGTACCTACCTTTCTACCCAGGCCGAGTGATACCTTTATTCAAAACTACTTAGTATAAACAAGCGGACTTACCTACTTGCGCATTTATAACAGAATTACGGTAGAAATAGATTTACGCGATATTCAGTTTGGGAACAAAAATATGCAGGTGTTTATTTTTTGTTCGTAAAGTTTAATTTTAATTTAATCATAATTAATAAATAAATTATAAATGTCACGGGATATCACGGTTCTACGGAAACACGGTACTTAACTTATTGAACTATGTTTTTTGGAAATCTAGTTAATCTTTTATTCGAAAGAATTTTAAAATAGCAAACTATCGTGGTTTATTGGTTATTTTGCTACGTATTTTTACTACGCTTACTTATATTTACATCCAGACACGAGAACAAACATATATAGAGATATTCATGACCATATAAATTTGACTTGGGTGGGAATCAAACTCACGATCTGGGCGTGGCAGTATTTTACTAGGGTTTCGAACAACCAAGCCAATTAGACCGTCAGTTGTGGCCCTTGATTTGAAAATATGATTTCTAAGACATGATTTACACACTCATTTCTGCCATGAAGCAGTAGTACACATGTATTACTGAATTTCGGTTACAAAGGTAAGGGAACCGGTAAAATTACATGAGACTACAGTTCCTCGAATCAGGGTCGACGATGCATGGGCGATGCCCCTGCTAGAAATGTTCATAGGTGGTGGTGACCACTTACCATCGCTATGACCGTTCGCTTGCATGGATTTATTTTTGAAAAGCCACAATATGACAAATCACGCCAAATAGATATATATATTTTATACTACTAAGGTAGCAAACAAGCTGACGGCCCGTCTGATGGTAAACGGTCACCGCAGTCTATGGACGCTTGCAACACCGTGGGTATCACTCGCGCATTGCCGACCCTGCAAAGAGAAATCCTCTTCACACCCTTCTTGAAGAACCCCATGCTGTACTAATATTATTATTACTTCTATATTAATTCATAGATGCTATAGCATCGCATTGAATGTATAAATGGAACCTTAATTCGAAGGAGGCTTTCATATTTATTTAGGCTGAAACAATTAATCAGGCCGGCGTTTAGTGTCTATTTAAATAATAAACACTATTTTGTTTGAACTGTCGCCGGCTTTATTTGACTCGTCACGTGATTTATTTATCTGGAAACTTGCTCTTCAATTCAATGATGGCGGTGATGAAAGGGATGATTAATTATAGTCGCATTTGTTTAATAGAGAGATTTATTAGTGGATATTTGGAAAATATAATGGAATCTACATAAGTATGGCCTCTTAGTGGAGCCGGGAGGGCTTTTTTTATTTCTTTTTACATTTTCTAAGGACTCTTAGTCCGTACTCTTTAAAGAACTTATGTTCAATTATTTTAAGATTAATTGTATTGTGTTTTTATAAATTAACGTCTTTCCGCGTTTGCTCAGCTCGTTGTTTTGAGCTAAGGCTTGTGGTTCCTTAATGTATTACATTTCTTTTTTTCTATTGATGAATTGCATGGATTATAAAATAAATAACTTAAGACGCTGGATGTACGTACCAACAGGCTCTCTAGAATGTATATTATTGTATATATAAAATAATAATAATAGAATTTTGTTAGTTCTAATTTGCACAAATAGAAAGTATTTACTCGTGTTTGATAATTCGGCTGGTGTGGTGGTTAGATACCCTGACAGCAAAGCCACAGGTTGCAGGTTCGTATCCAACCCAGATCAAACATTTGTGTGTATGAACATGTCCGTCTGGATATAAAATATGTACATTTAAGGGCCTATGTGTAAATAAACAGTTATCGGTTTACCTTAATACAAGCTCCCCTTAGTTTATGATCTGATAACCGCATTAAAAAAATATTATTATAAAATTAAAAGGGTGGATGATTACACACTATAGCTGTCTCCCTCGGTTTCTACCGCATTCCCGTCTTTAATTAAATCTTTTAAAGAATATAAATGCCAAGTTTATAAGTTAATTAGACCAAGAAAAACCGTTGTTCCATACAAACTTTGCAACCCCTGTTCACCCTTTACGGGTGGTATTTTCAAAATCGTTTCAAAATTCGTAGTGCTCCCCTACGTTATAACAGGAACCCCTGTGATCAAAATTCAACTTTCAAGACCTTATAGTTTAGGCCCTGCGTTGATATGTCAGGCAGCTCCTCCTTTTATATATATTGTTATATGTTTACGACATTATCAGGCATACACTGATGAACAAAAATGAATAAAATTAGTTACAGAGGAAACAGTAAAACAGAAACTAGTATGCAATAAAAGCGGCTTGTTGTGATTCGATCACTAACAGTATTCAAGCGACTAAAGCTGCTGTAAATGATCATCGTGCAACCCGACCTCAGTCAAATTAGAAGTCATACATATACACGCACACCTTCTAATGAAATGTCACGAATCAGTAACACATATGCGACGTAGAGCGAGTTATCTCAAGAGTTACTCAAGCATCGAGCACCTAGTACACGTGTCTTGGCGTATCTGATGCGGTTGAAGCACTGAGACATGGTCTGATTTCAATTTACTACATGAAATATTACGCCTACCATGCGTGGTACTTGAGGGGTGATTTTTATTTGTTTCTACACAGCTTTTAGAAATAAATAATGGATAAAAGTATCAAGTTCAATTATAAATATATATCCTAGGACATCCTTAGTTAAGCAGAGCTTGTACTATGGAATCCAGATAACTGATATACTACTTTTTTTTAAATATATACTTATATACATATTTACACTCAGATACACAACAAGCAGATACGTTCTTGCACACAAATGTTGGTCTTGGGTGGGAATCGAACCGGCGACCTTCGGCTTGCCAGTCAGACTCGCTAACCACCAAGCCAACTGGACCGTCAAAATTGTGTTTCTATAGTTTTAATTTTTTTGTTTTTTACGCTGTCACGGCTAAACGAATGGAACGAGCTTGTTGAAATTTGGCACACACATAACCTGAGGTTTGGATAGGAACAAAGGGTTTTAGGTTTAACATATATTTACTAGGTACTAGCTATCCCCCGCGGTTTTACCCGCGTTCTCGGGATAACATAGCCTATGTCCCTCTTCATACCGCAGGTTATATGTGTGCCAAATTTTAACAAGGTCGGTTCATTCTTGACAATGTAATAAACAAATGAACTAACTAACTTATTTTCGGATTGATAATATTAGTTGCGACATATTATATATTAGTTATCTGGTTTCCATAGTACAAGCTCTGCTTGGTTTCATCAGATGACCGTGTGTAAAGAATGTCCCAGGATATACGGAATAAATAAGTAGACAAGTAAATCTCATATTTTTAACAATCAAGCAGCAAATAGTTTTTACGCGTACAATTCAGTGAGCACAGAGAGTTTGTTAATATCTCAGGTTGAACGTTTTTTAGTTGGTCTGACTTTAAGAAAGCATAATCTGTATTAACTTCTATCTAAAAGATATTTTTGAACGACAAAGATAACGGTACATTTGATCAGTACCTTTTACCAGGCTTCGCGATTCGGGCTCTAAGTACAGGTCAAATAATAGTAATTTAAAAGGTTTATACTATATAGGCCGACAAGAAGGCACACGGGCCACCTGATAGTAAGTTGTGACCATCACCTATGGATATTTGCAATACTAGGGGCATCGCCTATGAGCTGTCAAGCCTGAGACTTGTAGTTGATAAGTGAGCCCGTCATATCACTGGCCTCCTTACTTTTCTAACCAAACATTCTTATACAAGTGCTGTACAGCTTCACGGCGGATATAGCTATGCTGTATTTGGGGTTATATTCATGTAAATATAAAAGCTACATTAATACATGTGTCGTATTCCATCTGGCTTTAACAATCCGAAAAGAAATCGTATTAACAAAATAAGCTTTATGGAGTACAGCTTTCGAAAAATGAACTGTGCCTTTACCATGAGTTTTTAACGTACGTACCTACTCGTTAGCGACGGCGTAAAACATTTCTATGGCAAATGTGTACAGCGCCACTAGCGGTCACCTAAAGAACTAAAATCGATAGTACGAGTCGATAGGTAAAAAACCTATCGAAATGTAAACACTAGCGAGTAACGTTTTTGGCCTTTGCTATAGAAATTCGGTACCATGAGTCACAAATTTGACAGTTGCTATCGAGAAATACTGTATCGATAGTAGTTTACTCGCTAGTGACTAAAGTAAGTTTCGATAGCAACTCATGGTAGAGGCACTGAATATAATGAGCAAAATCATGCAAGAATAATCCATAGCATAATTAAAAAAAACAGTGGAAATATCCATAATCCGGCACATCACTATGTAGCCGATATAATATTCTCATTACGTTAACGCTACTCCATTAAGGATTCCCTTTGCGTCCGTTCCAAGGGACGTAATGCCAAATATTCGGTTACGTTACTAAAACCTTTGATGTCAACCGCCAATTTTGGTGGAGGAAAGAAATTCGGAGGGTTTTACTATAGAACCGGAAGGTATTTTGGTTTTTATAGATAACAGTTATTGGTAACAGACTGGCCCTCGCGGTTTTACTACATTCCTTAGATAAAAAGAAGAGTGTCCTATGTGTCAGTCTTTTTAAGCACTAACTTTTCAAGCGTAAAATACAAATAAACATCAAACTAACTTTTATATTTATAATTATTCGGAAGAATATACCTAGTAGGTATTTTAATAAGGTTATATTTCAAATGGGTTTGGCCAATTTATTTTTGGTTAAGGAAAACTTGATGGTTGGCAAGACCAACGATCTGTATTCAGTAGACGTCTACTAGAGGTAATTAAATGAAACCTAATAGGCCTTCACAGCACTTATGGATTGTAAGACCTTGACACCGGTTCGGAAGGTTGCTTTTGCTGTAAAGAATCAGTAATAAACAATTTATTAAATAAAAAGGCTCATGGTTGATAGATAGGTCGATACAGGCAAATAACAATAGCTGAATTTAATTTTTTTTTTTTTGTCAACTTACGTCGTTTCCAGCCCCCTCATTCAGCTAATACAATCGTCAGCTCACAGAGCAACGAGGCCTCGAAGAGCGGACCTCTCACGTCATCACGTGTACGCCATCGCGTACCTACTGTTTAATATTTTTTTATACTACATGGGCCGACAAACAAGCGGACGGTCCACCTGATGGTAAGTGGTCACCGCCGCCTATGTGCCTGTAATTTCACCGCCCTCCTTACCTGTCTAACTGAAACACAGAAATATATAATTAATAATTTGAAAAACCTCTTTTAAGTCATAAAACAAATAAAAGTTACATAAGGTTTTCTGCTTGGCAAACCCTTTTATTAAATAACCCTGACATGGAGGTGTTTTATGAATTAATAAAATACCATCGTGTCACGTCCGCCATATTGGATTTAAAATGACGTCACTTAGCTAATTATTATCAACAATGGGGCCTGTCTCCCATCGGATTGTGCTGAAATTTGTTTCCTCTTATTCTGGAAATACAAACTTCAACAGTGAGCCATTGTAACGAGCCTCCGAGAGCGGCTCTTTCACGTGCTTGCGTAGCTAGCGAAGAACATAGTATTATAGGCCGCCAGAAATAATGTCAAGCAAGTGACATTTACCTTACAGAATCAAGCCCCTGATTTAAAATTCTCTTGCAAGCTTTAACTAGCTTTAAGTAACTAAAAAATAAATGTGAAGTAAATAAAATCTTGTATAAATATGTACAGTCATTCATGTAATGAAGTAATTATTCTTACAAAGTTGTTTTCATTAATTTTGTACAAAATTATCGGAAGAAAGCAAACTTATTTCACAAGCCAAGGTTTTTTCAGTCGCTTTTACCTCAAAGTATAATTGCTTAGCGGTTCATTAACTGAAACTTATTAATAACGTTTCAAATTCCCAACAAAGTATCTACTTGTGGTGTCAAAATAAACTTTGCTCAACAATTATGAACGTTACGTAATTGATTAAACAAAATTAATTATCATCATTAACGGAAGCACATTGCTGTGATACCACTTGCTTGAACGCTACGTTAATTTATCAGTTATATTAATTTTATTTCGCAATGAAAAGTGAAAATTTCCACGACGTTAGACGGTGCGTTTCATGAGCAATTTATTATATTTGAATTGCCTCCAAACAGACCACACGGCAGTATTTTACGGAGTTGGCTTAATTAATAATTTGGTAATGTTCCTAGCGAGTGGAAAATAAAGCGATTTTGTTATCGTGTTCGCAAACTCACAAACATTTGACTCCGCAATCTGATGTTGAGCAGTAAGCGTTTAGAGTGAGCGTTTTATCGTGTTAAATTGAAATGAATTGCTGGAGGAATTTCACACTGGATTTGAATTCATGTTTATTACATACTTGCTACCGATTTTCGGTTTCGCCCGAGATAAAAAGTACCCTATATGATATTCTTTTACATAATGTAACTAAATACGGAATTATATGTAAATTGATTCAATCGTTTCGGAGCTGAGTTGTATCGCACAACCACACACAGAAATATTCGTATCTATAATATTATACAAACATCCAAATCTTCATACCCATTTTCATCGGAGTGGTCTCAGTATTGAGGAATAGATTTCACCGAAGATATTTGAAGTCCCAACATAACGTGTTAATCCAAGGCAATCAAGCTAAAAAACCTCCATATGATACCTCTCTCTCTATTTTCTTCAGGTCTGAAGATCGTGTCGGTCAGACGATAGAAGGAGTTTTCTTTATAGGTTTCTTTGCCATTCTTATGATGTTTATGAATTTCAACGTTCTAGGTTCATTCATTATAATATAATCCATGCAAGAAACCTACTGGGAATTTAACTTTATGATATTAGATCAATTAAATAATAACTTCAAGTATTCTGCAAATTATGATTACTGAATAAGTTGATTGGCTTTAATTTTTGATACTAGCTGTCCCCTGGGATGCCTATGTTACTCTTACTACTGCAGGCTATGTGTATCCCAAATTTTAGTGAAATCAGTTCAGTCATTTAGCCGTGAAAGCGTAACAAATAAACTCATTTACGCATTTATAATATTCGTTAGGATTTCTATTGTATTTCCTAACTCCAAAAATATACACAATCCGCAGTTCCACAATTTGAGATGTCGACAAATAATTAGCATTTTAATTGTCCCGAGACAAACAAGGAACGCACGAATCCCGCCCCGGTCGGCTGTCGGCTTATTAATAACGCTTTTCTAAACGCTTACTCCATCCTTTATGTACTTACTCCATTTTATGATATACTATTACTCCACCTGGTATTGTCTGTGTTTTTTTTTCTTGTCCACCTATAGATTGATGGGTTAGTTAGCGACGTTATTTGATACCTGTCGTGGGTTTGATTCACACCGTGTATTTAAATATTATTTAATGTAGTGTATCAGTTATCTAGTTACCAGAATACATCTACAATTTTTTTACAAAAGAGTTTTAAACCTGATAACCGTGAGTGAAGAATATCCCAGGACTTATTATCTATATCTATACTAATATTATAAAGAGGAAAGATTTGTATGTAAGTATGTTTGTTACTCTTTCACGCAAAAACTACTAAACGGATATGGATGAAACTTCGCACATAGATAGAGCATATCCTGGAATAACATATAGGCTACTTTTTATCCCGTCATAATGTGAAATCCCTCGGAAACGCGGGTAAAACCGCGGGAGACAGCTATTTATAATAAATAAACACGATTTTTAAGATAAAGTCGGTGTCGAAGTTGTAGCTGTGGCGAAAACTTTACTAGCTGTCCTCCGGTTTCACCCGCAATCTTAGAATTAAAAGTTGCCCCTTCTTGTCCTAAAAAGGTATCCTACATCGATAAAAAGTTTAAATAACTAACACCGTGGTAAAAAAAAAAAAATTCGTTAAAAGGTAGGAATTAAATGAAAATACATAATTCAGTTGTTAAAAGTTAATTATTTAGTTCAGTTAGTAAAGATTTATTTTTATTGTATTAATTACAAATTACTTGTATTTATGTTCCAAAAATAGATTTAATAAAATTCCAGTGAAGTGCTGCTCCTATTCAGAGAAATTCGGCTTCCAATATGTTTGGAAGTAATAATATTATTGTATGAAATTTATACTGATGCGGTAGACAGAGTATTTTTGAGCTGTCGGTTCCGTATCGACATCATACACATAATCGTTACAAATCAATAAAAAAATTCAAAAGATAAGTTATTTGATGACCCAATCGGAAAATCTTGACAACTCGAACATACATTGTCATGCCAGTTGGCTTGGTGGTTACTACTGCCACGCTGCAGGTCATGAATCGATTCTGTCACTGGACAAACGTATGTAAAGACATGCCTTGATATGGCATGATTTAGCCTTCGCGTTACTAGCTCTTGCCTAGTGTGAAGGCCACAAGCCAAAAAGTTACATTTGTAGTATATCAGTTATCGGGTCACCATAGTGATATGATCACCATAGTACAAGCTCTGCTTAGTTTGGGTTCAAGTGCCTTGTTTGAAGAATCTCGTAGAAGTATTATTTATTAACATTATTATTTATTTATTCAAATATATCACACGTACTCTAATATTTACAATCCAGTATGCTTCTTGATCCAGGGTACATATGAGGCCACGTTGGTGAAGAATCCCAGACGGTTCTGTTGGCAGTTGGTACCCCCGAACGAAGCTAGGCCGATGAGGGTGTTGCCTTGAGTTAGGGGGCTTCCGGAATCGCCCTGATTATACACAAATAGTTATAATATTCAGAGTTGAAAAATATAACTTCATGCAAAAATGCTTGGAAAAAGAACATGGACTTAATTTTAACAAAAAATCTAAACTGTTATAATTTAATTTATACCTAAATTTATTAAAAATTAGTTCGCTTAGGCATTGCATTGACGCCAATGCAATTTATGATGCTTTTATGTCATTAACAATTTTCTGCTTTCCCACATTATTTAAGTTGCAGTTTTGGAATTGACGTTCTTGTTTCGTTTTATTTCTATTGAATTATTTTAGCTTCTCAAATACCTTTTTTAAGTACTCATCGATTAGCCCTGTAATACCTTACATATAAATCATGCTATTTAACAATGTCCACAGCTTTTTGGACGCCCTGCTTGCAGACTGAGATAGACGGCCTTGACAGACCAGTTGGTTTGGTGGTTAAAGACCTTGATTGCCACGGTACAGATCGTGGCTACGATTCGGAAACCCACTGTAAGATTATACAAAAACAAATATCTAGTAACTAATTCCGCTGGATCTCTTTCTTTGTCAAGGCCCAAACAAGGAAATTCAACTCAGAACTTGACTTTCTGTCCGCCAGTCGGCGAGGTAACACGTCTGTGGTGCTAATGCGTCGACTCAGTGACAGTGGGTCTAATCGTCCTGAAGATGCTTCGTGTAGAAGCGAAACACTTGTCGATTTCTTGTTGAGTTTCCTTGTTTGGGACTTGACAGATAAGGAGATCCAGCGGAATTAGTTACTAGATATTTGTTTTTGTATAATCTTATAATAAACTAAGTCAACTTACTCTACAAATGCTAGGGAGATCATCCCTGAACCTCTTGGCACAAACGATGGCTTTCTCCAACATCTTCAGATGTGGCCTTAATGCCCGTTGATCTCTTCTCGACAGGTAGCTCAGGCACTCTTCCGATGTTAATCTGGTGAGATCCACTCTTTGTATTGTGGTGGTTGGATGATTGGTCTGAAAGGGTATGGGAACCATTGAATATTCTTATGTAACAAAATAAACATATATAATATACTAACTGTCCTCCGCGGTTTCACCCGCGTTCTCGAGGGATGCAACTTTTTCCCGGCACAAAAAGTATTCTGTGTTATTCCAGGGCATTTTTTATATATGTGCCAAGTTTCATCCAAATCCGTTAAATAGTTTTTGCGTGAAAGAATAACAAACATCCATACATACAAACTTTCGCATTTATAATAATATATGAGTAAGTACAATAAATTTATGTTATCATGTTTTTACAGTATGGATACTCTTTCTTTGACAGTGATGAAACTTTAGTAAGTTGTCATACGTATACCTGGGAAGGTTTCTGACACAAAGAGAAAAATAATTTGTCGCATAGCAACGTTAGCCGGGAACACCTAGTAGTTTAATAATAAATAGATTAATATAAGAATTTTCCGTGCCGCTGTTTCACCCGCAATCACATAGTGATCTAATGCAAAGGGACTATAACCTAGCCTGTGTCCATCCGAAATAATGTACCTTGCCTATGTTTCAATAATTTATCAAACAGTAACGTGGTTCTTTATGCATACCAAATTCGCAAACTCCGTTTATAATATTTGTTTTTTATTTAATCTCTAGCTGTCTCTGCGATTTCACTCAAGTTCTCGGGATAATGTCTTTGTCTCGTTCCATACCATAGGCTATGTGTGTGTACAATTTCACCAAGATTGGTTTACCCGTCAAACCGTGCAAGTGTCACTGACATATAAATAAGCAAATAATCTTACTAATATAATAAATGGGAGTATTTGTGAGAATGGATGTATGATTTTTTGTCACTCTTTCACGGAAAAACTACCAAACGGATTATGATGAAACTTAGACACACAGATAGCACTTTTTTACGAGGTGAAATGCGTTACGCATACCCCCGTGCCAGGGCAGGCGCGGTGGTTATGTGGGACTTTCCCCGACCCCATCCCCTTTGGAAAAGGACCAGGGAGCCTACCCACTAAAACCCCTCGAGTCCCTTCTCCGCCGTTAACGGGGCTGCGGGACCAGACGAGTCCCACGAACGCCTAGATAGAGCTACCCTGGAATAATATATACAATACTTTTTATCCTGGTAACATCCGCACGTGTACCCGGGGGAATAGCTAGTCTATAATATAAGTTAGGATCAAGTGCTTACCTCATCCATGCCTCTCCCCACAAACAGATGATATGGGTCCCTCATACTATCCTCTTCCGGCAGTTGCAGCGGTTTGACCTTATCATTGAAAGTCAATGGAGTCACCAGCCTAATTAGAGCTATGTCATTTGTTACTATTGGTTTCCTTGCATACAAAGGATGTATAATCACTTTATTATATTTCAGTTCTTGACTGTTCTGGATGCTTTCTCCTCCGACCCAGATGACGCTTTTGCTATTAGTCCTTAAAAATCCAATACATCAATTGTTATTATACAAGTATCTCTGATTACTTACTGGGAAGTCTCGGCGTAAATCTTGTTAAAATGCATTCTGCAATAAAGCTATTCTTTTTTTTATTGTTATAGGATCGAATAATAAGTGTCACACGCCCATTTGATCCCAAACTAAGCAGAGCTTGTTCTATAGAAACCAGATAACTGATTTACTACTTTTAATTGTTTCTAAATACATACTATTTCCATAGATATATAATTACAGCTAGACACAGAACAAAGAGACATGTTCATGCACTCAAATGTTTGTCCTGGGTGGGAATTAGGGTCGCTAACCACCAAGCCACCTGGTCTATATGATTTGTTTTTATTATACAGGGGTGAGTGGTGAGATACCTTCGATACTTATGGAGAGTACTCGGTACTCGATTCTCGTTAAAATGATGTAATAAAATTAGGTGTTTAACTTCTGACCAAAATTTCTCTAAAAATAAGTGAAATAGAGAAAGAGTATAATATCCACATATTATACTCTCGAAACACGCCGCGGTGTTTGTTGTTTAAGTTGATCTAGTCACGTGCGGCACGCGCTAGTCAGGGTATGATTCCACTTTTTAAATACGCCGAAAATACCAAGGTTCTTGAACTTTTCAGTGGCTCTGTAGATTTAACCTTGTCTCAAATTTTATTGTCTACATTCTATACTTTATTTAGTCAACAAATTAGTGATTACCTAGATATTTTTGCCTGTCCTAAGCCAGGATTAAAGTATGAAGGGAAAACGGATCATGCTCATGGGGATCATACATGGGGAGAGGTCTTGATGTAGGTAGGCAACAGCTGTACAGTGTACGTACCTATGTATTCTGTGTTGATAGTAGTAATTTAATATTTATTTTGAATGTTATTTTTTTTCATCATATATGATCGCCAACTATCACATCCTCAAATATTGAAGGTATCTCACCAGTCACCCTGTATAAGCTACTTACTCCTTGGGAGTAAGACAATGGGCTGCTGTGACGATCCATCTGTCAGAAAGGATTCCAGCTCCGCAGTTGCCTAGACTTGCGAAGTACGGGAAGTCTTTGATGCTAGCCTCATTACCGTACAAGACACGACTTTCCAGTGCATCTGTCGGCCAGTCTATTATGGACGCTGTGGAATGGATCTTAGTAAGATTTTTTGCATTTAACCAAACATAATTGAATTCTATGTACTCTTATATTTTACTAAAAGTTAAAAAGAGTGAGGGAGATTTTTAGTTCTGATAGTTTGATTAAAATGCACACCAGCTTATGTCATCAGTGTAGCAAAAGTATGTTCGATAGGACATAAGTAAAAATTCATATTTCTCTTTTTGTCATATTATGATAGAAAAAGATTAACAAAGGTTTATTCTAGTTTCGGTATATTTTTTGTGTTTCTAAGATTGGCTTCATATGCCTACCGAGTACCTACTGTAACAAAGGTACTTCAGTTTTGTTCAATTTTACACTATTGATAAATAAATAAATAAATAAAAAAAAAATATTTCTCACAATAATAGAATTACAAAATTAGGACTTAACTATATCAAATTAACAATAAATAATTATATTCTAAATAGTCTAGTGTGGTGGCAGCGGATAGAAGCACCAAATATGGACTCTATCCTCTGAACTAGGCAGGAGCCTGTAAGGATGATATTGTAGTATGGCCGGTAATACACAGTCAGGTGCTTGGCGATAAATGTTACATCAAAACTCAATATCTAATCTATGTTTCTTCTATTCCTTGATTTTCTTTACAAATTAATAAAAATGTCTGTCTGTGATTTCAAAATATGAGCCATTATTTTAGTGAAAACTGCTATTTATACTATAAAATCTGTCTTAAAGTTTGTCTTGAAACAATTAAAAGCCCTAAGATGTAATTTTTTGGTATAACACTATGTTAGACAATATTAAATCTTCATAAAAACCCAGGTAAAACCACAGAACGGAAGCTAGTTATTCTATAAAAATCACAAAATGTGAATTTCCATGAAATATTTCTATAAAATTTTCTGTGGTTTCATTTAATCATTTCATTTCAATAACACAATAATATAGAAATCACAATGGTCACTCACCATTAACAGGAAATATATCAACTAACAAATATGCAAACAGAACTGTACATATCAGTTTTTTAAGCGTCATTTTGTCCCTTCACTTCAGTAATTAATAACTGTTCACATGTATTAGGTTATATTTATAGTTTTAATCTACCTTGTGTAGATAATTCCAACATTCCTTTAGAAAGACATTAAAACTGCCGTGGTATGCTGAAAATGCAAATGACGCAAAGGCAAAAAACATAAGTAGGTTATTCGTTGTCGCCATTAGATAAAAATTAAAAACTCACACATAATATATTTTAAAGTATTTAATACCTGTTCATAGTGATGTTCAGAGGATAGCCGTGGTCGTATGAGCCATATGACCATATATGAGGTGGCATACAACCACGGCTATCCTCTGAACATCACTATGAACAGGTATTAAATACTTTAAAATATATTATGTGTGAGTTTTTTATTTAATAGACAATAAATATTGGATAGTTTGTATATAACAATTTCACATGAGAATATTTTCTTGTTTCATACTTTTTAAAGCGTAATTTTTCGTAGTCGGGTTTTAGTTTTTGAACTTATTTTTTTATTTCAATAATTTTGGGGTTATAATTTGATGATGATGGCCAAATTATAACAATAAATAAACATTATCGTGTCACTTATTAGAATTTTTATAGTTAATGCCTTTATGTCCTGTAGAGAGCGCCATATCTAATTTATTGTGACGTCACATATCCTATAACCAGCAGACGATCAAGACGCTTCGAACGATACCTCGTTTGCCAAATTACGATAAGTAGTTTAAAAGTTATGAGGGAACAGATGAACATACATACACACATACATACCGGTCAAAATCATAACCCTCCTTTGGCTTCGCCGTAGTCGGGTAAAAACAATGATTAGGGCACTGTCTTGTAAGTCAGGCACTGAATGATCCCTACTAATATTATAAACTAGTTGCGCCCTGCGGCTTTGCCCGCTTTCAAACCTAGTTATAAACTTTCCTCTGAATTACTCTATCTATTGATGAAAACTGCATTAAAATCCGTCGCATAGTTTACGATTCTATAAAGGACATACAGCTTGTTTGTTAAGCTTTCACGCGAAGACTACTTAACCGATCATAATTAACTTTGTACACATATTCTTGGAGGTATTAGAAGTAACATAGGATACTTTTTGTGCCGGGAAAATGTTACATCCCTCGGTAACGCGGGGGACAGCTAGTGCTATATATTTTAGAGTTATTATAAGTCTTTACTACTACGTTAATGCAAAATTATTGGAAAAGATTGGAGGGACTAATGGAGCAATTGAAACCAACGACCGTTTGTCTTTTTGTTTACACAAACAGAAAAAAAAAGTAATTTCTTTTTACAAAGTAACTTTATTACAGTTTCCAATAAGTAACGAAAACGTATCAGTAATTATTGAGGCGTTGATTTGTCCAAAATAAACACAATATATTTCTATGCCATATGTATTAATGTATTAACTCACATAAGTATATAGTTTTATTTTAAAACATAATATATCTTCACGCCTATTATCCCTGGAGACAGAGTTCTCAATAATGTAACTTACATTCAGATAATATTTTTAAGTCCCAATGTGTGAATCTCTCACACTATACCTATGGTATCATGCCCGATCCAAAACTCTAATCCAGCATCACAGTTGACCATTTAGGCGATTTTGAAAGAAACCCATAATTCATGCGTATTTCATTATAATGTTTCGAACAACATTTACACAAAGTTTTGTATTTCAATGTCTTTTCATTACAAAGTTTATACAAATTGAATTCAAGCCCCAAGGGTAAGGTGCTCTTAATGTTTGTATTCTAAAACCTTTTCTTAGTTCATACCCGGACCAGCAGATTGGCCGTTGCCTTGATAAGTTGTATAATTATTTGAAAACGCGAATAAGATTTTTGACAAAAAGGAGAATGGGGACGCGTGTCCCAAGTGCTGTATCAAGTTGAAACGCAATATTATAACCTTACTAATCTTATAAACCCGAAATTTTTCGTGTATGGATGTATGGATGTTTGTTCCTCTTTCACGCAAATCCTACGTACCGGATTTGGATGAAACTTGGCACATAATTAGAGCATATATTGAAATAATATATAAGGCTATTTTTTATCCCGGAAAAATGATACATCCCTCGGGAACGCGAGTGAAACCGCGGTGGACAGCTAGTCTATATTTCTATATCTATACTAATATTATAAAGAGGAAAGATTTGTATGTAAGTACGTGTTACTCTTTCACGCAAAACCTACTAAACGGATATGGATGAAACATGGCACATAGATAGAGCATATCCTGTAATAACATATAGGCTAATTTTTATCCCGGGAAAATGTGATATCCCTCGGAAACGCGGGGGACAGCTATTATTAATATAACATTAGAATTATAATAGCACTCAGAAAAAATAATATGACATATATATATATATATTTATATATATTTATATATACATATATGTATTTTAGGTAGTAAATATGTATTTTTATGTTGCACATTACTTGCAAGGATAAGAAATTTGCCATGTGTTTTGTGACATTCAGTTTATTACACTTATTAACATCATTTTGTATTCAATTTAAGTAGTTATTTTTGCCCCAGTACTGCACCTGCACATATTTAGCCTTTTATTTTCATGGCATGGTAGTAGCAGTAAGCAATACATTGACACTAATTTCGAATTGATAAAATACTTGGGATGGAGTCCCCATTCTCCTTTTACTTGTGATTATTTTTCTTCAAAAGATTTACAAAAATAATGTTTACGGATCCCCAATAGCAACCGCAAGGACAAACGCTTTACGTTACGTAAATAAATGTATATTGGCTTTATTATTTCCATTGTTTTGCCAATGAAACCTTTATAGGACATAAACCCGCTTATATCCCGTAGGAAATGAGATTTTTCCGAGTTTCCAATCAATGGGAGCGCCAATACACAGTAGATGTTTACAATGTAAACATTTGTTTGGATAAGATGATATATGATGTTATTTTAATATATTTAAGAAAATAATGAGAATTTGACTGGGATTTTTTTTATGTCAACTGGAACACCAGCTAAACGGTAATATTTTTATTATTCCTGGGACATCCTTTACATAGGACTATCTGATCCCAAACTAAGCTTGTACTGAAACCAGATAACTGATAAATATCCCTAGACATTCTTCACATATTACCTGATCCCAAGTTAAGCATAGTGTACTGCTTGTAGTATGGCTACCAGGTAACTGATATACTCGTACTACAGAGACTACTTTTATACATACTTATATAGATATTTACATCCAGACACAGAACAAACAGACATGTTCATGCACACAAATGTTTGTCCTTGGTGGGAATCGAACCCACGATCTTCGGTTTGGCAGTCAGGGTTTCTAATCACCAAGCCAACTGGCCCGTCTAAATACACATCATTTATTTTCTCCTATGTTCCCTATTAGATACGTCAGGGGATTATGAGGATAGTTTTCTGTAATAGAGTATATTGTATTTATAATAGAATATTGCTCAGTATAATTGAGCGCGGGCCGGCCATACCGCTTCCCATCAGTGGGGCAACCACGATACCACTTCTTCTTAAGTCTCGTGGGCCTGTAATTGAAAAACTATTCTATCTCGTATATTTAATCACACTCCTTAGTTGATGCACATGCTTTTTTTTATTTTAAGGCCGACAAAGAGGCAGACGGTCCGTCTGATGTTAACACCGCCACCTATGGACTTGTCGACCCTGAGACGTAAAGTTGTTATGTTTCATGTGGTTGCACACGTCCGCTTATTTACGTAGGTAAATGATTATTATCTGTATACAAAACGTCTTATAATCTTGGAATGTGGCTTCTTGCGCTCACCGCGCACTGGGCCAATTGCGATTGGCGATGTGCCGCTGGCCGCGGCCGGGGCGCATTCTGAGACGTGGCGGCCATAGAGTAGAGCTGGAAATTAGATCAAAACCATGCGGTAATATAAAATGCGGCAACTGAATAGGCAGATCTCGAAAGCAATGCGGAATGATATTCGTGTCATCAATACGTCTCGTATCTATGAGGCAATCAACCAGAATAGAGTTTTAAGGTGTTCGCAAGAGATCTGTCAATTATTGCCGGAAAGACTGTTCGCGAAGTTGTTGACGTATAAATAAAATAATTTCAATGTCAAGAAAGAAAGAAAAGGTTCTCGTGTGGTGACAACATCCATCAGGTAGACCGACGACCTGGTCAGAGTAGCTGGGAAGCGCTACAGACCATACAAACGGCTCAGAACCGTTTTTGATGTGGATCCATTAAGTACCGCAGTAGTACATCCCTGGGTGAAATGATGATGATGCGAAAATGTCTTGACCATTTAGAGTCACCACAGTGGTCAAGCGGTATTAAGTCGTCTAGGTTCGGCATCGTGCTCAAGACACGTTGACAATGCTCACCACATGTCACCACATATCGGCACTCAGTACTGAAACCCCTACTCTACCTACCTACTCTTAGGGTTTATGGTAATTTGGAGAGATAATATTTTAGTAAAGTATATTTTTAAATAGACGTTGTTAAGTAGGTTGCTACATAACAAATACTTGTTTTTTTACTCAAGGAGGGGAGACAAGGTCATAGCCCACTTTCTATTCCATGAAAAGAGGTATAAGACCATTGAGCGAAAGCTAGTAGGTAAGTTAATTAAAGTGAAAAAAGTAGTCGAACAATTTTACTTATTATTTCCTGAAATAATTTCCACAAAACAAAAACAAATAGAAGTTTTTTCCCAACCTTACGACCAACCATTTCATTTTAGGGTATCTAGAAAATTAGGGAAATAAAACCAAAGAGGTATAATACCATTCGAGTATAAACTCTCTGAGAATTCTCTCACATTTTCGTCTACTCTGTGCGAACGAAGCGAAAGCTTTACTACTGCTTGTGTTCTTTGTGAAAGCCAGTTTTCTTATGCAAGCCACGTCCAATTCGAATTTACAGGCAATTCATTCGATATTAGATTATTAAGCATTGATCTTTTTAAAATTTCCGACTTAGACGCTTTTACCAGCTTTGGTCCAGTGTCGCCTGCCAATTAGGGTTGCCATATATATAAATAAAATATATAAATAAAATATACATTTAAATATGAATAGTTATTAAAATTATTATTTTTATGCACGTGTGCGAATCTTTAAATAATTAACTACTAAAAATACTTAATTTTTTTAACCTTAAGTTGCGCCTCCAATTTAATAAAAATAAATCAGTTTCAGTTTTGTTACCACTTGTCAATTGCTCATCATATTCATGAATATACCTTGAATTGATGATGTAAGAAAATAAACGTTCTAAGGATTTTTCTTCAACAGGATATCGATTACGTGGCAACCCTACTCTCAATTCCGGTGAATGTAATAATAATGTAGAATGATCGGATTGTACGCGTTCAGAATACCAATTCTACGCGCTTTTTTTGTACCGTCTCATTATTATATTTTTTCATGGTAATCAAAGGCTTGTCAGGGATATAATATTTCATTATTTTCGGGTAACAGGAAAATCTAGATGTTTTTGAAGTAAGGAAGTTTCTATTTATAAAATCTTCCGTCTTATTATTCTCCTTCCGCAAAAATTTTCAAGCAGGAACTTACTTTTTGAACGTTTTAAGAGCTTTTATGTACGAGTACTTGTTTTATAGATGTTTTAAAGTTATTATTTATTTTCACGCCCGTTATCTTTGAAGTAGTAAGCTGCGCTCTCAGTACCAAACCCTCATTCTAGCAAAGATATTTTAAACCGCAAATTCACATATGATGAGCATTATCGCCACCTTTTACAACCCTATACAAACATCAATTGTATCTTTACGGACCTGGTAATTGAACTCTGGGCCTTCAGGTCTCTAAGCCGAGTTTTACGCCGCAGAACCAATTTATTTACCCTAAATTTATATACGAATCAAATTATCAAATTGTTCATTCATTTGGATAATAAACAAAGCACATTTTGATACAGTAATATAATAATACAGATAATCATAAGGAAAAAAGGGTTCCTTTGTCGCAGTATCACCTCAAAACTACTTAAATATATCGAGAAGGGACTGCTACCATTCGACGCGGAATTTTTCCTAGATGCTTATAATATGATATCGATAAAGGCGGGTGAAACCGCGGGGGACAGCTAGTGTTAAATGAAAACACTCAAGTCATACTGAAGTCATTTATCAAAATCATATTCCACACATTCTAATGAAAAAAAAAACACCTTCTCAAGGATTTCTACAATGGATTCTTCACGCACTTACTACCAATAAATTAATTGAATATGCATTGTTTAAATTTCTGTACCTCTTTTTATTTTTATGGGGAGGGTATGAGACCATTAAATTTATTTGCCTGGTTAATATAGTTTAAATAAATAAATCCTGGAGCATTCTTTACGCACGGCCATCTGATCGCAAACTAAGCAGCCCCGTTATTCAGCTCATACTAACTTCGTCGGCGAGCCGGTGCACGGAGGCCGCGGAGAACTTACCTCTCACGTGATTAGTAGTATTAACGTAGTAGATAGAAACCACAGAGGTCGCGACGAAGCATTGCCCCAGAGCTTGTCCTATAGAACGTAAACTATTATTTTTTTATTAATACATACTTAAATAGATATTTACATCCAGACACGTCCGTTTAAGGGAGCGTCCCTAAGGTTGCGTTTCCACCAGAGATGCGAAGCGACGGATGTGTATCAAAGCATCGTTTTCACTACTTGCCTCCTCATGATTATAATGATTGACCCCATTGGGAGGCTAAAAAACATTTCTCGCTACACATATCTTAGTGAACGCAGCCTACTCGGGGCTCGATTCTGTAAGGAAAATGACATTTGGTCGCATTCTGCAAGGTCTGCTCAGTTTGGGTTTGGGTGTATTATTAAGCTACACATTGACTTGCCTGAAACCAGGTATTAATGTGTGATAGTGTCACAATTAAAATATTGAATACAGAATTCTAGGCCAATACTAATAAAGTTCATTACTATTTTATCACGCGGAATTTTGTTATTAAACAAATGTAACTACGAAGTTATAGGCGTAAGATCACGATGACTTTAAATTAAGGTATCTTTTTTTCGTGTGCCGATTTTGATGAACTGAAACTATACTTAAAATAGCTTTGCCACAAGCTGCGTTCTAGTTTCCTGTGAAAACTCTATTGAAATTCGTCTAATAACGTCAGAAATTAACCTGTTCAAACTGACAGGTGAAAATTTTCAATCATGGTCTATTTGCATGCTTTATTTCTTCTTGCATCAACTCCAATCAGTTTCTGGTAAATATTTTTAGTTAACACAACGGTTCTGCAGTTTTATTATAGTTTATTATTAACTATCAGCGCCCCGCGGTTTCACCCACGTAGTTCCCGTTCCTGTGAGATTACGGGGATAAAATAACTAAATAACCTAAGTTACTCATTTCTAATGGTGGAAGAGTTTTTTAAATCGGTCGAGTAGTTTTTGACATTAATCGTAACATACATAAAATTATAATATTAGTTTAGAGGAGAAATGTAAATAAATATAAACAATACGCGTCTTTCAAGAATTTATTATGAAACTTATGCAAAGTACTTTAACAAGTACCAATAAACATGTTAATCATAATAAGTCAAAGGCGTGTATACACGGTGGCACGAGGTTTCCAAAAACTCTCACTTCAACCACAAATATAGAGGGGGCGTGGGACAACTTTTAATTAAATACTAATGCCATTCGGCAGGAAATTTACAATTAAAATAGGGATGGAAAACATTGGCGGGTAACGCTGGAGCTTTATCGATATATTATGTAAAGTTTGTCGATAAAATTAAAATATTTAATGTTCTCAGAAAATTTACTAGCGTTTATTGGTAATTCTTACAATTTATTTTATTATGTAACTGATATATTCAATGTTTATTTTACTTTCTTTTTCATTTCAGGTACAAATCAATTTTCGTTTTATTGAAAGTATGTTATTATAATAATAGTTATGATAATATTGCAATAGTTACACACTTTTTACATATGTTGAAGGTGTCCTTGGCGCGAGGCACTACCTCCCGATAGCAAGTAGCCTCCTCAAGCAGTAGGTTCAACATTGAAATGTTGGGTATACATTTTGGGTATTATGTGATTGGGCAAGATGCTGTAATTTTATTGTAAAAAAATGAAAATCTGTGGCCCGGGTTTGGTAATGTTCACCTCTTGTTCCGATAAGGCCTTAAATGATACTGCAATCTGTTTGATGCAGATGATTTTTTTTTATTTAATTTGGTATGGTAGTTTTACAGGCATTTATTATTAAGATTGAGGAAAATGCTTGCTAAAACAACTTTATCAAGAAAACAGTAGATAAATGAAGTAGGTATTCTGAAAAAGATAATTCTTATTAAAATAAAACTCAGCTATGTTTTAAATTAGATTTGGGTTTAATGTAGTAATTTTCCTATTAAATCTCTTCCTGTGAACTATTGATATTTTTGTATAATATTCATATTATTAACAGATATAAAATTTATAAATGTCTTAATATAAATAATAGACTTGACAAGTCAGTTAAATATCGATAGATATAACACAATGAATGCAGCATCACTAGCCCACACATGTGGAAGGCGGCGATGAAGAAATTAATTCATATTTCACTCGTACTAATGAAACAGCCGAGCGAGTCCCGTTCTAAATAAACACAATATGATATACTTTGACATAACGTTATATCAGCACCTTTCATAATTTATTACAATGATTTCTTCTTTTCTTTCTAAGTCATCTTATATAAAACTAGCTGTGCCCCGCGGTTTTACCCGCGTTCCCGAGGGATGATACATTTTCCCTGTATAAAGTAATGTAAAGCCTATGTTACTCAGTGATAATGTAGCTTTCTAACGGTAAAAAAAAATTGAAATTGATCCAGTAGTATTTAAGTTTATTCGTTACATACAAAAATACAATTCTTTCCTCTTTATTATATTAGTCTAGATATACGAGTATACTCTAGAATGAACTAATAAATAAATATCCTGGGAAAACGAAAGAAGAGACTGCCTTAGGCGGCAATTTCAGGTGGAGCCCTATTCATACGTTTGAAGAAAAAATACTTATTTCACAAACCTAGCACACGTTGTTTTACCAATTATTTTTGATTTGATTTTGTAACGCATCCTAGTTTTGGAACACATCGTATATTCATTTTTGAACGCGTGCAACATTATCCAAGGGTACTTATTCTCACTTCACAGTTGTTAATAATTTGTCTCAAAGACTTGAACGCTAGTGAAAAGCGCACTCTACAAAGTTTCTGCCCAGTGTGATGTAGGTAATTAAGTTTATTATTATTAAGAATATTAGAGGGTAGATAATACACTAAGCACTGTGAATTACTTGTACGTTCAGTCTGCAATATACCCATTAATAACGAAGACGCACTTCATCAGGGTATAAATGTTCTATGCATTTCATTGAGCACTCGCGGCCCTTTTTACCCAGTATACTTTATTGGCAACGAGGACAGGTCCTGGTTTGATCCGGGTCTGTGGCAAAGGCAAGTCTTGCATCTATTTTATGAATATACTGATCATTTGCTCATCTATGATTGTGGTCAGATCTGTTAGTCCGGGATGTGTTATTTGATTGAAATGCCAGTCCGTCTCAAGCAACTATATTCTCTAAATAGTAACAGAATCATAACAATGTTTGGCAAAAGTCTTGGCACTCAAAACGTATCCTCTCGCTATTGCTTCCATGCTGTTGGTAGAAAATTAAATTGCGCCATTAAGTGCCCGCTTGCCGGATTATACACTCAAGCCCAATTGGTTAGGTACCGGGCAGACTGAATAAAATTTTGTTAAGTTGCTCTTTTATCGCGCGGGCTGGCTGCATTTCCTGGGTTATTATATTTTAGTGCTGCTACAATTTTGTTTATGCGTTTTTAAATTGTTTATTTTTTGGCAGTTGTTAAATGGCTAATGTAGGGTTAAGTAATAGAGGTTTTATTTGTATATAGTTATTTATTATTTATTTGTATTTGGGTCAAAGAGTAATCTTCAGATGCTAATTTAGGATTTTATAGTTTCGAATATTATTTTAAATTTAATTTATATTGGAGTAGGTACTGGGATATATTTTTGAATTATTTATAAATGGACCGGAGGTAGTTAAATAGGAATAGATCTGTGAATGATTAAATTACACAAATATAATAGGCATTTAAAGTTGCCGTTTTATAATACTGACCTTTTCAAATTTGATTTATCTATGGCTTAACCGAAAATTCTAATTTTGTTATAATGTTTTTTTAAAAACAAGTATTTCTATTTTTGAAATTTGCCATTATTTATTGTTTTGAAATATTTTCGTAAACACATTTCAACTAGTTCTTATTGAATACGATTTCTGCCGTGGTAGGTAGCGATGCGGCGCAAACAATACGCAGTATCAACGATGTATACGGGGGAACACTACAATTGAACACACGTTCAAAAAAGTTTAAACAACTTTTTCACTAACCTTAGAAATAAAAAAAAGAGCTGCGATATACTAGTCACTTTGTCATAACACAATCTTTACCAGCTTTCTTTAAGCATTAAAAACTTACAAGAAAGTTAGAAAACAGTACAAGAACCTAGTCGTTTTCTTTGTCAACAAGTAGTTGAACAAACAGCACAATTGAAAGTGTTGTTGTTCACAACAGATAATATGATAGAAAAAGACGACTACTAACGAGACTCCAGGAGTCGAAAATATAATAAGCGAGCCGCGAGGGTGGAGGGCGAAGGGCGAGCGGCGGAAAAAAACAAAAACATTTTACTAGAAAACCTATTCGTTGAATGGTAAAGTTGGTTACAAAGTGAAAATAGAAGCTGAATTGTTTTTGTAATAATTTAATTAGTAGAAATTGTAATATCTTGAATTTTCTCATATAAAATAACCTTAGAACTCGGAAGAGCTATTATGAAATTATGTTTTTCTTATTTAAGAGTGTATAGGGATCTTCTCCCTTACTTTCAATTTAGCAGGCTTTGTTTTTTTAATGTATTTTTTAAGATTGTTACGTAAAGGAAGTTTAACGTTTTCTATCGAAGCTCTTACATAATAATAGTTCGCTAAAAAACTTAGCACCAAGTTATAAAATAAATATATATTTTTATTTAACGAATGACTCTTGACAAAGTAAAAAGAAAAGGCAGTAATATACTCATGCTGCTTAATTCTAAGTTCGATTTTCCTTCGTTTCTTTCACACGGTTATATCTTAAGGTATTGCTAATCGAAACAGTTCATAACAATGGACGCTCCAAATTTTTATCATTCTACGTTACTTTTAAAAGAGAAAATCTACTTTGTGTGCTTTGGATATAAGACAATATTGAAAAAAAAAACAAACATTTATAATAGGTACTTCTAGGTTGCCTGGAAGAAATTGCTTCTTAGCAATAAGGTCGTCAAAATTGTTTGCACTGATATGTTTGTAGAATACTCTATTTTATTTTCCTTTTTGTGGTGTGAACAATATTACAATATTTGCATTGTATTGTATTGTATTGTATTGTATTGTATTGTATTGTATTGTATTGTATTGTATTGTATTGTATTGTATTGTATTGTATTGTATTGTATTGTATTGTATTGTATTGTATTGTATTGTATTGTATTGTATTGTATTGTATTGTATTGTATTGTATTGTATTGTATTGTATTGTATTGTATTGTATTGTATTGTATTGTATTGTATTGTATTGTATTGTATTGTATTGTATTGTATTGTATTGTATTGTATTGTATTGTATTGTATTGTATTGTATTGTATTGTATTGTATTGTATTGTATTGTAAAATTCACCCGCACACCCAAATAATTCTATACTAATATTATAAAGAAGAAAGATTTGTATGTAAGTATGTTTGTTACTCTTTCACACAAAATCTATAAAACGGATATAGATGAAACTTGGCACATAGATGGAACATATCCTGGATAACGTATAGGCTACTTTTATCCCGGGAAAATGTGATATCCCTCGAGTACGCGAGTAAAACCACGAGGACAGCTATTTACTATAAAATACGCACTTAGCAGCCGATTTTGCACCCATGACTATCTTATCCCTAACCATGCAGAGCTTGTAGTATATGGTCACCAGATAATTGACACACTAAAGAGAGTGGTAGCTTCAATAACATTGAAGCATTAAATTTCAAACAGAACTACATAGACGTAGAAAATATTCTCCTGGCAATAAAAAAAAAAAAAATCTAAATTCAAAACCATTTATTCAGTTTAGGCCCTCGGAAGGCACTTATGAAGGTAAAATTTAAAGTTACTGAAGCTACTACCGGTTCGGAAGTCAGCCTTCAACTGAGAAGAACCGGCAAGTAACTCAGCAAGGTAACATTCTTTTTTATTTTTATTAAATAATTTTTTATATAAATTTTATCTATGGCTATTTTATAATATCAATTTTATATATTTAACAATTACAAAATGTTATTAACGTATGTAGTATCTAAGTACGACACCAACACACCCATTTTTTACAATTAGAACTAAAACACATCTCTCAGTGTTGTGTTGAACCAAGTTATACGAGCAAACTAAACTGAAACAAACGCAAACTTCTGTCGCATAAAATATATCGGTGTTTGCGGCCATACATATGGATCACGACAAATTACAGTTGTTATTGTGACATACGAATAAACAAGCAACCGAATATTCCAGCCGAATGCTCTTACGCCTTTTTTTAGAGTTAGGTAACATTGTGACAGTGAGAAAGCGACAGTTTATTTTTTATTTTTTATGCAGCATAGGCCAACAAACAAGCAGACAGTTCACCTGATGGTAAGTGGTCACCGCCGCCAATGGACAAGGGGTATCGCCAACGCGTTGCCGACTCTGAGACGAGAAGTTGTTAAGTCTCATGTGCGTGTAATTTCACTGGTAGTGTGTCAATTATTGTACTAGCTTTCCTCCGCGGTTTTACCCGGGTTTCCGAAGGATATTGCATTTTAACAGGATAAAAAGTATCCCTTAAGATACTCCAGGGTATATTCTATCTATGTGCCAAGTGTCATCCAAATCCGTTGGGTAGTTTTTGGGTGACAGAGTAACAAACTCCTCACAAGCATTTGCATTTTTAATGTTATGAGATAGGATTGATATGGTGTTTACACTTTGTTGTTTGGTTTTTAATATTGAATGTATGATTTAAACATGTTAACTTTCCGCTTCGCGGGATTGCCCGCGTTCCCGAGGGATCGCACGTACCCCGGGATTGTAAACTTAATTAATTGGTGTTATCACGATAATAATATTGTAGTAATAGTCTTACTAACCAATTTCCTATCCTAAAAATATTATGAATGCGAATCTTTGAGAGATCGTATGGTTGTTGCTCTTTCACGGAAAATCGATTTTGGGTTTAGATGTAATTTGAAAAATAGGTATTGATACCCTTATAGTTTCACCATGTCCATCTGTCATTGTCATTTTTTAAAAGGTCCTCACACTACCCTCCCTCCCGCCTGAGTATTTTTTTTAATATAAGGCAACATTCACAGTAGTATATATAACAAAGTTAAACGGAAAACTATCAAAGATAAGTAGGCTTTACAAATTTACTAATAGTGGATCATCTTATAAAATATTCTTGGTAAAGTAAAAAAAACACATTAAGCAAGGTGCATTATAAATTTGTCATGTTATTGTTGCAATGTAACTACGGAACCGTGCACTGGGCTTGACCCGACATACACTTGGCCGGATTTATATAAATAGTCCAGTACGCACACCTATAAAAAAGCGATACTAACTTATTTTTTTCGACTACGTGCGTTAGATCGTGCATGTAGTTTTATGTGTTCGATAAACAGTTATGTTTCAGTTTTCACTTTGTTCTATGCAGTGGATGCAGGGGTGACACAAACGAGTTGTGTTGACTATGTCATTCTCCTTGTACCAAACCAAATGTCCGTTGGCTTGGCACAAATATACGCTTGTTATTGAACAAGTGTTTTGAAATATTTTTTTTTAATTATTACTAGTGGTCGCCTAGCGATCGAAATTCGACTGTATTTCTATATAAATTTCAAGTTTGAACTTTATTGAATTTTTTTCTTTACGTCAGATTGAAGCGTGTCACAAATAAGTCATTATGTGTTTGACATTAGCTGTATGAAGCTTAAGTAAAATATTTTTAAGGTAGTGTATGAAATGTTTGTTTTAAATAATTGAGTGTATTTATAACAATAAATATTTATATCAATAAATATTTATAACAATAAATATTTATAAATTTAAACTTTTCGCACTTCTTCTTTATATAAACGCAATACGCTAAAAAGATGTATAAGGTTTTAACTTCACGTATTTATAAATTATACTTCGAAAGTAGTGATTACTCAATAAAAATTGTCTTTTTGAATCATTTTGAATTTTGATAGTTTTAATGATGTTAGCCTCTGATGGTTTTTACACAATAGCGCGAAGAATTCAGCTTGCGCAAAGAGTTATTTACGAGCCGATTTGGTCTTCATAAAATAAAATAGGTTATTTAATTCATATTTTTTTTAAAAGAGTTCGACTACCATACTATCTAGCTGTTACTGCTTGTCGAAATAGCAAACAATGACTTCCGAACCGGTAGTAGCTTCAGTAACTTTAAATTTGACCTTCATAAGTGCCTTCCGAGGGCCTAAACTGAATAAATGGTTTAAATTTTAAAATTTTGAATAGGTCTGAACTAGCTATGAATAATATTTAGATGAATATAAGA
This sequence comes from Habrosyne pyritoides, assembly GCA_907165245.1. Classification (NCBI taxonomy): domain Eukaryota; kingdom Metazoa; phylum Arthropoda; class Insecta; order Lepidoptera; family Drepanidae; genus Habrosyne; species Habrosyne pyritoides. Next base: position 1,491,740 of record OU015595.1, read on the forward strand.
GTAGTTTTTTTTTATTTATACATGACGAGCTAGTTAGCTCGATCGTAGAGACCCTGACTGCCACTCCTGGGTATCTTTTTTTTATTTTTTCTTTTATTAAGAAAGGGCTTGCGTTTGCCCTTCGACTGACCCCAGAAGGAGTTATGACGAGGCCGAGGATGTAGCACGCTTACCCAAAAAAAGCCTATTCACTCTTATCAACGACAGGCATTAGTGTGGATGAACATATCCGTCTGTTCTGTGTCTGGATGTAAATATCTATTCAAACTATGTATAATGTATTATATCAGTTATCAGATTTCCATAGTACAAAATCTGCTTAGTTTGAGATCAGATGGCCGTGTAAGGAATGTACCAGAATATTTATTTTTTTATATCATATCACTAGAATGATGTATTAGTTTTTCTTGTAACCATATCACCTACTATTTTAATTACAGAAAATAATATCCACACAAAACAAAAATACTATAAAAGTTCAACATTCAATAAAGTACTTAACAGTGCCAAAAATAAGTATGTGTTCGCATTAGCAGTTACAATTCTGTGTTCAATAGCAAGTTCTTTGTGAAAAGAACCTGATTCCTGAAACTTTGTATCCCAAAGGGTTGGGAGTGCGCGGAAATGGAATCTGTTAAAACCACTCAAGTCTATAAAGGGCGGAAACTGCCTATTACTGGGAAAAATTGTATTAATATTTCGTAATAAAAAAGACTTATGTAGGGAAGGATGTAGGTCCAGTTATGAGCATAAGTAACCACGGAGAGTTCTGCAATAATACCTGATTTTATGATTCATTAATTGTTTATTATACTGGAAATAAATACCCTGCGACATTCTTTACACACGGCCATCTGATCCCAAACTAAGCAGAGTCTGGAATCATACACATTTATATACCACATAGGTACATGTTTTGTTTTATCTTTCGTTTTAATAGATACTTGAGTAGATATTTATAATAAGACAGATTTAGAGTAGTAGAGCTCTTAGTGCAGAGATCGTCCGGGGAAGTACTACCAGCTTACCCATTTCTGTCGTGAAGCAGTAGTGCACTCGTATTACTGTGTTTCGGTTAGAAAGGTAAGGGCCGGTGAAATTACAGGCACATGAGACTTCACGGCTCAGGGTCGACAATGCATTTGCGATACCTCTGGTGTGGCAAATGTCCATAGGCGGCGGTGACCACTTACCATCAGGTGGACCGTCCGGTTGCTTGTCGGCCCTTGTGATATAAAAAAAAAACATGTTCATCCATAAATTTAACCTTGGATGCGAATAACACCTACAACCTGTGCCGTGGTAGTCTGGGTCTCTAACCAGGCTGGGCGTAACACGTTAGCCGTTTTTCAGTCTATAGTCCGCTAGTATTTTTTTTTATCGACAAAGGTAAGTTACTGTACAGTCTCATCAATATAGGTTATATCAAAAATCGTTAAAATATAATATAGTATTACTTTTTAATAAACTATCGCACACAGCCCTGTGCGACTGCCAAGCATGTGACCGGTCTTAGCGGGCGTTTAGTCTTACTCAAACTGTTCGTGTCATGGCATAATGTCGCGTTTGTTTGCTTGGGCAGAATAGAGACATGCCTTCAACTTCATACATAATAATAGGTCCCGGCTTAGAACTCTTGAATGCTGGTTTAGTGATGAAATATTACTCACACGAGTGGGTATTGAATGTCTTAAAGGCTTATGAAGGTTGTAGTCGGATGTTTGTGAGAGTTTCGGTACGTGTTTGTATGCTGGTTAGGCATTAGGCGCTTGTTAATTGTTATGAGATTATTTGAACGTCTATGTGGATGGATTGTCAGTTTTTGATGTTGGGTAGTATAATTCAAAGCTTGTTATGGTATTAGTTATGGTTCATGCTACTGTAAACCTGTTGATGGTGTTAACTTGGTGGTTCGATACCTTAACTGTCATGCCACGGGCCGTGGGTTAGTTTCCCATCCAGGACAAACATTTGTGTGCATGAACGAACATGTCTTTTTGGTCTGTCTGGGTGCAAATATCTTGTTTCTTTTTTAAATAAATTTCCTGGGACATTCTTTAACATACGGCCATCTGTTCCCAAACTAAGCAGAGCTTGTAATATGGAAACCATATAACTGATATACTACTTTTTTAAAATATATACTTATATAGATATTTACATACAGACACCGAACAAACAGGCATGTTCAAGCGCACAAATGTTTGTCCTGGGTGGGATTCGAACCTCCAATCTGCGGCGTGGTAGTCAAAGTCTCTAACCACCAAGCCAACTGGCCCGCCAAATCTATTAAAGTAGTGTATTTCGTATATCAGTTATCTGATTTCAATAATACAAGCTCTGGTTAGTTTGGATCCAGATGGTCGTGTGCAAAGAATGTCCCAAGATAGATATTTATTTTTTTAACCATCAATGTGCTGTTGGCTTATTAAATTTTATCTTAAGAAGGCAGTTACAATTAATGTGAAAACATATGCTTTGTGATATAGAAAATGTGTTGACATGAATCATAAACACCTGTGTATTTAGTCTAGTCCCTTGAAGAGCACTTACGAGGGTCAAATATACTAAAGTTACCACCAATTCGGAAGTCAGCCTTCGCGTCAAGTATAAATACAATTTTCCTTAGGGGCCGTTCATAAAATACGTTCGCATACAAGGGGGGGGGGGGGGAGGGGTCTGGCTGAGTGTGACAAGATGTGACAAGGGGGGACAGGGGGTGTACGGCAACGTTACGTTCGCCGTTTTTTTTTTATATTCCTTGCTGGCCTCTATGAATATCATGTACAGCCAATGTTTGTTCGGAGGGGGTCAAAAAAAGCTGATTTTAGTGTGACGTATTATATGAACGGCCCCTTATTTGGTAATGAAATGACATTTTATTTCCTTACATATGATAATAATATACCTTTCCCATCGAGAACGTTGGTACAAAGGCATATTCAAGTAAATGACATCAAATAAGATTTCAAATTCAAACAACCGTTACAGTCAAGGCCTTTCCTCACGTGAACCTTACAAGGAAACGATACCTATTTCCCCATTTACCCAAATTCAAAGCGGAAACAAATTTCACTATAGTCAAACAAAACAAAATTAAACAATTGCAGGTAAAGGGTCTTTATTTGATACCGTCCCTTTCAAGTTTCCACATCCCTATAGCCATAATATTTCTAAGACATTTTTACTTTTTAAGCTCCCTTTTATATACAGGGGGAGCAATTTCCACGTTTCCCGAAGGAGGAGAGTGAATCCGCAAAATTCAAGGCTATTCTGTAACATAAGGAAAATGCGGGCGGAAGCTTTAAAAACTATTGCGGTATTTTGGTTCTGTAGTAAAATAATAATAAAAATGGTTATGATTTTTCCATTCTTAAAGTGATGTATAGATTATTATTAAAACAGCAATAAGGCAAAGAGTCAAAATAATCGTTGCCAAACGGCGCAGACAATTTCCGAGAAAATTATGATTTCTGAAAACTCCGGACGACTTTTGTGAGTATCTTTAAAGTAAATAAAAGTAGGATATCTACTGGTATACATTTAGTTTCATTTAGTATTGGTTCGTGAAAGTACGCTTCGATGTCAACCATGTTTTAAGGATAACAGTAGCTCATATGCAACCTTCCCAACTGGTATTAGAGTCTGTTATAAGTGCCTGTAAAGGCCTATTTGATAAAAAAAATTATTTCATTTAATACTTCAGCCCAGTCAGGGTATATTTATGAGGTAAGACCTCAAAGATCTATGAGGTTTTGGAGCATCATACTACGCGTAATAAAAAAAGACCTGTCGATCAAAAAAGATGGAAATTATATTTTGCGCTCTCTAAAATCATTAAATAATCATATAAAATCAATAATGTCATATTTCCCATTGATTGGTTTTTACACCCTTAAATGCGGTACCCCAAAACGTTCTCCAGATACCTGCCGATACCTTTCATGCCTTCTTCCTTTTTACGATGTGAAACTTGCTTTATGTCTCTATAGGGTTTTATGGCGGGGCCCTAACCCGGCCCCTGGGCCCCGTCCGGTATTACCGGTCAGTGAATTTGAATCCACCGCCTCTGAGTTACACCATCCGTTTACGGGTTATTTATTTAAATGTTATTATTGTTTCGGTGCTTCTGTTTTATTCTTTTGGTGAATTGATGAGCGATTCAGGCTCGGACTCTAACTGTTCGTGAGCAAGTCGATTTTTCAAAGGAACTGAAGTTTAATCAGCGATTCTAGGCTTTATCCTTATCTTTCGTACCAATTACTATGTGCACCGAATAAAGTCAAAGATGAAGGTAAATGGACTGAGGCCCCAAGATACATTCTTGGTGTGACGGAAAGTTGGAAGATAGACTATTAAGCAAGTACAGCATATTGTCAGCTTCCTTAGAAGAATCGGCAAGGAAGAAAACATTACTTTAAATTATTGTTTTATAGCGACCCGCACCGGCTTCGCTCAGGTGCAATGGAGATACTGACACATAAAAACCTTCCTCTTCAATTACTTTATCTATAAAAAAAAGCCGCATCAAAATCCGTTGCATAGTTTTAAAGATTTAAGCATACATAGGTATATTTCAGAGTTCGTCCGGGGAAGTACTACCACCTTACCCATTTCCGCCGTGAAGCAGTAGTGCTATTGTATTACTGTGTTTCGGTTAGAAAGGTAAGGAGGCCGGTGAAATTACAGGCACATGAGACTTAACAACTTCACGTCTCAGGGTCGACAACGCATTGGCGATGCTCCTAGTGTTGCAAATGTCCATAGGCGGCGGTGACCACTTACCATCAGGTGGACCGTCTGCTTGTTTGTCAGCCCAAGTGGCATTAAAAAAAAATATATATATAGGGACAGAGAAAGCGACGTTGTATTGTATTATGTAGTGAAGAGATTTCAGTTAAAAATTGGTGCTATCAACGCATTGTAATGTCAGCTTTGTTGTAGTCATTCGGAGTATAAGCGTGGTCAAAACTGATAAGTAAATATTATTATTTACATAAGCAATCGGTAGTTAATCAATGTATATATTTGCGGTGCGACAGTAAACATGTCACGTGGAATAATTAATATTGTAAATGATTGTGTTATTCGTTAATTGAATGTTGAAAATCGTTATAAATTAATTGAGAGTAAAATTTCTGATTGTAGGTGTATATTTGTTTATTTAGGAATGTTTCAGGTTGTTCGTGGTTTATTATATTATTAACTAGCTGCCTCCCGTGGTTTCACTCGCGATATTATACATAGAAACCTTCCATTTAAATCATTCTGTATATTAATGAAAATACGTTGGGAAGTATAAAAGATCTAAGAGTACAGACGACGGGAAGCGACTTTGTTTTTACTATATGTCCCCCGCGGTTTCACCTGCGTTTCCTTGGGATGTCACATGTATAATACATATAAACTTTTCTCTTAACTCACTCTATCTATTAATAAAAACCGCATCAAAATCGTTGCGTAGTTTTAAAGATCCAAGCATACATAGGTATATTTCAGAGTTCGTCCGGGGAAGTACTCCCACCTTACCCATTTCCGCCGTGAAGCAGTAGTGCAATTGTATTACTGTGTTTCGGTTAGAAAGGTAAGGGGGCCGGTGAAATTACAGGCACATGAGACATTCGTCGTCATGACGTCAGACAATACTATGTATTGATAAAAGAGAAGTTTGCTATCATAATGTTTTTTTTTTATTTCTGACGGGATTGCGATTGACCTCAATCTCACCTGATGGTAAGTGAAGATGAGGCCGAAGATGGAGCTCACAATTATTGTGTATCTATTTGAGGATACCCGTTTTTTTGTCCACTGTCCAATTTCAAAATTCAAAATTCAAAACCATTTATTCAGTTTAGGCCTTCGGAGGGCACTTATGAATTTATTTATTTATTTATTAAAAGGCAACCAACAAGACATACACCAACAAAATTACATTTCATTTCATTATAAGTAGATCATTTTAAGTGCTGCCTCAATTATAGGCTACCACAGCATGCATTATATTTTATTATTAATTCTAAGACAGATATAAAAACATAATTAAAAAAAAATAGTAACAATAAAAACAAAATAAATAATCATAATCAATACATTAAAAAGGGATTAAAAAAGAAATATATATTGAAGGTCAAATTTAAAGTTACTGAAGCTACAACCGGATCGGAAGTCAGCCTTCAACTGAGAAGTACCGGCAAGAAACTCAGCAAGGTTACATTCTTTTTTTATTTGTTTTATAAATTTTTATCTATTCTGACTTTTTGACTATTTTATAATTTCAATTTTACATAATTTTATATTTAACAATTACAAAATACTTATTATAGGTAACATTAAAAAACAAAACAAAAAAAAAATATGACAAGACTACAAAATAGAAAATAACAATAATTAGGTACTTACAACTTAAAAAAGAGATTTAGAGGTGCACTGTGCAGAGAGCAGCTATTTCCATACATTTTTATCTTCAATATAATGAACTACCTTGTAATACGCTTTCTCTTTCAAAACTTTCCTATATAATTTTTAAATTTATGATCAGACATTTTGGTTACTGACAGCGGTATCTTATTATAAAATCTAACACAATTACCAAGAAATGACTTGTTTACTTTAGTTAATCTAAAGTATGGAACAACTAACTTCTCCCTTTGTCTTGTATTTATACTATGAGTATCTAATTTTGACTCAAACATTCCTATGTTTCTACGTATAAACATTATATTTTCATAAATATATAGTGAAGATAATGTCATTATATTTATTTCCCTAAATAAATCTCTTAATGATTCACGGGGACCCATACTGTAAATTGCACGAATTGCTCTTTTTTGTATAATAAATATTGATTCTATATCCGCTGCTGCTCCCCAAAACAAAATGCCATAGGACAAGAGGCTATGAAAATATGCAAAATAAACTAATTTGGCCGTCTCAACATTCGTCAATTGTTTAATTTTCCTAACAGCAAATGCAGCCGAACTTAATTTAGCAGCTAGAGTATCAACCCGAGGTCCCCATTGCAATTTATTGTCCAATGTAAGACCCAAAAATACCGTTTTATTTACAAGATCAATATGGCTCCCATCTATTATTATTTGGCTATCTACTTGTGCTACATTTGGTAAAGAAAACCTTAAGCAATTAGTTTTCTTTGAATTTAGTAATAGATTATTTGTAGCAAACCACCCACAGACAATTGACATAGTATGATTAACTTTAGTTAGATCCTTGTCTTTTCTATTAACTTTAAAAATTAATGATGTATCATCAGCAAACAAGACAATATCTGTGAGGTTATTTACAACATATGGCAAATCATTTATATATACTAAGAACGAAAATGGACCTAAAATTGAACCCTGGGGTACCCCCATTTCGACTAAAGAGCCCTTGGATGTTGTGCCGGTAATCCCTACCTTTTGCTGGCGATTTGATAAATAAGATAAAACAAGATCATGAGCAGTTCCACGAATTCCATAGTAGTCAAGTTTTAGTAGTAGCGTACGGTGGTCAACGCAATCGAATGCCTTGGACAGATCACAAAAAATGCCAATCGCATCCTGTGAATCCTCCCATGCGCCATAAATGTGCCTCAGCAATGTTGCTGCCGCATCGGATGTAGATCTTCCCTTCGTGAAACCGAACTGATGACCATGCAATACCTTATGCTTTGTAAAGTGACCTAACATTTGATTAAGCAGCAGTTTTTCAAAAATTTTACTAAGTGCTGGCAGAACGGAAACTGGTCTGTAATCAGATGGATTCTCCTTACAACCGGACTTGAAAATAGGTACTATTTTACTGTATTTCATTAAATCAGGAAAACAACCCTGATCAATGCATTCATTAAAAATATTTGACAAAGCAGGTGCAATCACTGTTATTATTGATTTTACGATTGTTACTGATAAGCCCCATAAATCTTCAGTACTTTTCATATTGAGAGAATTAAAAGTTATTAAGATATCGCTAGCATTAATATGGTCAAATTTAAAACTTGGAAATGTATTATGAATATGCTGCTTGAGTAAAGATTCCGCTGCTATAGGACATGATTTAAGGCTTTTAGTAGTTTTACCAGGTATACTCGTGAAGAAGTTTTCAAAAGCACAGGCTACATCTAAATTATTTGTTAGAATTTTATCATTAATTTTAAGAGTTACCTGTTCATTATTATTTCTAATTTTACCAGTTTCCGTATTAATAACATTCCAGACTGTCTTTATTTTGTTATTAGCATTACCTATTTTATTACATATAAAGTAAGATTTAGCTTGATTACACACTAACTTGAAAGTCTTTGAAAAGTTTCTAACATATTTATGAAATTCCTCGTTCTGAGTTAGAGATTTTAAATGATAAAGTTCATACAACCTATCCCTGCTCTTACGAATACCTTTTGTAGCCCAGTCACTAAATCCCATTTTACTATTTACCTTCACTATTTTAGTAGGACAGGCTCTATTAAAATTATCGCAAATCCCAGACAATAAACCTTCATACAAGACATTGGGCTCATTACTATGATATATTGTATTACAGAGTTTCAGTTCTAAATTATTTTTAAAGGTCTAAAAATCTAATCTTGCCTTAGTAGTAGGTCTAATTATTTTCGATACTTTAAATACTTGGCATATAAATGGCAATTCTATTAATTGAGCCTTATGATCCGAGCGAACACCACTAATAATCGATTTCCCCAGTATGCTATTATTAGTTAATATATTATCAATACAAGTAGCCAAAGTGGCAGTAGATCTTGTTGACTCACTAAACAATAAATCTAAGTTGAATGATTTGAATAAGGCAATAAAATTCCGACTTTCAGATGAATTACTAAGAGTATCTACATTAAAGTCGCCACATACAACTATTGACTTGTTAGAATTATTAAATATCTTACCAAGAATCTCTTCCATTATATACGTAAACAATAAAAAATTGGATGCCGGTGGCCTATAAACACAAACAATTATATAGTTCTGCAACTCTGCACAAGACACCTCACAAACACGCTCAACAGAGAGGCTACAAATATCTTTCCGATCCTTGAATTTAATATTATTATTTATAAGAATTATTGTGCCGCCACATTTCAAAAGTTAAGCTTACGGGTCACTTTGACATAAATAGTTAAATATGCTCTTTTTAGATTTGACAATCTTCAAAGCTACGTACAACGTACGGATGTAAGAAAATAAGAAGACAATCAAAATTGTCGATCACAAATTATGTTTAATGAAAAATAATTCTGTCAAAAGTTCTATATTATTACAAAAGAAAGCATGTACCCTAGGGGTGGGCTACTATAATTTATTTTAATGTGGATGAATCCACCCGGTAAAAGTTAGCCCTACTAATATTATAAATGTTAGTGAGGTTGTATGGATGTTTGTTATTCTTTCACGCAAAAATTACTGAAAGAATTTTATATGTGATGAGATTTGATATTGTGGCGACATTTATGAACACGCCTACAATCCTTCACCGGCTGCACTATCGTGATGTGGCGACATCTATGAACGAGTAGAAACAACAAGAATCCTGCATCGCACTATGAAGATTCTCTCTGGATTTGACGTATATACAGGCATCCAACATCAACAGTTGGACCGCGATCCCCAGGCATGATCACCTAGCCTGGCGGAAGATCTTCCATTTTAAATGGAGGAGTCTCATACCTCGCTCCTCCATAATATCGATAACCGCAGGGGACAGCTAGTTGAATATAAGGAGTATGTAAAAATACTAGGTTTTTCAGTCATACTGTACCTACTCTCTTGCCGGTGCCGTCTAGAAATGTTTTTGAAAGTCCTTATGTTTTTCCCCATGTAAAGGCATTTAATCAAAAGATGTTATTCCATACCTACATTGTATGCGTGGGTATTCTGGCGGTAGACACCAGTGATACCCTACCGAAGCCGGGGCGAATCGTTAGTTAATAAATAAATAATACATTGAAACTGTTCATTTGTCAAATCAAACAGAGACAGCGTGTTTGTTCAGTTTAATTATTTAGAAATTGTACAAATAATACACGTGATTAATCACTGTGAACTTCACTTTATTTTATTTACGTAAGTTCATTATAAAAATGATTATTAAAATTGTATATTTACTTTAATGTTAATTGTGTCGGCTCGCGTTTGATTGATTTGGCACATAGATTAAATATATTCTGTTTATGCACATAGAATACATTTTGTCTCGAAATATGAGACCTATAAGGAATGTGAGCGATACGGTGATGGTGGCGAAGAGCGGAAGTTAAAGAACTAAAAAAGTGGCCTCGTGCAATTCAGACTCGCACACGGAGGGTCTCGTACCAGCGTACAATAACAACAACACGCAGAAAAAAAATACGTTTCATGTATGGGCCTCCTTTAATTTTGGACTTAATTTTATTTGTCGTTATCGCTAAGACACGAAGTTGTTAAGTCTCATGTGTCTGTAATTTCACCGGCCTCCTTACTGTTCTAATCAAAACAGTAATACATGTGCAGAACAGTTTCATGCGAAGGAATAGGTAAGATAGGTAGTACTTCCCTGGACAAACTCTGCACCAAGAGCTCTGCTACTCTCTTATACTTTACCTATTCCTGTTCATAAGATACTGCCCGCTGACAAACGTACCGACAGACATACGGTCAGATGGAAGGACACCCTGAGCCTTAGTAAAAAGATTCCGTTGTCATCTTTTGGATACGGTGCCCTAAAAATACTTATTTCCACAGCGAGTAAAGAATATTTAAAAGCACCATTATGTTGAGTAACACCTGATAGAAAACAGTAAAGATATCCTCAATTACCGGCGAGGTGGTTATTAAAGTTTAGTACACTCAGACCGCCCTCAAACTTAACGATCTTCGACCGGGACAAGAATGACGTACAGTGGTAAATTCACTAGATAAGCTGGTACGGTTTTTATCACATCACATTGGTAAGTGATGCAACTGAATTTAGTAAGTACGAACTGGCTAGAAGTTAGCTGTTAAATACAGCTTCCGTAAAGTACAGCCATGTTTTCCATATTTTTGCCGTGAAGCAGAAGCGGTAGTGCACTTGTATCACTGTGTTTTGGTCAGAAAGGATCATCATCATCATCATCATCATCAGCCTATCTCCGTCCACTGCTGGACATAGGCCTCACCTATGGCACGCCACTGAGCTCGATCTTCAGCTCTTTGTTTCCAACCGCTGCCAGCCAGCTTGCGTATATCATCGCTCCATCTAGCTGGAGGGCGCCCTACACTACGTTTACCGAGCCGTGGTCTCCACTCTAGAACATGACTTACGGAGCCGAGACGTGGACACTGACGGTGCGACTAGTTCACCAACTCAAAGTCGCTCAGCGAGCTATGGAGAGAGCTATGCTCGGAGTCTCTCTGAAGGATCGAATTCGAAATGAAGTCATCCGTCAGAGAACCAAAGTTATCGACATAGCTCATAGGATTAGCAAGCTGAAGTGGCAGTGGGCTGGTCACATCTGCCGTAGAACCGATAACCGTTGGGGTAGACGTGTTCAGAAAGGATAAGCCGGTGAAATTACAGGCACATGAGACACCGTGACTCAGATTCGACAATATAAGGACAACTAAGGACATTTGTAACACCAAGGGCATCGCCAATGCGTTTTCAACCTTGAGTGCAGTGACTGAAGTCGTTAAGTACTGCCTTACCTCTCTAACCCACAGTCATACAAGAACTACTAATACTGCTGCTTCACGATGAAAATGGGTATGCTGTTAGTGGGTACTTCCCCAAAGAACTCTCCACAAATAGCTCTACTAGGTACTTCTAAAGTTAAAATGAAGCGTATCGAAAGATGGACAGTGAATTAAAAATAATTTAAGGTTAATTACATGATGTCACTTCTAGTACCAACATGGTGCGGGTTTAGTACCTCAATCTCAAAAAAGATAAGGTAATGAACCAGCCCTTAAGCCATTGACTTTAGAAGATTGGCTGATAAACTGAATGATGTTACGTCCCTGCCTTCATGTTATTTATTTTACGCATAAATTAATATGAAGGCGCAGTCAAGGTCAAAGCAATTTTCTGCCCCCTTATTAAGATAATACAAACTTCATCGTCAAGCCGGCGCAATGAGGCTTCGGAGAGCGGACCTTTCAAGTGATTGTGTAGTTAGCGAAAGAGACAGAGCATAGAGGCCGTGACGAAGATTGTTGAGCTAATGTCAATTAGTTGAGGCTTTATACTTGAGTTAATAATTAACTAGCTCTTTCCCGCGGATTCACCCGCGTTCCAATGATATCAAGTAGCCTGAGTGTGCTTCTCCGCCCATTTGGTTATCGAAGTCATTACTTTATACCGATGAAGGAAATATACAAACTCACCATTGCTTTATCCTATACCTATTAATGAGATAAAAAATACATTCAGTGACTTCCAAGAGAAAAGCGACTGTAACATGCTACAATACGGTTGTATATACGTTATCAAAAATAACGATACTCAACAGCCCCCAAAATTAAAATACCCTATGATGTTGTAAAGAAGAACCTTCAAAAATCTCGCCGTGTCTCATAACTCAACTCCTAAATTAATCTATAAGCACTTAACCTTGTTCCATTCCAGAAAAATGTAAAGAGAAAAGTTTGATGAAGTTGTGAGGCGGCCGGCAATCGCCTCGGGAAGTTTACTGTTTTGTTTTTATGAACGTACAGTACCACTGTCTTCTGTATTAATTCAAACTTTATTATGGAGTTTCATGGACGTTCAACTAGTTTGTTTTGGAAGGAATGTTCTCGGGTGGCGATTACATTCAGTTCTATGATATAAACGCATTCGAAGACTCGAAAAACTTTCACGTGATAGTGTAGTGAAAGAGAGAGACAGAGTATAATAGACTGGAATAACACATAGTCGAACTAATGTCATACAGGTAACTTCTCGAATGAAAGCCCTGAAACAATATGAACACAGGGCCATGGACTTTGGATTTCGACTTTAGAAACCGCGTTCTTCTCAATTGATGGCTGATTTATAAACTGGCAGTAGTTGGACCATCACAATTGGAAGATCCTAAGGCCTAGAGTTGAATAAATGCCTTTAAATGTTATTTTGTTTTGTAGAACCAACAAATATATGAGCCACAGTAATCTAAAGGGATAAAAAGTATCCTATGTGTTAGTCCAGGTTATAAACTATTTATGTGGCAAGATTCATCCAAATCTGATTGGTTTGATTTTGTGTAAAAGAGTTACATCCTTACAAACTTTCGCATTTATAATATTACTAGAATTAGTAGGATAACAATATGTTCCCATTGTACCAAGCAAGCGGAGTAAGGCTGTGCACTTAGTACCGACAACCAAGTGGTTGAATTTTAAATTTTATCATAATGAACAAGTCCCCGGGACGGTACCCGCGGGTGCACTATTGTGCAGTATTGTGCACTTTGTGCAGTTGAAACAACTTGTTATTTATTTAATTCTTTTTGTGCACGTTAAGGAAATTCCTTTAGTTAAATTCCTGAGATGTTTACCTTTTTAAGAAACTGCTAGTAAGGAAACTGTTGGCCGTGTTGTAAAGAAGTTAATGTAAGTTATTTTTGTTGGATGTGGAATTTTATCAACAACAGGATGTTGATAATACGGGTGATTTAAAATGTTTAAGCTAAACTTTTTCAAAATTACAAGTCGATAGCATACAGATATGTGGATAATCTCATAATATGAGTTCCTTTTCAAGCATATTAGCTCGGAACCCTAATAATGCAAGATTAAAATAAATATCCCGGGACATTTTTTTACACGTGGACATCTGATCCCAAACAATGCATAGCTTGAGGGCATTTTAAATATATATATATAAGATATATATAATATTCTAAGTATATATACTAAAATATATTTAATTCCGACACAGAACAAACATGCACGCAAATGTTTTTTCCTAGGTGTCCAAAAAAGAATACTTTATAGCCTACTAACTAGTTACCATCCCGCAGTTTCACCCGCGTTCTCAAAGGATGTAATGTATCCTGGAGTTATAAAATACCTTTGTCTTTCAGGAATAGTGTAGCTTTCTATCCGTGAAAGAAGTTTGAAAATCGGACGAGTGCTTACAGAAATGACTACTTCCAAACATTAGCCTTTCTAACATCTGTTAGCATTAAATTAAATCCATTATAAGATTAAACAAAAAACAAATATCTATTAAGCGAAACACGTGTAGATTTCCGGTTGAGTTTCATTGTTAGGGACTTGACAGAGAAGGAGATCTAGCGGAATTAGTTACAAGATATTTGTTTTTTTGTATTATCCTAAAATAAATAATTATATATTTATTCAAATAGGCCTTCACAGGCATTAATGAATAGTTAGACTCTTAGCGATGGATGGTTGTTATAGATAATACCTGAATATGATCCCCACTGTTATCTCAGCTACATAACAAGCTGAGGTACAAAACAGTCAGCCGCAAGCCTCGTCTGTCTGTCCTTCTGTCACGGGGACCCGACGTGCGATATGCGAATCATGAGTCCAATGTGTTGCGGTGATCATTTTAAAGCGTAAATTCTCACTGGGGTTTATGAGATAGCGGTGTACTCTAATAATTTTGGTGGAAATGCAAAGAAATATCATGGTTTTGATAGTTTTGAATATAAATGTTATCGGTACAAATAAAGGTACGTTTTGGTCCTAAAGTAGAATTTTCGAGACAAAGGTGATTTTCCTGATAAAATTTCAACAAGATCTGTTCACCCATTTAGCCGTGAAAAAGGGACAGACACACAGATACATTAACGATTTTATAACATAAGTATGATTGAAACCTATACAATTTAAGAATGGAACTCAGGACGTCTGGTCTCTAAGCCGAGCTATATATCACTTGATCATCGATGACATGCCCTGATCGACTCAAATAATGTATTTCTTCCATTAAGCCCTTCTATTTGCAATCTTAACATTCCCCCCTTATTATTCGTATCATCCTTAACACAACTCATCCATTTCTTCAGTGTTCTTCTGCCCAAATGCCCATCTACTTTCATCTCTTTTTAGTCACATATGGCCGCATGATTTTAATAGGGATAAAAACCCTGCGGCTTTGACTGAAGTGTGGAGGGGCACAAATCGACCACAGAGGCGTCATAAATATAAACTAATTACTTTGATCGGTAAGCACATCGTTTTTGGGGATCGAAAAGTTGGAAAATTCGGAAAAATTTACGAGTATTTTTGTCAACTAATTTTGTCCTATACATTTTGGACGGGTAGTATGTTGGGTTGTTAGTTACAAATAAATATTAAAAAATGTCTAGCGTCCATAAGGTCTCATATTAGCCACCCGTGTGCGAAGAAATGTCCTACAGTATTTATTTATAAGAAGATAAGAAGTGATAGTTGATGAAATAGAGCTCTGAGAAAATGGTCTACGGGAATTCTACCCGTCGGTCGTTGGTTAGTTAGATAATAATGACAGGAGACAATAAACTTACCCTTATCATTGAGTGACGTGATCTTAGTGCTTTGCTCATGTAAATATGATACGGCTTCTGCCCCGTGGTTTTACCAGCGTTTTTATTGTATCATATGCTTTTTATGACGGAGTGATTTAATTTCCATTAAGGTGATAAACAAACTTATAGCCCATCTGACAGTAAACTGTTACAGCAGTTTATTGACGCTTACAATACCAGGGGTTGACCAATGTCGGATTAAGTAAGCGTGGGGCCCGTTCCAAATTCTTCGAGGGGCCTTTGGTCAGCTATGGGACCTTAAGTACAAAGTGGTAAATAAAGCCATCGGTGGTGGGCGGTCTTAGACACGCGGGGCTCCATTTTGCGCGGGGCCCGTAGCAATTGCTACTCTTGCTACGTAGCTAATCCGGCACTTGTGTTGACTTACAGGCTGCTCTACCTGTAAAAATCATTTCATACCTTTCTTGAAGTGCTTTATGAACCCCAGTACTTAGTTGGGAACATATATTCAGAGGAAAGTAGCTAAGGACATGAAGTTAAATCTCACGTGCCAGTAATTTCACCGGCCCACTTATATTCCTAATCGAAGGAATATAATACAAGTGCACTACTGCTCCACTTCGGAGATAGGTATGATGGAATACTTCCAATACTCCTTAGATTAAAGCAAGATAGCTATAAAAGATTGACGTTTAGTCAAAGACTACTGAAAGTACAGACGAAGGAAGAAATAACACGTTTCATCAATTACAATGTCACAAACATAACCATATAAAGAGAGGCTTTCTCGAACCCGTTAACGTTCTTCCTAAACCTCAAAACGCTTTGTCAAGATGGCTCATTAGGGAGAAAAGATGGCCCCATGTGAGCCGGGATCCCTCTCGACTGAACTCGGTGTGTAATAAAAACCTGGCAGTTTACTGGGGCGCAGATTGTAAAAATAAGATTGGGGCAGACGTCTTGTCTGCTTTAGAGCTCGCTAGAACGTTTCACGCTGTTTGGCCCGAGTTGTGGGTGGTGAGCGATTTTCGAAGTAAATTGTTGAAGTTATTGAGTCTGTTGTTTATTTAAAATAAATATTCTGGGACTTTGTCGGCTACGTTTTTTGAAATTTGTTTTATGAAGTAGATTTCAAGTTAATAATAATGCATCGAAATACATCAGCTTTTTAATATTTTATTTCGATTAACTTGTCCTCCTTAGCTTGAAGTATAACTTAGTTCTTAATTAATTTTAATGAGAAACCAGACTAAAATAGAATAAAAAAATAGCCTGGGAATTTCTTCCACTCGGATACTAAACTAAGCAGAGCTTGTACAACTGGTATAATAGTATATAATGATCCATACAAAGGTAAGATACATTGTTTGCTCGATTGCTTTAGTGCTCCAGGCAACCTTTGAGGCACTAGTTTGACATAGTAATAACAAGTGGAGACTGAATATGGAACAAAATAGTAGTCTAGCCATACAACTTATATGCAGGACAGATGCTATATTAAAAGTTTAGTACTCCCAGTAGACCTTCAGCTCATGACACGGACCACAAACTAGAGTCCGAAACGTGAACACAATATAATGAGGGAGCGCGGCAGCCTCAGAGAGGAAAGTTTGGAGCGAACTCAAAAGTGCTCCAAGTAATTTTTCCTGCTTGATTTAAAACGATCGCATTGTAAGTGAGTTTCGGCTCTTTGCGGTTCTTGTTTCCAATTGTGAGTGCTTTAACCATTTCTCTATTCATATTAAAAGTTTTTCAAAAAGTATTTTATCGAATGGCCATTGTGGAAATGCTTGGTATTTTATGTACAATGAAATTTAGATTTTATTGTTAACTCACTTTGGATCCTGTTTTCGGGGATCGAAAATAGGCCAGACGACAGGTGAAAAGTACCAATGATCTACGTCTATCTATAAACGTTTATCAAGATTGTTTCAGTCGTGTAGTTATGAAAAGGAAAAGGTAATCTTTATTTTCAGCCAGTAACTTTTATTAATAGGTATATAACCCTTTTACGGTGACCTGAAAATAGCATGCACAAAGTTCGCACAAGGGGATCACGTTGTAACTGAGTGACAGCGAGTAGCTTTTAATATTACTCACAAGATTTCGCGTCAGTAATTTAGACTTTAAGACAAAACGATCGACACGCAAAAAAAAAAGAAGTAACGTAATACTTAATGGTTTATGGTCAAGGATGGAAAATTTATATTTTCTTCCTTCGTTAAATATAGACGCAATCAGGAATTACAAATAACATAATTGTCCAACTTGTTTTATGGGAAATTTTCTAAAAAGCAAAGTTTTAATTACAATTGTTATGTTTTACTTTTATACAAATATAAATTACCTGCGGCGTGGTCGTCTGGGTCTAACAACTACGTCAGCTGACCCGCCACACGACATTACCGTCTCCTAAAATAAATTCAGGTTTATTTTAATTTGTTTTTAGAATGAACGTAGTATTATTTTTTAACACTCAGAAAACTAAACCAAAGCCTGCGGACGACATCGAACACCTCGGAGGTCTGAAGCCTCGCTCCGTACGTTCCCTCATAAACAAGTAAATTGAATTTCACGCCATAAAAGCTGCGAAGTGATTTTATGCCGGCATAATTCCGTATAATATGAAATGCATAAACTTTAAAACAATGCCCGAACCACGGCCCGCCCGCGCCCTGTCGTCGGGTTTTATATAACACGCTGAACTCGTCAACTTTTTAAATAACTCCATGAATATGTTTAAATGTAAATAATGACAGTAACACACATTCGTTACATCGACAGAGAACTGAAAATGAAATTGTTATGTACCTTTTTATATAACACTTGCCGAGAAACAGACAGTACACCTGATGGTAAGGGGTTACTGCTGCCTATGAACATTTGCAACACCAGGTTGCATTGCCAATCCATTGTCCACCCAGAAACGAGAAGTTTTTAAGTCTTGTGCCTGTCATCATCATAATCTAGTTAAGTGTTTCCAAGATTTTGGAGTCAGTGCAATATGTATGCTGGTCCTACGCCATTCAGTGCATTATGTTACAGCAATCGCGGCGGCGGCTTTCCCGTTAACAATTCTCTTATGTAATGCACCCTAGAAATGAGATGAGATGGTAGTATTCATCACCGCTAGTACACAGCATGGTAAATTGTAATTTAATTTAATAATAATAAATATAAATAAAGTCGAGACGCACTCAGATATTTCTTGATTCACGTTAAAAATAAATATGAATAAGAAATTTAAACTTTGTATTATTGTAGCCCCTTATTAGGCTATTTCAAACTTTGTCGGCGAGCCAGTGCAATGAAACCTCGAAGAGTGGACCTCTCACGAGTTTGCGTAATAAACGAGAGAGATAGGCGTAGAGGCCGTGAGAAAACCTCGTCAACCTAATGTAATTTACCTAAGAGAATTAAACCACAGAACATAGACCATCTGAGTGAAAAAATCTGCACTTTGTGCAGGAGTCGCTAACATAGAAACTATTACATTTATCGTATTAGAATTGTCATAACCTTAAGCTTCTGTTTTGACAGGTAAAGTTTAGAATGTTTTTTTTTTCAAATAGGCATTTACAAGCATGTTTTATAAATAGTCTGACTAATACAGCCCCCTTATTCAGCTAATACAAACTTCGTCGGCGAGCCGATTCACGGAGGCCTCCGAAAGCTTATCTCTCACGTGATTAGTAGAATTAGCGTAGTTAGCGAAAGAGACAGAGCACGGAGGCCGCGACGAAACATCCACGAGTTAGTGTCATTTACCTTACAGAATCGAGCCCCAGGTTCGGAAGGTTGTTTTTTTACTGAGAAGAGCCGACAAAGAACTCAGCATTTACTCTTTTTAAATACACACTTAGATTTATATAGTCTCACTAACAATACTTGTGTGTTATCGCAATAAAAAATAACTTTATTGCTTTGAAATAAATCTCATAATTATCAACATAACACTTAACAGGTTTACGCACAAGATATTACTTTTCAAATTGTGTAACTGATAACAGTCGCTTGGTTCAACGATTCCAATGAGCGAATGAACTTCCCATACAGTTGACACTGGTATCCAAGACTGTACGAAACATGATCATAATCCACCTTCACCTGCATCGCATAAACGAATGACAATAAACCCGGCTCTAATTTCCAGCACTAACAACTTCCGTGCTCAGCCGATCCTGGCTCTAGTTTAAGTGTAACGTAAAAGGCACGAGTCCCTAGACTGCCGTAACTACAGGCTGTTCGTAGATGCGCCAGTAAAATTGAAGACATCATCGCTTCGGGCTAATTACAGTGAGCGTTCCGGGCGTAATCACAAAGCTTGCATATTGACGTGTGATAGGCGTTTTAGCTGTTATTGTTTTTTCTCTATGCTTACGATAGGTAAAATAATAAAGTAATATTTTAGTCTTTGGTATTTTTGAAGCTAAAACTTCTTCAGCACCGTTGTGATTTGAAATTCGATGAAACGAATACGCAATATTAAAAAGAGACAAACATATACAGCTACAGGATTTAGCTTTCGAGACTATGAGATATGTAGACATCGCTTTATGAAGGTTTTACTACCGCGTGTGAATTGCACACATTTTACTTTTTTATTTATTTATTACTATATAAACAATTTTGTAATTGTACATACAATTATTGTAACATTAATAAATAGCTAGCGAAAACTGTGTATGGATTATCTGTTGCTATATTGTGGTCGGTGAGAAATTTATAGACAGTCTATATATCGGATGGTAAGTGATGATTTGGCCGAAGGTGGGATGGCCAATGCCTAGAAAGCTTACGTAGTTTCCAGCCCCCCACATTAAGCTACTACAAACATTGTTAGCTCGCGGAGCAGCGAGGCCTCGGAGAGCGTGATGGCGTACCTACTATGTGTAATTTTTTTTTTATACCACATTGGCCGACAAACAAGTGGACGGTCCACCTGATGGTAAGTAGTCACCGCCGCTTATGGACAGTTGCAATACTAGGGGCATGGCCAATGCCTTGTTGACCCTGAGACGTGAAGTTGTTAAAACTCATGTGCCTGTAAATTCACCGGCCTCCTTACCTTTCTAACCGAAACGCAGATTTCTTGTCGTTATTTTATTCAGTTCACTGGATTGGGTGTCATCTGAAGCTGTCTATGGTAAGTAATTGCTTATTTTTATAACAAATTCGATGCTATTGAGAGGTTCCGCACTGTTCGGTCCTTAATGATCTCAACATTAACTGGGATAACGGTTCTGAGTGCTTTTCTGGGCATCGGAAGTCGGCTATTGGCGATGTTTTATTCACTGTCGAAGTATGTTTAAACAAAACATGCGACACACTATGGCCAGTGATGCTTAATTATGTCATACAAAAATGAACCCTATAACTTATAACATGTTGGGAGTTTGAGTTATGAAAGACTAATAAACAATAGGAGGAAATAGATATGATTATATAATAAATAGGATTTTATGATGTTATTTAAAAAAATATATATTATTATATTATTGTAAGTTATGCCGCAGTGGAGAACATTGTTTGAGAGAAGAGACCATTGATATTTTATTATAAAGCTTTTTTTTATATAAATAGTTATATATACATATTTAAATAGAAAAATATGATTAAACGATATTAGAATGCTAAATTGAAGATAGAAATGTACGAGTTTCAAGGCTGTATAGGTGCATTGAATGATTTCAGTTGCTTGACAATATGGTAGATATGATTGTGGAATGTAAGTATCAATAGATTCAGGGTTTTGTATTATAATATGCTTAAGTTGTATGGATCACTATTCTTAGCAACAGTTAAGTGATCATTCCTAGTGGAAGCAAAACGGGGGCAAAACTGTACTAATTGTGTCCAGGACTGGGTAGCTTGTCCATCGCAGGGACTGGTAAAATGATACTAGCTCGGGGATATTTCGCCGCGGCCTCCGTGCTCTGTCTCTATCGCTAACTATGTCAACACGTGAGAAGTCTGAATAAGGGGGCTGATGACAAGTGATCGCCGCCACCTGTGGACATTCGTAATATTAGGTGCAACGTCACACGTTGTCAAACCAATGACATGAAGTTGTGCCTGTCAGTCCACCAGTCCACTGAAAAGTTATAATTAAAACCAATGCACTGCATTGACTAGTTCATTAAACCATAATACTCTGAGAATTCGTGAATAATCAAATAGAAATGTTAGCAGCAGCGAGACAACCGAGGCGGGTGGGATATCGAGGAATAGACGCAAATCCCGTGGAACACGGTCACAATTCAATCTGAGAGCTGAGCTGGTGCGCGGTCGCCCACTAATGACTCGCCCAGTGGGGCCAATAGTGATTTATTCGCCACCAACGACTGCTAAGGAGGCGGGCTGAGGAGTGAGCTCAAGCGATCGCCAGAGCGGTTCAATGATCAGAGCGGAAAACAAACAGTTACGCTCTTAAATAGCAGAGTGCTTATTACAATAAGCATGCTGAACGCTTTTTAAAATGTTTTTAAATAACAGAAGTATAATAAGGACGCTGAATGCTAGTTAAAGGTTTTCACAAAAGTAACTTTCACGTGACGGGATGTTGAGCTTTATTTATTTCAAACTGCTTAACACAAACAGCTTAAGCACGGGTATTCATAATATACAAAATAAGATAAAAAGTCATATTATTATACTTAAGCCTATTATAAGTACATACAGCATTTATAGAAGTAGTCGCAGAAAAGGCTGCTGCCATCAAGTAATTCAATTTAAATAATTTGTACCTTAATAAATAATATAAACTAATATAAGGCTTGGTTAATGTTAGAATGTATATTATGTACCTAAATTTTGAACTGCGCTGAAATAACACTATTTTTCTACGAGCATATTAAAAGCACAACCCTTGTGCAAACAATTCTCGACTTGTCATTTAGCAAACGCTTATAGCAAATTGAATTAGTAAAAATACTAAAAATTAATATCGTCAGCAAAAAGAATCCAACTTTTTCCTCAGTTTGTGTCTGCGTTTGTTCATCGGTGTTCACGCCTCAAATATCGCTCTCGCTCCCTCCTTTGCCTTATCGCCGAGACGTTACTCGCACCTGTTACAAACTTTCGATATTCCAACGCGAAAACGATAATTGGTTTCGATTCGAATGGTTGTTTGCGTGAAATGGCTTACCAATTAAATTTTGTTTGAACGCGCTACTCCGAGTGACAAAGTTGTTTCAACTCACTCTCAGTGAAGTAACGCTGTTTTGAAATCAATGTCGGTATGACACTTCCAGAGTCTAATGAACTCTGTATGACAAATTAATAAAGGATTCCGTATAAAGAAATGTTCTTTGTCTTCAATGGAGTATCGCTGCACATTTTATCCATCATTAGCTACATAGTGATGTATTTTTAATAAGACCTCGGGGTTTCATCCACGTTTATCTGTATAACCCATGTTTAGACTATATATACCAATTTTTAGAAACCGGTCAAATCCTTTTTGAATTATAAAATACAGATAGACATACAAAAATAAAAAAAAAATGTAGAATCTGTGAGTCATAAAACTTTTTTCACAATATTTGCAAAAGAAAATTCTACAGAGTTATATAGTAGGTATATTTATCAGGAGGTAAATTTATGCATTACACCTAACCTTTACACAAATAACTGTTAAATACAATTAAATCTTCAAATACTGGCTTTTTTTATATAAGTACCCAAAATTCAATGACTTTTAACAAGGTGGAGCCAACTGCTAATGCCTCTAAATAAGGTACTAGTAGGTATGCATAAATTTCTTAATTATTATAATATTAATTGTAGCTTCAGTAACTTTAAATTTGACCTTCATAAGTGCCCTCCAAAGGCCTAAACTGAATAAATGGTTTTGAATTTAGATTTTTTTTTTTAATTTCTTTTTTAAGGTTAATTGTTAGATGGGTAGAAAGTATTTAAATTAAAACAATAAAATTTGAACAATTCCATGTTTTAAATTTAAAATCGCGAAAATCTTAATTTTTGACTTGAAATTCAACAATTAAATTTCAATTCAATTCTAATGTGCCATAACAGGCACCTATTTATAGTCTGACTAAAATATAAGTACCTAAGGTTGCTTTTTGAAAACAAACTTATATTTTTTACATACATTTTTCATACTAGTCTCACGGACAATATTTGCGAAAATGAATAGTAGTAGATAATTATTAAGGAGTGGTGTAGTAAATAACAAGTTGTATAAAGTTGTCACAACTATTTATGACTCAGTGGCTCTCAGATAAAAAAATCATGTTAAAACTGGATTGACCTTTGTGGGTATTATCCGTTATAATAAAAAAATGCTCCATGTTTCGCATCCATGTCTTTTACAATTGATTTGAATGAGTAATTTAGTAATTATGATAATGTATTAACGGTCCAGTTGTTTTAGTGATTAGAGTCCTTGACTGCCATGCCGCTGTTTCTGTATTCGATTTCGACCTAGGACAAACATGAGCAGGTCTGTTTGTTCTATATCTGGGAGGCAATATGTATGTCATAGATGTATTTAGAAAAAAAATCAGAATTGGTAAATGAAGAATATCAGTTATATGGTTTACATAGTTACAAGCTCTGCTTAGTTAGGGATCAAATGGCCGTTTCTTAATAATGTCCTCAGATATGATGAATTATATTTATAGTTAACGGTTTAGTTTTTATGAGTCTACATTGTTTTTAATTACGGTTTTTTTTTACATACGAATATCCACCGCTTACTCCAATTAATTATGTACTTACTCTTCTCTCTTACCTCCATGCAGTTGCTCCATAATAACTGTCTCTACCTTGTCCGTGCACAAACAATTCAACCTTTACAATATTGAAACATCTCCTCAAATATAAATGTCCATTTGCTTTTATCTCGTGATAGAAAGAGAGCAGAGATAGAGAAGGACGGAGCATCTATTGTGTCGTTGACAGTACAAATACAATAACTCAACGGCGCTCAGTTAAGCCTCTTACTGTATTGACTGCTGTAGAAGGTACGGCGGACACTGAAACGATATGCGAAATTTATTAGTGTGCCAATTTACAATTTTTACTCACAGTTATTGTCAAAATATTATATTGGCTAACCTTGATGAAGGTTATTAATAATAATTTGTGCGTGAATAATAAATAATAAATAAAAATGCGTTTATTTCATCTCCACAAATTACAACATTAGTGATACAAAAATTGAGCAGAGGCAGTAGGTACTTATTTTTAACATTTATGAAAACCATAACAGATTTGATCTGTAATTTGTGGGAGATCTGGAGTCTAAACTAAGCCTAGGCCTGTATTTTAGCACTCCAGGCCCCCCAAAACTCTAATGTGTAATAGATATATTATGAAAAGCAAAATTGAGTTCCTGAAAGTTTGTAAATAAAACAAAAACAAAAAATGACTATAGTTCAACTTCTTTAACGTACACCACAGAGTCAGTTACATTTATATATTATATCGAGGAATTTTAAACAAATAATGGATAAATGGACAACATTTTATAATTAACTAGCTGTCCCCCGCGGTTTCACCCGCGTTGCCGAGGGATGTTACATTATTATTTTGTTCATTCTATCATCAATAGTTTTCGCAGCGCACGCGACGTAAGGAATTTTTCAGGTCATTTTTTTACAACTTATGTTACATTATTGGAGTTTTAGTAAGGATCCCTAATTTTAAAAAAAATATAATATAGCCTATGTTACTCGGGGATAATGTAGCTTTCCAAAGGTGAAAGAATTTTTGAAATCGGTCCAGTAGTTTCGGAGCCTATTCATTACAAACAAACAAACAAACAAATCTTTCCTCTTTATAATATTAGTATAGATGTAACCATAAACGAAAAAAGCGTTTATTTGTTTAAATATATTTAAAAATAAACTATAATCCTACTAACCTTGAAAACCTTAATTTCGAAGCAAAGCTTTAAGAATAATTTTAAAAGATTTTTTCCATAATCCTGCTAATATTATAAAGTCGAAAGTGTGAAGATGCGATGTTTGTTACTCTTTCGTTACGGATTCAGATGAAATTTGGCACTAGATATTTTATTACCTGCATCCACATATAGGATACTTTTTTCCCCAGCTAAATATAATATTGGAAACGCGGGTAGAACCTTGGAGGAAAGCTAGTTATCTAGTGCCAGATCTCATTTTTACCACAGACTTACTAAAACCAAAGCAAATTTAAAAATAGAAGGCTAAAGTTTGTAAGCTCCAAATTGATGTATCCCAGCTCAATGCGAGCTGTCCTTTAGGATAGCGACTGGACAACAGGACAGGTTAGAGAGATAACATGCAGGGCTTTGCTTTTGTACACACACACACACACACACTCACCCCCACACACAACCACAAACAGAACAGTCGTATCGCATAGTACTGTATCGGACACAACTTGTTCACTTCGTACAGGATGTATGGATTATCCCTTTACAAGCTGGATGGAGCTGCAACGTTTCGGATGGTGTGCTTCTGGTGAAGTGAAAGTAAACCTAATAGCTTATTCTTTACATGTTCAATAATGCGGTTTGATATAATACGTTTTCAGATATTCCAAAATGTTGGTCTAAAATGGTCTTAAATTCAAACTGGAATCTGATATTTACTTTAATAATATTTTTGTAATTATTTTATGTATGGACAATTTTTTTGTTGCTGTAAGTTATGGAAATTAATTAAAATTAGCAATAATGTTTGAGTGGCCATTTTAGACTCGCTGGTTAGTGATCATTTCGTTAATATTACGGAATTTCGTTTAACTATATTTTTTTCAGCACCTTTGCAATCGAAATTCACAAAAAATATAGAGGCTGGACGATAATACGATGGGCTTTAAGAAAAAAAATTATACTGCGTTTAAAAGAAGAATTGTTGTCGTTAATTTTGGTGTCTTGCTTATTTAATGATTTAATATTTTAAATGTATGGTATACATTAAAATAAGTTATTAAGACTATTTGTCCCCCGCGATTACACTTACGTTCCCACGGGATGGTATATTTTCCCGGGATAAATAGTATTAATGCAGGTTTATAAACTATCTACCGGTATTACAAGTTTCGTCCAAAACTGTTCAGTCCTCCATAAACTGTAGCATTTATAATACTAAAAAGGTTATATATATAATATTTTGATTGAAGAATAAATTTTTGATACATAGAACTTTGTCATAGCCAATTCTGAAGTAATATTTTTATTCATCAGAGGTTTTTTTTAAATTCATTTAATGGCTGAACAGTTCTGATCTTCCTTCACCATAATGATGCGAGTTCCCAAAGATGTTCAAGCTAACGAATCAAAACTAAATGACTGAAAGGAAACGTGTTACAGGATTTCCTCCCGGGTCAATGTCCCGACACATTTTGCGCTAACTACATAAAATTACCAGAAAGGGTTCCGTCCGTACCTCGTTTCGATCTAATTGCGACTTCGTGACTACTGCTTCCCTCTTCCATTAGCGCCGCTTACAAACGAACCCTGATTCTTACGAGTCTTTGATTGAGATCGAGTTTCATTGAAGGTTTTGTTTTTGTAGGTCATCTTACAGTCTGCACTTGGAAGAGCAATGGATTCGGTAGTATAATTTTGAACATAACAACGAAAAGTGAAGAAATCTTTCCCTCGGGTTGTATTACAATCGTTAGTCTAGACTGAAGTCGATTCTATTACTTATTTATTTAGTCTCATTTCGATAACTAAATAGTGTCGTATTATTAGTTGAAGTCAAACTTTTTTTTTATTGAACGTTTATTTGAACATATCACGGTTGAAAATATAAAAGCTTTAAAAAATAATAAAAATAAATATTATTTAATAATATATTAGCACAAACAATCAATATCAGTGTTAGAAATAAAGTGCTGTTTGAGCCCTTATGTATTTATACTGGTCCTTCCAATTAAAAAATTATGGCATAGAGTTAAAATGATACAAACAAAAGTAGTTTTTATTTATCTAACTAGCGACACCGTGGCGTCGCCTGAGTGGGCTAAATTTAATAGATTATACACATAAACCTTTCGGAAGAAATTCTTCAAATGATAGTGAATACCGCATCAATATTAATTGCTCAACTTAAAAAATATAGCCAAACTAGTAGACAGGCAGAAATATTATAGTAATTTTGTTTTATATTATATATATTTACATTTAAAAAAAGGTAAGTAATGTTTTAAAGTAGCTTTTTTTTTACCATGTTTTTTTTTTTTTTTTTTTTTTTTTTTTTATGCCACTTGGGCCGACAAACAAGCAGACGGTCCACCTGATGGTAAGTGGTCACCGCCGCCTATGGACATTTGTAACACTAGGAGCATCGCCAATGCGTTGTCGACCCTGAGACGTGAAGTTGTTAAGTCTCATGTGCCTGTAATTTCACCGGCCCCCTTACCTTTCTAACCGAAACACAGTAATACAATTGCACTACTGCTTCACGGCGGAAATGGGTAAGGTGGTAGTACTTCCCCGGACGAACTCTGCACTAAGAGCTCTACTACTCTAAAATGTTAAATACGACTTTTAGTGTTACCAATTTTTTTGAAACTCCTTTTTTATTTATCATGTAAAATTATAATATTTTTTTATGATGTAAGTCAAATTTCGACCAGTGGACGGTCACTAGCTTACATGAATATGCTAAATATAGATGTATAAAAAAACTATACCCAGTTCCGTATAATAGAATTGCGTGAATGTACAGACTTACGTCCCGAGTTGAATAGACTCGGTTAGAGACTTATCTATTTTGCACTTACATCGCTGAACGGTATCCTCGCAATTCTATTATGTCGTTATACTACCATTATGCTGTGGGTTTACTTGTTTACATTTTTTTATATAACTGGCTTATTCAAAATTATTATAAAAAATGGTCTTGATTTTTCATTCTTCGATGTACTGTGACTAAATAAACATAAGAATTTATACACAAGTTGTATTTTTAATCGTTTTTAGAAACATTTATGCAAATGTTCACTTACCAATGCAATCAGATGAGTGGCTTTATAAATAGTGGATTATCTCCTGCATTCAAATATACAGCTTTTAATGAAATTAGTATAGGTTTTGTTAGGCTTTTTGCCTACATTGCTTCAAGCTTGTGTTTGATTATAAATAAATAAATAAATATCCTGGGACATTCTTACACACGGCCATCTGCTCCCAAACTAAGCAGAGCTTGTACTATGGAAACCAGATAACTGATATACTATATATACTACTTTTTTTTTCTAAATATATACTTATATAGATATTTACACCCAGACACAGAACAAACAGACATGTTCATGCACAGAAATGTTTGTGCTGGGTGGGAATCGAACCCGCGACCTTCGGTTTGGCAGTCAGAGTCGCTAACCACCAAGCCAATTGGCCAGTGATGATGTTTTTCAACAAGAGAATGGTAGCCAAAGTACCTTTTAACTGTACAATTGTGAGGTATTTTTATGATGAACAAAAGAGAAGTAGTGGAATTCGTTGGAGGAAGTACTACCACCTTACCCATTTCCACCGTCAAGCAGTACTGCACTTGTGTTACTGTGTTTCGGTTGGAAAGGTAAGACTGGTGGTATTACAGGCATATGAGACTGTCAACTTCACGTCTCAAGGTCGACAACACATTGGTGATGCCCCTAGTGTTGCAAAAGTCCATAGGCGGCGGTGACCACTTACCATCAGGTGGACCATCTGTCTATTTGTCAAAAAAATAAATAACAAACAGAACGTTTTCGATTACCTATTGTACATATAGAGAGCGAGTTTTTCTCGTCGCAGAGCCAGACGCGTCTCGGCCGGAACTCATCGCGGGACAAATTCACTTTTCCGATGTCACCCGACAGGAAACAGACTCGCACCTTTTATGTCACAATAATATTGTATTAAATACTCCAATATGGGGTACTTTTGTTCGATTTCCGGGCGAAATGTTGGTTGCGTTTGGGTTTTCTATTCAGGTGGAGTTGAGTTATTGAGGAAATAAAATTATTTTTGGGGGTTTTACCCGTGTTTAAGGGGTATGTTAATATTTTAAATGTAATATGGAATAAAAAGTGTAAGTGTTAAATCTATGTGCAAATTTTTTGCGTGAAAGAGACAAACATTTACCGACATTATTTGATAGTTGTTGAATTACTGAGTCAATAGTCAGTATGTAAAATGTAATGTATTGTAGATTTTTAGTTATTTTTTAATCTTGTCTATTTTTTATTATTTTATTAATCTAATTTTGTACTTCGTTATGACCATATATAATTAATAACGTAAGATACACATAATGTAAACCTTAATTTACATGATGTCTGCATGATGTTTGCACTTTTAAGTGCACGTGATGTTTACCTGTAAAGATTGTGCAGTAAGTTTTATTATAATTTTTCCTTCTGTATAAATTGTAAGTAAATTGTGTATAATTGTATTGTAATAAATAAATAAAAAAATACAAACAAAAAAACGCATTTTTGGTAGGATTTATATTCTTGGTAATTAATATTCTGTGTAGTGAGATGATGGATTCTTACCTACCACCACTAAAGAGTGTATTAAAATTCAAAAAATTCAAAATTCAAAATTCAAAACCATTTATTCAGATTAGGCCCTCAGAAGGCACTTATGAAGGTCAAATTTAAAGTTACTGAAGCTACTACCGGTTCGGAAGTCAGCCTTCAACTGAGAAGAACCGGCAAGAAACTCAGCAAGGTTACATTCTTTTTTATTTTATTAAATTCTTTTTTATCTATTCTGACTTTTTGGCTATTTTATAACATCAATTTTACATATTTTTATATTTAACAATTACAAAATACTTAATAAAGCTAACATTCAAAAACAAAATTAAAGACTACAAAATAGAAAATGACAATAATTACTTACAACTTAAACAAGAAAATTAGAGGTGCACTGTGCAGAGAGCAGCTATTTCCATAGATTTTTATCTTCAATATAATGAACCACCTTGTAATACGCTTTTTCTTTCAAAACTTTCCTAATATAATTTTTAAATTTATGATCAGACATTTTAGTTACTGAAAGCGGTATCTTATTATAAAATCGAACACAATTACCAAGAAATGACTTGTTTACTTTAGTTAGTCTAAAATATGGAACAACTAACTTCTCTCTTTGTCTTGTATTAATATTATGGATATCCAATTTTGACTCAAACATTCCTATGTTTCTACGTATAAACATTATATTTTCATAAATATATAATGAAGGCAATGTCATTATATTTATTTCCCTAAATAAATCTCTTAATGATTCACGGGGACCCATACCGTAAATTGCACGAATTGCTCTTTTTTGTATAATAAATATTGATGACCACATGCACTTCATATCTTAGTCAGCCAGTTAATGGTAAGAAACCCTGACTGTTGTTAGTTTGATTAGATAGAACAAATATTTGTGTACATGGATATTTTTGTTAATTATAAAAAACAAAAAAAAAATTGTATATATAGTATATCAGTTATTGGGTTGCCATAGTACAAGCTCTGCTTAGTTTGCGATCAGATGGCCCTGTGTATAGAATGTCCCAGGATATTTATTTATATCTTGCCAGCCCGTCAGTCAAAATAATCTAATCTACTTAAATTATTGCACACATTTATTCCTCAAGTGAAGTAATATGATATAAAATTCCAGTAGTAAAGTAAAAGTGAAGGCATATTCTGATAAATTCATTTCTCTAGTTATGCGCTAGGCGGCGCGAGTGGCCGGGTAATCGAATCTTGTGCCTCGGTTCTACTATTCAACGATATTCGTACTCTCGACTTGAACTATAGGGTACTATTTGTGTGTAAAGAAAACAGAAAGACTGCAACTTTGTTTTATTGTTGAATGTTAAGAGTTATTCTTCGATACAAGTCTAGACACAAACAAATAAAATAATAGATAGTATGTACGTTTTCTTCTCCTCAAGAAGGGATTCGATATTTTATTTATTCTATAAAAACTTTTCTTTCATTCTATTTGATATCGAATTGCTGAATTTCTTATATAAAATAGCT
The DNA here is from genome assembly GCA_907165245.1 of Habrosyne pyritoides. Taxonomy (NCBI): domain Eukaryota; kingdom Metazoa; phylum Arthropoda; class Insecta; order Lepidoptera; family Drepanidae; genus Habrosyne; species Habrosyne pyritoides. The sequence continues at coordinate 1,523,190 of OU015595.1, forward strand.
TAAAAGAATACATCGGAAAGTAGGTTTACAATATATAATAATACTAATTGTCCCCCGCGGTTTTACCCGCGTTTGTCAATATCATATATAGACTATAACCATCTACGAAAAATTCCGCGTCGAATGGTAGCAGTCTCATCCCAATATGTTCAGTAGTATTGAGGTGATGGCGCGTCAAAGAAACCCTATTTTCCTTATATATTTATAGATAGATGTCCCAAAATATGCTTAAAAACATTTTATATGACCAATGTACTTGTTTTATACGGACTCTATGATTGTCTATGATATTCAGTCATAATTCAAAGCTATTCATTCAATTTAGGTACGAGTAGGGCATTCATTAAGGTTCAAGTTACTATAATAAAACCGTCCTTCCGGAAATCGTCCTTCAATTGAACAGAATTGGCAAGAAAATCAATCAGAATAATGTAAAAAAAAAGTTTAGAGCTTTTGGATTTCAATTTAATTATCTGTTAATATTTCCTTTCTTTGCGCGTATAAGTAGTTACCCAGTATTTACGCTATTTTTGAGAGCCGTGATGTTAGTGAGTGACGCATCTATATTATAATCATCATGTTAAATGTGTGGTCTCCTGCGTTCGATATTCCATATATAGGAACAGAATTAAACCTGTCTGTATTGAGGCTTTCAGTATCACGGGTTCAGGGGTGAAATTGTAATTTACCCCTTTGTACGTTTGCATCCGTAATTTGGAACTGCCTCTGAAATCGTTAATTAATCTGCTATAACGGTTTGCTATATTAAGGGGCATTCTCTCTTTTACCTTAACTAGGTGAATGTAGCGCCTTTTTCGTGATGTCGTTATAAATAGGCAAGGGCAAATAGTTAAGTCTTATTTTCTATTCTGTTTGTAAATCGATTTTTTACCGACTTAAAAATATATAGGTTCTGAATTTGATTTATTTTTCGATTTTAGTTATTAGCTATTGACAGACCTTAGTGCTATCATATGTATTATATATTTTTAAGCCGTTTTTTTAATATACCAATTTTATATGATGGTATGCATATCTTTTATTATTACTAAATGCACTAGTATTAATATCCTCTGTAGTTTCACCCGTTTTCCGAGGGTTTTCCGTGTTACGTTTAACCTAAACAACAAGTACTCAATATGTTAATCCAGGTCATAAACTATATATGTGCCAAGTTTCATCCAAATCCGTTTTGTAGTTTTTGCGTAAAATAGTAACAAACATCCAGTCGTGCATCCAACCTTACAATCTTTTGGTTTTATAATATTAGTAGAATATTTTGTGCTCGTAGTTTTAAATTAATTGCTAAAGTTGTCGAGTTTTATAAGACACGTTTTGACAGATAGGGAGTTTACTCTAGCCATAATATCAGTTACACTAATCCCTCGAAATCTACAGCAAAACGGCTGTACTGATTTTATTGGGACATTCACTTGCAGATAGCCGTTATAAGGAGTAACTTAGGCAACTTTTTATTACTCGGGATTGCAGGTGAAACCGCAGGGGACAGCTAGTCTATACTAATATTATAAAGAGATTTGTATGTAAATATGTTTGTTAGTCTTTCACGCAAAAACTACTAAACGGATATGGATGAAACTTGGCACATAGATAGAGAATATCCTGGTATAACATATTTGCCACTTTTTATCCCGGGAAAATGTGATATCCCTGGGGAACGCGGGTAAAACCGCGGGGGACAGCTAGTTTTTTATATATGCCCAAACCGTGTGCATTTTCGTAAACAAGAGTGAGGAAAGCCACGCCTTAGTTATTATAGCCGGCAGATATATTACCCTGTCCGTAACCTATATCACACGAGATTTCTAAATATAATGGTACGGCGCGGGTGTACGGAGTACCCGATGCAGAAATATTCACGAGAAATTAATGTTTGCTGCTAGGAAATATGTCTGCATAAAATATGTGCTACCTTTGGAATAAAAAATTTATAGTGAATTTCATTTTTAAGAAATTTATAAAATATTAAGAATTCTTTAAGGTTGAGTTTAGTTTTGTGAGCTAGGCCTCAGGTAGCTTCGATTCCCATTCACGACAAATTTTGTGTGCATGAACATGTCTGTTTCTGTGTCTGGGTGTAAGTCCAATTAATATTGTCAATGCGAAAGTTTGTGAGGACGTTTGTAACTCTTTAACGCAAAATCTACTAAAGGTATTTGGTTGAAAATTGGCACATAGGTATATTGTTTATAACATGGAATAATACATATGATACTTTTAATTCCGGTTAATATTTTTCGGGAATGCGGGGGCTAATGGTATTTAAGGTCAATCAAACAAGCAGAAAGTCCACCTGATGGTAAGTGGTCATCGCCACTTTTGTACATTTACATCGACAATGCGGCGTGAAGTTGTTCATTTATTACTACTAACTTACAAGTAATCGATTAAAATTGAATAATATAAGCATAATTCATATATTTCCTTATAGTGTATATAACTTTTAATTTCACAGAAAAGAGCTCATAAGTTTAAAATAACTGGACAGATTGCCAGCTTCCTAAGTACACAAGCTTGTAATTAAAAAAAGTGAATTGAAATCTGTCCATCTTTGTCCATTTGGGAGTTATGAACAGTCAGATACTCAGACAGACATAGCCATCGAACTTATATTCCAAATCGCAGTTATTAGAGTAGTAGAGCTCTTAGTGCAGAGTTCGTCCGGGGAAGTACTACCACCTTACCCATTTCTGCCGTGAAGCAGTAGTGCACTTGTATTACAGTGTTTCGGTTAGAAAGGTAAGAGGGCCGGTGAAATTATAGCCACATGAGACTTACCAACTTCAAGTCTCAGGGGCCGACAACGTATTGGCGATGCCCCTAGTGTTGAAAATGTCATAGGCGGCGGTGACCACTTACCATCAGGTGGACCGTCTGCTTGTTTGTCGGCCCAAATGATATAAAAAAAAAAGTTGGCGTGGTGGTAAGAGACCCTGTCCGACACTCCACTGGTCGTGGGTCTGATTTCGACTCAGGGCGAACATTTTGTGTGTATGAAGTGGTCTGTTTGTGCTTAGGCTGGGTATAATTAATCTATTTAAGTATGTATTTAGAAAAGTAGTATATCAGCTATTTAGTTATCATAGTACTTGCTCTTCTGACCGCGTAAAGAAATATCCCTCGATATTTATTATTATTTATTTACCATTTCTACATTGTTGCAGGTTAAAAACCAGTGTCTTATTAGTATTATTACGTTATTTTCTATAACATACAACTTGGGGCTCTTTAAGAAAAGAGTGAATAGGCTACTAACGGGAAAGCGAGCTCCATCTTCGGCCTCATCTTTAGTTACCATCAGGTGTGATTGAGGCCAATCGCAATCCCGTTAGGTAATAAAAAAATCAAAACCATTTTATTCAACTTGCGTCAGACGAATAAACTCCTCAACGGTAAATAAATTTTGTTAACCAATTTAATTTTAATTGCCAGTTTTCAATTGCAATGCAAATTTCCGATGAAGAAACTCTTTAACGGCTAACACCACAGACACGAAAAAACATTTAAAAAATACAGTTATTTTACTTTAAATTTATTTTGTATTTATATTCTGCCATGCTCTTTTATCTTTATATAAATGCCATAAAGCAGGTAATTATCTTTGTGAAAGCATCATTGCCCCGGACAGCGGCTGTCATTCAACACAAAATACCCCGGGCATTACGTACAATCGGACAGGATGTACGAGGAAATTATGTCCGAAATTAATCCTTTCAGCAATATCACGGGATATTACATTATTTTTGTCATTGGATGCATTGATGAATTATGGATTATGAATACTTTTTGAATGATTCGGTTCAAATTAAAATGGTTTTAGGGAGTGTCTATCTGCCCGTCTGTCCGTCTGACTGTCTCTGTCTGTGGTTTAACTTAGGAGCTCTTGGTATTAAAAAGCTGTCATTTTGCATGATACATAGTAAATCGTATCGACAACTTTGCACGTTTTTAAAAAAAATCATAGTTTAATTTTTGAACCACACATTATTCTAAATCAATGGCTATTATCCTACTAATAAACGCTAGGTCTGTTGCATATAATGGAATAATTCACAGTTCTTTTGTATAACAAAGTATGAATAATGAATGAAATAAAATAAATTTAATCAAATAATTGTCAGAATCTAACACCGCGTCGGTTTGGATGATTGCTCTTGCTGATAAGAGCCGGCAATAAACTCAGCAAATATTTATTTAAAATATGAATTGCATATTTTCTGGGTAATATGGTGATATAGGTGTCAATTATGTTAATAAATGAAGGTTCTGCCAGATATGGCATGAAAAGTTGAATGACGTACATTCAAGCCAAATTTTACAAAATAACTTTACAATTAAATATTATATTATTTTCATTTGAATCGCATATTAATTAAAATTAAATGCTGATTAATAAATATCATTCATTATGAAATTGACGAAATATAAAGTAAATTATTATAAATATTTTTGTTCTGAAGTACACAGTAGATGTTTTATCAGTATAGTCTGTAGTTTATTATTAAAGTATTTATTTTGTTATTCCAATATGCATATACTTTATCAATATTTGAGAAAATTGTGATTTTAGGTTTCATTGGAAGAGATAATCTATTTGGATTCCTTTTATTTCTAGGAAAAACATCAATGGCTCAATGGCAACTCGGGAATAGAATATCAGTGAAATATATTTTTTTATTAGATACGTGTACTTTTGTAGGTTACCTCTTACATCCAAATATACAAATTTATATACTTATATTTAAGTTTAGATTTTTTACTTTTTTAGAGTAGTAGAGCTCTTAGTGCAGAGTTCGTCCGGGGATGTACTACCACCTTACCCATTTCCGCCGTGAAGCAGTAGTGCAATTGTATTACTGTGTTTCGGTTAGAAAGGTAAGGGGGCCGGTGAAATTATAGGCACATGAGACTTAATAACTTCACGTCTCAGGGTCGACAACGCATTGGCGATGCCCCTAGTGTTGCGCATTTCCATAGGCGGCGGTGACCACTTACCATCAGGTGGACCGTCCGCTTGTTTGTCGGCCCACGTGGTATAAAAGAAAAAAAAAATCTTTTGATTGTTTATATTTTTATGTAATTTTGATTAAATTGTTCATTCTATGAAGTAAAAATAATTAAAAGTATAGATTTAATAAAACAAATAAAACTAACTATTTAAAGTGTTTAATCGAGATGATAGTCTTTTAATAAACTGATCATGATATTATCTAAAAAATAATTGATAAACCAATAGAAACGCATCGTATATTTTGATAATGTAGGCATTTTGTCGACAATCGGCGGCGAAATTAAGCGGAAAGCAAGGAGCGCAGTATGCAACATCGCAGCACCGTTACGGTTTAATTGTGTTGGTGTACGTCCAAAACGTCCATTGTGGGCATGGACGTTTATTCTGCGGATAAACTGGATATGGTATTGTTTGAACAAAGCCTGTTTGCTAAAACAATGCAACGAAAAAATTAAAATTAAAATTATCTTGCAATTTTGCAAATATACACAGCACTTTGAGATAATGTCAAATATTATATTTATTTACTTAAAAGTTATTTAACGATTACCAAAGTACGTTTAATTTTGGCACTTGCCGGATACCTACGGCTTCGGCCAAAGCTTTGGTTCATTTTGCCAAAGATGGGGGAACAGACGCCAAATACTTGCTCCGATACTAAATCCTTCTCTTCTTTTCGGCAAAAAGTAATCCCTAAAACAGGTAGTAGAGTCAACAGCCCATTTAAATACTTATAATGATATATTTCTTAAATTACAGGCACATGAGACTTAACACCTTCACGTCTCAGGGTCCACAACGCATTGGCGATGCCCACTAAGGGCAAATGTCCATAGGCGGCGGTGATCAATTACCATCAGGTGGACTGTTCACTTGTTTGTCGGCCCATGTGGTATAAAAAAAAATTACCAATGAAGTACCGCATCAAATAACACACAATTCTTAGTGGCACAATTGGCAGTGACCGCTAAACGGGCAGTTAGCGGCACACTGAGCGTACAGCGGTGGGTACCGCGTTCTCTACACAGTCCACGTATTTATGATACTACCCTCCGCAGAGAGCGCCAATAAACACTGAATGTAGTCTTCCAGTTTACTCCCCGCACGCTGAATTGGATCCACTTTCATGAAAGAATTGCCCTGTAAACATTAGTAGTTACGATCTTAAGTGTCTATTGAGCAAATTTTAAAGGTGGTGGTGGAGTATGATACTGTCTACGAATTTCAAACACCCCAACTTATTTATAGGGTGTCGTAAGAGGTGACTAAGGAGTATTCCGATGACCACGTGCAAGTACACATTGGATCAGCAAAAGACGTAGCCTCCACCAGGCCATCACTGCTGGGTACTCGGACGAATACCTCTGCACCGCCGAATATCCACCGAGCAACGACGGATGGGAATGCTGTGGAGTTTTTGTCAGTAGGAGTCTGACATAACTTGGCCGCTCTCTCCAGAGCCGCCGGGTATCCGATGAAAGGCTTCCCTCATTAAAAAAAGAAATAGGTGGTCAACAAAAGCAATCCCAAAGAGGGCTGGCAAGAGACAGGCCGTAAAAAACTGCCAAATCTCTGATACTTCTAATTATTGGGAGAAAGGCAGGAAGATGGTGATGAAGAATGGTCAGTGATCGATTTATACGTAGCTCAATTAAGTCACTTGTGGCGTACCACTCAGAATCGCTACATCTTCTGGCTCAACTTCGCTCTAATAAAAAAGTCGTGTTAATATCGGAAAATTATACACACAAGTTTACATCGAATCTCTAATAAAACGAGAGCTTAAGCTACTAATTCTATTAAAAGATCTCAAATCTCAGCTTTACTTAAATAAATCCCCTTTAGTTAAATAGATACAAACAATGTATTTTTAAACAAATGTTTACATTAAAACTGTCGTAATTTGTCGGATAGACTTCACTAAATCGGTTTGTAAACAATCTATGAATGAAGGACCGTCGGCAAGAGGCTTTGTTCGGCCTAATAGGCTAAACTGAGAATAGTAAGTTGATGGAAAAAGAGACTGTGAATCGTACTTTTTTAGGATGAGCTTTTCAGCTCAGATTTCTGTCCTAATACTTTCAGACCATAATAACGTCTTTAAAGTGTAAAGTAATAATAACAATAATAAATTTTATTTATTCAGATAATTTGCACCCATTAATTACAAATATTATCTCACACATCAATGCACAAATATGTAAAATACAATAATTAAAATAAAACCTATCAAACATTAAATAATCATAATAAAAATATAGAATCAAACATAAATACAGATAAAATTATAATTCTAAACCAAATTAATATTATCTAAGGTATAAATAAAAATCTGATAGAAGTTTGTTTCAGTGATCTGTGACTCCTGATTTTGAATAGGTACAATATATGTATGAGAAACTAGGTGACATACGTTGTCCTGTCAAAATTAGCATTAAATTTTTTTTCAGATTATTTTTTATTTCCCAGACATATTATCCTTTCTTTCTTTTTTTAAAAACCAAAAAAACAGAAACATTTTGACTGTTATTAGATCAAATAGGTACATTCTGTTAAATGTTTGATGAATGACATTATTTTTTAATCAAAAGCTAGTTTTGAATTGGGAAGATTTGGCTTATAGGATAAAAAGATAATTTTTTACTCTATTTAGGAATGTTTTTTTTTTATACCACATAGGCTGATAAACAAGCGGACGGTCCACCTGATGGTAAGTGGTCACCGCCGCCTATGGACATTTAGCAACACTAGGGGCATCGCCAATGCGTTGTCGACCCTGAGACGTGAAGTTGTTAAGTCTCATGTGCCTGTAATTTCACCGGCCCTCTTACTTTTCTAACCGAAACACAGTAATATAAGTGCACTACTGCATCACGGCAGAAATGGGTAAGGTAGTAGTACTTCTAACTCTGCACAAAGAGCTCTACTACTCTAATAGGTATATGGTGTTTCGCCCTGCTACCGCTATGGGTAGCGCTTACCGCGTGTTTATACGGGAATCCTTACTGCAAGCGGATATCCCTACCGTTCGTTTACCAAAGCAAGCATGACCACATATACTATATTCCTATCTTTTGAGGTCTTAGCAATCCCTCCGTACCAATCTTGAGTTGATAAAAATGTCTGTTTGGTAACTAATTCGGTTATGTAATCCGAAACAAATCTGAACTAATATAACTTGCTTCATAAATAAACTCCCGTCCTATATAGATTACAAACAAAAGCGCTAAATGTACGAGCTAGGTATTCTAGGGATAATGAGCACAAACTCATAGACATTTGGTGGTGCTTCATAGTCCCTAAGTATACAAAGATCCCTAATTTTCTAAAGAACCTGCCAAAAGTCTTCAAAGGAAAATTACTGAAATAGCACCGGGTCTTTCAGAAAAGGTGTGTGTAGACTAGCTAATTAGCACCCCAGATATAATTAGGTACAATCAAGTACCTTACAAACTTGTCGTGTACGCCGCACTCATGTGAATATAGCCTATAAAGCTGTGTACAAAGTTGAATGAGGTACGTACCGTGAACGGCGCTATAATGTACGCCCGGTTCTAATTGCAGTTTTTAAGCTGTACCTGTACAGTTGTACTGCATGGGGCCAATTATGTGCGCCACGCTTTATAACCGGCTGTGTGTTACACCGTTGTGTAATGTTGTATGAGAAACACAATGCTCTGTTCGTTACATATTGTTGCTTAATGGCGATTGAGAAGTAGGTATCAAAGGTTAAACGTCAGCGCTATCGAAGTGATATTAATAAGCAGAAAATAATTTATGCTGAAGGAGGATATAACTAAAGATACAGAAGTTTTTAATTACCTATCTAGTGGCGCAGCTCTCAGCCGTTTAATTATTTTATACTAGCCATACCTTTCAGATTCACCCGCATTCCCGAGGTTGTTAACATTTCCCTGGGATGTGCCAAGTTTTATTGGGATCCGTTTAGTAGTTTTTGTGTGTTAGAGTAACAAACATCCCTCTATCCTCACAAACTTTCACATTTATGATTCTAGAAGAGTAGTAGAATAAACCGGACCATAATCATAATTTGATTTTAATTGTAATGATCATATTGAAAGTGTTAACTATCGAAAAACATGAGTTAATTGATAAAATTGCAACTGTAAACACTATCCTATAATATTCTATACTAAATAAACAGTTGTGCTATGGAAACCAGATACTACATTATTTTTCTTTGCACCCAGACACAGAACAAACAGACATGCACACAAATGTTTGCCTGGATAGGACTCGAATCGTAAAACAATACACTCTAACCTTCAAGCCAACTTGCCCGTCAAAAATAGTATGTATGTCTCGGTGTGACCGCAGGAATACTTTCAACGTACATTAGAAATATAAATCAACATCTGCGGTCTTAATTCAACATTTTTTTTTAAAAACAAAATACAAGCCGAAGCGTATGAAAGGCAGATTGCCCCTCTCATGCTCTACGCATGTTAATTCAAGTATTAATTCTATAGAATTTGCTTTCAGTATGTTGAAGCACCTTTTTAAGCTAACAAGTGCTTTTTTTTGGACTCGCTTATATTATACCGGGCAATAAAATGTGAAGTATAAAATTAGTCTGGGATTGAGAGTCATGATTGGGTCTTTTTGGTGACTATATTTTTAATTTATTCATCATCATGCCCTGTAACCAGTTATTCAAGGTCGGCGCAATACTTTTGCTTTCTGCTGATTTGGTGCATGACGTATTGTATACATGAAATTTGGCCTGCCTCATGTAAAACCTCTTTGAGAATACTTTTCGTGACCACTTAGCGGAAGAAAACACGTGGTCATCGGTTTACTCTTTAGTCCCCCCTTGCGACACTCAATAGATGAGTTAAGGTAGTGGCATTCGACGCCTCTACCACTGCAGTTAGTTTGTTTGTTGGTTACGCTGTCACGGCCAAACGACTGAATCGATCTAGCTGAAATTTTCCACACACATAGGTAATGGTACTGAGAGGGATATTTTTTTATCCTGGGAATGTGAAAGAACCCCTGGAGGACAGCTAGTATATCATATAAAGAAAATATATGTAAATGTGATCATCATGCTCCTAGACGCAATAGGTGCAATCACAATTGAAAATGGACATGTAAGGACCCAACGAAATTGGAAAAAGCAAATTATTTACACGCAAATATATTTTTTTCTTATAAATATTGATAATATATAAACATGAATACAGATAGGACAGACTCGATGGCGTCGCGAACGAATAGAAAGAAATAGATTACATACATTACGTAGTCGTCAATAAGAAATCACATTCGCACTTCACGAATATTCCACGATGCTCACCAAAGTTCGGGTCTGGACGGGTGGTGGAAGTGATGAGCGAAACGATTAAATACAATTTTCTTTATTTGTACAACACGTAACAAGTGGTGAAGAAAAACAAATAATAAGATAACAGATCAAGCGTTTACAAAGTACTCTTCATCTTCATCACCCTGATGAGCCCAAGATTATCTTTGAGTATTCACTCTTACATTATGCCAGCTGAGATTTAATTTTGACAGAAAATAAACGCATAATTCTGGATTGAACAGAGGACCTACAGTTCGGTAATTCCATGTCCAGTGTTCGATGATAAATCAGTGTGGCTTCAATGTTTTGTCTCTTTTGTTAACATCTCAATCACGTGCGAAGTCCACTATGCGAGGTCTTGCTACACCGGCTCGCCGACGTGGTCTTTATTTGGTAATGCAGAAATTGATCTTTTAATAAATTCAATGTAGCTATTTTGAATGCGCTCTGGGTAAGAAACTTGAAACAAAAATTCAAGTACTCATATTACTGAATTAAAATTATATTTATTGTACACTAGCTTTCGTCTTGCGGTTTTACCCGCGGTTCCGAGGGACCTAGTATGTCCCGATATTATAACCAAGCCTATGTTACTCGCAAATAGTGTAGCTTTGTATCAGTAAAATTCATATTGAAGTCGGGTGAGTAATTTTGCAGAAATCCTCCTTTATTTAATCTTTAAAACTAATATTGGAATAGATGAACCACTTTTTCACGATTCCTTAACCCAGAGTGACTTTACTTACTACATTACTTCTTTTTTATTAACTTACTAGGTGTCCCCCGCGGTTTTACCCGCGTTCCTGTGGGATGTCAGATGTATTATACATAAAAACCTCCCTTTTCAATCTCTCTATCTATTAAAAAAAAACCGCATCAAAATCCGTTGCGTAGTTTTAAAGATTTAAGCATACATAGGGATATAGGGAAAGAGAAAGCGACTTTGTTTTATACTATGTACTATGTTTTGTTTAACCGCTTTTTCTTATAATATGTGTACAGAAGAATGTTATGAATATTTAAAACGCTACAATTTCAATACTTGTACCACAACTTTCAGAGAGGGCATAATAAAAACTTTTTCGTATAAATAAATAATTCAAGAACATTGCGTTTGTGGGCCAAAGTCGTAGTAAAGACGTTTCAGATTAAATTTAATTTTACTTTTTACGCGGAGACGGTGACGCTCGAGGCGTCACTCGCTTTAATTATTTACCACGAATATTACCGACACTGATAAAGTGATACTGTTATCATTTCTGTATTTATAATAACTTCTGGTCGACAAGTGGGGAACATTTGACTGCAGGTATAATTATATATTTTGTATATTATTTATTTTATTGCAATTTGTATAATTTATAACTATGTAAAATTTGAACATTATTGATTATCTTTTGAAGTAAAATCTTCTTAATCGAGGGCTTTGAAATTCTGGTCTGCAACCTTTTTATGTGAAAAACAAAATAATGATAAACACAATCTATGCTATTCAAAAGTGATTGATGAATAATTGACATGTTTCCCTGTAATACAAAAGTTTATTTCAAAAATGTGTCTTTACGAAACACCCTGCTTTTTTTTCAAAATTCAAAACCATTTATTCAGTTTAGGCCCTCGCGAGGCACTTATGAAGGTCAAATTTAAAGTTACTGAAGCTACTGTTTCGGAAGTCAGCCTTCCACTGAGAAGAACCGGCAAGAAACTAGAAAATATTTTTTTATATTAATTTTATCTATTCTGACTTTTTGGTTATTTTATAATATCAGTTTTACATATTTTTATATTTAACAATTACAAAATACTTAATATAGGTCACATTCAAAAACAACAAACAAAAAAAAAAATATTATAAATAGAATATACAGGTACTTCTTCAAAAATAACATTTTTTTAATTCAATTCAAAATTCAAAATTCAAAACCATTTATTCAGTTTAGGCCTTCGGAGGGCACTTATGAAGGTCAAATTTAAAGTTACTGAAGCTACAACCGGTTCGGAAGTCAGCCTTCAACTGAGAAGAACCGGCAAGAAACTCAGCAAGGTTACATTCTTTTTTATTTGTTATATAAATTTTTATCTATTCTGACTTTTTGGCTATTTTATAATTTCAATTTTACATAATTTTATATTTAACAATTACAAAATACTTATTATAGGTAACATTAATAAAAACAAAACAAAAAAAAAAAAATATGACAAGACTACAAAATAGAAAATAACAATAATTAGGTACTTACAACTTAAACAAGAGATTTAGAGGTGCACTGTGCAGAGAGCAGCTATTTCCATACATTTTTATCTTCAATATAATGAACTACCTTGTAATACGCTTTTTCTTTCAAAACTTTCCTAATATAATTTTTAAATTTATGATCAGACATTTTGGTTATTGAAAGCGGTATCTTATTATAAAATCGAACACAATTACCAAGAAATGACTTGTTAACTTTAGTTAGTCTAAAGTATGGAACAACTAACTTCTCCCTTTGTCTTGTATTTATACTATGAATATCTAATTTTGACTCAAACATTCCTATGTTTCTACGTATAAACATTATATTTTCATAAATATATAGTGAAGGTAATGTCATTATATTTATTTCCCTAAATAAATCTCTTAATGATTCACGGGGACCCATACTGTAAATTGCACGAATTGCTCTTTTTTGTATAATAAATATTGATTCTATATCCGCTGCTGCTCCCCAAAACAAAATACCATAGGACAAGAGGCTATGAAAATATGCAAAATAAACTAATTTGGCCGTCTCAACATTCGTCAATTGTTTAATTTTCCTAACAGCAAATGCAGCCGAACTTAATTTAGCAGCTAGAGTATCAACCTGAGGTCCCCATTGCAATTTATTGTCTAATGTAAGACCCAAAAATACCGTTTTATTTACAAGATCAATATGGCTCCCATCTATTATTATTTGGCTATCTACTTGTGCTACATTTGGTAAAGAAAACCTTAAGCATTTAGTTTTCTTTGAATTTAGTAATAGATTATTTGTAGCAAACCACCCACAGACAATTGACATAGTATGATTAACTTTAGTTAGATCTTTGTCTATTCTATTAACTTTAAAAATTAATGATGTATCATCAGCAAACAAGACAATATCTGTGAGGTCATTTACAACATATGGCAAATCATTTATATATACTAAAAACAAAAATGGACCTAAAATTGAACCCTGGGGTACCCCCATTTCGACTAAAGAGCCCTTGGATGTTGTGCCGGTAATCCCTACCTTTTGCTGGCGATTTGATAAATAAGATAAAACAAGATCATGAGCAGTTCCACGAATTCCGTAGAAGTCAAGTTTTAGTAGTAGCGTACGGTGGTCAACGCAATCGAATGCCTTGGACAGATCACAAAAAATGCCAATCGCATCCTGTGAATCCTCCCATGCGCCATAAATGTGCCTCAGCAATGTTGCTGCCGCATCGGATGTAGATCTTCCCTTCGTGAAACCGAACTGATGACCATGCAATACCTTATGCTTAGTAAAGTGACTTGACATTTGATTAAGCAGCAATTTTTCAAAGATTTTACTAAGTGCTGGCAGAACGGAAACTGGTCTGTAATCAGATGGATTCTCCCTACAACCGGACTTGAAAATAGGTACTATTTTACTATATTTCATTAAATCAGGAAAACAACCCTGATCAATGCATTCATTAAAAATATTTGACAAAACAGGTGCAATCACTGTTATTATTGATTTTACGATTGTTACTGATAAGCCCCATAAATCTTCAGTACTTTTCATATTGAGAGAATTAAAAGTTATTATGATATCGCTAGCATTAATATGGTCAAATTTAAAACTTGGAAATGTATTATGAATATGCTGCTTGAGTAAAGATTCCGCTGCTATAGGACATGATTTAAGGCTTTTAGTAGTTTTACCAGGTATACTCGTGAAGAAGTTTTCAAAAGCACAGGCTACATCTAAATTATTTGTTAGAATTTTTTCATTAATTTTAAGAGTTACCTGTTCATTATTATTTCTAATTTTACCAGTTTCCGTATTAATAACATTCCAGACTGTCTTTATTTTGTTATTAGCATTACCTATTTTATTACATATAAAGTAAGATTTAGCTTGATTACACACTAACTTGAAAGTCTTTGAAAATTTTCTAACATATTTATGAAATTCTTCGTTCTGAGTTAGAGATTTTAAATGATAAAGTTCATACAACCTATCCCTGCTCTTACGAATACCTTTTGTAGCCCAGTCACTAAATCCCATTTTACTATTTACCTTCACTATTTTAGTAGGACAGGCTCTATTAAAATTATCGCAAATCCCAGACAATAAACCTTTATACAAGACATTGGGCTCATCACTATGATATATTGTATTACAGAGTTTCAGCTCTAAATTATTCTTAAAGGTGTCTAATCTTGCCTTAGTAGTAGGTCTAATTACTTTCGTTACTTTAAATACTTGTCTTTTAAATGGCAATTCTATTAATTGAGCCTTATGATCCGAGCGAACACCACTAATAATCGATTTCCCTAGTATACTACTATTAGTTAATATATTATCAATACAAGTAGCCGAAGTGGCTGTAGATCTTGTTGACTCACTAAACAATAAATCTAAGTTGAACGATTTGAATAAGGCAAGAAAATTCCGACTTTCAGATGAATTACTAAGAGTATCTACATTAACGTCGCCACATACAACTATTGACTTGTTAGAATTATTAAATAACTTACGAAGAATCTCTTCCATTATAGACGTAAACAATAAAAAATTTGATGCCGGTGGCCTATAAACACAAACAATAATATAGTTCTGCAACTCTGCACAAGACACCTCACAAACACGCTCAACAGAGAGGCTACAAATATCTTTACGATCCTTGAATTTAATATTATTATTTATAAGAATTATTGTGCCGCCACCTTCTGCAGATAATCTATTGAATATACTGGCAACTGTAAAGTTTTTAATATTAAAAAGCATAGTGCCCGGTTTCAACCATGTCTCTGTAAAACATAATATATCTATATTTATTTTATCTAATAATAAATGAATATCAAGAATTTTGCCAAAGAAGCGATTAATATTGCTAATTATTATATATATAATTATTAATATTAATGTTTTATTTTGTCAGTTGCCAGCATTTACGTCAACTAAAAATACGTCATTATGTGTTTGACATTGACAGTATATCATCATCATAACAGCCCGAAGTCCACTACTGGACATAGGCCTACCCGATAGGACCTACTAACTTAAGGAAGGTTTGTCATAATCACCACACTTTGCAGGCAAATTGGTGATCGCAGTGAGATGATATTAATCAAGGAGGCACTGTTACCCCTACTCTGTATTTCCTTAGTCACCTTTTACGACACCCATGGAATTAGATTTGGGATGGTCCTATTCTATGCCGAGAACCAATTGGCGCTTTGAACTTAAACAATTTATTTAACTTTCTTTTGGTAATGTATTTATTTGCAACACTTCATTATATGAAATTGGCAAGTCGCAGGTCGCATGGTTTGATTTCCAAACAGGACAAACTTTTATGTGCATGAACATGCCTGTTTGTTCTGTGTCTGGGTGTAAATATCTATATTAGCATGTAATAAGAAAGAATGAAATAGTTTATGTAGTATATCAGTTATCTGGTTTCCATAGTACGAGCTCTGCTTAATAACAAAAATAATTAAAAAATAACCTCGGACATTCTTTTACACAGCCATTTGATTCCAAACTAAGCAGAACTCGTACTATGGAAACCAGATAAGTGATATACTACATGTACTACTTATTCATTTTTCTAAATGCATACATCATATAAATATTTACACCCAGACACAGAACATACAGACATGTTCATGCACACAAATGTTTGTTTCGGGTGGGAATCGAACCTTCGACCTTCGACTTGGCAGTCAGGGTCGCTAACCACCAAGCCAATTGGCCTGTCTTTGGTTGGGATCTCTGCACTTCTCAATATAAACTCTAACTATTAAATGTCATACTCCTTGATGCCCACAATATGCTCAAAAAGCGGTAGAAAGCTGTCTCTTCACGTATTAATGTATAGATGATCTTGACCGTAGTAATTTCAGCTTGACTCACTTGGCGACAGATAAATTTTAAATGGTCTTCTGTCGTACACTTAATGATACTGTCATCTTCATGTCATAATCAAAACTGTATAGCAGAAGTCTGTAGGTACTCTGTTTATATAATAGTTATATCATAATATTTTGACGGGCCAGTTGGCTTGGTGGTTAGAGACCCTGACTACCAAACCGAAGGTCGCGGGTTCGATTCCCAACCAGGACAAACATTTGTGAGCATTAACATGTCTGTTTGTTCTGTGTCTGGGTGTAAATATCTATATAAGTATGTATTTGAAAAGTAGTGTATGTAGTATATCAGTTACCTGGTAGCCATACTACAAGCAGTACACTCTGCTTAACTTGGGATCAGGTAACCATGTGTGAAGAATGTCTTGGGATATTTATTTAATTCGGAAGACGAGCATCACCAATCTTAAAAAATAATAGGAATCGTTAGTCTATGCAGAACAATTTTTTATGGCTCAAGAGCCATGTAGACAAGTCAACCAACTTGCAGACGATTCACCTGATGGTAAGTGGATACCGCCGCCATGGACATGTGCAATACCAGGAGCATCGCCAATGCATTGTCGGCCCTGAGACGTGAAGTTGTCTCATGTGCCTGTAATTTTACCGGCCGCCTTACATTTCTAACCGAAACATAGTAATACAATAAAAATTTTAATACTAAATATTTTAATAACACATTACGATTACATACAATTAAAAATAATTTAATAGAATATATGTGTATATTACTAGCTGTCCCCCGCGGTTTCACTCACGTCCCCGAGGGATGTAACATTTTTCCCGCACAAAAAGTATCCGATGTGTTATTCTAGGACATTTTCTATTTATGTGTGGTCAGTTTCATCCAAATCCGTTCGGTAGTTTTTGCGTGAAAAAGTAACAAACATTCATACATATAAACGTCCCCATTTATAATATTAGTAGGATCAGCAGGATATGTCAGTGAAATTAAAGATGAAGATTTTTACAGAAATATATTTTGAACTGCTACATTATGGCAGTCAAAAGTTGTTGCTATTTACTTTTATATCAAAAGCACTGAGTGAACAATAAAACATGTAATAAATATCACTGTTATTGTAACGCTGTGTACGAAATCGGTCCGTCCAACTATTTGTGGCCGGGTATTCATCTCTGGGGGGAAATTGTTGGGGTACTTCGGGGGAATTCCACAGACGGTTAGAAGTGTTGCAATCTTGATCTATGATTGTTGGTACAATTTAAATGTTTCAGATATTTACTTGCGTAGTGTTCGGTGTATGTTAATAATGATCTTTGGTATTTTAGTTTAAATATATTTGTGGAATTGGTGAGGGAATTAAATAAATTCCAGTGTCCAATAACTTGGTTTTAGCAGGGTTTAGTTTTTTTTTTAAATTTCTTATAGTCCATGTACGTACTTGGTTAATTTAAATCTTTGCTTATGTGGAGGTTATGTCCAATTTTTCCAATTAAATTAAAAATTTAAACCATTTCCTTGCCTTTAAAATTCACCAAATCAGTCCCGCCATTCTTAAATGTTGCGGCTTACCAACGAACAGCTTTGATCAACATTTTTATTTACATAAAAGATTTATACCTAATTTTCCCAAATATTTAGTTTAGGTTCTCCGGCTTCTGGTATTAAAAAAAAAGATATTACACAATGTTACAATACTTTAAGGTTGAGTGTTTATAATACGCCATTTCTTTCTCTTCCAAGTAATAACTTCAATTCGTATCATCAAAAGTCAGCCGCACTCATACTTTTAAACGAGCCCCGTCCCTCAATTTTATACCAATTGGGGTTTTGTGTCAACATTTTTTTTTCTATCATCCGGGCACCGACACGACATCCTTGCGGCATCAAGGCTTGTAATAGAGTAATTGAGTTGACAGTAAAAGTTATGAGGAGGGCCGGCGTCACGGCGGCGCCGCGGCGGATATCAGCCCCCCCCTGCACCACTTTTCTTTTACCTTCCCCTCTCTTGCGCCGGATACGGGCGTAGGGTTGGCATGAAAGTTTGTTTGTAGCTGATTTACAACTTTTTTTCTGATTTTGTTACTTTGAATAAGATACTTTTTTTCATTTATGTTTTGGGATTCTCTATGAAAGTGATTCAGTTGCCAGAAATTTTATAGATTTAGCATGTTTAACAGTAATCTGAAATCTATTTTTTTGATAGAGTGAGTTTTTGTGTCTCGGGAATTTTCTTAATTTCAAATTTAAGATTAAACGTTAAAACTAAAAGAATTTATATTACATTAAAGGTAAGACTGAAATTCACTCAGATTTTGAAATCAGCTTACATCGAAACTGTTGAAACATACGAGTATATCCCTCCAATGAAGCGATAAACCGTCCCGATTAAACTCGGAACCGCATTGAAATCGGCCTTTCTGTTTGGTAGGTAAGCCATTTATTATATGATAAACAAACACAACGCCAGACAGATATAGGACTCAAACTTTTACCACTCCCCGTTTAAATGCTAAAGAAGGTTTTCTTTTATTGTAATTATGCATTTGATATAGTTTGGAAATAATTTATTTTATATTAATGTTATCCTTACAAGAATAATTTAATATTTGCTCCATGGAATAGTAAAAGAAAAAAAATATAAAATAATTAATTAACTCCTCTCTTGCTGACCGTCCAACTAAAGAACTCATTCTAAAGATCTTCCGATGAACTCACACAAAAACTTATTCGAAGGAAGTCAGCCAGTCATTTATTTTTATGCGCCACTATTGTTTAGCCATTTCTCATTTGGCCCCCGTAGTTATGGCAGTTTTATGTCTACACTCATTATAGTGATGTACAAATACACATTTATTACATTCGGTTTGTTTATTTGTTTCGCCCTTTTTATTTACTTAGTTTAATGCTGGAAGTTTATATAGCTTAGTAAAGTATTTCTCTAACTTAAATATATAGTTGATTGATTTGTATGTAAACTGTATTAAATGTTACTTTTACGCTGAAAATTTATATAGCTTAGTAAAAATTCTAATTTTATGATTTAAAACAATTATCACAAATTAGAAAATAGATTGTATATTTGATAATATGAGAAACTTTACACAATTACATTTTTTATTCAACTGTAGTATCTACTTTTAAGAGTTCTTTTTATGGCAATAGGCCGACATATAGTTTGCCGAAAAATATCACATAACATGTATTACTTATTAATACAAAAAAATTGGTACAATAATGACCATTTTCTATAGTTAAATACGTTGACATAAACTAACATGCCGCAGTTTTTATGGTTACGTATGGTAAATTAATACATAAAATTCAAAGCCATTTATAAAGTTTAGTTTAGGCCCACGGAGGGCCTACATAAGTATGTAGGTAAAAGTTACTGAAGTTACATAAGCTGACATGCCGCAGTATGCACAACATTGCGGCTATTGATACAGTAATGACGTGTTTTTATTATTGCGTATGGCAAAATAATAAAAATAAAATCGAAACCATTTCTTCAGTTTGTTTTGGGCCCACGGGAGACACGTATGGAAGTAAAAGTTATAAAAGCTGATATGCCGCAGTATGGCCACAACATTGCGGCCATTGGTACAGTAATGATGTATTTTAGTTATTTACATATAACATAAACACGCTAAATAAATATTAATTAAAAGCTTAAATTCAATGCTACTTAATCTCAAAATTATAATAGTGAAGTAAATTTCGAGTGCACAACTTTTGTCTCCCTCATTCATAAAACTTATTTGTTTCTAAAAGGAACCGAAACTAAGAGCGTTTCATAATATAAGAGTTCCCACTCAACGCAAGCACTAACTCGATCTATGGAAACTTCAGAACCGTCCCGTTTTGCCGAGAGTAAATAACTTCGTAGCAGAAGAGACCTTTGCCTTTGAAAACTCTGCTCTGTAATAAGCCATTTACTATGTTAACTTTTCAACATGAAAAGCTGACCATAGAAATATCATATTTCATGGTTTTAACTTTGCAGGAATAAAAGCTGATAAAGGTTATTTCAGTTTTTGTTGAAAATCCGACATCGAGGCGTCTTGCTTATTCGGTAATTATCGAAAGAGCATGACAGGCTCAGACATTTTATAAAGTTTTATTTATTGACTTATTGGTGAACAAAACAGTCTTTAACTAAATTTATTTATTATTTTACTAAAACCAATAAAATAGCAAAGAAAGAAAATGAAGACTAAAGAAATTTTACATATTTTATTTTTAGTAAAGCTATTATTGAAGTTGGCGACAATAAGATTATTATTTTGATAAGTATTTACCATTCACCAATCAATATTGATATCTATATCTGTCCTGGGACCTATTCTTTACACACGGATCCCATCTGATTCCAAACTAAGAGCTTGTACTATATAATATATTTTTAGCGATTAAAAGTAGGGTACAATTAAATAAAAACATAAACCAACAAGAAATCCGTTTATTTACAATTTGAATCAAATTAAGACTAAAGGGGAACTAAACAAGTACAATCACTTTAAATTAATACAAAACAAAATACATATGTACTGCAAACTTCAATAATTGATTAAGGACAATAATATCAAAATGTAAGCCGTGACCTTGATAACAACCAATACAGATTCCCACGAGACGTCCGTACACTACTAGAACTGGCGAGCCAATGTCGCTGCTCCTAAGTGCCCTGCTTATCTGGCCTGTCGTCGGGTGGCGGCATCACCGTTGTATAGAAACTCCTTACACGGCCTCTCCTGACGTTGAGTCGTCCTCGACGCAAATTCTTTCTTAAAAACAAAAGAACGATTACTTATAATTCAGAAAAACAAATTAGAAGCACTCTACCTCGCAGACCAGTCAATCTGTCTCCAGTCAATCAATTCATTCATCGTTCTTTATCATAGTTCTCACTCATGTAACACACATACGTAATTCTCAAAAGAATAAAATATAATTGAGCCAAGGCATATTCCTGTCAGTGTCCAAAGGCCTGTATACTTCAATCTTGCCAGTCGATCAGCACGTGATTCTGCGCGTCGCTCAGCACGTAGCGCTGCCCGTCGATCAGCACGTGGTTCTGTGCGTCGATCAGCATGTGGCTCTGCCCGTCGATCAGCATGTGGCTCTGCCCGTCGATCAGCATGTGGCTCTGCCCGTCGATCAGCATGTGGCTCTGCCCGTCGATCAGCATGTGGCTCTGCCCGTCGACCAGTTTGTGGCTCTGCCCGTCGATCAGCATGTGGCTCTGCCCGTCGATCAGCATGTTGCTCTGCCCGTCGATCAGCATGTGGCTCTGCCCGACGATCAGCATGTGGCTCTGCCCGTCGATCAGCATGTGGCTCTGCCCGTCGATCAGCATGTGGCTCAGGCTGCGAACCCACCGGCTGCTTCGACTTCTGGGTTACCAGTGAACCCTGTAACATGGCCTGCCAATCAGACCCATTCGTACGAAGACCGTATTCAAACGTACGAATGCATTCCACACGCAGACCGTATTCAAACGTGTGAAGCTTCCCGACACGCCGACCGTATTCAAACGTGTCGAGGCTTCTCAATACGCTGACCGCAATCACACGCACTGAGGCATCTCAACAAGCAGGGCGAATCATACAAGTGAGGAATACAGAGAGGGTACATCTGTGGCTCACGCAACAGGCTCACCACAGGAATTCGTATAATTTGGAACGTATCAGCTTCGCTTACCCTCAAAAAATGCGGGACATGCCTCACAGGGCTCCACTCACCCTACCACGGCACCATATACTGCGCAGCAGCTTGCGTAATTTTACCATAACTGCGCTGAGCAGACGTAGGGTATAACATCCACTAGGAAGAATTTTAATCACCTGATGCGGACCACGTCCGCCGGAGTCAAGTTTACCTGCCGACTGAGAATACTTTAGAACAAGGTCATAAACATTGAACTGACGTGGTGTACATCATCGTTGTTTAGCTTGGTCATCTTGTCTGGTTTGGTTACTTCAAAGAAGCTTCGGTTCTACTCCTTGTGATTCCACAGAGAGCCTCAATGTTAGGTGTCGTACCCGTTTCACGTTTACTGGTGCCAAGGTGTTAACTAAGGCTTCTATTTTTCGAGGGCTCGGCCTAACCTGACCCTGACTTATAAGCCTACCGTTCGAATCGCGATCCGATCGTCATTGTGGTCGCGAGACCTTCGAGAAGTATGTTGAACTTGATTACGCGAATCACCCTTAGAGACACGCTTCCGTGGACAAGGCGTTCTCGTACGTCTCATTATCACCGTTTCAATTAACGATTAAACACACAAAATAACAAAGAAATGAAGTAAGCAGTTATTGTAAACAAGACAAAATTCAAATTCAAAGGTTAACGGTTTTCTTGTTGACAACTAATTTAAAAATTTCATTTTGTGCAGTTTTAATGTGACTGTGGGCTTAAGAGTCCCTTATCCCACTTCTGATTTTAGCGATTAAAAGCAGGGTACAATTAAATAAAAAACATAAACCAACAAGAAATCCGTTTATTTACAATTTGAATCAAATTAAGACTAAAGGGGAACTAAACAAGTACAATCACTTTAAATTAATACAAAACAAAATACATATGTACTGCAAACTTCAATAATTGATTAAGGACAATAATATCAAAATGTAAGCCGTGACCTTGATAACAACCAATACAGATTCCCACGAGACGTCCGTACACTACTAGAACTGGCGAGCCAATGTCGCTGCTCCTAAGTGCCCTGCTTATCTGGCCTGTCGTCGGGTGGCGGCATCACCGTTGTATAGAAACTCCTTACAATATAGTATTAAGATTACTGATATATCACATATTATACTACTTTTTTCAATAAGTACAATACTCATATAGATATTTACATGCAGACACAGAACAAACAGATATGTTCATGCACACGAAAGTCACGAACCTACGACCTGCGGCGTGGCAGTCCGGGTCTCTAACCACCAAGCCAACTGGCACGTCAATTCCGAGATACATTAGATCTCTCGGGAACGCGGGTGAAGCCACGGTACGGAAAACTAGTACAATATAAAGTAGTTTATGTAGCAAACCTGGGACAGTTCTTAGCTGATTTGATCACGAACTAAGTTTCAAACATTGAAAGTTTGATAGTTTCTCATGTTAAACCGCAATTTATCTGGTAATTTTAGCTATCCAGCGAATTTGCTTTGTGGGTTAATAAGTTACATGTTTAATCTTAACTTTGTTTCAATCTAAATTACAACCAAGTAGGTACTATTTAAAAAATATTTTCTTGCCGCAGGTCACTTTAAAAAGAACTTTAATTGAACTGCATTAAAACTCAAGATTCCGTCACTAAACAAATGCAGTAAGACGGCATTTAAGCATGCCTCAACAATATAGAAAATGGAGAATAAACATGATAGTTTTAGTTCTATTTTCAGACGTAGAAAGTTTATAACACAATGAGAGACATAAAGAAACAAATAACATCATCTAGAACTTTTATTGTCTGTTTTGTCTTCGCCAAATAAACAAGGGAATAATAATTTTCGCAGTAGAAATATATGACCAATATAAAAAGGTAGCAAATATTCGAAGACCGGTACCTGCTTTGCGTCCGTGGCCACTAATGAAACACCATTTATCATTCTGACTGCCAAATAAAAGCTTGGAATGAGAGGCTGAGCTTTGTGATGAGATGTAGCGGAAAGGTATGTCATTAAAAAATGTTTTTATGCATTGAACTTAATTATAGTCACCTTAATTTTTGTACTTCTACATGAAATGAAGCTTACGGCACGTCGCGGTGCGAGCAAACATTTTTGTAATGTAATTCAGTATTATAATTATTGACTTAATCATTTTGCGAGTTTATTATTTTGGGTTGTTTAAATATTAAATATATTTTGCTATATTAAAATATGAAAATATTACAAAGTCTGAATCAAAACAAATGTATAATTGTGTCCACTCTCGCTAACGCTCCCACTTTCATTTTAGACCAAAATGTGAATTGAGAGTGCCCGCTATAAGTTTAATTAGAACTCAGAGCAAAGAAAACAAACTGGGGAGGTGGACTTTCAGAAAAATAGGTTGACTTCCAAGAAAATTGTCGAGATGCTCTATGAGAAAACTAAATTATAAAATCATAGGATTTATTTCATTTTTAATTAGCAATTGCAGCACCAAAGAATGCGATTTCATTATTTAAATTAATAAATTAACTGTAAACATGCAAGGAATGAAATAATTATTTTTTTATGCTATCTTACAAGTTGTGCTATTTATTTGAATGGTAGAATTTCGTATAATCAGCTAACTATAGATAATGATTTTTAAATGAAGAATTTAAATTAATTTAAAAATTAACTAAATATGATATAATAATTTGTAATGTTTAAAGTCTACAGATGGGAGGTGATATGACTACAAGCCATTTCCAATTTACTGCCGTCTTTTTAATGCCTTCTTCTCAGCGTTTTAAAAAGCTCCAAGACTCTTCATTGTAGGAAAACTATAATAGCCGGTTGATCTTGCATGGCCTTTTTTCATATAAACATAGACACTTGCACCCAGAAAACGAATCACGTAACAAGATACTTTAGAAACAATATACGATAAATATGCTCACCCCCCACCGGCGAAGGGCTTCATAAGATGTATGACCAAAGTTTTTCCAACACCATAATATTTGTTGGGAACCCTTTTACCCTCGTTATAATGGGGACCGATTATTGGCAGCTTCCAATATTGGGTGGCAGTCACGTGGCATGCACCCGGCACCTTTCGCGTGACCTACACGGGAGTCGAACTAACAAATGACGAAATTACTATTTCGCTGAGAAAATTGTATCCGAAAAACTCATTGGTATTTAATAATAAATACGAAATGTCCTTCTAAAAATAAGTCGTTTAATGAAATTGTTCTCGCAGCGTAATTTCAGTGTTTGCAAGATAAAAAACAGGTGAGCCAACACTTCTATATCAGGTGATATAATTCGGGGTCAGCGTAATACGTATGCTTTCAGTTCATTGGATGGCTGAAGTATAAGAATATATTTTCGCCAATTTCTAATTATTCGCGTTATTTAATACTATTACACAATGCTAATTGATATACGCAAGCTGGCTGGCAGCGCTAGGAAATAAAAAGCTAAAGATCGAGCTCAGTTGCGTGCCATAGGTGAGGCCTATGTCCAGTAGTGAACAGAGATGATGATAATCATGACAATGTTAGCTCATTGATCATCCACAAATTAGTCGGGTTTTAGTAAAGTATCCGTTTTCACAAGCGTTTTGCGAAAAGATATAGGTACCATTACGTCTTCATGTCACTTTACTATACTGGTTCACTTACATTGATCTTTATCGGATAAAACACTACTGAAATACCGGCTAAAAACCTCCGACATACCAGCTGTTCTCCACGGTTTCACCCGCGTTTATCAATATCATATAGCCTATAACCATCTAGGAAAAAACCGCGTCGAATGGTAGCAGCCCTATGGAGGAGCGAGGTATGAGATTCCTCCATTTAAAAGGGAAGATCTTCCGCCAGGCCTGGTGATCATGCCTGGGGACCGCGGTCCGACTATTGATGTTGGAAGCTTGTATATATGTCAAATCCTGAGAGAATCTTGATAGTGCGATGTAGGATTCTCGCGTCTTACTACTCGTTGATAGATGTCGCCACAGCCCCATCCCGATATGATCAGTAGTTTTGAGGTTATGGAGCGTCAAAGGAACCCTTTTTTCTTATATATAATATATATATATCTTATATATAAAATACTTGTGTCACAATGTTAGTTACCATCCTCTGAAACGGCTGGACCGATTTTATGACATTTTATATGCATATTCAGTAGGTCTGAGAATCTACTATCTATTGTTCGTACCCCCTGAGTGATTTTTTGCCAAACATTTTTTTAAAATTTGTTTTATAATGTGGCATTGAAAACTACATACAACTTCAAATTTTCACCCTTCTACATTTTCATGTATAGTTTATAATAAAGTAAATATTGCAAAACAACTTTTGCCGGGTCAGTTAGTATTTTATATGCCCTTTGTTCCGTGTTTATAAGTAATTAAGAAATTAAATCAATATTATAATTTGATTTCATAACTCTTACGTGTCAAGATTTTCGGATAAATTATAACTACTAACATCATAAAGTGCTAATGTATGTAACTGTAATTGCGGCTTGTAATCCGTCAGGATATATCTATATTATGGCTCCCTAGACACGGTCTGATACTCGCACGAGCTCTGTTATATTGTATAATGCTTAGACGATGAAAAAATATACAGGAATTCAACCTCTATCGGAAGCATATCATTTTTGTTATTGTTTGGATGGGAATTTTGCAGGACCAGTAATACTAGGTGATACTAGTAAGTAAATAAAAATAAATATGGAGTTTATTATACGGGACCGTTGCTGAGGAAATGTCTCCTTTATCTGCTTCCATGAATCTATCTCCAATGCTATCTCCAATTCTTCCGGATTTTTTATTTCTACGTTTATTATCATTATACTATAAAGAAGTTTATATTCAACTCAACAAATGAAAGATAGTTAGCGAAAGCGAAAAACATCGTTTAAGTTTTATTATAATGTTAAAAAAACAAATAACAGTAGCAACAGAAAATTCAAGATACAGCCATGATGAAAAATATACAACTAATAAGTTGTCGGAATTTTCCATTTTCGATCGACACAACAACCAAAAATCACTTTGGCACCGCTCCGGGCTGCCAAGAAGCGTTTCGGCAACTGAAAAGAAACTTGCCAAATCGACATAAAAAAACCACTGATCGGATGTAAACGAGCTTTCTCATAAATAAAGATGCGAAAACTTGAGAAACTTGAGTTTGCACTGAGTTTAACATCGGCATATGATTCCCGCTTGAGTAAGCAATCAAAAGTTGGGAACTATGCTTGCGTGAAATATTGGGCTCGCTTGGTGCTCACTTGTTTTTACCAACAAAATGTTTACTGATTCGCTTTTTTTCCGCTGCGATATAAATAAGGTGTCAGTCGGAAAGAAATGTATTTTTCGGTATTGAGAAGTAACTAGTTAGAAGTGGAGTTCTTGACTGTACCCAAATACAAGGAACTAAGAACGCCTCGCAAGGAATACTGGGCTAATGAAGGATGACTCCAAAACCGCTGGAAACTTCAGTAGTCTTGACGAAACTAAATAAAAACCTTATTTGAATTTAAATTTAAAGGGTTGCTGTACAGTGACAGAGTTATTTCTTAAATTGATTAAAAATAAACTTCGGTTAACCTCAACTAGTAGTGTTTTAATATTTTTTCTTTATTAAAAATCTGACCGTTAGTTATCTATTCCATTTTCACCGCTGAATATTTTGCATCACGATTTTTTCGGTTGCGTTTATTTTGTAAAAGTTTAAACGCGCGTTTCAGTCTGAGCCTATCGGCTGCAGAGTTTACAGTTATTGAATGCAAATTTTACATGGGCTTAAAAAATCCGTATTTTTCAGCGGACGAACTATATTTATGGGATATTTTTTTGTGGTTTTATAAGGGTTAGTCAAATTAATAAATTAAGGGAATAAAAATTTTATGAATGTAATTGTCTAATATTAATTTTTGACATTATTTTATGAAAGAAAATAGAAAGGATTTCTTATATTCATCTTGTATACGGTCCATTTAGAAATCTTTATAAATATAATTCTTCTGTACGTGTGTAACAGTGAACTCCTCCTAAACGGATTTGAATGAATTTTTTTGTATGCGTTTGGGTTGCGCCCTGGATGGATTAGATTCATAATTGGCTTCGGGAAGTGGCGCTGCGAGCGAATTCCTGCATTTGTGAATGGACTTATTTTGACAGAATGACGTCTGTCCGGGCAGCTAGTATATCTATAAAATACAAATATCTTATCCTTAACTCAGACATACGAAAAATCTTCTTCTTCCTACCCTGTTCCCAATCATGGGTCGGCGTAATGCGTATTCTTCCTCCAAACAGCCCTACTATCCATCATCTCAACATTCACTTCTTTCTGACCCACACACCCTTCACACAATCTATCCACTTCCTCGAGTAATATCTATCAAAAACATTCATCAAAAACTAATATCTAAAACATAGTATGTGTGACCATCAGCAATGCTAATAAAATAACACGACAGACATTAATACATAAAGCAGCAACCATAATTATTAATACGCTCATAAATGTTATATGACTGCCTCTACAATAACCTTAACTTAGCAAAGTCGTCCCCAAGTTAGACAAATAGTCTTGCTACGCTTGTGCTACGACGTAGACATAATGTAGACTGTCTACGAAAGCCGTAGCGGCATACTGCGCGTATAATTTTGATATTATTTATGATGAGCTTAGAATATGAAATAATTAAACATTAGAGCATTAATAGATATAATTGTTATGTGTATATATTATATAATGTATTCTTATCAAACAATTCTTTATTTTTGAGCTTTTAGTATTTTTTTATATTTTACATCTAAAAAAGTTGGTTCAACAAAATAAATATTTTTTGAATATATATAAAAATATACTGCACAAATTTTCCACATCTATTCAAAATGGAAACCCCGTTGCGAAATTTATAACTCGCACTTAGTCGGTTCTTCTTTATAGCTCGCTACGCATGAATATTTGCTACAAACAAAGAACTAAAAGTCAAATAACTACGCGAATGAAGTCACAAACAACGATCTAGTCGATAATAAAGACGATTTTCCCACGCAAATGTACAAACCGAGCGAAAGTTTTCGCACAATGGGGCAAAAACTCGATGGCGAAGTTGAGTACAGCCGAAGAAAAATAAACTAAAAAACTGTTGTCATGCAAAAAGTACACACTTATATTGTACACGATTCCCTCTGAGATTTATTCGGAACAATTTCGTAACACAGATTTTTTTTGCTCAGTTTGATCTGTAACTTGACCAGGCAGTATTTTTTCAACAAATCACTCGGTTGCTCGGGAAAAAGTTGATATATTTGTTTTGGGAGGCTCCCCTTGTTCTGTCATTGGATAACTCGCCTATAAAAAGGTTTATTTAAGGTGTTTATTTTGCCATGAACGTACCTAATAAGGAACATCACTATTTTATGTGCAACTGTTATTAATTAAGAATACTAATCTAGTTTATGGTTGCTGTCATCTGCTTTTTCTTTCTTTTTGCGACATTTTGACTGATAACCTAGTAGATAAATAAATAAATAAATAAATAGATAGAATACTCGCCAGTAAGTGGTCAGCACCACCGCCTATGAACATTTACAATACTAGGGGTATCGCTTATATATTGTTGACCCAAAGACATGAATATTGAGCCTGTAATTACACCAACCTACTTATTATCCGAAGTGGAAGATCAGCGCTGGCTAACAACCAGCACCATGCATGGTGGCAGTGTTTAAATTTTTTAGTTATTTTATTTTATATTATTTTTTGTTTTTTTTACATTATGTTACTTGATTGTTATTATTGGCCAATAAATAAATGCCTTAAATAAATGTTTTTTTTTTCATTTTCTTAGTGTACTGGAAAGTTTCACTACACAACTGCCTTACGTTGAAAAAAGGCGGTAGTACTTCCCTGAACCAACTCCGTATTAAGTTCTACTACTCAAACATATTCTTGAATCAAAAATATCGTTCAATTTAATTATTGCTTCAATATCCCGCCGCAAATGTCCATAGGCGGTGGTGACCACTTACCATCAGGTGGACCGTCTGCCTGTTTGTCGGCCCAAGTGGAATAAAAAAAAATACCTACTTAAAAAGATGTTTATACCCAGAAACAACACAAACAGACGTATTCATGCTAAAAGATGTATGTCCTGGTTGAGAATCAACCTGTGCTGTTGCAGTCAGGACCTCAACCAAGCCGACTACCCCGTCACACTATATATTACAACAAATTATTTTTAAAAAAATTGAGAAAAAGACTTACTTAGGTATTCATAAAACAGCTTTTATTAATTATAGTACATTACTTAAATAGCAAAACAAGAATAGTATTTATTTTAACTTAATCTTGCTATTTATCTCATCAGGATTAATGTATGAATTACATTATAACTGTATATAACTGCAAAACAATGTTCTTAATCGAACACAACTACCTCGTACTCTATCAAAGCAATTTACACTCAATTCTTTAACAATACGATTCAAAGTAACTGCACGTTTTGATTTGTATCAAGACTAAATAATACTAGTTTCATTCAGGTGAATATCGACTTTGTGTCCTTTGAATAGAGTGTAGGTTAGTGGTAAATGAAAGTTTGTGAGCGGATAATTTGGTTAGCTAGGAGTCGTCACGTACAGGTTGTTGTATCCGTGTCTTCGCATAACAACAGCCTGTATGTTGAACTTGTAAGTGATAGGTATTTGCAAGGCTTTACTCTTGAAAAGCCGTCGTAGCTCAGTGAATGCACTTCCCACTGTTTAGGGTTGCGGATTCAAATATTGAAAGGTATGAAACTTTTTAACGAACAAACTGGCGTTTCCGACGAGTCCGTGCAATTTAATTCTTTAAATTGCACTATTATTTCAGAGTCTACATGGATTAAATGTATTTAATAAATTATGAATGGTAGAGATATGTTAGAGTTTCATAGACGTACATTATTTTTAATTTTGAACTCCTTCACTAGCTATAATGTATTAAAAGGCTCTACTCATATGTCTGCTGGGTAGCGGCGCCAAATACGCTCACCCTAACATATCCCTAGAGTGTCGCACAAAGTGACGAAAGCATGTACTAATGACCACGTGCATCTTGCACTATGCGATCAATAAAGGCATTCTAAATGAGGGATCGCGAGATGTCGTTACTGAAATGACTGAGAGCATACTTATTTTATCGAGTCTAAACGATAAAGATAGAGTGACAAGAAGGTAGTAGATGACTTGCTAAGTTATTTTAAGCAAGTTTTATATGTTACGTAAATATAAAAACTTGTAATCTATAAGTAAAATGGGGTTCTTTTGACGCACCATCACCTCAAAACTACTTAACATATCGGGATGGGACTGCAAAAATTCGACGCGGAGTTTTTCCTAGATTGTGAAAGACTTTATATTATATTGTAAGGAGTTTTTATACAACGTCATCAGCCAGCCGATGACGGGCCATATAAGCAGGGTACTTAGGGGCAGCGACACATTGGGTCGCCAGTTCTTGTAGTGTACGGACGTCTCGTGGTAATCAGTATTGGTTGTTATCAAGGTCACGGCTTACATTTTGATATTCTTGTCCTTAATCAATTATTGAAGTTTGCAGTACATATGTATTTAGTTTTGTATTAATTATGTTTAGTTCCCCTTTAGTCTAAATTTGATTCAAATTGTAAATAAACGGATTTCTTGTTGGTTTATGTTTTTATTTAATTGAACCCTACTTCAAACGCTAAAAATATAATATCGATAAACGCGGGTGATAGCTAGTAGATACGAGATATAATTTAACATATAATTTATATGGAAAATAGGGTTAATTTTTCTTATCATAACTTGAAAACTACTCAACATATCGGCATGGGACTGCTACTTTTCGGCGCGGAATTTTTCCCAGGTATAAGCTGTATATAATATTGAAAAACGTGGATGAAACCGCGGGGCAGGTATTTAAATACATAATAATGTAAGTAGATAAAAAGTGGAAACTTATAAGTATAATAATATACATTGTTGCTGTACATGTTTCCTGCAGTACTTGCATTAAAAAGCACTGATAATTTTCTCAGTAAGATTCTCCTCAATTGATTTAGTTAACTTATTAAGGCTAAGATGTTGCGTGAGCTTCGAAAATCACTAAAGGTATTCTATAAACCTTATAAACAGCACATAACGTTAATGTTTATTAAATTATGTTTGGAAGGTTTTGATATCAGTTGTAACTGTATCCAGTTTTATCGCAAACCTTCCTTATTTCCTCCCTTCTTAGAATTATCTTAAGGGAAGTTTGATAAGGGAGGAAAAATATTGAAAATATTTTCCGAATTATGTATCCCGAATTTAATTTCCCGGCTTTTCGGCGAAATCTTGGGAATTAGCATCGGCATTGTGCCGTGCCGCTTGCCCTCGATTACTTTCACCTTCGCTTCTTCTCTCCTAAATTCCAAATTTCATTTCAGTTCGATTTTATTGAGAAAGTTAAGCTACCTATAGCTTTTGGTTACACACTGCTGTTTTATTCATCGAACTAGAGTAGTACAATAAATAAGAAAATCTATTCTAATAATGAAACTAATAAGAAATATCGTAAGTTTGGATAAAGGAGGTAATCTCCGAAACTACTCATCCGATCTATACCTACTGTATCCAAGATAAATTATTAAACAGTACATTGTATATAATATTTAAAAAATACGATAAATCTATATAAGAAAAATATATATTAAATTATTATAAGTATCGATCTAACCACTGAGAGTAAATCTTTTGATGCTGGCAAATTATAACGTTTCAGCTTGCTATTTCGATCTATATTCGATCGTTTTGACATTGAATAAAAAGTAGATTATTTGACATATTACTCAACATCCTTATTTTTATAACGCTTTTATTAGCTTCAGACCTATGTTATTATGTTAGTATATAACGGAATCTTTGAACATGATTTTGACCCCCTTCAAGACATCGGATTAACTTGAAATTTGACATACTTATTAAGGACCGATGACAATTTAATATTTGAAATAATTTGACCTGTTATCCTTACTAGGATAATCAGGATTAGCTTTAACTAAAAAATAAATAATTTAATTAAAAAATGAAAAATATTATTGTAAAAAAAGCGTGGGGTGCTTTTTAAGATATTATTAAAATCCTTCTACTCATATCTGTCAATAAAATATTTATAACTATTGACACCATGCACCCCATGCTTTTTTAGAATAAAATATATTTCACTGATAGAAAGCTATACTATTCAATTCAAAACCATTTTTCAGTTTAGGCCCGCGGAGGGCCTTATGAAGATCAAATTTAATGTTACTGAAGTTACCATCAGTTCTGAAGTCAGTCTTCAACTGAGAAGATCCCTTAAGGTTAAGACAGCCTTTTTTCGAATGACATAGGCTATATTAATCCCAAGATACATTAGGTCCCTCGGGAGCCTGAGAGACACCACAGGGAGGTAGCTATATCAAAATAGTCTATAGCTTTTACATACATTTATGAATTGTTTGAATGTAACGCAGGTTCTGATAGTTACATGTGCTGAGAAGAGCCGGCAATTAACTTAACAATTATTCTTTGGATAACCAGATTTAAGTGAATAAAATTTGTTCTACAAAAGCGAGAGTAACATCTAGGCATTATCATCATTAAAATAATCAAATAATTGTTTGATGAGCTTTTTAATAATCGGTATTGGTTATTCCGCTGATATTGAAAAAGGAATAGAAATATTATCTTTTTATGTAGGCTTTCACAGGCTCTTTAATCATCTTTATGTCTTTTTTCTTAATTATTAGGTACTTACAATAATATAAATTTCTTATAGAACGCCTACCCGATAATCTTATTTTGTTAGAAGACCTTAAAAAAGTACTATTATTGATCTAGAGGCTTTTTGACATTAACTACAGGACCACTGGAAAAAACATATTTACTTTGAATGCCGTGGAATGTGGAGGAAATTTGTATTTTATTTACTACTAGCTGACCCAACAGACGTTGTCCTGTCTTAACAATGAATATTGAATTCGAATCTTCTGATTGAATCGACTGTAAAATGTGCAATAAGAAATTAATTATTTTATCAATATAATTCCGACCCATGCCTCTATTTTAAACAATATTTTCAGCGCGCATTCTGTTAATCGCGCTAACTGTCAAACGACTAACAATAATTTCATACAGGTTACATTAAAAAAGTTTATAGTGTCAAAAGCGCTAGTTAAGTGGTTAAGTTTTCTCAAATTTTCTACTTTTCCGCTTACTTTTTCTTATTTTTTCATAAGAACCATCTCCTGACAATAACAAACACAACAAAAAAAGAATTAGCGAAATCGGTCCAGCCGTCTATGCGTGATGCCGTGACCAAGGGAAATATGGATTCATATATAAATAGGCAAAGACAAAATAATTAGGTACCATTTTCTGTTCTGAAACCGTTTTGAATATTTTTTCCATGCGAATACATATATTATATTATTTTATAATTATGAGCGAACAGTGTTAGTATTAGCATTCTTATTTAATATTAAGTTTAGAAAATAATCTGTAGCCACATAATGCATGCAGTGCATCCTGTAATTAAGGCAGCACCCAATTTTTTTTTGTGTCATTATTATTGGCATGTGTATGTTTTGTTGGATGTCCAAATAAAATAAAAAAAAACATTCGTTTTAACAAATAAATATGTCTTACTAATTCTATTCTTATATCCTACTAATGTAAATGAGTATGGATGTAATGAATTCTCACCTAAAATCTTAATCTCACGAATCTCACCTAAAACGGGATTTGAAGAAATTTCTCATGGATCGAGTATGCCATAAAATAACAGCATTATTTTTACCCCGGGAATATATAACATCCCTCAGGAACGCAGGTGAAACCGTGAGGGGCAGCTAGTAAGAAGAAAAACGTTCCTATCAGAGTTTTTAAACAATTCGGCTCACGAACTGACTTATCCGTATAACATAAATACGTAAAACAGAAAGCTCAAATTTCTCTCGTCTGTCGCGTTTCTTTTATTGACTCCCAAAGTTTATTAGTGAAATTTCACCTGGGGCCACGTATTACGCACTATACAAATCATAAGCGGAAGCGTTTTTGTATAGTTTAAATTAATTGCGTTGCGGGGGGGAACATAAGTGGAATAATAAGCCTTTTATTTGAATAGATTGATGATTTTGATATCTCTTTCTAGCCACTATATGCGACCATATGACCCGATGTATACATATATCAATTCTTAAATACGTAAGGTAAAAATACCAAACTGTTTTTTTTATTTATGAAGGTAACTTAAGTGAATATTGTATATGTCTATTGATATGTTTATCAGTATTATTATAATACTAGAGACTGTACTAGAGCTTTGTGGTTGAGCATAAATAAATAAACATGTGAAGTGTGTGCATTTCACACGTGATAGAAGTGAAACCTTTACAAAACTACCTCTCTTATTCTCTCCCAGGCTAAATCCTATTTGTCTCTTTTCATGTCACTATTTTTATATCATCGTGTTTCGAATCACAATGGTCTACACGACTAATTAAGCGAGGTAATATCGCAAAAATAAAATAAGAAATAAATGTTCCCCTTTAATAAAAAAGCATACCGCTACCTCCTGTAATTTGAAAGAAGTGTTGAAACGTTATTGTTTTAGGTCACACGGACCAACTTTGACTCGTAACTCGTTGGAATTTGAATAATCCATCAGAAACCATCTGTGGCTAAGGTGGCTGAATAAAACGACGAGCACTTTGATACAGAGTAGGTACATGACACTTACTACCTTTTCTTTATGTTATTATATACTTAAAACTTCGTCTTTATATCATTTCAATAAAAATAAACATCACACAAATTGTCTGAAATTAATCTAAAATAGACCACCCAATTTTTCACCAAGATCAAATTCGATGTGATTTTTTTTGTGTCCTAGCCCAAAAACATTTATAATCATTATTTAATAATGTAAAGTATATCAATTACAGTTTTTATCCTCGTATGACATTGGTTTGAACCCACTTCCTTCTTTTGAAGTTGGTATAAAAAGAACTAATTGTAGCCGCCTACTCAATTTTCTTGAATTTCAGACAGCTCTCTTAGTGCAAGGGTAAGTAAATATAGAAATAGAAATATTCATTGCTTATGTGGGCTTTCACAAGCTTTTATAAATCGTCTTCATAATTTTTTTATAATACAGATACTGCTATAAATAATAAAGAATTTTGAAATAAGTGAATAGGTAGTCAAATTTATTAGGTTGACAGGCTTGTTAGAGCAATTAATTGCCAAGGGTTGTCCTTCGAATAACCCGATATATTATAAAACCCTTTTGATACAAAGTCAAGAGACATTTTTCCATTTATATTAACTCTCCAAATTCTATTATCTACTCAAGTATGAATTCAAACGGCTGAGTGCCTGATCTCTCCATAGTGATTGTACTTATACTAGCTTTTGCCCGTGGCTTAGCTCGCGCATTCTTGGATTTGGTACACAGAGATTCCTTCATCCAAATTGTTTGAATACGTATATTTTATTTCTTACCAAAAGCCTAAATTTGAATTTTCAGATCCCTAACATGAGGAATTATGGATTGCCCATACAAATTTTCAATCCCTATTCTATATTCAAGATTTATTTTAAGTTTTTTAAAAGTAGGTATACAACCTATCACCTTGCCAAATTTCATTATGTTCCGATCAGCCGTTTAGTCGTGAAAAAATAACAAAAAAACGAACTGGCAAACAGAGTTACTTTCGCATTTATAATATTATTTAAGCGTACATAGGGATATAGGGACATAGAAAGCGACTTTGTTTTATACTATGTAGTGATTATAGTATTATTGACTTGCTTAAATGACTGAATGACTCTAATCTATTATAAACTCTAAACAGCTTGTTAAATTTATCTCTTGGCAGTAAATATCTATTTAACCTAAATATCCATCAAAACTAATCGCTTATTCCAAAAGGACGTAAGTCAACTAATACACTGCAATAGAATTATTATGTAGAATGTTTCCATAAGTTTTTTAGTTTTTTTTTTTAGAAGTACACTTATCTTGACCACCCTTTAGTGCACCTGCCTCGCTTGTTTCTGCATCACCCCAAGGTAGACAGGTAGAAAATGCCTAAGGCATTATGTTCGCCTTTGTACTTTAGTGCATAAAGAGTTAATAAATAAATAAATAAACTAATGCTTCTTAAACTTACATACTGTATTTAACTTCATCTAACATATAGTATACTTGTTTTGTATCATTATTCAGTGTACCAAAGCCATAAAAAGTTGGAGAACAAACATTATGAGTTTGTATCTTGCACGTTCTATGCGATGCGTTGAATATTATATATTTATTCTTGAGAAATTATCTCTATACGTTTGTTACTTCATCACAAAGTAATCTTATTGAATTTGTACGTATGTAAGGAACTTGGTTTTGAAGATAAGATAAATAAAATAAATAAAAATGCGTTTATTTCGTCTCCACAAATTACTACATTAGGTATACAGAAATTGAGAAAAGTTTTACAATTGGTAGGTCCAGGTAGTAGGAACTTATTTTTAACATTTAGGAAAACATGACAGATTTGATTTGTAATTTTTGGGATAAGTTAGTCACGTGAACCAATTAAACGTTTTTAAAGAATTCAGAAGTAGTAGAGCTCTAAGTGCCGAGTTCGTCCGGAGAAGTACTACCTTACACTTTCCGCCGTGAAGCAGTGGTGTAGTTTTATTACTGTGCTTTAGTTAGAAAGTTAAGGGGACGGTAAAATTTCTGGTAAATTAAACATAACAAATTCATGTCTCTCGGTCGACAACGCATTACAATGCCCCTGATGTTGCAAGTCTCTATAGGCAGCGGTGATCACTTTCCATCAAGTGAACCCTCTGCTTATTTGTCGGCCTACATGTTCCTACAATTGGCTGTGAGGGCTAAGGTTGCCACATGCATAATACTTGGGAACAGATTTTTCTTGAGGAGGCTGGTCAACCCGAACTTGTAATTTCCTTAGTAAATGATTATAAAATGTATTTTAACTTTTTGTATCACGCAAAGTATTGTTGATTGGTTGACTATAGTATTTTTTCATTCTAGATTTGAATGGCCCTGTATATAAATGACTAGTTTTCCGTATCGCGGTTTCACCCACGTTCCGATATAATGTATCCCCAGAATATTATATAGCCTATGTCCATTCAGAATTATGTACCTTTGTGATAGAATTTATCAAATAGGTCCCGTGGTTTCAGCCCCCTTATTCCGCTAATACAAACTTCGTCTAGCGGAGGCTTTGGAGAGCTTATCTCTCACGTGGTTTCATAGTTAGCGAAGGGGACAGAGCATAGAGGCCGCGACAAAACATCCTCGAGCTGGTATCATTTTCCCTACAGAATCGAAGTCCTGAGCTTGCATGCATACAAAACTCATAGAAATCGCACTCGCTCTTTATTATATATGTATGATAATAAAGATTTAAAGTTCAGGTAGCAATAATGAAAGTACGCTTTAACTTACATTTGCTAGTTTTAATGTAGAATACTCAACAATGTTCAAGTAAAAATTTAAAAAAATGCATCTTGTGGATATTCGCTCGGTAGTCGGTACGACGAAGTGTACTTTTTGCTCTGTTTGTAGAACGGGTTCGAACCTCGTCGAAGTTTTAGTTTTTCTTCACGAAAGCTGTTCGCCGCCTTGGTGATTTATATACGAACTTGTCCGGCGTTTTCTAACTTGTTTTGTCTACTTAGATTGCTGTGATTATGTTTGGCGTGTTATGTTCTGTTAGTTGTGTTATTTCTGTTCTTTTTTTACAATTAAAGAATAGCTTCAAATATCAATACTCAAAATCAATTTACTTAATTTAAACTCTAGCACTTGTAAAAATTCTAAATGACGTAAATTAGAACCGATTAAGAAGTTAGCATTCAGCTGAGAAGAACGGACAAGCAACTCAGCAATATTTTTTCTAAAAAGTGATTATTTGCCAATTTTATACGTAGTTTTTAGATTTTTCATAGAATACAATATAATATATTAATATAATAAAGAAATCTCCTTGCTTTAAAAACAAAATTATAGTTGTTGCTGATGATCATAAAATTGGGGAAAGGTCGGAAAGTTAGCAAGTAATAAAATAAATTAAAGCAGATTTGCAGTGAAATTTACTATAAATAGCTTTGAAAGCACTTTAGCTGATGAATGAATTTATAAAAACCGGGCAAGTACGAGCTGGAGTTGCGCACGAAGGGTTCTATTTTGTACTTTGATTTTATTTTGTATGTAATCATATTATCTCAATAATTTATTTTGGCCTATTAAAAAAGTTCAGAAATTTTAAGCATAATTTTAAGTTATTTTTCCTACCTGATAGAGTACTTCTTTACCTCGTAATTTTTTTACTTTGATTTTAGAATAATGCGATCTATCCGTTTTACAATTGTGCCCAAGTTAAAGTCAGCAATAATATTATATAGCTAGAAACAACAGTCGTAGCAAATATACAGCACGGGCTTAATATATTTAAACGGAATCCTAATGAGAATTCCAAATTATTTCATCTAACAGACAATAAGGTGTCTGAACACAAAGTAGTGTTGATATAAGTTTTTCTTTACAAAGGATCCAACGACACGATGTGTGTTGAATAAAATATCTAGTTACGCTAATATAATTATGTTGACCAAAGCCTCGTTTATACAGGGGTCGATTTAAAAAGCGCAACAATTTTGAAGACAATAGGAGCGTTTATATTGGGCAGCACGTAGTCCACGCGAATCTAATCAACGTTACTGTGTGGTCAGTGTGATGGTTGGAAAGCGGTTCATGCAATGATTAATATTATAAAAAAAAAATAATAAAAGTATTTTAGTCCTGATAACTGTAAAACAATATTATCTGTGCTACTTTCTTTATTTTGTTGGGTTAAAACTTTTATCAAAATTATAATTTTCTTCTAGCTTTCGTGTCACGGTTTCAACCACGCTCCCAAAGGTTACAATTTATTTCAAGATTGTTATATAGCCTATGCTATTTTTGGATAATGTAACATTCTAATAGAGAAAGAATTATTAAAATCGGTTCTGTAGTTTTTGAGATTATTCATTAAAAAAAAAATATAAAAATACAAATCGTTTCTCTTCTAGCGGAAATCTACTTGGTTAATGAACATGCGATTACGATTTTAGATGTTAAAATTTGTTACAAAAGGTAGGGATTACTGGCACAACATCCAAGGGCTCTTTAGTCGAAATGGGGGTACCCCAGGGTTCAATTTTAGGTCCATTTTTGTTTTTAGTCTATATAAATGACTTGCCATATGTTGTAAATGATCTCACAGATATTGTCTTGTTTGCTGATGATACATTATTAATTTTTAAAGTTGATAGAAAAGACAAAGATCTAACTAAAGTTAATCATACTATGTCAATTGTCTGTGGGTGGTTTGCTACAAATAATCTATTACTAAATTCAAAGAAAACTAAATGCTTAAAGTTTTCTTTACCGAATGTAGCACAAGTAGATAGCCAAATAATAATAGATGGGAGCCATATTGATCTTGTTAATAAAACGGTATTTTTGGGTCTTACATTAGACAATAAATTGCAGTGGGGACCTCAGGTTGATACTCTAGGTGCTAAGTTAAGTTCGGCTGCATTTGCTGTTAGGAAAATTAAACAACTGACGAATGTTGAGACAGCCAAATTAGTTTATTTTGCATATTTTCATAGCCTCTTGTCCTATGGTATTTTATTTTGGGGAGCAGCAGCGGATATAGAATCAATATTTATTATACAAAAAAGAGCAATTCGTGCAATTTACGGTATGGGTCCCCGTGAATCATTAAGAGATTTATTTAGGGAAATAAATATAATGACATTGCCTTCATTATATATTTATGAAAATATAATGTTTATACGTAGAAACATAGGAATGTTTGAGTCAAAATTGGATATCCATAATATTAATACAAGACAAAGGGAGAAGTTAGTTGTTCCATATTTTAGACTAACTAAAGTAAACAAGTCATTTCTTGGTAATTGTGTTCGATTTTATAATAAGATACCGCTTTCAGTAACCAAAATGTCTGATCATAAATTTAAAAATTATATTAGGAAAGTTTTGAAAGAAAAAGCGTATTACAAGGTGGTTCATTATATTGAAGATAAAAATGTATGGAAATAGCTGCTCTCTGCACAGTGCACCTCTAATTTTCTTGTTTAAGTTGTAAGTAATTATTGTCATTTTCTATTTTGTAGTCTTGTTATTTCTTTTTTTTGTTTTTTTTTTTTTTTTTGTTTTTGAATGTTAGCTTTATTAAGTATTTTGTAATTGTTAAATATAAAAATATGTAAAATTGATGTTATAAAATAGCCAAAAAGTCAGAATAGATAAAAAAGAATTTAATAAAATAAAAAATAATGTAACCTTGCTGAGTTTCTTGCCGGTTCTTCTCAGTTGAAGGCTGACTTCCGAACCGGTAGTAGCTTCAGTAACTTTAAATTTGACCTTCATAAGTGCCTTCTGAGGGCCTAAACTGAATAAATGGTTTTGAATTTTGAATTTTTTGAATTTTGTTTATTTGTTTCCTTCTATCACGTATCGTAGTAACGGATTACGAATACGTATACGGATTAATAACAGGACAGAAAAAGATTTAGGCTACTGTTCGAGAGAATAGAACCAGTAAACTTGCTAGGTTTAAAAAGAAACAGTTTTTGAAGTAAGCGGCGTTGAGCACTTTTCTTGGAATGTGTATAAAATGTTAAACTCGCGTCAGGACACGTGACATGATCGAAAATTCGTAAGACGTAAAGATGCACACCGTTAATGTTCAATTTTTCACTTCTGCCGGCACTCCCTGAGTGCAACCCGTTGTTTTTTTTATTCAACCTGAACGGGTTAACAAAATCGCCTCAGTCGTATGCCCACGCTAATCGCTCCAGCTTATGCCTTTGACCAGCCACATCAGTTTCTTTGGACTTCATCCAAGTGCTTGCTATATGCTACCTCAGAGGTTAAACGTATATAAAATTGCTGTATACTTTACTGATTGCGACTTGTATTGGTAACATGGTTATAAAATAACTCAAGTATAACGATATTATTGTCAATTGATTCTTTTATAACAGTTCGTAAATATTAATACATTGTATTGTGTTATATTGATAGATTCTTTGTACATTGTTTATTTAGTATTTATCTTGGGATCTATCTATATTTATCTAGCCATCAATAACCACGGGGGAATGCACATACATTAGTATACATATCAATAGGTGAAGATGAAAAAGTTAAGTACCAGTTTCTCTTCTGTCTGTTAATCGATTTTGTCACTATAGTGTTATCAATGAAAAATAATGGAAGCCTGGAATGTTTCCTTGTGATTTCATAATATGATTTCCATAAGTTTTAATTAATGATTATCTATATCTATACTAATACTAGCTGACCCGGCAAACGTTGTTTTGCCATATTTACTTTACTATAAACTATACATGAAAATGTATCGTACTACAATTATTATATTAGATATCTGACCCGACAGACGTTGTTCTGTCTTCAATGAATATTTAATTCGAATTGGTATCGTTAATAAAAATAAACACCAAGAACATAGTGTTTATTATTCCTGACAATTAAACTTTTAATATGAGGCGTAATTGCTCTGAACTAACTGTGATGAACACAAACTTAAGTGTTAAAATTTTCAAAAATATTCCAATTGAATCGACTGTGAAATGTGCACTAAGTAATAATAAATAAATTATTTGATCAATATAATCCCAACGCATGCCTTTGTTTTAAACGATATTGTCAAACGACTGATAATAATTATGTCAAACACCATAAGGTTACATTAGAAAAGTTAATATGGTCGTTATATTTTCTTAAATTTTCTAATTTTTCGCGCAACTTTCCCAATTTTTTTATTTATAAGAACCATCTCCTGACAATAAAAAACACAACAAAAAAAGAATTTGCTAAATCGGTCCAGCCGTCTATGCGTGATGCCAAGGGAAATAGGGATTCATTTTTATAGATATAGATTATAAAGAGGAAAGATTTGTATGTAAGTATGTTTCTTACTCTTTCACGAAAAATCTCCTAAACGGATATAAATGAAACTTGGCACATACATCTTATGCCGGGAAAATGTGATATCCTTCAGGAATGCGGGTAAAACCGCGGGGGACAACTAGTGGTCAAATATTGAACACTGGTTAATTAAGACCTGATTATTAATCATGAAATGAACTGAGCTGGTAAGGTAACAAGATACCTGATCAATTTATTTATATGTATATTTTTATAT
Source organism: Habrosyne pyritoides (assembly GCA_907165245.1). Lineage (NCBI taxonomy): Eukaryota > Metazoa > Arthropoda > Insecta > Lepidoptera > Drepanidae > Habrosyne > Habrosyne pyritoides. The sequence continues at coordinate 1,566,651 of OU015595.1, forward strand.
ATATTAAAAAAAAAACAAAATTCAACACCATTTATTCAGTTAAGGCCCTCGGAAGGCACTTATGTAAATTTGACTATAGGAACTTACAACCACACAAATGTTAATCCTGTGTGGAAATCGAACTCACGAGCAGTATTAAAGGGTATCAAATCACCACCAAAAAGCCTATGCTATTTCACCTTAAAAATAAATCAATTATAACATATTCAAATTTTATTTAATTTTTATTCTCTAATTGAAGAGGTAATAAAGTGAAGTGTACTTTATTACTCTCTTCATTATAATGGGGTTAAAGAACATTTATTTCTCACAAGAATTACAAATAAATTAACTTACGTGAGATATTACAATACACTATTTATGTTAGTAATCAGATAATCTGAAGAGCGTATAAAAAAGTAAATACAAAAAAAAAACAATAAATTTTAAACAGTTAAATTAATTTTAAGATTACAATAAAAATGTATGGTAGTTACCTAATAAATAATGTTGAACTCTTTGCGTGTATCTTTTGTTGGATAACCGTACATTAATAAATAGATATTCCTATAAATCTTATATACCTATGATAAACTACTTACTAATTACTGCAGCTATATATTAAGTATTTTTCTTTATATAAGGGATTTTTAGCTTTATCCACTTTGTCTAATCTTTCTCTTTCATAAGCCATCAAATCATTGTAGTCAATCACTGCGACAATTCAATCAAGATTTCTATTTTCGGTCTGTTAGAGATATTGTGGAAAAGTTTAACGTTATTGGATTTGTAAGAGTGATTTATTACGAAAGTGTTAAAATTTGAAAAAAAATATACACTTTTAGACTGTTTTTTTTTTAATAATATAAACTAGTGCTTGACTGCGATCCCACCTCCTTTTTGTATAAATCTTACTTCGTAGAGTTTCTTGCCGGTTCTTCTCACTCGAAGCATGACTTCCAAACCGGTGTTAACTATAGTTTATGTCACTAACCACCTTTTCCAGATGTTTTTAATTAAAAACAGCGCTTTGTTGCCGTTGTTGGTTGCACTTACACGATAATACACATCTTTGACAAAGTCTGTCATCAAACAACGTACTACATTTCTCCGCACATCGGTCATAAAGTCATTACTAAAATATTGGTATCATTATGCATAAATACGTTCATAAGTACTTCATAAGTACCCACCCGTGGCTTAAACGGGTAGTTAAAATAAAAATGGCTGTGATTTTTTTACTGCCATTCCATTTACTTGGTACATAGATTATGAAGTATTTTCAGTCTATAAAAAGGCTTGGAAAAGGACAGAATTCTATAAGAACAATAGTATAGTGATACAGTTATCACGCGATGTGGAACAAAGCCTGTCGCACATTTGCACTCCACAAATACAAACGAGATACATCAAAGTGTTCTATTTAGTAAAGAACGGAGATTACACTTAAGGTACTTATGAAATGGCGTGGAGAGATTCAATTATGGCCTTTTGAAGGTCTGCTTTCCTTTTTTTTCCTGCTTTCCTGTTTTCAGGAAAGCATGTTTATCAATGATCCCAACCAAAACTAAAGTTATGACGAATGCCGTAAAATAAAATATAGTAGTAGGTCAAGAAATTACAGAATATGTCGATGAATATAAATATTTAGGACAAATTATTTCCATAAAAGACCAGTATTCTAAAGATATCTAGATAGAAGAATATGCAACACTTGGAAACGGTACTGGTCTCTAAAAGAAATAGTTCAAAAATGAAACAATTCCTATGGCAATGAAAAGCAAATTATATAACACATGCATTCTACCATGTCTTACTTATGGATGTCAAACTTGGCCTGCGACTAGCAAAAATGAAGGAGGAACGGGAAAAGGCATCGAGGAGGTCAAATTAAAAGATGGGAGGACGATTTACCAAAAGGATGTAGAGGGCTTGCTAAAGATAGAGAGACGTGGAAACAATTGGGGGAGGCCTATGTCGACAGACAACCTGACCGAAGTGGTTGCTAATAAGTTAATATTTTTTGCTATGTAAAATAGATTTAAGAATACTTCTGTTTTATTAGAATAGTATATAAGTTAAAAAGGTCAGCGAATAAAGGCTTTTATTATTATTTTGAAGGTCAAATCTACTGGACTTATCACTGGTTCAAAAGTCAACCGAGAAGAACTGGCAAGACGCCTAGATGTGACCCTGACCTGCTACCCACAGGTTGTGTCTTAGTGAGTCATCCAGAACAATATTTGTGGTTTGTTTCTTCAATGTGTGGCGACATCTATGTACACGCCTACAATCCTTCACCGCCCGCACTATCGTGATGTGGCGACATCTATAAACGAGTAGAAAAACGCGAGAATCTTACATCGCACTATCAAGATTCTCTCAGGATTTGATATACTCGTATATACAAGTATCCAACATCTACAGTTGGACTGCGGTCCCCAGGCATGATCACCTAGCCTGGCGGAAGATCTTCCCTTTTAAATGGAGGAGTCTCATACCTCGCTCCTCCATAAATGTCTGGCATTAATATGTACTGAGTATGATATCACAGTTATCTGGTTACCCAAGTACAAGGCCCGGTTAGTTTGGGATCAGATTACTGTGTATTAAGAATGTCTCAAAATATTTGTTCCACTAACATACCAAGTGTAAAAGTATGGTTGTTTTACTTTTTGTGATTCAATTATGGATCAACTATATTTCATCTAATCCGCTAGATGAAATTTGGCAAACATTTATACTTTCTTGATTTCCACTACGGTTATTTTATAACTTCGGAAACACAGATGAAGCTGCGAGGTGGGGCTAGTATGTAATATTCCTAACGCGATATTTTTCGAATAGTAGAGCTCTTAGTGCAGAGTTCGTCCGGGGATGTACTACCACCTTACCCATTTCTGCCGTGAAGCAGTAGTGCACTTGTGTTACTGTGTTTCGGTTAGAAAGGTAAGGGGGCCGGTGAAATTACAGGCACATGAGACTTAACAACTTCACGTCTCAGGGTCGACAACGCATTGGCGATGTCCCTAGTGTTGCAAATGTCCATAGGCGGCGGTGACCACTTACCATCAGGTGGACCGTCCGCTTGTTTGTCGGCCCATGTGGTATAAAAAAAAAAACGCCTATAATCTTCTAGCTCTTGCATTTTCCATGTCATCTCAAGTGGAATTCTTAGCTCTGGAAATTTCAAAAACATTATCCACTTACATTCAGCCCAATCTTGACTAGATCTGTAAATAAAAGCCAAATAGCTAAATCGCATTATTTATAAACAAAACTTTCTAGACAATAAAATCTTTTAAATCCGAAAAAGTACTCCATCCAAATCTAAAGTGAATCTACAGACAGCTCGAGAACTTTAAATTTAAAGTTGAAGTCTCCGTTAACACTTCTTATCGGCCTCAAGTGTAACTGGATTCTTTGATGTCTGCGTCACAGTTGGTAGCAAAAAGCATTTTAGTGAAAGGAGAAAAAGTTCTCTGAGAAAATTCGTTTTGGTACCGTTACTGGCTTAGGGTGGGTGGGGGCAGGGCGGCAACTATTAAAACCTTTTATGTGAGGCGTAAATATATTTTTTTTTGGGTGACTGTCAAATAATTCAATGTATGTGGTGTTTGTATTATCTCTTTTAACACGTTTGCACGACAGTTGCCGGCCAAGTCTTTGTAGTTCGAAGAGAGATGAAACGTAAATAGTTTTTATACAAATAGGTCTTTATCACTTATGCATAGACTGTTTTATAAATATATTTTTTATATGTTTTCTTTGTTTTTTATACAAATACACTGATACAATCCTCAACATGTATGGTAAGTTGTCACCGCCGCCTATGGACATTTGGCACCAGGGGCATCGCCAATGCGTTGTCGTCCATAAGACTTGAAGTTGTTAAGTCTCATGTGCCTGTAACTTCACCGACCCCCTCACCTTTCCAAAACATAGTATTACAAGTGCACTACTGCTTCACAGCAAAAATGGGTAGGATGGTCGTACTTCCCGGGACGAACTCTGCACTAAGAGCTCTACTACTCACAAGAATGTTAGCAATATCTAATTTGTAATTCCCCTTGCAATTTTGTAGTCTGTAATCTCTGTTACTACAGATCCAACGGATAATATCCTACGCTATGATTTTATCCCAGGAAGATGTAATGAAATGAAAATATTTTTATTCAAATAGGCCTTTACAAGCACTTATGAATAGTCTGACTCTAATACTGTGTAAGATCTCTCTCATAAGATTATTCGTGGCTCTAGCACCTTTCATGGTTTCTCCACGGGGTGTTGGTTAGGTCATCTTCATCTTTTTATACCTTGGTACTGACTTATTGAGTGGAATTTCCAGCGATTATCACCATTATTGATAATATTTTATGAATAAGTTCCATATGACTTTTTAGCCGTTAGAACAAAAAAACTGCAGAAACACTACCGTTTTTGTTCAAGTTGACAGCGGGGCATAAAATTAAATATATATTTTTAGGTGATATATCCCGTGGGGTTAGAAAACAGGGGAGTAAACTGACCAAAGAATATACCGTCACGATAATTTTTTGTACGTCTTCACAGTGGTCCTAAATGTAAAACGAAAAGTATTATTAAGTAAATATTTTAACTATGTTAAATTATATTATATAAACATACTCATTATTTGCTAATGTAGTGCATATAGCGCCGGCTAAAGGTTATTTACTAACTAAATGAACAGTATATGCAGGAAATTTCTGTTCACAACACCAACTAGTTAGGAAAACGTAACAGCAAGTAATGCCGGGGGCACACTATTGTATTATATCTATACATCGTACAGATATGAAGAGAACTTCACGTTCGAGAGTGTAGATAAGGCTTTAGTCTTGTCTATTCAATACGTTGCTACTCCTCCTACTTTCTATGCAAAATATGGTGTTTCGTAAGAGGTGCTTCAACAGTTTAGAATCTGATGGGTCTTGGCAACTCGTTTATATCCTTTGCAAATAGTGGAGAAATTTAGATTAATTCTATATTTGTATCTGGTTATGGCTTCTAACAGATTGTTGTGTATGCAGATACGTTCGACATAAAACGGTTTATCTTATGCTTACGTCGTTGAAGCTCGTTAAAACAAGCAACTTTATGCTAGTTTTTAACCGACTTTAAAAAAGGAGGAGGTTCTCAATTCGTCTGTATTTTTTTTTATGTTTGTTACGTTGATTTTAATGATTCTTTTTTTATTTGAAAGCTGATGCTTCCTGAATGGTCCCATTTCAATTTGGTCCAGCTGTCAGTTGACAATGGCATCCATGAGAAAACCATATAAGTCTAAAATTTGCATTAAGTATGTGTGCGACAAATGAACGAGTAACTCAATATCATGCCAACCGATTTCGATTTATAAAAAGGTAGACTTCACAGATGGTCTCATGATCATTACAACAAGACCTGATGATGGAAGCCTGAGAAATTGAGGAAAATCCTTAAATATGTAGGCATACATAATACACCTTAAGTAATCACGTTTAGTAGGACTACCCATATTCAGAAAAAAATGTAGTGTACTTCAGATTCACTAAAAAGCAAAAAATAAACAAAAATTTTAATAAAAAAAATCCGACTTCACAAAAAGAAACTATTCCAAAACAAACTAATACGCACTAAAAAGGATAAAATAATTGCATTATTAGACTTCTTAAAAGTCAATCAAATTATTACGATAGTATAATGTAGTTACAATTATTGTTATTTTTGGAGGCGGTGTCAGCCAAGGAAATACTACAATATACCTAGCAATAATAATACGAGAATACTTTAATAATTAAACACATTTAACAGCTCCCCTCCCGCCGCGGCTCTGATCTTGCCTCTCGCCTGGTAAAGTCGCGCGTGCGACACAAGCACATCTCACCTATAACTATGTATGTAGTTATAACCCTACGTTGGCTGAAACCGACTCCAAAAATAACAATAATTGTAACTATATTATATGATCGTAATAATTTGATTGACTTTTCAGTAGTCTAATAATGCAATTATTTTTAGTGCGTATTATTGTTATATCGAGATACACCGTTGACTGCACCTATTATGCAGACGAGGGCGATTATGCGATCGGCAGGTTTATCCATGCGGGCGGTGGCCGGGTCGACAAGATCAATTTCAAATACATCCTAAAAATGGCCATAAAACATCGAGATGCAGTTGTCATGGAGAGTACTTTTGGGGAAAAACCATCCGCGGGCAAATGCCTTAACTTAATCAATATGCTTAATGTATTTTAGATTAATATAATTGAACTAAATTTATTTCCATTTCTTAGTCAATGTTTATGCAATTTGAAAATAGAAATGTAATACTCTATATTAAGGAATCACATGCCTCAAAACATCGAGCTGAGCAAGCACGAAAAGATGTTAAAGTATAAAAATGCAATACGATGTATCTATCAATAATTTTGCATACAAACTTTAAAGAATACGGACTGAGACTCCGTTAAAAAGAAAAGCGAGTTTGTGTATATGCATGATCTCTATGTATTTGAATTTAATGTTTTGATTCCATTGGTATATTGTACACTAGCTGGTACCCGTGTCTTTGACGCAGAATGTGTTAAATGGAAAGGATTGCACAAATACTTTTTGAAATTTATTTATTTCACATTGATAAGTATATCTTACAGTTTCTCAAGATGATGTTATACCCAATTTTTAAACTAGTCTTATAAACTATACTTAGACATAACAGAAAATAAATAATAATTAACAATCAAATTAAAACTAAAATAATATAAATTATAGAATTTTAAAATTTTTTCAAATTTGTATACCAAATTTCAATGCACTTTTTTATGTTTACCGGTATGACACGCGCGCCACCTACTGGTAGTTAATTGTACTATGCCTATAACCTTCACGCAAGTACAAGCAATAAGTTGACAAAGTATTTTTGTAATCGGATGAATGGTGTGGCACATGAAATATTAACAAACAAACAATAACCGATTTTTATATGTTAGATAACGTTGGTAGGAAATTTGATTCAAGTAACATGACTGTTTGTTCTGTGCTTGGGTGTGTCTAGATTTATTTATTTATACTTTATGCACTGAATTACAAAGGAGAACATAATGCCTTAGGCATTTTCTACCTGTCTACCTTGGGGTGATGCAGAAACAAGCGAGGCAGGTGCACTAAAAGATGGTCAAGATTATGTATACTTATGGAAACTATATATTTATATATATCATATTTTATTTTTAGGTATTTGTACATTAGTTGTCTAGTTACAATAGTATAAAGCCCTATGACCTAGGGATATTAATATTTTTATTATGAATGGAATTACCTTATGAGTAAGAAAATTAAATGATAGTGGTATGACGTAATCCTGGTTAATACGACGTTGTTGGAACACTGTCCGTAAGCTTCACCGTATTTTTATTTAATAATTTATGATGTGTTTCAGCTAGTGCACTTAAGATCCAGTTTCCTTCTAAGCTTAGTTGGTGAGATGTGGTCAAATTCAAGAAAAGTTAAGTCAATCCTATTAATATTGTAAATGTTAAAATTTGTGACAGTGGATGTTTGTTAGAAACTCTACCCTCTTTTAGCATTTGGATGAAACACATCATAGAATACTTTTCCTCCCTAGAAACCTTGATAACGCGACTGAACCCGTGGGGACAGCTAGTTTTAGTATTTTATAATGTTTGGCCATTTTCTCACTTAACGATAGACCTCCGAAATTGTTGTAGGACCAATATATTTGAAAGTGGCCTCAGAATCTAGCCAAGGATCCATAAATTTGCACTCCTTCGGTCTCATAGCTTTAAATTTTGGACATCTACATCTCACAAAATCTTTTAAGATAATCTAAGCTCTCAGAAGCATGTAATATCTAGTCTAATAGTAAGTAAAGTCAATTTTCAAGCAGTATATCACGGGTTGGCATGAAAGCCACGCAAGGCATGATGTATGGACCGGCTGGCGGGATATGCAGGAATTCTATAGGAGCACCGGCTAATGTATTACTCTATGGGTTGCCATTTAAATATTCATAGCTGATAATGTATGAGATGCCAGTTTTTGAGGTTCTACTGTATATTTCAGTGTAAGCTAAGTCGGTTTAGATAGGGTTCAGTTTTGCTTGATATAAAGTTACGGTACCTATCCACTACCTAGTCTTCGAATAAGATTTATTAGGGTATCTAAACTTTTTGGGAAATCAGGCTAAAGTTTTTTGGTGTTTGTGGTGCTCATGGTGTCCTTGACGTGATACGCTTTGGTCTTCTTGTACTTGGTCGTTTTGGACACCATGGTGTTATTTGGTCTTGTGACCCCTGTGCCAGTGACCGTGCTCATCGTGACCCTAACTGACTCTTCTCGTCCTGATAATTATAATGATAATCATTACATCAGCAAATAGGACTTTAGAAGCTTATTTTAGATTTTGTTACCGTACATACTGTATTTGTTTATGAAATTTCAATCAAATCAGTGATTATACTAAAAAAAGCAGGGTGTGTCGAAATGACATACGATAGTTTTGGATCACAATTTCAAAGCCCTCCCATAAGAAGTTTCACTTTAAACACATACATGCAATAGATTGAGTCAAGTTATCTGATTTGTACATATAATACATTATACGCAAGCCCAGATTTTTTTTTCCTGTCCGGGGTCTATCTGGCCCGGCCCGCGACCTATCCTCTGACACTAAGGACTGATCTAGTAAATATATCCAATGGCACATCTATTATCGTGCCCTGCGTGCCCCTCATCTTGCACGCCAGAAGACCTGTATAATGCTTCAGACGACACAGTACGTCTGGCAGAATTCAGGTCTAAAAAAAATTTTTGCCAAAACGATCGACACGCAAAAAAAACCAAGGACTCTGGTCATCGATATTAGCTAAAAATCATAAAAAATCTTTACACTCGTTGCTGATACTTATTCTAACACATTATTGTTTATTACATTAACTGTGCAAGCTCAGTTATGGGACCAGTCGACTGACGGCGTCAAAATAAATGCATTGCAATTCTGATATTACGAAGGCATTTAAAGCTGGCAAATAACTTGTCACGTGACCTAACCCGGGTAAGCAATTATTTTGATTGGCTGCGCAATGACAGCAGCTGTCAAATAAACTATCCCCCATACCAGGGGAAAACAATTCATATTATAATTACAAGAATTGCTTGCTTAAAATATGGGACGTATACTGTTTTGGCAGGGATTGTAGGTAAAACTTTGGTGAGCTCCTGACATAATTATGAATGTACAACACACATCAAAAAAGTTTGCGTTCACTCGGAAAATCTGAAGATATATGCTCTTTGTTTAAAAATACTATATATTATTTATTTATTTATTTTGTAGCTTAAATAGTATTTAAGTAGGATATTATCATTAAAAAATGTTTTTTTATATATGTTATCTTAATCAAAAAATATGTTAAGTTTATGTGAACGGAAACTTTCTATTTGTGTGTTTTTATCATGGTTTGTATTTGTCTTAGGACAATGGTTGTGGTTAAAACAAGTAAACTTATTTTTATTTACTTAAGTACTAGCTGTCCCCCGCGGTTTCACTCGCATTTTCAGAATAAACAAATAACCTTTATCCCCTATACCATAGTCTGTGAGCCCAATTTAGGATTGGCGGTTCAGTCGTTTAGCCGTGAAAGCTCTATAAACAAAAAAAAAACTCATTTGTATTTATAATAGTTGAGATTAGGATGTTCACTAGTATGTTCATAATACGCCTCTAGATAAACCCTTCACCCGAACATAGAAAAATAATTGTATAAGGTTTTGTTATATAAAGGTCTTGTCTAACACTAATAATATAAAGAGAGTAATAATTTAAGATTTTTATTTTAGATGTAGGAGGTAATGTTCAAAACTTCTCATGCAATTTCAATAATTCTCGCCGATATTAATGGAACGAATGGACCTTCAGGATGGCCTTTAGAAAGGTGTTTAAAGAATCGATGTCAGGTGATGAGAAAAACCGGGGTCAATTTTACCAATGTCAGGCTTGTAGAAGTTATACGAAATACATAAAAAAGGGTTATTTAGAGCTGGTTCTCATTATAGGTCTGTGTTTATGATTAAACAATCATACAAAAATAAACTACAATCTATTCAAAATCATTTATTCAGTTTAATTTAAAGGAGAGGAGTGAAGATCAGATAAGACTAAAGTATAATATTATATGAAGTGATGAGTTTAATTCTCAAATTTAATATACCATTCTGAAAGTGAAATCTCAATTTTATCCACCCTTGATTTAACAAAGTTATTTGCGTATATCAAAACATAACGTTATTCAAAGAAATACAATGCAAACAAGTACCAAGACATTCGGAGAGCATCGTAAAGCTCCGAGTTGTTTGCATCAAGATAACGTCGCCCTTCACAGTTCACGCGTGAAATATATTATCTTTTGAGTTTCCAACTCCTAATTATCTTTGCCTCGAGCATGTGCCAAGTATGGTATTGTGTAGTGGTAGAGTGCGTATGATATGTGAGGTTTTCCTTTTATATGAATGCAGAATTCAAGTAGATTTTTAAAAATATTGTTGGTCATGTTTTGAATACTAGAAGTACAAACTCTTCAGGACTATTTCGAAGAACAATGCTTTCGTATGAAACCTGCAAAATCTTAGAGAAAGGAGTAATTGGGGTATTGGAGACATAAATGGATGAACTGTTCGTAGCGCTGGAAATTTTCAAGTTTTTTGTAGTTTTTCATATTTTATTATTGTATTAATTATAAAATATAAAAAAAAACTGGTCATAAATTAATAAATAAATATACAAGATCCCACAGTTGGATACCAAATAACTGATTAAATGTTTTGTGTTGGTTAATCTATCTTCAGGGCTTCGATTCTGTAAGGAAAATGACACTAGCTCAATGTTTCGTCGCGACCTCCGTGCTCATGGGTATCAGGGGGAGGAGTGTAAGGTGGTAGACTTGCACCCCCTTATTATGGAGAAAGATATCCTTTATACCTTAAGCATTTTCTCGAGGAATCCTCAAAATTTGTATTCTGAGTCATAACTCCCGACTGATATCCAATCGAAGTGTAATCAAGGTCATCAGTTACGACATTCTATGATAGATAAAATATTAATAAAATAAAATAATCAGCTTCAGTAACTTTTTACATGCAATAAACATCCTTAAGGTTGGTCGCGACGTACCTTGAAGTTAACAACTATTTCCTCACCTCGAGAAAGGGTAAGCGTCGAGTGGTGGAGATTTTTGTAACTATGAATACTAAATATCTTGGAGTGACGTTGAGTGGAGTCGAGGAATTTTCGAGGAAACGTCTTAGAATATGGGTGTTAGTCTCAAGCCCATCTTTGACCGACTGAAGATCTTGATGTCTCAGGGTCGACAACGCATTGTCGATGCTCCTAGTGTTGCTAATGTCTATAGGTGGCGGAGACCACTTACCAAAATAAAAATATAAAAAAAGATATGTATTTTGAGGTAAAATCACTCTTCTTCGTCTTTTGTTTATATCAGCTGTTTGTAAAGTTGTTAATAAATTATGAAGTTTCCTAGAGACGCTCACATTTACAGCATATTAAGGCCACGAATTCAATTGAAACTAAGAGCTAACAGAATATTATTAAGGTCACCTTTGTAATGTGGGAGAGATTATTTGTAGTAATACCATTTTCCTTTTATTCAGTAAGTCTTTGAAACTTGATATTTTTTTTAATTTAATTGTTTGATTTTTGCGTTAAAATTTTTTGACGATATGTGAAACGTATAACTACAATATTCCTCATTTTATTATCCGCCCATATAAATAATATATATATGATATTATACTGTAAAATGGTATATTTTGGTAATGGGTAAGGGGATAAACTTGATTTATCTCTATCAATCTATATCTGTGTGAATGTAATAAGGCACATTTTCGTTTGTTCTGCGTCTAGGTGTTCATTTATGGAGAACATTATGTATTTAATTTTTTATTATGTTATTGCGATTGACCTCAATCTCACCTGATGGTAAGTGACGATAACGAAGATGGAGCTCGCTTTTCCGTTAGTAGCATATTCACACTTTTCTTGAAGAGCCCTAAGTTATAATTTGTATTAAGAAGAAAAGAAGTAATAAGTATGTCAGTTATTTTGTTTCCAGTCCTCTGGTAGTACAAGCTTAGCTTAGTTTGGGATCAGATGTGTGTAACAAATTACCCTGGATATTTACTTATTTATTAAAAGATGAAATATTAATAAGGGGGCTACTGTTTGGCACAATAATAAGGGCAGGAATTTGTAAATTATTTAATTACCTTAAAACCATTATTTTTTTATCGCCGGAAAGGGCAACTTAAGCTAGGGTCTTCACGGGGTAAAGTCGAAACGGCCAAGTGGCACCCCTTTTAATACAGCGAGATTCCTAATCTCATCCCTTTCAGACGGTATTAGGGGTTGTAATTAAATAAATCAGACATAATTACAAGGGCCTAAGGCATTGCTACGGGATCGCAAACCGTTTGGCCTGTCTGTCTTTTATTTTATAGTCTTTGGTCGATAGGGTTTTCTAATGTTACGGAATATTGTTATTTATTGTGTTCTCTTATTGAATTTTGTGACATAAGTTATAAATTAATTGGTATGTTCATTAGATTTTAGTGAAACAATTAGAAACGTTCAACCATCATCTCGATATAGGATGAAGTTACATGACAAGTAATTAAAGTAATAGAGATAGGTAGTTTGGTAGGGTCGGTGAAATTACAGGCACATGAGAATTAACAAATTCAGGGTCGACAACGCATTAGCGATGAACCTTAGTGTTGCAAATGTCCATAGGAGGCGGTTACCACTTACCATCAGGTGGTCTGCCTGCTTGTTTGTCGGCCCAAGTAATATAAAAAAAAATTAGATATTAATTTACAGCTTTCAAAATGAATTATAATTCTCTTAGTTTGAAGTTAGTTGTAATTTGAAAAAGTTAATTAAGTAAGTAGATATGTAGGAACCACTGGTGTTTCAAAATACAGGTATCCACCTAGTTTGAGAGTCAGAGGCAAATCAATCTTGATCTTTTCATTTATAGCCTGTCTTATTATTGGTCCAGTGGTGACATTTTTGATTGTCCGTTCCAGTCGCTTATCTACATTTTATTTTGAAATTATTTACACTTCAAACCTATTGTATTTTTTATGCAATGGTCCATGTGGGGCTTTCCTAGATTATTTAGTAATAATCTATCAATGTATATTAAATTTAATTGTAACAGCTGTTGGAAGACCTTCAATAAATAAGATAGTTCTCAAGACCACGTCAAATTGAAATTTCAAATGTGTGTTGAATTTAAGCATAAATTAATATTTTTATATTTTAATTATGAACTTTTATTTTATTTTTATACTAATATCATTAGTTTAAAAGTGTCTCTGTTTGTTGAAAACGGTTGAAAGGATTTCGATTAAATTTGCTAAGAGATAGATTGTATTTTGGAGACGTCACAAAAATATTTTGAAGGGGGTAAAAAGGGGATACTAGCTTATATTTATGGACAACCTATAATTATTTGACCACTCGATCGTAGTCGCGTGTAACATCTAATCTAAATATACACAAGTTATATACGTCAGTAATTGAATCTGTATAAATCAAGACACGGTATTAATTTAATTTAAGATTCGTTAGCTCACTCTGGGTACCGGGCTTCGTTATGAATAGTCCAAATGTCGGACTATGTAATAAAGCTACACCCTTTACTTAACAAAGTAATTGGATTTCATAATATTTTACTTAGCTGACATAGCATTTTTTAAAATTATATCTTTTGTCTCACGATTTTAGTCTGAATTCCGATTATTAATGTTTGATTCTATGAGATAAAAATGGTGTTGGTATATAATACGAGATGTAAATAAATTTAGACGCTTACTCTTGAAAAAAATTTATGACAAAAAATCAAATAACAAATAATTCTTTATATAACTTATTCCTTTTTTTTTTTAAATTATGTTTTATTAATATATATTTTTTGGTATGTTAGCAATTTTACTCGAGCTTGTTTTCCTTGAATAAAATTAAGATTTTATCATTAAATATGTGGATAACGTAGTGAGCTGTACATGTACATAATTATATTTAGATATAAGACCTACAAAGTAATTTGCTTGTGTAATTGTTTGTTTTTCCTAATAAAAATAAAATAGAGAAACAAAGATACAGGGTGCCAAAAATAATTCAAATTCGTTCAGACGTTTATACATGATTCAGTCACACACAATGTAACTTTCACATTTATAATATTAGTGTAATACAATTTTACCACAGGCTCGAAAATCTGCGATCATCTGATGAGAATCAGCACGAAATTCCGTAATCTTATTTTTTTTTATAATCTACTAGTTATTCCCGGCAAGCGTTGCAATGCGTCTTTTTTTTTCTATAGTAATTTTCTCCCCAATGTTTTATCGCACTCGGTTGAATGGTATAGGAATGCTAAGAAGTCTAATAAACAAAGGAACATATTTTTTTATATATTATATGTATAAGATTTCGGTTGACTTGCCTGATATACTTTTGATACAATAGTTTTCGTTTCTTGTTAATATTTTTTCTTGACAGAACTAGAGTATTTCCAGTTGACAAAGTAATAACGCATCCCAGATCCCTGACAGGTTTATAAATTTTGGCTAATATAAAGAGAAGTATAGCAGTAAAGTGGGAAGGCATTACAAATACTAGCTGTCATTAACAGCCTCCTTATAGACACAACAAGGGGTCTGAAAGCTTGCTTCTCACGTGATTGCGTAGTAAGGGAAAGAGATAGAGCATAGAGGCCGCGAAACATCCTCGAAATGGTGTCATTTTTCTTTACAGCATCGAAGCCTAGTTCAATGTCACTTTAGGATCCAAATCCACGACATACAGTGTAGCTTACTAATTCCATTATCATATTAGTGTAAAAATACAATTTCTTATAAAATATATTGCTCCATCAGAATGAATGTATTTCACAGTAGATAATTTCGAGTCTAGGTTGCATCTAGTCTGGAAATAAGCGATCTTAAGTGTAGGCCGTATCTTCATTCTGGTAACTCTGGCCTCGCTCCAAGATAATTACGTGAACTAGTGTGTTATTGCAAAGCGCAGTCTATGTGCGGTCTGGATACAACCTTATTACCGTCTCTCTAGTAAGGACCCGCCTTTAATGAATAAATTTTGGATGTAACGATATAATAGAATATTATTAAATTTGATAGTGTTTGTTGGTTGTTATTTTACTGTAAAATACATTGCTTAAGTTACATTTACAGTTCTGCGAATCGAATTTCATAATTAATTTCTCTTCTTTCATTTGTAAACGGCTCAATTAATAAAATAATACTAAATTAATATCCTGGGATATTCTATACACACGGTCATCTGATTCCAAACCAAGCAGAGCTTGTACTATGGAAACCAGATAACTGATATATTACCTACCCTTTTTTTTTGTAAATACATACTTATATAGATATTTACAGCCATACACAGATCAAACAGACATGTTTATGCACACAAATGTCCTGGGTGGGAATCGAACCCGAAACCTGTGACCTGGAAGTCGCTAACCACAAAGCCAACTGGCCTGTCAACTATTACAACAACTCTGTCGCTGTAAGTAGTAACAGCGCTGTTGAATTATGTGAAAGGTGTCAGGTATTATTTCCGAACTGTCCATGGTTATATATTTATACTCGTGACTGTACCTTAGGTAAAGTGCAATATATAGCACGTTATTTCATCTTACAGATTTGTTTCTAGCGTGGGATTTTGTACGGCAAATGACACCAGCTCAATGTTCCTTTGATTTTACATTAAATATCGTGTGGCGGGTCGCTCACTTGCCTACAATATGGCAAGGAGGGCGATGGCTGCCACATGCGTCATGCTTGTCAACAGGTGCTGCTTGTGGGGGCTGGTCAGTTAAAGTTTGTTTGTTTTTTTTTTTAATTAGATGTTCATTTTATTATTGTTTAATAATTCTTGACTTCTGCGATTACAAACAGGTTTTCTCAGTGAGACTAAATAAATATATTGTAATAAATCTAAGATCGTTTTTAAAAAGAGTAATTGCTGAGTTTATTGCCGGCTGTTCTCAGTAAAAAACAACATTGCGAACCGGTATTAGAGTCAGAATATTCATAAGTGCTTGTAAAGGCCTATTTGAATAAAAAATATTTTCATTTTCATTCATTTATACTAATTATTTTTTCATGTTCGTTATAGCACGTTCACTAGCGCTCCGCCCGCGTGAACTACATTTTATATCATGCCTAGCAGTGGGATGAAAAGTATCATATAGCCTTTGTCCATAAATGGGGTATCTAACAGGGCAATAATATTCAAATGGGACCAGTAGTCCCTAGTAGGCGTTCCACCAAACAAACAAACACTTCAGCTTTATAATAATACTAGCTGTCCCCCGCGGTTTTACCCGCGTTCCCCTTGGATGTCACATGTATTATACATAAAAAACTTCCTCTTTAATTGCTCTATCTATTAAAAAAAGCCGCATCAAAATCCGTTGCATAGTTTTAAAGATTTAAGCATATATAGGGACAGAGAAAGCGACTTTGTTTTATACTATGTAGTGAAGTACAGATATTGCCGTAGGTATAGTTTGTGGAAATAATTAGAACCTAATATTGAAGTGCCTTGTTTATTTATTCGGTTGATATAACAATTGGTAGTATCTAAGTACTTTGGTTTTACCGATGTCGAAAGTCTTACAAATCTTTGATCATATTATTATTTGAGGAGAATGATCTTTATTCTATACAGGAAAAACATGATGTGCCTAAAATTACTGTTTATTGTGTATTTAGATTAGATAATATATTTTTTTTGGGTATATAACGTGTTACAAAATACCCCGAAAAAATAGAATTAATTATCAAAGCCAACAATCCTAGTAAGCTGTCATGTCAGGGAACTATATTACTTAAGGCTTACGTACCTAATTTACCTAATAATTGTCTAATTTAATAGTTTTCTATTTTTCATTCATAAAAATTAGTATCTTTTTTGGGGCATGTTATACAGCGTTACTACGGTTCTTAAATATTATAAATGGACTCGATATAAAGCCCCATTTAACCTCCTTTCGCCTTTACGGGTAGTTTTGTAACAACCTGTATATATCTGAAAGTTCTATTTATATGTTAGTTACTTTTTCCCATAAGAACTACTAAATAAATAAGTTTATATGAAACTTGGCTCATAAATTGAACATGCCCTGGAATGACTGAATGAATAGCAATTCTTATCCCGAGAAAAAGTAAGATCCATCAAGAAATTGGGTGAAATCGTGGGGCGGAAACTAGTAATATTGTAAATCTGAAAGTGAGCTTGTCTGTTTGTCCATTTTAAACGTATTAAGGTAGTGACTGATCTTTTAGATTTTGGTGCTCAGGGATAGATTAAATTCTTGTCCAACATCTACCTATATTTAAAAATAATGTTTGTAGGTTTCGAATTATCAGTGTAATTTCATAACACTGATAACAATGCTTTGGGTGTAGCGCTCGCTCCAGCAGGACACATCATGTACAAAATCTTATTTTGAAAAGAGTAATTGCTGAGTTTGTTGCCGGCTCTTCTCAGTAACAACCTTCCGAACCGGTGCTAGAGTCTGACCATTCATAAGTGCCTGTGAAGGCCTATTTGAATAAATATTTCATTTCATTAACTAATGATAAAAAAAACAACTCCAATATAATAGTTTGACCTTCATAGGATGTTTACAAAATTCACCGACGTAATGTAACCCAAAACAACATGGTACCTAAAAATTCTTGTCACGATTGTCCATTGTAGTCCCTATTAAAGCAGATTCTGCATTAGCTATTTGGCTGCATTCCAGACCATTGAATCTTTACTAAGAATAATCCAATCGCTATCCTAAATGAACCTCAACACGTCCATGCATGTTCTGTAATATTTGTAGCGACATGACTGATAGATGAATATGTTCCCAATATGAACTACTAGCAGTCCCCCGCGGTTTCACCCGCGTTCCCGAGACATGCAGCATTTTCCGGGGTTTAAAAGTAGCCTATATGTTCTATCCATGTGCCAAGTTTCATTCAAATCCGTTGGGTAGTATTGGCGTGAAAGAGGAACAAACATCCATACATACAAACTTTCGCATTTGTAATATTAGTAGAAATTACCTCGCTGATGATGTTTTCTCACGACATTGTATATACGAGTATATAGGTCAATTAGTATGGTGGCTAGAGACCCGGTCGCCACGCTATAGGTCATGGGTTCGATTACCACTCAGGACAAACATTTGTGTACATAAACATGTCTGATTGTTCTGTGTCTGGGTGTATATATCTATAAAAGTATGGATTTCAAAAGTAGTATATTATAAAGTATATCTGTTATCTGGTTGCCAAATTACATGCGGTAGGTATCTAGAGCGTATACATGCTGCTTAATATGAGATCGGGTAATCGCGTGTGAAGAATGTCCTAGGATATTTATTTGTTTATATAGGTTTCCAATAACTACAGTTGGACTGGGCATGATGACCTAGTAAGGTGGAAGACTTTCCCTGTTAAAGGAGTCTCACACCTCGCTTCTCCACAAAATTCCTTATAAGTAGTAATAACTAGAGCTAGGCAGAAATGGCGTACCGCGAATACTTGTGCAAAGTATGTTGCTCGCACACTTTCATAGATATGATAGATAGTTTACAAAAGGGCCGACATTCTAGCCATGCGGATGCAGTGAGTTGTAACCGCTACATTTTGTAGTGACAGTAGTTACAACAAATTTTGATACTTGGCGATGAATTTCGATTTACAAGGTTTTATGACTGCTAACGGGCGACTAGCGGGCGGTGACTGCTTGAGATAAATACGAAACTGGCTAGAAAATAAATATCCCAAGACATTCTTTACACATGGTTACCTGATCCCAAGTTAAGCAGAGTGTACTGCTTGGAGTATGGCTACCAAGTAACTGATATGCTACATATGCTACTTTTTGTAAATACATACTTATATAGATATTTACATCCAGACACAGAACAAACAAACATGTTCATGCACACAATTGTCCTAGGTGGGAATCTAAGCCGCGACCTTCGGTTTGGCAGTCAGGGTCTCTAACCACCAAGCCAACTGGCCCGTCAAGTCTTAGAAAGCGATTAAGTTACAGTACTTAAACTAAGATATCCGTAAGTATAAGCTTTTAATATAAGGAATTTTGTTATAATGATATCAGTAATATATAACTCGATTACCAATAGTCATGATTTCCAGTCATTAATACTTCTACCTATTTAGTGCATTACTTATTACAAGAGGTTTTGCAGATTTTCTACGGTCGGCCGACTGTCTGTCTCCAACCCTTTGTGGAAATACTTTTGTTGACCGTTTATAAGTACACGTGGTCATCGGTAAACTCTTTAGTCGCCTCTTGCGTCACCCTAGAATTGAGTTGCTTGGTGCCATTCATCGCCGATACGACACTACTTGGCCATAAGGTTATATTATATATACATAAACCAAATGCAAACAAAGATATTCTACAACAACTATATATAGGAGTAAAGAACTTTACAACGGTTATTCACACCAGTAAAACTGTCTTAACTTATTAAATACAAAATCAGCTGAAAGCTAAATCACGTAAATCACAACGCTACTGTGCTAACGACGTGCCCTAAATTCACTCGATTACCTAACAGGTACTATGAATGTTATTAATTACAGCTATACCATTACATTTAGGTGCGTATGAGTGCGCCGTTCGCTCAGTATTTGCGCCGTCTGAGGTTCTGTATCTCTCAATTACTGTTATATACGTTAAACTGCCACGTTCGTGATATTTTTGAGATGTACGCCTAAAATTGTGCTTTAGTTCAAATGTTCATTATTGGAAACTTTTTTTTGGAGAGATGAAGTTTAAATATGGAATTGGTAATCTTTTTGTTGAAATTTGGAACGAGAATCTTTCTCGTAAATAATTTAACCGTACATTTTCCTTTTTGCAATGTAGAATACAACCTCATTTAAATTTAATCTAGAATCTTTAAAAATATGCTACCGTTTCATTGATCCATTAATTATATTAAATACCGTTAATTGGTAACACTCGATTTTTCAGTCGGTCTTAACTTATATTACAAATGCTTTCATTCAGATGAAAGATCATGATGAATTAATTTCACCAAGATCAGTTCAGACTGATCTTGGTGAAATTTGGTACACACAGAGCCTATGGTAAGGAAAAGGACTAACATTTTTATACCGGGATGAATTGACGCTTGCAACACCAAGGCCAATATTAATGTTTTACCAGTTCTAAGAAATCAAGAATCAACTGAATGTTTTATACAGAATCATAATATTTAAGTAGCATTTTAAGCACCCCGTTCCTGAAGGAATAACCTTTTCTCATCCAAAATTATTTGTATCGCATGTACCTTGAGCAAAGATTCCTTCTGCCAATGGAGATATTATATTTCAACATACCTCCTTCTTGTGTATTCTCTTTTTTCTACTTGTATGATACGACCCGATTCAGAGTTAAAATACATAATATTTAAGCAATTTAATACTTCTGGCTGTTTTCAGATTTTATTTATTGAACAAATTATACAAAAAAATCAAATATTTTGTAACTAATTCTGCTGGATCTCTTTCTCAGATGATTCACCTTGATGATTGTTCTGATGATGTTTCGTGTAGAAGCGAAACACGTGTCGATTTTCTGTTAAGTTTCCTTGTTTGAAACTTGAGAGATAAGGAAATCCAGCGGAATTAGTTACTAGATATTTGTTTTTTGTATAATCTTATAATGGATTTTTGCAAGGCCACGCCTGAGTCAATTAGTTATTGTTGAACAGATTTTTCAACGTAATTCAACATGGCTCTATTTTTATTTTAGAGCGTAGCTAATTAGACTATCTTATCTTCATTTGTTTATTTATTTATTAAGTCGAGACGTAAAAAGGCATGAAGGTTAAAACTAAGAAGGCTTTTAATTAAAATGAAATGGTAAAAAAATAAGCAATGATAATTTATTTTTTTGTTTTTAAATAAGTTGTATTATTTATAACCTGGTATATATTAACAAATATCCAAAATGTGAAGTTATTTTTTCTTCTCTACCATATCAACGCTACTTATTTTTGCTATTCTAAGATTTTTAAGACGATTAAATAATCAAACTCACTGACTTTTCTTTTTCAGAAAAGCAATGAAGCGATTGCATAATACTGTGTTAGTTATATTAGATACAAAACAGATACGTATTCTAATAAACTGGATGTTAATTCTCAAAAGTCCTCGTTAATCCGACGACTGCGGATTAGCCGCCAAATTGCAAACGAATTGCCTAATGAATGTATAATGTGATGAGAACTATACCCAGCAGTTTTAATTCTATTTAAATAAGCTGACAAATGAGCAGATCGTCAACCTGATGGATGAATGATCATCGCCAATTAAGAATATTTGTAATGTCAGGTCTATCGCCAATGCATTCGCAACCCTGCCCCCTTATTCAGCTAATACAAAATTCGTCGGCGAGCCGCTTCACGGAGGCCTCGGAGAGCTTACATCTCACGCGATTAGTAGTATAAGCGTAGTTAGCGACAGAGACAGAGCATAGAGACCGCGACGAAACATCCTGGAGTTAGTGTCATTTTCCTTACAGAATCGAGCCCCTGAAACAAGATGTTTAGTCTGTCAAGTACCAGTAATTTATTTTGACTAAACTTTCTAACCAATACAGGAATAAGTTAACGGTATGGTGGCAGTTAGTATACTCCCCCGAAAGAGGTCTACTACAGCTGTTCTTTTTCTGCCTAACCTGTTGCCACTCTTTTGTTGGGGTCGGCGCAGTAATAGAAAGAGAGCGGCTTTTATAAGTTTGTATGTGGACGGTAATCTCCGGTGACTAACAGTTGTACTTTACCTGACCTGGGAGACGAATCCGAAACCCCCGATCACAAGCTGAGTTTGAGTTAACTACCAGAGCGATGATTTAGCATTTCGTGTGTTGATTGAAATCTATTTAAAAAACAGATTTCTTCGAAGCGGAATTCGCTTTGACTCCCACAGATGCTAATGTGGGATTCTAATACAATTTAATTATAACTTTCGCTTTTATGTACAAAGATCAAAGTCTTATACGCTTCCTACGAAATAATAATCCGCTTTAGAGAAAAAAGTCAGAATCATTATTAATAAAAAAAAATTACATCAAAGAAATAAATATCGAAGGATTCTACTTTCCATATTTTGTAATAACTTACACACTCTTATAAAGTAATTGAAAAAATGTTTACTCGAAGTCTGAAATAATATTTTGTATAATACATGGCACGTGGCCGTGTATTTATAGTTCGTAGTATCGAATACAGCTTCGTAGAAGTTGTTTGTTGTAGCTTCGTAGAGAGTGCTACAGCGTAGTACTCGTAGCGGAAGCTGCGAAGTTGTCAAAGCTCTACGTCGTAGTTACAATGTATCGATTCATTCTTCGGGCGACAAAGTTGGTTTTCTTGCATATCATAGAAAACTCTGTTATGTTTTCTTCGTAATAAGTATTACGAAAACGTGAAAAAAAATATGAACTATAATATTCACAGTGATTTTTTCAACTAAGTTGTGTTCGATATCCTTAAATATTTCTTTTTCGTACCAATTTCAATCCTCTTCCCTTCTTTCGAAACTAAAAGCGAAAGGTTTCTCTTTCATAAACTGCGTTTCGTTCGATATAACAGATTATTAAAAAACATATAAAATTAAAGGCTCAAATATTGAAATGGCTCGGGGAAGTATTTTCTCGTTTCGTTAAACAAATTTTTCATAAATCAAACCTAAGGGAAGTGCGCGTCCGGATCGCAACAAAAACTTTTTCTATTATAAAAGCCTATTTAACGGGAATATTTAAGTAAGCCCAAAGAAAAAACGGAATAATAAAAGAGATTTTGTTTCAAATCAAACGCTTAGCGTCTTTTTTGTTATATTCAATCTCTTTGCCGAACGTAAACTTTCCTTTGGATTGTATAAGTTTTATTACTGCTCTTATCTTAAGACTGAGCCAATAAACTCTAGTCTATGGTATATTACAGATATTTATAAATCCATAGACATTTAAATTATTATGTATAAATAATTCCTGACACATCCATAGACATAAGTAATGAATTCAGAAAAGAAAGTAGTATATCAGTTATCTGGTTTCCATATTACAAGCACTACTTTGTTTGGGATCAGATGGCAGTGTAAAGAATGTCCCAGGATATTTATTATTATTAGATCCGGAGATTACCCTTGACATATAAAGAATGTTACGAAATTCGCCTTCTCTCTTTATAAAACATATTAGTATAGAATAGAGATCAGCAAGTGAAAAATCTACTTGCAGATACAGTCAAAATACACAAATATTTGTTCTGAATGGACATTATACTGGAGATCTATAGCGGGGCAGTCAAACCTCTACACCCTGCCCTTGCATTAGTCATTGTTTTTAATACCATATAGTAGCTTTAGTAATTTTAAATTTGACCTTTATTAGTGATTTGACCCGCGGGCCTAAACTGAAATGGTTACCAATTTAATTTTTTTGATTTTAAGAACTTTTAACGTTTAGAATGCTTAGAATTTAGAATTTTTTGGATTTTGAATACCATTTGGGTCATCACACAAGCAGACGGACCA
Source organism: Habrosyne pyritoides (assembly GCA_907165245.1). NCBI lineage: Eukaryota > Metazoa > Arthropoda > Insecta > Lepidoptera > Drepanidae > Habrosyne > Habrosyne pyritoides. The sequence goes on from OU015595.1 coordinate 1,590,341, forward strand.
CCTGAAGGAAGTGGTAACCACCTCCTATGGAAATTTGCAACATCAGGATCATCGCCAATGCGTTGTCGACCCTGAGACGTTAAGTTGTTAAGTCTCATGTGCCTGCTATTTAACCGGACCTCGTACGTCATTAGCGTGGGATGACCTTAAACCACCAACTTTTAATAACAGGCAATCATCGCTAAGAACAAATCGTTGGCTCCCTTTGTATTGTAGGCCAAGTAAATTAATTATTTCTTTTATGCTAGGAGAAACAATGGGAATTGTTAATGAATGTCGGTGATTCTCATTTCTTTTTATTTTATCTTTTTTTTCTCGTATTGCGTATTCATTTAGGGAAAGGTTAAGTGTGAGGTGTGATTGTTTACAAGGCTTCTGTATGCTTAATAATTAAGATTTTTTGGTTTATGATTTGTTTCTTTGAATAGAATTTCAAGTTGTTTTGAAAAAACGCGGGTTTTAAATAAGGACTGGGACCAAAAAAATAAAGTATCAATATACATTTTTTTTGTTTGACAAAATCTATAATGTTACCATCGCTGCCCAGTGGCTGAGGAAAAGGTTGGCACCCAGGATAGTATGGCCAATCGTTGGTCCAATGTAAGAGCCAGCATTCTGGTCACCAATTTGCTCAATAAGATCAATGTCATCAGCCTTAATTAGAGTACAACCCCTTCGGTACATCCAAATATTTCCATAATTCTCTTCATAATTATAAATCTTGTCTCTTTTATACCAAAACCAGCTGTCCCGTACGGCTCCAACCGCATTCCCAAGGGATGTTACGTTAGGGGCTAGAAAGTGTCCTATTTGTTAATCCAGACTATCTTTGGGCCGAGTTTCAATTAAATCCACTTTGGTTCATCTATCCATCCTCACAAACTTTCGCGTTTAGGACATTAATGGAAAGTTTTACCTTATTTTTCATTAAATTTTATTTTTAGAAGTTTACCGTACATTGAATGCAATATAACGCGTTTATAACAAATGGTACAAATTACTTACCCTGTATTGACATGATAAAGGCGTAATAGTAATCAAAAATGTAGTATATCAGTTATCTGATTTTCAAAAGCTCTGCTTAGTGGCCGTGTTTAAAGAAGGTCCCAGGAAAAATTGTTTTAAAGTAACTTTTTATTTCTTTAAAATATTTATTTGATTAATGTTACAGAACCCTAATATTATAGTGGTGGCGCATTTTCTTGGCACTCGGAAACTGAAATGTCTGATGAATTGCTAATGATACTGGCGTTTTTTTTTTATAAAAATTGGTATTCCTTTAAATGTAACAAAAGTTGCTCTCTAACGATTAGGTGTAAAAGATTTCCCTCGTTCCTTTACAATTGCTAGGAATAAAATGTCTGTTTTCATTCAACGTGATAGAACATTGACGGATCGTTCAGCGGTATGATGACGTCCCAGGCCATGGGTTCGATTTCCACCCAGGAAAAACATTTGTGTGCATAAGCATGTGTAAATATCGAAATACTTTTATTTGTAGTAATATTGTATCATACTAGTTAGCTGGTTCCCATGGTATAAACCCTGCTTATTTTAGAATCAGATAGCCGTGTGTAATAAAATATCCTAATATAATAGTTATACTACTCTGCTTTTTGGCTCTACTTAACTTTTTGGTAGAGTAGAAATCACTTAATAACGAACAATGTTTTTCAAATTCAAATTCAAAATCAAAATTTCTTTATTACATTACAAGTACAGTAATTACATGGGTTGGGCCTCCCCGTTTTAAGTTTTTAAAAAAACCTGTATTAGGAGAGACCCGCTCTTCCGATTTTTATGATTAAACTTGTATACAAAGTAAAGTTTTGTTAACTAATTTCATATCCAACAAGGTGTTATCTTATACTATTCAACTTACCCCTTGGGCCGACAAACAAGCAGACGGTCCACCTGATGGTAAGTGGTCACCGCCGCCTATGGACATTTGCAACACTAGGGGCATCGCCAATGCGTTGTCGACCCTGAGCCGTAAAGTTTTTAAGTCTCGTGTGCCTGTAATTTCACCGGCCCCACCTTTCTATCCGAAACACAGTAATACAAGTGCACTACTGCTTCACAGCAGAAATGGGTAAGGTGGTAGTACTTTCCCGGACGAACTGTGCTCTAAGAGCTCTACTACTCTAAAAATCATTGAGTGACAGAATTTTCGGAAAAAAAAGGTATTGAAAGAAGGAAAAACTTTAGATAGAATAGAAATTCACACTTTTTCACACAAATTTCTTATACTATGAAATGTTTTTTTTCTGTATTAACTCTTTTATTCGTAGTTTTATATGCACACTAAAACAATATTTTAGGAATTACTTTATGACCGATGTGCGGAGAAATGTAGTACTCAGTCAACGAAGAATGTGTATTATCGTGTAAGTGCAACCAACAACCGAAAGAAAGCGCTGTTTTTAATTAAAAACTTCTGGAAATGGTGGTTAGTGACACTAACCACTCAGACTGAAAGAGTTAAAATGTATCCAGGAAAAATTAAGATCCCTCAGGAAGTCGAATAAAACTGTGCAAAGAGGTAGCACTATATTAAATAAATTCAAAACCATTTATTCAATTTAGGCCCTCGGAAGGCACTTATGAAGGTCAAATTTAAAGTTACTGAAGCTACTACCAGTTCGGAAGTCAGCCTTCAATTGAGAAGAACCGGCAATGACAAACAATATGACTGCGATGATGTTTATTTTATAACATTGTGAGAAGATATGCTAAGAATAAGCTCTAACGAGAAGAAACAGTTGTGGCGCAATAACTACAAACAATCAACTGAAGAAATATCACAATGTATGCTGAAATTATACCTGGTTTCCCTCTAGACACCTTGCTATAAAAAGTAATAATAGATTTGCCTTAAATATAGGTACTGTCAGCAAAATAAGTAACTAAACATATGAAAATTTATAAAACCCCTTTATACTACTATTGTCAACGGGTAAACAGGTGTTTTATGAATATATGTTTCTACAAAATTAGTAGTTTTAGTGTAGTTTCACATGTTACGTAAATTTGAATGTATTAAGCTACTTATGTTGCTGTTGCTGACCGTACATACTATTCAGTGCAGTACCCGGAAATTTAACAATTCTTTTAAGGTACATATAATTTTCTACTTTTTGTTAATAATATATTGTTATAAATATGCTGGTGTGCAGATGGCCGTGTGTGAGGAATGTTCTAGGTTAATTTATTTATTTATTTTTCATGCATTATTTAACACCCAGAACATATTCTACCTGTGGGCTAAAGTTCATTTAAATCTGATCAGCCGTTACGGAGTTAAGTGAACAACCATAAACGATTTTTTATTTGCTTGCCTGTTATTTTCAGTTGAAGCCTAAATTCCAATTTAAGCCAAAACTATGTGAAATGAATGTAAATATTAAAATTACACGAGCTTTGTAGTTTTAACACGCCAGGACTATGAGACACTTAAAAAGGTCAATCTATCTAAATCAACATCTAGCACCTAGTCTATAATCTTATTTACTATCTTATTAATACTGAATAAGAGCAAACATGTATAATTTTACTACTTTTTTGAGTGTAATTAAGGATTATTTATATTATATTAATATTTAACCTTTAATTAGGCGCGCCAATAAACTAACATTGCTAGTCGCGTGGGGTCTGCAGTTACCAAATTGATAGATATGTAATTAGAAACTAGACCTAGAACTATGGGACTAGAGAGTTAGGAAGCTAGCAATAAATTCGAGTTGACAGCGTTAATAAGTATAAAAATAACTTAGCTTGAAGATCACTAGGGGTCGCGGCGACTCCGCGCGCCTAATTGAAAAATGAAAATGAAAATGAAAAATTTCTTTATTTCAGCAAAATGCACATCAATATAGATAAGATATTAAAAAAAAAATAGAAAATAATTTGCATAATGTTGGAGGTTTTGTTCTTAGTGTGAGTTTATGACCTTCACACTAGGCAAAGCCTGTAACGCGAAGGCCGTAACGTGACAAGACAAATTAATTTTGCTGGTGTATTTGAATACAAACGGAAACTTTCTATATGACTCCATAACAATAAACGTTCAATATCCCAGAATAACCTACATAATACTCTAGAAGAATAATACAAATTCTATGCTAATTTCAACCCAATTTCACGGCGGTCCGGGCCTCATTGGAGCCCGGTTAATATCTTCGGTAATCCGTATAATAGCAGATAATCTGGGTTATAATAGAACGACGCTCGTGACGGCCGTGCTAAGCCCCATGTAATTGTTAGTGCATATGGATATCGTACGATGCAAGTTACTTTGCAGAAAGTGAATTTATGCATATAATTTACAAGAGATTACTTGTTTTGCTACACTGTAAATTGGGCTTTGAGTTAAAATGTTGTTGGAATACGTTAGGGTTTAGGGTTCTGTTACCTAAAGTACCTTTATAAAATTATAAATAAAGAAATTAGTGTTTTTTTTTTTTTTATAAAATCTTGAGCGCATTTGACTGGATCTCACCTGATGGAAAGTGACGATGCAGTCGAGGATGGTACACGCGGACTCATGTAATGCCTATTCACTCTTGCCTTAATCCGACTCTAATAATGTTTTGGATTTTTTTTTGCAATTCGTTTCACTTATTATATATTATAGCGAAAGTAAATAATTTTCTTTTAAGTTGAATGAGAAGTAGCACATATTTAATTAAATGTACGTCGTTTGTTTATTGTCAAGTAGCCCATAAACAGCAGACGATTCACCTGATGGTAAATGGTCACAGCCGCCTTTGCAGATTTGACACAACAAGTGCATCGCCAATGCATTATCGACCCTGAGACATGAAGTTGTTAAGTCTTATGTTCCTTACAATTTCATCGCTCCTAACGATGTTCATCTGAACTCAGACGGGTCATAGGTCTCTAACAAGTCCGTAATCGCATACAAACTTCGAAATCTTCAATTCAAGGTTCCATCTATGGGGGATCATACAATTTCAAAGTAATAACAACGTCAATGGGTCGATAAATGTTGGTGGCAGTTGGTGGCAGATGGCGGCAACACACGGTAACTTGTAGTGAATGTACACCAAGTTGCAGAGTTTGACGTTGCATGCGAGCACCGCCTAATGGCTGCGCATGACTAGCGCGGTGGTTTGTACCGTGGTTTTGAAGTTAATCATTGTTTAGTCGAAATCGGGGAGTTGGTGTTTTGGACACAGGTAGGTGTAAATATCTGTTTATATATCTATTTAGTTATCTGGTTTCCAAAATATATGAAATTATATTTAGCGCATAATTAAGCTTTAAAATTTTTAAAACTCACATGGATAGTAAAATTGGACATTATCGGTTATTGGACTGATCTAACTACGTATATTTTTATTGTACTTAACTACGTCTATTATCTTGTACCCAGTATGTCTATAGATGAAATGTCATTGGGGTAAACCCTTTCTACTTAGTTAAAAAACACATTAAGTTTTTTATGATTTTTTACTTTTAATTTGTCATACTAACTTTATCGATATCTAGTTTCATAACGTTTTGACTGGTCAGCTAACTTGCAGACATAAAAGATAAGAGAGAAGATGTTTTAAAACAAAAAGTATAATTCAACTAATTAACCTTAGTTTAAGAAAAGTTGTTTAAGCCGCCATTTATACTTGTAAACTAAAGTGAGTTAGCGCGAAGTGCAGCCGTCATTTACAAAGTTGCGCGAGTTAGGGTGTTTGAGCTCCGGCTTTGAATAGAGACAGCATAACTGCGCCTTATATTCTTTAATTACATCACGATGTAGGATCTACCATCTTAAGATTCCGTGCGATACAATAATCTAATAAATAAAAAAGTTTGCGTTAATTTCAAAAACATATGGTATTTAATAGTGATAATAAAATGATTACTTTAAAATGCTATTATACATCATGTTTAAAGGTTAAAAGTAATAAACGATGTTAATTTATAAAAATGCAATACAATTTATTTTAGAATAATTTATCACATAATCTTTAAAGAGTGAAATAGTGTCAGGGTAAAAAGAGAAAAAAAGGGCAAAAGTAATATAAACCAGTATTTAAATAATGCTATTATGTGAATGTAGGTACCAGCAAGGTACATTGATTATTTGAAATAATAAAACCTTTTGGACTGGATACTATAATGTGTCTTCAACAATAATTATTGTTAAGATGGAGGTGAGTACACGGTATGAATGTTGAATGTGAACTGACTTTAAAATGATATGAATCGTCGCTATGCAAGTAATAGCTGACCACTGCAAATGTATTTGTCGTTGGCCCGTACAGTTAAGGTATAAATTAAATTAATATTATTTTGTATATTTAATTATACAAAAATGTTTGTATTACATTTTTTTTGATATTAATAATCATTTTTTCTCTCCACATACTACTGTTAGAAAATATACAAATAATTTAAGATATAGACAGAGTAATTACAATGCTTGCTACTTTTACTCGAAGACTGCCGTCGGGAATGAGTGACACAGATCCATACATTCATCCACATTACTTATCTTCGCATTAATAGTTTATGTAGGATTAATATTTTGATAGTTATTTGTGTAAACAGATTAATATTGTCTTGTTAGTTTTACTTTATCATCATATCAGCCCAGGGATGTTCACTGCTGAACAAAGGCCTCCCCCTTGGATTTCCAAGTCGAATGGTCTTGAGCCGCCTGCATCCAGCAACTTCCAGCGACTCTAACCAGCCCCCTTATTCAGCTAATAGAAACTTCGTCGGTGAGGCGCCGCACGGAGGCTTCGGAGAGCTTCCCTCTCACGTGATTGCATAGAAAGCGAAAGAGACAGAGCAGTGAACATAGATGCCGCGATGAAACATCATCAAGCTAGTGTAATCTTCCTTACAGAATTGAAGCACAGGTCATCGGTCCACCTGGTGGGTCGCCATTAGTTTTACTTCTCTTATAAAATAAGCCTATGTTATCCGCTGTCTCAATTATAGTGTTAAATAAAATCAAGTCGATCCCTAGCTCAGTTAAGACGAAAAGAAAGGACAAATAAACAAACTCAGATAAAATTCAAATATTATAATTTAATCTCATATAGTGCGTAATTTATTTATTTCATATCAAGTATGTATGTACATGTGTGTAACTATAGGTACCTATAGAATTTTATTAGGACAAAAAATGTTCTATTTTTTGTGTGAGATTTTCTCTCGATAAAGAAATTTTATTATTATTATTTAATTATAATGGTGGTAAGTAAAGGGTTTTTATTTTGTTGGACGATGGTTTTCTTCCCTCTAATGGCGATTACACCCCCTTACGCTGAAAAGTTCGGCTAGTGCAGAGGATTCTCAGCCGACGTGGTATGGGTATACTGAAAGGGTCACACCATAATATTATGAAAGTAGTCTATGAAGCAATTTTAAATACTAAGCTACTTTTGGCCGAAAAAAGCAAAGAAATTATCAACTTTATATTAAAGAAATTATAAACGAATATATGTTCAAATATTTAGTTTTATAAATATTTTCATCTTTTAACCTAATATAATTATTTAGTTATCTTACTGAAGCCCTAAGGGTTCGTTAAAACTCTAATAAAGTTATTACAAAGTATTAGGTTTAAATAAATCCTGAGGCTAAAATTATTAGTTCTACAACTTTTTCTTAAATACATACTTTTTTAAATATCTTCTGGGTAATAAAGCTTTGTTGGTAGTGACGTTGAATGCCTTATACATAAAAACCTTCCACTTCAATCACTCTATCTATTAAAAAAACCGCATCAAAATCCGTTGCGTAGTTTTAAAGATTTAAGCATACATAGGGATATAGGGACGGAGAAAGCGACTTTGTTTTATACTATGTAGTGATAACAGGAAACCAACAGCGTTAATGATAATTTTTAAACAGAGCAAACTTAATAGTAACTTAAGGCCAATTTATATCTGTGCTTATATTTATGTAGTGACATTTCATTTTATTATAGAGTATGTGTTTGTGTGTGTGTAGTATTTGTCTCATGTGTGTTGTGTTCATGTAGATTGAGTATGTGTGTTTTTTAAATTTCATACAAAGTCAATTTTTTGTTGTGCTTTAGAATTATATATTTAGTTTTCGGTGATGGGAAACATCATGAGGAAGCCATAGCACCCTACCATCGGGGTACTTTATAGTACCCACTTGACTGGTTCAACCCTCAAGATGAGAATTTGTCTTCAAACACCTTCCGATGTGTTCCGACAGCAGCCCTTGAGAGCCAGTTCTCTTTAAGGCTTTTAGTTCAACTTCTGCCACATAATCACTCATCATGGTGAAATTGTGATCAGACAAACCTAGTGAAACAAATAAAAATCTACAGCCACAGAGAAAACCATGCTCATACATACAAATGGTTGTCTTGGGTAGGAATTGAACCCAAAACCTGCGGCGAGACAGTCAGGCACCCAATTACCACGTCAAACCCGTTTCTAAAATATTATCTCTAGCGACATAAAATACAGGTTAATGGATGGTAATTTCTGCAGGAGAAGTCGGCGTCAAAGCGTTAGTATAGAATTAGTGTTAAATTATAAAAGTAAAATGGAACATCAAAGCGGAGTTAACTTATGTTTTCTTTGCGATTTCGCGCTCTCTGCGAGAACATTATATAAATATTCAGTTTGCGAGCGGGCGGTGATTGTGTGCTCCAAGTTTTAGGATTCGAGCGATTATGCTAAATTTGACAGGCCAGTTGGCTTGGTGGTTAACGCTCTGACTGCCAAACCGAAGACCGCGGGTTCGATTCCCACCCAGGACAGACATTTGTGTGCATGAACATGTCTGTTTGTTCTGTGTCTGGGTGTAAATATCTATATAAGTATGTATTTAGAAAAAAAAAAAAAAGTGATATATGTAGTATATCAGTTATCTGGTTTCCATAGTACAAGCTCTGCTTAGTTTTGGATCAGATGGCCGTGTGTAAAGAATGTCCCGGGATATTTATTTATTCCTAATTTGACATTAAAAAAATCAGAATCCTTTTTTAAATATACAATAATAATTAAACTCTAACATTAATTTACACACAGTCATCTGATCCAAAACTAAGCTGAGCCTGTACTATGGTAACAGATACTAGACATGCTACATTTTAATTACATACTTAATTATAATAACAAATATTTATGATGCGTGGGAATCGAATCCACGACCTGTAACGTAACAGTCAGAGTATCTCACCACCACTTCATTTAATCAATTCTTCAAATGGATTAAAGAAAACTATTCCAATACCAGAAAGCATAACTTGCTCCACAGCCCATAGGAAAAAAGTTAAAATGCTGCTCTTTGAAAAACGTTAGCGTTATGTAGGTAATTATTATCTCTTAAATTACACGGTTCATTACGGAAGCTTTTGTATTTCTTTCCTTAATTTCTTAAGTGGGAGTGGAAGGGGGCAATAATAATGAGGTGTTTTATGAAAAAGAAAATGTAGTTCTAATTTCGTATTTATTTAACCTTTCCATAGACTAAATTACAGAACGATAGACTAAGGATAGAATATGCTTGTCTATAAATATATTTTCACTCAGTAAAAAGTTGGATTCAGGAGTTATAGAAGAGTGACCCACTTTGTGGATTGATGGATTTTATTATATCTAATTGCAATCCTTTTTAAATTTAAATTCAAACAATAAACACTAACTACTTTCTAACTTTCTAAACACCTACCGATTTAAGACCTTGTTCTATGAAAAATAAAGATAAAAGTAAGAAAGGAAATACGTTTATTCGTGACAGTTCACATAAAATATTATTACAATAAAAACTATAATAAACTCATTTTTTTTTAATTAAAATTATATTGCATAATGCCAGGAATAGTTCCCGACTCGAATAAAGCTAAGGCTTATGAAATTAAACCTCGCACTGGTTTTCGTTTGGTTGCAGGAACCTATGTCCATGACGTCACAAACCTGCAGAAATTAACCCGGTAACGAGCATACGGCTGACAGACTCTGTCATCGCCCACCTAATTAAACTCGATTGTTTAGCTGCTTAAAATCACGTGACAATACCTACCCGTTCTATACGTAATACCTTTGTTATACCAAAATTGCAACGAAGTTGTTATAATACCGTTAATTGTTTGGAAATAAGAAGAAAACTTAGCTAGATAGCTCAGTACCTCTACCATGAGTTGCTATCGAAACTTACTTTAGTCACTAGCGAGTAAACTATTATCGATACTGTATTTCTCGATAGCAACTGTCAAATTTGTGACTCATGGTACCGAATTTCTATAGCAAAGGCTAAAAAACGTTACTCGCTAGTGTTTCCATTTCGAGAGGTTTTTTTACCTATCGACTCGTACTATCGATTTTAGTTCTTTAGGTGACCGCTAGTGGCGCTGTACACATTTGCCATATAAATGTTTTACGCTGTCGCTAGCGAGTACGTATGTTAAAAACTCATGGTAAAGACACTGTAATCTTCGCGATTGTCGAATGTTTTCTGAAACTCAGTTTGTCGTATACCACGCCCAACCTACGGCTTACATGACCCTCCCAGTTCTACCTTGAATTGGTAGCTTTTATTATAATAATGGTTATATAAAATTCTATTTAAATTAAGGTTAATTATTCTAAAAGAGGTATCAACAATTTTCTTGTACTGGCACTTTAACTTTTCTCATTATAGGGCAGTTAAAAAAAGCAATCTAAATGGAGGTGAGGAAGCGTATAAACAAAAAAATAAATAAAAAAAAAAGCTCAGCGAGGAATCTAATTAAAAACAAGTTGAGTTGTACGCTTATATTTTCTCGCGCCGATATTCTCGTTTTTCCCCCAACGTTTTGAAGATTTCGAGCGTTTTTTCCCCGTTCCAGTGAAATAGGAGAAGTTTAAGAATCTTTATTTCACTTTGTTTATCTTTGCCGGGCCCGATTTTTAATTTCGTCGGCTTCGATAACTTAGTAATGGCTTCTTTATAACGAGTTTAAGTTAAGTATCTATATGGCTAAAGGAGATCATCGATTCTCACTAATATCATTAAATGAAAGTTTCAAAGTCTACAAACCTAAACGTTTGATTAAAATGTTGTACACAGATGAAGTAATTTTGATCGCGGAACATATTTGATTATTCTGGAACCCAGACAAGACCACGGGGATGAAGCTATTATATAATAGGCAGAAAAAATAGCACTTTTTAAACCATAAAATGATTGTTCTCTGCGTGACAAACTACAAAAACACTAAGTCGAATACGAGAATCTTTGAAGAAATATTCTCAGGATTGGCTTAAAAAAGATTTTTCTAAATTTCTATTCATTAGCAACAGCTTAAACCTAATAATGCAAAATGTACCTAATAAGAAAGAAAAACGTTATGTGCCTGACTAATCTGCTGGGAGCAGTCAAATTATAAATTTAAATCATTCACGATGTAACACAAATCCCCCGGGATGTGCGGATATTCAATCGGAAAATTTCAATTTACCGATACAAGTTAGAAAATCCATTTATTATGAATATGCATGGCTCACGTCGAGTCGTCGATATCAAAAAGCGTGTATCTTTTTTAACAAGTTTTTTTTTTATTTGTAAGCCGATGGTAACCAATTCATTAATATTCCGCCCGAGGGTTGCGCCTGTGTCCGCCGTTTGCAAAAGCAGACAAATCAAAAAGTTTCGCTTTTTTATGTGATGCAGTTTCGGGTGTGCGACGAGGAATTGTTGGTTTTGTTTTATTTCTTTGAGACCGCGGGTTTTTTGGAGATTTAATATTGAAAAAGTTTGTAAGACATTCAACCTTTTTGGATTATAATATAATAAAAATTGAAAAGCATTTTTTTTAACTATAATTATTCAATAATCATACGTTTTTAGTTTTGAATTTAAAAATTCTTAGTGTAGAATTCATCCGAGAAAGTACTAGGGCTGTTGATATTTTAAAATATCAGGGTCCGCTATATCGAAAAAAAAAAAGATATTTCGATATATCCATATATTTGGCTACTACGATTATTAGGCACTAAAAGATTGATTGTAGAAGCAACTTGTTCAGATGCTACAGATGTAGCAGAAGAAATCAAATATTTAACAGCAATTTCTGATAGCACGTTAGTAAAATGCCTACTATCAATCCAAAATTTCAGTGCATTTCAAGACCTTGAAATATTTGGCTGATCTAAATACTGCTTTAATTCAGCAGGTATTGTACCAAAACTCAAAATTATACGTGGACTTGTTTAAAAATAGTTTTTTAGTTCTAATTTCATAATTAATAAAAAAAACAGAAATTGTCGAGTGTCGGCTAACTTAATTTTCATAAATAAAATACGGTAGATTAGGGTAACGATGATCATGTAGATTAAATGAATTGCAAAAAAAAATGTATTTAAAAAAATATCGTCCACCGATATCGACATTTCAATATCGAACTATCGATGTATCGCCCAAAAAAACAATAGTAATAAATATCGATATTTCGAAATAATAATATCGATATTTTATCAACAGTCCTAGAAAGTACTACCTACATACCCATTTTCACTATGAAGCCGATACTTATATAACTGTGTTACTCTTAGAAAGGTAAGGGCTCCGGTAAAATTACATGAAACTTAACAACTTCACGGCTCAGGGTTGATAATGCACCTGGTGTTGCAAATGTCCTTATGTGGCGGTGACCACTTACCATCAGGTGGACCACTTACTCGGTTACAGGCTAAAGTCCCAAAGCAATATCAACTAATTTTCCAAACTGATGTTAACTACTTAACTTTTTTATAAGCTAACATCGTTTCTTTTATTGCACAAAGACGCTGTCTCAAAATAAGTGTCGCTAAAATCAGCGAGTCTCGCCAATAAAAAGGCCCGGGTAATGTTACCACCTGAAAAAAAAACCAGTCAGTGTCTAGGCTCACCCGACTTTTAACCTTTGCCATAAAACCCGCATTTCAACTCCCACTGTCGGATTTCACCGCCATTCTGATTCCAGATTGCAAGAAATGCGTTACATTGAAAATAACGCTTGATACAAATGGCAGACGAAATTGAAACCAATTGCAATTGTTATAGGGTTTCGATTTGGCCAATGGGAGTATTTTTGCTTAGACCTTGAAATCGAAGTCGTGAAAGCTATTAGTGAAATTCGAATTTTTGAAACGGTTTTTACACACAAAATTGTTCTTGATGTTACTGAATTCAAATGAAACTTTAAACAATATGTGATAAAATTATTGCACGAATTATAATAAAATATTGGTACTATACCTATTAAATACACAAAAGGTAATGTTAGTGTACCTTATGCATAATGCAAAAATTTGACAGTCTTATTCTGGGTTTCGCCTTGGAGGCAAAGTCACCTGGATGCTTTTGTTTTATATGTCAAGTAGGCCGAAAGCACGCGGACGGTCCACTTGATGGTACCAGGGCATCACGAGGGACATCACCCATGAGCTTTTGATCATGAGATGTGAAGTTGTTAAGTCTCATGTACCTGTAACTTCACCGGCCCTCTTACCTTTCTAACCGTATACAAGTGCACTACTGCTTGACGGTGGAAATAGTACTCCCTCGGATGAATTCTACACTAAGAGCTATACTATTTCGGTATAAATGCTTCTGCATTTTTATGCAATATATTAATAATTTAGATAATCTATGATACGAATTACGATAACCATTATACTAACTTATAAAAAAAATATAAAAGAAGAAACTTTGCTGAGTTTCGCGTCGACTTTTTCAGTTGGAGGCTGACTTCCAAACTAAATAAATTATAATAATGACTAAATTATAGTTAATTGAAAATGATCCATCCTATCTGTGTTGTTAACGAGAGCCAACTGGGTATTTAATTTAAAATAGAACGGCTTCCTCGAGCATTATTATTCGCTTTAGGATTCGACAAAACTTTTGCCGAATTATAGAATAAGTTCACGTTTTAACATTCTCCTGGCGCGCTGTCCGCCACGTAAAAGTCGCTGACGACTTCAAAGCGCGGCTTAAAAAGGCTTTCAGCAATTAAATATTGAAGACACTGACTCTGAGCGACCTTTGTTACAACCTGGATTACGTACTGAATGTTTCTGACGATTCTCGCTGAATATTTTAATGATATATAACAGAATTGGCTCAATTTTATTGAAATTTACGAAAGTTTCATTATTATTGTATGAATAGTATAAGAAATAATATTTCTACACAGTCATCATTAGATCACATACGCTTACTTATTTATATTTGTCATTAAGACACTAAAAACAGCCAGTTGTTATGGTCGAAATAAAAAAAAATATCTCTGTGGTGTTTGAAATGGCCTTGGGCTGTAGTGATCATTTACCACCAGTTACACCATCTACCTGCATGATAATCAATAGACAAAATAATATTATCTTTAGTGTGTACAAGGCCTAAAAATGTATTTTATAAAATAAACCAGTCAGAAAAACATTGAAATATCTCCTAGTAGGTATTTGACGCAGATTTTTTTGTAGATGGTTATAGGCTATATATATATGACTAGCTGACCCGACAGACGTTGTCCTGTCATAACAATGAATATTGAATTCGAATCTGTTTCAAACGGTATTGTCAAACGACTGACATTTATGTTAAACACCATAAGGTTACACTATAAGAGTTTATATTGTCAAAAGCGGTAAGGTTACAATAGAAAAATTAACATGGTCGGTATGTTTTCTTAAATTTTCCAATTTTCCCTGCAACTTTCTTATTTTTTTCTTTCATAAGAACTATCTCCTGACAATAACAAACACAACAAAAAAAGAATTAGCGAAATCGCTCCAGCCGTGACCAAGGGAAATAGGGATAGATTTATATATATATATAGATATTGATAAACGATTCAAAAAAATTCAAAAAATTCAAAACCATTTATTCAGTTTAGGCCTTCGGAGGGCACTTATGAAGGTCAAATTTAAAGTTACTGAAGCTACAACCGGTTCGGAAGTCAGCCTTCAACTGAGAAGAACCGGCAAGAAACTCAGCAAGGTTACATTTTTTTTTTATTTGTTATATAAATTTTTATCTATTCTGACTTTTTGGCTATTTTATAATTTCAATTTTACATAATTTTATATTTAACAATTACAAGATACTTATTATAGGTAACATTAATAAAAACAAAACAAAAAAAATATGACAAGACTACAAAATAGAAAATAACAATAATTAGGTACTTACAACTTAAACAAGAGATTTAGAGGTGCACTGTGCAGAGAGCAGCTATTTCCATACATTTTATATCATTTAGAACACAAAAGTTCAGTGATCTGGTTTCCATAGTACGAGGTCTGCTTAGTTTGGAATCAGACAGCCGTGTGTAAGCAATGCCCCAGTATATTTGTTTATTAAATTTTATATGAATTAAAAGCCGTTGAATCAGTTCTTATCAGATTCCCCACTCAGGTTGAGTATGAATTATAATTACAGGGAGGTACTTGTGCATAGTTATCGACATAGCTCATAGGATTAGCAATGTGAAGTGGCAGTGGGCTGGTCACATCTACCGTAGAACCGATAACCGTTGGGGTAGACGTGTTCTAGAGTGGAGATCACGACTCGGTAAACGTAGTGTAGGGCACCCTCCAGCTAGATGCAGCGATGATATACGCAAGCTGGCTGGCAGCGGTTGGAAACAAATAGCTGAAGATCGAGCTCAGTGGCATGCCATAGGTGAGGCCTATATTCAGCAGTGGACGGAGATAGGCTGATGATGATGACTTTTGCATACGTCTACTAATAATTCAAAACCCATTATCTACAATAATGAAAAACGATTTAATATTAATTATTGAACGCGTACAGAACTAAATACACGTTAACAATCGAACAGCCTCGGGTCGACACAATTTATTGGAACATTACAAATGACTATGTAGTGTTAGTAAGCCTACATATTTTACTGTAAACGTTGTTGAACTGCGGCCGCCTCCTATAACAATGATCATGGGTCCGATTGGATGTTCTGTTAATGACGTTTGTTTCAACCGTGTTTTAATAATTTGAAACTGATAAAAATTGGTACACATTTGGAAGATATTCAGATCAACACCGTGTCTAAGTCACAATGTCAAAGTTACTAAAGCTTGTAATATTTTTTTATGTTTTTGCGAATTACATAAAAAAGCACACAGCATATAATATCCCATTTTTGAGGATTGTCTATAGTTTTGTTTGTTAGAATGTGTTTCTCTAGCTTCGAATCAACAAATGAAATTGAGTGCCTTAATTTTATTTGCTTTAAGTCAAGACATGTTATATTCAGGAACTTATTTTCATTTAGAATGTTTAGTTACCATAAATTTTAGGTCGCAATCATTATGTACTAGGAATAATGCAATTTAATTATGATTAAATCCTATAAATATGATATAACACAGCAACACAGTATCAAACAAAGTCACTATTTCTGTCTGTCTGTGTATCTGCTCATCATTTAAACTACACATTTGATTTTTATGACACTTCACCATCATTTACAGAATCTCTGCCAAAAGGTTTATGTGTACAATGGATTAAAATTATCCCAGAAGATGGGCCGCCCCATCAAAAATACGTTTAAGTAAAGCAAATTCACCGTCATTAACGCGAATATGCAACATTTTAAGCACGCCACACCGCCCTAGGCCATCGGGTAGTGGAAACAATTCGTTGAAAATCTAACTGAAATTATTTGCAACTTTGTAATTCGGATAATGGACACACGCGAGCCTTTTGTGCAATTGTGTTTAGCTTCAAGCGGTACAATTTCAATTTACCAGCGGACTTACTCGTTTTAGCCTTGTTTAACATAAGTATAATGTTTTTTCATTAATATCGTTTACTCTTCTTACATTTTACGCTTTGTATTCATAAAAATATACAGCTTTAAACATCACCCCGAGTACTTACCTGTTTTGTGACGTTCCCTATATGAAATACTAGCTATCCTATATCTAGAGGGATATTATATTTTCCCGAGATAAAAAGTAGCCTTTATTCCAGACTATAATTTATCTCTGTGTTTATTAAGAGGGAAGTAGATTTAGTACTAGTTTAGTTTAACCACTATTACGAATACACCCGCAATATTTTTTTCTAGCTGTCCCCCGCGGCTATACCCGCGTTCCCGAGGGATATCCCATTTTCCCGGGATAAAAAGTAGCCTATATGATATCCAGGATACGCTCTATCTCTGTGCTAAGTTTCATCCATTTCCGTTTAGTAGTTTTTGCGTGAAAGAGTAACAAACATACTTATATACAAATCTTTCCTCTTTATAATATTAAGTATAATTTAATGACTTATCAGCCAATGACATTCATAGCTGCTGGTTCAACAAAGCATTAAAAAAAAATCAGAACCTTTATTTTTCAGTTACTTTTTTTTTCGTTTCATCAATCACAAATTACTTTAATAAACCAATTCATTATTTAGAGGAACGCTTTAGGTACTTATTTCCTCTATACAAGTGACAAGCATAAATATATAACCATAGACAGTTCAGAAATATCTGACACAAATGTGTAAGATGAAATAACGTGCTATATATTGCACTTTACCTAAGGTACAGTCACGAGTAAATATAAATATATAAATATATAACCATGGACAGTTCGGAAATAATATCCGACACCCTTCACACAATTCAACAGCACTGTTACTACTTACAGCAAGAGATTTGTCGTAATAGTTGAGACGTCTACAAATGAAAGAAGGAAAATGTATGAATGAATCATGGAATCAGATATGATTGCACAAGTCTCCGTTGCATGTTTATGCTTATGAGGAACAAGTCAAGTCTTGGTTATTACAAATCTGAATATACACAATATAAAAATTGTCCTAGATGTGCCCAAAATCTCTGTTTATTTCAATTGGTAGTCTGTCGTAGTGAGATATCTTTTGTTTTTGTTGTTTATTTTTTTTAAAACAGAGCTTAAATGCCATTTCCCACACATGACGTCACAAATGTGTGCTACGTTTGTAGCGTGCTTTAAATGAACAATTTTAATAGGAACATGGAAATGAAATATGCGAACATTTTTTTACCCGAAAAAATAAATGGAAGATACCTGATCATGATAATTTTATTTTAAACCGAACGGCTTAAAAATCATATTTGGTTTTTATTACAACATTTTAAAATCCAGGTAGAGCTGGTATTACTTTCTTTTAATTGCATCGACTGCCTATTAAAGGAAGGTATATTTTATTTCAAATTAGCTGACCCAACAGACGTTGTCCTGTCTTAACAATGAATATAGAATTCGAATCATCCGATTGAATCGATTGTGAAATGTGCAATAAGAAATTATTAATGAATTATTTTATCAATATAATTCCGACCCATGGCTCCATTGTGACTGACAATAATGTCAAACAGGTTACATTAGAAAAGTTAAGTTTACTACGCAACTTTCTTAATTTTTTTACCTTCTCCTTACAATAACAAACACAACAAAAAAAGCATTTGCGAAATCGGTCCAGCCGTCCATGCGTGATGCCGGGACCAAGAGAAATAGGGATTCATTTAGATTCATATATATATATATATATATATATATATATATATATATATATATATAGATAGATAAGGTATTTATATATAAAAATACATACCTCATTCAAGATACAGCTTCTGCGTTTAATGCAGGGCTGACAAGAGCCCCGTAATGTAAAGGCGTGTTTATATTTGAATAGTTAAATTTGATACTTGAATCTATACGAATAATACAGGGTATTACAAAACTACCCGTAAAGCCAAAGTTAGGTTAAATGGGACCTTATAACGAGTCCATTCACAATATTTAAGAACCGTAGTAACGCTGTAGCATACCCCAAAAATATAAAAAACACTGATTTTTATGAATGAAAAATAGAAAACTATTAAAGTAGACTAAATAAGACTAAAGAACTAGTAGACTAAAGAAGAAATTATTATTAGGTAAAATAGGTACGTAGGCCTTTCTGTTAAATAATCTGATTCCCCGATATGACAGCCTACTAGGGTTGTTGACTTATATATTTTTACGGGGTATTTTGTAACATGAAGGAGGTAAAGTTTATAAGTTTGAACAGTATGATGGTAGCAAAACATAGAGTAGTAGAGCTCTTAGTGCAGAGTTCGTCTGGGGAAGTACTACCACCTTACCTATTTCTGCCGTGAAGCAGTAGTGCACTTGTGTTACTGTGTTTCAGTTAGGTAAGGGGGCCGGTGAAATTACTGGCACTTGAGACTTAACAACTTCACGTCTCAGGGTCGACAACGCATTGGCGATGTTCCTAGTGTTGCAAATGTCCATAGGCGGTGTGAACACTTACCATCAGGTGGACCGGTTGTTTGTCGGTCCAAGTGGTATAAAAAAAATTAAAACATAATTTTGTTTGTGCGATGGTAACACAGTGGTAGGGCGTCGAATGCTTTGATAAATGTCGTGGGTTTGAATCCTACTCTGTACTTAATCATGAGGAAACCATAATAGGGTGGGAGGGTACTTTGTAGTTACTACCCGGCTGGCTACCACCCTCAACCTTGCCATGTTACGTGGCAGTACAGTCAGGAACATAAGCAGCTTAACTAAATTTGTCAGTCGTTTAGAAAATGGCTGTCTTCAAAAACCTACAATTTTACATTTCTACATTATGGATTCGATTTAGAGTTCAGATGTAATTTCGTATTTGTTAAGCTACTTAAGTTGCTGACCGTACCTAACGCTTATAAAGATATATGATGCCTTTTCGGCTTTGTATAGGTCAATACCTATTGGCAATACCTTTGGTATTTCTAAGGTAAGATAATTTCTAACCATAAAGGTTTATGTAGTTATGTTGAGTTAGCTAACAAACAGGTAGACGATTCGCCTGATGGTAAATGGTTACTGCCAGGGGCATTGCCGTCGTGTTATCGACCTTAAGGCTTGAAATTTGGAAGTCTTATGTGCCTATAATTTCGACTGTGACCACCTTCCATCAGGTGCACCATCTGCCTGATTCTTCAGACATATGCAAAATTCAAAACTATTTATTCAGTTTAGGCCCTCGGAAGGCACTTATGAAGGTCAAATTTAAAGTTACTGAAGCTACAACCGGTTCGGAAGTCAGCCAACTGAGAAGAACCGGCAAGAAACTCAGCAAGGTTACATTATTTTTTATTAAATAATTTTTATATACATTTTATCTATTTTGACTTTTTGGCCATAACAATTTTATAGGTAATAACATTCAAAAACAAAATAGAAAATAACAATAATTACTTACAACTTAAACAAGAAAATTAGAGGAACAATATAAGCTTGAATTAGCATTGTGCGAACGGTCTAGATAGTCAGAACAGTTACAAAACATATTTGTGTTTACGAAGCTACATAGAGCTTTTTGTTGAATTAGAGCAATTTTTGCTTTTTTCACAGAATGTGTTAGTTCTGTCTACGCTCGAAGGCTAGACTGAGATAGTGATGTCTATCTAGGCCATTTTTTAAGCCAATTGATCAGTACAAACGACACAAGGAGCACTATGTGAATGAGCCTTTAGAACGGTAGGTAAGCAACGCAGGTTGAATACAAAGTAGGCCCTTTAGCTAATGCTGCTCAATTTATGATTCCATACGATGAGGTGTTAGGTAGAGACCTCGTATTGACACCTTTCATTTTACCCTCAAACGTTTTGCATAACGGTTTTGGTTAGGAAATGTTTTTCAGAAAATTGACGGTATATTCTCGTTTCGTTATGATTCCATTTGGTTACATGAGTTTATATTCAACTGGCTGTCCCTCGCGGTTTCACCCGTTCCGAAGGTCTACAATACGTGAACTGTCAAACGGGCGCAGTTAAAATAAAATTCTCCCATTTTCTCAATAATAATATTCATATTATACGCAAAAACATTTCTCTTGAATGACTGTACTGTACTATTTAAAAAAAATCGTTGCGTAGTTTTAAAGATTTAAGCATACATAGGGACAGACAGACAGTGGGAAGCGACTTTGTGTTATACTATGTAGTGATAATACTAATGATAAAAAGTTTTAAAATTATTTCGTGTTTCAAGAAATAAAAATGGCCAGTGTTGGATTATTTGCAACTTTAGCAATTAATTTATGTTTACAATTTACATATTATTAACATTCATTTCGTTGTTTAAAACCTAAAAAGATACATTTTTCACCGAAAAAACCTGCTATATAGTGCTTCAGTAACTTTAAATTTGACCTTCATATTTCATGATTCCTGCCGTCCGCGGGCTTGAACTGAATAGATGGTTTTGAATTGGATTGACTCTACCGTTGTAAAAATTAAATGTAGGAGTATGTTAAACATAATCATACTATGTGCATATTTATATATGGCTTAAAAACCTTTGCAAGACAACAGTAACTTTGTGAATAACACGTTCGTATATACTATGGCACATAACTATTCAAAACTGGCACTTATTACGACACCGCGAAAATACATTTTTCCCCCATGATTTTCAATTCAAACGACAAATCAACGTGAGCACAAATGTAATTTATGCACACATAATATTAAGTTATTGCGAGTAGCGTTTTCACAAGTGTGGTTATTCCTGGAATGGTACGCCACGCTCCACTCTGCTCTCATTGTCAGATTAAAATGATTCACAGCGCAGTTTTGTCTCAGATTACTAATATTGTAGGTACTCTAATATTTTGTAAATTTGACAGCGATTCTTTTAGTATCTTTTAGGTTATACGAGAATGACAAGGGGATTTTTTTCTATCTTGTATTTTGACTAGCTGTCCACCGTGGTTTCATCCGAGTTTAAGAGAGATGTATCATTTTACAGGGTTAAAAAAAAAACTATGTGCTATTCGAGACTATGTACCATCTCCGTGCCAAGTTTCATCCAGATCCGTTCAGCTGTTCTGTGCCTTTACCATGAGTTTTTAACGTACGTACTCGCTAGCGACGGTGTAAAACATTTCTATGGCTAATGTGTACAGCGCCACTAGCGGTCACCTAAAGAACTAAAATCTATAGTACGAGTCGATAGGTAAAAAACCTATCGAAATGTAAACACTAGCGAGTAACGTTTTTTAGCCTTTGCTATAGAAATTCGGTACCATGAGTCACAAATTTGACAGTTGCTATCGAGAAATACTGTATCGATAATAGTTTACTCGCTAGTGACTAAAGTAAGTTTCGATAGCAACTCATGGTAGAGGTACTGGTGTGATTGAAAAATCCATCCATTAAAACTTTCGCATTTATAAAAGTAGTGAGAGACAATCTATGGTGTATTCAATTTGTATTTGTTTACTTCTTTATTACTCTGTCATTTGTAATACTTCACACTTGAAAGCAAAAGAAGTACAATTTTTTTCTTAAATTCCTACTAATATTATAAATGCGTAAGTTTTTGGGAATGGATGTTTGCTACACTGATTTGGATGAAACTTGGCACATAGAAAGTTTACAACCTGGATTAGTTGGTAGCGTCCCACGGGAACGAATGAAACCGTGGAGGACAGCTAGTGATCAATAATATAAGGATAAAGATACGTTTAGACTTAATTATACGTTTTTTTATAGGCAATCTGTATAGATTGACGTTTCAGATTGTCATAGGAAAAGAAACTGTATTGCTTTGGAATAAGGTTGATTTCCATCATCATACAATTAGCTGTTCGATCAATAGACGCACCTTATATCTGAAGGAATAAAGGTTATTTTTCTTTGTCATCGTTGAACGTCCATCATAGCGTGCCGCAAGTTTAGTAATAAAAGCAAACAATAAAATATTAATTTAAATGGAATTAAGGTTATAATTGACAAATTACATTGTTGCTAAGCAATTATTGTTATTACAGCGGAAAACGTGCAATGATATTGCTTGCATTGTATTATCGCCTGATTATTCCGAACCAATTAACGAAATTACCAAATGAAATTGTACCGTAACTGATATACACTGGAATTGTCATATTTCTGTCGTATCGGTCACCCGTATAAGCTGTTATTTGCATTTGTCACGCTTCCGACCACAGATATAATAACCAAATACTATATATATAATAAAAATAGATATGTACAAGTCTATCTATATATATCTATCTAATAAATTGTCTATCTATATAAAAATTAATGTTTGTTTATATGTCCTTTATAGAATCGTAAACTATGCAACGGATTTTAATGCAGTTTTCAGCAATAGATAGAGTAATTCAAAAGGAAGGTTTATAACCAGGATTAAAAGCGATTGAAGCCGCGGGGACAGCTAGTATCCGATATATGAGTAAGTTTTGATAGTGAACGTCATATCTGTCCCGCGTACATTAAGTATTTACTGTTAGAGTTGGTCTATCTGAATGATACTTAACTTATTTTTGTTATTTATATGAATCTGGCGTGGCGGTAGTTTTTTTTTTGAAATACAAAGTCCCTATGCGTTGTACCATTTTATACAAATCTGTTTATTCCTGGACTGTGACTACAAACGTAATATTTGTTGATCTTTTGTCAATTGTGGAATCATTCGCCACGTATTATGAACTAACTATCCCCCGCCGGTATCATCCGTGTTCCCGAGGGATGTTACATTTTCCCGAGATAAAAAGTATCCTATGTGTTAATCTAGGTCATAATCTATCTATATGCAAAGTTACATCCAAATCCGTAAAGCAGTTTTTACGTGAAAGAGCAACAAATATCTTCCCATCCGCCATCCAACTTCATAAATTTTCGATTTTAAAATGTTAATAGGATGAACGGACATGGCACATATTTACTTAAATAAATCAGTGGCATCGCCTGCATTATTATAAAAGGTCTCGCACCTTTTCATGATAAAATTATAAATTTATTTATGCGTCTCCTACTTCATTAACATAACGAACGGTGTAATGCTTTGGAGCTTTTAAATCTGCCTCTGCTATTGTTTTAGTTCGTGAATAGGTACAGTTTTAATATTATTTAAAACTCATAATTTTCGGTCACAATTTAATGTTAAAATAATTTCGGGTGCAGACTTTGTTATTTGAACAAATACCCTTTGATATGAAAGCATTTGTTCTATAATATTTAGATAAACATTTAAAGTTAAATTATTTATTTAATATACATATAGATATTATTTGTACATATAATATTCCTTTTTTGGGCGTCTTCGATGCTATTTTATAGGATTATCTAAGGTGTAGCCTCCGAACGTTTCTGAAGAAAATAATAATCATATAATACAAAAAATACAGAGTGCAATGCATGTCAAGATCACATTGTGTTTTAATTAATAGAGATTCATGGTAAAAAATAATACATAGTAATTCATATCTGCCACCTTATTTTGCCAATACAAACTTCGTCGGTGAGCCCTCGCACGGAGGCCTCGGAGAGGTTCCCTCTCACGTAACTGCGTAGTTAGCGAAAGAGACAGAGCACGGAGGTCGCGATGAAACATCCTCGAGCTGTCATTTTCCACACAGAAAGAGCCACGATTGAGTTAACACTCAAATTGTATTTGAAACCTTTTGGTTTTCATATCACTTGGGCTACCAAGTTTACCTACCTAGTCCTTCGACACGTCAAGAGGTCTAAAGGTATTTATTTAACTTACTCTTGTAGAAGTCACCTTTTGTAGTCTTTAAATAAAGTACATTTCTAATCGACACTTGCTGTCCCCTGCGGTTTCATTCGCGTTACCGAAAAATGTAACATAGCCTGATTAAAAAGTATCCTATATATTCATAATATATATATCTATATATATGTATATATCTCGTGTGGCAGTCGTTGCGTGAAAGAGTAACAAACATCCATTAATTCTCACAAAGTTCCCCATTTATAATATTAATAGGAATTTTGTTGGCAATTTTTTAACAGGAGATTTTTTTATCATTAAAAAATAATAGGCGTTTGCAAATGATTTTGTCCAACATTATATTAATGACTGTAATAATTCGTCGCTGACCTGCGACCGTAACCGGTTATCATTGCCCGTGGCGTAGGTGCGTACATCGGAAAAGTTGCGCAGAAAAATAAATAATGCGACATGTTATTTTCTGATGTGGATTGATTGCTTCTGTTAAGGGTAAGCGTTTGGTAGAAGTAGCTTCTTTAAGAATATTTCTCTAAATAAGTGATTTCGTAATTTTTCTATACAAATTAACTGATAGGATAAAACATATTAGGTTGGGGAAAAAGTCTTTTCGCATTATAGTATGTATGAACTTGTAATAAAATCTCTTTGGCTATACTATTTGTATCTGGCTGGTTTTGGTATCATTGAAAGTTTAAATTTTAAAGAACATAATTCCAAATTGAAATTAGGAACATGTGTGATTTGCATTTGTTTTTCGTACCGCCAAGATGAGTGAATCTAATGAAGAAATTCGATTCATTTTAAAATTTTACTACAAAAAAGGTAAAAATGCAACGCAAGCCGCGAAAAAAATTTGCGATGTTTATGGACCTAGTGCAA
Organism: Habrosyne pyritoides; assembly: GCA_907165245.1. Taxonomy (NCBI): domain Eukaryota; kingdom Metazoa; phylum Arthropoda; class Insecta; order Lepidoptera; family Drepanidae; genus Habrosyne; species Habrosyne pyritoides. The sequence continues at coordinate 1,615,747 of OU015595.1, forward strand.
TGTCTGTGAGAGTAGCACAAATTTAGTTTAAGCGTTTTCAATCCGGAAATTTTGATGTCAAAGATGCACGTCGCTCTGGTCGCCCCATTACGGATAAAATGGATGCCATTTTTGAAAAAGTGGAGCAAGATCGGCATATCAGTAGTTACGACGTAGCTGAAGAACTGGGAATTGACCACAAAACAGTTTTGGCGCATTTGAAAAAACTGGGTACACAAAAAAGCTAGATATTTGGGTACCTCACGAGCTCACTGAAAGAAACCTAATGAACCGTGTACTTATTTGTGATTCTTTATTACGACGTCATGAAACAGAACCATTTTTGAAGAAGCTGATAACTGGTGATGAAAAGTGGATCACGTACGACAAGAATGTGCGAAAAAGGTCGTGGTCAAAGGCCGGTCAGGCTTCACAGACTGTGGCGAAACCCGGGCTAACTCGCAACAAGGTGATGCTGTGTGTGTGGTGGGATTGGAAGGGCATTATTCATTATGAGCTGTTACCACCAGGCAGGACCATCGATTCTGAACTCTACTGCGAACAACTGATGAGATTAAAGCAAGAAGTTGAGAGAAAGCGGCCGGAATTAATCAACAGAAGGGGTGTGATTTTTCATCATGATAACGCTAGACCTCACACATCTTTAGCCACTTAGCAAAAATTAAGAGAGTTTGGCTGGGAGGTATTAATGCATCCGCCCTATAGTCGTGAGATTGCACCTTCAGATTTCCACCTGTTTCGGTCTCTTCAGAATTCTTTAGGCAGTGTCAGGTTAACATCACGAGAGGACTGTCAAAACCACTTGTCGCAGTATTTTGATCGGAAGTCCCAAAATTTCTATAGCAATGGGATCATATCCCTACCTACAAGATGGCAAAAAGTTATCGAACAAAATGGTGCCTACATACTTCAGTTAAATGTAAATAAACTATATTAAAAATGTTTTGAATTTTCTTAAAAAATGCGAAGGAACTTTTTCCCCAACCTATTATATGCATAACACACCAACTTTGTATGTAAGTTCTGAATTTTAAGGGAAATCATAATATTTTATTGTTTATTTCTATATTGTAGTCTTGTTTTTTCATTTTTGTTGTGTTAATGTTACCTATATTAAGTATTTTTTTTTAAATGTTAAATATAAAAATAGATAAAATTTATATAAAAAAAAAAACAATGTAACCTTGCTGAGTTTCTTGCCGGTTCTTCTCAGTTGAATGCTGACTTCCAAGCCGGTAGTAGCTTCAGTAACTTTAAATTTGAACTTCATAAGTGCCCTGCGCGGGCCTAAACTGAATAATAGTTTTGAATAGGTTTGCTATAGTTTGGAAACCACCCATTTATGGAAAATGTTCAACAAGTAGTTAGGCAGTGTCCAAAAATGTGTACTTGATTATTATATTAATGATTAATTGTTATTATTTATTAATTATCCAACTCAAATGATTATTTCTAATTATGTACAGCATGCTATAATAGCCGGAACTGAGGCGAATCCTAAGATTTTCCAGTAAAATCTTAAAATAGCCACGCAATACCGGTAAATATCCGAACAACTCTGTAATAATAATCAATTTCTAACGATTATCAGCATTCCCTCGGTAAATCTTTAGTATGGTAAACTTAGGTGAGTATGAATCTCTACATTTACTAAATGACATTGTGATGTCTTAAAAAATATATTTTAAGGAGCTTGTAAAGAGCTAGAGAACTACTAGAGAACGTTATTAGAGTTCGTCCGGGGAAGTACTACCACCTTACCCATTTCCGCCGTGAAGCAGTAGTGCAATTGTATTACTGTGTTTCGGTTAGAAAGGTAAGGGGGCCGGTGAAATTACGGGCACATGAGACTTAACAACTTCACGTCTCAGGGTCGACAACGCATTGGCGATGCTCCTAGTGTTGCAAATGTTCATAGGCGGCGGTAACCACTTACCATCAGGTGGACCGTCTGCTTGTTTGTCGGCCAAAGTGGCATAAAAAAAAAAAAACTTTAGATATGTTAGAAGTAGTAGAGCTCTTAGTGCAGAGTTCAGCCGGGGAAGCACTACCACATTACCCATTTACGCCGTGAAGTAATACTGCACTTGTATGAAACACACACATATTATTATTTCACATGTGTGAAATAATAGGCACATGAGACTTACCAACTTCACGTCTTAAGATTGACAATGCATTGGTAATGCCCCTGGTGTTGCAAAAGTCTATAGGCGGCGGTGACCACTTACCTTCAGGTGGGCCGTCTGTCTGGTCTTCTTGACAAAAAAAAAGATTTACCAATACTTCAGTTTTTACAGAATCATATTTATATACATTACTTTTTGGGAGAACAAACACAATAATAGACATTTAGTTACATAATAACAATAAATAAGATAACTATTCGTCGAGCTCTGCTCTCAGTTAGCAATATACCAAGCGTTATCGTGATTTAAACGAAACGAGAGGAAATTTCGACGAAAACCGCAAACAAAACCGCGAGACTGTTCACTAACTTATTTACATGCTCAATGTTCGCTCACGTTACTTAAAATGAAATAAATTTTTAATCATCCCTGAAAATTGTTACATATTCTCAACAGTATAGAATTGAAATTACACTGGAATAGGACCAACCTAAATATACATGAGGCTGACATAAATTTACTTTGAAAGCTTAATTATTATGATCTAGTTAAGATAGACTTGAGGCCTTTAGATCCAATTCAGTTCAGAATTATTTTTTTAAAGGCGTCAGGATGTATAGAAAAAAGTGACATTTGACAGGTGTCAGTTTAGGTCAAAAAGAGGTTGTGGTTAAAATTTCTTATTTAAATCCTATTTTAATTTATTTTTTTAGATTCAATATGAGTCATAACAATAACTGCAATAACTCATGAGTAAGTATAACTGAGTAATAGTGAAGCCACAAAAAGCGATTAATAATATATTCTTAATAGCACAAAAGGCCCGTAATAAGTTAATCAAGTGATTGAAATGCTATTTCATCGGTACACATTCCACTTAATATCTAAGGACTACAATTCGGCCCGGGGTTGACCCGGCCGAGCCACTTTTCCGCCTTTATAAATAGCATTATGTTTGTCATTGATTGATTGTCATATTTATTACCAATATCATGTTATGTTATTGCCATTATTGTTTGAGGAATAAAAGGGAGATATTGTATTTCGATTCATTTTCTTACTAGCTAAATACGCTAAAAATAAACCCGCGGTTTCATCCGCATTATCAGGATAAAATTTAAGTCTCTGTCCCATCTCCATACTTTTGGCTATGTGTGTGCCAAATTTCAACAACATCAGTTTTGCCGCTTAGCCATGAAAGCACATCAAACAAATAAAGACACTGTGTTTCCAATTCATCATTATGTCTAGCTGTCCCTCGCGGTTTCACCCGCTATACTGGGGTAAAAAATATGTTCATTTTCATATTATCGGCTATATCACTGTCAAGTTTCAGCAAGAGCTGTTAAGCATTTATAATATTAGTTAGGATTGGCACCAGAATATTGTCAATATTCAATATCCTAGCACATTTTTTACTTAGTTACTTATATTGCTTATAAGTGTATCAAGTCAATTAAACCATATTTTACAGTAAACAGATAACTGATATACAAAAGAAAAATACATTAGGTTAACCAAAAAGAAATAGAGGAATTAGTTTCAGAACTATTACTACCGAATATGATTGGGTAAATTCGAAAATTAATACCCGTTCATCCAATTTCCCAACGACATTTAGGTATCCATTACAAGACAACGAGAGAACAATTCCGTTGCGTAAGTACCATCTTATTTTGACGTCAAAGAGTAATAAAAAATCCTCCCAGACTAGTTGATCGTAAGAGAAAGTAAAAATAATCTATTATTTGAGTATCAGAGATGACATTCTGTAAGGTAAAATTACACTAGCTCGAGGATGTTTCGTCGCGGCCTCCGTGCTCTGTCTCTTTCGCTAAATACACAATCACGTGAGAAGTCCGCTCTCGGAGGCCTCCTTGCGCCGGCTCTTCGACGAAGTTTGTATTAGCTGAATAAGGGGGCGGGTTGTCATATCGACTGAGACGTCTGACCTTGTCGAATATATTTGGAACGTAAAATAATCGGCAGTTTTATGAGCTTGTCTCCCTTGAATGAGTTAAGGTATTAGCTTCAAAAGTATGTGTTATTGCTTGTTACTGGAGCTTATTGAAGTTAAAGGAAAATAAAAAAAAATTGTAGTTCGGTTATTGGTAATTAATTAATTTTGCCACAGACACAATAAAAAAAATCCCTAGCCATTCTTTACACACGGTTATCAGGGCTTTGATTCTGTAAGGAAAATTACACTAGTTCCATGATGTTTCGTCGCGGCCTCAATGCTCTGTCTTTTTCGCTAACTACTCAATCACGTGAGAGGTAAGCTCTCTGAGGTCTCGTTGTGTTAGCTCGCCGATGAAGTTTATATTAGCTGAAACGGATCCCAAATTAAGCAGAGCATGTACTGCATATACTATGGCTAACATTTATTTGATAAACTACATGTAGGTAGGTACTACTCTTTAATTAAATACTTAGGAATGTGGATATTTACACTGAGACACAGAATAAGCATATATATTCATACATACATACGTACATATATGCACACAAATGTTTGACTTGGGTGGGAATTGATCCCACGGACTACGTCTTTTAAAATACAAAATCAATTATATCCCTACATTTTCCGATGGGTATAAACCTCATCGGAGAGCGGGACCCTCCGACAGTGGACCTCTCATGTGATTGCGTAAACTGAAAGAGACAGAGCATATGAAGGCGCGTTGATATATCATCTATCTAGTGTCTTTTACTTTACGGAATGTAAAGTTCAAAGAGCTCTAAGTTGTTAAAGATTTGATATTTTTCTTTATTCTTTTATCTATTTAACTTTTAAAAATATGCTCAAATGGTTAACTAGCTGCTCGGTATTATATCCGGTTGAAGAAACCGTTGTCTTATCAACACACAAAGGAAGCATAACATTTTTGACTTTTATTTCAGTTGTCAATTTTGAAGACACAACATGAGCGCATTAGTGTCCAAACGGCCATTAAGCGTGTTGCTAGTTTAGATGTTTTAGTATTCAGAATAACTACGCACAAAATTTTTAAGCCTGGAAAATATTATCCTGAAAACGATATCCCTTTTCCTATTATTATTTTTCTTAAAACAATATATGAACGTGAGTAAACGCCCCGAAAGTCGACCATGGTAATTATTTTTCTCTCACAGAAAAAATACTAAAGTTTCCCCTCAAAAAGTTAAGGGCGCGTGATTGAAAGTGGTATTTTATCTGAACAGCAATTTATAGGGGGTGGCCGGCCCAATTGATAGGGTGCTAACCGCTGCCCAAAGGGCCTGAGATAAGGATTATGGTCTTAGCGGAATGGCCAGAGGATTTTTCTCCCTGGTAAAAGTTTTTGGCGTCCTCGTAACGCGATCGGGACGTAAGTAAGATCCAATGCCTGACCGATAAGAGTTTGAGTGATTGCAATTGTTTCTTGATGCCTGCTTGGACCGAAATACGCCGGGCAATGTGTCGTCAAGCTCGCCTGTATACCCGGATAGATTGTGCTTGGCTGGCTGTTTTACTTTTAAATGTTCGACTAGTTTCTGGCCCTAAGCAAGTACCTGCCTTTTATTTATTTATAACTCGCTGTCCCCTGCTGTTCCCGAGGGATGTTACGTTTTCCCGTCATATAAGTTACTCATTGCAGTTTATAAGCTATCTATGTACCAAATTTCTTATATCCTCACAAACTTATGCATTTACAATATTGGTAGGAAAGGATTATTAAATACAAAAGTAAAAAGAATCAATAAAAGATATACACATCACATAGGAACTTTCGTATTTCAAAAGTGCATTAAGTTACTTCAATCTAATACCCACAATTGTCCATATTTTTTAACATTTAGTTTACCCATTATATTTACTACGAACAAAACTAACATAAAAATCATAAAACGGGTCAAACGAAATGAAACTGTTCTGGCTTTACTGCTTATTTTCCTGACGAGGAGTTTTTAGATTTATGTGCCGTATGTTATTAAAGTTGTCAACAGAAACAGTAGGCGTGGGTCTTTAGTCGTTTTGCCCCACTTTGGATGAACCAGCGGGGCAGAATTTTTGGTAATTCGGAGCAAAACATTTTTTAGTGCTTTGTTTTTATAAGCATTGTTATATTGAAGATTAAAAAGCATTTATACTGTAAATGTTCAATGAAGGCCATATACATTAAATGGTATATAACTAAAACTAGTGTCGTCCATGTATTTATCGACTATTATCTTGTTTTTTTATTATTGAAACGTATTTACTTGACCATCCTCATTAATCTCGTTTTTTTGGTAAGATTCCGACTACCTGCCGGACAGTCCTGCTGTAGTGCAGGACACCTGATGGTAAGCCTATGAACATTTACAACACCAGGAGTATCAATGCGTTGTTGACCAGGTGTGCATGTATATTCACCGGCTTCCTTACCTTTTAAAACCGAAACAACAATACAAATACTGCTTTACGGTGAAAATAGGTAGGCACGTGTAACTCAGTTCTGAACCGGTTCAACAGATCAGATCACACCTACTTGAACTGTCGAGCTGCGGCTCAAGTTTTTGCAATATTTTTCTTTAAATTTTTTATTTTTATTTTTTCTAATATTAAAGTACTCCGGATATACCTATGTCATTCTAGGGTATGCATTATGTCTGTGCCAAGCATTTCACGCACGGTTTATTTATGAAAGAGGAACAAACTAGGACTGTTGATAAAATATCGATATATCGATATTATTTTCTCGAAATATCGATATTTATTATTAATTTTTTTTTTACTATATATCGATAGGTCGATATTGAAATGTCGATATCGGTGGTCGATATTTTTTTAAATACATTTTTTTTGTAATTCATTTAATCTACAAAATCATCGTAAACCTAATCTACCGTATTTTATTTATGAAAATTAAGTTTGCCGACACTCGACAATTGCTGATTTTTTTAATTAATTATGAAAATTAGGTCTAAAAACCTATTTAAAAAAAAGTTCACTCATAATTTTGAGTTTCGCTACAATACCTGCTGAATTAAAGCAGTATTTAGATCAACCAAATATTTCAAGGTCTTATGCACTGAAATTTTGGTTTGATAGTAGGCATTTTACTCCCTTGCTATCAGAAATAAATATTTGATTTCTTCTGCTACATCTGTAGCATCTGAACGAGTTGCTTCTACAATCAATCTTTTAGTGCATAATAATCGTAGTAGCCAAGTATATCGATATATCGAAATATCGATATTTTTTTTCGATATATCGAACTCCGATATTTTTAAGAATATCAACAGCCTTAGAACAATCATGCATATATCCATCCCACAAACTTTTGCATTTATAATATTCGTAGCATGTAGGGTCAGCAACATAAGGTACTTAACAGATCCAAATTTACAAAACTGTATTTACTAAAATTATTCCAATGTAGAAGTATAATGCTGTTGGTTTTTGTAGAAACATATTTACATACCATTTCATTACATACATTTTTAGAGTAGTAGAGCTGTTAGTGCAGCGTTCGTCCGGGGAAGTACTACCACCTTACCCATTTCCGCCGTGAAGCAGTAGTGCAATTGTATTACTGTGTTTCGGTTAGAAAGGTAAGGGGGCCGGTGAAATTACAGGCACATGAGACTTAACAACTTCACGTCTCAGGGTCGACAACGCATTGGCGATGCTCCTAGTGTTACAAATTTCCATAGGCGGCGGTGACCATTTACCATCAGGTGGACCGTCTGCTTGTTTGTCGGCCCAAGAGGCATAAAAAAAAAATAATACTACATATTTACTTAAACTTGGCACATATCTGGATTACGAAAGTTTAAGTGTACGGGGGTTTGTTAAGATTAGATTTGTTCAGCTACTTATGATGACTGTATGACATGGAATCTCACGTGATAGGCCTAAATAACGATTTAGGCCTATCACGTGAGATTCCATGTACGGTAGAGCACGACACATGAAAGGCATGCGTCTCGCTCTTACCACTGCTACAGATAATCAACGTTTATGAATACATGCTATGTTTCTCTCAGATCGGTCTTCCAATCATTCGGTCAGATAATATGGAAGACTGAATGTGAAACCCAACTTACCAATTCGGCTCTGATTAATTAGCGGCGTCTCGGGCGCAGCTCTTATTATTTCTCCAGCACTCGTTTGGTTCGTTTTCCACCACGCCGCTTGTCTGCTTACTTGAAATCTACGAAGCTGGTTTTATGTGGAGTGGGCTGTTTATTTCGATATGGGATACAATATTCTCTTGAGAATCCTATATTCAGTTATATGAGAACTTTTTTGAATGTAAATTGGGCCGACTTACAGGCTTACGGTTCACCTGATTGTAAGTGGTCACCGCCGTCTATCGACATTTATAACACCTGGGGAATCACCAAGCCGTATCAATTAAAAAAATATATATTGTAATTAACATTTAATTAACGCTATACACACTCAGTATAACAAAGCTTGTTCATCAAATAAATTTTACTTCAAAGGATTCAGTATGATGACTAATGTGGCGTGTAGCATATATGTAGGTAGACCTATTTATGTATTGAGTCACCTTTATTTCGATATCGTACAACACCGATAATACCATATTATATTTGTTACAAGCTGTCCCCTTCGGGTTTACACAGGTTCCCAAATTGTTACATTTCCCCGGGATAAAAAGTATCTTTCCACCTAACTTTCCCGTTTATAATATTAATAGACTAATATTGACTTTTTTTAATATTTATTTATTTATGGCTTATGACCCATCCATATATTCCTATGTATCAATGGCATATAAACGTATACATAACACAGAAGATTTATCACAAAATTGGTTCAATTTAAAAATAAGAATCGTTTAGAAATTCAAGAATGCTAAATAGCTAACTCCACACTAAGTTCATCTCTGAATGACCAGTTAATACAGCTCCGCTTTTAATCCGCTGACGGGTTCCGTAGCTGGGAATAATTACAATTTTTATAGGAAATCCCGCACAGCCAGTGGTTTACCCAGATAGTAAAAGCGTAGGGTTATTTACTTACAAGGTAGTAGGAAGTAGTTTGCTTTAGTATTAATTTTCTAGTAAAACTTTTAGTAAATATTTTTTTATTTTTAAGAATTACGTTAGTGAAGACCTTGTTTGTGTGTTGAATTAGAATTCAAACTGGGGCTCGATTCTGTAAGGAAAATGACACTAACTTGAGGATGTTTCGTTGCGGCCTCTATGCTTTGTCTCTGTTGCTTACTACGCTACTACTATACTACTAATCACGTGAGAGGTAACCTCTCCGAGGACTCTGTGAAGCGGCTCGCCGACGAAGTTTGTATTAGCTGAATAAGCGCTGGTAATTAGTTTACTAATATTATAAATGCGATTGTTTACGTGTGTACAAGTTTTCTACTCAGCTCTATATTGGCTAAACGATTTTGAATTTTATTTGTTGAACATATAGAATATTTTTAAGATAGGTACTTTTTATGCCAACAACCTACTTGACGATAAAAAAGGAAGTCAGTACTGTTTTATTTAAATACATGACAAAATGAAAACTTATTTGTAATAAAGATTTTTAGAGTATATTATTAGAGATCATATTTTCTTGACTCAGTTATAATCATCTGCCTGCTTTGTACCCAATCATTTTGGGTGCAATGTGTATGCTGTCTGCATATTCGGTACATTACGTATTATAAGAGATTTGTGGTATCTATTGGATAGATATGGCTATAACCTGGCTGAGTTTTACGCCGGATATTTCCAGTAGATGGCTGACTTCCGAACCGGTGGTATCTTCAGTAACATTGAGCTTTTGAACTCATAACTGCATCAACTGACTTCATGGTTTTGAATTGAATGTAGACTTTTATCCTTCTAAAATTATAAATGTGAAAGTATGTGAAGATTAATCGATAGATAGATGGATTTTAGTTACACTTTTTCGCAAAAACAACTTAACAGATTAGGATGCAACTTGGCACATGGGTAGTTTATAACCTGGATTAACAAATAGGATACATTTTATCGCATACAATTGTAACATCCCTTAGAAATGAGGGTGAAACCGCAGAGGACAGCTAGTCGCAATAATATAATAATTTTTCGAGTAGTAGAGCTCTAAGTGCAGAGTTCGTCCGGGGAAGTACTACCACCTTACCTATTTCTGCCGTGAAGCAGTGCACTTATGTTACTGTGTTTCGGTTAGAAAGGTAAGGGGGCCGGTGAAATTACAGGCCCATGAGACTTAACAACTTCACGTCTCAGGGTCGACAATGCATTGGTGATGCCCTTAGTGTTGCAAATTTCCATGGGCGGCGGTGATCACTTACCATCAGGTGGACCGTCCGGTTGTTTGTCGGCCCATGTGGTATAAAAAAAACAAAAAAAACCTTCATTATCATCATCACTATCATCAGCCTATCAACGTCCTGCTGGACATAGGCCTCACCTATGACACGCCACTGAGCTCGATCTTCAGCTCTTTGTTTCCAACCGCTGCCAGCCAGCTTGCGTATATCATCGCTCCATCTAGCTGGAGGGCGCCTTACACTACTTTTACCAACCTTAGAGTTGCAAAAATGCGATCACAATTTTTTACCATTCATAGGTATAGAATGATAGGCACATTAGCATACAAAACACATTGAGCGTAGTCTTCCTCAATTTTGGATATAAAAATCAATTCCCGTCACCCAGCAAACATTTCTTTCGGCACGACATAATCTGCAAAGGAATCTCGACATAGCCCGCTCCAAAAATACAATTTACATGATAAACTCGTCGTTTCATGCACGATTTCAATATTTACACGTACCGGGAGGGGATTATTTGAGAGTGAATTAATTCGGAATCGGCCGATCGGAAATATTGACTCGCGGGGTCTCTTACACGCGAGTTTCGTGCGATTTGTAATTTTTTCAAGCGTTCCATCTGAATGATTAGTTCGGGTATTGATGTTTTTATGGTTGAGATCTGGTAATTTCTTCTTTATAAGTTTAATATTAAGAAATGGAATGGAGGAACCACTGGTGACTCACAATACAGGTATCGACGCAGTTTGAGAGTCAGAGGCAAATCGATTTTGAACATATAATTTTATAGCCTGTCTCACTGTAATTGTCACATATTATACATTTTATGTTTGTATCTGGCTAATTAAATAAAAAAATATTATTATTATTAAATATTAAATATCCCGGGACATTATTTTACACACGGCCATCTTGATCTACTAAGCAGAACTTGTATAATGGTAACCAGGTAACTGATATACTACTTTTTTTTCTAAATACATACTTAAGTAGATATTTACACCCAGAAAAAACAGACATGTTCGATCATGCACATAAATGTAATGCTTCATGCATTTGCTGTTGTTGTACCTTATAAATAAATAAATGTTTGTCCTGGGTGGGAATCGAACCCGCGACTTTCGGCTTGGCAGTCAGAGTCGCTAACCACCAAGGCAACTGGCCTGTCAAATTTTAGCCTTTGGTTTTAAAATGTCTTTATCTTAGTCTTTTATGTGTACAGTTACAACCCCCTTATTCAGCTAATACAAACTTCGTCGGCGAGCCGCTTCACGGAGGTTTCGGAGACTTTACCTCTCACGTGATTAGGAGTGTTAGCGTATTAAGCGACAGAGACAACATTATCGATTTTCCTTACAGAATCGAGCTCCAGGTTAGTTCGCTTACATACCTACCTATACACAAAAATAAAACGCTTTAATATTGCTATCTTGTTTTAAGATGCATTTATTATAACTAGATGGTGACACAAAATGATCCTATTCGGTATTTTACAGTATTGAGTATTTATAAAGTATAGGTACGCGGCTGATTTATAAACAAAATAGTTTTGCGTTCACTAGAAAAACTTAAGGTATAGTGTCATAAGATAATTTATATAAAAACGCTTTATTGTTTAAACATGTACCAATTTACCTAAAAACTAAATAACTATTATTTCGTATTTTTAACCAAAGAAAAAATGCTAAATAAGTACTTAAATAGAATTAAAAAAAATACAGGTTTTCTAAAGAAAAGACCGTCATAGAAATTAATAATGACTTGAGATTACACCATAATAAAATCGACTGTGTTTATTGTGATAATCTTAGTGGTATTGACAAAAAAATATTAAAAATAAACATTATTTACGTAAATACTATAATTATTATTAACACGTATACAATATAAAACTGTTAAGTATCATAAAGTAATGTTATAAATTTTAATTTTTTTATGCTATATAATTTTTGAGGATGGTAATACCGATTCGATTTATTTACTAAATAATTTTTTTAACAATTGTCATACCTAAATCTACACATTTTTCTAATATTTGCTTGTATTGTGTAATTATAGTACAATATTGAATATAGCTAATTCCATTACAGTGAACCCGCGGTAATCCGACAAACGTTTTGCAGGGCAGTGTCGGACTATCGAATTTGTCGGACTATAGAGTACTGCTTAAGAGTCCCGAAATTTATTTATTTAAAATTACATATAAAAATGATTAGATACTATCTAAAGATTTGCCTAAATAATATTTGTGTACCTAAATTCAAATATTGAAATATTGAATTAAACAGTGGTTATTTACCAGGAACATTTATTGCTTGTGTCAAAGAAACTTGAACACTCAAAGAACAACACTCAAATATCGAATAGATTACAAACACTTTGCATTTATACTGTGCCAGTATATACCCAAATGCATATGGCCTCCAACAAATTCAACAGTGATAGGCATGTCGGATTAGACAGGGGCCGTATTAGCGGGGGTCCACTGTATATTGAATTAAATAACTCTGTATTCTCCAAGCTTGTAGTAACAAATTACTGCTAGCTATATTGTTATCTTTTACAATTTGACGGTCGCGTGACGTCACATGTCAGATAGAGACTTAGGAATATGGATTCACTATACTACCGACACGCTATGATAGCCGTTTCGACGTTTCAGATTGTGATAAGAACAGAAACTGTATTGCTTTGAAATAAGGTTGATTTTTATCATCATACAATTAGCTGTTGGATCAATAGATGCACCTTATATCTGAAGAAATAAAGGTTATTTTTCTTTGTCATTGTTAAACGTCAAACGGTCATAGCTTGCCGCAAGTTTAGCTATTCCCCGCTGTTCCACCTGCGTTCCCAAGGATGCAGTAAATTCCCAGAACAAATAGCCTGTTATTAGCAGTTAGCACACACTCTAGACTGTAATCTATTTCTTACCAAATTTCATCCAGATCGAATTAGCCGTTGTGGCTTGATTGACTAACACACATCTATCAATTCAAACTTTCGCATTTATAATAGAAGCAAGATGAATTCTATGAAGGCGTCATAATTTTTAGTTTTAGTCAACATTTGAACATCAAAGGCTGTATAAAAACTATTATGATATATGAAAAATATTATCTGAACTAACTCTTATCGGGTATTATAACTTAACGGGGGACCGTCTAGAGTTAATTGTTACCCAATTTTTTTACTCATCGCCTTGAGTATAAAATTCGGTTAGACACCAGAGATCTGGGTTTGATTCCCAGATATGGCAAGGTCATTTTACGTTATGACTTAAAATATCTACGGAGTGATGTTGATTTCAGTATACCTCTTCGAGGATAAAGGGCGTGACGCAATATATTACATTTATAATTCCAAAGATTATGTTACGACAACGCGTAGAATACAAAAATTACAGTACCTAAGTAAAAAAAAAGATTTTTTAACAGTAGCGTTAGTAGCTAATAATAATAGCTAAGATTTTTAATTCAGAATTCAAGATAGTCTTCTATAAATCATCATGAAAGCTACCTTTATGTATTTGTCAACGTTTATCCCGAAGACTCGTTGAATGATGGCCACTCATTAATGAGGAGACTCCATCTTAGGCCATTGAGCACCGTCCTTCGGCCTATTTGTCCCCAATGTTCGGTGATAAATGAACATGTCCCGGTCAGTGGTATTAACCGGCTACATTGGAAAAGAGACGTTTGGGAGCTATGCTGGTGAAAACATACGGTTGGTGTTTTGTTGCGGGTCTGTTGCGTTTTGTGAATTTTATACAGAACATTAAACAACAAAAAATTACTATTTATTAATAAGTATTGGTTAAAGTATTTTTAGAAGCAGATCCAATCAGAAGTTTTGGCGATTAAAACCTAGATACGAACAAAAAAAATACAATATTTTATCTCTTCCTTATCAATTTAGATAACGCATTAAAATGACTGAAAATTAATCTCTAAATTAATTGACATCAATGCTATACCGTGTATTTTTGGTTGTAGGTTTAATATCGAACAATTATAATAAGTACTACCTTCGGTGTAGTGGTTTCACTCGCGTTTGCGATATTATGTATTCTGGAAATACAACGTAGCATATGTTACTTCCGGATAAAGTACGTAACTGTCAGCAGTTTTTGAGTTTATTCATGACATTTGACAGGCCAATTGGCTTGGTGGTTAGCGACCCTGACTGCCAAGTCGAAGGTCGCGGGTTCGATTCCCACCCAGGACAAACATTTGTGTGCATGAACATGTCTGTTTGTTCTGTGTCTGGGTGTGAATATCTATATATGTATGTATTTTGAAAAATTTTAAGTAGTATATCAGTTATCTGGTTTCCATAGTACAAGCTCTGCTTAGTTTGGGATCAGATGGTCATGTGTCCCAGGATTTTGATTATTTATTATTAATTAAAATAAAAAATATTTTCACCCAATAACATAAGCGTAGATATATCAAAATTCTCCACTATGGTCGTACACAGCTTTCGATGTACCCGGGTCTTATCACTATAAATTATAATCAAATTCTGTATTCCCTGGACCTTTTCAGGCTTTATGTGTTTAATACTTTCGGCCATATGATAAATGCTTGTTGTGAGATTGTGGCGGATTCAATTTACTCTACAATTTGGATCCTACAATCTAATTGTGTACTAATTATTCCATAGAGAACAAAACAAAGTACGCGCGTTACGAGTTCGTACAAGCTGCAGCATGCACGCACACACAACTATGCCGTATATTCCACACTTAAGAAAATAATTTTTACCACCATAACACATAAATTTCACGACATTTTGTACCTTACATATCATATTTTAGATGTTATTTTTCCGCGAACAATTTCATCCGTGAATATTACATGATACCTCTTATGAATGGTTATTGATGCGATTTTTTATCGCGATGTTTATGCTCTTTGGCATATAATTCATCCATTCTTCGAATATGTTCCTTTTGAGAAGCTTTTAACGTTTCATTTGTATGGATGGAGGTATATTTTTCTTAATAGCCAAGTATTGGTGAAGGACAATTTATGATTAAGCAATTTTTCGTGATTCAGTGTCCTTATTACTTTACTTAAGTTTAGTGCGCAAAAATAATTTAAGGCAAAATGTATCTTAGGGCATACTAAAGACGGTATCGATTAGGCACTGCGAAAGGACAACTATGAGAATAGGCAGGTTACTTTTCATCACGAGACACGGACAGAATCTGGATTTAAATAAAAAAAAAGAGTGAATGGCCACCAGATACTTAGTTCTTCTTTTTTCTCTTAAACATATATTTACACCCAGAGTCGGAACCAATGGACAAGTCTATGCATGCGACCTGACTTCATCAATTAGAACAATATACCTAAAAATATAATAATACTATTTGAAACAATCATCAAACAAATCCAAACATGAAGACTTTTTCTGTTTTCTTCGATCTTCGCTTGATATGCATATATTTGTGAGCTCGTCTGTTTGCCAGAGACCAGGGGTTTCGATGATCTGGAGGAAAAAATAAAGGGACTTGTAAGTTATCTACTATTTCAATTTTATATAGGAATTTGAATACTGCAACCTCAGGGGCTCATAACAGAGTTGTCATCGTTTTTACGACACGTCGATTGCCATTTCTCACTTTTTGCTGTTAAGGAGGTGCCAAGCCACCTGGCCTGTCAAAGAAAAGATCTTTAGAAGCCATAGCACAGAACCACGGAACTTTATAATGGCTACCATCTGCCTACCATCTTCAAGTTCTATATCTGCTATCAAGACTACACTTTGTGCACAATACATAGTAATATATAAAAACCTTTTGTGTCAATTCCTCAAAAGCCAAGTTGATACCTTCCTGAGTCTTAGCACTGCTCTCTATGAACAGCATTCTGTGTTTCTGTGCGAACGCTTGACCCTGCTCTCGTGTAACTGCTCGAGCCTATATTTAAAACAAAGACAACTTATTGGAATATTGTTATAAATATAATAAAATAGAAAATAAAGAATACATGACTCATAATATTCTAGAGGATTTAGATTTTAATGACATCTGGACGTATTTAGACCGCTAATTTATTCTATACTAGCTGTACCCTGCCACGCTTCGCTGTGGCACATTGTGATCGTATGGTTGAGAAATGAGAAACAAAACAACGACGGTCGCGGATATGTGACTGATGCAAAAAATAGATAAAAACAATCCTTGATGCGGATTATATATCATGCTATAATTTCAGCTCGATCGGTGCAGAACTTTTTGAGTTTTTGAAGGGTACACAAACCAACATTTTTATATATATAGTTGAGGTAAGAAGTCGTGTGCATTTCTAAGGGTATATAGGGAAGCATTTAAATATTTTTGATCTTTAAATAGTACCTTTGAATCGGATATAGATATTTTATCCAACAATTAGACTGAAGAAAAACAAAACTAGAAATGAATACCAAGACAAATGCGATGAAAGTGCAAGTGAGCAGTCCCAAATGACAATATAGATAAAAACCTTATTATTTAGAAACTATAATTTATCTGCTGGCTATGAACGGGTTTGATTTGGAGGATATCACTTATGGTTTTTTTTTAAATTGTTAATGTTCTGAATTATTTTTTGACAATTCGTTAAATTGACGAGCTATATATGCTACTGTGATATTATGAACGTTTCATGGAGTCCAGCTTCGTTACACTTTTCTATGTTGCCTCACTTCAGCTTATTTCCACCATTAATCCGAATTCAATAATTTTGGTTTTCGAGCGCAGTTTTGAATTCATTATATCTTCCGATATCCCATCTCCTAGTATATTCCGCTCTTTGGCTCACTTATAAACCCTCAGTCGCTGCTGATAAATGAGGTAAATATTACATTACATTATGCAAACAACAAAAAATACCTTATCTTTTTTATTGCCCACCACTAGGCAGACAATGTTTTCCTTTGTGGCGTAAGTATGCAGCTCTTCAATCCAACCATTTAGACTTGCAAGCGACATTGGATCTGATATGTCATAGACAAATATGGCACCATGAACATTCCTGAAATGATGTAGTATTACTCCATTAATTATGTTTTTCGGACGGGCCATTTGGCTTGATGGTGAGAGACGGTGGTGGGTTTCATATCCACCCAGGAAATACTAATGGTAGGTATATAACTTATCTGCCCCTTATTCAGCTAATACAAACTTCGTCGGAGGCCTCGGAGATCTCATCTCTCACGTGATTAGTAGTATTAGCGTAGTTAGTGAAAGAGAGAGAGCACTAAGGCCGCGACGAAACATCCTCGAGTTAGTGTCATTTTACTTACAGAATCGAGCCCCTGATTTCCATAGCATAAACTCTGCTTAGTTTAAGATCTTAGTTGGGTGTGTAAAGATGCCCCACGTTTTTTTTTATATTTATTTTAAGCTGAATTCTTAATAATTGAGTATAATAATCTAGTTTACCTACGAAGACATGGAGATGTTTTAAAGCTGTGAAATGATCTTCAAGTTTGGGAACACATTGGTAATCGTACTGGTATAGTATTGCATATGTTAATATGGTGCCATGTTCTCATATTATTAGGTGGAGCATCTACCTTCTTGCCAGTCTTTAGATATAAAGATCTAAGTAAGTTAGGAACTCTCGATAAGAAGTAGTCTCTTGAAATTACACTTGGCGTAATATATTTTATATAAATAAAATCATGACTCACGTTATTATGACCATTGACCATTGGATACTAATTAAAGAACTTGTCGACATGTTATTAGTTAAATCACAGTCGGATGTACATTTTTGTTCTTTTGAGATTGAGTTTGGTTAAAACCATTGAAGAAAATATTATATTTAAGATCTGATCTTATTCAGACAGATTGGGAAACTGCGCATAAGTAAGTATTTTACTACGTATAAGTAAGACTTATAGTCTGTTCTATAATTAACTATCGGTTATTTTAATAGAGTCGTAAATAACAACTTAATCATGAATAATTTATATAAGTCAATTTATACAAACAATTAATAATTTTATAATATTGAAGTGAAACTTCTATAAATATATTATATAAATAGAAATATAAGAAACTTTATATACAGAACTACATACTGCGACACACCCTGTTTTATTTTATATATATATGTTATAGTCAAAGATCGATGTGCAGTCTCTTCGCGAAATAACTGGTTTATCCTAGGTTTGACCAGCGCCTTTCGGCAAACTACGAAATATATTTTAATTTCGGCCTTAAACTGATGTATTTTTAGTCAAACCTAGAAATACTAAAATTTTTAGTCAAACGTTGAAAGTAAAATAATCTGTTTCGGGCTTTGCCTAGTCTATCCTAGACGCGACTAAGGCAAATGCGGTCAAACGTTAATGAGTTTCGGCGTTTGACTGTCCAAACTAGTCACTCTTAGGATTAGACAAAAATTTGTTAGTCAAAGGTAAAAAAACGATATTGGTTTGGACTTTGCCTAAGACTTTATGTCAGACCTAGGGTTTGACTAGCCAAACCTAGAAGCAAGCTTCGATGTTTGACTATAACATATACATTTACCTAATATTTACACAATTAACCACAGATCTTTATGTGTAATAATAGGTGAGCTGTGGGTTAAATTAGCGCATCGAACAGCTCTGTTCTTAGGTAACGACGATGTTGTTTCTCTTCCACCTCTGCACTTTAACACCCTTGTATATATTTTAAACTTGCAATTTTTAAGAGCAGCTTCTTGTTGCTGTATTCATAAACACAAAGATCGATGGTGGGTATTGTACAGACGTTTGGAAAATAATTGAAGATTAAGAGAATATTGGACGCACTGCCTGGAGCCTAATTATTACCTATATTTGGGATGTCAATATGACATTCGTGACAATGCCGACAGTCATTTTTAAAAGTTTCCACCATGTTTTTTTGGTTAAATGTCGAAAGAATGACGACTGCACCTAAACACAGCAAAAAGAGTTGCGTTCAATTGGAAAGTAAGTTTTTGAAGTGTAACTTCCTATGGGGGGCTTTGTAATTCTGATTCACAACCTTTTTGTGTAACGAAAAGTGGTTGTAAATAGAGGTAAATAGTCCGATAGAGTGGTAGCAGTGTCTCGTTGTAAAACAAGTTTAAATTCTATCGTGTTTCTTTACGACACACCATGTTTTTAAAAAATGTATATAAAAATAGATATATATATATATATCTTAAGTTACACAAGTGAACTCAAACTTTTTTTGTGTGTAGGCATGTCCACTTAACTGTGTTGCATCGTAACACACGCATATACTTTGTATACGAGATGCGTCCAAGGCACGTCGGGCTGCGCTATCTGTATTACGTTTAAAAAAATGTACCAAGGCTTCCGACATACCTGTAGATACTGGACGTCACAGCCCTGAACCGCTCCATGCCAGCTGTGTCCCATATCCCAAGCTTCACTGTTACATCATCCACTTTGATGACCTTGCTTCTGAAGTCAACCCCGATAGTAGGTTGGAACTTGGACTCGTAGTCCCCTGATGTAAACGCTCTGGTGATGCTGTAAGGAGATAGACCACGAAGTTGTAGGCTTTAAACTAGGAACGATACGGAGATATTTAAATACTAACTGCCTCGCGCGGCTTCAGCGCCGTTCCCAAGGGATGTTACATTTTCCGGGTATAAAAAAAATAATTACTATATATGTGCCAAGTTTAATCCAAATCCTTTAAGTAGTTTTGGCTCGAAAGAAGTACAAACATCCTTATATCCCTACATCATTCCTCACAACCTTTCGTATTTATAAAATAAGTAGGATAGGGTAACAGATACCATCTTTTTGCCAAGATTGCCGACAATCCATCTGACGGCCAGCCTGATGGTAAGTGGTCACCGCCGCATATAGACTTTTGCAACACCAGAGGCATCGTCAATTTTGTAGACCCTGAGACGTGAAGATGTTAAGTCTCATGTGCCTGCAATTTCACCGACCCCTTACCTTTCTAACCGAAACAGTAATACAAGCGCACTACTGCTTCACGGCAGAAATGGGTACCTACTTAACCAGATAAATTCTGCACAAAGAGTTCTACTATTTCTAGACTTCTATTACTTCTTTAAAACATTGCTTAGAAACAACTAACTACAGCAAGTTTAAGGCTTAAGTGTGTATATGTAATTAATTATTTCATTAACGTTATAAAACTAGATCAAGCCTGAATCTTGAAAACTAGATTCCTCTCCGTAACTGGAATACCAATCTTACATGCAAAATAATATTACGTATAAATTCGAAAGTGGCTTTGTTTGTTTATTACGCTTTCACGGCTAAGCGACTGAACCTATGTTGATGAACTGAGCTGATACGGGCTACATTGTCAATTTTAAAGCGAGCAAAGGGGGGCTGCAGCTAGTATTATTATAATCTGCGATTTTGTTTCACAACGAACAGTATGTTAAAATGTTTAAATAAAAAAATCTCTCTGTAAGCAGTTAGTAACTACCTACATACGTTTTATTTTTTAAGAGCGTATATACTGTTACTAGTATTTCTACAATTGTCTAGGTATAGCTTAGTATGGTTTAGCAATGATTTGATGGAGGATCAAAAATGTGTTTCGACATAGAAATCAAATATGGTAGGAATTCAGAAAAAAAAATTATAATAATAAATCAATAACATAGGTACTTACACCAATAATTAAGAGGCTTACAAAAATAATTAAAATTTATATCCAAAGTATTGTGCTACTGATGTTCTAATAACATTTTTTTTTGTATTTATTAAATTTATTTAGTTACTTTAGTGTTACCATCTTAAATGCTCCTTTTTTATCATGTTTTATCTTCACGTTCACAAGTAGTAGAGCTCTTAGTGCATAGGTCGTCCGTAAGTACTACCACTACACCCATATCCGCCGTGAAGCAGTAGTGTACTTGCATTACTGTGTTTCGGTTAGAACAGTAAGGGGCACGGTGAAATTACAAGCACATAAGACTGCTTTACCCCAGACTGACGACAATGCATTGCCGTTGCCCCTGGTGTTGCAAATGTCTATTGCCGGCGATGACCACTTACCATCAGGCGGACCGTCGGCCTACTCGGCAAAAGAAAATACTACTTGTTATGGAAAATAATAATGATTTTTGGGTCCACAAAGGTCAATTGTAAACTTACCTAGTTTTACCAACACCACTCTGACCGATCACAAGAATCTTAATTGTCGTAACGTAATTCATTAGGAAAAGTATCAGCTTTTAAAACAATAGATTTACTATAAAACACTTTATCCGTCCTTGACCGAATAAATATTTGTAAAATTATGTTGATAATTGATAATAGCAAGTCGAACGGATGACGTGAATTGGCACTTTATTGCAAAATGATGTTTAGTTATCAATAAGATATATGTACTGCATGAAAAATCTACTATGTTTATATTCAATCAACTTTCCAAACGTACATAGTGAACAGGTGCACAGATCTTTTATTCCTTGCACTTAATTTCAACAACAGAATCACAGAACTCTCGACAACAAAGAATATGAGTGAACTAAACGCAGCGATAATTTTTGTTGTTCACTGTTTGCTTGCCTACTCTTGCCAATGACTCACTCATTCACATTGATCCGTCAGTATAATGATTATTAGGTTTATTCCCGCGACTTAAATCAAATGTTGCGATACTAAATAAGTACAGTCACGAGCATAATTCCACAGTACAAATGAAGATAATAATATAGGAATGAATCAATCATGAAATTAGATATTATTGGAGAACTATTTATATCTGTTTGTGTATACATATATCCCTTGATATTTATGCTAATGGCTGTATTTACATATTTTTTTAAAGTCTCTGTCTGTCTTTTTATTACGACCTTAATGAAGTTTAGAAAGAAGATCTGAAAGTCACGGGTTCGATTACCACCCTGCACAAACATTTGTGTGCATGAATATATCTGTTTGATCTGTGTCTGGGTGTATATATCTATATAAGTATGTATTTAGAAAAAAAAGAAGTAGTATATGTAGTGGGTATATCAGTTATCTGGTATCTCCATAGTACTCTCAACTTAGTCGCTCTGCTGCGTTTGGGACTAGATGGCCCTGTGTAAAGAATGTCCCAGGATATTTATTTATTTATTTCTTGTATCTTGAGACTTAGGTTAGCTTTTATACTTTACGTGGGTGACACCGCGGGGAGGAAACTCAGTCACCAGTAAATACAAAACCTACTGGTCAAAGTACTGCACGGATTAAACGATTTAGAGAATAAGGTATTTCTTATTTATTCATCTTAAAAGTAATATCAAAAGCTGCCTATAGTAGTGACGTCGAATACCGGAGCCCATTTCTTGGGTTCGAATCATATAATCAGTTTAAGCTTTTACACCTTATATTTACCTTAAGGATTATTTAAATTGTAAATCCATATTTATAACTTCAAGGTGCAAATAAACTATTTTAATTTTAATTTTTAATTTTGATATAGAAAAGTACCCTCAGAATCTTTGTAGTACCCGCCTGGCTATCGCCGAGGATCTACCGGTTTATTTCGGCAGCACCTGAGAACTAGTACTCTTCAACGCTCTGTGTGATGGCGACATGATCACTAATCATAGTGGATTGTAGTTAGGAAGATAGTCCAGGAGCTATGCAACTTATATCCAAGTTCATAGAATAAAACACAAATAAAATATGAAATGTTTATTAAACCAAAGACAATATTCATTACAATAAATATGTGATTTGTTTACTCATCCCATTTTATTTACAAAAGCTGGCACTATAATTTGCCAATTTATCACATTACCAATAAGGCTGAGTTTCCACCAAAGATGCGCCACGTCTGCCAATACAATCGCTTCATTAGAGCTATGACACGCCAAGCTATAAAAATGATGCGATCGTACTGGCGGATACGAATTGCTACCTCGCATACCTCTGGTGGAAACCTAGCCTAATAATTGCTTATATTTGAAGTAATAAATTCAATTTAAAATATTAACAGAAACGTTTAGAGGTGATCTTCTGAATTGGCCTACAGTGCTAGAGAATGGTGTAAAAAAAACACCAACAACCAATACCACATTTCGTTACACAAAATACCAAAATTTCTCCAATTTACAGTACTTTTTGTACTTGTACAGTTCAAAACACACTTCGACAATCACAAACGAAAAATACATTTATTATAAAAAAAAGTATTATAAACATTGTACTACATTTATTTATATTTACATTTAAATAAGCAACGTGCTAAGTGCGTTTATATAAAATATTCTTCACATTTGGACCATCCCGTTGCAGTTCCGATTAGAGTTCTTTTCATACAAAAATTTACTTCAATCGAGAACGCTAAGCCCTCCCACTCTGTATAAGGTTTTTTTAGTTAAATTATATGGAACAATATCTAGAGTCATAACAAGAAGATTCTTCCTGCTGCGCACGATCCTCGCTTGATATGCGTATGTTTGAAGACGACCCGCCCGTCTCCCAGAGACCTGGTGTTTCAATGATCTAGGAAAGAAAATTGTATTGGTCACATATGGTATATATTTTTTTTAATCTGGTGGTCATTAAATTACAGGTAATCACATAATATATGTAAATAACAAAGGCGAATTTCCAATATATTTTTTTTAATAAATGTCAAAAATATTACATTGCATTACTGTATCAGTGTTGTTTAAATACCGGGAGATTCAATCCATTCAGCATATTGCTAGTGGCTTTTTTTACTCGGCGTCTAAATTGTGTAAGTATCTTGGATTCAAAATTAAAGCCGATTTTATAATAGCGATTCCAGATGTCAAATGTATGATACCGATTCAAGATGTCATATTTAGTCGATGAGTGAGCTTTTTATATTAATGCTAACTTTTCCCGCCATGCCTTTAGAATTACACACAATATTTTCATCACTATCGGATTAGTGTACTTTAAGAAGGCATAGGGTACAACCATACAAACATTCATTTTTATAAATATTAATGGATAGATAGGATTGATTGGTTCGGCGGGCTTACAGAGAGAACTGTCTGGTTTATTCAATGTACTAACAAATCGGTTTAACTTCCGATTCCGAGAGTATTAAACTATCGCTCTGCTGATCATTATATGAATAGATTCTGGATTGAACAGTACTACTAATTTACTATTTTGAACAACATCATGGAATAACTGTGGAGTTCAAGGAACTTCCAACCAACTCCATTATGTAAGGGTATACATAATATTAATAAGTTTATCCATAACTGGGATGTAACATAAAGGATGTTACAACTTCTCAATCGCTAACAATGCTGTAAGTCAAAGTCGTAGGTGAGTTAGTTCTAACTTCAAAGTAATGTATTGGTGAAAACCTAAGGCGTCGTCTTAATTTGCGTTGATTGGCGTTTTCGTCGCACGACGAGATCAAACACACACATTTATTTAGTGTGCCCTTATTAAAGCTTCCAAGTCAACGCACGACCACATAAAATCCTAATAACGATCGTACGACGGGTTTGATCGTGTGATCGTGCTATCAAAGCTACAAACTCTCGTTTTTTTGTTGTCCACGTCTTCTTTCAATGTCACTTGCAATTTTCAAAGCAATATTGCTGATCAGTAAAAACTGTGCATCTCTGTAAACAACCATGGATGAAATGACGCAGTTGCGGAGACGGCTAGGCGGAATCGCGCGATGCCTATCGCTCGACCAATTAGGATACTTTTGGGCCCATCGTACGATCCTTTTCATCGCGCGATGAAATCGCATCGTTTGGTCGTATGATCGTTAGTCAATTAAGACGACGCCTAAGTTTTCACTATAGTTGTCGAGATTTAAAGGGGCCGGTTTTGACAGCTAAGAATGTCATAGTAGTCTTTATTGCTATTGAGGTAAGGATCAGAACAGTATCTTACAATAATTAATCATATAATTTTTAAAGCGAGAAATAAATAAAACAAAATAATAGTGAAAAGGTAATAGGTAGGGTTAATTTTTCCATAAAACTCTCAGCTGAAACCAGGTTTATTAAGTCTCGACAACTTTAATACACACATTGAAAATGACAATACGCACACATACAAGTGCATCTCATACGACATGAAGTAATGAATATGAAATTTTAGATTACATAAATATATAGCATATTTTTGATATTACTGTATTTTTTTCTTTGTTTATAATATTTATACATATATTTTTTCATTACGTTATGTATGCTGTTTGCTTCAAACGAGTGTTATGTATGATATTGTTATAATTCCATTTTAGTAAGTAGATAGCTGTAATTGATCTCTTATATTAGCTCTATATCAAACCATGTAAAAAAATACTAGAGTAGTAGAGCTCTTAGTGCAGAGTTCGCCCGGGGAAGTACTACCACCTTACCCATTTCCGCCGTGAAGCAGTAGTGCAATTATATTACTGTGTTTCGGTCAGAAAGGTAAGGGGGCCGTTGAAATTACAGCCACATGAGACTTAACAACTTCACGTCTCAGAGTCGACAACGCATTGGCGATGCTCCTAGTGTTGCAAATGTCCATAGGCGGCGGTGACCACTTACCATCAGGTGGACCGTCTCCTTGTTTGTCGGCCCAAGTGGCATAAAAAAAAAATAGTACTAGTTTGAGACTGTTGCTGTCCCAAATAAAGAAAATAAATAAAAAAATTGATCCGTATCAAAACTAACGTACCTTTTGTACCAACTCTTCGAAAGCCAAATTGATACCTTCGTGTGTTTTAGCACTGCTCTCTATGAACAGCATTCTGTGTTTCTGTGCGAACGCTTGCCCAGCCTCCCGCTGTATTGCTCGACTCTATATAAAAAAATAGCCTAATTAGAGTACTGCTTACCGTAATCTAAGGACGATCTAATTAATCGAGTTACGTAACACAAAAAAATAATTAATAAACCATTTTGTTTAAATGGGTCAGAATTTTTTTTTTCTAATTGTCGCCACATTCTACACATATCTATAAAAAAAGTCAACAAGCTACGTTAAATAAAAAAAGCGGAATGTTACTTATGACGGGGAATACCCGTGTAAGAATCCCTAGGTTCCCACCAAGTAAAAAAAAGGGATGATTACCGTAAAATTGGGTGTGTTACACACAAATCTCTGGTTTACCAAAAAAAAAGGTGGTCTTACCGGTTTTTACACATGGGCTTAGCCTATGTTTCATTTAATATTATCATATTGACAACAACAATAGACAGTCTCTTGCACATACATTAACAGAATTCAGAAACAAAGATGCTTTCATCAAATATAACAAAAAGTTCTTGTTGTTTACATTTCAGTATAACCATTATATGAAAATGATAAAATTAGCAACTGACCTTTAATAAAACTGAACAAAAGCCTAAGTGAATTCTATAAAATAATAAAATCAACTTAATATAGTGGTTCTTAAAGTCAATTTTCCTGTGTAATTTGCTCATTCTGAACAACTGAGCAATTCATTAGGACATTAGACCCAAATAACAGCTTCTTACATAATAGCCTTTCTGTGATGACGCTAGAATAAAACCATTATATAATTTGAGATTTATAACTTCTTTAGGTTTTGTCTTGTAACATTCCTTGAAAATTGCAAATCCCTACTTTATATTGTAATAAAAAAAACCATGTGACATACAAACATAGCCGACAGCATAGTAATAGGGTTCCATATGCCGACCTTTTGCTAAAAAAATGCTGTTACATTACTTAACCTATACTATACCTTATCTATCTTATTGCCAACTACTAGACAAACAATATTTTTCTTTGTCGAGTAAACTTGGAGCTCTTCAACCCATTCATTTAGTTTTGCCAATGTTTTTGGATCTGACACATCATAAACCAATATAGCGCCATGTGCATCTCTGAAAGACAATGTAATTTTAATTGCAGGAAACCAAATACCTACTTTTAAATTCAATAACATTGCCAGCATGAAAATTTCATGTTATTACAGTATTGATACAATGTGTGTAACATTTTTAATTACTTATGTTTTTTTGTTATAATCATTTGGAGATTTTCTTTTGATTCTCTTCAATTCCAATTATCACAATAAAGAAGGTTTCATTTACATGCATTTTTATGTAATATATATATTATAATAGATGTTCCAGGCTTGCATTGCTATGAAACTTTTTTTTTGTGTTAGTAAACTTTGCAGGTGTACGTTGGAAAGCTCACTAAAGATTCATTGCTATTATACCTACATATATATATATATATAGATTATATAAAATATGTGTTAATAATTGTGGTATATAGTGTACGTACCTGTAAAAGCTTGATGTCAAAGTCCTATATCTCTCCTGTCCCGCTGTGTCCCAAATGCCAAGCTTCACTTTCTCTCCATTCACATCCATCACCTTGCATTTGTAATCAACACCGATGGTTGCAGGGAAGGATGCATTGTAGTCACCAGTTGTGAACGCTAGGATGATGCTAAATAAAATATTAATTTCTAGTTATTCATTTTACATAGAATATATTCATATTATATATATTACATATTTCCTTTTACCCTAGGTTGCCTGGAAGAATTTTTTCAGCAATAAGGCAGCCTAAATAGTTTGCACTTTAAATTTTAGTAATGTTCATTCATTTTCTTCTAATGTGGAGTGAACAATAAAGGATATTTGTATTGTATTGTATATTGTAGTACAAAGTGCATATTATAGTACAGTATTTATTTTAATGGTGACATATTTCTTATGTTTCTATATTGTTAATGGATTTGGGAAGGCCCAGAGCAAAAGAGGTGGACAGCTGGACTAAATTGATTCTTACGCACAAACCATAGAACATAATATTATGTGTCAGGGGTCTCTATCACTATCATATTCGGATCACAAGAATTTTAAAAGTAATTTAAGTTAAATTTGTTATTTTTAATATGGTTAAGGATCATTGAAGGAATTATTATTATTAGGTAAATAGTAATAAACCATTACAATTTATGGTTACAAAAACCACAGACAAGAGGTAAGAACATGAAATATGAATTATTCCATTGTTTACATATTTAATTGACAAAGTAACCTATGTACTTAGTAGTAAGTTAAGTATGTAGGATCTTATTCATGTCAAGGTGAGATGACTGCGAAATCGCTTCGTTTGTTGTGAACCAAAACATTTGATACTGGAGTAAATGACGTGACGCAATTGATATTATCCATATTGAACTATCGCAATCATTTATAGGCATGATTCATCCGATTTAATGAGCTAAACAAGTGCGTACTTACACGTAAACTTTGGTTCAAAACATGTGTTTAAAAATAAGAAAAAACTCACCTGGATTTACCTACGCCACTCTCGCCGATAACAAGAATCTTTAATGTTGTAACGTAATCCATTCTAACACGAATAAACTTCTGGAATTACAAAACCTTTGCTATAAAATTACAAATGCAGTCTTTGTGACGTAAACCCGGATATTTATGAAAAAAATTATAACGAACAAAGGGAATACACAAATTTTTGATTATTTTCTAACAGTGGTCATGAAAATGATTTGTACACCTTAGATAATTGCGATTTTTATGTAGAAAAACCCAAAAAACAACGATTTCTCAAATGACATTTGTAGCCTTACTGACAGTGACATCTGAGTTTCGTTTTTGCATTGAATTTTGTGATATTATATTGCGTATTGGTAATGTTAATTTAAAATATTCAACGAATGTATTTTTAGCTTCATCTTCACCTTGAATTAATTTTGTAAAATAGATTGTTCTTTCCGGGAATTAACCATCTACCTAAAAATGCTATATGTATCAAAGTAATTCTGTTGGTTATCTGTAATAACGTCATTTTATGTATGTGCCTCAAATGAAGTTTAATTTGCTCCAAAATATTTACTTTAAGTGCTGTTTCTTAATATTTAACTGCTTTTTATTACTTTACCATGATTTCTTGTTTGGGTGGCACCAATATTGCAATTGTTTTAAACTAACTTCTCGATGAGTCGGAGACTTAATCTTTAAACTTAGCTAAAGATGAAATTGCTATATAAACTCAGTATATTGCAATTGTCTGTCCATTTGTATTCCGTAAGGAAACCTTTTATTATGTTCACACAAAATAAACTTGAAGTACCACATGCCTATGTTATATATTGTCATTAAACTTATTACAATGAACAGAAAAAAATCACACACGGAAGTTGGAATACTTTAGAAATGTTTTTTTATTAATTTATCTCGTTTAAAAACGATCTAATAAGTATTCAATAATAAAATGATTACCCCAGACTCATACAAATTTCGAAACCCTTACAAATTTGATAATATGAATTTCTAGTTACTTAATAGGCCGTTTTAAAAACATAGTATATAAAAATATATGTATATTAATCAAAAAACACATCATTTTTCTCAAAATCATAGTTTTGTAAACTAACAAGTTTTATTATTACCTAAGTAATTTCAGGAAATTCAAGTGTCTTGCGTAGGTAAAAATATTTATTAAAGGTTCCAAAACGATATAATCGAAATTCCTTTCTTTTGAGCTGCGTAAATTTTAGGGCTAAAATAAATTGATATAAGTGCACATATTTACTAAAAAAACCTTATTGTTAAAAATTCTAAACGATTCTTTTTAGAAAACAAAATGAAGCCAACCGTTCGCCAGCATAAAGTTATACATAGATATTATGTCCCGCTATCAATAGAAACGGGGTCCATTCAAGAGATAGTATTTAGGTCCCAGAGTCAATGCAGTGTGGGACAGAACAGTTTCTTTATTTCATTAGAGTGCATTCATCGAGTTGCGTATTGTGCTAAACGGTCGTATGGATGCAGGTGACGCCCCGTCGCAACCTCCTTTATAAACAATCCAGTTTTATTACTGGATGAAAATGAACGCTTTGATTTTTCATAATAACTTTTGTATTGTTTACGGTAATAGTTATTTGTCGCTGCAAACTTGTTACACGAAAATGAAGTTATATTTCAAAAGTAAAACTCTCGTATTTATTCTTTATCATTAAACAACTATTAGGTACTTTGAACCAAAATCCGAGTCTGATATGTACCTTGTGTTTCAATTATGAAGTTTTTGTATTTTTTAAAAAGTAAATGAGTTTTATCCATCGATTGAAAAATTGGGCCTTGTTAGATTAACGGCCAAATCAGATTCATAATCAGTCATATTATAATAGATTTTTGATATTATCTGCATAAAAATAGGTATCCTACTAATATTACCTGAATGTTTTGTAATTTGCTACTCTTTCAAACATTCTTAAAAACAAGTTTACGGATTCGGATGAAGCTTTGCTCTTGGTTTATAACCTGGATAAACACATATTATTAAACATCACTCGAGAACACGGGTTAAAACGCGGGTGACAACAAGTCTGTCATAAAACACATCTAAAATAACGATTTTGGGTCGGGATCGAATATTAGGTAATTTAAGCAGAAAGGTTATCGACACCTACATATATTTTTGTATTTCTAATCTTTCTTTTTTGGCAATACTTCTACATTTACAAAATATAATTTACATTAAAGATAAAAAAGAAATAACATGAAAAAGAAACCAAAACAAGCAATCAAGGTGTATTTAATAATCCTGAACATAATATTCTATCTGTGTGTGTAATTTCATTTCAGACATAAATTATACCGCTTAAGCACGATTGCGTCCGTCACAAACATACAAACATCCAAACATTTATCATTAAACTACCTATTCGTTGTTCGGTTACATTGGCTTACGTTTCAATAGCTCTTTCCGTGTGTTTTGTCTTTGTAATTGTTTATTTATTCTTGTTGATTATGTATTAGTTATAGAGGTACGATGGTTTATGTTTTTTTTAAACAACGATGTTTTATGTAATATGTGATCTTAGCTTTCAAAACTGGCCTGTTAGATCTCGACAACTTTGCAGCAGCAGTAGTTTTGTTTAGTGTTTATTTCATCAGGTATGTTATTTACATAATTCTGCCAGTGTCAGGACGATGGAGATTGACCTTTTTTTAATTGAACAAAATATGTTGACTGGTAAAAAATCAATACTGTCGTAGACATATAAAAACAATACCTACTGTCGTAGAAAATAACACACCGTATTCAATTAAAATAATTGTCGCAAATATGTGGGTATAACATAAAAATAGTCAAGGTTTATTTTTTTTAACAATAATGAATCAAAAGTAAATATATACGGAAGAGAATCAAGAAACGATACTAATAATTTTATCGTCGCAAAACACCAACAAACATGAATAACGGTGTGGCATATTCTAAAATTACCTTTATTTTATAAAATACATTTCACTCCCAAATAGGTATACAGATAAATAAATAAATAAATCTTTTGTACAATTTAAATATATAACAGGGATATTTAAAAACTCTTCAACAGTCCAGCGAAAGTGATTTATTCCGTAACTGAATAATGTAGGGATTTATATAGGGAGATGAGCGCTGAAATGTTCGCTAGAATTTGAATAGATACCTGTGGATAAACCCCTTTTGTTACGGCTGCTTTGTGTAGGTGCTGCAACCAAATTGCTAATTTAGCCGCTCTACGCAGTAGCCAACAGTTTGAGTTAACGCCGTTTTGTAAACTAACGCACAACCGCTTGTGGATTTAGATTTGTGATAAGGGGATTTTAATACTGCGTAAAACGGTTTTTGATATTCAATCATGGCGGGTTTTTTTGGTTTTTATTTGGTGGTCAGTGTTGCCAAGTTATGTAGTTTATTTTGCACTATTTCGTTTAAATAATTCGAAATATGCTTTGAATTGGGATTATAATATATTATGAATGTGTGTAGGTTTGTGTATCCCCAACATTATTCTAAGAATAGGTGAATAGGGTAGATGACTGTCATGTCAAATCCGCTTCTCTTTAACAAAGGACAAAACGTAAGGAGTATTGTATTATAAAGCTAGCTAGCTGTGACGTTATTAGAATTGTATAAAAACAAAACAAAAGTCTTTGAATTTCCAAACTGGCTCGTGTTTTCTATCTTGTCTTGAATATAGGCAAGTACTATATATCGAACTATGTCTTACGCAAAAAAGAGAAGACAAAATTTGTTAAGTCAAGCCTAAAATCGTAAAATTCTACCAATGACGTCACAACCCTGCGTCACTAGCCCCTCGGTCACAATGACCGCGCTATTTCTATACAATGTTGTTTTATAGTAAATCATTATTTTCCGTGATGTTTGTAGGAACGTTAACTTTATTTTCTGCCACGGTTTATGATTACGCGTCTTCTTATCTTTGTTGAGAGGGCTTCTTAGTTTGTCTTCTTATAGCGTGTAGTTTTTGGAGTATTTTCTGTGCTTTCATTTTTACACGTTTTTATTTTGTTCTATTTTTAATTTGTACTATTAACTATGCAGTTTACTTTAACATTGATAATTTAATTTTTATTCAGTTTTATTTTTAGTATTTTAATCATATCCGCTACCGAATTATTATATTTATTTAGGTAGGCACTAAACTAGTCTAAATTATAATTATAATGATTTATGTAATAGTTGTGGTCAAACTTATTTAAGTTACTACCGGTTTGAAAGTCAGACTTCAACTTGAAAGAACTGGCACGAAACTTTGCAAGATATTTTAAATTTTTTTAATACATAAATTCATATATAGATATTTTTTAACAATTTGTCCATAAATTGCTTATTTAAAATATAACCACATAATATCAGTATAATGTAAAATAAAAAGGTAAACAGCAAGTATTCTATACTCATTATTCTACGTACGCTTTACTCCGATACATTTTAATAATAACAAAACTAATTTGTGTTTGGCCTCCAGGCACAAAATAAATTATGTGTGTTTTATTGTTACAAATATTTTATCTAATCTTGATAATGTTTGTTTATTTAGAGTCTAAGCTTTTGCTTGTAACTAAATACGCTTAAAGGTATTAAAATATCAAAATACTTATTTTTATTTCTCTATCTACAATGAAGAATGTTGTAATTATTAATTATCTAAAGATTAGGTGTTCTAAGGTATTTTGACAGAATAGTAAACGAAGGGTTCGATACTCCGACGATCACAGGTCATGGTTTTGATTCCCACCCGGGACAAATACTTGTGTGCATATACATCTGTTTGTTCTGTGTTTCGGTGTTATGTGTGTTTTTATTTAGAAAGTACTGGTTGCCATTATACAATCTCTGCATAATCCTTTATCTCGCTTTGGCGGTGTCGGTACATGCTTTCCTCTCTTTCATTTCTCCCTGTTAGCCGTATTCCAATAATCACTTTCTTACACATCTCTCTATACAATCCATCCATACTTATTGAGGTTTTCGCGATATAGTCCACATAGTAAGAGTACATTATAGTATGTGTAAAGGCCACAAGTCAATTCTTATGGCTAAGCGTCCAGCGTTATACTATTTTGTTTTATTATTATACTTTCTTTTAAACACAGTTAATGTATCTAACTTTGTATTTTTGGTGCAAAAAACACATTTTCAGTTTCCTTTTTCATATTTTCTCCCTCTAGTTTTATTACTATTAACTGCATGTTCGATACACTCTTTGTGACATGACACTGTGCAGTGAAGTCTTCATAATGATAATGCTCCATATCAGAGGTTCCCAAAGTTATGGCTCCACAAACTCCTTCCACAGCCTGTAAGATCGCTCAACCCTACATTGAAATAAAAAATAACTGGCTAGAAATGATCGAGTTGTAGGTTATAATAGGCACAGTACACACAAAATGTTATGTATATTTGTATCTTGATTGTAGTGAATTGGCTTGTCCTTCCGAATTGTGTCAAAATATGGAGCAATTTTGGTCAGTTCATCGTCAGGTCGTCTTGTTGCAAATTCCCTACGATTAACTGACGTTCCCCTAGGGGTTCACGTACCCCAGTTTGAGAAAGCCTGCTCTAGATCTCTAAATAGTAGAACTTATACGACACAGTCACTGTTGCTGCTTATCTGTTTGTACGCTTAGTTTTTTTAAACATCGTCATAGATTTTGATATAGATTTCATTATCATTTAGAGAATTTGTTTCAAAAGGTTTATTATTTCACTTAGTAGATGCCGGGGCGAGACGCTAGTTAGTTCGTTATGAATGATATATAGATAGATATATATAAAGTACTAACTTTCATCTCGCGGCTTCACCCACGTTTTCTAATGACCGGGTTTATAACATAGCCTATGTTACTTTTGGATAAAGCTAAAAGCTTTCCAATGGTGAAAGAATTTATTACAAAAATACAAATCTTTCCACTCCTTTAATTAAAAGAAGTGTAGATTTCTGAATAAACATTATTTTTCCGTGAAAGTACCAGGGAATATAAAACTTTGATTAAATATTTTGATAAAATTATTTAAACCCAGCGCGGGGTACCAATTTTTAGTCAAAACTTCAATCCGCTTCGAAAACACACCAACATTGTAACAATTTAAGACAAGCATCAAAAATTTCATTCAATCAAGCTACATACGCTGACCATAACCTGATTGAATGGAAGACAAACTGAGACGAGTCAGCGTTTCAGATGTACGATCCGTCGAATGGGACCGATTGAACGGGCGAATGGACTGAGACCGAAGCTGGCAAGGTCTTCAGAGGTGCAGCTATTATTTTGATTGAAGGTACGGATATAACCTTGTAGCATTGGACGGGTTGAAGTTTATAGGTGAATTCAGTATTTATAGTCTGTGCAATATAAGAAGTAACATTTGACGTTTATGTATTGTATTGAAAATTATACTTTATTGCTTTTGGAATAAGGTACAACTATTGATCTAATATTACAATTATAAAACAAAGGAGATTTCTTATATTGGATAGACCACATAAAAAAACTTGTTATGATTTTTTTATTAAATATTTAAATAGGTTTAATTTTATTACAATTATTTTTCATTACATCATCCCGCTAAAATATAATTTAATTAGACTGTTTTCAATACTAAATTTATAAAACATTTATTTTTATAATTAAATAGCTATATTTATTGTAAAA
The DNA here is from genome assembly GCA_907165245.1 of Habrosyne pyritoides. NCBI lineage: Eukaryota > Metazoa > Arthropoda > Insecta > Lepidoptera > Drepanidae > Habrosyne > Habrosyne pyritoides. Next base: position 1,651,066 of record OU015595.1, read on the forward strand.
TTTATTTTAAAATAATTATACATAACAATATTCATATGTGTGTGTATATTTTTATGTAGTAAGTATATACAGTAATTGTTTTTATATTTATTAGCCGCGGAAACCCCTGATTTTATTTGGGCTTCTATGTGCCATGATTGATATGTGCAATACAGCTTTTAAACAACCATCCTAGTTTTCGTTTCAAAGCATAGTTTTCATTATTTAGAACACAACCACGTTTGTTTTGTGTTTAATGAAATCAACAATTGCTTTCTGTTTAGTTAGATAATGCAGCCAGCGTTGAAAGGAGTTCTGTACAGTAAGCACTGTTCGTTGCGAGAGGGCTTTATAAAATGGCTACTTTATAGTTCAAGCGGTTTATTCTGGTTTTTATTTCGGAGCGAGCGTGTGTTAGTTTTTACGATTGGAAATATAATTTAACTACCATTTGGTAATATTTGGTTTACTAAGCATCATAGGGTATATTGCAGCTAAATAGAACCGGAAATAAATTTTTATTGAATCATATTACAGTGGTATCCGTTTATAATGACATCGAAGGGCATTGACAAACACGTCATACTAAGCGGACGTCATACAAAGCATTTTTGAGAAAGAACAACCTTGTTTTTTTAGGTAAATACTTATTTTAATAGAGAATCATTGCATATTAAATCAATATAAAAATTGCATGTAATACATGTATGTATATTTTTAATTTTTTACTTAAGAAATCTGTAATTTTTGTCTGCTTTTGTATTGTCATTTTATTGTAATAACAGTCTCTAATATTATTGTGTATAGAAGACATTGCCATGGTACATTGATACAGAGATTCAAAACAAAAACAAGCCACGTGCCGAATGTCGGTCACTATAAACAGACAAAATTTATAAAAATGGGTCATAATAAGTGACATGTCACGCAAGCGAAGTCATTATAACCGACTTTGTTACAAAGAATTTTATATGAAAACCAAAATTAGTTATGTAGTTACGTCATAATAGGCGGTTGCTCAATATAGGCGGAGCCATAATAAACGGATTCTATTGTATATACTAGCTGCGTCCTGCTGCTTTGCCCGCTTTCAATCATGGTTATAAACCTTTCTCTTGAATTACTCTATCTATTGCTGAAAACTGCATTAAAATCTATAGCATAGTTTACGATTCTATAAAGGACATACAGACAAAATATTCATTTTTATATATGTAGATAGGAGATGTTTAATAAAATTATTTTCAGTTATATTTCATGTTGAATATATTATTTTTGTTTTCAAATATCTTGACTTGGAGGTACTGTATAATCATGCTATAATAATCTTTATTAGAATTTCTTATAATACTTACTGTGGTACATCTTAAAATTTTCTAGTAAAAACTAAGATTAATCAAGTACTCTAGCTGTTAATGTAGGAACTACTCCGTAGTAATCATAAATTTCGGACCTTTACCAGCATTCACTTGGTAAATGAATGATTAGATTAGTATCAATCTATATATTTATTAATTGATGTTGGTAACACTTATAATTTACAAGTAAGTCCTAAAATTTTACATAATTCAAGTGCTTATAGTGATGTTAGGAGTCCGAAACGTTCTAATTATTTTGTCTCGAAGATATAAGGGAGAAAGGGGCAATGAGAGTCAACAAATGTACATTAAAAAGCGAATATCACCGTAAACTGCTTATTTCATACATCATGAATTTTGTATATTGTACACAGCATTATTGCCCATAAAACAATATCTCAAACTGGCCTGTTATGTGCCCAGGGTTAACGAGAATGGTTTTTTGTGAGGCTTGAAATAAATAAGAACACTAAAGAAATTAGAAATCTCTTGTGTAGTACACGTAGTCAGCCCATCAGTAGGTAAACACTTGAATAGTTTAATACTATTTACTAGGTACTGCAGTACCACCGGTTCGGAAGTCATCCCTTCAACTGAGAAGAACCCGTAAGAAACTCGACTATGATACATCGCTTGTAGTTATATTAGACAGGCCAGTTGGCTTGGAGGATTGCGACTATCAAGTCGCAGGTCGCGGGTTTCATTCCTGCCCAGGACAAACATTTGTGTGCATGAACATGTTTGTTGATATTTACGAGTATAAGAATGTAATTAGAAAAAAAGAAGAACGTGTCAGCTATCTGGCTTAAATAGTATAAGCCCTGCTTAGTTTGTGATCAGATGGCCGTGTGTAAAGATTGCCTCACGATATATTTTTTTTATTCCACGTGGGCCGACAATCAAGCAGACGATCCACCTACTGGTCAGTGGTCACCGTCGCCTATGGACATTTGCAGCACTCGGCTAATGCGTTGTCGGCCCTGAGACGTGAAGTTGTTAATTCTCATGTGCCTGTAATTTCGCCGGCCTCCCGTACATTTCTAACCGAAACACATTATACTGTTTTGTAATTAACTGTTAATAAATAGCTAAATGGCAATTTAGGGTGATCGTACATCGTAATTTTGATCGTAAGAAAAGTGTGGCGCAAGAAAGAAAGCTATTATCATTGGATTTATATAACACGAAAAGTTAAAACGCTGCCAAGCTCATTTCGATAAGTGAAGTTTGATTCCACACCGCGACTTGAGTCGTAAAAGTGAAGTTGTTTTAAAATTACATAAAAAACGTTATTTTATGGTGCCAGCTGCAGCGACATTTATTAATGTTTTATTTTTGAGACCAATGGTTACTGAAGTTAGGTTTCAAATTGTATTTTTTTTAAATTCAATTTACGCTAATAGTTTTAATAATACATAGATAAATAAATATCCTGGGACATTCTTTACACACGGCCATCTGATCCCAAACAAGCAGAGCTTGTAATATGGAAACCAGATAAGTGATATACTGCTTTTTTCTTTTTCTAAATATATACTTAAATAGATATGGTTATGGATATGGTTATGGATATGGTTGAAGCTTCAGTAACTTTAAATTTGACCTTCATAAGTGCCCTCCGAGGGCCTAAACTGAATAAATGGTTTGAATTTTGATATTTACACCCAGACTCAAACCAAACAGACATGTTCATGCACACAAATGTTAGTCCTGGGTGGGAATCGAACACGGCACCTTCGGCTTGGCAGTCAGAGTCGCTAACCAGCAAGCCAACTGGCCTGTCATAAGTTCTAGTCGCTTGTGTGGCCTTTACCGAAAGTCGACAAACTTATTTTTTATTCAGAAACTTGAGTGCGCATTAAAACTTATATGCAGCGCTTTTGAAGAAATATTATCAAAATGTAGTGATCATATTAATTACCCCATTGAAAGAGGTCTAAAAATGCCTCTAGTGCAACATTGCACTTCCCCAACTCATTGACCACTAAAGCAGTATAGCATGTCTCTTATTCACTGCAGATCAAATGCAATCCGTTCTAATCTATCAACAATACATTTAATCGTTTATAATTAGAAGTACCTGTTTGATAATTAGTAAGTACCTGTTTGATTGTTAGTCACAATATCCTGTAGTTAGTTAGGATCGGAGCTGATTTGGCAATTTAATGAGCTAATTAAAATACCTAAATAGTACAATGTCAGTCTTTCCGCCAATTTGTTAGTGCAATACGTTTATTAAAACTACGCTATAAATTTTGATGCGGTTTTTAACACCGCATAGAAAATTTCTTCCAAAAACTTTGCGTATAAATATACCAGTTGTTACCGGTTTATCGGTATCATATACAGGTTTTTACAAAACTACCCGTAGAACCGAGGAGGTTAAATGGGGCCTTATAACGAGTCCATTCACAATACTTAAGAACCGTAGTAACGCTGTATAACATACCCGAAAAAAATAAAAAAACTGATTTTTATGAATGAAAAATAGAAAAGCTATTAAAGTAGACAATTTTTAGGTAAAATAGTTACGTAGGCCTTTCTGTTTAATAATCTGGTTTCCTGACATGACAGCTTACTTAGGTTGTTGGCTTTGATAATTAATTATATTTTTACGGAGTATTATGCAACATGTTGTATAGGCTATATCCATCTAGGTATAATTCTGTATTGAATGGTAGCAGTCTCATCTTGTTCTATGTTCAGTAGCTTTGAAGTGATGGTGCGTCAAAGGAACCTTTTTTGCTTATATCTATATATACATACATATATAAAAATACTCTCTTCATGCGAAGCCGGGGCGGATCGCTAGCTAATCATATTCCTTTGTCTATTCACAAAATTAGTTCTCTTGGTCCTCGGAACCTACAATAAATGAGTTGAATACAGAAGATTATGGACTCTATGCATATATTATTCATAGTTCAATATGATTTATTAGCGTGACATGTATGGAGCATTAAACAGGTTCATGATGCATAAATATTTTGATATCATCGTAAAATACACGTAACAGTCATGTTATATTCACGCCACAAAACGTGACGACGTTTTGAATGGCAATTTGTACCATTTAACTATAAAACACTGTGCAGGGCAGCTAACGCGAATACAACATTGTTGTTACGCTTTTACTAACCGTAACTCCGACGTATAAAGTCCAAAGTTATGTAATTTTATAGCATAAGATAAAATTGTGTGTTGACGCAGCCAAATTTATATTTGCGTACCGGTTGAATCTTATTTCGAGTGAGGTAGGGCTTCGATTTGTTTGATTTACAACTGGGAATGTAACTCAGTCAGAAATGCAGCGGACACGGCGACAAAGTTGTGGAATAGTGCTACGACAAACTTGCAGTGTCGACTATAACTCTTTGTGTATACAATTGTTTGAATTGTATTTCGCTTTTATATAGTTATTAGTATGGCGATTTTTAAAGATACTTTTATTTAAGTTATCCCTGAAATTCTCGAAAAAGTTGTGGGGACTTTATTAGTTCACTTTTCGAAGTTTTCTCTCATAAGTGTCGTTTCGTGTTTGGAAGAGAGATCTCGAATCAAAAGCGTTGGATTGTTGTATTTATGGAATGAACTTGTTTTTATTTATGAATTGAATAATAATTATAAATATCCTGGGACATTCCTTACACACGGCTATCTGATCCCAGACTAAGCAGAGCTTGTACTATGGAGACCATATAACTAATTTACCGCATATACATTTTTTATATTTTTATTTATTTATTCTTTTAGTAAGTACCGGTGTTACTGTTTGTAACTCTACGAAATGACGATTGAAGCCACAGTTTATTTTAAATTTTACAAGACAATGTGAAAAAACTAGCGAACTTTTCTAGTGTAACTGACTGTCAGTACTTTTTGTATTTAAAAGACACAATAAAATCTAAAAAGGTGATGTAAATAAGTTCGGTTCGTAACAACAGGTAACGTCAAATTGAATTTTAATTGGCCGTAAGTAATCTAAGAACTTTAAATAAAAAATAAATAACTTTGTTAAGAAAGAATTATAATTTATTTAAAATGTTTTCATTTACACAAGTTTTTTAGATATGTCCATTTTCAATTGATTCCATAAACTTAAAGGTTCTAGTTGAACAAGTAAGTTACAGCAACAAATACCTATGAAGCAAGTCAAAATTCCAATGAAATCCAAATCATACATTAAACATATTCTGAAAGGGATCTAAGATAAACCTTTATACACATTCCGAGAACCGAACAAAAAGAAAACATACTTACCCCTGATACTTCCGAAAGAGAAATTTTAAATATTCACAAAAGCTTCTGTAAACGGTTAGTCTCTTTAGCTAATTTAAGGAAAGAGGCCAAGAGAAAATCTAGACTTGGACTGGAAATGTTGCCAAATACCTTGCTACTTGAAATTCTGCTTTAGATCGTTGAGATAAAGTCGAATGGGTACCGCCGGGTATATAATCAACGTTAACGAATTCTTATACGAACCTCGTGCTCGCGTAGGTATGTGTGTAGGTATTGGTCCCTTGAGCCTTGCGATACAGAGCCCTCAATATTTTGGGATTCGATGGTATTTGGAGAAGGTTGCTGTAAGTTTATGATGTCTGAATATTTACGACTCCTTAATGCTATTGCTCTCAGGGACTCGGAAATGTTGGAAAAAAATGAGCGAGAGATGCCTTTACAATATGAAAGACAAAAAATCTACATCGAAATCGACGGCCTAGTTGGCTTAGTGGTTCGAGACCTAACTGACACGCCACTCGTCATGGGTTCATTTCCCACCCTAGACAATAATAATAATAATAATAATATCCTGGGACATTCTTTTTTACACACGGCCGTCTGATCCCAAACTAAGCAGAGCTTGTACTATGGAAACCAGATAACTGATATACTACATATACTACTTTTTTTTCTAAAAACATACTTATATAGATATTTACACCCAGACACAGAACAAACAGACATGTTCATGCACACAAATGTTTGTCCTGGGTGGGAATCGAACCCACGACCTTTGGTTTGGCAGTCAGAGCGTTAACCACCTAGCCAACTGGCCTGCCTACTGCCTACAATCATTTGTGTGAATGAAGATGTCGGTTTGTTTTGTGTTTGATTGAAAATATCTATTTAAGAATATTTTCACAGTTTTTTGTTTCGTAAATTAAAGTATAAGTTAACTGGTTTCAAAAGTTCAAGCTCTACTTAGTTTGGGATCAGATATACGTGTGTAAGTATCCTCAATGAACGTAAATAACTCTATATATCTTTACGCCCATAATCGCCATAAAGGTTGGCAGATGTCTCAATATTGAGACCCACATTCCAGCCAAGATATTTTAGGCCCCAACGTGACGTGCGTGCATTATTACCGTCTTTCGGCCACATTACCAATCGGAGTACAGGCAGAGGCGGTCTTAAGGGGTTGCGAACGGGGCAATCAGCCGGGGCAACCCAAGCAAATTAAAAAAAATATGGATTTAAAATTTTATTAATTTGTATAACTTTAGCATTTCTGGTCAAATATGACAAATACCTAAACCAAACAACCAGACTTACTTTCGCATCACATACTTTTCACGAAGGATAAAGGGCAATCATTTATACCTTGTCTGACCCGGGAATTGAAACCAGAACATTCAGGTCTCTTACTGACATATAAACCATTCCATCACTGAGGCGACTATTAATGAACTAAACGTACTTAGACAAACAAATCTACCAACACAGCCTATCTTCATTCGCAATTTACGGAAGGTACTTACAAGCATACAAAGCTTGTCAAATTGTGTTAGGATCTCCTGTTCTCATTTAATAGCTAACACAATCGCGGAACAGACAGCGTGTTTGCCGCTGACTTCAAAAAATCATCATGAATATTAAGAGAGAAATTTATAATTATTAAAAGAATTATTGCTAAGTTTGTTGCAGACTCTTCACAGCAAAATACACCTTTCTTTCAGCTATTAGAGTCCAATTCATAAGTGCTTGTGAAAGCATAAAGATGTACACTTCATATTTTAAACTCCCGATACACGACGTCCCGTAACAATTTGGTAATGTGCCCTAGAGGCGGCGATAATGCCCAACACATATCACGTTGCGACTTAAAATATGTTCAGTAGTCTGTTGGTTTCATTACTCAGACATTTGCATAAGTCTTTATGGGTAGTGGGCGTGTAGATGATGTATATACTATACTATATAGCTGTCCCCGGCGACTTTACCCGCGTTCCCGTATGTCACATGTATTATACATAAAAACCTTCCTCTTCAATCACTATCTATTAAAAAAAACCGCATCAAAATCCATTGCGTAGTTTTAAAGATTTAAGCGTACATAGAAAGATAACATCGGTTAGAAAGGTAAGGGGGCCGGTGAAATTACAGGCACATGAGACTTAACAACTTCATGTCTCAGGGTCGACAACGCATTGGCGATGCCCCAAGTATTGCAAATGCCCATAGGCGGCGGTGGCCACTTACCATCAGGTGGACCGTCTGCTTGTTTGTCGGACCAAGTGGTATAAAAAAAAAAAAAAAAAAAAAAAAAAACATGAAAGAAGCGTATATAGGGACAGAGAAAGCGACTTTGTTTTATACTATGTAATGATAAGTCGAGGTGGCTCCGCGATGCTATGCGACGTTTTTTGTTAGTTTCTATGTCAGGCACCTTTTGGTTTCATCGCTAACGGACTTATTGTATGTATATATTTTGTTGCATGTATCATTAGTATATTAATATTGATTAGCTTATTAAAATATTTTACTGTATGTATTAGGATTATAAAAATATTCAAGAACTGTTTTATAAATGTTTCCTATTACCCTAGGTTGCCTGGAAGAAATTGCTTCAGCAATAAGGCCGCCTAAATTGTTTGCACCGATAATGTTTGTTTTATAATTTTTTTTTTGGTGTGAACAATAAAGTATATTTGTATTGTATTTGTTTTAATATTAGTACCTGGATGCCCGAGCTTTGCTCGGTATATTTTTTTTTTGGTAAATTATGTAAAGTTGATATTAGCTTACTGTTGCTTAACAACGCCATCTACTAGAGTAGCTTTAATATTGTTGTGTCGTTAAAACAGTTAATGTCAGGAAGTAATTTTTTTCAGGTTATGTTTAAGTCAATTATCGATAAAGTTGATCATTGAAAACACAGATAAAACGACATTTTCTGAAAATTAATCCTAGCTAGATCGATTTATCGCCCCCGAAAACCCCTGCATACTAAATTTCATGAAAATCGTTGGAATCGTTTTTACAAGATTTGCTTGTTTAAAGTATTAGATAGATATGAATCCATAGGGTTCAATCATACATTTTTGTTTATTATATAGAGTCTAAACTGCCGATACATGACTCCGCACAACAATATAGAAGTATGCAGTCCAAGTTTCACCCACATTTATCTTTACACGAAACTTTGGCCATGTTCCCCAAACACGCACAAATATTAGCTCGCGAACCAATCGTGTACTTTATATTTGGGACCCGGCTCCACCATAAAGCACAACTTTATGTGATCTACGAGACTTAGCATCATTGTGAGCGAATGTTGAATTTTTATCATGAATATCTCCGGAATACTGAACGTTCGGTCACGCCTTGAATTTTCGAAGTTTGAATGTTATTTTGTTTTGTTTTAATGGTGTCTTTAATATTATGTTCTGTGTAAAACGCTTTGATATTGAAGAGTTTTCAAGAATCACGTTAGAGGTTTAATTACTTTTGTGTACAATCAGCAACGTAAGTAGCTTAATACATACAAATTTACAAAACACCTGTACCTGCACTAAAACTATACGTATTTTTGAAGGACACAGTTAACTTTTTAAATGTGTCCAAAAAATCTACACTTTAATAATTAGACATAACGGATTAGTTTTAGTCGCGTTTTGTAAATTTGTAGTTATCTGTTAAATTTCTTAAATTGCGGACCGTACCTACCTTCAGTGTCTCCTTGCCGGTCGTGATGGAGGTAAATTTAATTATCAAATTGGAAAGGTTAAATAATGTAACATACCTTTTTGTGGAAGGTAAGTTTGACTATAAAAAGTTATCATTTACGAATTCATATTATTTTTTATTACATTAAATGTAAGCAATTAAGCGGTTACACTTAAAAGTACTGTCTTTCTTTCATCGTGTCGTTGTCGAAAGGAGAGAAAAACAGTACATATTTAGCGAGAATAGGGTGAAAACTATTACATGGTAATCTCTGGAACTACTCTTCTTGACAAAGCAACCTTACGCCATTGACTTATGACCATTTGTATAAATAAAAATAAAAACTCTGAATTACTGATCACTTAACTGATTAAAGTGACACTGTTGATCTGATTTTGATAACAACAACTCTATTCCGAAATTAAAAACAGGCTATGTTTTTACACCGGGAAAACGTTTGTACCCCAGGGAATTCGGATGAAGCCGCGGCGCGGTAGCTTAAGTTGTCGAGATCTAAAACGCCCGTTTTGAGCGATCATTTTTATTGCTCTCTAAAAAGTATAAAATAGTGACTATTCTTCTAACTTCGCAATAGATTTTGGTGCAGTTTCTCTATCGCTTAGGAAATTGCTTTTAAAAGATTAATGTGTGTTAAAATTTGAGTAGTAGAACTCTTAGTGCAGAGTTCGTCCGGAGAAGTACTAACACCTGGCCCATTTCCGCCGTGAAGCAGCAATACACTTATATTACTGGGTATCGGTTAGATAGGTACTAAGAGGGCCGGTGAAATTACAGCAACATGAGACGTAACAACTTCACGACTCATGGATGAGCGATGCTCCTAGGTAGCGGTGACCTTAACTTCAGGTGGACCGTCTGCATGTATCAGGGCCCATGTGGTATTAACGAAATAAACACGAAAATTTTTTATTATCCCTCACAGGTGAAGCCGGGACGGGATGCTAGTTAATTATAATGGAAGGTACGTCTTCTCACTCCAAAATACGTCCTCGCCGAGACCAGAGACAATAATTCCCACCTTGCAATTGCACCAACACACTGAGAACAGTTTGACGGACCGAAACCCATTATTCCTTAATGAGATGGCATGATGCAGTGCACGATTAAGTTGGTAGGATTTCCATGTATTAAGGATATCTCTACAGGCTTGCGGAGTTAGATTAATGTTTGCTGTGCGGAGGGTAGATGCTTTAGACACCGCTGTACCGTCATGTGCTATAAGCATCCTGTAAGATAACCAAAGGTTATATAAGGGCTGCTGGTGGGTCGGCGATTTTGCGATTGGTCTTCGTGTTGCTGTAGTTCTGAATAATTTTATTGTCGTCGGGACTAAGTAGTTGATTTTTTAACGGCTTTTACAAGACCCGACAATGATACAGGTTTTTTAGACTTATATAAAAAATATTGTCTATTTTTGAGGGGAGGGCTTTGAAATTCTCATCCGCAACATTATTGTGGGTCAAAACTATATAAATTACTGATAAACAGTCTATGCTATTCGGAAGTGAGTGATGAATAATTAAAATGTTTCCCTATCATGCAAAAGTTTCACTTTTATTGTGTCTTTTTTCAATATTGTCCTTTTAGCACTCATTTTAGGTGTCATCGTTAAATTATTCTATAATATTATTATAAGCGCGAAAGTCTGTGAAAAATAAAAGAAATGTCTGGATGGATTTTTTTTCTCCTTCACGAAATAAAAACTAAACGAATTTAAATAAAAATTTACACATTGGTAGAGAATGATGAGAGCCCTGTAATAAACATAAGCTAGCTTATAAAGAAATTTAAATAAATAAATAAAATAAATAAATAAAATAAATATACTGGGACATTCTTTACACTCGACGTCTGATACCAAACTAAGCTATTTGATTAATAAAAATGACTAAAATTGCCAAAATATTACAGTAAAGTCGCCAGTCCGTCACAAGCCTTAGGACGTGTTCACATGTCACAAACACGAAACCATATCCAGAACAATGCAGCATGACGAGTTTAATTATTTCGAGCCGGAGAATGTTCGAGAAACACTCTGATAATGGAACTCCTTGGATGTGTAAGGGTTCCGACATATTAGAAGCTTAGAATTTCTCAGAACTCTAGATTATTATTTTGTTGTAAATGTGCACTGCTATAGTATCATGGATTTTGAGTGGTTGGAAGGGATCCGTGTTAGTACACAGCTTTGTAGTCAAAGATATTGTTACTCAATTACGACTTCTATAATTTATAAATTATTATGTACTCTATACTATTATATAAGCCTGTAAGATCTATTTTTGTATGTCCTTTTATAACTCAAGAACGATTTCTCCGATCTTGATGAAAATGAAAATTGATATCTGGTCAGAGCATGTGATTGCGCAAATGATAGGGTATATAATTATGATAACGATAAACGCGGGTGTACTAGCGGGGGACTGGTTAAAATAGCATTATAGCTTACGCATAAATAAAATTATTGTATTATTATTATTTAAAGTCATATATTCAGATAGAAAGGAAGAAAAACTGTTAATAAAGCACTCACATACTTAAAAATAAAAACACAAATACAACTTATATCAGACCTACGTATACACTTATATTCTTAATTCTTATATTATACCAGTATTAGTATAAAATAACAAAAAAAATAATAAAGGTGACACAAAGAAGCGAAAAAAGGGTTAGCTGCGTGGTACCAAAAATGGTTTCATTTAAAATGAAATGAAAATGAAAATATTTTTAATTCAAATAGGCATTTACAAGCATTTATGAATGACTCTAATACCGGTTCGGAGGGTTGATTCAGTTGATACTGCAGGTTAAGGCCCTCCTTTCTATTCTTAAAAAAATTTGCTACCACTTAAAAAGCCAGTATAGTGGGGGATAGCTAGTAATAAAATGTTCAAAATATTTTTTCGTTGTAAAATTTGTTTTTGTTAATGGCAACAAAATAAAATTTTCTACAAGAATAAAATACATTTTCTTTTTAAATAGTATTTAATGTTTAATTTGAATTAAACGAATATTTATGATAAAAGTTTATTTTTAGAATGAAAAATTTATTTTATTTTAGTAGCGGGGATCACAAGGTCTAACCTTGAGGTCCAAAAAAGGTTGGGAGCCTCTGTGCTGGCAACATATAATATCGTAGCGTGTGAAAAGAGTCCATTCCATTATATTACACATCCATAATCTATGCCTTTTACGTTAGACTTCATTAATTGGAATAACACACGATCCAACTGTAGATTCAATTAACAATAGATATCCAATAACCAACTATTACAACAATCACTGAGGAAGACCGATCGAGTTGGGAATTCCTAGAATTTCTATCAGCAGTTACGGAATAGTGAAACGTGGCCCTTACTTGCTTGATATCGAATTCGAAGAGTTTTAACGCGTCCCCCATTCAGATAACTAACGATTTATATGGTAACTTGTGGATTTATCGCCGAGCAATGTTGTTTTGTTAATTAATGTGACATCTTGAAATTGTGTGCCGCTTAAACGGTTGTTGTTTAAAAAAGTTTGTTTTATCTTCTTATGTGAAGTCATTCGTCGAAAGGAAGTAAGGGCTAATGATTTAGTTGTGGATACTTGAAAAGATTTTGGGATTTGGTTGATGGAGAATTATTTTAATTTACGGTATACTCGCTGGGTGGTTAGAGACCCTAACTGCCAGGCCACCGGGTGTGGTTCGGTTGTATGACCTGTGGGATGGAAAACATCTGGGGCGTGCACAAAGAACATGTCTGTTTGTTCAGTGTCTTGGTGTAAACATCTATAGAAGTATATATTAGAAAAACTCTAACTATATGTAGTATATTCATCAAATGGCCGTGTGTTAAGTATATTCCATGATATATTTCTGTTTAAAATTTTTTGTGTCAATAGTGGGTTACTAACAACCTTTTTTTGATATTTTTAATGCAAAAAAAAGGGCGTTTTCTTTCGGTTGTTGGTTGCACTTACACGATAATACAGATCTTTTTTGACAAACACTAAGTACTACATTTCTCCGTACATCGGTCATAAAGTCATTACTAAAATATTGACTATGCATTTTACGTGCAGTGTGACGGAAAGATCAAATGTAAATATCTCAGGACATTGTTTACAAATGACCAGCTGATCCCAAACTAAGCGAAGATATATCTACAGTGAGACTATTAACTTTATCTCCTATACGAAGCACAAAAACACACTTAATTGCCTCCATAGAAAATCTGAATAATGCGTCCATGTATACACAGGACTTTGTTAACCCTTTAATGCGGGCGGGAGGGATTCTATTACGTTCGGGTCCCCAAGGCCGCTGTGGCCAACCACTATTTTTGCCCGCCATAGGCTTTATTAGGGCCTTAATAAAGAGAATTTATTCTCCTGCCTCCAAAATATAAGGCACATATATTGCACAGTGATTTTATTTCAGTCGATTAGGGTTAAGGGAGTTTTTTCTATGAGATAACTGATTAACCTAAAGTTTACTTTTTATGTTGGGTTTTTTTTTATCACACATGAGTTGGTTAACAAGCGGACCGTCCACCAGATGGTAAGTGGTCACCGCCGCCTAGGGACATTTGCAACACTAGGGGCATCGCCAATGCGTTGTCGACCCTCAGACGTGAAGTTGTTAACTCTTATGTGCCTGTTATTTCACCGGCCCCTTACTTTTCTAACCGAAACACAGTAATACAAGTGCACTACTGCTTCACTCCAGAAATGGGTAAGGTGGTAGTACTTCTCCGGTCGAACTCTGCACTAAGAGCTTTACTACAGTCACAACGGTTGATGGTTAGAGACCCTGACTGCCATGCCGCAGGTCGTGCAGGAAGTACTTCCACCATACTCATTTCCGCCATGAAGCAGTAGTGTATTACTGTGTTTCGGTTAGAAAAGAAGGGGGTCGGTGAAATTTCAGGCACATAAGACTTGTCTAAGTAATGTCCTGGGACATTCTTTACAGATGGCCATTTGATCCAAAACTAAGCAGAGATTGTACTATGGAAACCAGATACGTTATGTACTAACTACATTAACTACTTTTTTTTCCAAAATACATACTTATAATTATACATTAACACCCAGACACCAAACAAACATACATGTTCATGAGCACAAATATTTGTTCTGGGTGGGAATGAAATCTAATAAAAAACACTGCTGTGGTTTGGAATCAACTGTATTTAGAACTATCACAGACAACATCATAGACAATAGTTTATACTCGTCAGTCAGGGTCGCTAATCACCAAGCCAACAGGGTCGACAGCGCATTGGCGATGATGTTGCAAATGTCCATGGTACGATGGTGACCACTTACCATCAGGTGGACCGTCTCCGTTTGTAGGCCTACTTGGTATAAATAAAATACTCTTACCAGTCAAAACCTATGTTTCTGACTGTACCGCACTCTTACCAGTCAGAACAGGCATATGAGTCCAACTGTACCGCAGCTAGACGTACAGTCATCAGTAAGGATAGGCTTTAAATATATCGTATCCACAGCGACGTGGAGACGAGTGCCGGCTATGTCGCATCCGGTCGTGCTCGCTCGTGAATTCCTGATGGCGTATACATGGCGCGGACATTTGCAGCGGTTAATATTCTATGTTTTAGCTTAGGGCAAGATTAAATTTACATTTAATTTAGGCCAATTTTAGAGCTACAATTGGTGATTAAGTATGTTTAGGTGGTTTGATTTGTGCTGTTTTACGGGCCATTTGGCTAGGTGGGTAGAGACCAAAATAAGCGTTTGGACTAAGTACTGTAAGGAAGGTCTATGCTAGCGCACTGGCTGTTATTACTGTTACTGGCTGACGATAATTTGAATTATTAAGTTAATATTCGTTTTTTAAAAAAATAAATAGAATGACAGTATGCGAGCACGGACAAAGATGTTTCTTTATTATAAAATTTGATGAACTAAAAATATTTAAATAAATAATTAATATTTGATTTATTTCTTTGTAATTACTCTCCCGTTCACTACAGTACCTATGTTTTTGTCTATGTCACAATAGGTCTACTCCTTATATTTTCCATTTTGCGATACAACTATGTCACAATAAACTCATTTTTCACCTTTAGCGATAAGACAATTTCGACATTAATTAAAATTCATAAGCATTTAGGTTTATTTTCTATAATATTTATCTCCCACACTAGCGAGAAAATCATAAAGAAAAGTTACCATCATCACAGTTTAAGAATAAAAAGTCAAGTCCCGCCGCTTTCGTGAACGAGTGAAAACATGAAAATGTCTATAACCGAATGGTCTGTTTGTCTGTTCCCTTTTCATGCTTAAACTGCTGAACCATTTTGGATGTTTGGTAAGGAGATAGTTCTAATATCTACCTCGCCCTTGATCTAATACGCACTAAACCTACAATAGAAATGTCCTTTATTGTTCACACCACATAAAAAGAAAATAAAAGAAAATTACAAACGTTTAAAGTGAAAACAATTTAGGCCTACTTTGCTCATGAACAGAAAAGCTCATTTGGCCCTTGAGCTTATACGTATTGAACCAAAATCTCATTTCGCCTACTTCGCTAATAAAGTAATTCGCAATAGGTCTAAATAACAATATGTCGATATCTTGTTAGGTCTAGGCATAACGCGAAATTGGCAGACTGCGTTTTAGGTACTTAGAGACTAAAGTTGTACGCCAGTGAAATGGCGGGTCAAAACTAGTATATAAAATAGGGTTC
This sequence comes from Habrosyne pyritoides, assembly GCA_907165245.1. Lineage (NCBI taxonomy): Eukaryota > Metazoa > Arthropoda > Insecta > Lepidoptera > Drepanidae > Habrosyne > Habrosyne pyritoides. The sequence goes on from OU015595.1 coordinate 1,667,080, forward strand.
CTTTGACGCACCATCACCTCAAAACTACTGAACATATCGATCGGGATGGGACTGCTAGCTACCATTCAACGCGGATTTTTTTTGTAGATGGGTATACGCTATATATCGATAAACGGGGGTGAAACCGCGGGAGACAGCTAGTATCTATGTATCTATATATGTAGAAATATTAAGATGAAAAAACTAGAGTATGATTTGAATCATTGAGGCTACAAGTAGCTTTGTAATCGCACAGTAGTTGTTGCAAATGCTTACAAAAGTGTGTGTATTAAGTCTACCTATTTTTTGCTTGTGATTGTAATATCGACTTTATGTACCTGCTTATATAGTTACGGTTTGAGTGAAAGCATGTAACGGAGAGTATAAACGAGAGCTGACTTGGTAACATCGACAAATATGATTTTTATTCTATGACTTTGCTTTTCAGGTGCACATCTAAAGCATAAGCTAAAGTAGCTTAACAATAGGTTAGTAATATTTAATTAAAATTCAAAATTCATTAAACTTAAATAAAACAGCAAATAGCACATCCTGTACCAACATTTCAGGACCAAGTTTTATATTTCAGCAGGACATAAAGACCCTGTTATTCATACAGGGTGTATCCGGTGCCGCTAGTTCTCTCGTTTCCGTGTGATGTGCCCCACGTCCGTGCCCCCCACCTCATATGCCCCAGCCAGTGTACTTTAAATATTTTTTAGAGCAGAAGTGTTTTATGTATTATGCTTTTGAATACATTTTGGACGCGTGAATCTTTAAGGATGCAAGCATACTTTGTTGGTTCTCTGACAGGTCTCATAAATTTGCTCTTGCAATCTATGATATGTAAATCTATAGATGCGTTGTGCCCGGTAGCATAATATGATGGTAATTGACCGAATTCCATTTAGCTACATTAAATTTTATTGTATCTAACGTTGTAAACCTATTCATGTCTCTATAACAACAGGTATATCGTAAGATAGCATTTATTTTCATTCCCTCTTTCTACGTGTATAAGTTATCTAGTATTTGTGCTGTTATTGAGAGCCGTGATGTTACTGAATGACTCATCTTTATTATAATACTTCATTGGTAGTAATGAATAGTGTGTGCGAAAGAGACAGGCTGTTGCATGAGCAAAGGAAAACATATCCAACAAACGATGGTCTCTTTCGACGTGTCTTATTAGTTGCGTGGACAGTTGAATTGATGCCCGTACCAGTAGGCAAAACCTTTTAGTATCGGAAATACTTTAAAAACAAAACTAAACTCATCATCCCGCTTGCCCTGTTACCAATAATTTGGCCCCTGTCTATCTATTATCTTTGGGGATAATTTATTATCCCAGGACATTCTTTCCAAATTAAGCATTACCCTTATTCTGTTTTTTTATACCATATTGGCTGACAAACAAGCAGGCGGTCCACCTGATGGTAAGTGGTGACCGCCGCCTATGGACATTTGCAACACCAGTGTACCAACACCTCCATTTAAAAAAAGAAGAAAAGTGTTACATATACAATATCAGTTATCTGGTTTCCATAGTAGAAATTACAGGCACATGAGACTTAATAACTACACGTCTCAGGGTCGACAACGCGATGCCCATAGTGTTGAAAATGTAAAGGCGGCGGTAACCGGTAATCAGGTGGACCGTCAGCTTGTATGTCGGGCTAAGTGGTATAAAAAAAATACAAGCTCTGCTTAGTTTGCAATTTCACGGCCGTGTGTAAAAAACGTTTCAGGATATTTATTTTTAATTAATTAACCTGCTTAATCTGTAATTACCTATTTTATTGAAGTTCCCAAAAAAATAACCCTAAATTACATAGGCAAATTTAAAAATTTCACACAAAAAGAACAATGAATAAGAACTCGCACTTGGGTCAATGTCAACTCATTTACAAATATAGAGACCTGACTTCGAACATATTTCTAACTAAAAGAAAATGTTCACAAAGAACACCGAAATGATTATAGCAAAGGTTGGTTATCGATACCGTAGTAAAACGAAGACCGGCCAGTTTTCTCAGAAATCCTGGCAAATATAAAGTGAGAAAAGCATTTTTGCTAGAACTATACGCAACCTTTGCCCAAACAAAATATATTGCCGACGAATAAACCGTTATTGGATATCGGCTCCTTCGTAAAGGGAATTAACCTGCTCAGAATGAACTAATACTGTTATATGTTAGTTGGAAATCGTTTGTCTGTGGGTATGTAGACCGGAATTTTATTCTAATTTTGCTTTGAGAATAATTTTGGCAAGTTATCTCTTGTTTTATTGAGTCTGATTAAAAATGATTAGATGTCAGCCGCGTTTTCTCTCGCTATTGCGGGAAAACGTGTGTGTGTATTCATGTACGCACGTAAGATATTATAGGTGAAAAAAACTGCACTAAAAGCATTTTTTTTACTATTCAATCGTGAAATTGTAGTATCCAAACTCTTTGCACCTGCCTGTAGGAATGAATAACAATTTTTGACGTCGTTAGGCTATTACTGACGCGCGCATCTTAAAATTTCACTCTCATATTTATTTCATAACGCGCCTAAAGAAGTATAACTTCAATAAAAAAATATGTCCCTTTCCAAACCATAGACTATGTGTGTGAAATTTAAGCTAGAACGTTTCAGTTGTTTTATTTATTTTAACAAAAAAAATTACAAAACAAATTAATTCTAGATAATTACTATTGTTTCTGTTGTTGTTACATTATTCTTAGATTTAGCTTAGAAAGGCCTATGGTTAAGGGGAGGTTCTAGTCAAAATCGACCAAAATTAAATTAAATAATTAAAAATTAAATTAATTAATTGCCTATGGTTAATGTATTTTACAATAATTTCTGTATAACCAAATATATATACACATAAATATTTATATTTCTATAGTTGTATGACGTAAACGCCACACGACAGACACCGTCACGGCGCCATCCGATACGTGACTGATATATGGCCGTTATTTTTAAACAGTACTATTTTTATTTAAATATTATCTTTTCAGTTTATAAAATACTTGCTGCGCCCTGCGGATTTGCCCGCTTTCAATCCTGGTTATAAACCTTCCTCTTGAATTACTCTATCTATTGCTGAAAACTGCATTGAATTCCGTTGCATAGTTTACGATTCTATAAAGGACATACAAACATTCATTTTATAAAATGAAATAAAAAAGAAAAATATCTGAAGTTAAAAATATTGTGAGTAAGTCTCTGTAATGTGTACTTATAGAAATAATAAAAAGGCCTAATATAGACAAATAACAGTTTTAGTACATATGGGAATTTGATCAGTAGATAAATCCATTTCTAATTTAGATTCTGCAATATAAGCGACAAAATGAGCCGAATAAAAGGTATCCAGTCAGATAAGGGAATGGGGCAATGTATCCTTTTATCATTTCTCATTTGGTCCTAATCTGGTCTAATGTAATTAGACACGAGGCATGAATTCATATGAGGGCATTCACCTTCATTAAATTATTTGTTAGCTATAGATACTTATTAACAAGGAGATCCTAAATCTGTGTAACAAAGTTTATGTTTATTTTTACGCGATTTGTTTTAAATTTCAGCCTGAAGTAACGATTTTTTTGGAGTCAATAAGGCCAATATATAGGTAGATATTTGACCTGATGGTAGGTGGTCAGTGCCACCTATGGATATTTTAGCAACACCAGGGGCCTCGCCAATGCGTTGTCGACGCTGAGACATGATATCGTTAAGTCTCTTGTGGAAGTAATTTCATCGGCTCCCATTCCCTTTATAAGCGAAACTCTAACACGAGTTGTGTTACTTCTGTCCCCGGACGAACTCTGCGCGAAGAGCTCTACTACTTCTGTCTATAAAGCCCAGCTTTTGTTAGTTGGACCGAAAAACGGTTAATTCCATTAGTCTTCTATCAGAGGTTAACTTCCGAATCCATAAAACTAGCGGTTCCATCTTCACCATTGCGATATAGAACCCCAAAATATATGATATTATCGAAATACAATATGAACTCCTAAGGCGCATATAAATATTTTATATCTGAATCAGACATTAAAATAAAAAGCTATTTCATTTGCCAACTTTTGTTTATTACTAATTTTAAACAATATAATTATTCCTAACCGAATATAATAATAATATTATTAATACCATTTTAATTTACTTGGATTATAGTACTATCAACCGATCCAATAAATAAATACTAAATTGATAATTGCCTTTATTTTATTTGCTATTTATTTCATCAATATTTGGTAACGCTGCGTTATTCTATTATTATTTTAAACATTTTATGTAAATGTTATATGTTTATGTTATGTAGTGAGTGATTAAAAATAAAAATGGAAATCAACTAATGAAAAAAATACAAAGGGCCCCTCCCTTCCAAGTAGTCATCGACAATACAGAGTTGACAGTAATCGTTAATATGTTCTTAGCAAAGAGGGAACATAGAATTAGGTTCGAACAACATAAGTCTTTAAAAATATTATAATAGAAAAACATAAGTACATTAATTACCTAGTGTTATTTTGGTCGGTGTTTTTCAATCACTTAGTTTAGTAAATTTAAACTGAATTTCTAATATTACCAATACGACTACAAAGCTGATAGTAAGTGGTGACCGTAGCCTATAGACATTTGCAATACTAGGGGCATCGACAATGCTTAGTCAACTCATATTATTAAAGTTTTCTGACATACTCTACGGGCGTTGATAATAGAATTTATTAACCACCAAGCGTACCTTGTAGAAAATGTACGTATCAGAAATCTTATACAAGTGCTTTTGTTAAAATGCAGCATAACAAAAGGCTCCTTCTAAAATGGACATTTCCACTCAAATGCGATCATGGCTTCGATGGCGTTTTGTAAAATAAATAGAGGTGTTAGTCGGACAAATGCATGCCGATTTAGGTACGTTGCATCGCGGCATGGCTTGAGGTCTATAGGAATAGAGGTAGCGGGAGGGATATTATGACTATTCGTTTACTTTTTAATTAATAAAAACAGCGCTCGTGTTATCCCCCAAGGAGATAGCAGTAAGCATTTGGTGACCTGGGATTTGAAACTAGGGATTCCAGTCTCCAGCGGTCGATTACATGATAACCGAGAATCTCATCAAAAGTAAAAAGTATTACTTTAATTGTCTTAACAAAGACACAGAAACTAGTAAAGAGACAAAATAAGGTTTAGTATGTGGTCATTATGGTCTCTGATCTTGAAGATAGGTTTGTTCTTGATCACGATATCACCGTGGAAACCGACAATGGCGTAGTGAAAAATCACAAAACCTAAAAAGGAATTATTTCAGGTCCCCGAACGCATAAGTGGTGCAGGAATTCCAAAATGTGGAGTTCCATCCAAATTCTAATGCTCCACAATAGGATCGTTCGACTAAAGATATGAATGATACGATTCTATGCCGAGACTATGGTTATTATTCGCTGTCTCTTACAACACGGGCCAACTAGCAATAGAGACGTATTCCAAACCGGCAACGCTCGAACGGTATGGATCGGCGCGCTGACTGCGATTGAAGAGGGCAATACGCGGCCAACTAGCGGTACATGTCTGATGGTATGCTCGTTGGTGCATCGCTTAGCCACTGCCGAATCTGCCAATGAACTGCACTGAACTTGGACGGTTAAGTTTGTCAGTCAAATTGAGCTTTTAATTTGAATACCTAAAATTACAGTAAGCTTTTTGATCATACTGTGCCTGTTTAAATGAATATCAAACAATTTTAAATATTAATTAGATTATTTCTATGCATCTTTACCGGACGACCACAATAAAACAACAAATAAGTAACAGATACTACTTTAATATACACTAGCTGTCCCCCGCGGTTTTACCGGCGTTCCTGAGGGATATCACATTTTCTCGGGATATAAAGTAGCCTATATGTTATTCCAGGATATGCCCTATCTACGTGCCAAGTTTCATCCATATCCGTTAAGTAGTTTTTGCGTGAAAGAGTAACAAACATACTTACATACAATCATTCGTCTTTACAATATTATAGTTAGATATAGTATAAAATACCATTGTCATCGATCACTCAAGTTTTTTCTCATCACTATTCAGCAATTCCAAACAAACTTCATCGGGGATGCAGCACAAAGAGGTCTCCAAGAGGACCTCTCACGTAATTGCGTAGATGAAGAAAGAGATAGGGCATAGAGCCCGCGACGAAACATCGCCAAGCTAGTCTCATTTAGCTTATTGAATCAATCCCCAGATTAAAGTTACTACTCGCTGAATCTGGCTCGACACGGATAAGTGGAATTTAATGGGGGTATTCCTGTTGGAATGGGATATTTCCAAGCTGAATATGATGAAATTGTCACGCATATACCTAAGTGTAAACAACACGAACACTCAGTCAATCTAATGATGTTTATAACGTTCCAGTAAAACAAACAAATTGACTTCCAAAACCTGCCTTTGTTAACGAAAACAATAGAATGCCGTGAATGAACGCTGATTGTCGCGATGTCGAACTAAATTTAATTCTCAACTAGGTATTTGTATGGCACCTATTATTTAAGTAAAAACCATTGCATATTTACTTAATGAATTGCTTTTTGTGTTATTAGTAATCATTTTAGAAGTACAAGACTCTTATGATTGTATCACTGTATTTTAGTTAGAAAGATTAGGGGGCCGGTGAAATTAGAGGTACCATATATGAGACATAACAACTGAACGTTTCAGGGTCGACAACGTATTGGCAGTTCCCTTGTTGCAAATGTCCATAGACTGCGATGACCACTTACCATCAGGTAGACCATCTACTTGTTTTTCGAAGTGGTTTCCAAAGTGGTATAAAAAAAAGGATATAAAACAAAAATAGATTATCCGTCACACGGTTCAGGCAAAGACAAGCTAAAGCGAAAAGATGTCAAAAACATAATCTTTATTAGTTATTAATTTCGAATAAAAACAAGACAAAGCAAAGGCATCAGGCAATTTAAGTTTTATATTTAATACTAGCTGTCCCCCCCGGTTTTACCCGCGTTCCCGTGGGATGTCACATGTATTATACATAAAAACCTTTTTCTTTAATCACTCTATCTATTAAAAAAAACTGCATCAAAATCCGTTGCGTAGTTTTAAAGACTTAGGCGTACATAGGGATATAGGGACAGAGAAAGCGACTTTGTTTTATACTATGTAGTGAAAGTGATAAGTAAAAATGCTTTATAAATTTAATGAAACTAATCCCATTTGTTGTATTAATGAGAAAATTATTATTTATAGTTTCTCCTCATCGTAATGAAACAACGAATCGACTTAATTTTTCGCTCAGGGTTAAATGACAGTGCGAAAAAATAGATACGCTATTTATTAACTGATACTGGGAATGAGAGAGAAATTCCAAGAGACAGCTGGATATTTCAGAATAGAGTGATGTATCTAGTCTCCACGTTCATATCTAGTAAAGTTGATTCAGGTATTATTCAATATTAATCTATAGGTACATAGAAAGCCCATAGAAAAAGCTAATCTATTGTTTTAATAATCGTTTGACGGCAGCGGCATTGCTTTTGTTCAAAACGTTTGGTGTTTTTTAAAATACGTGTTGAGATATGCATGTTTAAGAGGGGTGCCTAATACATTTGGCCAAGGCTGTATATTAAAGCGAAGGGTTACTTGGATTCACTGACTAAACATGAAATAAAAAAAAATACTTCACGTATGAAGCTGATACCTGCTATATTAGCAGGTACCTATAAATTACCTTTAAAGGTAGCAGACGTCAGCTAGATACGGGATTTTGGGTCTAGGCCGAATTAGGGTCTGAAGGCTATCGTAAGTCTATATGAAAGTCCTATAATTTTGCTACTAGAGTTACTAGTTTCAAATGTTAAATAAAAAATGGGGTAAATTATAATAATTATTATAACGTTTAATTATTTTATTTTGAAACTGTGTTTGACAGTGTGTTCGTTTGTCTTTCACGCAGCAATAGACCAAGGAATCTTAAATACATGAGACATATTACAAACATAATATGTACATACATTTTTTGATTCTGTTATTTGTCCTCTTTTAATGCATGCAGTCTGTGTCATGTTCATCGTGTGATCACTAATTATACCCACTTATGATTAACATTTTTATACCTGTATTTTTAATTTATTAGATAGATTCTTGTTAATTTAAATAAATAAATTTAATAAAACTACTTTTACCCTAACGGTAACGCATGCGAAGCGTTGGAGACCACTGATTATCCATAAACTAACACGTCTGATACTATTGGGCCAAACCTCAAACCAAGATTTCATTCACTCAAAATCAATGCCCATACCGATGTTGCTCGATCTTCTATTTGTCCAATATTAAGGTACTGTGCCAATCTCGACACGTTCCTGTCGGGTTTGCACGTCACATCATTAGTTTAGCATGTCAAAGACAATAAACGGATGCAGTTCTGCCACAGAGATATTCGATTACGATCCTATGCATATCTAATGCCCGTCTCATTGTTTTGGACCTGATCCCTAAACTATGTTGTGAATTTGTGTGTTCAATGAGTTAGCTATTTTGAAATAATACAATAGCATCCGTTTAACAGCTTTTCATAACTTTCCCTTCATGGAGCAATAGGAAATGTTTATTAAAAGCGTCGACTTTAACGAAAGACCAATTGCAAAGTTTAGTTAAAAAGTTTTCATTCGAACTCTATGGAATTTGGACTGGCTTACAAATTTTTGTGAAAAGCAACGAAAATAACATCAAGATTGTAACCTACAATTTAAAAATAGAATGGGCTGAAATATGCAAAGTGGTCATCAATAAACATGAGCTTATTTTCTATACCGTCATACTGAAAATAGGAGATATTTGACATCCAAAATTTTTGTTGTAAAACAGAATTTCACAGTTAAAAACATACCGATACTTAAGACGAAAGGTCGAAAACTCCCAAAGTAGCTAGTAACCTCATCAATAATATTACATTTAGCTACCTACGAAAGGAGAAGTGGGGGCAACTCAATTTATCAATTACTGGAGGGGGCGGCCCCAGGCGCAGTCACTAGCTCTAACGAAGTTAGGCAAGGAAGAATCGCGTCGGGAATGTCAACTTTATGTACTTGTATTTACGTAATAGTATCTCTCACCCTTACTCTTGAAACGCAAATCAGCTGAAACACTATTTAATTAGTAGTCGATTAGTATTTGTTTTGGAGTTAGCATTTATCGATTTAGATCGATACTTTGTTGTTTTTGTTTAGCTATAGTTTAGAGATAGAAGTAGATTTGTTGCGTTCAGATTAATTTATTTTTTAGAACTATAAGTAACACGAAGTTTGAACTAGGTTTTCTATTAATATTTTATAATAAATAACCATTTACATTGCAAGACTGTTACGCAAGCATAGTCGCAGCATAATGTCTAGCTAGCATTGCCCTCAATACTTGCATCAACAACGGCAATGCACACGAGGCGCTGACGCCGCGCAACGCGACTCCGATGACGCAAATACAAAACCTACAATATTTCGACATCATGGGAAAGTGTCATTCTTGATCCACACTTCGGACATTAATCTCATTAAATTAATTATAAGTTTGATTGTAATAATTTTATATTAAATATATTAAATAAATTGTTTTTTTTTTAATCCTTGGCTGTGGCCCCGCTTAATTAGACAATACACAATAACACCAATTTTACACTATAACAGTTAGGGACTCATAAGTCAAATAAATGATTTTAAATGGTTAACCTCTGGTATTCAAGGTAAGAATTGACTTGTGTTATGGATACCAAAGCTCTCTCCGCACAGGTGTGTACACATTTACTTGACAACAAATTCAATTTTATATCTAAAATATTAAGAGTCATTTTGTTTCAAAAGCCAAATTTTGAGTTTATTTTGCATTCATATTTGGTATAAGAATATATAGAATAAATTTTATTAATATAGTTGTATAAATAACTATTACATTATAGATTATTATCCCAACTAATATTATAAATGTGAATGTAAGTTTGATTGTTACACTTTCACGCGAAAACTACTAACCCGATCATCATGAAACTTTGTACAGATATTCTTGGAGGTATTAGAAGTAACATAGAAACTTTTTGTGCTGGGAAAATGTTACATCTCTCGGGAGCGCAGGTGAAACCGCGGGGGAAAGCTAGTATAATATAATATAATATTGCATTGACATGTCATTATATATGTATAAGTTAAGTGATTAAATTATGTCCTTTTAAGTCAATAAAACCAACATGTTAATGTTACTAACTCTCATAATCATTGGTTTACTTCACTTTGATATTATCATCGAGGTAAGTAATTCAAACACCAAACTCATCTCTGGTAGTACTTACCCTAGCCCTTTCACCATAGTACCCCAAATTTTACGACGGGTTTATAGCCGATGGTTGTGAATTGATAGACCAAACCTTTATCTAATCAAATTCCAACTATTGACTTCTATTACTTAAGGTTTATGTTAAATACAATAATATTTTGTAATTAGTCAACTAGTTAGATATATTAAGGCTAGTTCCCATAAATAGAGTACAATTTCCAATTTTCATGGTATTGTATTGATTTTCTCTCTGATCCTGCGGTGTCATTCGGTAAAGAAAAATCATACTAATAATAATAAATTCAAATGAAAATATTTTTTCTTATTAAGACTCTAATACCGGTTCGAAAAGTTGTTTTTTGCTGAGAAGAGCCGGCAATAAACTCAGCAATTACTCTTTTTAAGAACGATCTTAGATTTATTACAAAATATTTATTTAGTCTCACTGACAAAACCTATGTGTTATCGCAGAAGTGAAGAATTAAGAGAATTAAACAATAATAAAATTAATATTAATAATAAATAAGAACAAAAAAAAACTAACAAACTAAAGCTGCTGGTTACTCCCAACAAGCAGCGCCTGTTCACATTCCGCATCGACCGCATTAAAGACAAATTGATGATAAATCGAAGAAATTATAAAATTTTGCGTTTTGTGATTTGCTACACGTGTGTGAATGGTGCAGCCATTGAATTGTTACATAAAACTAGCCACACTAATGGGCATTTCCCAATTTTGCTTTTACTTGACTACAATCTTACCATAGTAGGTATAACAATTTAAATTTTAAAGCAATAGTTACTTATTTTTTTTGCGTTCCGTACTCAAAGATCCTTAGAAATAGATCTTGTTGGGATTCACTGTCTGTCCATCCGTCCGTCCATTCGCTTGTCACCGAGCTTTATCTCATAATTCATAATTGGAAGACTATTGAAATGTTCACAGAGTGTGTTCTATTATAGCGGCTATAACAACAAGTAATCAAAAATTAAATTGAAAAATGAAACTGGCTCTAACAACAAACTTGTTTTTTTTTCTGTGTTTAACATTGTACAGTGGTACAGAACCCATCATCCTGTAACTCGCACTTGGCAACTTTCTTACATATTGTAACGTCATAAATATTTTTAGTATTATTTCTTGAAGAATAATTAGTATAATTTAGATTACTTGTTAGTTGTGCTTGTGGACAGTAGTCAACATACAACAACAAAGCATTCCCAAAGATAGCATCAGACAGGCGGCCGGAAAAATCTGCTAACTCTCATAAAAGCTATGGACTGAGTAAATAGAAAGCATTTAACATATAAAACAGAACATTATACGGTAAGAAGAAATTACAATGTTAGCAGACAATGTATGACAGGCCAGTTGGCTTGGTGGTTAGCGCTCTGACTGCCAAACCGAAGGTCGCGGGTTCGATTCCCACCCAGGACAAACATTTGTGTGCATGAACATGTCTGTTTGTTCTGTGTCTGGGTGTAAATATCTATATAAGTATGTATTTAGAAAAAAAAAGTATTATATGTAGTATATCAGTTATCTGGTTTCCATAGTACAAGCTCTGCTTAGTTTGGGACCAGATGGCCGTGTGTAAAGAATGTCCCAGGATATTTATTTTATTATTTATTATTTTATTATAGATTCAATAACCATAAACACTTCTTAAACTAGATTAAAAATGTACCTTTAAAATAATAATAACTGTTCGCCATAAAACTAACAGATCGAATAACAAACGATGCAGTTATATTTTACAATTGTATAACGTTTCTCATATTAAGAGAACTTTGTAATGTTCTTTGGAGAAATAAATTCTTAAAAGTGAAACTTATGATAACTACAAATTATTGGGATTAAAGCAGGCAAATAATGATGATGATGGACTTGATATAAGTACCATATCATTGTAATAATCTAAATTATAATACGTATAGTCATCAGAAATAAGTTATGTAAGTAAAATATCGTAATTACAATATCCTGCTTCCAAAACTCCCCTGGGTAATTTTGTATCTACGCTTCATTGACGTAATTTCGATCTTCGGGCGTCCTTTGAGAATAGAAAGGTACCATCGTCCTCAATATTCATAATGTTATCATGGTTTAGATAATGAATGAAAAATTTTGAGCAGGTAATTTTTTTGACTTATCAAAGTAATGAGAGAAAATCTTTAGTATCTTAAGGAGAAATAAATGAGAATCCAGTAACGAGTTTAAATGTAATCTTTGTTGCTAATGAAATTTGGGAATGACATGTGTGAAGGACTCATAGATTTTAAAATATTTGGATGTTCCAGTAAGAGACTAAATGAAAAATGAATAATAATAAAAATGGGTAGGGGAGTACGAAGGTAAGACGGTATGATGGTTGAAGTAATCAGGACAATATTGTGAGATGGGGAGATGAAGTACATGTATCCAAAGCAGCCACTAAAGTAGTGGCAGAGTGGTATTAGAGACGAGCAACGATTGCCTTGCAATCCACCTGGTTCAGACTTGATAACATAGTCCAAAAAGTGAGTACATGTATATAGGATTGGGCAGGATCGCATGGATTTACGTGACAGAGATAAGAACTAGGATCATGATGATATACTAAAATATGTTAGAGTAGTAGAGTTCTTAGCGCAGAGTTCATCCGGGGAAGCATTACCACCTTACGCATTTCTGCCGTGAAGCAGTAGTGCACTTGTATTATTGTGTTTCGGTTAGAAGGGTAAGTGGGCCGGTGAAATTACATGCACATGAGACTTAACAACTTCACGTCTCAGGGTCGGCAACGCATTGGCGATGCCCCTAGTGTTGCAAATGTACATAGGCGGCGGCGACCACTTACCATCAGGTGGACCGTCCGCTTGTTTGTCGGCCCAAGTGGTATAAAAAAATATATATTATATTAGTACTAAAGTTAAGAAAATAGTAAACCTTACATAATAACTATCTCTTCTACACACATCCCAAAACGGTCAACAAAAACATTCTCACATGAACAAGAACATTTTAACTGATGAAACGAAAAAGAAGTAAATAATTCAGCATTTCACATAACCCCGCCAATTTAACGGTAATGATAACAAAAAATAACACCATAATAATGTGTAACGTGGCCCAAACAAACATGTTTAATGGTGCGGTGGCGTGTTTGCTTTCGCGGCCGTGTCAAACATGGCCAGCTCCGGATTATCCGGTTACTGAGGACCAACCGGTGGCAGTGGCGGGAAAAAATTAACCGACTAATAAATATGGCTTTCAAATTTTTATTCTTCTTTTTTGTTTTTTATTAAATTTTACGGATGTATCCGCTCGACCGGGTATATATATTTTTACGCGCTTGCCAAATAGTCCGTGGAAAAGCCACCTGAGATTAACAGCATCTAGTCCTTTAAACTGCTGGAACACAGCGGCAGTTTATGTTGGTTCGCCACTTACTGGCTTCAGAGCCAGTTAGAGCCCTTTTGGATTGGTGATGGTACATGACGATGTCCACTAAAGATATACTTCTCAGGTCTTAAATAAATAACTAAAGTAATAAAAAATATAGTAAGAGAAAGAATCTTCGAAAAAAACAATAGTATTTCTGTATCTCGTATTTTTGTATTACAGATTTTTTGAGGAGAGCTAGAACTGAATCATCTTGATATTATGGAAAGAGACTTATGTTAAATTTAGAGAGTAAATAAACAAAAAAAATATCAATTGATAATGTCTCAAGAATATGTAAGGTCATTGTATTATTAGATAATATTCAGTAGCATATGGACAATGAAAATAGTGAGTGATGAATGTGTCCCTATTTTAGCTTGCGTTCTACTCAAAGCAATATCTTCTACTAGCACATACAAAGGAAGAAAAAGACTAACATGACTCTAATTAATTCCTCCATCACGTAAATCGCCCGACAAAATACTTATAATGTATTATTAAAGATTCCCCACTCGATTCCAGTAAAGCAATCAAGTATGACCTTACTCTGTTACTGTCATGTCCAATCAAATGTTTGTCCTTGGAGGAAAAACGACACATTTTTCTTAACTCGATAGACCTTATTGCAAGAAGCTTAAGCGACAAATTCGAACGATGACTCGGTTTTGGAGTTAAGTAAATATAGGGTTAGCAAGCTATTTTAGATCTAAGCGCTCAATGTGAAAACAAAGAAACTTTTGATGGACACTTCCTATTTCGGTTCGGATTTAAAGATTCGATACGTTTAGGGAAGGTTATTCTAGATAGAGAGCATAGGGTATATGCACTAGTATCTGCCTCGCGTTTACACCCGCTTTGCGAACGATCATTTTAACATCAGGATCACTTCTATTGACTTCCAGTGCTCATCTCACTAACTATTCAAGTAAATAAATAACCACATAGGATCAAACTCGACTTCCTAATACGTGGAGTATAATGTAAAAAAAACCTTCATTTCACAACACAACAGTAAAGCGGCTCAGAGAACTACCAAAGTTATCTTACTACCTAAGATTCAACCATGTTGACCCAAAACTCCACTGCTGTAAAAAGCACTTGTGAAAATATAAAATTAATTCAAATTTATTTCCACTAGTTCCCAACTCGTACATTTAAACGAGCCATTAAACTGAACAAAACAAACGATTTAAAGCAATCAACAATATAATCCTTTCAATAATAATGATGCTTCAGAGACTCCCATATCATCATGGTGCATGTTAAGTCCCATTACATGGGGTTGCCAATCCATTACGAATAATATCCTCACTCTGCGTTCATGGTAAGGGAATATTTCCCTACGTAACAACAGCTAGGGGTAAACGTGGGTTTACTTGCAATATTTTTTTATGAATGGTAACATTGTACCTACATTTCGTTCAATTTGCATTTAAAGTATAATTGTGCTTCAATAACTTATATTACAATAGATATTAGATATTACTGGCTGCAGATGTACTCGTATTGGTAAAGCAAGTAATTAAAATTTAAAAAAATGGATGCATCAAAAAATATGACTGTTTAAATTTATTAATTATTTTTTAATACCTTTTCTTGATATTTCTCGAAATGTTATCTAACAAAAAAGAAAAAGATATTAAGACATATAAATAAATTACTATTCAACATCATAAAGAAACGTCAGCACTGTAATTCGATGATGTAGTTGTACTTTTAAATTTGTTAATCTTTTAGTAAAAGTTATTCTAGTCTACACTAATATTATAAAGAGGAAAGATTTGTATTTTTGTATGTAACGAATAAAATTAAAAACTACTGGATCGATTTCAAAAATTCTTTCACCATTGTGAAGGTACACTATCCCCGGGTGACATAGGCTATATTGTATTTTTTTTAAAAATTGGAATCCTTACCAAAACTCAAATAATGTAACCCAAGGTGTAAAAAAAGCCTTACATCGCGCGCTGCGAAAACTATTGATGATAGAAGGAACTTTATAGTGTAACATACTTCGGGTACGCGGGTGAAACCGCGGGGGACAGCTATAATAAATATAGATGTATCATTTTAGTGTTAGAACCTAATAAAATAACAATAAAATTAAATTTCCACAGGTTTTCGTTGTAGAGTACATTATGGCCATGCACAAATTTTCACTTACACATTGTAAGGTTGCTACCTTCAATCACATCGATTGACATGGTAATATTATGGATAAACTAAACACACTTTGTATGTACGCATCTCCAAACCTCCAAGTAAATCTAGGTCGGGATTACTCGGGATTCGCCTCGGCATCACGAAGCATAGAGTTTTTCTTTTTTTGTCATATTTGTTTTATTTTGTATATCTTGGTAATGTTGCCGTTATTTTCTGTCGTTGTTCTTTATTCAGTTACTATTTAAAACAGTATGATGTGGCCTAAAGTAGTATGCTTATTTCATTCTAAAAGAAACGTGCTTTGATGTACTGTAGCCGAAAAGTTCTTTTCGATGCTAGGGTTTATCAATATAAAGTATGGACGGACAGTCAAATCGATAAGCCTTCCATGTAAATACCGATATCATGGGGTAATCACTTATGTAGCGCTGGCGAGCGCTTTATAGTGATTTTATAGCTGTTATAAAATGTTATCAGAAACTGTTAGGCAATTACTTCACAAGATGGCCACTTGATAATGGTATTGTGTTTTATTAAACTAATTTCGTTAATTATTTCTTAGGTTACAATATTCCGGGGAATAAAAGGGGTGTAAGGAATTATTTTGAAGTAGAAGAACTCATAGTTTAGAGTTCGAAGAGCGTTGAAGCAATAGGCACATGAGACTTAACAACTTCACATGTCCGGGTCGACAACGCATCGACGATGCCCCTGGCATTGCAAATGTCCATAGGCGATGATGACGGCTAACTATCAGATGGAAACCTTTTGTCGGCCCATAGGACATTCAACATTCTAAAATACCTATGGTTCCGTGATTTTTCATGTTATCATTCATACAGAAGGCTATATACTAAATGGATCCCAGTAATAACTATGTGTTGGACATTTAATTTTGGTCCACACCTTTTTTGTATTTCAGGCTATATCATACTCTACCAGTACCATCATCAGGATCTGCATACCTAACTCACATTCACTTTAATGTTGCAAATAAAAAAAAAATTATCACCTAAATCATTTGGAACAAGGCCTAAGGTGCATGTAGTCATAGGTCACTCTGACGTTCCAAACATGTATTGGAGTGATAATATTCGTGGTCGTTACCATACACTACTAAAATCTAAAAATTCGTATTACTATCTATATATATATAAATGAATCCCTATTTCCCTTGGTCACGACATCACGCATGAACGGCTGGACCGATTTCGCTAATTCTTTTTTTGTTGTGTTTGTTATTGTCAGGAGATGGTTCTTATGAACGAAAAAAATTAACAAAGTAGAGCGGAAAGTTTGAAAATTTAAGAAATCATAACGACCATATTAACCTTCTTATGTAACCTTACCGCTTTTCACAATATAAACTATTATAATGTAACCTTATGGTGTTTGACATAAATGTCAGTCGTTTGACAATATCGTTTATCGTAACAGAGGCATGGGTCGGAATAATTTTGATAAAATAATTAATTTATCATTACTTACTGCTCATTTCACAGTCGATTCCATCGGAAAATTGTATTGTAATGTACAGTGAGTTTTTTAAGAAGTGTTTGTTCATCCAGAATAATAAACAGTATGTTTTTTTCTATTAATGATACCAATTCAAATTAAATATTCATTGAAGACAAGACAACGTCTGCCGGGTCAGCTAGTAGTACAATAAAACAACCCAAACTAACAACATGTTCTCGAACTGAAAAATATATGAAGCTGAACGTCCATACAAAACAACTTAATAACGCATGAAGTGAGCGTCAAAGGCCCTTCGATGTATGAACGTAGCATCAAAAGAAATCCTCAAAGCAAACACGTGATGTATAAAGTACTGTTTTTACCTCGAACACTCATAAATCCGGCTGACGTGGTAACACAGGTGACATAAAGGTCTTAAAAACACCAGAAATAAAACATTAAACACATCATAAAAGCACACAGCGCCAAAAGAAATGCCGATTTTATACCCAAAACGAAAATATGGCATACTTTAAAACACGTTGGGAAATTCCTGTGTTCTCACATGGCATCGGCACGTTATGTCCGGGGCATACAATAAATCCACCCGGCCCCGCTCGCGAGTATTGCGGGGCTTTACTTTTAATGAGTTCCCAGATTGTATACAGGTACACATGTATGCTACATATGTATTTATGGCACTCCATCCGTGATATAATTCCGTACATATTGAAGTAAGAATGGGGGTTTGGCTACAATATTTCAAAGAGTAAGTGCTCTGCGAAAACTTTGTGTTGCATCGTAAAATCGTGCTGGTATTTTTTTATACCTTTTAGAAGATTATTATTCTTTGCTACTCAGGCATTATGAATTACCTAATTTTTATGAACATAAAAATTTAACAACGGAGAGTTCTGTAATAATGACTTATTTTATAACTAGCTGTCCCCCGCGGTTTTACCCGCGTTCCCGTGGGATGTCACATGTATTATATATAAAAACCTTCGTCTTCAACCACTCTATCTATTTAAAAAAAACGCATCAAAATACATTGCGTAGTTTTAAAGATTTAAGCATACATAGGGATATAGGGACAGAGAAAGCGACTTTGTTTTATACTATGTAGTGATTCAATCATTAATTTCACTTCTTCCATTTGTTGACGGCTCAACTATTACGACAACTCTGTCGCTGTAAGTTGTAACAGTGTTGTTAAATTTCATGATATATATTATTCCCGAATTCTCTATGCTCTTCATATTTATGTTTTTGACAATAGTAGTGCTGCGATGTCATTCTGTTTTTAAAGATGTCATAAGAATAATAACTCTATGGCATATGATATAAGGTGCATCTATTATATAGTGATGTAACCTACTATAAATACCTTATAAGGTAAATATCATAAAGCAATATAATATTTCTACCACATATTTAAACGACAAAACGGTTATTACACCATTCAGCTAGTTTACGTAGATGTGAGAGTAATGTGATTTTGATGTATAGGGGAATTTTTAAAATGGCTGGTATAATAATTTTGCTAATGTCAGAAATTCTGTTTATCTAGCTGTCTTCCGCGGTTTCACCCGCGCTCCCTAGGAATGTTACTTTTGATCAGGATAAAAAGTATCCTATGTGTTAATTCAGGTACATTGATGTGTTAATCTAGTTATAATATAGACTATGTATGTGCCAAGTTTCGTCAATAACCGTTGAGTAGTATTTGCTGGAAATAGTAACAGACATCCATCATAAAAAAATTGTAGACGTGTATTTTTGGATTTGTGAAATTTCTTTCGAATGAATTTTTTTGCACGGATAGAATATGATCTGTTTTACATGTAACCTTTTTATTTCCCACAAAAAATAGAAAACCGTGGGGCAGAAGCAAATTGAATTAAAATTATGTCCTTACACGGATTATGACCTGCCCCCATATTCAGCTTATACAAACTTGGTCGGCGAGCCGCTTTACGTCTCGGAGAGCTTACCTCTCACATGATTAGTAGTATTAGCGTAGTAAGCGACCGAGACAGAGTATAGAGGCCGCAACAAAACATCCTCGAGTTAGTGTCATTTTCCTTACAGAATCGAGCCCCAGATATAGTTACTCAAACGCAGTCTTGTGGTCACTTAAAATAAGTGGTCGGCAATTGTGGTAATATGTGTTAGGCAAATCAAGACTACATGAAACAGGGTGCCACCCACCACCTTACCTTGTGGTTCCGACGAGGTGAATAGGTATGCACAGCTCATTCAGTATGTATGAAAGATATCAACCGCAGCTTGTGGCGGCCACTAGTGGCTAGAGTATAGCTATGCTCGAACCTAGTACTTTAGTGTGAACCCGCTTTGACTATTACCATATTATTGCTTTGTATTGATATATGTTTGACCATATTCTTACCGTGTATGAAGTGGATGATGGTGGTGAGAAAATGATGGTTTCTCTTATCTATCTATCTAATACCTTAATACGAGCAATTCTCGGAAACGGCTCCAACGATTTTCATGAAATTTAGTATGCATAGTATGGGGTTTTCGGGGGCGATTAATCCATCTAGCTAGGTTTCATTTTCAGAAAATGTCGTTTTTCCATGTTTCCAATGATCAACCTTTTCGATAATTGACTTAAATATAACCGGAAAATTACTTCCTGACATTAACTGTTTTATCGACACAACAACATTAAAGCTACTCCAGTAGATGGCGTTGTTAAGCAACACTAAGCCAATAATCAACCTTACATAATTTACCAAAAAAAAAAATACCGGGTATCCAGGTACTTACCAGTTACTTATCTTATAACTGGTTTATTTTCATCTCGGTATTCGACGTCGCTAACCATAGATTGTAAAGTAAATCGATAGATTAATTTGCTTTTTGACAGAAGATTATATATAGGTAATGTCAAAATATTTGAAAAGAAGACAGAGACTGTTAGAGTTTTGAATATTAATTTTGCGCGTTAGTGTATCAGAAAAAAGGTTTTTACTTTTTCCGGTCCTTAAACGGAATGACGTCGACTGATTAAAGACAAAAAAAAAAACTCAACGCAATCTCGACCAAAATGAATTGCAACTTAAAAGTGCATCTTTTTGTTAAGTCAATTTTCTTGCTTGCCACACAAACCTCCTTGGGTTTAGGAAGCGAACATTTCGAGCATTGACTTTATTAGCTAGGTATTCATGGTATGTAAAATATACTGCTACATGCACCAACCATTTCTAGGTAATGTCTGCTTTGAATTTAAACCTGCGGGAAGCTGTAGAACCACAGCGTTGTTACGATGCATAAAACTACTGGTTTATTGTAACTGAGTTGTAAAATAAGAAGTACTTCTTGTGGAGTACATGTATGAGAATTATATAATACTAGATCAAGCGCCAAAGTTTTACTGTATCCAGGGATTATAGGCCTATGTCACTCGGGAATAGTGTAGCTTTCTATGCTGTAATAAATAAATACCCTGGGACATTCTTCTACACACGGCCATCTGATCCCAAACTAAGCAGAGCTTGTACTATGGAAACCAAATAACTGATCTACTACATATACTACCTTTTATTTTTCTAAATACATATATATTTTATATATACGCACACAAATTTTCGAATTTATAATATCTGTAAGAAAGTATTTTATATTTTATCTGTGAAATAAATAAATTGTTTGAATGTAAAGCAAGATAGCTAAATAGTAGTGACAGCGCTAGCAATGGGTCGGTCATGGGTTGAAACCCAAAAAACTTGATTTATCAAAGAAAACAACGTACGGAAACCACAGCAGGCCTAGAAGTATATTTTATACCCTCTGACAACAACCCTCGCGATGAAAATCTACGTGAACACACTTTGGTATCGGCATTTTCACTGGTAGGTTAAACAATCTCCATCTTGGATTTGTGTGCTTATGCAAGCAAGGATGTTGATCCACTGTGTGTGCTGTCACATACCTCCATTACAACCTACCATGGCTTGATTCAGGTTAAACGCAAGGCACATGGTCCCTTTGGTATTGTACACATTCAGTCTACGTAACAGAGACCGCTTATCATCTCTAATAATCTATATTTATATAGGGTGTTACAAAACTACCCGTAAAGCCGAAAGGAGGTTAAATGAGGCCCTATAACGGGTCTATTTACAATATTTATACATACACCAATAAAATAAACTGACTTTTATGAATGAAAAATAGAAAAAGCTTGAGAGGTGTCAAGGGACACCCGGATGGAACGAAGATAAGCATTGGAATTGACCAAAACGCTGAGTTTAGGTCCAGTGTTGAGAAAAACTTGCAATCTCTCGTCTTTAGTGTTAGGTCTTCAATAAAAGATCAAGACTGTGCTAATAATTACTAATTTATAAATGGAACAGAATTTTAAACTTGTTCTATGTACCCTATAATAAATTATGAAAAAACAAACCCAATAATAAACCATATCATTTAAATTTCGAAAAATAGTGTCGTTACAACTTTTCGTATGATTTTTTTCCGTCTAGCGCGACAAGGAACTTCGTTCCAAAAACTATTAAAGTAGACAATTATTAGGTAAAATAGGTACGTAGGCCTTTCTGTTAAATAATCTGGTTCGCTGACATGACAGCTTGCTAGGGTTGTTTGCTTTGATAATTAATTACATTTTACGGGGTATTTTTTAACACGTTGTATATATACTAAAATATAAAGCTGAAGAGGTTGTTTGTTTGGTTGAATCATAGGAACTACTGGTTCCAATTGAAAAAATATTTTTGTGTTGAATAGTCCATTTATCGAGGAAGACTATAGGCTACTGATATAATATCACGCTATGACACAGTAACCATAAACGCAGTTGAAACCGCGGGCACAGCTAGTCAAGTTGAAAAGAAAATAACCACCCAAGTCCGGGTTGTGTTTCGTAGTATCCAAATACATTTTATAAGTTGATAGACTATTACTCCAGTAAAATCTTGAACTACTCGGCTTTTACAGTTATACAAGTACCTTAGTAAGTAGATTCAAAATTTTGTGAGGGATTAAAATTTTGGGGGGCGGGGAGCAGGATACTTGACTCTTACAAAACAGAGTTCAAACACATACTTCAAAAAAAATCTAAATTCAAAACCATTTATTCCGAACCGGCAAGAAACTCAGCAAGGTAACATTTTTTTTGCTATATTTAATGTTTTATATAAATTTTATCTATTCTGACTTTTTGGCTATTTTATAATATCAATTTTATATATTTAACAATTGCAAAACCTATCCAGTGACATACAGAAAAGAGATGAGTAAAAAATTATTATTATTCCCATCAGTATTCATAAGTGCTTGTAAAGGCCTATTTGAATAAAAATATTTTCAAAATATGAGGTTTTTTTTTTTCAAAATATTATAAAGTTTTTTTTTCAAAATATTATTTAACAATATATTTTTTAATACATTATATTTTATTTTAAATGAACCATGCCAAATTACAGCTTGTCAGCACCAAGATACTTCTGAGTAAAACCACGGACAGACAGACAGACGGACATGGGAAATCTTTAAACTCGTTGATTAGGGATCCCATACAATCTAGGTATATACCTACACTAGGAATTCGTTTATTTTTAAATATTATTTTATTGATAAACTTAAAAACAAACAGATTTTTTATTATTCTTCGTTTCATAGCATACCTACTATCACTAAGCCAAAAAACAACCTAACATGCACATGAAAAGGCTTACTGTCTGTTAAGCATCTCGATTTATTGTCATCACAAACATAGCCTTTACGGCCTTGTCATAAGGTACAATATCTGTCACAGCGTATGAATATTAAATTGAATTTTTATCTCTATTTCTGTGTGGGAAGACTGGAAATTCCATGTTGTACTGACCAATGATTACTGTCGTTGGATTTTGAGATTTATTGCTGGGTGAGTAAGTTGATTTTTTAACGCTTCCGATTCCACCGTGACATCACGTATGGTCAGTAAATTCAAATGGGACACTTCCGTGGAACGGGTTCACTGTTTTAATGAAATATGGGTGTAACACTATGATATTGATAAGAGAAGTTGGCAAACTAGCGTCAGCTTTCGGCTGAATTATATTACTAGAATGTTCAACCCTATTTCTTCTTTCTATTTGTAAAAAAATGCAAATCTATAATATAAGGAATCCTCATTGAATACGTTAATGATTTTGAAGCGGTTTTACTATTATCTGGAGAATTTCTTTCGGTATTATTTTACTCAGGTGAACCTGGGATGGTTGCTAGTGTAAGATAAAAGGTTGGAAGGAGTGATAACTATGGATGTTAGAGGTATTTAATCAAAATTATGTACCTTAATTAATAGGAGTTGTAATGCGTTACATTCCATGTTATAATTTTCGTTATTTTCTTAACACAGTTCTCATAAGCTCATTATATAATTGTGGTCCAAGGAAAACTGATGCTACTACTTAAATGATAAATTCCAGTGGTATTTTAGATATGGTTGAGACTGACCGTGCTTTTGAGTTTGTTTTAAAGCTGAGTAAAGAAGAATGACGTATTTTTGCTTAGAGCACTTTCATAGTTCAACCTAGTTTTGACATTATTGGTCCCGATTCAGTTGTACATGAAACTAAACACAAATCCATGAACATTTTTCTTTTACTAAAGTTGACAAAAGAGTGAAGATTTTTGGTTCTCTCGACTTACCTCATACATAACCTCAACTGATACATACGTCAATAAAACAATATGGGAAAGGAGAGTTTTACAGAATTTCACTTAATTTAAGACTTTTTTCCACCTTATGTATTATAATTAACTTTTTAATTCAAATGAACTGCACTTTTGTTACTTTATGGTGATAAAGAATGTAAAGATAGTTGTGAAATATGTATTATTACTATCAGCCATAGTGCCCCAGGCTTCTCCTTCTTCTTACTTCTCACAATTCAGAGCTCTACTGGCCCAGTCTTCTTCATCAGTCTAGCTCGTCTCGTCACCTGTTTCGTATCTTTTTAAGTGAAAATAAAAAGTCGCTCTCCATAGCTTCACGACATCACACGCCATTCTAAGTAATTCAATAATCTCAAACGTAGTGTAAAACTTGCTAGGTGTCCGCTACCTTAATAAATTCTTGGCATACCCTTACCTTTACCTTTGTATGTCGCCGATAACTTTCACGGTGTAATCAAAGAATTCTTCGCACCCTTCTTGGCTCAGTAGATTTTGAATTATTTGTCTGTTGTTACTTCCTAGTCTCATAGTCTGTCTGCTTTCTGGTGTCGGCCTTGTTTGCAATAAGTTTGCATTCTGTTCATGAGATTTTAAACCATTTGTGGAGTTTAGGCCCGCGGATGGTACTCAGGTCTAAGTGACTGAAGCTACCACTGGGTAGGAAGTCAGCCTTAAACTGAGAAGATCTAGCAAGAAACTCAGCAAGATATTTTATTTTTGCGTGTCCATGCCAAAATATTCGATATAAGTAGGGTTTTTCAACGTTTTTTGTGTCTATCTAAACGAAACCACTATGTAATAACTTTAATTTGGGACTGAAAAAAAATTACTATCTACCAAAGTCTTGATTGTTTTATAAAATATATATATTTTTTTGATATTTCTATACACATTACCTTCCAATCTCATTTACTAAGTAGACTTTGTACTTTTTTTCAAAATTCAAAATTCAAAACCATTTATTCAGTTTAGGCCTTCGGAGGGCACTTATGAAGGTCAAATTTAAAGTTACTGAAGCTACAACCGGTTCGGAAGTCAGCCTTCAACTGAGAAGAACCGGCAAGAAACTCAGCAAGGTTACATTCTTTTTTATTTGTTATATAATTTTTTATTTATTCTGACTTTTTGGCTATTTTATAATTTCAATTTTACATAATTTTATATTTAACAATTACAAAATACTTATTATAGGTAACATTAAAAAACAAAACAAAAAAAAAATATGACAAGACTACAAAATAGAAAATAACTATAATTAGGTACTTACAACTTAAAAAAGAGATTTAGAGGTGCACTGTGCAGAGAGCAGCTATTTCCATACATTTTTATCTTCAATATAATGAACTACCTTGTAATACGCTTTCTCTTTCAAAACTTTCCTAATATAATTTTTAAATTTATGATCAGACATGTTGGTTACTGACAGCGGTATCTTATTATAAAATCTAACACAATTACCAAGAAATTACTTGTTTACTTTAGTTAATCTAAAGTATGGAACAACTAACTTCTCCCTTTGTCTTGTATTTATACTATGAGTATCTAATTTTGACTCAAACATTCCTATGTTTCTACGTATAAACATTATATTTTCATAAATATAATAATATAGTGAAGGTAATGTCATTATATTTATTTCCCTAAATAAATGAAAATATGCAAAATAAACTAATTTGGCCGTCTCAACATTCGTCAATTGTTTAATTTTCCTAACAGCAAATGCAGCCGAACTTAATTTAGTAGCTAGAGTATCAACCTGAGGTCCCCATTGCAATTTATTGTCTAATGTAAGACCCAAAAATACCGTTTTATTTACAAGATCAATATGGCTCCCATCTATTATTATTTGGCTATCTACTTGTGCTACATTTGGTAAAGAAAACCTTAAGCATTTAGTTTTCTTTGAATTTAGTAATAGATTATTTGTAGCAAACTACTGCTATAGGAACTAGTTAACAGACATTGTACATAGATATAATTATTAGGATATATTCTTGTATAAATATCTTACTTACCTGATAGCAAAATTTCGTATTAAAGCCACAAAATTAAGTAAATAGAAATAGACCAGATAAAATTAATACAGACCCGGACCATTAACTTTTTGCCTCAAATTAGGTGCACTTTTTGTTTGGAAAAGTTTTCAGTTGAAGACACAAGCAATTAAAGTTTCTAGGTTGGCGCTGTTTTATAAGCAAAAAGTGTCCTGATGCGGACACAAGAAACCGGTCTACGCAGCGCCTTAGTTTCATTGAATTAATAAACTCAGAAAATACCACGACATTTCTGATTATTTTTAACTGACTTCAATAAAGGTGATATTCTGTTTGCCCCGTATGTAAGTATTGTATGATCGTGATATTTTTAAGCTACTGATTTGTCTTTTTTTTTGTACCACTGCGCCCGACAAACACCACCTGTTGGTAAGTGGTCACCGCCGCCTATGGACATTTGCAACACCAGAGCATCGCATTACGTTGTCGACCCTGAGACGTGAAGTTGTTAAGTCTCAAGTGCCTGTAATTTCACCGGCCCCTATACCTTTCTAACCGAAACACAGTAATACAAGTGCACTACTGTTTCATGGCGGAAATGGGTAAGGTTGTAGTACTTCCGCGGACGAACTCTGTACTAAGTTGCTCTACTACTCAAACTACACTACTGCCTGGAACAGGGTTTTCGCTATTCGACTGGATATTTTCCTGGGAAGGTTTTAATGTAAAAAAATGTCCTTGTAAGACTATTAGAAACCAGAGACATATTTTATTGAATCGTATGTATCTAAATAAAAATAATGTGGATTATAGAGTTTGAGTATATAAAGCGTAAGGTGAAAGTCATTATTTTTTTCTTAAAAGTTATATTGGTATATAATTTGAATGAATTAGTATTTTCTTGATTATTTTATTATTATTACATATATACTAGAACTGTCCATATCATGAAAATATTGATTAAGTAGGTGAAGCCTATCTATAATATTAGACAATATTATGTATTATTTTTCTACAGCATTTAACTGTTTTCATCAAGTACTTAGCAATGTAAATGTCTGGGTATAAACATAGCTCTATTTTTTTACTGATCAATGTTTACTTGATTATCTTTGTTCGCATTGTTTGACAATGACTGTTAGATAGATCATTAAAATTGTCATTATAATTGATAGATTTTCAAAAATAAATAAGGTTTCTATTTTACAATGCTCGATAGATTATGATCTAAAAGGCAGGTAACAATGTCAGTGAAAAATCGTCTGTATTGCTTTCAAGATTAAATTCATCTGTTTATCCAAAAGTTAATTGTATGATGACGCTGATGAACCTTATCTAAACGTTATAGGGTTCATTTTTCTATAACATTCTTAGTTTTCTGAAACCTAGTTTTATTAGATCTCGACAACAGTGAACATTATTTTGGATTTGTCAGTGTTTATTGAAAGACTATACTTACTCCTATAGGAACCCTCCTCCTCGACGCCGCCGCATGCTACGAAAAGCCACTACAGCTACGACGTAGACCCGCTACAGCTACGAGCGCGAGAGTTCACGATCAAATCTATCAAAACACAAACGGTCCGTCCAAAATCGCATCCAACCGCGGCAAATGACATCGAATCCATCACTAGCCCAAACTATCCTCATTACCGCTAATTCGCGTACGATGTAGAAACATACGATTCGTCGCCGGCGGATCGTTGTAGATTTGTCTTCGTAATAGCCGCATTAGTCTCGTGGTACGGGGAACGGGATGATGGCTGGAATCAATTCCAATACCTATTGTCTCGGTTTATTGGTTTGGTTTATTTGGACGATTTTTTGTTAGGTTCCGTTATGGTCACTGGATTGTGTAATGTGTTTTTCAAATGGTCAGCGCTTAGTAGCCACGGACAGGGTGATTACTATGTAATGGGATTTTGAAATCACAAAGTTTATTTGTCTATCTGGTTTGGGGTACTCATACCCCTGCAGAAAGTAAATATAAATACCTATATTCAAATTAAAAACAACCATACTGAGTTGTACATATTGTTATTTTATGTTTTATTCTGGCAATAAATTATTATTATTATTTGTTAAAATCTGATTTCCGAACCGGTGTTAACTTCAGCCTTCTAGAGCCATAACTGAATAAACCTTTAAAAATTTTACTATTATGTAATAATTCGCGAAAAATTAAGAAAATTGTCAAGAAAGCTAGAAAATTTCCGAAACTTTACGACTCTTTTAACTTTGCGTATTTCACAGTTTCGTATTACAGACTCCGGAACGCGGGTGTAACCGCGGGGGACAGCTAGTGAGTAAATAAATATCCTGGGACATAGCAGAGCGTACTATGGAAACCAGACCACTGATACACATACAATACATTTTTTTAAATCTATATTAGTATATTTTATTTATTTTAGTCATTAGACATTTACAAACAGACACACAAAACACATTGTTCGAGACACGTCCATGTACACAAATGTTTCCTGAATGGGAATGAGTAGTCAGGATATTTGACCAACAAAGGCAAATGCTTGTGAAATATATAAAATAATATGGAATAGGCAGCTATTTCCACACATTCAAAATTGTCCACTAACTGTTTTCGGTAGTTCACAATAAATTATGTGTAGGAATAATATGAACTCGCCTGTGCAAGGTTAAATATCAAAGCCGAAACGTGCCCGGAGTAAGCAAATCCTTATTTAATACGTAAATAATTTATTTAATCAAGCTCCCATACAAACGGGACGCGGTTAATTCAGCAAACTTTGTTGACGTTATTTCGTGGTAAGGGATTTTGGTATGTATTAAATGTGTCTACTTTTTGGTCATGTACAGCTCCCTTATTCAGTTAATACAAACTTCGTCGACGAGCCGGCGCAAGGAAGCCTCCGAGAGCGGATTTCTCACGTGATTGTGTAGTTAACGAAAGAGACAGAGGATGGAGGCCGCGACGGAACATCCTCAAGTTAGTAATTTTACCTTACAGAATGACACGCATACAAAGAAACGATGATTATGCTGAAAATATGAACACAGACTAGAGTAGTAGAGCTCTTAGTGCAGGGTTCGTCCGGGGAAGAACTACCTTGCCTTTTTCTGCCGTGAAGTAGTAGTGCACTTGTATTACTGTGTTTCGGTTAGAAAGGTAAGGGGGCCGGTGAAATTACAGGCACATGAGACTTAACAACTTCACGTCTCAGAGTTGACAACGCATTGGTGATGTCCCTGGTACACACATAACATATACAACTATATGTTCCTAGACGGGTACTCTGACTACCACATGGTTGTGGTAATTTTATCGTATAACTAACGTCCACTCCGCGGTTTTCCTCTCGTTGAAATTTATACAAATTAACACATATCAGCTCCATAGCATTGGCTATGTGTTTGGCAAATTTCAGCATGATCAGTTTAGTCGTTTAACTATGAAAGCTTAACAAACTCATTTACGCATTTTTTCATTTATTTATCATTTCAACAGTACTCTACTAAAAACCACAAAGGCTTGTGCGTCTAGTGCTATTGTTAGTGTAAAACTATTGACAAAGTTTAGTTACTATTACTAAACAATTATATGCAGTTTTTACCTACATGCGGTTATATTGTTATAAATTGATATTAAGTTACGATTAGAATGGCATATACGTCGTACAATATATTATATTATTGTAATTCTAAGACCCAAAGCGTTCGGATGTATTTCTTTATACATCAACGTATTTGTTTCGCTAAAAGAAAACACCTTCTCGCACACCGCGCCTTATAAATAAATCATGATACAATTCCCAGACCCAAATTATTACCGAGGTTATCTAATACGACTTAAACGCAAGTGACCAATAAATATTCTTTACTCATTGCCAGTTTCGTGTTACATAACAATAAAACGTTCTACCATATCGGACGGGGCGTATTATTCCGAAGGGATCCGAAATAAAAGTGTATACCATAGCTGTAAGACGATATTAGGATCCTTGCGCATAGCTGGCATGCGTGCGGAATTTCTATTAGGTACCTAACAGAGCGTTTTGCTTTACGTTCTCACTGGCACTATTTACGGGATGGGAGTTATGCGAACAAAACCTTATTGATTGTAGGTTTTTTGTTTATATCATGATTTAGGCGTTATGTTTATTTATCAATGGCGATGATAGCTCTGTTGAAATTTAGCAATGAGCTTGAGCTTTCGATGAGGAAGCAGATCATAAGGGATTGATAGCACAATGGCAGGGTACATTTTATACCAGACTGGTCATCAAAAATCTATGGCCAAATAATAAATTTCTAGGCTTTGTGTGCTTACCACATTTGGCCACATAATCCCTTACCATGGTGAGGTCGTGGTCAAACATAAACTAAACGCTAGTTATTAAAAGTATGTATAAATACAAGACAACATTTTAAATAAAAACAATAAGTAATTATTAAAAAAATAATAAGAGCGTCATTTAATTTGATCTTATCCGTATCCGTGAGTTTATTTGAGATTTTCAAGTTCTGCTGAACATTAAAGTACTCATTATTTATATTATTTGAACTCATGATAATCAGTCACTAAAGAAAAAAAAATTATAATACTTTATGCTGGCTCTATCTTCGTTTTTTTCTGGTAGAAAGTAACATTTAACATTCATCCGTTTCATTTACGTTTTAAGTACGTACCCCTGAAATAGATAAATAGAATTTTTCCACTGTCATTTAAATTAGCCATCTTATAATTGTTCACTGAAATTCCAATCCGTATGTATAGTTCGGAAGGCTCTCATAGAACCGCGGACACAATATAAGATGAAAGGGACCGTTCGAAGCGCTAAAGATAACACAAATAACCGAATGGCATTCCCTATTTGTAGGTGTAACATTATTATCAGCTATATTTTCTATTACGTCCATAGTTTTCATCCCTGTTTTGATCCCTATCGGTTTGGTGTTAGTGATCGTTCATTTGGAAGTGGGTTGAGATATGCTGTCAATTGTTGTCGTCTCTCATATATGAAAGGCCTTCAATAAATACATTTAGATGTTTTGACAATGAAGGAATTCTCTCATAAGATGATCTTTGAATTAAATTAGTAGCTTCAGTAACTTTACATTTGACCTTCATAAGTACCTTCCGATGGCCTGAACTGAATAAATGGTTTTGAATTAAAATTTTTTTTAATTGAATGCCTAAATCAACCAATTTAGTTAGGTCAGTTCCGTGATAAAGTCATAGACAACAAAAAAAATGTGATTGTGATTTCATTCATTCATTCAGAGGGTTCGATTCCCACCCAGGACAAACACTTGTGTGCATGAAGATAAAAAAGAAAGTAGTAAATGTAGTATATCAGTTTTCTGGTTTCCATAGTACAAACTCTGCTTAGTTTGGGACCAGATGGCCGTGTGAAAAGAATGTCCCGGGATATTTATTTATTTATTTTTAGCTGAAAGGTCTTGCAGTATATATTTGGGTGGTTATTTGTATTAAGAACAGTTTTTTTATGGACGTATTCGACGTATATGTATCAATGTAAAATCGGCCTTGAGACAATTGATATAAATTATCAAATTTATTTATTTGGAGCAAGAACATGTTTGATGTAGTTTGTGTTAGTTAATAGACATACTAGCTCCCATCTCCAAGAGGAATCCTTCCAATTAAATACCATATATTAAAAAAAGGACCATCATCCGAATTTAACTATCGTTGGACCTTAGATAAAGGTTAAAATAGCAAGGTAACCTTGTAGGGTCACCTTAAGAATCGGTCTTATTCAAATTATCAGAACGCTTCGAAAGGTGATCTAATTGGCATAAATAAATATGCTCAGGATGTGTTGACTATTGGTCGCAGTCCAATTTAAGAGAATTTTGAGATTAGCGATTCGAAATCATCTGAAAATATTGTTGGACTAAGCCACAGATTGTAAATGTCTGTCTGTTTTGTGTCTGTAGATGTTAATGTATATTTAAATAATGTTTTAATGTAGTAGTTCCTAGAATCATTTATCTAGTTATCATAGTACAAGCTCACTTAGTTAGGTATCAGATAGCCACCATAGATAGATTATATTATTAAAACATACAACTCATCAATATAATTTTTTGTTATGAATCCATTTACTTAATGTGATAGATTAAAATTGCCGTTGCATACCTTTTCGGTCTAGATTTATTGCGTAGGTTAAATATTAGTGACCAAATTGATACTGGCATACTTTTGATTTACAAAAAACGATGAATTTTTCAAGTAGGCGTGGATGGCCAAATCTGAAACTACGAGGAATTGCGAAAAATACTCAATGGAGGCTCGAGCTCAATTTTGATGAAAACTAAAACTGCAGCACCATTGGATTTTTGAAAAATCCATATTCATAGCAAGGAATCCACGCGGTTGATTTACAAAACTAAAACAATGTTGTATAATATATTTCACCATCAGATAGAGTCGTTAACAAGGATTTGATTCTGGCAAGTAATTTTAAGAAAATGGTGAATTTAAATAAACAAATTCACAAAGGTAGGTTGTATTTCCTAAATAAGTGGGCTCGAATCCTGGATGGGAAAGCTGGAGGAGGATTTACATAAAAACTTAACTGAATCACATCATCAAGTTCGGATTTGGCGACCGCATCCACTAGAAAAAAATTCTATCTATAAAAAGTCTATTATAGCATCACCTATTATCATCATCATCATCATCATCATTTCACCTATTATACCTTGTTGAAACCAATTCAGTTTCTAATGTAATTTAAGAGGAACGGGGAAAACATCCTTTCCACAAACTTCAAAATTAACTATGAATACTTTTTATAATGTTTATTGTGCTTTTTACTTGTACCTTTAATACTATAAACGCAAATAAAGGGAATTAAAACTAATTATATTTAAATACTCGTAAGTAATTTCAATGTCAACTATTTAAAATGGTTTGAACGTGAGTTGACACAGTCGACGCAAATTGGGTTGCGTAGTAGTGCATTTGTGTATTTCGGTTAAAAAGGTAAGCGAGCTGGTAAAATTACAGACTGAGATGAGACTTAACAACTTCACGGCTCAAGGTCAACAACGCATTGGTGATGACCCTGGTGTTGCAAATGTCAGCGGTGGAGACCACTTACCATCAGGTGGGGAGGTTGTCGGCCCATGGCATGAAAAAAAATCTTTGGGTGTTAGCCAGCCAGGTCACTAAAGCAACCTACCACTGTGCTATAGTTTTCTCATGGTGTTTTCTTACACCAAAAGCTCAAATTCAGTGTAAGAATCAAACCCCTGACTCACTACCAACTGAGCTATTATAGCCTTAAATCAAAACCAAAATCAATTAAAATGACATAGCGACACCTACCGTCATTTCACTCGTCCATTTGTCATGTGTCCTATAGATTAAAACTGGAGCAATAAAAAATAGATGTACAGCGCGTATTCCATCCAAAACAAAAGCCTGATGAAATTCATCACTTTCCAATTAACCTGCGTTCGACGATCCGTTTGTTTAAAATAGATTATTTTCAGTCCGGCGGACAAAGCCGAAAAAGTTTGATTCCATTGATTACCCTCCTTGTTTGACTTATTTCCAGTATTGATTTTCGTTATAAAATATGGGCTATTAAATAGATGAGCAAAAATGTTTAATGTATTATGTATTATTAATTTTGATCGTGTTAACTGGAGTTAACTTTGTGTGGAGTGTCGAGTACTCATGTCTATCCTAGTTATAGTGACAAGGACTAAAGAGTATAACGATGACCACATGCCCTTTATTCTTTGCACCTAGTGGTATAATGCCAGTATCTTTGTTAAAGCATACCAAAGATATTGACGCCTTACATACGGTAGGACCAACAATTTTTAATCATACTAAAAATTCCTAAGACGCTAGTTTAAAAAAAGCTGTCAAACCTAAATATTCTACAATTATCAAAACAAAAGTTTGTCAGATGGTGGATAGATGGATGGAAAGGTGGATAGATTTTTGTTACTTTTGGAAGTCTTAAAGACGGCCAGATCTAAACTCAATGCACTTATCTCCATTGTTTTCCAAGTTAGGGTTAGTATTTATATTTTGACCATATTTCCGTATACGCATTGCAATACATCTTCGAATCGCACTTCCAATATTTCCCCAATTTATCGATATGTCAGAAAACTTTTTCAATGTTGCTTACTCTGAAACCTTATTCCTACGAATATTTAAACAAAAATGAGGCCGAATTGGTTTGTCGTTATCAAATGAAGCGCTTATCAACGGACACCATTTCATTTTTATTTATAGAAGAAGATTACAAAAATTGTAATTTTAATGGACGGTATCTCTGCAGAGTGCTTTTCGCTTTCCCGATGCTTTCGCTATTACCTAACGTCTCAGTGATCGAGAAGTATAAGCTTGGTTTAGAGACCGGAGGGTCTGACATCGGTTCTCTGGTTCGTCAAGATACAAAAACCAGAGGCCGACAAACAGACAGATGGTCCACCTACGGCCAAAATTAATATACGATCCCGATCTAAAATTGCAAGATTAAAGTAGAATTTTGACATTATGTGTATTAAAATTACTGTCAAAAGGTTCATCAATCCATGGATTTTCGATCAGGATTGCATATTAATTTTCGCCGCTAGACGGTAAGTTGTCACCGCCGGTTTTAGACATTTGCAACACCAGGGGCATGGCCAATGTGTTGTCGAGTCTATTTTAAACCACATATTTATTACGTTGGGATTACAAATATCTTTGACTATGGGTATCGTAGAATATGGGTTTCAGTACAAAGAGCTCATTTTCAATTTTAAACACTATGATGTTCAATGCTACTGGTTCAGAAGTCTGAGGATGAAAAACGATTGGGAAGAAATGACTTTGAATCCAAAGTAATTTTTTTTCATATTTTTGTTATCTACTGCGGCATTTTTTTCAAATATTAAAATACTTAGTACCTCTTCTCTGCTTGCCTATTCGGAGATAATAGGGGTGAATAATATGTGTACGACACGTGTGTATTCAAAAAGTAATATATCAGTAATCTTGTCATCAAGTTTAATAAGCATTACAACCTGTGCTTAATTTGGAATTGGTGTATAAAGAATGTCCTAGTATATTTATTGCATCAGATAACCATGCATAAAAAATATCCTGCTATATTGACTATTTTTCCAAGAACAAACGAACTTACCGGCGTCAAAATTTAATATCTCACGCACCGTGCCCCCTACTATATTTGAATTTCCATATCTTACGTGTAACGTTACGTGAATTTGTCACCATGACGTGATTCTCAATACGGCCGTTGACAGTTCACACTTGGCAGTAATAATTTTACGATCCCCGGGGAGACTTGGCTTGACGTTTTACTGGAACGTGCGTGGACTCGTTACTATTATCGATCAGTTTTTATTGCGTTTACGATTCAGTGAATGTGTTTCCTCCATTAGGTGTCGTGAAAGTTGGACTCGTAATGATCTCAAAAATGGTTGGAAGTTGGAATGATCTCTTGTTTTATTGATCTTTGGTTCAATGTTTTTCTTATTTTTAAGTTGTTACAAATGAAATACGATAGTATGGAATACATTATTGAAGGGAAAGTTTTATGCAGTTATGAGACTTTTGTCGTTTGTGCCTCCTATGAATAAACATTACAATAGTTGTTTCCGCGTTACCGAGAGATGTTTTCTTTTTTCCAGGATTAGTATCTTATGTGTTAATCCAGGTTATATATACCTACAGACGTTCTCCTGTCGAAATAAGTCCCTAAAAAAATGCAGGAATTCGATCGCAGCGCCACCTACCGGATCCAATTGTGAATCTAAACCATCCAGGGTGCCACCCAATCGCATACAAAAAAATTCATACAAATCGGTCCAGCCATTTAGGAGGAGTGTACTGGCAACACACGTACATAAGAATTATATAGGTATATGAAGGTATATGTGTCAAAATTCATTCATATCCGTTAAGAAGTTTTTATGTGAAACAGTAACAGATATAATCAATTCATCCTCAAAAACATTCGTATATATAATAATTGTACCTGTTACTAAACATAGTTTACGTAGTTTAGTATGAGTAAAAACAAAATTATACAAAAAATAAGGTTCTAGTAGTGACAAGTAAAAAATGGACCTCTTATCTGACTGTAGTAATTAGGTACAATTATTAATACAGCAAGAAAAGCAGCTGTGTCATATAAACAATTAGCGAGATATTATATGATAGACAAATATTCTACTAATAATATAAATGCGAAAGTTTGTATATCTTTGTTACTCTTTCACGGAAAAACTACTTAACGGATTTGGATGAAACTTGGCACATATATAGAAAATGCCTTGGAATAACACATAGAATACTTTCCGTGTCGAGAAAATGTTACATACCTCGGGAATACGGGTAAAACCACGGGGGACAGCTAGTTTTTAATAACACTGATGTTGCAAACTAGCATTATGGCTTTAGTACCTTTATCCCTGTCTACTATTGAGGGATGGTGGATGTCAAAGTATTTATAAAACGGCCGCAAGTTGATTATCCAAATGAATAGTTCCATGATGACACGAAGCATCTTCAAGACGTATTAGGCCCGCTGGCATTGACTCGACGAACAAGCACCACAGACGTGTTACCTCGCCGACCGCCGTACAGAAAGTGGAAAGTGGACACTTAATACGTCCTGAAGATGCTTCATGTAGAAGCGAAACACGTGTCGATTTCCTATTGAGTTTCCTAGTTTGGGACTTGACAGAGAAGGAGATCCAGCAAAATTAGTTACTAAATATTTGTTTTTTGTATAATCTTATAATGAATTTCCGCAAGGCCACGCGTAACACAATTAGTTAAATAATTCCATTATAAAACATATTTAGCTAAACAAGCGACGCAACTAATAACTGGACAATATCAAAATTCAAACACCTATTCCAGACTATCGGTTTTAGTTTAACTAAATTTCACGGTCGACTGGGTGACTCTAGATTAGTATACAGGCTGTAACAAAAAAAAACATGTTTAACAAATTATTAGTACTTACATAAATTCTTCCGTCTCGCAGTTTCCAGAATTGGTCCAACCTTACCAGCAATGTCAATGCAAAAACAAGAGATTAGTATTATAATTATTATATTAATAAAACATGAAATGAATTTGAAACTCAGAGATTGGGAAAAATCCTGCGTTGCTCCGAATTTTTGGTTTGTTTTTAAAAACATCAATAAAATCATCTTCAAAATAACTGTTATGAAAAAAAAGAAAATTGATGCAGTAGTCTTACCACCATTTCTTATTTCGATTCAACTTAAGACGTTTTTTAGTCAAAGAACGTCAGAAAATATGGAAAGAA
Organism: Habrosyne pyritoides; assembly: GCA_907165245.1. NCBI lineage: Eukaryota > Metazoa > Arthropoda > Insecta > Lepidoptera > Drepanidae > Habrosyne > Habrosyne pyritoides. Next base: position 1,704,465 of record OU015595.1, read on the forward strand.
GTGACAGCAAAGCAAATCAGTTTAGGCAAAGTTGAATTGCAAATAGAGGTCGTGATGGGGCACTTAGTACAGTCCCAACCAATATTAAAATATTTATTAATTTATTTATTTTATAACTTTTATATGTCTAGGCAGTTTTAGGAAATGGATCCTTTGAATAAAATACTTTTTTATTTAATTTTGATTTTTAAATTGTTTATTTTTTTAGTTTATTGTATAATTATTTTTAATTTTAATAAAACAAAGTGTACATACTAAACTACTTAAAATTAACTTATAAGTAAAGCAATAACCTATTAATAAAAAACTGAATTTAAATTATTGGAGCTGTCTATGGGTAAAGTGCCCAGAAGGCTGGCTACGTTTCCTCTTTGTATGGCTAAGCTTATTCTCTGACCAAAATACGAGCCAGCCCTCTGGTCACCGGATTTAATTTAATTTAATTAAATTTAATTTTGTATTCCACAAGTCACAAATTATTTTAAAATACTCGTTTATTGTTTAAAGTAACGCTCTAGTAGCTTAATTCTGTGTACAAGTTACAAGCATAAATATATAACAAGGGACAGTTTGGAAATAATATCTGATACTCTTCACAAAATTCAACAGGACTGTTACTAATTACAGTGACAGAGTTGTGGTAATAGTTGAGCCGTCTACAAATGAACGAAGGGGTATGAATAAAGAATCTAGAAATTCGATATTATTGCAGAACTCCAAGGTAACATAGTTATGCTCATGATTCTACCGTGTACCAAACAGTCAAATACTTATTTTACGTTTCAGTTTTTTTTTTGAGCCCGGTTTATTTTAAGTTACAGCCTGTATAAGGATGTGGTGACGCTACACGGAACTCGACTAAAGTTAGTTAGCCACTGTTTCAAACGCTTTGTATTTGATTTAAGTGGATATTAAAGTTATTATGGTACTGAAAATTAACTTAGCACCATATTTAGGCATTTACGCAAAATTTAAAATAAACGGACCTACTACAGGCTTTGAAATTTCTAAGGTTTTTTGTGTTTATCGCGTACATACAACGAAGATTCTTTGTGTTGACTTGGAAAAGTTAAATTACCATACGGTAATAATAAGATATATAAAAAAAACCGTTTTAATAATTTTATCTCATTTAATACGAACCATTCAAGCTACAAACAAATATATATTATTTGGTATTTTTTAACAAATTACAAATGTTTAAAAATGAAACTCTGAAATAAAAAAGTTTTCATTTTTCACTAGCATAATTTTTGTTTCGGAGAAATTTGACATATCTCGGGAAAATGAGATAAAATGCGGTGAGAAGTACAAGCAGTATTTAATAAATAGATGCTGGTATTATTTGAGATTGATAAACTCCAACAATGTTTGTCCAATCACCTTGAAAGTTAGCACTTCGAAGTGTTGTTTCATGGAGAAAATTTCGTTACTTTTATCTTTCTAAAACCTACCTAACGGATTTGAATGAAACTTGGCACATATATTTATTAATACGTTATGTACAATAGTGTACAAAGGCGGTCTTAATGCTAAAGGTATTATTCTCTACCAGATAAATATTTAGAAAATACCCTGGAATAACACACAGGATACTTTTTGTGCCGGGGAAATGTTACATCCATCGGGAACGCGGGGGAAACCGCGGGGGACAGCTAGTTTTTAATAATACTTTTTTGCAAACTAGCATTTTGACCCACTTGCTGGGGCTCGATTCTGTAAGGAAAATGACACTAACTCGACGATGTTTCGTCGCGGCCTCTATGCTCTGTCTCTATTGCTAACTACGCTAATACTACTAATCACGTGAGAGGTAAGCTCTCCGAGGCCTCCGTGAGGCGGCTCGCCGGCGAAGTTTGTATTAGCTGAATAAGGGGGTTGGTAAGTGATTACGGTATCTGGATAGAATTTTAACCGAAACACACGGCGGAAATGGGTGTGGTGGTAGTCTATTAAAAATCCAATCGTAAAAACGTAATCACTTTTAAACTACAAAGAGCTGTCATGAAAATTCTTCCATTTTATAGAATTACGTTCATTAACAACGCAATTTCTAACTTAAATTCGAAAAACATCGAGGGTTTCACTTTCCAACTCCAAGTAGCGAAGTGAATCCCACTCTATTAATTATTTGTTCAGAGCTCACTTCGCACTTGTTAGTTAGGCAAAAAGTTTGTGTACAATAAGTACTGAACCAGATGGTACCTTTCTACTTGTTTTTATGATCCAATTAAAGTTTTATGAAGTATCTTATGGATTTTGCTAAAGTAATATTTAGTAATAATCCTTTTTACTAGGAATTGCTTTTCGCCCAGCGGTTTAACGAGGTATTTTATTATTTTTTGCAGAATAAAAAGTATCCAAAATGTGTCATATTTATGTGATAATAACTGTTTAATTAGAATCACAAATAAACTTACACAATCTTTTGCAATTAATATATTAGTGCAAACAAAAGGAAACTTAAAAATCTAGCCAATAAATAACATAATCCCTCATTTCAAGTCACACGTAATGGGAAGCTTCCTTCTACTGCCACTTCACTCTAACACTCAATATTACTAGAACGGACAAATTTAACAACTCTGACCATCCTGAGTCTGGAAGTGGAACAAAGTTACCCTCGCAAAGTTTCACCACTGGACTGATCACTTTAGTTCGCAGCTAAAAGCTGTACAATTGCTTCCAGTTATGATGGGCCAAATTGAATTTAGAATGCAATAGCCAGTCTATTGGTTTTGAACGGCATCAATTACGCTTTCATCGTAGTTTGCTTGCATTGAGTCTTTGGTACAAGTACTGTTTCTCATCTACTTATTTAATCCATTGTAAAGTGTTTTAAGCTCATAGATGGTATATTTAAATAAATATTCCGTGATATTCCTGTGTTGGTTGAATCCGTTGATATCCGTGTTCTGATCCCAAACTAAAGAGCTTGTACTATGGAAACCTGAAAACTGACATACCAAATTTACTACTTTTTCTTCTTCTAAATATATACTTATATAGGTATTTACTGTGCGAACAAACAGACCTGGGTCCTGGGCGAGAATCCAACCTACGACCGTTGGCATAGCAGTTAGGGTCTCTAACAACTTAGCCAACTTAGCCACTTGACCAGTTGGTCCAATGTCGTCAATGGAAAATAGCTCATTAACTTTTCCGTGACTGGCACTACTTAGATACTTCTTCATGTTTCTCGTTTCTTATTTTATTAATTCTAGATACACAATATAGTAAATATCCTGGGACATTCTTTACATTCGGCCATCTGATCCCAAACTAAGCAGAGCTTGTACCTACTATGGAAACCAGATAACTGATATACCACATATACTATTTTTTTTTTCTAAATACATACTTATATATACATATTTACACCCAGACACAGAAACGTTTGTCCTGGGTGGGAATCGAACCCGTGACCTTCAGTTTGGCAGTCAGAGTCGCTAACCACCAAGCCAACTGGTCTGATAATAATAAGAATACTATACATATATGTGTGCAGTGCATATACTTTGCAGTTCCAAAAGGGCGTATCTTTATTACCATCCTCCTTAACTCTTCTTTATTCAATTCACAGTAAGCAAATTCTCGGTATCTAATATTTTCCGTAGGCACTTCATGCGCCAAGTACCCTGTGTACGTAATCAGTCAGCTCGTCAAAACTTTGCTCGTAAAGTAACTGCGTAAGCACAAGTGAAGGCAAATTGCTAAAATATATTGAGCATACAGTTACTTTGGGCATTAACACAAAGACGCGCGCCAAAGATTCCGATAAAACGCAAATAGAATTAATCATTTCTGGTTATGTGAATTTAGTTTTACATGGATCGATAGGAATATCACATCGTGGTTTTTTTTATTTATTTATGACGGGATTGCGATTGTCCTCAATCTTACTTGATGGTAAGTGAAGATGAGGCCAAAGATGGAGCTCACTTGCCCGTTAGTAGCTTATTCACTCTTCCATTGTTATAAAGCTCAGTTAGAGACTCGAGCATCTTGATTCACAAGGTGGAAAGGTCAAATAAAATTTCTTTCTAACAAATTATTATCTATCTGTAGTGGATTGGTAAAATACCCGGGAAACAGTGACAATGCTCAATTATTTCACCTTGAGACTTAAATATCAAGAATATGGGTCCCAGTACTGGCTCATATGTCTGACTTTTATATGTAAGGAAAACAATGAAAGGGTCAGTTGGCTCGGCAGTTAGATACCTTGATATTTTTGACTTGTTTCTTTAGTACCTCGATGTAAATAATAAATAATGTGGGTAGATTTTAAATATAGTAGAAGTTATCTGGTTGGCACAGTACTAACTCAGCTTATTTTAAGATTAGATGGCCCTGAGCTTAAAAATGTTCCAGGGATTGTAAAGAGCTAAAGTTTTAAGTTTGTATAATTGGAAGTAGGAGGTAATCTCCGAAACTACTCATTCGATTTCAATCAGTTGACTGATAGAGTGCTATAATATTTACGAGCTATTCTAATCCCGGAAAACATGAGGTCTCTCGGGAACGCAGGTGAAGCCGCGGGGCGGTAGCTCGTAATACGTAAAAGTTGTAAATTATTAAGTAGCATTTTTCATGTTACGACTCCCAGTTATATTGTACTAAAGCCATAAAGAGAAATTACCAAATATATTGAGTAAACACTGACTCATAGCGAGAAAAAGGTTTTCCCTGAAACTGCGTATAATTTTCATGTGTTCGCATAATGTTTATAACTGTAACCTAAGTAAATAGTCTTGGCTTGCGTTTGGAATATTTAAAACGAGTTCCTTTTTTTGTGTTTCATTAGGTTAGTTCAGGAGAGTAGTATGGAGATGGTGCTGTTAGTAGTATGTTTCGTAGCTTCGTAGAGCTCGTATAGGTGATATGACGTCAGGGCTACGGTTCGTAGCTATAAGGAAATGTGCTACGAGTCTGTAAAACGTGTATATCTTGAGATAGTGTGTGATATAAGAATTAATATTTTAAAATAAAATAATGCTAGAGTATTCTTTAAACACTGAACATTTGATCTTAAATAAGTAGAACTTGAACTTTGAAAATCAGAATACTGATATAGTTCATTATACTATACAGGTGATTCTTTCAAGTACTTCTTTTTCTTCTAAATTAACGAATTCGATTCCAGCCGAATATTTATTTTACCAAAATCAAATAATGCATTTTGGTTTTTGAGTATTTTAACTTGAAAAATGTTGTACTACTGGCGGGAGAGCATAAGGCCCGCTAGTTGGTAAGCAGTTCCCACTGCTCAAGCCACGTGGCCACCCATATTCTCCTCAAGATCTAAAATACAAACATCCAAACATAAAAATCCTTCACAATAAGTACATAATTGCGTCAGACTTTTCATAACTTGTGAAGTAAACTATTATATAATATCATTTTAATTGGCGATAACTCACTTCACACCATTTGTAACATTTCCATGAGATATTCCAAAGTGATAAGTCAGCACTTTATAATAAACTTTGCTAACAATTAAGGGCAATGCACTACGATGCTATGCGAGGCGGGCAGATGCGTCTGGCCCTTTAATTGGGTTTAGCTTGATTGATGCAATCACTTCGCCCAGTCTGTGGATATAGACTGATGTAACAACCAATGTAGATGATTGGTCTATGATACTCGTGTAAATAGCTATATATTAGGTTGGGGAAAAAGTTTCTTCGCATTTTTTAAGAAAATCAAAACATTTTTTAATATAGTTTATTTACATTTAACTAAAGTATGTAGGTAACATTTTGTTCGATAACTTTTTGTCATCTTGTAGGTAGGGACATGATTCCATTGCTATAGAAATTTTGGGACTTCTGATCAAAATACCGCGACAAGTGGTTTTGGCAGTCCTCTCGTGATGTTAACCTGACTCTGCCTAAAGGATTCTGAAGAGACCGAAACAGGTGGAAATCTGAAGGTGCAAGGTCAGGACTATACGGCGGATGCATTAATACCTCCCAGCCAAACTCTCTTAATTTTTGCTAAGTGGCTAAAGATGTGTGAGGTCTAGCGTTATCATGATGAAAAACCACACCCCTTCTGTTGATAAATTCTGGCCGCTTTCTCTCAACTTCTTGCTTTATATATAACTCAGCAATAGTGACGTCAAATTAGTTAGAGGATGTTCCTACTGTAAGCCGCTGATTTATTGTTTCTTTCCCATTTTTACTGTAAATATTTTTAAGTAATTTAAGTATTAAGATTTTGTAAATACTAAATGAAGAATTAAAAAAAATGTAGAAGACCTTTTTATTTAGTAACAAAATAAATATAATGATATTTACCTACAAATATTTATTTTTAGATATAAGTTTGAATTTAAATAGAGATTTTGGGTATGTGACACTCCACAGAACGAACAGACATGCTCATGAACACATATGTTTATTATGGTTGGCAATCGAAAACATAACCTTTTCTTTTTTTTTTTTAATTTTATTTATTAATCATTATAACACTTTTTTATATATACTAAAACTGTATCCAACCCTTTCGCCAGCCAGCCCTATAATTTTAATCACATTTTTTTTTCCTTTTGTTTCTTTTTACATTTTCTAAAAGGTTTCTTTGAAGATTCTACTATAAATTATTTGAAGATTAATTGTATTGTGTTTTTAAAAAATAACATCATTCCGCGCGTGCTCAGCTCGTTGTTTTGAACTGAGGCTTGTGGTTCCTTAATAATAGTGTTACATTGAATTTTTCTATGACCAATACATGGATTATAAATAAATAACTTTATTTTTAGAAATTTTAATGTTTTAAAGTCACTGAAACAAAACAACACCCTTTCCATAAAGACAGTAATAAAACAAAATTCCCAAACGAAATTATGTAATTAGATTCTTATCTTCATAAACGGGATACAATGTCAATATAAACATTTGTATTTTGATCACAAAGATCAGTCATCGGCTCTACAACATTTTTAATACGAAAATCTCCCAATTTCTATTCTAAGCATGCTTCGAGGATCTATAGACCCTTAAGGGAGCTGACGATACCCTATGACAATAAAGCTCTGTTATAAATCTCATACATTTTTATAAGTTAATTTTGAAATAATTTATATGGACCCTTTGATACGATAGGGTTCATAGGGTTAAGTATATTTTATCATGTTAATAAAAGGTTCGTTGAAATGTTGAGTGTTTCCTAATTTACGAGCATTTTTTTTATTGAATTTTATGTTGGACGGTAATTTTTAATATTAAACGGAATTCTGTAATTCTGGGTTTTCTTTGGGTCCAATCTGCTTAATAATATATTTTAATATTTTACTGAGATTACATGACATAATTGAATCTAATTTAAATCATTTATTGTTTGTTTAAAATGTGAATATGGTTAACGAGAATGCGATATCTTTCATTGATTCAATAATTTTAAATCCTAGCTGTAATCGGTAGAGTCAGCAACATAAGTAGCTGAACAGACCCAAATTTACAAGACTCCTATACGCCGCATCTATGCATGATAAAGAATGATATTAATAAACAGAATATCTATGTACAAAAACCTACACTAATTATATATTTTCATTATGAATTAGTTGAGTGAAATGGATTACTTGTAGTGTTTGGTAATTTTTATTACGCTAAGCTTTTCTGTTCCTGACTGTACTATAGTCTGTTCAATATAAGAAGTCCTTTTAATGCTTAAGAATAAAATACTTTATTGCTTTTGTAATAAGGTATAGGTTTGAAATAAGTATAGAAGGTTGTATAGATCTAATAGACCAGTATCAGCTATGAGTCTTTTGGAAATAATGAACCTTATGTGCTTATGATACAGTTTATCGGATAAGCATTGAATCAATGTTATCGCTTAAGGAATAAAGATGAATTTCCAATGACATTCTTAGCTGTCAAAGTACGACATTTAAAATTTCATATGTACCTACTATTTAAAATTCGACCTGGCAAGCCGCGTTTTTCAGAATTAATTGAAAGGTTATACTTAGCTCTGTATAGAAGCCTCCTTGATTTAAATGAAACAAAGGCTCGTGATCGTTGGGCATTCACCCGGTGCCAATAAATATTTCAGATCAATCAACATTCAGCGAACTTCAATATTTTCATATTCAGAAGCTCAAAAGCTAAACATTGAACAAATTTCGGATCGGCAAGGTGTTGGAGAATGCAAATTGTGTTTACCCAGGAATGTTGTCAAGTGATTGTCAACATTCGACAGAAATTGGGGAGACGGGAGTTTGCCGCGTTCCGATTAGGTACACCTCTCGGACAAAATGCTGACAGAAAAATTTTTTTGCAAAATGAAAATTGACAGGGGGAAGCGGTGTTTTTTTATTTGGAATTTTTCGATGGAATCGAGATAATATTTTTGATAAATTTGCATTATGCGCTTTGATGGGTTTAAAAGTGAATTGTTTAAGTTTTAGGAGGAATGAGGAAGTTTCCTTCTAGACTGTGATGGTTCCTTTATATAATTAAACTATTTTGCAGTAATGAAATAACTACAAAGTAGATGAGAAACACTACATCAAAGCGCGTTCATATGCCTACGCCTTACAATCACTTCAGACGATCTCGCGGGCAAACGTGACGTGGGACCCATGGGGAGGGTGTGGTGGTATCGGCCGGAACACAAAGGGATTTCCAATCTACTAGTCTATTTAATCTTATGTTTTAAGTTTGAATTACCTTGTGTTTGACTACAATCTTACCGTAATGATGTGGTTTCACACAAGTCAAGAAGCAACCCCAAAATCTTGCTTTGGTAATTCGTAAATGCATGAGGCATAACGTTCAAGATTTGTGAATTGGTTATAGAATAGAAACTGCAAACTGTGTCAGTAATTAGGCGGTGATATGCAACAAAAATATGCTAGATATATTGATAAAAAAAAATACATGGCCAAGTGCGAGTTGGACTCACGCACGAAGGGTTGCGTACCATTATCTTAAAAAACGAGCTAAAAAAATCACGTTTATTGTATGGGAGCCTTAAATATATATTTTATTCTATTTTTTATTTATTGTTCTAACGGCAATAGAAATACATTATCGGTGAAAATTTCAACTGTCTGACTATCACGGTTCATGAGCGTACATCCTGGCGACAGACGGACAGACATACAGACAGACGGACAGCAAACTCCCGTTTTACAATTTGGGTACGGCACCCAAAAAATGTATTGGAAACATTTCGTCGCGAATGCGACTCCTATCCAGGATATACATTTGTGTGCATGAACACGGCTGTCTGTCCTGCCCCCCTATTCAGCTAATACAAACTTCGTATTAGCTGTAGTATTAGCGTAGTTAGCGAAATATACAGAGCATGGAGGCCGCCACGAAACATCCTCGAGTGAGTCATTTTCCTTACAGAATCGAGCCGAGTCTGAGTGTAAATATCATTATGAACAAGTATATATTTCCGTAGTACAAACTCTGATTAGTCTGGGATCAAATTCATCAGAGATTGGGATGAGACGTGTGTAAAAAATGTCGCAAGTTTTTATTTAGATAAGAGTATTACCACAACAAAATTACAAAAAGAAACAAAAAAGCAAGATGAGATTATGATGAGAAATTCTTTACTCGCTAAATAGGATAGATATGCAATCAAACGCTGACTTACAATTTATGTTATAATCAAACTTTGTCATCAAAATCCCATGATTGCTATGACTGGCTTTTTTTTACTTCCAAGTAAAAAAGCTACCACCGTAATAATATACTGGTGTATCCTGGCAACTACATTAGTGTACAGAAGTGGTAAGAATGAAAATATTAGATTTTCATGTCCTGCAGTGATTTGAAATGATACTAAAGCGATATGAAAAAGAAAAATATGGCTTCCACTCAAAACTTTCATCAAATTATCTTTTCTTCTCTCACTTTTCTTCTATCAAAATTATTACAACAATACTACTACAGTTGAAAGTTAATATAAAAGAAATATTATAATTAAAAAAAAAAACTACGATAAAAAATCATTTAACAACTTATACCATTTTTTTTATACCACAATGGCCGACAAACAAGAGGACGGTCCACCTGATGGTAAGTGGTCACCGCCGTCAATGGACATTTGAAACACTGGGGGCATTGCCAATGCGTTGCCGACCCTGAGACGTGAAGTTGTTAAGTCTCATGTGCCTGTAATTAGGTTGAATAATAAAATTATGCAATGAATATTGTTTTATTATACATATATAAATAAAATGAAATGATGACTAAAATTGTAACTAAATGCAATCAGGTCAATTACCAGTAATTTATGATTTCTGAGCGTAGATACCGCATTCACAGTTTATACGTCATTGGCTACACAACAAAAAAACAAGTTGAGTTTAGAAACTCCATAAACTAACGAATAAAGCCAACTTTCAGCAAAATATCAGTGGAAAGAAACAAAAGATCCTACCATACTGTATCTTGAAGCATGTGCCACGAATGGTCAGCGAGATAAGTCAACAAATTTATAGTGTTTCAATACCACGAGACGTGGAATAAGTGCTGGTTCTGGAAATGTCAAATGCCTGGCCCACAGATTATAATTTGGTGGAAGCTTGCAAAGCGACTACGTAAAGGGATAGTGCAAACGTGATTTGAATGTAAAATAACTAATTAGAAACACGCTTTTTAGGTTTAGACACAGAAATTAGTGTTAAAATCTATGAATAAAATTTAAAAAAAAATATTTATTTCTTTTTACATTTTCAACGCACTCTTAGTCCGTACTCTTTAATGATTCTTGCTCTGCTCGTTGTTTTGAGCTGAGGCTTGTGATTCCTTAATATATATTATTTCATTTCTTTTTTTCCATTGTTGAATTGCATGGATTATAAAATAAATAACTTAAAATTTACTTAAATATAGTTACAGTTATAATCATCTAAATTAATACATTATTAATATTATATTTGTTTAAGACATTTCAGCCTCGGATGATTTTGCTCCCAAAAGACTCTCCATGACAACTGCATCTTGATGTTTTATGGAAATTTGTAGGTTATATGTGAATTTTAATTAGCAGGTACTTAGTTTTATTATCAACTGAAATCGAAAGCAAAGTCGTATCCAGTATTTACTTTTGTTCACGTGTTATTTTTTCACAAGCTCTTTGTATTGTAAGCACAAACACATATTGTATGGCTCATATAATACTAGGTTTGACTTCCAATCAAAATATAGAACCAGTCAGTCAACAATGACTGAATGCGAAACCAAAAAATATTATACTGCTGGAGTATTCCGGATGGCCAGCCACGTATTAATCCTAAAAGGATATCCGAAACTACATTACACTGTCGCTATCACAGTCGGTTAATTAACTTACCATCCTCACAAATCCGTTTCAATTTCGACAAAAGCCACGCGAATGTGGTCTCTATTACTGGCAAAAATAGAGTTCAGATTTAACGAGGTTTCCAACAAATTGAGTTCGGATAAGACCAATTACAATGGCTTTAAGTACCTAAGTATTATTATAGAGTTTGGTTGAATGTATCTGTGAGACGTCGGGTGTTCGTGTAATGAACGGTAGATGTTTGAGATGAATTGCACAGCTACCTTGTTTTGGAAGTACATTTCAAGTATTTCTGATGTTAAAAGTGATTCCTTCGATCTGAGAGTAAAATGTTGCTAGCTGTGAAATCTAAAACTATCTTGATCCAATGATTGTCTTATTATATACTAGCGTCACGCTCCGGTTTCGCATGAGACACAATAGGTACATGAGATATTATACAGATACACCTTTTGGAATAAAATCTGTGTGCTTGTTAAAACTGCTTTAAAACAAATTACGAAGTTTAAAATATTAATTATGAATTAGTAATTTCGTTTAATACTATTTAGAGGTCTATTAATATAATTTGTTTAAATTACTAAACTATCAAGATACTAGCTGTCCCCTGCGGTTTCACTCGTACCCGATTAAAATAAGTCCCTTCACACTTGTGTAAATTTCAGCAAGATCGGTTCAGTCGTTTAGCCTCGAAAGCGTTATAAACAAACTTACTTCTGCATTTATAATTGACTAGTTGCCCCCCGTGGCTTCACCCCCGCTCCCAAAGAAATGTTGCTTATCATCGGAATGAAATGCTGTTTCAGACTATAATCTATCTCTGTGGCAAATTTCATCTAGTTCTGGTGTAGGTAATAGAGCAAACATCCATCCAAACTTTCCTATTTTTAATAGTAAGATTTATTCTGAAGCTTATCCTGCTTGTCCATACATCAACTAAACGAATATAAATTAAAAACCGCAGCCTTGTAAAATAAATCTCTGAGTATTTTTATACATAACCACAGCAACCCGTTGACGGCCGTTACTCAATCCGTAATCCCAAGTTAAAGGCTTCTAAGCCAAACTGAACAAAGCTTGGGAACGTATCCAGGTACAATAAATTTTGAGCTAATCCTAGACGCTGGCGTTTAGGTCATAAAGATTACTGTGGACATTGTGACATGATTTATGAGGTTAACTTTCACCTTTTTTAGGGAGTAAAGTGGTTTTGGTAATGGATTGAATTTTAAGGAGCTCACTGGGAAAGCACACTCGCTAAAAAGTGCATTATTATTTATCTTGGTTCCTGAATTACGTTCTTGGGTCAGCCAAAATACAATTGCTTTTCCTTTGTTTTTCTCGATGGCTTTAAATGGTTGAATAATTGCTTTTATAGAGTCTACTAAGGCGCTACGACAATTTTTTTCAAAAATTATTTAAAATATCCAGCTTTACAAAAAAAAAAGTAGTATTTATATAATATATCAGTTATCTGGTCTCCATAGTACAAGCTCTGCTTAGTTTGGGATCAGATGGGCATGTGTAAAGAATGTTCCAGGATATTTATTTATTTATTAACTGCCTCAATCGAATCGGATCGCAAATCAAGCAAAGCTTGTACTACGAAAATCAAAGAACTAATGTACGATTTCTATTTCCTTGTAAATTCATTCTTTTTACAACCATTCATTAAAGACATTAATTACAATTGGATTCTAAAAAAACATTTTATATGCAATAACTATGAAATCTGGAATGAATCATTAAAACCGCTCGAAACGCTTTTTTGGGATTCCGTTTCCAAAAAGTTCCGAAAAGTTTCCATTTGAACGCTATTAGCTGACCCTACGACGGTTGTACTTTTGATGTGAACCTGTATTAAGCTCGACGATATTATGTCGCGGCCTCTTATACTCTCTCTATCGTATCCTACGTAGTTAGGTGAGAGGTCCGCTCTCGGAGGCGTTGCGCCAGCTCGTCGCCGAAGTTAGTATTATTGTATGCCAAGGCTGTTTGGCCCAGACTTATGATTTTGTTATCATAATAGGCAGCTATAATTTACTTTCACAGACTATACGAGTATATTTAATACTATGGCTTTTTATTATTTTAAAAAACTAGAAGAAAATTACCAGACACTTTGATTAGTAGAGCTCTTAGTGCAGAGTTCATCCGGGGAAGTACTTCCACCTTACCCATTTCCGCCGTGAAGCAGTAAAGTTAGAAAGGTAAGGGGCCGGTGAAATTACAGGCATATTAGACTTAATAATTTCACGTCTCAAGGTCTATAATGCATTAGCTATGCCCTGGTGTTGCAAAATGCCCATAAGTGATGTGACCACTTACCATCAGGTGGACCGTGTGCTGGTTAGATGGCCCAAGTAATATAAAAAAAAAGATACCTTCTAACAATAATATTTATACCATGTGACGGTAGGGGACCCTAATCCCCGAGTCCAGCGCGCACTTAGCCAGTTTCTTATATATATTTTCGATGACGAAGTAAAATTTATTAGGCAATAATACGGAAAGTGCCCAGGGCCCGTATAATCTAAGGTGGGCTGGCAATCTGGTATAGGTACGAGTGTTGATCGATAATGTAAATTTTATGGAAAGTGAATGTGAGAGGGCAAATTTCGTTGGGGTGCTCGGTCCACTCACCGAATCTTAATAATATGTATCGAATGTTTAGTTTTGGCAGGTTTGCTTTTACCCGCTACTATTGGACGCGTTTTAATATCACGACTTATGAATTTATCATATTATTGTCAATAGTTCTTAGAACGTGAGCAACCTTGATTTTGGTCTAGACTTTAAGATTACTTTGGAAACTCTTCTCGAAAGCGCTATAGGTTTAATTTGTGAAGTTTGAATTTAACTTTAGTATAAGTACTTCTTCTTTTTAACCTTAAATAGATCTTGAATTGTATTTGCAATATAATATGTAAAATAAAGTCGTGTTTGTTACACTATTTATTAAAATTACACGGACGGCTCCAGTCCAGTGATTTTGATATAAATTTATCTCCATCCAAAAAAAAATCAAGCCTTTTATTTTTACGAAAATAGGTTTTCTCAACGCTATCTCTGAGAATAGAAATGAACAGAAGCCTGTTTGTCGACACACTTTAAATAAAAATTGAATGGATTTTCGACGGTACTAGATCAACACAGCGCTACTAGCACTAGTAAATACCACGTAAGCTTAGATATCAAGATTACGCGCATTAGTGCACTGCAGACGAGGATTATCATAATAATACATAATATATTATACTTATTTTGTTACATTTGGAGAATAAACAGCTTAAACCAAAGTACTTGAAATAAAAAAAAATACGAGTAACTATAAGCAATAGTTTTCCCATAAAAATACTAACGGTAAAAGTTAATAGAAAAAAGGGGGACACAAATCTACAAAAATGAACGGGTATGGGCAATATATTACGTAAACTGAAAATAATTAAAGTCTCGTAATACAAAGAAGAAGAAACAAAATAACGAGGTATTTATCAATGGTTACTACTACTATTATTGAAGTATCCTTAAACATTATTAAAATACAAAAAAAATGAAAAGGCTACTAACGGGAAAGTGAGCTCCATCTTCGGCCTTATCTTCACTTACCATCAGGTTAGCTAATCCGCCAAGCTATCCCGTCACAAATTAATAAAAAAAAACATATGATAGTTTTGCAATCTCGTCACATTAAGCTGTGACTTTAAAATCTCATCGACTTCAATTCATAAGTCCAAATTATGCGTTTCCCGAAATTCAATCGAGTTACCTTCGAGTGTAATAAGTAATATTTCTTTATTAATATGTGCTAACGTGAGTAAGTACACGATGAGTAATGCTTATGTTAATTTGTTTTCAGAGAAGATATATATGTACAAGGTACTTAATGCGTCACTCAGTGCGTTAGTGATTTTGTAGTAGCTTATGAGATCCAAGCCTTGACTTGAAGATAGCGTTTAATTCTATTTAGCTAACTTTATAAGTTAGTGCCTGGATGGCCGAGCAGCTCGGGATTTCTTTACTAACGTGACTTCTACCGTATTCTCTATTTTAAAGTACTGTCATATATACCTACATATGAATTAGATGCGATAATAAAGGGCTCCCAATAACAGTATTTCTCACAAAATATGTAACTTAAAAATTTTACCTTCTAATGACATTGTAGCAGTTTTCATTACCTAAAAACACGGATAAGACTAAATTTTCTGAAAATGAATCCTAGCTAGATCGATTTAAGGCCCCCGAAACCCTCTGCATGCTAAATTTCATGAAAATCGTTGGAGCCGTTTCCGAGATCCTAATTATATACGAGTATATAAATTGTTTAAAGCTGTTGAATTGCTCGTTTAAAGGAATTCGATATGTACTTAGTTCCAACGCCTCAGTGCTCGAGCGGTATAAAGCTCGACAAAGAGACCGCAGATCCTGGGTTCGATTCCCAGGTGGATCAAAGTCTGTGTGACAATGAAATCTTCAGTGAAATATGGGTCCACCTTTGTTGAATGGGCTTGAAGATATCTGTTTAAGTTCAAACCTCGATTATCAACTCTGTTTATTCTGTCCCCTCGAGTTATAATAGCCAGGCATGCGAGGCGGTTCTCCAGTACCTGATCTTATGCATTTACTTGAATTATGTTGAGTCCACAGATTTATTAATGTAATTTGACAGACCAGTTGGCTTGGTGGTTAGCGACCCTGGCTGATCGTTGGCTCAATTCCCCCAGGACAAACATTTGAGAGCACGAACACGTCTGTTTGTTCTATGTCTGGGTGTAAATATCTATGCAACGTGTCACAAAATACCCCGTAAAAATATAATTAATTATCAAAGATAACAACCCTAGTAAGCTGTCATGTCAGGGAACCAGATTATTTAACAGAAAGGCCTACGTACCTATTTTACCTAATAATTGTCTACTTTAAAAGTTTTTCTATTTTTCATTCATAAAAATCTATATTTTTTTGGGCTTTGTTATACAGCGTTACTACGGTTCTTAAATATTGTGAATGGACTCGTTATAAGGCCCCATTTAACCTCCTTTCGACTTTACTGGTACTTTGGTAACATCCTATATAAGTATGTATGAACCATATTTTTTTGCAGATACATGCTGTATATCAGTTATCTGGTTTCCATAGTACGAGCGCTGTTTAACTTGGGATCAGATGGCCGTGTGTAAAAAAATGTCCTAAGATATTAATTTATTTTATTTATTCAACTAGATGTTAACTAATTAATATCTTACTAAAGAAATCTAATGTATTCTAAGATTATAACTTAACCTTTATCACTCGGGAATAGTTTAGCTTTCTATCAATGAAAGAATTTTGAAAATAGTAGCAGTTCCGGAAATAAATCACAGAACTCTCTGTTTACAATATTAGTAAAGATTGGGTTACTGGTTACATCAAACATAATGCTGTTATATAACACATAATAGGTAAGAGTACTACGTTATTGGGTTAGGACGTGTCAAATTGAGGTTGAACTGGGTACCAAACTTGGGTCCTGCTGAATTGACTGCCAACTGAATTTGTAACTCCGTTCGCCCCTTGGCGACGAGTTGTGAATATGCGTTGATTGTGCATAAAAGTTTATAGATTATTTCGATCGGATACTTGGTTCCGTATGATTTTTTAATTTATTGTATTTTTTTGTATCATTATCATGATAAAATAGCAAATAATCTGCCCTCGGATAACTGTTGTCATTTAAAGTGCATGGCTTAACTGTGGTTTTTATTAGAGCAGGTTATAACGACTATTGTAATTGATTCGTCAAGTATTCGTAAGTCAGCCTTCAACTGAGAAGAACCGGCAAGTAACTCAGTAAGGTTACATATTTATATCTTTTAATAAATTTTATTTAATATGACCTTTTGGGTATTTAATATTTAACACTAAACATACCATAACCGGGTCAAATGACCCATTTTGAACTTTGCTTTGGAAATGCACGTATTATCTATTTGGTTTTGAACATTTGATTTAATGAATTTTTCTTACTAATTAACATACAGTTATACTATTTATTTCCCTTCCTAACAGCCATATTCCATACATTTAAGCAGGAAACATAAAGTGACATTTGACCCGCTATGGTAGAAATAGGTACCTAGTAAGTGTTGGTATGATTAGTGTTAATAATTTTTTTATTATTATTATTAAGTTAAGTATAATATAAAGTATTTTGTATAGGTTAAACATTTACAAAAAAAAAAAAAATACCATTATACTAGAAAAGGTAGACTTAATACCTAGACATTCGACTGAAGGTATTTTAAGTCCCTAAGTGACATGTGGTGAGTATTGTCACCTTATCTTGAGCGCAGTACCAAGTCCGGGCTACAGGTCATTATATCTGAGAGACCTTTTTCTCCCGATCGAGGAATAAAACTCAAATCAAGCCAAGCTGATCCCACTTGACCATGGAGGCGAATAAAAAAAGAAAAAAAATATATTGTAAATATGGATCGAGAGCTCTCACCCGCAGTTCTCGGTGGGTTTTAACCGCATCAAACGGACCCCTAAAAAAGATTCCTCAGCACGATATCCATATTTACCAGACACAAGAGCCATCTGATTCCGCAACAGACAAACTTCTCGATTTAATTTATGTACTTGTTTGGTTTCTCTCTTATCGAGTGTGGGACTAAGTTTCCAGGAGTCATGCGAAATTACTGAGGCGATTGTATGCCTTCCAGGGGAAAAGTTGGAAGAGTACGAATGATCAAGTTCGAGATTGCTTTGTATTTTAGATTTTCAATATTACAATTCAAACTTTTGCCGCTGGTGAAGATATTGAAATATTATAATGGTTATTCTTGTAGCTTTTGTGTTATTTAATTGTAATTTATGTTTCATTATTTTGCGGTTTCATAGTCTTTGGGAGCCGCACGTAAATGGAAAATCCTATATCTTATTAATGTTTGTATGGATGTATGGATCTTTGTTACTCTATCACGCATATTGTATCTTTATTACTAAACGGATTTCTTGTGAACTCATGTGAAACAGCGGGGTACAGTTAGCTAATAATAATGTTACATATCTTCACGGACCATCATCACCGAGGAGCCGACGTAGTCCCTAGAAATTAGACCCACATTCTACCAAAGATATTTTAAGTTTCAAAGTGACATGTGGTGAGGATTACCGCTGTTTCTTCGGCCCATTGCAAATCCGTTAATATAACACTTGCCTGAGGCAGAATCAAACTCTAGACTTCCAGATCTCTTCATACCACTCAACCACCGAGCCGATTATAATTAACTAGCTGTCCCCCGCGGTTTCACCCGCGTTGCCGAGGGATGTTACATTATTACTTTGTTCATTCTATCATCAATAGTTTTCGCAGCGCACGCGACGTAAGGAATTTTTCAGGTCATTTTTTTACACCTTATGTTACATTATTGGAGTTTTAGTAAGGATCCCTAATTTTTTTTAAATATAATATAGCCTATGTTACTCGGGGATAATGTAGCTTTCCAAAGGTGAAAGAATTTTTGAAATCGGTCCAGTAGTTTCGGAGCCTATTCATTACAAACAAACAAATCTTTCCTCTTTATAATATTAGTATAGATAAATAAATTAAGTAAAATACACGGTGTTCCATCGGCAATATAAATAGCTAGACAAGTCCATATTTACAAAACACATGTACACAACATATACCTCCGAAAAATAACGTGTTGTATACCTACATAGTTTGGATTAATAAAGTAAAAATATGTTTTGTGTCTCCAATACTCACATTTCTATTATATGGACTAGATTTAATGTTAGTATGTTTCATAAAGAATATGCTACTTTCTATTGGTTGTCGTTGTGCATACTAATATTATAAAGAGGAAAACATTGTATTTTTGAAAGTTTAGAAGTTGTGGTTGTGATGTGGTGGAAGAAACGATAAAAAAAATCTGACAAAAATCAACACTGTTCCCCAGTCATAATCCCAGTGATTTAAACCTAGCCTTTATTACTTGGGAACAGAGTCGATTATTCTTAGTTTTTTTTATGTAACATACTACATACATATGTGATCCCTTGAGAACACAAGGTATGATAGCAAGTAGACTTTACAGGCGACAACTAAAATGTATAACTAAATCAATAAATACATACAAGTTTGAATTCAACTACTTCAACTTTAATAATATAATAACAACTAACGAACACATAAATCAAATCAAATGGACTGATAAACAAAACAAAACTAAAATGGTTACCAGTGGAAACTATTCGTTAAATAGTTTTCGTGGAAACATTCCTTTAAAGCCAACTTTGAACCTTCCTGTTGGCAGCAAAGTGGAAATCTAAAATCCCTTAAGCCGTGTTACAAATTTACAAAATTACCAAAATCATACAGCACAAATGATAATGACACGTATTAATCAAAGGTTAAGGCTGTTTTAAAGATAGATGTAAATTAGTTTTGGTAGTAAATGTGAGCGAATCGCAGTAGCAACTTTATTTTGAGAGCGACAATTGCCCAACTAGGTTTTGGCAACTAATTGTATGGATTAAACTTTGGGCCGCTTACTAACTTCACGTTTAGATATTTGGATTTAATCTGATTTAGGCTTTGTAATCTTAATTCGGTATTGTGCGGAATTCGCATGAATTGTTAATTGGTTTTTTAATGATGTTAATTAATTTTTAGATTTTTTAATAATAATAATAAATATCCTGGGACATTCTTTACACACGGCCATCTGATCCCAAACTAAGCAAGCTTATACTATGGAAACCAGATAACTGATACTACCTACTACTCCTTTTTTTTCTAAATACATACTTCTATAGACACTTACACCAGACACAGAACAAACAGACATGTTCATGCACACAAGTGTTTGTCCTGGGTGGGAATCGAACCTGCGACGTTCGGTTTGCCAGCCAGCCTCGCTGTTTATTGTGAAATTGTAATTTTTTTATTATTGTAAATTATAACACCATTACAGTCTATAGTACTAATTGACGCTATAACTAAAGTAAGTACATAAACGTAATAAATGTTTAATAAACATACAAATAAAAGAAAAAATATATAAAGTACTTTTAAAACATATACGACTCTCATAATGACACATTATTTCCAACGCATTTGTATGCTTTTTCGATGTATTTCGACTGGCCACAATATAATACTTTAAAAGCCTTAATCAAACACTACAATTAAATAGGATTGATTATTAAAACAAACAATACTTGTTTTTGATCACAATCTCAACGGGAAAGTGATGATGTGGGCTAAGATGATAAAAAAATACCCCGATAATTTACCATATCGGTAGTTGAGAATCTTAGAATTTACCATTCCATCTAATAAATACTTATTTCTACTCTGAAGCAGTAGTGCTCTTGTTTTGCTGGGCTTTAGTCAGGAAGGCTGGGCGGGTAAACGCACATGAGACTTAATAACTTTATATCTACAGAAGCGACAACCAGATGCGTTGCTAATGCAATATATCAGGTCTTGCGAATGTAAATAGGCAATGGTGACCACTTACAATCAAGTTGACCACGACAGTGTATTTGTTTATCGGTCCCCTTCACACTGGCTTAATCCTCATCATTCAACAGATCCCATCACATTGTCATGTTATATCCCTCTATTACTGATAAGCAGGTAGAGATACACTAAGCTCAAAAATCCAAAAAGAAATGTGTAAAGTGGATTTCAGATCTTGAATACTTACTTTATATTAAAGCCTACATAGGCGATGAGTATATATAATTTTATTTATAATTACTAAGCTACCGTGGGAGTTAGTTAAAATTCTCATTTCTACTTTTTATTAAAATTGATATACAATGTTTCCCATTACCCAAAAGCATGTATAGAT
The DNA here is from genome assembly GCA_907165245.1 of Habrosyne pyritoides. Taxonomy (NCBI): domain Eukaryota; kingdom Metazoa; phylum Arthropoda; class Insecta; order Lepidoptera; family Drepanidae; genus Habrosyne; species Habrosyne pyritoides. Next base: position 1,725,611 of record OU015595.1, read on the forward strand.
AAAACCCATTATAACGAAATAAATCTGTCGCCTCAGTGGGCGAGTGACAAAAGCTCCGGGAGCGTTCAGTTCCTTTGTTTAGAAGTGATTATTTGTTGCCCAAAATTGGTAGTGCCCAAGACGCGGCGTAAAGAGAGCACAAGCATGTTGTGACTTAGAATACTTTCTATGAAATATGGGTATTATTACTAAGACCTCTCTAGGTAGAGATTATGTGAGTGAAGATAATCATTTAACGAGAAAAATATCACTTATGTATGTAATTATATTTTTATGAAGACAAAGTAAATATACGTTTGCGCTGCGTGGTGCCAGACATTAATAACTGCGATGGTGTGGAACAAATTAAAATGCATTCTTGCTGCAGTCATAAATAACTACGGGCCATTGGGATGTGCACTTTAACATTATCATTTAATTTGCAATTAAAAATTTAAAAATTTATGTTATATATTACTGTGGTAAACTATGATAGGCGAAGTGACTACTACTTAAAATGTCCACTTCTGGATATGGACATTTGTAGTGATACTGTCTGTGAGTCTTAAAAAGACTTCTGGATTTGTTTATTTGTTGATTTGTTCACTTCTTCTGATACCCTTATATTCTGCTGGAGTCCATTTCTTCTTTTGACTACTTCATTGAAGTACACGCTCATGTGTAGTGTGGAAAGGTACATGTACATATATTGATGTACAGATATTAGAAGACTGTTTATGACAAGCAAATTAAATAATATTAGAAGTAGTCTTCTTAAAATGATCTCTTTTTATGACTACATCGGTATATGTCAACTTGTTTTTTTTACTACCAGGCTCTTGACGTTTTTATTTAATAACTACCTCAAATATAGTGTGCAGAAATAAAATAAAGTATTTTTGGTAAAGGAAAACTTTACGATGAAGCCTGCGTGCCTGAGACGCTAGATTCAAAGGTAGTCGAAAGGAATTTGAAAAAGGCAGGCATAGTAGAGCTCTTGGTTCCCAAGTTTTTGAGAATGTCGCGCTACTGAGGGGAACTTCATGAGCTGTACCTACACCAGGATCAAGTATGGATTGATCTGAGTAGACTGATAATTGTAACTTTTCTAATAAGTTTTTATTGCTTTTGCCACGGAGGCTGATACACATGGAAACAGTCCACCTGATGGTAAGTGGTCATGGCCGCCGGACATTTGCTTCACCAGGAGCATCACCAATGCATTGTCGACCATAAGACTTGAAAATGTTAAGGCTCATGTTCCTGTAATTTCACTGGCCCTCTTACCCGTCTTATTGATACATATAAGATAATATATTACAAAGTCCATTTATACTTTTCGATGTTAGTGCGTATGGTGGTAGTACTTCCCCGGACTAACTCTTCACTAAGTGATCTACTACTTCTTAACGCTAACTCAAAAACTGCCGGGTATTCATGTCCGAAGAGGCCCTGGAATTCAGATCTGTAGTTTTTCTTACCTTCTGACGTAAGTATAGCATTTTACCGATCGCCTTTTATTTGAAATATTAGTCTCATTACATCAACTCTTCCATCAGAAAGTTTCCATGCGGACGGAACATAAAGAAACGTTCACACAGGAGCTTTTAAGGAGCTTACATTAGTCGCGCGAGCTGGTCTCATCCTGTACTCGACATAAAGCGCCAGCGATAGCATCAACACTTTCACGACATGCAGCGCTTTGCGGAGTAGGGATGTGATAGCTTATATCGACGGTTTTATGTCGATACTTTTGATAATAGTTGCGATTTAAAAATGTGTGCAAGATTTATCGGAGAGCTTCGGATAAATTTGGATGGGAATGCTTGGGTAATGTAATGTCATTTTGGCTTGGCATTTATCGGAGTCATTATGCTAATGAAAATGGTTAACATTGGAATAGGTCTTAGTAGATAATTAGGTAGTTAATGGTCGGTTTTGAGGGCGGTACAATCTTTAATGTTGATTAAATTCTGTACAGAAGATAAGAAAATAAATGTGGCTGATTTTTAAATTGGAAAGAGTAACATCAAAGTGCGTTGTGTATTTATGGACTTATCAAAAGCTAAAGAGGATAATTGAGAGCAATTACATAGTGCTTTGTTTGAAATATCGAACAATCACGTAGGAACTTAACAACTTTATTTACCTCCAAAATAATACATCTCTCAAAAGACCAAAAAAACATGTATTTCTGCCAACTTCGAAGGTTTTCACTTCATAAAAAATTTACTAGGAAGTAATTCAAGTAGTGTAAAGTACATCTGTCTACAATTAAGATAACTGTAAATTTATCGATATAAAATTTGAACTGCTGCCATCACGCGGGTGTCGGGCGAACACAAGGTAAGTGGCGGCGGCTATCGCACGATGCATCACTCGCTAAGCTGTGCTCGAGAACAACATTTACCGTTCTGAGAGCCGATCTGATTACAATAAGGGAAACTTGAAGCCTCCGCAGCTATTTAGCTGAGCGCTTTGTTTTGGCTCCACTGTGTTACTGCCAATGACTTTAGTATTGAGTTTTTGGGATGGGATTTTTCGGTTAGTACACATGTTTGTTTGATCTAAGCATCTTTATTTTAATATTATTATATTTCCATATTTGTAAAATAAAAGTTATTATCACCTGCGTTCCTGAGATATCAAAATATTTATCAGAATAGAAAATGAAGTCCATTTATTTTGTTAAGGGTCAATAAGGGCCCTTATGAAGGTAAAAGCTATTGTAGTTACTACCGGTTCGATAGTAAGCCTTCAATAGAGAAGACCCGGCAAGAAACTTAGCATTGCTTTTTTTATAATCTGTCTTAAGTTTCCATTATTTTTAAAGAATGTATATGGTATTCCTATGTATTATACTATTTTTCAAAATGTTTTTTTTTTTAAACTGTAGTTGCTGCTTGCTACGTACTTGAATAAGAATCCTTCGTATTATGTTCTTAAATAATTTTAATTTGATTAGCAAAAGAGTACGCCCCCGGGTGGGTTCGAACCACCAACCTTTCGGTTAACAGCCGAACGCGCTAGCCATTGCGCCACGGAGGCGATGTGTTAGACGTGTGATTATTGTTGTCTTGTCCAGAAAACTCCGGCCTCGAAATCTGTATGCACCTACTATATTATATAAAATTGCGAAGTAGGAGCTTGTATAATCATGGACTGTTGAAGATAGCCAAAAATATATACAGAAGTACCAAATACTTCGGTCGAATAAGTAATTTTCTTAGATAATAATGATGCGAAGGCTTTTTTTTGTCAATATACAAAAGGATTAATTATTTTTAACTAGCTGTTTATGGTTCGTTCGCATTCCCGAGGGATGTAACATTTTCCCGGGATAAAAAGTATTCTGTGTAACTATCTATTAGCTAAGTTCATCTAACTCTGTCTAATAGTTTTTGCATGAAAGAGCAACAAACATCCTTACATCTATCCATTTTTTTTTTTTTTTTTTTTTTATTGCTACCGCCCAAATTGACTCCATGCTGCCTGATGTTAAGCAGTCAATGAAGTCCCCGAACAACGAATTTATAATATTAGTAAGGTAAATAAAAAATATTGCGAGAAATATTATTATCAGATGCGAGAGCAGAAGACGAAACGTATTGTTTTAAATGTACGTTTTAACTAATATCTATTAAATAAATTCTTAATAATTTAATAAGAAACATCCTAAAGAGTAACCCTTTTACTCCTTTATTTAGAATTTAATTGCAATAAAAAACTGAACTTGGTTCTCAGTAAGTTAACAAGAAAAGTGCTATCCATACGTTCTTAAGTTAAAACGTACATTTAAAACAATACGTTTCATCTTCTGTTCTGATAATAATATTTCTCGCAATATTTTTCATTTACCTTACTTATGTCAACAGTATCGTAAATTGCCTCTGTAACACATCACAGTCAATTTGCTGTGTTGTTTACGATGGAAAATGCTGTTTTATTTAATATTCATTCGTGAAGCCTCTGAATTTATTGAAATCATGTTACTCGTGTTAAAAATTGTGAGAAATACGATTTGAGTTCACCAAGCTGTAAGCCTCTTCTGTAAATATATTTCTTTTAAATTACCTTAGAGGGTAGGTATTGTAACGGAGTTTATTTTTAAGTTGCGTTTACGAATTCAGCTGTAGGTTGTATTCCAATTGATGCTAACCTTTGACCTGTAATGTAATCAACGATTTCTAAATTATATATAACTAGCTGACCCGACAGACGTTGTCCTGTCTTAACTATGAATATTGAATTCGATTCTTCCAATTGAATCGACAGTGAAATGTGCACTTAATTATATAGAAATTATAAATTTATTATTTTATCAATATAATTCCGACCAATGCAGCAAGAGAGCTTTTAAACAATATTTGCCGCGCATTCAGTCAATCTTGCAACTGTCAAACGACTGACAGTTTAGTCAAACGCCATATACGAGTACATTAGAAAAGTGAATATGGTCGTTATGTTTTCTTAAATTTTCTAATTTTCCACGCAACTTTCTTAATTTTTTTCCTTCATAAGAACCTTCTCCTGACAATACCAAACACAACAAAAAAAACAAGAAATAGCGAAATCGGTCCAGCCGTCTCACATATCCAACTCCTGACTATCAGCTGTTCCTCTGCGAAATTTCATGAGATTTCCTTACTTTCCAAAATCATACCAAACAAATTGACTTTTTCTCTTTCCCAGTATTGGTAATTAATTATAATAATCTATTTCCATAAATAAAACAATTTCTTTTACCAGTTCACAGAAGAAAACTTAACATCGCTTTCATCTCACAGAAACTTTGTTCACAAAGTTAAATTAAATACAAATTGGCAGCGATAGTGTAAATATACATACAATTTACAGCAAATATAAACAGCAGCGCCAATTACCCACATCGAAAGATCTTTATCATAAATCTACATTTCAAAGTTCCGAAGCTTTTCCAAGTATTTACCTTCGATCAGTTTTATTTTCGAGTAAAAGTCCTTACCACATTTTAACAACAAAGGTTTACACGAAAGTCAACTTTATTACAATTACCATAGAGGTGAGGCAGTAGGTACTTCTTCTTGGAACGGAGTCTTACTCGAGAAACTAGAATTGTTGTTTAAAGTGAAACGTTCTTTGTTTAAACTTGTACACTGTATTGACCTTATTTATAACAATATAATGAGTTTGAGGGTTCTATAATCTCCCTGTGTTCTATATACGTTATATATTGTTTCTATAGTCACTCAGTGCGTTATTCATGTCATGTGTAATTTGAGTGTTAGTCAATCTTCATGGATAGGATAGGAACGGTAAAGTTAAAGGGATGATAGCTCAGTCTTAGTAACTTCTAACTAGAATGTCGTGATGGCAGTAAAGGATTCGCATACTAAAATAAGGGAGAGCTGAAAGAAGAAGTTGTGAGGAAATTCAAAATAAAAAGCCATTTATTAAGAATGGAAATTACAGGCATATGAGACTTAACAACTTCACGCCTCAGGGACGATAGCGCATTGCCGATGCCCCTGGTGTTGGACATATTCATTGGGCAGCAATGACCATTTACTAGGTGGACTGTCTACTTGTTCATCGGCCCATGTGGAATAAAAAAATACTTGTGAAGGTCAAAGTAACTGTCACTTAGCTGGGTTTTTATACGTTTAGTTTTATAATCTGACTTATATGGCTATTAAATTATTCAAATGTTTATTGTTTAGCAATAAACAGAATGTTACAAAACTAGCTTTATAACGAGTCCATTCACAATATTTAAGAACCCGAGTAACGCTGTATACCATACCCCAAAAAAATAAAAAAACAGATTTTTATGAATGAAACATAGAAAAACTATTAAAGTAGACAATTATTAGGTAAAATAGGTACGTAAGGCTATCTGTTTAATAGTCTAGTTCCCTGACATGACGCCTTACTAGGGTTGTTGGCTTTGATAATTAATTATATTTTTACGGGGTATTTCTTAACACGTTGTATGTATATATTCAAATATCAAATATCACGGTTGTTGAATACTTTGTATTAGCCGCCTGGCTGGCAACCAACCCTCATAGTGGGAATCTGCCGTGGAGTGGCTACCAGTCCATTCCGATTGTTTAATATGTGAGCCAGTTTAACATCAGTCTGATGGGCCAGCTTGGTGGTTAGAGACCCTGAATGCCATGCAACATGTTGTTGATCCGATACCCAGGAGACACATTTGTGTGTATGAACATGTTTGCTTGATTTGTTTCATTTTACCATTTTTGAATACCTTTTCTTGTATTGTTGAATCTTTAATTATCGTATGTCGTTATATCATCGTATTGGATTATTGTTTTTCTGTGAAGATGTTATAATTTGTGTTGAAAAAAAAACACTATATACCTAAGTATGTATTTAGAAGGAAAAAAGTAGTAGGTGTGTCAATTATCTGGTTTCCATAGTACAAGCTCTGCTTAGATTGGGATTAGGTGGTGTGTAAAGAACTTCTTGGGATATTAATTATTATTATTAGTCTAGTCATACCAATAACCATGGTAATATTTTGGACAGACACTAAATTTATGACACAAAAATAGTTAATTTATAATAATTATAAAAATCTTTATTTGTCACCACAAACCAAAATAAATCTAATAATATTATTACACAAGCTATGTATAAAAATTTTTTGGCTGATCCCTGGTGCCTGTGGTAGGTAATAAGAACCTACCACATTATGATTGGTTCACTGTTGAATAAATGCTTTCCCAATTTATATACACATCTAAAGGTTTTGAGCCGCTTGCGTTTTAGCTTCCCGGAACTAATATCTATATCACAAGGCTTTAATACTGTACGAGACGGAAATCCTAAATTAAACTCTAGTTATTCAATAACTTGATATATGTATAGGTAAAGGTTAGATGCAGGAGTAAGTTGAGCTTTTCAGTGAATTCTAAAACAAACGGCAAGCAAAAGACGAAGAAGAAAAGTAAATCTTTTGCATTACATTTTAATTATTCATTAATCAGTTTTAAATAGCATTGATTGTGTTTATCATTTATTTATTTTTCGTCATACAGAAAGGTTGCGATCCGAATTTGAAAGTCCTCGAAGAATTTCCCTTCAAAAATAACTTTTTCAGTTGTAGAGCTCCACCAGTACCACCTTACCCATTTCGGCCGTCAAGTAGAAGTGCACTTGTATTACTGTGTTTTGGTTAGAAAGGTAATGGGGCCGGTGAAATAAGAGGCACATGAGACATAACAACTTCACGTCTCAGGGTCGACAACGCATTGGCGTCTGGTATTGCAAATGTCTATAGGCGGCGGCGACCACATACCTGTGGTACAGTGCCGGATTAATAACGTAGCAAGAGTAGCAATTGCTACGGGCGCCGCGCAAAATGTGGCCCCGCATGTCTATCTTACCTACGATTGTTTTCTTTAACTACTTTATACTTAAGAACCCATAGCAGGCCAAAGCCCCTCGACATAATTTGCTACGGGCCCCGCGCTTGCTTAATCCGGCAGTGCTGTGGTATGAAAAATTAAAAAAAATAAACTTAATAGTCTAGTAAAATACATGAATTCTTTGACCCCTGCATTGTGTTTTCACAAAAACCCAACACACTAGGCCCATTTATTTTATAATCCAAGTGTAGACTTAAAAAAAGAGCACATTATAGTCACTGCATTACTCTTGCATAAACAAATACAGATACGTTAAAGTATAAAGCGGTGTGTACACTGGTCTGGGGGCTATATTTAATATTGTGCAGCGGTTGGTATTGCCCCAGGACTTTGTAGAATTACTCACGACACGCGGTATGCGAGTCAGTGTGCGGGCTGAATAGAAAGAGTACCCTCAATGTATGAAAGGTTTTATGTGAATTGGTTCGTGATTTGCTTTGTGGACGGTTGTGTTGGTGCTTCATAATGAACAGCAGTAGAAAATATTATTGGACGATGTCATTGGTTAATTTTATCGTTCTTTAAATATTTATACTTCTACTACCTGTCACCCGCGGCTTTACCCGCGTTCCCTAGGGATGCAACATTTTTTTGGAATAAAAAGTATCCTATGTTACCTCAAATACCTCAAAGGATATGTGTAGATAGTTTCATGGTGATCGGTTAAGTAGTTTTCGCGTGAAAGCGTAACAAACACACTTACAGTCATATTTATAATATTAGTAGGGTTAGATGCTTTATTAATTTGTGGGATCTGTCTATATATTTGTGATAAATATTCATTTTATAACACACTGATGCCTCTCTGTATTTCCTTTTATAATTAAACAATGAATTGAACGATCTTGTAGAAAATTGGTATATACCTCAAAACGTGTAATCACGCAAATGATAGGCTATATATTAATAAAAATAATAATCAATATTCTAAGACATTTCTTTACAGACGTCCAACTGATCCCAAATTATCAGAGCTTGTATTATGGTGTGTAATATGAATAGTACTTATTTTATACTATTTTTTTAATACAATACCTACACAAAATAAACAGGTATGTTCATGCTCACCATTAGTATCTAACCACAGCTCCAGTGAGATTATTTTGATTTAATTCCATTGCTCACAAACACAACTTTATCACTCTCAAGATTATTAACTAGAGCGAGAGAACAAATTAGGTTCAAGCACTGACCCATCAAAATTACACCTTCAATTTCACGCTTTAGGTGATCCTTGTAGTGCAATTTGGCTGAAATACATTTCACAAGTGCGCTTTCTCGCTCAGCTGAATGAGACAAAACCATAAGTGGATTACGTAACTTTGTTCCAATCAGTTTCTATTTTTAGCTGCCTGTTTATTGTTCTGGAATAATAGTAGTATGTTATTACTTAAACTAATGTAGCTATATGGAAATAAGTGAATTGATATAGCATTTTTTAAATATTTAGATAAAACGAACAGAAATGTACGTCCACAATAAACAATTAAAACGATAAAATTTTACGGGCCACAAGGCGAATAGATTCACTGAATATACACCACAGGTCGTGGATTCAATTCCACACAGGAGAGACCTTTGTGTGCTTGAACATGATCGTTTGTTCTGTGTCTGGTAGTTAATATATCATAAAAATATGTATTTCTAAATTTGTATTAAACGTCGTAGGTATATCAGTTTTCTGGTTGCCGCAGAACAAGCTCTGCTTAACTTGGGATTGTATTACCCCGTATGTAGGGTGCACATTGGTTTGAAATTGCCAATTAAGTCTGTTTTTTTAATGTCAAGTAAGTAGACAAACAAGCAGACGGACCCACTAGTGGTAAGTGGTCACCACCGCCCATCGACATTTGCAACACCATTGCCAATGCGTTGTCGACCCTGAGACGTCAAGTTGTTAAGTCTCATGTGCCTTTCTAAACGAAACACAGTAATACGAATGCAGGATCTCGACGGAAATGGATAAGGTGGTCAGAGGCGGGCTTAGGGGGTAGCGAACGGGGCAATCGCCTGAGGCTTCGCTCTTGCAGGGGCCTCGCGCAACCCAAGCAAATTAAAAAAAATTTGGATTTCAAATTTATTTATTTGTATAATTGTAGCATTTCTTGTGAAACATAGCACAATCATATAATGTATCTTTGTTTTAATGTACGAGTATGTGTTAACAATTGTTGGTAAGCCTGAAAATAAATAAAATAAAATAAAAACATGACAAATACCTAAACCAAACAACCAGACTTACTTTCGCATCACATACTTTTCACGAAGGACAAAGGGCCTCGCAAAGACCCGCCGCCCGGAGCCTCGCAATGGGTAAGGCCGCCGCTGAAGGTGGTAGTACTTCCCCGGACCAACTTTGCACTATGAGCTCTCTCTCTGCACTATAACATTATATGAATATTATGCAATTTTATTTCTATACTGTACTTTTGAATTTAACATACGTAATTTTGCTGAAATACATTTTTTCATTTTCATCGTATTTTCTGCTTGCACTAGCTCATGAAGGTTTTAGTTCAAATCAATCTTATTTGCAATTGCAACTATCAGATTGTAAATAAGTAAAAGCAGGCCAGTTGGCTTCGGCCCGGGGGTGGACCTGACGTGTTACGCGGACGACACGCTGGTCACCGCCCGGGGGAGCTCGCACAGGGAAGCAGCGTTGCTGGTGACGGCTGCGGTGTCACAGGTGGTGAACCGCATCCGTCGCCTGGGCCTGGAGGTGGCCCTCAGCAAGTCGGAGGCCATGACGTTCCATGGCCCCCGGCGGGCGCCGCCGCCCGACTCACACATCGTGGTCGGGGGGGTCCGAATCGCTGTCGAGTCCACCATGAAGTATCTGGGATTGGTGCTCGACAGCCGGTGGACATTCGGACCCCACTTTCGACGGCTGGCGCCCAAGCTGTTGGGCGCGGCGGGAGCGCTCGCAACGCTGCTTCCCAATTTGGGGGGCCCGAGCTCCGTCTGTAGACGGCTCTATACGGGTATCGTGCGATCCATGGCCCTGTACGGGGCCCCGATCTGGGCCCACGACCTGACGGCCGGTTCGATCGCTCTGCTGCGGAGACCGCAGAGAGCGATGGCCGTCAGAGTCATACGGGGGTATCGCACGATCTCGTATGAGGGGGCTTGTGCACTGGCCGGATCCCCGCCCTGGGACCTGGAGGCTAAAGTACTCGCGTCGCTATATCAGTGGCGCGAGGAAGAGGCGGAGCGGGGCGAACGACCGATGCAGCGTCACGTCGAGCTGCGTCGGTCTCAGCTCCGCGAGGTCCTGGTGGCGGAATGGCGGGACAGGCTTTCGCGCCCTACCGCCGGCCTCGACATAGTCGGGGCGGTCCGGCCGGTGCTCGAGCGCTGGCTCGGGAGGAGGCACGGCTCCCTGTCGTTTCGGGCGACGCAGGTACTCTCGGGGCACGGTTGCTTCGGGAAGTACCTGTGCCGCATAAACAGGGAGCCGGACGCCCGGTGCCACCACTGCGTCCATTGCCGGGAGGACACGGCGCGGCACACGCTGGCAGAGTGTGCCGCTTGGGAGGAGCCGCGTCGTGCCCTCATCGCCGAAGTAGGCCCGGACCTCTCGCTGCCGGCCGTGGTCGAGTCGATGGTCGACAGCGAGGAGGCCTGGGACGCAGTGGTAACCTTCTGCGAAACTGTTATCTCGCAGAAGGAGGCTGCGGAAAGGGAGAGGGAGATTCTGACCCTCAACCCGGCCCGCAGCCGACGCACCGGGCGTCGGCGGAGGGCAGATAATGCCCTCTTCCAGCCCCCCTAAATGGGTCCAGGGGCGACGGACTCGGGGAAGTCCCTCGCCCCCTACAACATTAGGACCCGAGGTGGCGGCGCGCGTGTGTTCCACGCGCGCCCCTCAGAGAAGTCGGGGGGGGAGGAGTTAACACCTCACTCCCCCCCCTCGACGAGATGGGGCCCGCGATGGCGGGCCAGCACCAGCCGGGGGTTGCGGAAGCTGAATTCGTGCCCGCGACCCCCGGCGCTTAGGTGTGTGAAGGAACACCGGAGGGGTTTTAGTGGGTATACCCTCGGGCCCCTTCTCATTTTTGACATGAGAAGGGGAGTTTGCGAGTGGGAGTCCCACATAACCACCGCGTCTCTCCCCGGGCGCGGTGGTATGCGTAATGCATTTCCCCTCCGAGAAAAAAAAAAAAAAAAAAAAAGGCCAGTTGGCTTGGCGGTTAGCGCTCTGACTGCCAAACCGAAGGTCGCGGGTTCAATTCCCACCCAGGAAAAACATTTGTGTCCATGAACATGTCTGTTTGTTCTGTGTCTGGGTGTAAATATCTATATAAGTATGTATTTAGAAAAAAAAATCTAGTATATCAGTTATCTGGTTTCCATAGTACAAGCTCTGCTTAGTTTGGGACCAGATGGCCGTGTGTCAAGAATGTCCCAGGATATTTATTTATTTTAGAGCTTCTGCATTAGACCGGTTTCAATTTGAAACAGAATGCAACAGATACGTAATACACCCTGCCTGATACACCGCAAAGTTTATATTGCTAACCGTGACTTGCATATTAGCTGTTATGAAATACATTTTGCATATATGTTTTGCAGAGACTGTCGGCAAAGCCAACAAAGGTTGGGTATTATATAAATAGGCAAAAACATTATAGTAGTTGTGAAAGTAACAATTTCTCTTCAGTTTATTTATAGTAATATAATAATTGCAATTTTTGTATGTACCCAATAATGTTTGTGAATATTTTTTTAGGGTTCCGTACCCAAAGGGTAAAATGGGACCTTGTTACTAAGACTCTGCTGTCCGTTTGTCTGTCTGTCTGTGTATCACCAGGCAAATTTTCACAGATGATGTATTTCTGTTGCTGCTATAACAACAAATACTAAAAGACCGAATAAAATAAATATTTAACAAATATTAAATATACTCCGATACAACAGACATGATGTTTTTGCCCTTTTTATAAATAATGGTACGGGACCTTCGTGCGCCAGTCCGACTCGCACTTGACCGGTATTTTTAATTTAATTAAGCTATTGTTGAGATTTAGGGTTATCAATAAACTATTTTAAATTTAAAAATTCATGTATGGTTTCCTCAAATTTTACAACAAAATTTTGGTCAAACACTAGTTTAAATAATAGTAAAATAAATAAATAAAAATAATTTATTGCTATCCGAGTAACAAAAGGTACTTAAAATTACATACACTATGTTAACAATTTCTATCCATCGTAAAACGAGTATACGAGTAAATCTATACTAGCCTGGGGCTCGATTCTGTAAGAAAAATGACACTAACTCGAAGATGTTCCGTCGCGGCCTCTGTGCTCTGTTTCTGTCGTTAACTACGCTAATACTACTAATCACGTGAGAGATAAGCTCTCCGAGGCCTCCGTGAAGCGGGTCGCCAACGAAGTTTGTATTAGCTGAATAAGAGGGCAGTATCTTAGTTATTGCGTTAGTTTTTTCGACATATCAATAATAATCTTTTCAATAAATATTTTTAAGTAAGCAAAAGTTAATAATTTCTAAAACTACTTTTATTTCTTTCTGTATCTACTATCACGACTCTCGGGTTTCGTAAGAGGCGACTAAAGAGTACAAATGTATATGTATGTACAAAAGAGTGCAAACACTTTACATCGAACGTAAGGTGCCGAACAAATAACAATTTTGATTGTTCGTAAGCATATTAATTTACTAACGGTTAGTTTATTCTAGCAATCACAGAACGATAGTGGAAACCGCATTAAATTCGATTGCGTAGTCTACAATTGTGACTTGTTTTATACTATACTAATTATAACTATGAACTAAATCATATAAATCTGTATTTTTATAATGTAATTTAAATAGTCGAGAGTTACTTTATACGTACCAAAAGGGTGCCAACGGAACCTTACTACTAAGGCTCCGTTATCCGCCAGTCTATCTGTCAGAGGGCTATATCTCATGAACCATAATAGGTAGACTATTGAAATTTCACATAGTTTGTACTAATAAGGCCTTTATAACAATAATATAAAAAATAAGAGGCTTACCACCATACAAGAAACATGTTTTTTACGTTCTGTTAAATATTGTACGAAACCCTTAATTTGCAAGTGTGACTCGCACTTGGCTGTTTTTTTTTACAATAAAAATATATCTAAAAGTATAAATAATATATTCCTATAATAAATTCCTATTCATTCAAAACTAAAGGGTTTCATAGTTCGATAGTAAAACTGCCAAGTAAAATAAAACAAATAATTTATTAACAAAATAGAGCCTATCTAAATATCCTATCTAAACAGTCAGTGTAATGATTTTATTTCGCACAGGCCTTACAATTTTAGAATAGTTCGTCTTCAGCCTCGACAGTACTGGCTTGTATTTCATCTGAGCCATTCTCGTCGATAGAAACCGTTGTTTCTCCGTTGTCATCGATGGATAGTTTATGTAGTTCTGTTTATGCGCTTTCTCGTCTGCTATCTTTCTCATGTGTATTTCAAAGTTTGACAGCTTCATACTGGTCTTCTTCAATGGTACGTTGTATTTCTTCGAATGTCCTTTCTTGAATACCAGTTTCTTCAAATTCTTCGCGAAATGAGGCTTTATTACTTCCACTTTGACTTTGTAGATTACTGTAAGGTTTTCTTTCTTCGCTAATTCTTCTATTTCTGTTGCGTATTTTCTAAACTCTGATATGGCATTGTGCGCTTTGAATTCAAATCTTTTTGGTATTGTTTTAAAATTGGAATTTGTATGTATCATGTTTGACTCTGAAACAGAATAATATTTTGTTACTTTAATACATTGTTAAAAAAAGACTATATAACATTTAATTTTATCTAACATAATTATAATTTAACATCTTTGCCTTTAATTTTCGCCGTTCCGTACGATCCATGAATGATCAACCGACATTTTTTAAGTTGTATTTCTCATAGTAAGTGAATTGTATTCTGTTTTTGAGAAATAAATGTCTTAAGCCATAAACATACTAACATTTCTTTTTTTTTACCTTCGTACTTTTAAATATAATTAAGTTTATATGTTTGTACGTTTGTTGCCTATTCGTGATAAACGATTTTATTTTTGAATTTATAGAACTGCGTGGTATTGAAGAGTTTAAGTTGAAAGCACAATGCCAAACCACAAAGTCATTTAGTCAGGATTTTTATATCACGTGATAATAATTCAATAATCGCATTATAACATGCCCAGGATTTATTTTTACAGTTACACTGAATTATCATTCTGAATTCTCAAATCCAATTTTTTTATTAAGTTTTGGACATGAAGCTACAAGATAATTTACAAACAAGCAGCGCAGTCTCTTTATTCATATTTTTTATTTATCTCAGGTCAAAAAAAATTTGTTCTCGTTTCGTAAAAAAAAAATATTCATAATATTCAAAATACCTTCATAATATTGCTGTGCAGTTACACACCCAAATACGAATATAAGCGAACTCAATTTCATTTTGCTGATATGGAAATCTATTTTTACACTTAGTCAAATCGAATCTCTGTTATGATGTAGTTTCCAACTAGCGGCAGGTGGTATATGTAGGAAAATTGCGTGCGGAAAAAAGGAAAAATCATTTCGAACAATACACGTTTGTTTGGAGTTGGTATCTAAGATGATTAACACTGTGTTTGCTGTACGATTTTGAATTTAATTCATGGTGTTTTAGATACCTAGTGACCTAGTTGAATATAAACTAGGTGTCTTCGCGGTTTTGCCTGCATTCTCAATGAATGGAAAATTTTCATGGATTAAAAAGTATCGTATGTGTTTTTGTATTTTAAGTTATAAATTTTGTATGTGTTAAGCTTCATTGAACTCTGTTTAGTTTTGCGAGAATGAGAGACAAACATCATCCTTTCTCACAACATTTTATTTTTATAATACATAGTAGGATTATTTTTCTATCCTATTTACAATTTTATATTATTTTTACAGCATTAGAAACGATTAAAATAAAATAAAATCTCAATATGTCGTTCCAAGATCTCCTGATTCGATCGACTAAAATATTCAGTGACGTATAACTGGATAAATCGTGTTAGAAGCTTTGCGTGAATGAGTAACAAAAATCCATACATCTATTCATACTTCCACTCAAAGTTAACTAATAGTGGAATAACTTTTCTATGCTACAGTTTCAAATATATTTTACAGTATTAAACAAGATTGAAGTATTATAAAATCTAAATTATGACGTTCCGAGGTTTCCTGATTCGATCGACTAAAATATTCAGTGACGTATAACTGAATAAATCCGGTTAGTAGCTTTGCGTGAATGAGTAACAAAAATCCATACATCTATTCATACTTCCTCTCAAAGTTAACTAATAGTGGAATAACTTTTCTATGCTACAATTTCAAATACATTTTACAGTATTAGAAAAATTAAAATATAATAAAATATCAATTACGTCGCTCAAAGGTTTCCTGATTCGATCGACTAAAATATTCAGTGACGTGCAACTTGATTGGGAAAGTAATATCATGAATTTCAAATTAACCAATACAATTATCATTACTGTGAAATACGTTCACTCTCTATGTTAATAACGATCGGTAATTAAATCATTTAGACTTATCTTAATTTGTATAACATATCGGTAATTGGTCCAAAACTTTCTGGTTCATCATTAATTACTGCTTATAACTTGGATGTAGAATTTTATAAAGAAAAAGCGGATGGTTGAGTGGCTAAAATTATGACTTAGACCGGAGGTCCTTCGATTCCCAGGTCTGGTAAGGTATAGTAGATGTTTCATTCTTAGAAATGATAACCTGTAGCGGGGGATTAGTAATGTGTCCGAGAGATGGCGATTTTTCTTAGTTTATTTCCCTTAACTTTTGTAATCTTATATTTGTTCCAAATGTGGTAAATGTTGTACACATCCATAAGTTAAAGATGTACACCACATATAGGAATACTGTTGGATTACTTTATTATAAAATGCAAATTCTTAATATGTATACTGTTGATGTGTCATCAATACTAATATTATAAAGAGGAAAGATTTGTATGTATGTATGTTTGTTACTCTTTCACGCAAAAACTACTAAAGGGATATGGATGAAACTTGGCACATAGATAGAGTATATCTTATCCTGGGAAAATGTGATATTCCTCGGGAAAGCGGGTAAAACCGCGGGGTACTGCCATGTTTCATAAATAGATAATTAAAAAATCAAAACCATTTATTCAGTTTAGGCCGCAGTTATTACGGAGGGCACTTATGAAGGTCAAATTTAAAGTTACTGAAACTACTATCGGTTCGGAAGTGAGCCTTCAACTGAGAAGAACCGGCAAGAAAGTCAGCAAAGTATACATAATGATCTTCCTTAGTATCTGTTACTTCCGAACTATACCTGACACGATTATTTTATTTTAATTCACAACCGTGATAAATATGCATTAACAATTCAATTATGAGCAAGTTATTATAATATTATTGTTCTATAAATGATTTAATTATTAATTGGTTGTTGCGATTATAAGCTCATGAGATTATTTACAAATAATTTTGTGTTGAAATTAAATTCAAATTATTTAACTAAAAATGCATTGCGTTTCTAAATGGATACCTTCATTTGTAAATACTATAATTATTTTCGAATAAGCCAAGTTACTTTCTTTACAAAATAAGCAACTTAAACGTCAAATTCCTTGATGATTTTTCAGTTCTCACTCTATATTAAATTTTAGCTTACAGCGAAGCAAATCGTCATGACAGTTGAACGATGTTAGAAAACTTTGAAGGTACTTATTCTACTTCGGGACCTACTCCTGGCATCACTCAGCATTGCTACATTTTCAAAACGTTTGGTTTATTACTTGTTTTCTCATATTATTTTGTTTTTTATTGTATTATAATGTTGTGTGTTGCCACGAATAAATATTTTACGTATTTTCTTTCTTTCTTTCTTACTTGACTATCTAGATCACTCAAAATAACAATCCAGATAATAGCCTGTGGTTTTCTAAACACAACAAGTAAATCAGAAATTGGTAACGGCTTTTTATGACGGTGGCCTCAACTACCAGTAGGATACTCTGCTTGTTTTTCACATCACAACTCACCAACTCCTCACTGCAGGAGACTAACAAGACACTTCTCTCACGTGCCACACTCGACTTGTGTAAAAAGTCAAATATAAAATATTCCACAGAATAAATTGCAATAGCATTTTAGGGTTAGAAACCTTTTGTCGCGGCTCTTCTTATCTTTGAACACCATTGTTCGTTTACAGGTGAGTGGAACACGTGGGTGTGGAGAAAAAAAAGGCACGATGAATGAAAATGTCTGTCTTCATTGTCACATGGGTTAGGATGGTAATTGATTGCGGCGTTTTGTATAGGTAAGTATGGTGTCTGTTTTGGTGAGAAGATATGAGATTTACCGTAGGTATATTTAGGGATAAACTTTATATTAAATCCCGCACCTGGATTGTGTATCTACTTCAGATTCAATATGGAGGCCTATTTCTTAATAGGTTGATGGATCGGCGCGAGAGAAGTGTGGGACAACAGTTGTACCGCCATCAATGTAATACAAAATTGACTGCAACTACGATTCCGAAAGTATTATACAATCGCCCTTTAGAGTAGTAAAGCTACTATCACCTTACCCATTTCTGCCGTGAAGCAGTAGTGCATTTATATTACTGTGTTTCGCTAAGAAAGGTAAGGGGGCCGGTGAAATTACAGGCACATGAGACTTACCAACTTCATGTCTCAGTTTCGACAACGCATTGGCGATGCGCCTAGTGTTGCAAATGTCCGAAGGTGGCGGTGACCACTTACCATCAGGTGGACCGTCTGCTTATTTGTCGGCCCAAGTGGAATAAAAAAAAAAGATCGAAATCATTTGATGTAGTAGAGCTCTTAGTGCAGTATCCGTCCGGGGAAGTACAACGACATTACCCATTTCTGTTGCAAAGCAGTAGTGCATTTGAATTACCGTGATTCGACTAGAAAGGTAAGAGAATCCTCGTGTAATGAATGCCCCCGAATTTTCATTCGTGTTCCAGGAAAAAAAATATAAGTCCCTATCCATACTATATTATAGGCTTTTAGCTGCGCCCTACGGCTTTGCCCGCTGTCAATCCTGGTTATAAACCTTCGTCTTGAATTACTCTATCTATTGCTGAAAACTGCATTAAAATCCGTTGCATAGTTTACGATTCTATAAAGGACATACAGAAAATCATTCGTTTTTGTATATATAGGTCCGTAGGTATTTATTATTTAGCCCTGTAGCGTACTAAAGAAAAATGAATAAACATGCTAACTTTCACATTTATAATAATATATAGAAGAATATAAATAATTAATAAATACATTTTTGTTTGGTCCTTGACCTTGAAAACATAAATGGGTCAAGGTCGAACTGCATAAACGTCAATAAAAAAAGGAAATAGGGTATGATTACCAAAACACTATTGAGGGCGTTTGCGATAAGAACATGTTTCGAGTGAAATTGAGAGTTGTGTCCATAACAATCGGAAAATTATACCACAGCTATATTGAAATAGAGCTCATTATCGTATAACTTATTTATTATGTTTCAAAATTATATATTAATTGATGTGAATGTTTGTATTTTTGTTACCCTACACGCAAAATTATATATTAATTGATGTGAATGTTTGTATTTTTGTTACCTACACGCAAAATCCGCAGAACAGATTTGGATGAAAGTTGGCACGCTCATAGTTTATAGCCTGGATAACACATAGGTTACTTATTATCTCAAACAAATCCAAAATCCCACAGAAATGTGAAACTGGCGTAGTAGAGCTCTTAGTGCAGAGTTCGTCCGGGGAAGTACTACCACCTTACCCATTTCTACCGTGAAGCAGTAGTGCACTTGTATTACTGTGTTTCGGTTAGAAAGGTAAGGGGGCCGGTGAAATTACAGGCACATGAGACTTAACAACTTCACGTCTCAGGGTCGACAACGCATTGGCGATGTAGTGTTCCAAACGTCTATAGGCGGCGATGACTACTTACCATCAGGTGGACCATCTGCTTGTTTGTCGGCCCAAGTGGTATAAAAAAAAAAACAAAAATACTGAACAATCTAAATCGTTACCAAAATCAATATAGGACTCCAAAAGAGAACTTTCATTATTGTAGTCGGTTTAAAACAATCTTAAGGCAAGAGTGAATAGGCATTATTTGAGTCCGCGTGTACCATCCTCGACTGCATCGTCACTTTCCATCAGGTAAGATCCAGTCTAATGCGCACAAGTTTTTATAAAAAAAAAAAACTCAATCATACTTTCCGATAGCATTTGCATTTACAAAACTGGAATATAGCTCTTATAAGTCGCAAGCTACAGCTTAATACGATAGATAGAGCGTTCCGATCAGCAAATGACGACAAAATTTCCGTTCGACTCCACGATACAAAAATAATCTCACACAACACGCTTCTACGTATAACAAATTTCCACATTCGACGCGAGACTTGTTCGTGTATTGAATTTTCAATTCGACATCGAAATCGTACATTTGCTAACAAAGCGAGCTCTCGTACAATTGAGAGTTTAATCTCTTTAATCTATCTCGAGGTATGAACATGGATTTTGCAATGATACTCTGTATTTTGATAACTATGTTTTGTTAAGATTTTTGCTTTTTATAATTGAAATGTCTGTATGGATTTTTTACTCATTTTGAACGTTTTTAAGTAAATACAGTTTAAATATGCAATACTTACAAAGGATCACATTTGGATTTTCCTATACATTATGTAGTGGAGCTCTTAGGGCGGAGGTAGTCCGGGGAACTACCACCCATTTTCGCCGTGAAGCAGTAGTGAACTTGTACTGTATTTCGGTTAGAAAAATAAGGGGCCCGTGCAATTACAGGCACATGCGACTTAACAATTTCACGTCTAAGGGTCGATAATAATGCATTGGCGATGCCCCTGGTGGTGCAAAAGTCCATTTGCAGTCATGACCACTTACCTTCACGTGGTCCGCCTGTCATTCGCAGTATAAATGGCATAAAATACATTCAGACATTGAACTTTATTATAAATATAGTATTTTTAATCAATTGGCTGTAAATACCGCTCGTATATTAAAATTTGAATTTTACAAAGTGCATTTTATATGTGATATGATAATTTAATTTCCATCAGATCTGATGTAATTAGCTACATTTCATTAACGCTGCTGTCACGTGATGCAAATTACCTATCTTTGTGCACGCACTCATTGGTAATTTACAAAAACTACTACGGTAGTTGACGTACCCAATAAAAAATCGTAATTTTTACGTCAAGATAGAAAATTGGTTTACATTCGATTATACCATGTCACTAGTAAATCAATTATCCTTATGCTCATCGAACTATATCAGGTAATTTATTCATAACAAAAAAAAATACAGTCGAATCGAGAACCTCCCCCTTTTTTGAAAGTGGGTTACAAATAAGGATATATAAAAGGCATAAGTGCATTACAAATTTGTGTTTGTGTTTTGGTACGCTAATGGATTATTCGAGTATTATTTTGTTCAACTGAATTCAGTTCAAATATAATTTTGCACTTTTTTCCTGAACAAGGAAACTCGCAAACCAGGTAACCAACTTAACAGGGAAATTGACAACTTAAATAAATAATGAAATTGGCGATTCAGTAAATTTCTAATGAGTAAACTGGTGGACTCTGATTTTTGCAGGGTCGGCAACGCGCGAGTGATACCCACGGTGTTGCAAGCGTCCATAGGCTGCGGTGACCGTTTACCATCAGACGGGCCGTCAGCTTGTTTGTTATATAAGTTATATATATATAAAAAAAAAGAAAACCTGTTTTATTTTTGTAAAGTTTTGTATTACAGGAAAATTATTCATCTATCACTTTTGAATAGCATGTTTGCTACTATAGTAGTATAGAAACAAAAAAAAATATTACCGAAATTGACGAGTAAGGAAACTTACCAGTGGTTCGCTAACTCTTAAATGTTTACCAAATTTAACAATCATCATAATATACCTAAATCTATTCAAAGCTTCTTTAGAAGGCTATATACGATCTTATATAACTAACTCCTTTTAAACCAACAAACTAACAAGAAATTTATATAAAAGTATAAATAAAGAGTTTTAATATTTCATCACTACGCAACAAAGATTCTATCGGATATTTTTCTTCACTTAAAAAAATATGATCTCAAGCACTGTCCATACAGACGCTATAAACTTCCGTCTAACTTATCACACTCAATCAATACTTATTGAAAAGTTTTCCACAAGTATACTCCCGGCTGCATTGACCGAAATCCTATGCATACAGACGCGTGAAATTGGAAGAGTAGAACTGCTCGTTTTAATATTAAGTATCTGCGGAATTATCCATAAGTTACTCCTATTCGATATTTTCAACTCTGTATAGTAACCATATCTTTATTTTCTTTTTAACTGTTTCGGGTACGCACGGAGCATCTTTTTCTCCAGAAATCTTTTCTGGTCGGGCACAATAACTTATTTGCAATTGGATAAATGGAATAGGAACACCTAGAAGACGAACAATCGTTAAAGCATATACTTTTATATTTGTCATTCGAGGTTTCAACCGCGCTCCGAAGGATGCTGCTTTTGCCTCGGAAGATGTAATAATTCAGGTTCTAAACTATATGGGTAATTTTCATCCAAATCCCTTTTGACCATACATCCATCCATCCTTACAAACCATTAAAGAAGTATGAGCGGACTGGTCGTTTCTAAGACAGTTCTGCTGTAAAAACACGCCGTTCGGTTGTACATAGGTCCCTGCATGTGTCTACCCCGCGGGATCAAAGATAAAAGTTGTTTATTCGAGAGTTCCAGAGACAGTGGCCAGTCTGTTGGGAGTGACTTGGACATGTATCCAAACGGCCCGGATTTATTCCCAACTTCTGGCAAACTTGTAAACAAATCGCGAATGGCTGCGCAATGTTCACAATCGATTTATTTTGTTAAATTTTGTTTGTTTAGTGGCGCCTGCGGTCTTGTTCGTTAGTAGTTTTGTTTGGTACCAACACATGTAGGTGCTTGTGTGTGAATGTAACCTGCGCTCATTTCGAAGGAGAAATTAGACGTATTAAAGTTCGGATACACTTACGCAACGATTCGATGAATAAGTTGAGGGAGTTTAGATATCTCTTAGTGTTGGTTGAGATAGAAATTGTATGTGTTTATTGTAAATGATAATAAAATACCATTGAATGAGGTACCAGTATTGTAAATTTTTGATGCTATTTTGAATTTGGATCTATTAATTTATTAACTTCTTTCTGGGAGTTTTGACACGCTACAAACGGTATAGCTTCAATGAAATTCAAAAAAGAATGTCACAGGCCTAATAATATTATACTACTAATTATAATAATATTTATCATTTATTATAAGTATTATTCTTGATGCATGGCTATATTCGCTTATAAAGGATGAGTCAGTTGGCGGTAGATCTCAAACTAACCATGGATCATGAGATTAATTTCTGTTTGTTCTGTTTCTAGTTAAGTTGTGTAGTATGTATTTACAAAGTACTATATATGCAGTATCAATTATCTAGTTACCTTATTACATATAATCTCTATTTAGTTTGGAATAATCGCGTGTGAAGAATATCCCTAGGATTCTAATCCCACCTTGATTATTATTAATACTTTACTAACTTCTAGCTATTCCTTGCATGGTTAGATACACTTTATATAGCGGGATTTCCAAATTTAAAAACTTTTGTAACTTTCCTTCCTCTGGACACCTTATTTGGAATTTCGACCAGTTTAATTGAAATAGAAATACTAATTATTTCAGCAGCTCTCAAGTAATGTACTTACCAACGCACAACATTTTCTAATTTTTAATATTAGATAGTGATCAAAATATACTCATGGATTGGAAAACAAACGGAAAACAAAAGTGTAAAAATGTTATTCATAAATGTTTTGTATAGACCATCACATAGGCAAACTAAAGTACCCCTAAAGCTCTTACGTCGTGGATTGACCCACAACTAAGCCGTCTGGACCCCTCCATTAATTAACAATGACGGTGTCCTATTAATTAAAACTTACACATCGGAATCCTATTATCTCGTCGGTTATTTAAATTTAAATTTATTTTCACATGAAAGTCAAGAGGTGCTTCAGTATGTAGTAATTATTATAATTATGTAAAAAAAAATGTTTGAAGTACACTATGTACCTGATAGATAAATATAAAATTAGAAACCTTCTTAATATTAAAAATTCGTATGTTTGTGATAGAACGTAAATAGTTAATAAACTACTTACAATTATTATTTGTAATTTATCTACGAATTAAATGTGGCAAACTTTATATGTCAAACAAAAAATTTACTTACTTGGTATTAAATATTGGATATAGCAGCAATATATACTACTTAAACAATTTTTAAGTATTCAATTTAATATATACTACCTGTCCCCCATTTTCACCAGCATATATTGATATAATATGGCCTATAATCATCTTCGAAAATTTCCGCGTTGAATGGTAGCAGTCTCATCTCGATATGTTCAGTAGTTTTGAGGTGATGGTTTGCTAAATGAACCCTATTTTCCTTAATAAATAGATTTACTTACACCTAGGATGAAAGGTCATCATCGTCATAAATATGTCTCAAAAGAGCGAGATGCCACACTGAATCCTAAACTCGTAAATCGCAATTTTCCTAAACACTTAATTCAATAAATCAATCCGATACCTATTCCACTTAAAGGCACACACACATACATACATTGGAAAAGACATTTCTATCACACGTGAACACAAACCTCGTCTGCATGTAACAAGAAATAACCAACCACGAAATCAAATCCGAATTCACACGAAGCGCTCTTGCGAAAGATTCGCTCGTTCCCCTAATGAAACCCACGTCTTCAATCGGTATGTAGCGCAATGATGACAGTAGATCAATTTATTTTTCAATCTCTACTAGTATTATATGTGTGAATGTGAGTGTGTCTGCCTTTTATTTTTATTCCATTTTATGTGACTAAACGGCAGACGGCCCATCTTATGTAAAGTGGTCACCGCTGCCTAGAGACATTTGCAACTACATGGTCATTTCAATGTGTTGATAATTGAAGTTGTTAAGTCTCAAGGGCCTGTAATCTGACCGCCCCCT
Source organism: Habrosyne pyritoides (assembly GCA_907165245.1). Classification (NCBI taxonomy): domain Eukaryota; kingdom Metazoa; phylum Arthropoda; class Insecta; order Lepidoptera; family Drepanidae; genus Habrosyne; species Habrosyne pyritoides. The sequence goes on from OU015595.1 coordinate 1,750,161, forward strand.
GACTTAACTAACTTGCTAAACTATGAGACTGATGATACTGATTTTAATTAAACTTGCTACAGTGATTTTTATTATTTTATTTTGGTATAAATTGTAAAGTCAATAATGGGACCTGTTAAAAAAATCCCTTCGTGTTTCTCTAGTTGAAGATCAACTTACATAATATTGGCAGAATTATGGTACTGGCAACAGGCGCAATTTAGAAGAAGAATAACCAGGATCGGTTGGTGTGGTACTCAGATATCATTTCTTCCATCGTTCAGTTCTTACTACCAGTAAGCTTTGATTCTCTCCTTGGATAAACATGGTGGTTGGAGCATGAAGATGTAAATTTGTAGTTTAAATATACATTTAAAGGAACAGGTATCTAGTGACCATAGAACAAGGTCATGGCCGAGTTTAAAGAACTTTATTTAAATTATTTATCACTATTTTTTTTATTTGAAAACCTATATAATACTAGCTGTCTCCGCGGTTTCACCCGCGTTCTCGAGGGATGTAACATTTTTAGGCACATAAAGTATCCTATGCTACTTCTAATACCTCCAAGAACATATGTACAAAGTTTCATGATGATCGGTTTAGTAGTTTTTGCGTAAAAGCGTAACAAACAAACTTACATTCACATTTATAATATTAGTAAGAATCACATAAACACACTCAACATAGAAATTCTCTCTCTTAGTGGTAAAACTATCACACTGATGTACTGACATGCTTGATGTACTGTGGCCAAATTTATTGAATATACTCTACCCCCTTAGATTTATTCTTCGCTTATAAATTGACGAGACAAATTTCCTTCGCGAGTGATTTAGTACTGTTCGCGGTGTACGAATCGTTTGCGTTACTTTAGCTTTGACATTTGTTAGATACCGGGAAAAATTGAATGCGTTACGCTTTAAACCTCTTCATTTTATGAGCTGTGTCATAATTCATTTGATTTCACTTACTATCGAGATTTTATGAATTTATTAGTAGGGTCATATTTAAAAATAAAACCTTCGTATAAAATAGGTACTTTAATCTTATGCTTTGATGACTTGAATGATTTGATGATAATATAGAAAAAAAAATATCACAATGAAATAATTAACATACCAAAAATATGGAATAATATAATACTAATATTATAAAGAGGAAAGATCTGTATGTAAGTTTGTTTGTTACTCTTTCACGCAATAACTTCTAAACGGATATGGATGAAACTTGGCACATAGATAGAGCATATCCTGGAATATGTGATACTATTTATCCCGGGAAAATGTGATATCCTTCGGGAACGCGGGTAAAACCGCGGGAGATAGCTATATATTTATGCATGGTAAACGTCGAGTCAAATTTGCACTTGCCAGCTTTTTTATTTTTATGTAATTTAAAACTCATGATCATCAAAAGCGAATTTATGTGGACACTGAAGGGTGGACATACTATGTTAAAGACTCTTTGAATATCGGTTTTAATTCCTCAGAAGTTGACTTCTTGGGTTTACTTCAGTCCAGGTGATTAAAGGTTTTCCTATAGAAGAACTAGAAATGTGTACCGTGCGTTTCCAACTTAGAAATCTGAGAATTGAACCTTTTAAGTAACCATGTAAGTTTGTGTGAACTGCTACGGTTTCTTTCTACAATCACGCTAGGCAGGCATCTACAATTAATGTTATGCTACGACCGTCTACGAATATCTCGTAGCGCTACGACATTATTAACGTAGACCCAAAATAAATTAGCATAACATTTTACAATCTTATTATTCTGATTAAATAAATATTAAGTCAACTTACAACTTAATACATAATTCAGGCCCAGAATTCTCAACTGCTATTACGGTTGATCAAAACTGTCAATAGTCTTACAACTATCATTAAGTTGTTAATAAAATTACTGAAGCGAAACTAAACCGCCATGTTTTTATGAAAACTTTGCTCCTTGGGGCGAGTTAGATCTATGAATATTGAGTCACTAACAGTAGTTTTATATCTGTGGGGAACTTTTTGACGCCATGGAAAATGTCTTCGATCGACTGGCGTATTACGTGTCTTGATGACCGATTGAGTTTTATAGCAATGGAATAAAAAAAAGGATTTATCGAATCGGACTACTCTGTAAAAATATATGCGAAAATAAAAAAATATACGGGTTGACTTGGGAACCTTTAACGTTTTTTTTCGTCGGTTAAAAATTATATCGCTTCGGAGGTTGAGAAGTATTACGATTGGCTAGTGAACAAAGATCGTGGGTTCGATTCCTTGTTCGGACATAGTACAATTGTCGTTTCTTTTTAATATTATTTAATAACCAAGACATTTTTAAAAGCCAACCTTGGATTTGTTATATAACATACTTTGAGACTTAAAATCTTATTTTGATATAATATTTATTCTAAGAATTTACTTTAAGATTGATAACTTGCTCCTCGCATTAAAAGTAAAGATATTTTCTTTTGTGAATTTACTTGGACACTTAAAATAAGTAATATAATCTATCTAGTTTTAATAGATTATGTATTCGTGGAACCATTAGTAGACCAGAGAGTTTTCTGAATAAATAAAAAAAAATATTTTTCAAATAAAATATCATCTAATTACAAATTATCAGCATCCCAGGCTCTCATTTTTATTTTTATAATCATGACTAATTTTCTATGGGGGGACAATGTCTGGCTCTCGCATTTTGGCATACCTATGGTACTAAGAGGGCAAGCCCATGCACTCTTCTTTAATTCATCGACCGATACTACGAAATTAGGTAAGGTAGCGAGGAAATAGAACTAAGTGATTGGACAGAATAAATTGTCAATTTACTGTTCGCCTTTCTCTAAGGCAACTGACAATATTGACAGCATTGGTTATTTCCGCATTGCTGCAATGCAATTTGGATGCTATTCGTCTCGGATGAAAATGTGAATTTTGCCTGCTGGTTGTTTTTGTACATGTATCTATTGTTTTTATATGTTCAATGTGTGACGGCATCGCGATAGCTATCACTTTGATTAGCGTGTTATTTTTTGTATTTGGCATTAGATTGCCAGATTTATAGATAACTAGCTGACCCGACAGACGTTGTCCTGTCTTAACAATGAATATTGAATTCGAATCTTCCGATTGAATCGACTGTGAAATGTGCAATAAGAATGTGGCAACATCTATGTACACGCCTACAAATCCTTCACCGCCCGCACTACAGTAATGTGTGGCGACATCTATGAACGAGTAGAAACACGCGAAATTCCAACATCGCACTATCAAGATTCTCTCTGGATTTGACATATATACAAGTTTCCAACATCAACAGTTGGACCGCGGTCCCCAGGCATGATCACCTAGCCTGGCGGAAGATCTTCCCTTTTAAATGGAGGAGTCTCAAACCTCGCTCCTCCATAGTGGTGACCCGACGTGATCCCCATCACTTCGCTTCAAGCTCAGCTGCATTCACACAGCAAGCCAGCTTTTCGCCTTAATCAGTTCCACCGCAGCCGACTCACCGTGCTTCCTGGTTCTGCAAGGCATACTTCATGCGACAGTACTCAACGCCCACACCACAGTTCACCTGCCGCACACGTCCGGACCTCAGCTGACCCTTCACTCTCCGGCGTGGCGGTTTCTGCACACTTGGACTACTGTGGGAAGCCTCAACCCATCGCAGCAATCCCGCTCAGTCTCGACTCACCGTAGACTTCCGAGCAGCACTTGCAAGCTATCAGCAATGATGCAGCAACAACAGATCGACCTCTGGTCTAGGAAGGGAGTGATGTGGCGACATCTATGTACACGCCTACAAATCCTTCACCGCCGGCACTACAGTAATGTGTGGCGACATCTATGAACGAGTAGAAACACGCGAAATTCCTACATCGCACTATCAAGATTCTCTCTGGATTTGACATATATACAAGTTTCCAACATCAATAGTCGGACCGCGGTCCCCAGGCATAATCACCTAGCCTTTTTTTTTTTATTTTTTTTTTTTTTTTTTATTTTTTTTTTTTTTTAGGAGGGGAAATGCTTTGCGCATACCACCGCGCCCGGGGAGACGCGGTGGTTATGTGGGACTCCCTCTCGCAAACTCCCCTTCTCATTCTCAATTAAGATGAGAAGGGGCCCGAGAGGTATACCCACTAAAACCCCTCCGGTGTTCCTTCACACACCTAAGCGCCGAGGGTCGCGGGCACGAATTCAGCTTCCGCAACCCCCGGCTGGTGCTGGCCCGCCATCGCGGGCCCCATCTGGTCGAGGGGGGGAGTGAGGTGTTAACTCCTCCCCCCCGACTTCTCTGAGGGGCGCGCGTGGAACACTACACGCGCGCCGCCACCACGGGTCCTGATGATGATGGGGGGCGACAGACGGATCCCCGTGTCTGTCGCCCCTGGACCCATTTAGGGGGGCTGGAGGAGGGCGTTATCAGCCCTCCGCCGACGCCCGGTGCGTCGGCTGCGGGCCGGGTTGAGGGTCAAAATCTCCCTCTCCCTTTCCGCAGCCTCCTTCTGCGAGATAACAGTTTCGCAGAAGGTTACCACTGCGTCCCAGGCCTCCTCGCTGTCGACCATCGACTCGACCACGGCCGGCAGCGAGAGGTCCGGGCCTACTCCGGCGATGAGGGCACGACGCGGCTCCTCCCAAGCGGCACACTCTGCCAGCGTGTGCCGCGCCGTGTCCTCCCGGCAATGGACGCAGTGGTGGCACCGGGCGTCCGGCTCCCTGTTTATGCGACACAGGTACTTCCCGAAGCAACCGTGCCCCGAGAGTACCTGCGTCGCCCGAAACGACAGGGAGCCGTGCCTCCTCCCGAGCCAGCGCTCGAGCACCGGCCGGACCGCCCCGACTATGTCGAGGCCGGCGGTAGGGCGCGAAAGCCTGTCCCGCCATTCCGCCACCAGGACCTCGCGGAGCTGAGACCGACGCAGCTCGATTTGACGCTGCATCGGTCGTTCGCCCCGCTCCACCTCTTCCTCGCGCCACTGATATAGCGACGCGAGTACTTTAGCCTCCAGGTCCCAGGGCGGGGATCCGGCCAGTGCACAAGCCCCCTCATACGAGATCGTGCGATACCCCCGTATGACTCTGACGGCCATGGCTCTCTGCGGTTTCCGAAGAACCGCAATCGAGCCGGCCGTCAGGTCGTGGGCCCAGATCGGGGCCCCGTACAGGGCCATGGATCGCACGATACCCGTATAGAGCCGTCTACAGACGGAGCTCGGGCCCCCCAGATTGGGAAGCAGCGTTGCGAGCGCTCCCGCCGCGCCCAACAGCTTGGGCGCCAGCCGTCGAAAGTGGGGTCCGAATGTCCACCGGCTGTCGAGCACCAATCCCAGATACTTCATGGTGGACTCGACAGCGATTCGGACCCCCCCGACCACGATGTGTGAGTCGGGCGGCGGCGCCCGCCGGGGGCCATGGAACGTCATGGCCTCCGACTTGCTGAGGGCCACCTCCAGGCCCAGGCGACGGATGCGGCTCACCACCTGTGACACCGCAGCCGTCGCCAGCAACGCTGCTTCCCTGTGCGAGCTCCCCCGGGCGGTGACCAGCGTGTCGTCCGCGTAACACGTCAGGTCCACCCCCGGGCCGAACTCGCCCCTCAGCACCCAGTCGTAGCCGATGTTCCACAGGAGCGGCCCAAGAACCGAACCCTGTGGAACACCGCACGACATCGGGCGCTGGTGAACGCCATCGCGTCCCACGTAGGTGACACACCTCTCGGACAGATAAGCCCCAACTATGCGGCGGAGGTAAGGAGGCACTCTATGATATCGCAGTGCCTCCCGGATACAACTCCAGGGTAGGGTGTTAAACGCGTTGGCGATGTCTAAAGACACCGCCAACATCACCCCGCCCCGGGACACCGCTTCCTCCGCCAGGGCTCTTACCCGCGACACAGCGTGCACGGTGGAGCGCCCCTGCCGAAACCCGAACTGACTACCGTCCAGGTCCGGCCCCTCTCGGCACAAGTGGCTGACGAGGCGGGCTGAGAGAACTCTCTCAAACAACTTGCCCACCTCGTCCAGCAGCACTATGGGCCGGTACGCGGACGGTGAGTCCGCAGGGCGCCCCGCCTTTCCGAGCAGGACCAGTCGACCAGACTTCCACAAACTGGAAAACTGGCCCCGCTCGAGGCACGCTGTGAAGAGCCCTCTCAGTTGGGGCTCTAGCTCCTTCAGAGCGAGGGCTAACACGCAGCCGTGGATCCCATCGGGCCCCGGAGCCACATTCTTGGCCCGGAGCCGGATCACGGCAGCCCCCAACTCTGGGTGTGTCACCTCAGGGACGCTGATGGCGTTCTCCTCCGTGGACTCTGCGGCCGAGGGCAATGCCATCTGCGGCGGAGTATGCTCGCCTCGTGCCGGGAAGAGGGCTGCTACCACCTCCTCCAGCAGCTCGGGTTGGAGACTCTCGGTGAGCGGGGGCGCCGCGGCCCGAAGTTGATTTCGGACCGTGCGATAGGGCCGCCCCCACGGATCTCCGTCTAGAGTCTCCAACATCTCCTCCCTGGCACGCGTCTTCATGATCACCTAGCCTGGCGGAAGATCTTCCCTTTTAAATGGAGGAGTCTCAAACCTCGCTCCTCCATAAGAAATTATAAATTAGTTATTTTATCAATATAATTCCGACCCATGCCTCTGTTTCCAACAATATTGTCAAATGACTGACATTTATGTCAAACACCATAAGATTACATAATAAGAGTTTATATTGTCAAAAGCGGTAAGGTTACATTAGAAAAGTTAATATGATCGTTATGTTTTCTTACATTTTCTAATTTTCCGCGCAATTTTCTTAATTTTTTCTCGCGACAATAACAAATTCAATAAAAAAAGAATTAGCGAATACGGTCCAGCCGTTCACGCGTGATGCCACGACCAAGGGAAATAGGGATTCATTTTTATATACTCGTATATAGATTATTGTACAGCACTTATCTATTACTTTCTTATTGACGATTTATATGAAAAAAATCTGCTCTTCAACAAGCTTTTATTATTATAAAACCCTAAAAGGTATGTTTAGATAAGTTTTTCCCATTTTATTTGATCACAAGACCTTATATTGTTTATTTTATTGTATTTACAAAATTGTTGTAAAATTATTGAACACGATTACGAAGCCACTTTTTCTTGCAATAAATATTCACCCATCGGCTTCACTCACAAGAAAAATCCACATTTAATATATTGTACACAAGCAAAAGTACATACAAATCTAGCGAGTGGAAAAATTGAAGCTTGGATCATGGCACAGATGTGTGAAACGGTTCTTACGACAAATTGTTTTATCGAAAATTACTTTCTGGAGCGGAAAAGCGGATAAATTTCCATTTTTCTAATGGAACGGAATGGCTCACGGGTCCTGCGAGACTCGGGGACGTTACATTACAATTACGTGATCCCTTAAGTTAGATCGTTGATTTCTGCTTAAGTTTCAGCGTGAATTAAACATGAGTGACTTAAGTTAGGGCACAGTCTCGTAAATAAGTCTTAAGTGACCTCTAACGGTGATAAATGGAAGCAATTTGCAATTAAATGTACAGGTGGACTTTTACAACGTTCAATATATAAAATTTACGTTTTAAATTAAAGTATTACTGGCGGTAAGAGATAAGGTTGCGTTTGGTGATTTTACCATGGGGCTTCTACCCCAGGAATGAGAATCATAAGTTGACCTTTTTTCTTAACGAAAAACCTTAAGTTACTTTTTCAAAAAATTCAAAATTCAATACCATTTATTCAGTTTAGGCCTTCGGAGGGCACTTATGAAGGTCAAATTTAAAGTTACTGAAGCTACTGATGCATGATTACTGATTTCAGTATAATTAGGATGATATTTATATAGTATATATTTATATAGTTTAGTATGATACTTGTACAATGTACCCTAAACTAAATAAAAAAAAATACTGAAGCCAAATGTTTTATTTTAGAATCATTGTCTGTCTATATGTTTTTATGATAAATAGTAGATTGTTAAAAGGCAGTCGGTCCACCTGATGGTAAGTGGTCACCGCTGTTTATAGACAGCCTACCTTTCTGTACCAAAACAGTAATTCGAACACTTCTGATTCACAGCGGAAATGGGTATGGTGCTAGTACTTCCCCAGACGAACCCTACACTAAGAGCTCTGCAACTTTTACATAGTGTCTTTATGTCCGCTTATAACTCAAGTACTGGCCGAATAACTATGAAATGTTTTGTGAGATGTGGAGGGCAGTAATGTCATTCTAATTAGTTATTTTTTTGGACATGCTTAATTTTCCAGGAATTCTTATGATGTTATTGTATGACGGTGTTATTATAATGTTGTAAATATTTAAGCTTTTTGTTCCTGTTCCTGCAAAGTCGCTCCATATTCTGCGTCCAGTATGGCACATCTTTCAGTTTCCTTATCACGTTCGCGCAAAGTATACGACTTCGTGTCTTCTTTTAATGATTGAAAGAAAGAAAGAAAGAAAATATATTTTCAGGAAATAAACTGATAAACATAGACATAGGACATAAAAAATACGGTCAAATACATAATTTTTGTGCAATATAAAATTTTTGCTTAGTATGCACTTAGTATGCAAATGTTAAAGAAAATACTTTGAAGTATTGAAATTTTCCTGAAAATCTTATTTTTTTTTGTCAATGTCCAAATATCCTTAATATTTGAAATATCAAACATCATGAGAATACCGAATGAATCACAGAAATAAATTAAGCAGAGATTAAAAAACCCTTCCTCAGCCCATTAAATCCATCGATCTTGTTGGAAAAAAAGAAGAATAGAGTGAAAGGCTAAGTTAATCGGTAAAGTTAAACGAGTACTTGTCAACGGCTTTACTTTTGAGCAACTTGAGTGATTTTCTAAACTCAACTCGAATTCAGTCGGTGATTGCTTGAATCGAAAGTCGAAAGTCGTAAAGTAGGCGAAATTTCCAACAGAGGGATCTTTTTTAACGCATCACCACTTGAAGTTAATTTTAATTTAGTGTCCCCGATGATTTTCAACTTTTGGGGAAAACTCAAAAGAAAGTATATTTGTGGTACTTTTTGACAGTAGACATATTCGAGTTTCAAATTGACTTAGTCTTATAACCCAATGCCAAATTCGATCAATTAAGAAATAATCTGCGTCTTTTCGAATTTACCCCCTTTGTTTAAAGATAAAGTCCCAACATTACACGTGACGAGAATTAGACGGGCCAGTTGGTTTGGTGGTTAGAGGCCCCAACAACTATACCGCAGGTTGTTGGTTCGATTCTTGCCTGTATGTTCTGTCTAGGCATTATATCCATATAAGTATGGATATAGAAAAAAAAATATAGTAGGCACTTGAAGTAGTCTCAGTTATCAGGTTTCCATAATACAAGCTCTGCTCATTTTCGTATCAGATGTAAAGAATGTCCCAGGATATATATAGAGGTCTTTATTTTTTTTTTAAACTTAATAGATGAATCTTGTTTCAATAGTAATAATATTAATATTAAACTTCAAAAAGGTTAACAATCTAATCAATGTGAAAGAGGAACATACACGCGTTCTGGACCAACAAGTTTTTCAACTAAAGTAATTTTTATTGCAGTGCTTTATCACACTTCTAAACTACAGGTTCGATACGTTAGTTAAATATTTGCTTGACTGATTAACAGCTTTCAAACAAGAGACATAAAGTTCAAGTTGCATTATAAAGAGGTAAGTTTACAAAGTTTATAACAGCTTAAGCAATTTATGATCATAGAAGATATTACTATGAATATTCCGTCACGGTATCTAAGGAGGTTGAATTATGCATACTTTTTAAAACGATAGCAGTGAGTTGGAGACCTTAATAGAGCTTGTATTTTTATATTTGTAATTTTACATTTTGTTCGGTAAAAGAAATCATCGTGAGGGAACTAAAATTGGTGGTTATTAACATAACTTTGTTGTCTGTACACTTCCTGAGAAAAAGGGTCTTGAGAGCCAGACATACAGACTGATAACGAATTAATCCTAAAAGGTAGCTTTTCCTTTTACGGTATGGAATCAAAATAAAAAAAACAATTACCTAAAAGCCAAATTGTAGTCTAGCATGTAATACTTTATTTAAACCCCCAAACATTCAATGCAGTGATACCAAGAGATACCAGTTTAAAAATTTCAAGTAGTTCATCAAAACTGCAGCTTGGTTCATCCCCAATTAAGCTCGTTATTTATGCATTCGGTTAAATTTAGCAACTCTCGATGCTACCCTATTCTGGTCATTTCTTTTTCATTCAAACATATATTTTTCATTGCTATTATTTTCCCTATAATGAGAGAAGTAACTACCTTAACTTGCTAGTTGAATAACTCTTTCTTGTCTTTAGAAAACTTCTACAGTGTTTCAAACCGCGCATTTGCATTTATCTTATCATTATTATATATATTTAAATTACGTTTTTTTCTTGACCAAAGGTCATCATAAAAAATACATCATTTATTTGTTCAAAATAGTAATAAATTAATATTGATATTGACGATACAATGAATCGTGAGAAGAAGAAATAAGACGATATTATAAGCAAACGACGGTAAAACCAATACAAAACCAGTAGATATATTTCCATATATGTCCATATTTATAGGTAGGTACGAAGTTACATTATCCAGAATAGGGATGCAATGGGAACCCTCGGTGCAGGAAACACGAGTATTTGGCAAACGCGACGAGAGCCTTGTATCATTTTAAATGAGTCAGTTAATCGCTGTGATACCGACATTTTTAAATGGCTGTATCATGCGGTGCGCCTGTACCTACTTACGATTAATTTTCATTGAATTTTCATGAATATTTAATGTTATTTTACAGGGTCTGTACTCTTTTTTCGGCTTTCAGAGGCCATTTTATAGGGGTTTATGGGTATGTAAGCTCGTATGGAAAACCTTTACAAAATGTAATACTTAGGAGGCCGAACTCAAATTTATTTTTAAATTGAATTTGGTTTGATACTTAAAATTAGAAGCACATGAGACTTAAGATCTTCACGTCTCAGGGTTGACAGCGCATTGGCGATGCCCCTAGTGTTGCAAATGTTCATAGGCGGCGGTGACCACTTACCATCAGGTGAACCGTCGGTAGGTTTGTCTCCATGTCGTTTAAAAAAAAAGTTACAAAATGGACATTTTCTAAAACAAACTACCTAAAATGTACAAAGTTTTTTGTCGAACTGCAGACTAAAGCGTACAGTTTTTTTTTATAATAAAAAAAGACAACCATGTCGATACCTTATCGGTAAATGCCGTGCAAGTGCGAGTTGTACGAAAAGTTTGTTTTGAATTATAATAATATAATCAAAAAGTAGAAAACAGGTAGACATAAGTAGACAATTTCGTCTCATTTTAATAAAATTTTGTAAAAAAATTCCTTTCACATAACATTTTGTTTGATTCCCATTTTCAAATTTATATAGTTTTATTTATTTATTTTTTTAAATATTAAAATTAATATATGTTTAATAGATTATATAATTGAGAATTGAAAGTCGTTGTTGCTGAGAAAAACAGCCATGATTTACGAACCGATATGAAAAACCAAATTCTCAATAAAGTTTCCTTTTTGAAATTATTGGTACGGGACCCTAAAAATCTACGTGACAAATATGAAGTTTTAGGATACGGAATAATTTTTTTTTTTTTTTTTGTTGAATGCAAGGTTTGGAATAAAATAAATGGTCGTTATTAAAATCATTTGGTAAGGACTATTAAAGTGAAGAAATAAATATCATGTTTATCCTGGAACATTCTTTACACACGGCCATCTGGGCTTCGATTCTGTAAGGAAAATGACAAAAGCTAGAGGATAATTCGTCGAGGCCTCTATGATCTGTCTCTTTCGGTAACTACGTAATCACATGAGAGGTAAGCTATCCAAGGCCTCCATACACCGGCTCGCTGTCGAAGTTTGTATTAGCTGAATAAGAGGGCTGATTCCAAACTAAGCAGACCTTGTACTATGGAAACCAAACAACTCATATACTACTTATACAACTTTTTAAAAATATATAATATGGATATTTACATCCAGACACAGAAGAACATACATGTTCATGCTCACAAATTAACTGAACTTAACCTTCGACCTGCGAAGTGGTAGTCACGGTCTTTAAGCTCCCAGCTAACTGGCCCATCGTAAATCGGTAGTATCCTCAGTAACTTTGACCTTCATAAGTGTCCTATGAACACAAACATCATCTGCCTTATGCCCAATCATTTAGGGTCGTCGCAATACGTATGTTTTCTACCCATTCGGTGCATTACGTATTACAAAAGATTTGGCAGATTTTTACGGCCGCCCGCCTGCCTGAGGCCATCTGTCTCTAGGAAAGCCTTCGTTGATCACTTGGTGTAAAGTACACATGGTCATCGGTTTGCTCTTCAGTTGCCTCTTACGTTACCCTACACCACAAAGCACGTTGTACCTAAAATAATTAATTATTTAACGTATTTTTTTTTTATCTTAATAATATCGTTTACATTGTTCTAGTAAAAATATGAGTATATCCTACTTCCTACTAATATTATAAATCCAAAAGTTTCTATGTATGGTTGTATGTATACAGTGTAAACTCTTTATAACGTTATCCTTTATAACGATAAACTCCCTATAACGTTGAAGTGAGCCCAAGTTGGTTGGTTTGTTCACTTTGTTTTGTTTTTTTTTGTTCACTCCATATAACGATAACTCTCTATAACGACAAAAAATGCTCAGTCCCTTGAGTTTCGTTATAAGGAGTTTACACTGTATTTGTTACTTTTTCACGCAAAAATGCACATATTAGGTTGTGGAAAAAGTATTTTCGCATTATAGTATGTATGAACTTACGTAATAAAAATCTCATTGGCTTGGTGACTTGATTTTGGTATCATTGAAGGTTTAAATTTTAAAGAACATAATTCCAAATTCAAATTAGGAAAATGTGTGATTTGCATTTGTTTTTCGTATCGCCAAGATGAGTGAATCTAATGAAGAAATTCGATTCATTTTAAAATTTTACTACAAAAAAGGTAAAAATGCAACGCAAGCCGCGAAAAAAATTTGCGATGTTTATGGACCTAGTGCAGTGTCTGTGAGAGTAGCACAAATTTGGTTTAAGCGTTTTCAATCCGGAAATTTTGATGTCAAAGATGCACGTCGCTTTGGTCGCCCCATTACGGATAAAATGGATGCCATTTTTGAAAAAGTGGAGCAAGATCGGCATATCAATAGTAACGACGTAGCTGAAAAACTGGGAATTGACCACAAAACAGTTTTGGCGCATTTGAAAAAAACTGGGTACACAAAAAAGCTAGATATTTGGGTACCCACGAGCTCACTGAAAGAAACCTAATGAACCGTGTACTCATTTGTGATTCTTTATTACGACGTCATGAAACCGAACCATTTTTAAAGAAGCTGATAACTTGTGATGAAAAGTGGATCACGTACGACAAGAACGTGCGGAAAAGATCGTGGTCAAAGGCCGGTCAGGCTTCACAGACTGTGGCGAAACCCGGGTTAACTCGCAACAAGGTGATGCTGTGTGTGTGGTGGGATTGGAAGGGCATTATTCATTATGAGCTGTTACCACCAGGCAGGACCATCGATTCTGAACTCTACTGCGAACAACTGATGAGATTAAAGCAAGAAGTTGAGAGAAAGCGGCCGGAATTAATCAACAGAAGGGGTGTGGTTTTTCATCATGATAACTCTAGACCTCACACATCTTTAGCCACTCAGGAAAAATTAAGAGAGTTTGGCTGGGAGGTATTAATGCATCCGCCGTATAGTCCTGACCTTGCACCTTCAGATTTCCACCTGTTTCGGTCTCTTTAGAATTCTTTAGGCAGTGTCAGGTTAACATCACGAGAGGACTGTCAAAACCACTTGTCGCAGTATCTTGATCAGAAGTCCCAAAATTTCTATAGCAATGGGATCATGTCCTTACCTACAAGATGGCAAAAAGTTATCGAACAAAATGGTACCTACATACTTTAGTTACATGTAAATAAACTATATTAAAAATGTTTTGAATTTTCTTAAAAAATGCGAAGGAACTTTTTCCCCAACCTATTATATAGAAAATGCCCACCAATTAGACATAGGATAATTTTTGTGTCAGGAAAATGTTACATCTCTAGGAAACGCGGGTGAAACCGCGGGGGACAGCTAGTACTATTGTTAATATAATGTTACTACCAAGCATTTGTTGGTATTGAGTTTTAAAAAAAGGTAATAAATAAATAAATAAAAAATATATTAAATAACTGAATCAAATAAAAATATTTTTTTAAAAAAGCTCTATCAGCCAATCAACATTTAAAAAATATATTTTGTTGAATTACTCAGAAGGTGCTATCGGGACGTTTCGCGAATTTCAAATAGATTATTTTGTATTTTTATTTCGCGTTACTAGTGTTGTTTAATTATTTATCGACGACATAAGATACAGATTTTGACAAAAAGTTGATTTTTCTCTCTCTCTCTCTCTATCCACCGATAGAGGAAAATTATTAGGATTAACCGACTTTTGTAACTTTTTAACTTTGGGGCCAATTACTGGTGACCTTATTTTAATAGATAAAAAGGTCTGTGTGCTTTTAAATTCAATTATTTATCCAATGATAAACAACCCAATGGTTGTTATATTATGTAGGTAGTCTGACTTCTGAAACGGTGGTAGCTTCAGTAACTTTGACCTTAAGTGCTCTCCGCGGGGCTAAAGTGAATAAATAGTATTGAGTTTTCTTTTTTTTTGTGGGGACTGGTGTGGGTGCTTGAGGTGTGAGGTGATTAGGTGTTTGGCGTGTGTGTTGAGGGATGTTTTGTCAAGTGTGTGTCTAACATTAATAATACTACTAAAGCTACCTATGCTGCTATAAATAATATTAAGTAGGTACACCAGTAAAACAAACCAACAAAGTAAATTACAGAAATCATAAAAGTATTTTAATCCAAAACAAAATACATTATAGGTAGCTCCCTCTTATTGGACTCTATCAGAAATTTATGCCAGCGTGTTGCGGCAGCTGCACTCAAGAGTCAGTTCCCTTCTAAGTATGGCTAACACCATTGGCCATATTATCCCCTACCATACACAATCCTATGGATTATATTACTTCCTTACCATTGGCCACTCTAGGCAAATGTCCAACTCCTATCAAATTATCAACCAATTACCAATATTACTAGAAATAGAAGGCATACGTAGATGGCCATAGGTTACATATAACGTGTGAGACCGTATCGTCAGAAAGAACCCGAGTCACGCTCTCCTGTCGTCTCCTGTCTCTTGACTCCTATTTGATATCATAATCATAGGAGGCCCATTATCCCAAAGTTCTCAGAGCCAAGATTAAAGACTGCCCTGCCTCACTACCTTCGAAGATCGTCTCCGTCTTACAATGAATATCTATTTATGTCACGAACAATACTGGACCCCAGATATACTGTAGACCCACATTTTCAGTGGTAAATGCATTTGTCCCACGCTAAGCTTCTGTGCCAACATCAACAACCTACACCTCCGATCGAAGGTTTACCTAGATTCATGATACCTCAGAAAATTCAAACATAAATTTTATGGGATATTCTTACCACACAGCTATCTGAGCCCTAATTTAAAAGAGCTTGTTCAGCTTTACAGTAAGATATAAATCAAGCAGACATGTTCATGTGGCAGTTGTCGCCAAACTTGTACTAATAAGTAAAATAGGTCTAGCGAATACCTGATAAATATAGGAATTATTAATGATATTTGAAGGTAAGTAAATGTACCTATAGATAGTAAATAATTCCAGCCTGGTTTCCAAAGAATCTATATATCTAACAACGCAGATGCAGTAGACATCAATTCCTTATTTTATACAGGAATTGATGCATCATATCTCAACTGATAAATAATATGCATGTAGCTGATCTGAGTGGTGATTGTCTGAGAGCAAACTGTGTTGAGGGTTTATACTCTTCATTTTACTATACACTTCTGAGTAATAGCCTGAGTCAATAGTTTATGGACTATTTTTAAGTCGCCTCCGCCACCCCTTATAGCGACCCCTTTCCTCTCATGTCCATCTCAGTTTACCTGAGTAATATGACTGGCTAAGTATCGAGCATGATCCAAAGATCACCTCCTTCTCCATACCAATGTATGTCTAAGCATCGGAGCATAATACAACGATCATCTCCTTCTCCATACCAACGTATGTCTGAGCATCGAGCGTGATCCAACGATCACCTCCTTCTCCATACCAATGTATGTCTAAGCATCGGAGCATAATCCAACGATCATCTCCTTCTCCATACCAACGTATGTCTGAGTCCACCCAAATGATATGTCTGTCTGTGTTATATGAATAGCTGAGTCTCTGAGCATCATCCAACGATCACGTCCCTACTAATATCCATCCGAGGCAAGCAGGCACATCCTACTATAGCAAGTAACAACAACCGTAAGTACAAAGTTTCTGAACCGCACGCTCGAATGTCAACTAGGTACTTGGTATTACAATCAACTAAATCTAAAGCGCTCACCTAGGCCTCCCGCAACACGCGCACCCAGGTTGCCACACTCACATCTCTCAATCTCTGTCTGGATAGTTAGTTATTTGCTTTGTTCACACTTTATAATTGATTTTTTATTTATGTGGGTAGCAGTCGCGGGAAAATGTGTGTCAATGCCGGTGACAGGACTTTTTGGGTTGCCAGTCTTTAATATTAACAAGGTTTGATGTTTTAGTTATTTACAATTTATGGTACATTTCGCGACGTAGTTCGCGACACTCCCACCGGGGAAATGTTGGAGCAAAGCTACAAGTTTCTATTATGTGTCCACTCCCTTATCTTTTCAAGGGCACGGGTGGCCGCAGTCTTTTTGTCGAGCTACTTCAGGTTTTTCAATACGCTCTGATGTCTGTACATCGTTCTCAGTAAAATTTTAAACTTTATCCAATCTTACTTTACGTGAGTCCATATCTCTCGTATTATCATATATTGATTCTACTACAGGGACGTCGCTTAGTAGGGTCTCAGGCATAGGCACATCGATAGTATCATGAAAAGGTGTGCTTCCTATTTGTGGTGCAAACTGCGGTATTGTTTCAAATATTGTTGCTTCGACAATTTACTCTATAAGATCTTTATTAGTATCCTCAAATTCGAGGGGATACATATGAGCGATGGATTTTGTGTATACCGTATTTCCGGATATGCCCAGGGATACTATGCAAAGACCATCTTTGCTTTTAAAATGTTCCACTATTTTCCCGACGCTCCAGTTCTCTCGATATTTCGAGTCTCCTTTAATTTATACAGTCTTGCATTCACTAGCAAGGCTCACATATATCACTCTTGGCTATTTGTTTGCATTCCCATACCGTTCTCCCAAGCCTAGTGGGCACCGATTAGCGAATATATCTTTACATCATTTAATCGTTTGTTGCAAGGTAAGGTTTTACCCATTGATAAAAATCCAACGGTTTCAATATATGACCCACTTCAAAGTCGACGTAGGTAAGTGGTCAGGTGTTAAGAACCGCTTCAACTTCCTTTATGATTGTAAGCAGTTCGTTGTTTCTTATTAATTGTGTCTGAAGGGTTCTCTTCTAACAGTAATCTTATCTGTTAATGTCTTTGCAGCGTGAAAGTCCATCCACATCAACGGAGTTTCCAATTTCGACTAAAGTTCGCCTCCATGCCACTAGTTTCCTCCGGGTAATATTCCCGTTGTATATTTCTTCCAAGTTCTTGTAAGGAATAATTTTCATCCACAACATTAACTTCATTTTCATCTTCAATTCTCATGTGTATTACTAACACTATCATCTTCTATATCTTTGTATTTATAAGCTCATCAGTTTTCGATAGATCCTCCCCAGCGAGAAATGAGAGTTTATTATATGGTTTCAGTTTTACAAAGGTGATACTTGATTGTAGCTTTCAGTACAAATGCACTTGATATGATGCCAAATGGTACTCTACTGAACCTTACAAGTTATAAATTATTTTCTGTCATCGGTTGATTTGTATCCTTCACCCATAGAAATTTCGTAAAATTTCTATCCTTCTATCAAACCAATCTGTAGAAACGCCTTCACAATATCTGCTGATATTCCAATCCAGTGAGATTTAAATCTTATAATTCTAATAGGTTTTTCCAATTGTGTCACACTATGATGTGGTAGGTAATGTAGAGGATACTCTTGAAGATTATCCGTAGTACTATTACAATTATTACCTTTCCTAGTTGTTCTTATAGTTGTACGCGCCTAGCGTTTGAATGAAATGTAATGAAATTCGGGCTTGATATTATTGACTATGCATTTACTGAATGTCCTGAGGCACGTTCATACACCAATAATTTCACATCACACACATTTGAGATGTTTTCTTCTTAATGGGGTTTTCGCTGCCGGCTGGCGTGAGAGTTCTGCTTGCTGTGTACTGTATCCGGTGGCCCAAAACGATGATGCTGATTGGCGTCGAAATACCTTTTTATTCCACAGATTATGAATGTTCGTGAATGTACGTAGCCTTTTTTGTTAAGGTCTGTTTAAAAACCCAACAATAGGATAGCAATGCTTTCGAATCTAGTTTTCTTATCAAATTGACTAAACGACTAAAATGCCAGGCCGCAATTAGTGGGCAAGTCTGCGGAATGTTCAGACCAGGCCCAACAAACACAGCAACTATTATTCACCAATACTGCAGTCTCACTCAAATTCTTCATTGCCTCCTCTTACTGATCCGCCTTAGCTGAATCTATGACACTTATAGATTCCAGTCCCCAAAGAAATTCAAGACTCCCATCATCTAATGGTAGGTCCGGCCGACCAAACCCGTACCGAATTGAGAATAGATAATCGCAGTACTCAGTAACCACAACAGTTCCTAATAGATAGCCTAGTTTAGAATAGACCAAAACAAAATATCTAGAAGCAGTACTTCCCTTTTATACACATCACTGCATGGTTACCAATCAATATGTTAACTCTATCAGAGAAAGAACCATCTGCAAGAATATAGGGATCTCCCTCATTGCAGAACCTCTGCTTAGCATATGGAACACTGAGAAATTTATTTATTTATTATGGTTCACCAGCAGTTGCTACACTATTACATACAAATCTTAAACTAAAACTTAAACATAAACACTAAATGCACAACCATTATAGGTGGACACCTCTTGCACTAACACTTGATACAGACCTAATATCTATACTAAACCATTATGTTTATTACTAGAACAAAAAAATCACCGACATAAACTTGCAGATATAGTTCGAGTCCCAACTCTTCGTGTTTAGAACTTCACCTCTACCATTGAGCCCCCATGGATCTCTTCTGCTATTAAATTGACCAATATAAATTGCAAAACCATCAAGTGTACACGTTTCCTATTACTTTCCACAACAAACTTAAGAAAGCATGTTTGTCCCAACCATGCCAGGAAATAAGCACAATAGGCCCTTATACTTATTTATCAATCATTACCTTTGATGCAATGTAAGGAAAGCTTAATATAATTTGCTGTATTTCTTATTATTGTATATTGTAAATTTTTGCACCTTTGTTATATATGTTTTTACCATCTCAACCTAGTAAATTTCATTAGTAACCTTTGTGTATAGGTGAAAGCATTTCAATATTATTACTTAGGTATTCTATTAATTAGAATTCTATGTCATAATTTATTTTCATTGTATAAAGATTCATGCACAATAAATCAATATTTATAATTATATTCATAAAACTCCCCATTGCATGACATCAATAATAAATTATATTACCATTTAAAGATATTACTTCTCAATATCCTTTTAAAGCTTTGTATATATTAATTTGCTACAATAAGCATGTAATGCATCCTATATGCATTTATTCATAGAAACCATGTAACATATATTTATTCATATTCATTATTATTTATTCAATTTTTGTTTTTTTTTTTTTTTTTTGCCTTTATTCTCTCACACATTATTTTCTTAGTAGATCTCAAACATCCTTATTTAAACTTGATTATACCGACCAATTTATTAGATAAGCATTGTTAAACAACATTACTTAATGTTGTCCCTACAAAGGAGAAACAAACCAAACATCTCCAGTATGCATGACCATTGCAAGAACTGTTGCTCAACAATATGTACCTATTGTACCTACAGAGGACAAATACACCTGACATCTCCTATATGCTTGACCACTGCAAGCACAATCAGCAATCTATCTTACTTCATTGTAATTAGTTATGTAATCTGGTTTATTTTATAACCCATATAAATACCTTTTTTTTATAACTACAAAACTTTCATAATAATCCATCATGTTAACCTGTTAACTGTAGATCTCTATATGTTAACATAAAAGAGGACATACCTATTCATTATTACATTATTAATAATCTCATATTAGGTATTTCTATAAAGAGTACATAAATAAGGTTTACCACTGAGTTTTGTAACCTCTATATTATGCCACAAGCATTCTGATTTTCCCTTTTTTTTCTTTTTTAATTAGTGTTTATCATTGCATTTTTCTTTGTAGATAATTGCTTATTATTGTTGTTGTTTATAGCATCATGAGTATTCTATATCATTGTTGTACCATTAGTAATACCTTGTAGTATTACACATAACCTTTTAAACAGTAGGTATTTCTTTATTTTCATTTCACATACAACTATTATCCTGTAATATTCTGCATTCCAAACTTAATGAATTTGTGTGCTTGTTTAAAACTATCTCACCATAGTAACTTAACTATAATGTTATCTTTAATTTCAGATGATTTATTCAATTGTTATACTCATAATCCTCACATTCATAGTTTTAATTATAATTCATTTATTACCTTAATATACTAGACAATAAGGACTTTATAGTATATCTTAATAGTCTTACAATCACTCAAGACCAAGGACACACCTCATATTTAACTTATTAATATTCTCTTATGATATTATGAATCAGCAGCTGAGTTTGGACAAACAGGACTACTTCCTCAAATCCCAGCATCTCCACCATGTCGCCAAACTTGTACTAATAAGTAAAATAGGTCTAGCGAATACCTGATAAATATAGGAATTATTAATGATATTTGAAGGTAAGTAAATGTACCTATAGATAGTAAATAATTCCAGCCTGGTTTCCAAAGAATCTATATATCTAACAACGCAGATGCAGTAGACATCAATTCCTTATTTTATACAGGAATTGATGCATCATATCTCAACTGATAAATAATATGCATGTAGCTGATCTGAGTGGTGATTGTCTGAGAGCAAACTGTGTTGAGGGTTTATACTCTTAATTTTACTATACACTTCTGAGTAATAGCCTGAGTCAATAGTTTATGGACTATTTTTAAGTCGTCTCCGCCACCCCTTATAGCGACCCCTTTCCTCTCATGTCCATCTCAGTTTACCTGAGTAATATGACTGGCTAAGTATCGAGCATGATCCAAAGATCACCTCCTTCTCCATACCAATGTATGTCTAAGCATCGGAGCATAATACAACGATCATCTCCTTCTCCATACCAACGTATGTCTGAGCATCGAGCGTGATCCAACGATCACCTCCTTCTCCATACCAATGTATGTCTAAGCATCGGAGCATAATCCAACGATCATCTCCTTCTCCATACCAACGTATGTCTGAGTCCACCCAAATGATATGTCTGTCTGTGTTATATGAATAGCTGAGTCTCTGAGCATCATCCAACGATCACGTCCCTACTAATATCCATCCGAGGCAAGCAGGCACATCCTACTATAGCAAGTAACAACAACCGTAAGTACATAGTTTCTGAACCGCACGCTCGAATGTCAACTAGGTACTTGGTATTACAATCAACTAAATCTAAAGCGCTCACCTAGGCCTCCCGCAACACGCGCACCCAGGTTGCCACACTCACATCTCTCAATCTCTGTCTGGATAGTTAGTTATTTGCTTTGTTCACACTTTATAATTGATTTTTTATTTATGTGGGTAGCAGTCGCGTGAAAATGTGTGTCAATGCCGGTGACAGGACTTTTTGGGTTGCCAGTCTTTAATATTAACAAGGTTTGATGTTTTAGTTATTTACAATTTATGGTACATTTCGCGACGTAGTTCGCGACAGCAGTCAACGTGTCTAAATCATCAAGCCGATTGGGGTGGCAATAACGTCTCAACAGGTCTGTTCTTTGTAGGACATACAAATCAAATAAATAAACTGCAGCGAGCTATTTCATTTTCAAAGAGTGTGGTCCCCAAATTCTAAAATGTTTTTGAAACATTTCACAGAGGTAGGTGACAACAAGGCCAAATATAGTGGTACAGGCCTCGAGAAAACTATGAATTCCTGCTGCTTCTTGGTAAAAGTCTCCAAAATGTATTATTGATCCTTTACGAGGTATTATTTGCCTTGGCATTAAACGTCACTGCTGCTAAACTATCATCAGCGACGCTATATCCTGCATGATACTGATCGGAGTTATGTACCAACAGGCAAATCAACCGTCTGTCAGCTAATAACAATAACCCTGTCGCAGCCGACGGGACATTTCTGGGGATTTACGACCCTCGTTTATTTTAGCGCAGGTGCCTCCAATAGGATTACTCGCGGTCAAGCCTAGCGCCCAAACAAAGGACAGTGTCTGTTGGTGGGATGTGAGAAGGGTTAGACTGGATGTGGTGACGGTATTTGACATGGTATTTTTTTTTCTTTTATTATGGCTTTTTCCATCTAAGGAGGATTAGCTGTCATTTTAAATCGAGAGAGATAAAACCTTATTTCAAAGACTGTCCGGACGATGAAATCTTTAGACCCCTCCATCTAGAGATATAGAGAAATTAGTGTATAGTAAGTGATTTTAA
The DNA here is from genome assembly GCA_907165245.1 of Habrosyne pyritoides. Taxonomy (NCBI): domain Eukaryota; kingdom Metazoa; phylum Arthropoda; class Insecta; order Lepidoptera; family Drepanidae; genus Habrosyne; species Habrosyne pyritoides. Next base: position 1,772,985 of record OU015595.1, read on the forward strand.
ATTTGACCTTCATGATTGCCCTCCACGGTCCTAAACTGAATAAATGGTTTTGAATTTAAAAATTTACTACTGCTCGACGGCGGAAATAAGTAAGGTGGTGCTTTCTCGGACAAATTCTGCACTAAGAGCTCTACTTCATAAATCAATTATGAAATAGATCAATATGTCAACTATTTAGTTTTTTTCAACTACAGGTACCTCCTCCATAACTCTTCGTAGATGAAATACAAAAGGTATAAGAACCACACCATCTATTGTTACAATACGTACTTTACCAACAATGGGGGTGAACTGAAACACACGACGGCGCGGGCCAACTCACCCGTGTAATTGTGCACGATTTAAATTAAATAAAACATTTTAAAAAACGAGTCGGTCACGCGAACCGCAGGTTCTGTACTCGCGACGGAATGCTGTTACTGGGCTGTCATTCTGAATTTGAATATTCAGTTTTTAAAAGATTTTTTTTTGGCCATGCATCTATATTGAAGTGAAAGTTTATTATTTGCTTACAAAAGGTAACAAAAAGCATTCAATACGCTCTAAGTATATATTTAAGAATCTATTTAGAAAAATTAAGTATCTAGTTATCAATAGCAAAAATAAAAATATTTAATTTGTAACGAAGAACTACTTGGAGATTAAGTACATTATAAACATGAAAACATCTCAATATAAATAATAGAAGGGTAAGGACTTATTCATTACACCTAATGCTAGAACACCGTGTTATGAGATGTATTAAATATATATCGATTATCTGGTTTACTACAATCACTGCTTAGTTTGGTATCAGATGGCCGTGAGTAAAGAATGTCCAGAATAAAACAGGATAAAAGCTTCGTTATGTTTGTATCCGTAAAACTCGAAAAGTAGTTGATGGATTGGCTTGAAATTTTACGCTCTACTACCATTATTTTTTATTTCAAACTTCCCACGGGAGCGTTAAATCGTATCTATGTTACCTAGAATTATTTTATTTACTTCCAAAATAATAAATAACACATTGAGCTACGGAGAAGCGTAGCCAGGTTTAGCTAGTTTATTTTATAACCGTATAAACTACTCTAACAACAAAATGTCAAATATGTACTTTGGAGTAAAAAAAATATTACCCAGAAAATATATTTGCACTCTTACAAACGGGAGAACTAAATATTTTCTCACATATTACAAGAAAGAATGTCTTGAAAGGCGAAATTCCAGACAATTGCTCCAGAACGTTGGAAATTTAAAATATACGTTACGCGTGCTGCCTCTACCGAGAACTAGCATAAGTTATGCTTTATTCTTTACTAGCTACCGTGCCGCGGCTTCACCCGCGTTCTCGAGAGACTCCTTTTACCCCGATTATAAAATTTGCTATATCACTTGGATACTAGAGGTCACACGGAAATAGTGTAGCTTTCTATCAGTGAAAAAAATTTAGAATTTGGATAAGTAGTTTCCTAAAATATCTCTTACATTGAAATTTACAAACCTAAACAAGAAAGAAATAAAACAAATAGTTTATTCATGACCACACATAACATTCCATGACATACAACTAAGTTTAACATGAAAATCTAAATAAAATTCATCAAAAAAAAAATTTAGCTTTTCGCGATGGCAGGGTTACTCGTAGGTCCCAAGATAGTCGCGCTGGTTTTTCAGTCGGAACCAAGTCCATGATATCACAAGTATGCAGCGATGACCATCAAACATACAAACTTTAAAAGAAGTAACGTTGCTGAATAAAGTCGTATATACTAGGACATAAGTCCCTTTTTGCTTCAGCCGTATCATCACTCGCATGGTGACGCTCTGTAATAAGGTTGCCACTATGGGATTTAGATTTTCCACAACCTTTATACAATATAGTCCCTGCTCTATTCTTGACACTCTTTAAAGAGATTTAAGCCAATTTTCACTTACCAATACCTAGCTTAAGAAATATCAATACTCGTATATGAGAAATCGAAATAAAGAACTAAATAATCCTTAACATGCACTTGAAGGATGTTGCAAATGGTCTTCAGTTTAATTAGACGGACAAACAAACAAAATATGGTTTTGGTTTTAAAATTACTCTTCGAGACGTTATGATTAGTGGTGAACGCATCAACCTTTTATCACGAGAGTGGCGGTTTAAATCCTACATGACCAATATCCCATACATACAAATTTTGAGCTTTTGTGTTTGAAGTACAAAAGCTCAATATTTGCATAAAATATGTGAGTATGCCCAAGTTATCATTTTCAAAAGCTTGTGAGTACTGGGCTTACTTGGTGGCTATGGCCTAAATCTCCCCTCTAGGGGAGACTGGGGACGTGTATGAGCTGGTGATCATAATAGTATTAAACACTAGGGGTAAGTATAAGGCGCAATGAATAAGTTTTTTAACATTCAATAATTACCCGTAAACCTTTATTTACTAGCTATTTTAAGGTTTGTATTATTTAAAAAAAAAGTTTTTATATTAAGATTTTTAATTGGAAAATATTTCTTGCTCAATGATTTTATTTCCATGGCATGGTAAAACTTATTTTCATTCCAACAAAGGAACCCTAAAATGGAGGTTTTAATTAGACAGCAATTAATTAAATTGGTTAATTGCGCCGAAGAATCTCGTGAAAGCATTAAACATTCCACATTGTATAAAGTTGAAACGAATAAAATGAATATAAATAAGCCGAATTGACGATTGTGGAAAAAAAACACATTCGACGAATTATTTCTGCTTCAATTAGTAACTGTATGTATTATTTGGTATTTTATTACATGAAAACGTATACATATCTATTAATATTAATGAACGCTGTTATACATTTCTCAATATTCTAATAATGAAATAGTAATAAATAATATATACCTAAATTAGCTGTCCCCCGCGGTTTTACCCGCGTTCCCGTGGGATGTCACATGTATTATACAGAAAAACTTTCCTCTTGAATCACTTTATCTATTAAAAATAACCGCATCAAAATCCGTTGCGTAGTTTTAAAGATTTAAGCATACATAGGGATATAGGGACAGAGAAAGCGACTTTGTTTTATACTATGTAGTGATATTGAAAATTTGTAAATCATTTTCTTCATTCGCGTTAGTTAGAGACGTGAAATCGTCGCCATTTTAGTTCTTCCTGCATTTATATACACTCAGGAGATAAAATATAGCTACTGAATTTTGTTTTATGCCATGCAGTCCGGCATACACGTCAGCAGTCGAAAGAAGCAACTAAATTATTATTCTTAAAAAAAGGAACCTTGTTAAGTTTCTTGTCGGTTCTTCTCAGTCCAAGGTTGAATTCCGAACCGGTAGTAGCTTCAGTAACCTTAAATTTGACCTTTATAAGTGCCCATTGCGGGCCTAAACTGAATAAACGGTTTTGAAATTTTAATTTTAAGAATTTACCGATGACAACGTGCACATAAATCATGCGAATATTACTACGTTGAATATCAACCATAAAATAATCCCCCAAAGGCTATTGTTACAATGCAATTATGCCAGCTCTGACCGTAAATAGCTCACGATTTATTAATAAATACGAACTGGGAACAATCAGCTAGTTTCAACGCTTCTTGATAGAATGTACTTAATTAAAATAAATATTCTAGGATACTTTTCGTACTCGGTTATCTCATCCCGAAACGAACAGCGGTGTAATTATCTCATCTCATACCTTGAAACGAGCAATTATTGTATGTATGTACTAGTTGTCCTCCGCGGTTTTACCCGCGTTCCCGAAGGATATCACATTTTCCCGGGATAAAAAGCAGCCTGTATGTTATTTCAGGATATGCTCTATCTATGTGGCAAGTTTCATCCATATCCGTTTAGTAGTATTTGCGTGAAAGAGTAACAAACATACAAATCTTAACTCGTTAAAATAAATATTAGTATAGATATGTATATCCAACGATTTTCATGAAATTTAGTATGTAGGGCGTTTCGGGGGCGAAAAAACCATATATGCTAGGTTCCATTCATTTTAAAAAACGTCGTTTTATCCGTGGTTTTAGGTATTATAATAAAATATTGACACTCGATTTTAGCCAACGTTTGATTGTCCAATCGATTTACAACTTTTCAAGTAGGTATCTGATATCTAGAAAACGATATAATAATTTTGATGTTAACGTGCTGATCTGATGCTGGTGCCAATTGTGGCTCGTGGATCTCTTCAAAGGCTACTAGTTACAGAGTTGTGTACGTTACATTATACTAATCATACCAACACTTACTAGGTACCTATTTCTACCATAGCGGATCAAATGTGACTTTATGTTTCCTGCTTGAATGTATGAAATATGGTTGTAAGGAAGGGAATAAATAGTGTTACTGATTAATTAGCAAGAAAAAGTCATGAAGTCAAATGTGCAAAAGCAATAAGATGATACGTGCATTTTCAATGCAAATTTCAAAATGGATCATTTGACCCGGTTATGGTATGTTTAGTGTTAATAACGATTGTGCAGCGTGTTTTTGTAGTTATTTATTTACTACTTATCGTACTATCCTACTGAAATTATAAATGCGAATGATTGTATGTATAGATGTTTTTTACTCTTTCACGCAAAAACTACACGACAGATTTGGATGAAACTTTTTACATAGATAGAGCATATCCCGGATTAACATATGGGCTACTATTTATCCCAGGAAATGTGACATCCCTCGGGTACGTGGGTAAAACCACTGGGGGGTGCTAGTTACTTATAATACGTACTGAGGCTAAAGAACTTCTCGGGTCGTGGTCACCGTAGTTCTTCCTGGTTAGTTATCAGGTGTACAAATTAAGTGTTTAAGAATTAGAAGAAGTATTAAGAGTAAAGTCACTTCTGCTCACTGACTTCGTAATATTTATTTACTTTGTGCAACTTATGCGTTTCAGCAAAAAATTCTGACTCTCGCACACGGACAGATTTAAGAATGATTGCAGATGTGGACTTAATATTTTGGGCTATAAGTAATAGGTAATTCCAAACAAAGATATGTTAATTTTACTTTGCCCGAGACTATAAACAAAGTAAAATAAAAAATACATTACCACCGTGTCAGGTATCTTATTTTATAAATGGCACTTCCAACAACACAACAACAGCTTGAAACCCAATATATTTCCAACAATATCAAAAACTGGGAACAACGTCTAATAATTGAGCACTCAAAACTTATTGCGAGATGGTTCCATTGTCGAGAAACCAATATCAGTGCGAGCAACCTTATCCAATTCTCACTTCATCCCAGCAGGGCACTTTGTTCTTTGAAGGATAGATGCGGGACGCGCGTGGAATACTAAGTACCAATAAGACTGTGAACTCAGGGAGAGCATCTTTAAGGTTCCACAGGAAAAGTGAGTTACCGCGGAAAGAAAGTCGAGAGTAATTTTCAAAGTTGAAACTTAATTCCGTGTCTTGGAGGGTCGAATTTGCTGATTAACCTACCATTACGTGTTTAATGTGACAGTATTATATAACCTACTAAATGGATCTGTATTTTCGAATTGGTGTAAACTTCAGTAGCCTTCCAATGTGTCTTTTTGGAATCTAAACTGACAGAATCGCTTATTAAGATTTTGTGATATTGTTACTTCATTTTATCTTCTCGCCTTTAAACGAAAGAGGATCCTTAGTTGTCAAAGTAGACCATACATATTGATTTCAGTCACAAATTAAACTTTCTTAAAATATTTAGATTATCTAAAGAGCTCTTAATGCAGATTTTGTCCGAGTACAACTATCTTAACCATTTCTACAGTGAAGCAATAGTGCACTTATATTACTCTGTTAGAAAGGTGAAATTACAGGCACATGAGTCTCAAAAACAGTTTTTTTATTTATTTATCGGGTTTACCAGCTATTGTTACAGTCTTACATACACAATTTATACAGAAATTTTAATAAAGCTTAGTGCACAACCTTTACAGATAAACACTGCGTGCAATTTTAGGACATCATGTAAATTAAGGTTTTCGTCTCAGGGCTAAAACTTCACGGCTCAGGGTCGACAATGTAGTAATAATGCCCATGGTGTTGATAATAGAGATGAAGTAGATGGACTATCTGTCTGTTTGTCGGTCTACATATCAAAGATAACACGTTGCAAAACTTTACTTTTTAATATTGACGTACTTGTGTCCCTATAATCTTACAATATGAAAGAATAGTGTAGGAAACAGCAATATTTTATCTTTATTGTTGATCTCATGGTAATATAAAATATGTGAGATGACCCCCATGATTGTATTACAAAATTACTTTTAAATTACCTACAGCATTTAGTAAAACATTGGAAACTTTATTGTGTCCATTTATTAATCAATCTATCGTAGCCATTATCAATACTTAAAGCTTTTTGAACCATACATAGCTTACTAACTTACTTTCAAAAATAACCAAAAACCAACTTCGATGAAGTATTTAAAATCAATTCATCGTCTAAATCTTCAAACTGTAATCTAAGATTGAAAACCTTACCGTGGCTGACTGTGCCAATTCAAACGTATTTTGAAGCATTTGAAGAGAACAGAAAGTTACTTGAGGAAGTCAATAATTCAAGGACGGTAGTTAACAGTTGACAAATATTTACCAAACATAACTCCTCAGAGGTTCGAACCCAGTCCCATCGCCTGCACTAATAATTACAAACTAATTGAGCCGAGCGGTCGCTTTGGTTTGTTTACTTGAATGGCAAATAAATATCGCTTAGGGAGTCGAATTGATGTGACAGTTTCTAAATTTATTAATATTTTTTTAATAAACCTACAAAACCTACTCGACTGATGCTTAGTGACCTTGACTGCCAAGTCGCAGGTCGCGGGTTCGATTCCCACCCAGGACAAACATTTTGTGTGCATGAACTGTTTGTTCAGCGTCTGGGTGTAGATATCTACAAATTTATGTATTTAGAAACAAATACATGTATATGTACGAGTATATCAGTTATCTGGTTTCCATAGTACAAGCTCTGCTTAGTTTGGGATCAGATGGCCGTGTGTAAAATAATGTCTCAGGATATTTATTTTATTAATATTGTAAATGCGTAAGCTTGTGAGAATTTATTTATAGATTTTATTGGTTTGTGACTCTTTCACGCAAAAACTTCAATTTAACCTGGGTTAAACTTGGCACTATTGCCTTAGATACTTTATAGCCTACTATAATCTATACACTAGTATATACTGCTATATAATACTATACTACCGGCTCGCTATGATAGACGTTTTGACGTTTCAGATTGTCATAAGAAAATAAACTGTATTACTTTGGAATAAGGTTGATTTCCTGATGGAAATCTTCCAACAATCAATAGATGCACCTTATGTGTGAATGTATAAAGTATATTTTTCTTTGTCATTGTTAACCGGCTGAACGGCCATCATAGCGTGTCGCAAGTTTAGTTGTTGCGGCGACACTTACATGACTGGCCGAGAAGACAGACAAAAGCGGAATGACAAATAAATAACTTGACAGGACAGAACAAAATGAAACTAAAGGGGTTGATTAAAAGGTTTGAGATGGGAGCTGATTTTTTCACTAAATAAAGGTATTATTATACTTATTCTACGAAAACAAGACCGAACACTAATCCAAATTCTATAGTCATTCTTTATTTTTTAAGTTTCAGACTCTAACCTTAACAATCATTGCATGGAACTTTTTTAAAATTTGTTCTATTACGACTATTAGCGTGTACAAATATCTAATTATTTGTTTGACATTGGCAGTATGAATGTAAACAATTTAATTCAATTAATTGACTATAATTTTAGCATTTATTAATATACATCTATATAAATTTAAGCTTCGTGTTCTCCTTCTTCATATAATCTTTAACTATACCGAATCTTGAACTCCTTCGTGCGCGCTATTTAGGTAATTTAAAAAGAATAACCAAACATACAAACAGGCTTACTCTACTTACTTGATATGTTTGAATGTAAGAGGTAAACTATGAAACGACTCATCCGATTTTAATAATTCTTTAAGTCGAAAATAGCTGCTGTATAGAAAACACCTTTGAAATGGTCACGTAAGGAATGAAGCAATTAAGACCATAATAGGAATATGGTCGATAATAATAAAATAACATATCTTCACACCTATTTTATTTTTGTTTTTTTTTTTACCACATGGGCCGACAAACAAGCGGGACGGACCACCTGATGGTATGTGGTCAGCGCCGCCTATGGACATTTGCAACACTAGGGGCATCGCCAATGCGTTGTCGACCCTGAGACGTGAAGTTGTTAAGTCTCATGTGCCTGTAATTCATTCATAATATTTCACCGCCCCCCTTACCTTTCTAAACGAAACACAGTAATACAAGTGCACTACTGCTTCACGGCAGAAAACACCTATTATCCGAAGAAGAAAGCAAAGGGGGACCCAAATTCCATCGAGAATATTATATTAAGTCCCATCGTGACGTGATGAGTATTGTCGTCCTTCTTCTAGCATATTATTATCATCATTATTATTATTATCTATAGGTAGTAATTCCAAAGCAAACAATGGTTTATATTACCTTGTCCAACTTGGATATCGAACCTAGAACCAATGTGGCCTCCAGCTTAATACCACGCCACCATAGAGTCGATAATTGTGTGATGATAAAAAATGTTTAACGGACCTCAAAATAGGAGGATATTCTATGTTCATCTGTTTATATTTTATTAAGTAAGGAGAAATACTTAAATTATGATCACCAAGTATTTGGCCGTTTCAAAAAGTACAACTTTTTAAAGATGGTAATTCGTATCACACTCTAATATTATTTGCGGATCACATTTGGATATTAATTTGACAATTACAAAGTTATGTGCGAGAACTTCAAGAAAGAAAATATATTTTTGAGCAAAATAACATTTCACAACACAAAAAGCGACTTTATTCAGATAACCATAATGGTGCTATTACAAAGTCCACAGATACATTTCCCAAAATTATACACCAAGCATCAACACCAATTACCAAACAAGGCTTTAAATCAAAATTTCAAATTATGCTACTCTGTGCGGGTAGAGAGGGGTTGTATCCATGAAATCGCATTCATCAAAACTTGGGAATTAGCTCCGTTCCCTAATTAAACCTGTCGGTTGTTAAGTTCCCCCCGACCTCCCTCGAGAACTGGGATCTTGCGTAAATATTGGGTTTGAATAAAACTTTTATTATTATAGCTTTATTGGTGCTTAATACCGTGATCCTTTTGTGTAGAAAGAAAGTTGATTTGAACAAATTCTAATTTTGGGCAAAGTCGGACAATTTCTCTTTTATTATGGAGGAATTTGAAAATGGAAGGTCAGCCGCTCGCCGTATCTTTTTTATTGCGTGTTCTGAATTGTTTCTTTAGTTGGCCATTTCATTTCTCTGTAATTTTTTTATAATAACCTCTACAGTTTTCGGCTATTGAATTTTCAAAACATCATTTGGTTGTTTTGACAGCCTGTATGTTTAAATGAGCCTAATTATTATTTAATTTAAACAAAGGACGATCATAAAGTTAAGCATCATTTATGTTTGAAATTTAATCCTACCAATCTTTGACTTGTCCGAAATTATTATTCAGAAAGGGGCGAAGATGCGATTCTACGTAATCTTTGATTTAAGTGTTTGCCCAATCTCAACGCTTGTTCAATCTGTTATTTTTTGATTATTGAATAGAATTACAGCACTCTGGAACTGGCGTGTCGAATTAAAATTAAAATTTAACCGGCTGACTTTATTTCTAATTATTTTTGAAGTGTAATTCTATGAAAACATTTTTTTTTTATATCATCTTGACTATTAGATTTTTAAGATCCAAATATGATAAAGGATGAGCATCGCGCCGTCTATCAGACACATTACCAATCTGAAACTAGAAATTCAATTACAAATTATTATTTTTTTGTAAGAACATGATATTTACAAGCAGTTTGACATTCAAAAACAAAGAAAAAAAAATAATAAGACAACAAAATAGAAAATAACAATAATTACTTAAAACTTAAACAAGAAAATTAGAGGTGCACTGTGCAGAGTGTAGCTATTTCCATACATTTTTATCTTCAATATAATGAACTACCTTGTAATACGCTTATTCTTTCAAAACTTTCCTAATATATTTTTTTTATTTATGATCATCGATTTTGCTTACTGAAAGCGGTATCTTATTTTAAAATTGAACACAATTACCAAGAACTGACTTGTTTACTTTTGTTTACTTTAGTTAGTCTAAAGTATGGAACAACTAAATTCAATGAAATAATAAAATTACCATTCATTGAATACTCAATCAATAAACATACATTATTACTATTTATAAAGAATGGTATAATAATAGTAAATATACTTTATTGAACACTGAAAGAAGTAGGTACAGAAGTTGATTCTTAAATAAAGGTACAATTGGCGGTCTTATCGCTAAAAGCAATTTCTCCCAAGGTATTTCTTATAAATAAACGTCAAATGAACTTTGATTGACCTGGAACTTAAACCTACAGTCTCGTACCCCAACTTTATCATCTACGACAAAAACGATTAATATGAAGCAGTAAAGCTTTTCGCAGAATAATCATTATACACCGTATCTAGGAGTATTGTGTTAAAAATGTCATTTCCACCTTTTATCGGTTGAAATAGTTTCACGTTATATATAAAAGCTAGTCAGCAGTAATAAATCCGACTGGGAACTAAAGCATGTCCCCGTCACAAAGCACCGTCAGCTATTCCTTGAAATAACGAACTCGCTCCGATGAAGTGTATTAAGCATAATGTGTCTAAGTTTTTTATCTTTTTATTAGGGTATTATTATTTTAAAAGCTTCTAATGGTTCGTGACATCTTGCAGAGTACCTGTAGGTAATAATATTTTAATAATTTTTGATTCTATGTATCTGACAGCAATGTAAATATGTATATAATTATATTATAAAGCTGCTTTTGGTTGAATGCGCTAATCTCAGGGTCAACAGGTCTGATTTGAAAAATTCTTGCACTGTTACATAGCCCATTTATTTTTATCCCTGTTGGGGACGATATGAAATGTAGTTTACGTGGACGGAGCCACGGGCGGAATGCTAGTAGATTATAAATTTAACAAACTCTTTACTAAATCTGATCATTAATGCAGAAATTTGATAGTGCTTGGATTATGGTAGATACCTGTGTCGTAATATATTAGGTATATGGTTTCCATAAGTCAAGCTCTGGTTAGTTTGGAATCAGATGACGGTAAGTAAAAAATATCCCTGGACAGTTATTAGTTACTGACGATACCAGTTGTAATAGTCATATGCAATGGATAGATAGTGACAGATAGTTGTAGTCTACAAAGGTAATTTTAAGATTTAGGCATCCCACAATTTCTTTACACACAACCGTTTAAATCCAAACTAAGATGAGCATGTCGAGAACCAACCAGATAAAAAAGAGAAAGAAATAAAATACGTTTATTTATGAATCAATTAAATGAGTAATTTAGAATCTAATTTAAAAAAATAGTAGTAATAAATCCCACCTCAGTATCAAACTAAGGCTCTCGAGTTGATTTTGAGTCGGACTCCAAATTCACGATATCACAAACATGTAGAGATGAATATATTACAAGACGGTTAGATACCATAATTTCAAACCACTAATTAAGTATGTTCTCATACTGCTGTAGTTTACGTGGTGGTAGGTAGGCCTCTGAAATATTCTATTAAATCTCCTATAGCAAAACGGCTTATGGACCGATGGAGAGAAATCATAAAAATTTCGGCAACACCAAATTATTTGGATCGGAGTGGGCGGACACGTGGCTTTGAATTCTACAATTCACTTCAGCATTTAGTGTAAGAAACCATCTTGAGGAAACCGTAGCACCGTAGAACCGGTGGTCGGGTACTTTATAGTCTAGTTGGCCCTAAAGATCTGAATAAGATTAAGAATCTGTCTCCAATTAGCTTCTGGTGTCTCTCGATACTTCCTTTCTACTCCTGGTATTGTTTTCACCTTAGACCACATCATAACTCATGAAGAGTTAGATGGTAGTGAAACACAAGCCATCTTCTTCACGATATTTTTCGTCAATGAAAACCAAGCTTCTGCCACTGAGCTCATTGCTTTAACTAAACCCCAGCACTATTAACATCAGCTCTGTAAAACAGCCAAAGATCCATTGAAAAGACTCGATCGTGCTACAGTAACATTTATCTTACCAAGTCTAAAACATACTCAGCTCACTTTTTCCTTCACCATTTCCCTATTTTAAACCGTGACACTTCGCTTTAATAGTTCCCTCTAACGATCCTCGGGTACATAAAAGATAAGATAAAAGCTCTATCGACACTGAAAGAGGAAAATTTCTAGCGTATTTGATCGTCCGGGCGTGGCAGACGGCCGCGGTAAATTTAAAATTTTCATTTCAATCCTTATTCTCTCGGACCGTTTAGCTTTAACGAGTGTCAAGGAAATGACGCTGGGAAATGTGAAATTGGAACATATAATGATATTGCTAGGTAATAAAATGAACAGTTCCGTCTCTACCATAAGGGCACGTAGCACGAGTCCAAGGCCCCCGGCTTCATGGCGGCAACTATCCCCCAATCTCATCTTCACGCCCAAATCGTAGGCTTAGGTGTAGGTAAAGCTCTCACTAGTAAGACACACAATCGACCGAAGATATTTTAAGATCGACGACACATGTGGTGTACCGAAAGTTTAAGCTCATTGCGGGATTATACAAGAATAAATATCAAGTAACTAATTCCGCTAGATCTCCTTCTCTGTCAAGTCCCAAACAAGGAAACTCAACCGGAAATCATTATAGGATTCAAACCCTTTATTTCACTACCAACTAAGGTATCATAGCCTTAAACTCTCACCATGGTATCATAGAGTGTGAGATCCAGTACTGAAACTTAGTCTTTGGCTTTTGGAAATAAAGCACAAATTACACAGCATTTTGAGCAACTGATACTAATGACAAACACAAATAAAAAGAAAAAAGGTTACGGGGCTATTATACCAAACATGAAACTACTAACTGCAGTAATAATATAGAGATATACGTTTCTATCTACCAGATACGTATCGAAGCGCAGTATTCAGAAGCTTGTGAATTTACGGTATTTGTATAATTCCTACTAGATCTCTCACTCTAGTGATGGAAGAAGTAGTATCTGCCCAACTTTTCTAATGGATAAAGATAAATATTGTCGTTCTTTTGTTTATATCCAAGATTATTTTATTATAAACATCTTTTGTTTTTTATGAACAGCTAATTTATTATTTATTTTGATACAGCACCTTGAGACTATGGTTCGATTTTTGAAGTAGCAGAGCTCTTAGTGCAGTTATATCTTTCCACCATAAAGAAGTAGGGCGCTTGTATTACTGTGTTTCGGTTAAGAGATGAGATTTAACAACTGAACGTTTTATGATCGACAACGTATTGGCAATATCCATAGTGTTGCAAATGCACAGCCGACGGTAAACACTTTCTATGAGGTGTACCGTATGTTGGCCCACTTAATATAAAAATAGCAATTTTGACACCGGTTCCAAAGCTTGATCTTGCTGAGAAAAGTCAACAAAAACTCAGCTATTAAGAGATGTTAAGAGTCTCTGACTTTGTTGCTCCCTAATTTTGTATGGTTCACAATACCTTAAGTTGTTCTTAACCCGGTTATACAGCATGTCAAGTAATCGATACATCGGCGCCTCCAAGATGCAGTTGCAACTGAAAATTACTGAGTAAATTTTCATGTGAGCCAAGATCTTAAACACAATCTACGTATTCAGTTATCCCCTTTTGAAATCCATCATCACTCTTCAACTAATAGATAAAGTTAACGTCTAAAATATAGAACTCTTCAATCGTTCACAGTGAGATGCCAGTCTGAGAATTCCTACAAGATTGTGAATTCAATCTGGAAGTTAGTCTTTGTGCATTACATCATGAAACTTTAATAAAGTCATATAAAAGTCTTTTGAACTAGTAAAAGGTATGAAGTAAGGGACTCTCTTTGCGTTGATTCTTGCCGCTAGTAAATTTTCTGGTATCTTTCAGTCATTTGTGGCATACAAAAATTTACTTTCATTTGTAAATCGAACCTTGTTGTCAGAGCAATGTAGATGCAAAGTCGTTAAACCGAAATATTTTCGCGTGCAGGCTTATGAAAGAAGAAGTTTGTTAGTTTGGTAATGTCAGTGATGAAGAGGATTTGTCAGTGAGTTTATATATCATGACACTAAATAGTTGTACATATTAGCAGCTGATTATCAATTCTTTTACCATTTTTTTTTTTAAATATACTGGTGGTAAGTTCTCTCCCGCCTATGGATATTTGCAATACGAGAATTTTGATAGGCCATGCTTGTGTGCATGGACATGTCTGTTTGTCTTGTGTCTGGGTGTAAATATATTTAAAAGTATGTAATGAGAATAAAAACAGTAGTATGAATGCAATAATGTAGTAGTTAATTGGTTTCCATAATACAAAATCCTCTTAGTTTAGGGTCAAATGCCTGTAAAGAATGTCCCAGGATATTTATTGTTATTAATATGTTCCAATTCCAATGCGCAAAAATTGAGTCTCATCTGCCAGTAATATCACTACCTTCCTTACTTTTTCAACCGAAACATAGTAATACAAATGCATTACTGCTTCACGGTGGAAATGGGTACGATGCTAATTATTCCCCGGACGAACTCTGCACTAAGAGCTCTACTACTTCTAATCAACTTCTAGTCTCGTAACAAGTGCACTATGTTATACCTGGTAAAAAGTTACATTAATTAATAGATAATTAGACACTCAAAGACTAATTTAACTAAATTTCAATGAATTTTACTTCACTTAATTTTATTTTTGTCATATTTATGTTTTGCTCGTAGTTTGCAAGTAACTATTTAATAAACATTACATATGTCCGCGGCGTGAGGTCCTGGTGACCTGTAAAACAGGGAATCCAAGTACAGGCACCAGTCTCTCACGAAGGAGTAGCGTTGATAAACGTTCTAATGTTAATTTTAACTACTTACCTAGATATTAAGAACCTTCGTAAAGAGAGAGAGAAATAAATATTTTTTTTTAAATAAAATTATAAATGACAGCGTGTATAATATAGTTCAGATGGGCCAGTTAGCTTGGGCGTTAGAGACCCTGACTGCCATGCTGGTCTTGGAGGACAAACATTTTTGTGCATGAACATGTCTGTTTGTTTTGTGTCTGGATTTAAATATCTATATATGTATGTATTTCAAAAAAGACTACGTATATGTAGTATATCAGTTATCTGGTTTCCATAGTACAAGCTCTACTTAGTTTGGGATCAGATGGCCGTGTGTAAAGAATGTCCCAGGAAATTTATTATATTACTAGCTGTCCCCCGCGGTTTACCCGGGTTCCCGAGGGAAATCACATTTACCCGGTATAAAAAGTAAGCCTTTATGTTATTCCAGGATATGCTCTATCTATGTGCCAAGTTTCATCTATATCCGTTTAGTAGTTTTTGCGCGAGAGGGTAACAAACATACTTACATACAAATCTTTTCTCTTTATAATATTAGTATAGATATAGATAAAAACAAACCGTTTATCAATTAAAACATTAGCAGCGTCATTAGTTATCGTCTCAAAACATGGCATGTTAATAAAGATTTGTGGACCAAATCCCATTGCAATCAAAACTCGGAATTCTTGCTTTTTCCGTGCAAAGGCTCGCGTGTAAGAATGCCGTGACAAGATCTCATTTGGGGTAATGCTAGTAATTAGGGTACCCTTCATTTCATTTGGATTTATCCCGCTACTTCTAAATGGAAAAGCTTTTGAGATGTGCTGACACATGCTGTTTTGGAGTTTCATGGTTTTGTAAGATTTTAATATCATTATGTGGATGTGGATCATATGTGAAAAAAATAAATAATAGTGTTAGATAAAAGTACCTTTGAGTTGTTTTTTCATGTAGCACAGGCAACATTATTTTTACCCCAACGTACGGTATTTAAAAAACAAGTTTTTATGCACCGACCTTCAGATTCACTGAGAAATAATGCAGTGTATCTTCTCTCCCCTCGTCTGTGTTCCCAGAAACTTACAACTTGGAGCTCTTTAAGAAAAGAGTAAATAGGCTACTAACGGGAAAGCGAGTTCCATCTTTGGCCTCTTCTTATCTTACCATCAAATTCAAAACCATTTATTTAGTTTAGGCCCTCCGAGGGCATTTATGAAGGTCTAATTTAAAGTTACTGAAGCTACAACCGGTTCGGAAGTCAGCCTTCAACTAGAGGAACCGGCAAGAAACTCAGCAAGGTTACATTCTTTTTTATATAAATTATTCTGACTTTTTGGCTATTTTATAATATTAATTATACATCTTTTTATATTTAACAGGTGCGATTGAGGTCAATCGCAATCAAATAAATAAAAAAAATAAAAAATGTCGTCTTCAGATTCTATTGACACTGTAAAATCAACACCACCACTTTCAACGAAATCATGTCGAACTAAACAAATTCTTAACTATATATGTAATATACTGCAAATTACACAAAGACTAGGAAATTTCTATACGTTACTAAAATATTATGAGCGTCCGGTACCCCAGACTGGCTGGTGAGCGCACTCCTTCCCAGTCCTGTTATGGGTGGGGGTGATAGGATGTTTTCATGATTAATAGACTATATAGTCTAGTTCTTTAAGGTAAGTGAAACTAGCTTAACTATGATTCAGTGCGGTCTCTATGCTTTGTCTCTTTCGTTCACTACGTAATCATAAGAGAGGTTCGCTCTCCAAAGCCTCGTTAAGTCCGGGATTGGTTACGTGCCCGTAAGACTACGACAATACTCACAACACGACACGTTGGGACTACCTCTTCAGGAAAAATAAGAGTGAAGATATTGTTTTTTTAAAGAATGGTTGTTTGTATGTACGTATTTTATTATTTAGCATACCGTTCATGCGATTGCGATAAAACTTTGTCAACTTATTGCTTTACTTACACTGAGGTGTTGAGCAAAATACAAACATAATAAGATATTATAATAATATATAATAAGATTCTTTCAAACGACTATTTACAAATAATTCCTTCTGCGGAAGCAACGCGTTGGGTATCTAGTTAAATCGTGAGGGCGCCGGAGGAGCTGTGTACGCTTCAAAAACCCTAAAAGATCTGCACAGATCGAGCTGAAATTTTAGCATGATATATGGTTGGGGAAAAAGTCTTTTCGCATTATAGTATGTATGAACTTGTAATAAAATCTCTTTGGCTATTCTATTTGTATCTGGCTGGTTTTGGTATCATTGAAAGTTTAAATTTTAAAGAACATAATTTCAAATTCAAATTAGGAAAATGTGTGATTTGCATTTGTTTTTCGTACCGCCAAGATGAGTGAATCTAATGAAGAAATTCGATTCATTTTAAAATTTTACTACAAAAAAGGTAAAAATGCAACGCAAGCCGCGAAAAAAAATTGCGATGTTTATGGACCTAGTGCAGTGTCGGTGAGAGTAGCACAAATTTGATTTAAGCGTTTCAATCCGGAAATTTTGATGTCAAAGATGCACGTCGCTCTGGTCGCCCCATTACGGATAAAATGGATGCCATTTTTGAAAAAGTGGAGCAAGATCGGCATATCAGTAGTTACGACGTAGCTGAAGAACTGGAAATTGACCACAAAATAGTTTTGGCGCATTTGAAAAAAACTGGGTACACAAGAAAGCTAGATATTGGGTACCTCACGAGCTCACTGAAAGAAACCTAATGAACCGTGTAATCATTTGTGATTCTTTTGGCATTATTCATTATGAGCTGTTACCACCAGGCAGGACCATCGATTCTGAACTCTACTGCGAACAGCTGATGAGATTAAAGCAAGAAGTTGAGAGAAAGCGGCCGGAATTAATCAACAGAAGGGGTGTGGTTTTTCATCATGATAACGCTAGCTCTACCTCACATATCTTTAGCCACTCAGCAAAAATTAAGAGAGTTTGGCTGGGAGGTATTAATGCATCCGCCGTATAGTACCGACCTTGCACCTTCAGATTTCCACCTGTTTCGGTCACTGTCCCTACCTACAAGATGGCAAAAAGTTATCGAACAAAATGGTACCTACACACTTTAGTAAAATTTAAATAAACTATATTAAAAATGTTTTGAATTTTCTTAAAAAATGCGAAGGAAATTTTTCCCCAACCTATTATAATCCGCATCAAGGATTGTTTTTATCTATTTTTTGCATCAGTCACATATCCGCGACCGTCTTTGTTTTGTTTCTCATTTCTCAACCATTCAATCACAATGTGCCACAGCGAAACGTGGCAGGGTACAGCTAGTTAGATTATAAATATTATGCGTGTATTCACGACAATTATGTGTCTAAGACTAACTTAAATTCTACCTTAAATCTATGGCCTGGACACAGACCACCGCGGAGCAGATGTGGTTATCTTTCCGTCTACCGACTCAGCTATGCAAGGTGTTTTATAGAATATAGAGTGCTGACACAAGATTTTGGTAGAGTCGACAGACGATGATGATTAAATCATAATATGTCACAAATATTATAGTTTTTACCAACCAATGTTTTCATTAAAATAAAAGCTTTATAATATTCATGTTTGTAATGACTCGTTTAATTCGAGCAAGCCGTATGTAATTGAAACACGCACGCAAACGCCTCCTGCATTCATAATGTTATAAACGGTCAAACTCGACTTTTTCCTGAATAATATAACAGTTATAATGTAAAAAGTTAAACGAGAATATCGTATTTTAACATTACTTTTTTTCGGGATACAAAACTTTTGTAAAAACTTTGTGTTATTCGCGAAATTTCCGTTTAATTTTGTATTAAGAGGAAATGCCTGTTGTTTTTAGGTTTCTGTGTCTAAAATTTACATTAGAATTGATTGCTGAAGCGATTTCAATCTTAACTAATAATATAAAGAGAGTATGATTTTGTGGGATTGTGTATTTGGAGGATAATCTATGGAACCACTGCGCCGCACCAATGAAAAAACATCTCTGATAAAAAACCTACGCTATTTTTGAGTGGCATAAGTATCCTGGGATACATCAAATCCCTCGAAAACGTGGGTAAAACCGCGGGACGGTATACCTAGTATCTCAATTTTTTTTTATCTGAGTTATCATGCGAGATATGACAAGTAGCCCCTAATGGTAGGATGAATCTACCTACCTCTTCGAGGATAATGAGCGTAAAGATATGTTATGTTTCAATAATAATTTTCCCACAATTCTTTATTAATGAGCTTCGTTTTAATAAAGATAAACAAACATGAAAAGCTTTAAGCCCGTTCTATATAATCCAGTAACAAAAGTAGCCATTTAAAATTGTAAATACGAAATACGAATGCACGTATCAACTGCAGATAAATGGCTTATTTAAACTTTAGTTTGTATCCGCATTTCCATAATTATTTGCAATTCAATGATAGCCTATTAAGCGATATATAACACTCATAATTCACTCTGTTCATAATTACACTCAATGGATACAGAACAATTTGTTAAAAACATATTCACATCGATTCATGACTGCATTGTAAATTTTTACCTTCTTCTATCAATCTATCTACGTTAATATAGAACCATCATGTCTGTACATTGAAATTATGTGCTGATTTTTTATGTAATCTATATATATAAAAATGAAACTCGTTTTCCGTTGTCACGACATAGCATGAAAACGGCTTGACCGATTTGGCTAATTCTTTTTTTGTTGTGTTTGTTATTGTCAGGAGAAGGTTCTTATGAAAGAAAAAATTAAGAAAGTTGCGCGGAAAATTAAAAAAATTAAGAAAACTTAACCACTTTATTAGTGCTTATGACAATATAAACTTTTATAATTGTCAGTCGTTTGACAGCTGGAGCGATTGACAGAATGCGCGCTGCAAATTGCGTTTAAAATAGAGGCATGGGTCGGAATTATATTGATAAACTAATTAATTTATAATTTCTTATTGCACATTTCACAGTTGATTCAATCGGAAGATTCGAATTCAATATTCATTATTAAGACGGGACAACGTCTGTCGGGTCAGCTAGTATATAATATATCTTCTTCTAATTATATATAACCAAAATAGGGTTCCTTTGATGCACCATCACCGCAAAACTACTGAACATATCGCGATGAGACTGGTACCATTCGACGCAGAATTTTTCCTAGATGCTTACAGGCTAAATATGATATCGATAAACGCGGGTGAAACCGCGGGGGACAGCTAGAGTATATATATATGTGGTGGCTTTAGGGAGTGTAATATATTACAATAAGACAGTTTTTAAAAACATTTTGTTGGTCTGTTTCGACACACTAATCCCCAAAATTTATTAGACTGGGGTCACGGGAAACTCAAACTTAACTTGAGGCAACACAACCTTGTTTCATCAAAATGGGCTCACGATAATAAAATTGACCTTATATTTTTGGTTATCACGCGTATAAAGTCACGGGTACAGCTTATTTATACTAATATTATAATGAGATAGTGTACATTTTGTGAGTTTTTGTATCGGTAGGTAACAATCAGAACCATGGCACCTATTTGAGAAATAATTTCACCATTATAATGAACATTATTCCAGATATACATAGGCATTGTTATAATACTGGGATACATAAGATCCCTGTGCGCTGATGAAACCGCGGCAAGGAGACCTAATTCTTAATAAAAAGCAATAAAGTTCTTATTTCCAGTTGACTCCTTTGCAATTTCGCTGGTATGGTATATGTCCTGTATGAAGTAGCCCATAACTAGACAAGCAACGAGTTTAACTGACCACGCGATGACAGAAGCTGTCAAACTAACTTAGTTCCGTATATGACACAATTATGTTTACTAAACGGTTAATGAATATCATAGAACACACGGAACAGAGGGCTTAATTTCTATATACTTAAGATATATAATAGAACCAGTTGTCTCCAGAGGTATTACCCGTGTTCCCGCTATGGGTAAAAGTCTATTTTATTCTCATATAAAATACTTTTGAGCAAAAATTCACGGATTGCTCCGTTGCTGCTTCGAAGAAGGATATGTCAAAGAAAAACACACTTTCAAATGTTACATGACTTTTTCCTGCGATTGTTCTTCACAATCGAAGTTGATAAAACATTTCACTGACAGGCCAGTTGGCTTGGTGGTTGAAAACCCTGACTGCCATGCTGCAGGTCGTGGGTTCGATTCCCAACCAGGACAAACATTTCTGTGCTTGACCATATCTGTTTCTATGTGTAGACGTAAATATCTATATAGGTATAGATTTATAAAAGTAATATATATAATACTAGCTGTCCCCCGCGGTTTCACCCGCGTTGCCGAGGGATGTTACATTATTTTGTTCATTCTATCATCAATAGTTTTCGCAGCGCACGCGACGTAAGGAATTTTTCAGGTCATTTTTTTACACCTTATGTTACATTATTGGAGTTTTAGTAAGGATCCCTAATTTTTTTTTAAATATAATATAGCCTATGTTACTCGGGGATAATGTAGCTTTCCAAAGGTGAAAGAATTTTTGAAATCGGTCCAGTAGTTTCGGAGCCTATTCATTACAAACAAACAAATCTTTCCTCTTTATAATATTAGTATAGATACCTATGTAATATATCAGTTATCTTATTTCCATAGTACAGGCTCTGCTTAGTTTGGGATCATGTGGCCGTGTAAAGACTGTCCCAGGATATTTATTGATAAACATACAACTTTTCTCCACTCAGGAAAAAACAGAACATATAAAATCTTACTGTACATCCCATTTCATAAAAATAAATCCAGTAGATCTTGAGTTATAAGCGGTCATATACAGGTTGTTACAAAACTACCCGGAAGGAGGTTAAATGGGGCCTTATAACGAGTCCATTCACAATATTTAAGAACCGTAGTAACGCTGTTTATAAGATTTATGAATGAAAAATAGAAAAACTATTAAAGTAGACAATTATTAGTTAATATAGGTACGTAGGCCTTTCTGTTAAATGATCTGGTTCCTGACGTTTTACTAGGGTTCTTGGCTTTGATAAATTAATTTTATTTTTACGGTGTATTTTGTAACACGTTGTACACATTGAAAAATAAAATAAAAACAATCTTTAGTATCGCTTAATTAATTTCTTCTTCTTATTCATTTTGCAATTACAGACACGACTTTCTATAGCCTTATTTAATGTATAGATTTGAAAGTGTATCGGTCTGTTTATTTGTTTGTTTATCGCATTTTACAGCTAAAACGGCTGACCAGATATTAATGAAATTGTAAGGATGTAGATTGTATCTTGTGGATTGATATAGGCTACCTTTCATTACCATTTTCTTTATATATACTAGTAATCTTTAATATCATTAGTTGCGCTTCAGCGAGACTCAGTAAGATGTGTTGAACAAGCAAGATTTCAGTCTAAATTAATAATCCTCGTTTCAAATATTGACGGCTCTTATAAAAGGCTTATAGCAACAATTTCCATTAGCAGTATCGATCGACACGATGCACCGTCGAGTGGGATCGAACTTACTAAGGTGACTGTAGAACTCCGAACAAAGTGTACAAGATAGATGAATACTTCACTACATAGTATAAAACAAAGTCACTTTCTTTGTCCCTATATCCCTATGTATGCTAAAATCTTCAAAACTACGCAACGGATTTTGATGCCGTTTTTTTTTAATAGATAGTGTGATTCAAAAGAAAGGTTTATATGTATAGTAAATATGACATCCCACGGGAACGCGGGTATAACCGCGGGGGACAGCTAGAATAAAATACGCATCGACTTTCATGATGGTTTGCTACCTTACTTAACACTTTTAGTCACACGTTTACATGCATAATAATACCAATATTTTAGTAATGACCTTATGACCGATTTGCGAAGAAATGTAGTACTCAGTCTTTGTCAAAAAAGATCGCGATTGTGTGTAAGTATTGTACTGGAATTATGTAGGCCAGTTGGCTTGGTGGTTAGCGACTCTGACTACCAAGCTGAAGGTTGCGGGTTCGATTCCCACCCAGGACAAACATTTGTGTGCATGAACATGTCTGTTTATTCTGTGTCTGGGTGTTAATATCTATATAAGTATGGTTTTAGAAAAAAATAATATATGTAGTATATCAGTTATCTGGTTTCCATAGTACAAGCTCTGCTTAGTTTGGGACCAGGTGGCCGTGTATAAAGAATATCCCAGGATCTTTATATATTTATCTTTAATCCAATTGATTTAATTTGTATTTCTTTCTTTTTGTTATATTTAGTTTTAATTTCTGTCTCAACTTTTATTGTCATGTCAGCTTAAGTTCAATACGAGAAATAATGTGTGCATGCTGTGTAAACATATTTAGGGTCTAGTTTAAAATTTTAAAATTAAAATAGATATTTTAATTTTTTTGTACCTAGCATAAGTCTTGTCATTGTGAGGAGAAATAAATAAATATTATTATTATATGTCTTTAGCCAAAATTCAACAGTGACCTGTTTTGTTTACTTTATAAATAAATAAATAAAAGAGAAATCAACAACTGAAAGAAATCGCTGTTTTTAATTCAAAACATCTATAAAAGGTGCTTAGTGACACCAACGACTAAGACTTAAGATTTAAGAATACAATATTTAGGATAAATTTGATCTCTGTCTACAATTTATATGTATGCTTTTAGGACAGTCACTAAATAAATATTTAGACTGATTATGATAATTATTTGGGATGATACTATATCTATAAATATTCAGACTGATTATGATAATTATTTGGGATGATACTATATCTATAAATAAATGCAATGTAGTCATTTAGAAAAAAGAACTATAAAATATTACGTAAAGTATTTCATAGCCTAGTTTAATATCTGATGGCCATGTGTGAAGAATGTCCCAGGATAATTATTTATTCAGTTTTAAAGGCTATGTAGACGGTGTAAGGTCTCGCTCTAAATCAAACTTATTAGAAATAAGACCTCACGTAACATGCGAGGCATTATTTACTAGTACAATTTAATCACTTGTTTGATTTAGCTTGAAATATAGTAAATTGAAGCCCACTTCCGTATTGGCGGTAGCTTCTCTAATTTCGATCTTCGTAAATGGTAACTGAACTAAAAAATTCAAAACCAATGTTTTTTAATCTGTCAAATTTATTTCAGTTTGAAGTGGTGAATACAATCTAGAGATGTCTTTGATCGGAGTATTGGAACAAGAAAAACATAAAGTCGTTGAATGTTTGACGTATTTTCCGATACTGGCTCCTACGAAACTTCTACAACTCTGAATGGACCGGTCCAGTAAAAACATGGCGAGAAGTTTTTAATTTAACTTTAAGCCCAGATTTGCAGTCTTAGTTTAATGTAAACAACGTACTAGTGGGATTAGTTGTGTTCTGTTTAATTTTATCATTAAAAGTTTGAGGGAGAAAATGCGTGAGATAGACAAAGCCTCTCCAATTGTACAATCCTTGAACTTAACGGCTTCAAAGCTTTATCGTTGTTACAGATTAGGTTGGGTTACTTTTTTGAATGTTACAAATTTTGGTGGGCAGCTTCGTTTACGTTTGTACAATGAGATAGAACCTTTTTTTTATGCTTTAAACAAGCATACGGTCCACCTGATGGGAAGTGATCACCGCAGCCTATAGACATTTGCAACACCAAGGGCATCGCCAATGCGTTGTCGACGCTGAGGCGTGAAGTTGGTAAGTCTCATGTGCCTTCGATGAAGGAGGTGATTCTTTACACGGCCATCTGATCCCAAAACTAAGCAGGACTTGTTACTATGGAAGCCTAATATAACTGATATTTTACCTACGTATTTTCATGTTGGTAAAAGAAAGATGAAAATCAATTCGTAGATTGGGGAAATTTGTTACCATGGCAAATGGGCTGTCATATGAAACGGCTCTGTTGAGGCTAGACTTGTTATGTTAGTTTGTTATACTAATAATATATATATTATTACGTGTATTAGTAACTCAATGATTAGGTATTAAAATAATAATGTTATAAGTATTAGTTACTTGGTAGCGAAAGCAGTACATGCTTAATTTAGGACCAGAAAACCGAGTGTAAACGGTTTCCTAGGATGTTTATTTTATACATTATTTTGAGAAATAAATCCTGAAATTCCTCTTTTTGCGTCCATTGTACTTATTGAAATAAATTTTAAGACTACACACCTACCTATGGGCTATTTGAAACTCTAATTTCTGATGTTTAAGCTTTAATGTACTAGTTAAAATTATTCGTTGAAGTGACTTATTCAAATTATAATGTAAATATAAATAAAATGTGATAATCATCATGAAAAAAAATATCTCTCTTAATATTTTTCCTATTGGGCGACAAGAAAGATCTACCATTCGATTGGACGCAAAGCTAGCGAGGACACTTGTGAAATACTACCAGAACATAAATTCTCGAATAGTCTATGGAAGGTGTCGCCAATACGGGGACCAATTCCAATATTTTACCTAAAAGTTATAAAGTAAAAACACCCGTATCGACACTAGCTAGCCGAAGATTTGTAAGCAAAATTTTGTGCAATAACGATTAATATAATTTCTCGTCCGAAATGACCGAATAATGGACGAAGTGGCACCAAACCTGTCCAGTCATAAAAGCCATTTTACGATCCATTTTGGGCCACAAATGGTCGTTTACCGGGAACAATGTATTTTCGGAATAACGCCTGCGCCTCCCTCGGTCGCTATTAAAAATAAATATCATATTATATTTTTAAATAAATGTAACGTACATTTTTCAATGGAAATTGGGTATTTCAGAGGTGAATTTGGAGTTGGAACTTTGATTCTTATCGTATACTAGCTATCGCCCACGGTTTTACTCGCGTTTATCGATATTATATTTAGCCTTTAACCATCTAGGAAAAATTCCGCGTCGAATGATAGCAGTCTCGTCCCGATATGTTCAGGAGTTTTGAGGTGATGGTGCGTCAAAGGAACCCTATAGATAGATTAAACATATTTTAACAAATTTTATGGCAAAATGCGATGTATTTTATATTAAAACGATATTTTTGATGCTACGTCGTAGCACTCGTAGAGATCATCTGTTACAGTGCTACAGCTACGAAATGTTAGGCTTAAATTTGTATTTTTATCTGTATACTAGCTTTAACACTGCAGCTTCACCTTTGTATTCCACAAAAAAAGTTGCCATTATCTTATTAGCCATGTAAGCAAAATAACTGCGATATTTTAAGTTTTTCCTTTGTGACTGAAGAATAACAGAGAAACAAATTCAATTTTGCATTGTAGCCAAGGGAACTCCAACCATTTTCAGTAAAAGCTACATTCATTTTACATATTTTCTGATTGCACGAATACCTGAACAAAATTATTATATGTAATGACTGTGTAGATTTTCGGTGGTCGGCAAGGGTCCTGAATTCGATGTGCAGGTACAATTAAGGTTATTTTGACTAAAAACGGTGACTTTGTTTTCGGAACTTTCCGATATATTTTTGATTTCATTTGGCGCTCAATATTTATCGAGCTCATTGCTTGCCTGGTTGGTAGTCGTGGGCGTGAAGAGATTTATTTTCTATTTAACAATTTCTTGTTTGAACAAACACAATATACACTACATATTTTCATATGAACTAACTGAAAAATCTGATAAAATAATCATATTTAAAGACGATTCATAAATTCGCCGACGTCCACTAATACTTTAATGTTATAATAACTCTATATTGCAACAGAATTTTCCAATTTCACATTAATAAACGACCCGGCTCACATGAAATAGACTTTTTTTTTTGTGTCGCCATCTCTTTCCAACCCTACTCCAATGGTAATCAGTTCAGTAACAAACAGCGAGCTCACTCGACTATGATAAAAAGAGACGACCGACAGAATGCTATTGAAAAATGCAAGGTGGAATTATGTACCGCACAGCGCTCCCGTTCTTATATCAGTAATAAAAACACGATAAAGAAAGCTGGAACACCATTTTTAATCTCCTTTTCTGGTTGCTGTGTTCATTTTTGTGCAGCGATATTGAATTTGCGGTTACGTGTTTTTGAAGGGATGGTAGCTGAATTGTAGTGATGTCGAATGCCTTGAGAATGTTCGTTTGTATCATAATATATGATAGATTTTTAAGTTGGCGAAGGAACATGTTGATACGAAATCATTGAGCATATGGTATGTGATTCTATGTAAAGGCTCAGTGGCAAGCCATGGGTGAGACCTATGTCCAGCAGTGGACAGAGATAAACTGATGATGATGATGTGGTTCTAATCCTGAGAAACGGTTGACTGAATTGTTACAACGGACTTATGAATAAGGGGTATATATAATAATAGATCTAAGAATAGACTAGACTCCAATTCTCAGATTTTCTATATTAATCGTAAATAAAACTACCATTTCTGCTGTTTTAGCATAGAAATCATACCTGATAGAATGTAAAAGACACTGGACCGATATCCCGTTACTAATGTCATAAAAAATCAATTAAATAAAACACATATATATCTCCTTTATGTTACTGAAATTATTTTCAGGAAACTTCATGATCCGATAACAAATTTCCTGTCTTACAATTTTTATAGTTAAACACCTCCATTCAAAAGAATGAACGAAGCAAAAGTACTTTCTCTCCAGTCGCCCCGTAATGGAATATCTTGTAATTAAATCTTTACTATTATAATAGAATCAAAATGGCGTCATTACAAGCTCTACACTAATTTATTCATGGAGCCAGCCTGTATAATTGCGGCCTATGCCTCGGTTATAATTGCTCCTTTGTCATGAGGATTACAAGAAGCCTATATTTTGCCTTATTTACAGTTGGATGAGAGGTAAAAGTTACAATGAATTGTAATAATTAATTATCATTAAAACAAAAGTTGTAGAGGTCGAGATTCGAAATGTAAAATGTGTAACGGATTTTACATGTTTTTTTTTAGATGATATTTTTCTCGAAATTCTATTAGACTCTTTTATTAATTGTAAAACACAATTGGTATATGTAAAAATGCGTGGTATTAAAAAAAAAACAAATAAGTTTTTGTTATTGTAAACTAGCTGTCACAGCGGTTTCACCCCCGTTCCCGAGGGATGCATCATGTTCCCTGGTCTATCTATGTGCCAAGTTTTATCAAAATCCGTTGGGTAGTTTTTGTGTGACAGAGGAACAAACATCCATACATCTATACATGCATAGTAGGATTTAAATAAATGAGGTCAGAATTCCTAAAGGTCGAGCTTATTGTGGTTTAACCAAAGATTTACTGCTGATCAACACCAGCCTAAATATTAGATTCGTACAGAACACAGAAATAATTATGCAAAGTTTTAAATTATTCCACAATTCAGATTTAACCTTACAATGTGAAAAGTAAGTTTTAAGTACAAACCTTGAGATGTAATTCGAATTTGGCTCAAAACTCCATCTTGAATAGACTATGAAAGGTAATGTTTTAAATAAATTCAAAATGGGAACATGATGTTTATAATGTAGAGAGTGTACTAGAATTACTTTCAAAGCTTTATATAACTAATATTATAAATGTGAAAGTTCAAACATTTTTAAAGTAAATTTTAAAATTGCTTGGGATGTGTGATCTACTATTTTTCTCGTCTTTTATCAAGTAATTCCACATCCCAGTAAACGTCCGCCTAGGGTCGAAAGTCGAAAACCTCGAAAACGTTTCATCGCAGGCTCTATGCTCTGTCTCTTTCACTAACTACGTAAGGACATGAGAGCTCCGCTCCTGGCCTCATTTCGATGACGAAGTTAGGTCATAAGTATTAGTTTGCTACAGTTTGCGGTCAGTCAAAGACATATCGCTTTATTCAATTGATCAACGGTTTTACGTCTATTTCGCAAGGAAATAATTCAAATTTAAATTTCCATATGAAAACAAAAAAATTTACGAAATAATATATACTATTTTTGCAGGGTCGGCAACGCGCGAGTGATACCCACGGTGTTGCAAGCGTCCACAGGCTGCGGTGACCATTTGCCATCAGATGGGCCGTCAGCTTGCTACCTTAGTAGTATAAAAAAACAAAAAACCTAGTTTCATATAAAATCTAGCAACCGTACTATGTAAATAAATAAATTTACCTTAGTGAAAAAGAAAATTCTAAATATTATGGATGTAAAAGTTTGTATGTATGGACGATTCTTATTCTTTCACGCAAAAACTACCGGACGAATTTGGATGAAATTTTGCACATGGATATAACATACCCTAGAATAACATATATACTACTTTTAAGCTCAGGAAAATGTTGGTAGAACCGCGGGAGACAGCTAGTATAATAGTAGAAGTGAAAGTAACTTCATGCTTAGATCTATCTGTTACATACATTGTTCGACATCACACAAGCAAGATGTTTTCTCAAATATCATGGTTATATAAGCATAAAATGTGTTATGTTATTTAATCGATGGATGTTATTGTTAGTACAGGGCCGGGGGTATGACTTTGTAGAGTAAGTATACTAGCTCAACGATATTTCAAGGCCTCCTAATACTTTGACTCTTCCACTATCTGTTTCCGACATTCGAATACAAAACCATTTATTTAGTTTAGGCCTGAAGAGGATTATAAAAGACTTATAAAGATCTTTTTATTTTATGTTATGTTTTTTTTTCCTTTAGATACCTCTCCTGGTGGGCTCACAACAAAACACCACACAATATGGCATTGTATTCATTATATGTCATTGCGCATAGAAGACGAAGCAGGATTCATTTTTAACAGATTTTAAGAAAGGTGCTTCTCTGTTTTACCTGTATGTTCGTGTCTTTGTTTTATTTCTTTGATTTGGATGAGGTTTTCATTATTCGACTGCATACTATTCGGGGAAAATAGGATCATTCCTAGACTATAACAAACTAGAACTATAGAATAAAACATAATATGAGTAAGTAATTTTTTTTTTTATTGACTTTTTTTTTTTTATTGACTCCTATCGATGTATGTAGATACGGAGATAAATTTTTAACAATAGTATGTTTTAAAAGCGTATGTCGGTAATTTATTTTGAATAAACTAATAGGTTTTATAAATAATAAGCATAAGCCGCTGTGAAATAATGATAATGACACGATATTGTCTCCCTCTTTGGATAGACCAAATCCGGGCTTCACTTGAAAACTCCTGACTATATAAAATTTTTAAAAACAGTGGTAATGACGTTAATAACAGAGAAAATAACACAAACTTTAAAAATACGGATGTCGGTAAAGTGATTGAAAAATCACATTCCTAAAACAAAGCGAACCGCTATGACATAAGTGAATAAAGCCAAAAAGTTATTTACTAAAGCGCAATATTGCCTTCGGACTTTCGCAGAAGCGGACGTTCGCAAATGAAGTTTTTAATTACACTTCCCGGTACGTTTTTGTGTGTTCGCATTTGATGGACATCGCCGTCAATGGATGAGTCTGTCTTGTTTTATGCTCAAAGGATTGTATCACACAGGCCTGTGTGATTACTTCTAGTTGAAAATCAAAAAGTAATCAAGTAAATTCTAAACGCCAGGGCTGTCATTCTGTAAGATAAATGACACTAGCTTGACGATGTTTCGTGGCGGCCTCGTTGCTCTATCACTTTCTTTATCTAGACAATCACATGAGAGGTCAACTCTCCGAGGCTTTCTTGTGGTTTGCCAACGATGTTTGTATTAGCTGAATAAAGGAGCTGGGGCAGACCCTAGTTTAAAGATGTTTCGATGCAGTCTTTATACTCTCGTTTTTACGTCTCTTTCGGTAACGACGCAATGATATGAGAGCTCCACTTGTTGAGGTCTCCGTGACCAGAGGAGTTGTGGAAGATTACCACTGCCATACGGCGTGACAATCCTACCAGCGTTCCTCCTTAAGCGGGCGATCTTAAAACCGAGAAGCGACAAACAGCCACCATATTTAGCTCGGCTCATTATACAACTATACTCGTATTATAGAGTATAATAAAAAAAAACCCAATCTAAAAAGTAATCCAATTATTTCAGTAAGTGCCTACCACATGATTTGTTAAATATAATTAGATTTGAATATTATTAGTTTTACTAACCGCAGCGTATTTTTGACTGAATAGGTTATGTTAGGCCAAGTACTAAAAAAAAATTTTAAGGTTAATATTTCGTAAAATAATAAAATGGCCAAATAAGTCAGACTATTAATTGTACTATTTATAGTACGAGTATTTATAGTAGTTTTTGTAAGGATTTTTAATTATATGTTATTGCAATTTTGTTATAGTGTCGAATTGGTGTAAACTGGAAGGATATTATAACTTAAGTAAATAAATAAATTAATAAAATAAATGTTACCTTGCTGGTTTTCTTGCCGGTTCTTCTCAGTTGTAGCCTTTCTTCCATACATGTGGTTAGATCCATATCTTTGCCATTCATAAGTGCTACCCTAAGGGCCTAAACTGATTACTGGTTTAAATTTTGAATTTAAACACAACATAGGATAATATGTTTTAAGAAAAAAAATGAAACACATCTCTCGACATATATATAATTTGTATTAAATCAACAATATTCTTAAGTCTTTACATTCTTTGGTATATTTATCAGCTCGTTTAGGTACAATTAACTATCTCTTTATTTATTAAATTCACAATTTCTCTTTTTTCCCATCCACTGAACCGTGTACGTCTACTTATTTATCAATTATTTTATATTTTTACACGATTTATTTGCAATTTTATTTCTAAGTGTTGTTCGCCCAAACAATTATATTAATTAATAGGAGAACTTGGCACAAACTCTGCTTGGCTCCGGAACCGGGTGACGTCACTGGAATAAAAAAAATATATTAAAAAGCTATTCAATTCAGCTAGTGTTACCATAGTCATAACCTCATACTTTACTTATTAAGAAAGTTCTATAGCTGATAATGAGGGTTGGGATGGTGGGTAAATACCCTAACTGCAAAACCGCAAGTCATGACTCAATTTTCATCAGGTCAAATATTTATGCGCATGAATATGTCTGTTTGTTCCACATCTGCTAAACTATCTACAAAAGCATATTTAAAATGATAATTTGAAGTTTGAATGTAGTTTGTAAAAGAAACAGTCCCAGGATTATTTGATTTTCAAAAACCTTATTATTACAAAGATGCAAAAGATCAAATCATAACTATATAGTCTTTAATAATCCTAATTATGTTGTACATTAAACTAAACTAAATTTAACATAAATCTATGAACCTCTCTTATTTTTTTTTAGTTTTGTTATTTTGCCACAATTTATTTGAATGTGATTTTAATTTACACGAATACGTCACAGGCACTACTCAAAAGTATATGGCAAAAACTAATTTGACAGATTTAACTAAATTTAAGACTTTATTCCTCCTTTCATCTTATTAAAATAGAGAGAGATGTACACTCAACAAACACCACGATAGATCTCGCTTTCCACCGTTGTCTATTAAATGTAAATTCAGTAGTTTTCAAATTGTACCCATAAATGTATTTTAATAGCTGTTGATTAAATTGACTTAATTATAGGATACCTTTGTATAATCTTCAAACTATGTTTAATAGATAATCTTGGAGCCTGTAATAAACCTTCTCAATAGTAACATGTGTGAGACAGCCCTATTTTGCCTTTGAAAGCCTCTGGTAATTTAATTTGCGACGGTATTAGGAGCAACGCACAGACGAGGTAGTGAGCGCTCAAACAAAACTGTTTATACACCACTTTGAAGATTAACTTCAGGAATTACTTTGTTTATTAAACATTGTTTAAGGTAAGCTTTTATAAAACGTACTTGGCCTTATTTTTAACTAGTTTGCAAGTTCTGGGAAAAGGATTTAACGAGATAAGGGTAAGGGTACTTAAAGTATTCAAGTTGAAATTTTTATCGTTTATAGTTCGGTGATTGTATAATTTTACTTCGTTTGAGATTTAAAGTCTTGTAATTAGAAACTCATTGGATAATCACAACGTTTCGCCCGGATTCCTCGGCTCCAAATGTTCACCCGGAATTAATAATCATAAATGCTAATCCAGAACATATTCTATCTGTGCGTTAAAGTTCATTCAAACCTGTCGTCTCGTTAATGCGCTATTGAAATATAATATTTTTACGATTTTAATTGATTTGAATTGATTATTGTAACAATAAAATTTTAAGAAAAATAAAAGATACATTTATGCTAATTAAATATACATAGATATATTTATATCTCTGTCTATTTTAATCTATGTAAATAAAATGAAAAAGGAAGACCCACATTTTGTTGTATCCTATCCAAACTCGCTTTCGCTAGAGTGAATTAGGTGATGTTGTTGGTGTTTGTTCAAATTGACTAAAAACCTTCCTCACTCATATCTTATAACAACTTTATTTATTTTGAAATAAGATTGATCTATTGATCCAATGATTAATTCTATTATGTTGCTAATGAACCTTAACACAACGCCTTAGGGTACATATTTCTATAACACTCTTAGCTGTCAAACTGGGCGTATTATAACTCGACAACTTTAGCGACCACATTAAAACCTTGTTAAAAATAAAGATAATAAAATAAAATCTGTCTAGTATTTAATACCTACGCAAAGACACTAACATACTGTTTTCAACACCAACAGGGAAGACACGGCAACAAAGTGGCAATTCTAAAATTAAATTTAAACACTAGCGTTTATAGTTTTCAGTGCGCGTTTGTAACGAAGCAATGCCCGTCGAAGATAAATTTATTAACTTGTAAGTCTTGTAACAGAGACTCATTGTGGCTCTGAGAGGAAATTGCACAAATGAGACGGGATGCAATAACTCATTCGGCCCTCTGTGCCCTCTTTGGTCCTAGTAATCTTATTAGCTGGGCAACCTCTCTGTACGATGTACAGTATACCGTAGAACTGTGGTTGGTTCGAGTTAATAGCCTTTCTTATTCATGATTTATTTTGATGTGGGTTTTCTGCTTTCGGATTTTATATTCAGTGGGCCGGTAAACCGGCGAACAGCCCATCTAATGGTAAGTGGTCACCGTCCCCTATGGACATTTGCAACATCAGGGCCATTGGCAATGCCTTGTCAACCCTGTGTGTGGTAGTATATACTGAAGCTTAAAATATAAGACAAGCACAAAGAATTTATATAAATGTAGTCCTACAGTATTTTTCAAATAGCATGAGTTGGATTACACCTGGTGTTTTATAAGATTACTCAATGGTTTATGTTTATTTTGACATATTAAGGGGATACCGTAACAGAGCATGGTCTCGTGATCCTTTAGTGTAATATCTCAGAGTAATCAAGTGCTATTTCACAAGATATGGGTAGAAGACTTTAAACTGTCACAAGTGATCCTGTCTGAAAAAGATAGGCAGTATAAAGATAATTATTGATCGAACGGAATCAATAGACCACGCTTTGTTAATAAGGATCATTTTTCAATGCAAGAAAACATTAGTTTCGTTTTATAAAACATTACATAAAGAGTATAATTAAACTTGGAGCGAATATCAAGTTTTAAAAAAATCTAGTTTTAATTACAGTAACAATGCTGAAATTTTGTGGAAAATAAAAAACCACGGTTTTTCTCGAGACCAGCTGCTGAAAATTACACTTTGTCGCCTTAGTTTTAGAATAATGCTTCACTGGTTTACAACAACTACTAATATTGTTGGAAATGCTTTTGGTAAACATGTGGCGTACCGTAAAAAGCATTAACTATCTCAGTTACGATAATTATTCGTTGAAAAAAGTTATTATTTTAAATGAAAAATTATATTACCTCATAATGACCTACCTTATAATATAGGTACTTTCTGATTTACCACCATTATTTGAAAACAATTTGTGAAAGGTTTTATACGTACGAGTATATCTCGTGAAAATCTTTTCGTCTATTAGTAAGTTTATGAATGACACTCGTATTTTTATAAGTCAAAGATATACTTAGGTATATTTGATCCTTTGTACCTTTGTTCTTTACATTAAATTATTTTTTCTATGCTCCACCCTTCTACATAATAGTTAAAATATTTTCTGACTGGCTGTTCCTGGCATATGTTGCAAATGCGTTTTAGAATCGTGAGTTATATCGTGAGTTATGGTCTTGAACTCATTCAAAATGCACTTTAATTTGTTTCCGAATAGGTACCAAATTGTCATTCCTTAAAAACCTTATTGAAACTATTAAGACTATAAAAAAGTTATAGGGCCCATCGTTTTTCAAGTCATGCGCTATTCAACAAACAGCATATGTACAATTTTAATTTTAATATTATAGTTTATTTTTACTCAAAATTTTTAGGGTTAGCCTGAAGTAAATAAATAAATACCCAAATGAAAATAATATTATTAAAAATGTAAGTGTGTGGCTCATTCATGGATAAAATATGTTACACAAATAGAATAAGTCCCAGGTAAAATAAGGATAGACTTCTTAACTCGAAGAAATCGATCCCTCAGGCCCTCATTTAACACAGCATACCCTTTTTCATCCTTGCGGTATACCTACAAAGAACGGGAAAAGCACAGCAAGCAAAAATAGACTCACCTCTTTCAATCTTAGGATCGCTATTGGCAGAATACAGCGCGACAGTTGAGTCGTCTCTATACAGGTCACTGACTTTGGCTTCACAGCGCAGGATAGGGGCTCCCCGCTCGTAATGCGCCGGCCACAGCTGGATCTGGACGTACAACTCTGAACGGAACAGCCCTTCGGACGCTGGGTGCACCTGGTACATGCCTGGCGTCACCTGGAAGGGGAGGTGGGGTTAGAAGTCGAATTGTAAGGCTCCATACAAAAATCAACCGTAAAACGAAGGAATTTGCGAAACTGTTCACCCGATCTCAAGCAATCTTTTGCTGATAGAAAGCTACACAAAGTTTTTATCCCGGAATACAAAATTTTTCTTATTTACTCTCCAAAGCGTTAGGGAATTCAGTGCCTATAAAATCTGACAATATTTCTTCGTGGCCTTCATGCTTCTCTCTCTATCGTTAACTACACAATCGCGTGAGAGGTCTGTACTCAACGAAGTTTGTATTAGCTAAATGAAGGGGTTTCGCATAGTATAAGGTCGGTGCTACATCCATTTATTTGAAGTGAAACGGAAAATTTAAGTATTGTATGAAAATATCTCGGTTAAGTAGATAGACTAGTAGCTTTATGCAATGCTATTTACTATTTTATGGTTTTCCAACTTAAGGTTACAAAGGAGAACTTATTACGCGTCCTATAAAACCAGCCCCCTTATTCAGCTAATACAAACTTCGTTGGTAGAGATAAAGTACACGTTTACAGTCAAACGATATACAACTTGGCAAAGATTGGAGATTCTAGGTTGACCCTCAGAGCGCGTCCGGTATAATTGATGTTCCATTCTGAGAATTGATTAGGTATCTGTGCCCAAGAGACGGCAACAATTCTCTCCACAAGTCACGTTAATACTAAAAATATTCTTCCTGTAATATCAGTATTGCTACCTCTGCTGAAATATTCTGCGAAGTTGGTTTTCAGTACTGAAACATCTGCCCATTCGGATATAATAGGCGTGACTTGTTTGTAAGATTTTGAGAGAATAGCCAGCAGAGCGAACAATTCATTCAAATGGGTGTAGGTACTACGTCAGGTATTCTACGAAATCATTAAATTAAAAGAGATAACAAAAAAAAGAAAAGTTTTTATATTAAGATAAACGCAGATACATAGGTTCCATGTTAAGGCTAAACATCTTAATATAATAAAATAAATAAATATCCTGGGACATTCTTTACACACGGCCATCTGGTCCCAAACTAAGCAGAGCTTGTACTATGGAAACCAAATAACTGATGTACTACATATACTACTTTTTTTTTTCTAAATACATACTTATATAGATATTTACACCCAGACACAGAACAAACAGACATGTTCATGCACACAAATGTTTGTCCTGGGTGGGAATCGAACCCGCGACCTTCGGTTTGGCAGTCAGAGCGTTAACCACCAAGCCAACTGGCCTGTTGAAAGTATTAAGTATTAGAAATGAGTCCTAACCCCTTAAACTAGGATACCCTGTAAAACGGTCCCTGTGCTTTGAGGGGCTAGATAGGGCTCTTAGATATATTTCTAATCTCAGACTACAGGTTATCATTACAAAAAAACAACTCAATCAATAGTACTTTGGACCTAGGGATGTAATCAAAAACCTTCGGTCTCTAAGCCGATAAACCGTCCGACCAGCGATTCGACAAAATTCATCAATTTAACTATCATTGTAAAACATATTAGTAAATTTAATAGAGATGCATGAAAATTTATTACATTGACGGTGTCACGACATAATTTCACTCGTATAATGTAACGTACAGATTATAATCACCCAACGGTTAACCCTATTAGCGATATCGGCTTTAATATCGATCGCGAGAGTCACGCATTCACCCCGCCACTAAGCGACGTTCGAGAGAACGATTAAAACAGAACTTTTCCATTAGGAGTCTAGTACTCAAAATTTCAGCCATCGCCCGTGTCTTCGTAAAGTATAATAAATAAACAAATATCCTGGGACATTCTTTACACACGGCCATCTGGTCCCAAACTAAGCAGAGCTTGTACTATGGAAACCAGACAACTAATATACTTTTTATTCTAAATACAGACTTAAATGATATTTACACAGAACAAACAGACAATGAACATGTCTACACACAAATGGTTGTCCTGGGTGGGAATCGAACCCACGACCTTCAGTTTGGCAGTCATAGTGCTAACCACCAAGCCAACTGTCCTGTCAACTGATGAAACTTTATAATTCCAATGAAATTTTGTTTTAATAATCTGAAAGCAAATTCAATATCAAAGCCTCCGTCGGCTCGTTGTACAAGTTATAATAGTTAACGGAATATTTTACAACGCGTAAAGTTTTCAACGGAACAATTTTAGTCGTAGTTACACAAACTACACATCGCCTATGACGAAATTCATGTAACATTTTCAGGTGTAATCTGCTTTTTGTTTGTTTAATTAACATAATGTTGCGACATACTAAAATTTGTGTATTTCTGAAATTATGTGCTGCTACACAGGATCGTCGGTTCTGTACGATATTCTAATGTCTAATAATCATAAATTATGTTTTACAATATAATATCCTGGGAAATTATTTTTAAACAAGGCCATCTGATCCCAAACTAAGCAGAGCTTGTGCTATGGAAACCAGATAACTGATATACTACATATACTACTTTTTTTACTAAATACATATATAGATATTTACACCCAGACACAGAACAAACACACATGGTCATGCACACAAATGTTTGTCCTGGGTGGGAATCGAACCCGCGACCTTCGACTTGGCAGTCAGGGTCGCTAACCACCAAGCCAATTGGCCTGTTTTACCTGTTTTACAATATATTAAGTTATGTTTGATTTAATCTGAAGTACAGATTAGAACAGAAGTTCTACCACCGTATCCATTTGCGACGTGAAGCAGTAGTGCACTTGTATTACTGTGTTTCGCTTAGAAAGTTAAAAGGGTACATGACAATAAAGTCGTTATCATAGATAGAAGTGACGACTTTGTACAAGTTTGAGTTAAATATTATTTATGACTAAGGTCGATAGTTTATTCACTGTTAAAACTAGAAACTATAGCACTTAAACCGAGATACGAACATCTCGAGTGTTTCCACGAGAAGATTCGCAAAATGGGAAGCGTTGGGAAGCATTAAAACTTACCACTATAGAATCAAAGCTGAAACAACTATAGCTTTGCGGAGTAGTTTTAAGAGTTTACTTTGCGTTTGTGAACGTTAATATAGTACAGGTCGACTGCACATAGAGGTTGCAAGTGACTTTGCTGTAGCTCCAGTATCGAATCGTTACAGACCGCTCTTAATTTTTTTTTCTTAATAATTTTTTTTTTATACCACATGGGCCGACAAACAGGCGGACGGTTCACCTGATGGTAAGTGGTCACCGCCGTCTATGGACATTTGCAACACTAGGGGCATCGCTAATGCGTTGTCGACCCTGAGACGTGAAGTTGTTAAGTCTCATGTGCCTGTAATTTCACCGGCCCCCTTACCTTTCCAACTGAAACACAGTAATACAAGTGCACTACTGCTTCACGGTGGAAATGAGTAAGGTGGTAGTCGTTCCCCGGACGAACTCTGCACTAAGAGCTCTACTACTCGAAATTGTAGATAGTAAAAATGTTACCTGATTTCCTGTCTATTCTTCAGTTCAAAAGCTGACTTCGGAACCGGTTTCAAATATTTGATCTTACCGTACCTTTCTAGAGCCTAAACTGATCAAATTGTTTTCCATTTCGAGTTATACTTTAGATATTCTCGCATTTAATTTACCAAAAACGGTGTAATCATTGATTCATTTTTAATTGGTCATGTAGTTTATTTAACCCCAATTATAAACAGAAAAAGGCCAGAAGAAGTGCGCGAAAATTCGATGGAGCTTCAAAGTGTGGTCAACCTGTTTAAGTATCGGATTTGACTGTGAAGTTATATCTTGTTTATTGAACAAATTGAATTTCCCAAGTGTAATTAGATAAGTTTTAGCGAAACTAGCGTTTTCCGAATACATTGAGTGGAAATTAATTATCATAGACGATGGGGATTGCTTTTTTGGGTTCTGTATCTAAAGGATTCCAAAGACTTTTGATTAACACACGTCGTACGTTTGTCTGTTGGTCACGGGATTTGTATTTTAATTATATATATACACAAATTAGTAGAATTTATTAGTTCATATGATTGTTGAATATTTTGATATAATAGCTTTTATCTAATCTAATCTACCTTTAAACGAGCAATTCATGTGACTGGTGTCATAAATATATATAATATATATAATAAATATATATATATATATATATATACATCTATACACCAGTCACTGTATATATATAATTAGGATCTCGGAAACGGCTCCAACGATTTTCATGAAATTTAATATGCAGGGGGTTTCGGGGCGCTAAATCGATCTAGCTAGGATTCATATTTAGAAAATGTCGTTTATTCCGTATTTTTAGGCAATGAAAACTGCTACACTGTCATTAGAAGGTAAGGTTTTCAAGTTACATCTTTTGTGAGAAATACTGTAATTGGGAGCCCTTTATTATCACATCTAATTCGTATCTAGGTATATAAAAAAGAGAATACGGTAGAAGTCACGTTTGTAAAGAAATCCCGAGCAATTCTTGCCCATCCAGGTACTTTACATTAAAACGCCATTAAAAAAAAAACTATTACAAAAAAAATATGTACAATATGACATATGGTATTAGATGCAAGTGTAGACTTATTTGAATAATAAACTATTAAGACGGATCGAATTCCTCAAGATTTCTATAAATAAACAAAATATTTATAGAAATGATTTGCACACGCCTATGCTACTAAACTAACATTTGTTCTATGGAAACCAGAAACCTCTTCTCTTTCTTTAAATACATTTTTACACCAATACACATAACATACAGACATGTTCATAAACGTATCGAAATCGCTACATGAAAAAATTTACGTTTTGTAAGTAGATATGTAGCCAAAAAAAGCAAATATTTATACATCGAACTGAAATATGGCAATTTGTTTTATTACTCGATCAATCAATGGTCTAAAAGCATTTTCTTACAGATCAAAGCATTGTTGATAAATTAAAATTACGCTTAAGATTGATTTTAAATGATTTCAAATTTAGGTGATGAAGATATCGCCAATACCGCATCGGTCGATATACCTTCTGTCTACGATTTCCAATTAATAATGGCAATGATGGTAGCTTCATAAGCTATACCTTTGATGACCAATTTTTGATAATAAAATTATTTATTTACTCAAATTTATAACCTAGTACTAGGTATACAAAAAATCTGTATAGAAAAACTTGTACAAGCTTATATGAATGCTAGTTGTCGCGCACGGTTTCACCTAGGAAAAATTGTGAATAGGAGCAGTTCCATCCCGATATATTCAGTAGTTTTGAGATGATGGTGCGTCATAGGAACAATATTTATTTAATAATAATAAATATTTAAATTTTAAATAATTATTAAATAATAATTTTCCTTATATATAAGGAAAATATAGTCCTTAGATGGTCACCGCCGCCTATGGACATTTGCAACACTAAGGGCATCGCCAATGCGTTGTCGACCCTGAGACGTGAAGTGACGAACTCTGCACTAAGAGCTCTACTACTCTAGATAGATGGAAAATTAAATATTTTATTTTATTTTAAATCTTCACGTATACCTTCCGGATCCAATATAGCCCTAGATTATAACATAGCCTAGCACTTGAGAATTGAGTACCTAATCATCTGTGAAAGAGTTTTTTTTAAATCAGATGAGTAGTTTTGGGGATTACGTCCTACATCTAAACTTGCAAAGTTTAGCACTTTATGATATTAGTATAGTT
The DNA here is from genome assembly GCA_907165245.1 of Habrosyne pyritoides. Taxonomy (NCBI): domain Eukaryota; kingdom Metazoa; phylum Arthropoda; class Insecta; order Lepidoptera; family Drepanidae; genus Habrosyne; species Habrosyne pyritoides. The sequence continues at coordinate 1,814,340 of OU015595.1, forward strand.
TCTTAGTTTCATGTTATGTTTAGTGGTAACATAGTTGCCAATAGAAGAAGTTGTATGATTTATTTTATCTTTGCGCGCCGTTTCTTGGGTGCAGTACTGCGCTAGAAGCTGAGCTGGAAATTAATGCTTTTGTATAAAGGAATATCAAATGCATCCTTGCTCTTTTTTTTAACAATTTATCGTAATAATAAGTTTTTTTCTTTTAGAAGTTTCATTACTATCAGACCAAATTCAGTTTTTTTTTATTAATTTCTAGCGACAGACTGTCTCTATTGTAGCTGTATAGTCATAGTGACGCCACTTTTACGTTTCAGTAGTTATTTTCTCCGAAAGCCTTAAAAAGTGCAACAAATTTTTTTCACTCAAATATTTTGTTCAAAAATTGAAATACCTGCTGAATCCCCCAGTTGAGTCGTCTTGCGGTGAAAACTTAACAAACTCACCTTATAATATCACCAATTATAATACTAGTTAGTTTTTGGATTAATAAGGATAATTGAGACTTACAGGCAAATCATTGATGAAAAAGGCCAGGTCGGAGGGCGGGCGGCTGGGCCCCGACGAACAGTTGGCCCTCAGAATATCCCCCGGCGTGTAGTAATGTTGACTTGTCTGTACCGTCGGAGTTGTTGGTGGCAGTACTGTGGAAAAATTATTATATTAGTCACTTAGGTACACTAAATTCGTTTTTATGGCAATATCTTGGTACCCCAATTTGTATGGCCGTACGCTGCGTATAATTTGATGGTTGAGCTGGTAAAGTAGCTAAATACCATGATTACATCTTAGGCCATTCCCGTCTGTAGCGTACATTTGTATGCATGCATGGTTATTTTGTTCTAGTATGGGTATAAATATTAATATGAGTATGTATTTAAAAACATAAATAGTATATTAGTTAACTGGTTGGAGATCAAACTCATGGCCTGTGGTAAAGGTGTCGGGGCATTTAACCAGCATACCGTCTGGCTCGTCTGTTGATTTTGAAGCTTATAAATTTCGAACCAAAAAAAAAATTATCGTCATCATCTCAACTCCATCTTCAAGTGTTTTTCAAAGTCGTATTTACGTAAACATATTGTTATTTTATTATATCACGATTGAGAATATTGTGGCCAAAGCCAAACCAATATCCTCTGACATTTTTTACATACGGCCGTCTGATCCCAAACTAAGCAGAGCTTGTACTATGGAAACCAGATAACTGATACACTAAATATACAACTTTTTTTTGTAAACAATCGGACATGTTTATGTACAAAAATGATTTTCTTGGGTGGGTATCGAACCCGCGATCAGTCGCGTCACCAACTGGCCCGTCAAAGAAGGAATTTAAGAAACAAAGCTATTAATTAAAGTATTTTCTTTAAATCCTTACCAACAACTTCCATGGTATTGGAGACGATTGAAGTAGCGAAGGACGGTGCATCAGCTGTCACCTCGCAGCTGAAGTTCCCCGAGAGGCCAAAACTGACCCTTGTGAGGACCACTTGGCTCTGGTTGGATCTTGCCAACTGTTGAATAAAAAGCTGCTATTGGAATACAAGAACTGGGTTTTTGTTAAATACATATATGACATTAATTAATCGAGACCAAAGAATACAAGGTGTTCACATTGATGGAGCAACGGTGGGAGAAAGTTGCCCACTACTTCGCCAAAAGTGTACATTTATGTTGTCATGCCAACATGTATCACCAAAAAAGATTCATTAATTTATCAAAAATATGAAAACCCTATAATTTTCACTACATCCAGACGTACACAAATTCTTTTTGTGATGGAATAATATTGGACAAAAATATTGAAAACGGTAAGGAAGTGATTCTGAGCATTATTGTCACTACAAAAAGCCTTTAAACAAACAAAACGACCACCAATTTTGTTTGTGATGCAATAATATTGGAAAAAATCTTGTAAACGGTAAGCTAGTGATTCTGACCATTCCGCTATTAAGTCTGGCAGCGTTTCATTGTAAGAAATGATTACCTATAGCTAATGCTTATTAGATGCGATGATGTGGATGTCAGTAAAGAGCCTTTGGCCTAGCTCATCAGTGATGATGGCGTTAAAGTTGTTTATTTTATTTCTAGCGTATATTGGAAATTTCTATGCTATTGAATTATGGAATGGAAGCAGCTCTCAACAAATGTGTATTTATATATTAAATAAAGTGGGCCGCCAAACAGACAAACGATCCAACCGATGGTAAGTAGCTACCACCACCAGGGTCATTGCCAATACGTTGTCGACCCTGAGGCGAGAAGTTGTTAAGTCTCATGTGCCTGTCATTTCACCCTTTACTTTTCTATTTTTTATACCTCTTGAGCCGCGACAAACAAGCAGACGATCCACCTGATTGTAAGTGGTCACCGCCGCCTATGCACATTTGTAAGAGTAGGGGCATCGCCAATGCGTTGTCGACCCTGAGACGTGAAGTTGTTAAGTTTCATGTGCCTGTATTGTCACCGGCCCCCTTACCTTTCTAACCGAAACACAGTAATACAAGTGCACTACTGCTTCACGGCAGAAATGGGTAAGGTACTTCCCCGGACGAACTCTGCACTAAGAGCTCTACTACTCTGAAAAACGACTCTGACCGAAACACAGTATTATAAGTGCACTAATACAAGGCGAACATGCGTTTGGTGGTAGTAATTCCCCAGGTGAACTCTGCAAAAAGATCTTCTATAACTTCTTTTGTTTTTTTAGCCGTCATGGCTTATATGAGTAAAAGGTTTTCCAAAAATCTTTATAATCCGTATCCAGAAAAACCCCTACAATACACCGATAGCTCTACTAGGAACCATAATCCGTATGCTGCACTCGAATATTTCCCAAAAACCGCAATTATTCCCATTTCAAACGAATTCTCTAATCAAAAAGATCCGTTACGTTGCCATGGCAATGAGGAAAAGAGAAACAAAATGACACAAGGTTATTATCGCAACATGTCTGCGAAATAGTATACGGTCGTGATAAAGGGTTGGATTTATGAACAGCTGTTCGAAAGGAGACGGGGAAAGATGGCTCTGTTGTGAGGAAAAAATGTACAGAACCCTGCTTCAGACGTGGGTATAAAGTGCGAATTGTGTGGTACTCTGTCATTCGGGATGGTGCAGGAAATGCTCGTTGCTAATGATACTTGTCGGTGCTTTTCAATTTTGTACCTTTTTACGAAAAATATTCATTTCTATTTCATTTTTTTTTATTTAAATTTTCACGAACGAAATCAATATTCGATCCTGCCTCCTTATTCGGCTAATACAAACTCCGTCGGCGAACCGGTGCACGGAGGCCTCGGAGAGCTTACCTCACCTTTGATTGCGTATTTACCAAAAGATACAGACTAAAGAGGCCGCGACGAAACATCTTCGAGCTAGTATCATTTTTCTTACAGAATCGAAGCCCTTGTCCAAAATCTATGAGTAATTCATACTTTTTTATAAACATTTCAATACATGTAATGTCAAAAATCGACATAAATCCAATGATATATAAACTATAGATGCCTTGTCCACGCTCAGAATGGGAACAAAAAAATTTGGTAATTGACCAAATTCCCAACTTAACGAAGCTTACGACATATATTTATCTCTCTCTAACAACAGGTACACCGTAAGGCATTTATTTTCTTTCCCTTTTTTGCGCGTATAAACTATCGTATGGTGAATAACGTGTCGCAATTATAATAAGGCATTACATAAACCCATATATTTTGGAAAGGAATCGTATTTTAACATTAGCCGTAAATTCTAATAGTGAAATTGTTTGTTTGTATCAATGACGGCTAAGCAACTCACTAAATCTTGCTGAAATTTGGCTCACAGATAGCCTGTGGTATAGAATAGAAAAACACTTTTTACGGGAATGTGGGTGAAACCGCGGACGTCACTAGTATGGCTATATACATTTCTATTATATTTTACATAGCTTATTTTATATGAACATACATGAATGAACCCTATTTCATAATATTTACTAACAACCCTTTTTAATACAATAACCAAATCATTTTCTCATTATAATAAAAAAATAATAAAATCAACAGTGTCGTTTTGCGAGCGAAATTAATTTCCAGCTAGAGTTATTAAAGCACAATTAGTGTCTTTTGAAAATAGTCTAGTCTAGAAAATAATATAAAATGTTATGAACAATTTTTTGTAGGTGTATTTTTTATATATATATTGTCTATCTACTAAGTAGTTAATAATAAATATCCTGAGATATACACATGACTTGTGATCTAAATATAAATTGAAGCTAAGCGTTTTTTTTACGTGGAGACATCTTGATACCTAGCTGCGTCTGAGGGGGCGGATGATGGTGGTAACGCATAAAACACCAATGTGATCATTATCTGTGTTGGGGCTCGATTCTGTAAGGAAAATGACACTAACTCGAGGATGTTTCATCGCGGCCTGCTCTGTTTCTTTCGCTAACTACGCTAATACTACTAATCACGTGAGAGATAAGCTCACCGAGGCCTCCGTGAAGCGGCTCGCCGACGAAGTTTGTATTAGCTGAATAAGGGGGCTGTGCTTCCTTGATCTGTCGACGGCTTTGGACTTGGTTTGCCACGAATACTTCAGAAAAAAACTACAGTATGTTCAACTACCTTCTGAACTTATCAATATCTTAAAAAAATGGTTTGTAAATCAGGTTAAAGGGGCTGTAAAGAAGGGGGTGGGTTCCCCGTTCAGAACGTATACCAGTGGTCTCTCTACGCGCGATACTAAGCCAGCTCGTTCCGGCGAAGCGTGATACCTACAGAACCTTCTCAATGATGAGTCGACTCATCATCTACCACGGAGAACCAGCAGAATTTGTACTATGGTAACCAGGTAACTCCTATATCCTTTCAATACGCACACATAATCAAAAAACAAACAGACGTTTCCATAAAATAAATTACAAAACGCCATTGGCAGTTGAAATCACTCAGTCCTTGAATTTAATAAACCGTAATATACCTTTTGCAATAACAACACAATGGTCGTCTTTATTTAGCTTTGCGTCAATGAAAGGAATTGTGACAGTTAGATACATAAACCGTATTCGAGCGACCATTTGTCACATAGAATTATTATAAACAATATTTACCTACGTTTCCCTTTCGAATTAATTAAATTCCTAGTTGGCTGTACTCCTTCACTAACGAAGGGACTGAAGTGATGGGCGATAAGCGATTTATATTACTGAGAAATGAGTCGTCTAAGGTTCATTATAAAAAAAAACGTTTTTAGTGAAGTGTAGAACATCAGTCTTTGTGTCTAAAGTGCAACATATTTTACTGTATGTTCTAAGTATATTAAAGTCGATATTCGTTTAACATCGACTAAATTGTCATTTTTATACAGCGAATGTACTAATTTATTTTACGAAATTGGCATTTGTGACATTGATCATATTGAGACTACGCCGACACTGATTTGACTATTTAATCTATACTAATATTATAAAGACAAAGACTGGATTGCTTAAGTTTGTTTATAATGTAAAGAGTAATCTCCAGTACCACTGCAACAATTTGATATTTTTTTCACAATTTAAAAGTTACCTTATTACAGATGGACATAGGCTATGTTATTACGGGATACAATACCTCGAGAACGTGGGTGAAGCCGTGGGATGTAATCTAGTATTAAGATAATGAGACTACGGTATTAAGTCGAGCTGATTAGACTACTCTACGCCTACCGGATACTTATTTTGAAACAGCCCCCTTATTGAGCTAATACAAAATTATCGGCAAGCCGGGCAACGAAGTCTCTCACGTAATTGCGTAGTTAGTGATAGAGACAGAGCATAGAGGCCACAAAACATGGTCAAGCTAATGTCATTTTCTCACTGAATCGAAACCCTGGACAATATGCGTGGGAAATATCTTTATTTAAATAAATAAGATAATTTTAGTAGGACTGTTAACAGTACTCATTTAAAATTTGGTTACCATGGGTTTAGATAGCTGTGTAGGAAGATTTTCCCCAAGGTCATCACATATGTGTGTGGGTGTAAATGTCTAGCTATCATCTATATATAAAGGGTTCCTTTGACGCACCATCACCATAAAACTACAAACAAGTAGACAGTCCACCTGATGGTAAGTGGTCACCGCCGCCTATGGACATTTGCAACACTAGGAGCATCGCCAATGCGTTGTCGACCCTGAGACGTGAAGTTGTTAAGTCTCATGTGCCTGTAATTTCACCGGTCCCCTTACCTTTCTAACCGAAACACAGTAATACAATTGCACTACTGCTTCACGGCGGAAATAGGTAAGGTGGTAGTACACCCCCGGACGAACTCTGCTCTGGAACTGTTCTCATTGGACACGGAATTTTTCGTAGATGGTTATAAGTTATATATGATATCGATAAACCGGAACCGCGGGGCACAGCTAGAACAAGTATGTATTTAAAAGTATAGTATAAGTAGAATAACATAAACACTTACACATACTATGTACATATATATTTTTTACTACTAAAGTGACAAACTAGCTAACGAACCGTCTGATGGTAAACGCTCACCGCACCAGTTGCTAAAATACAATTTCATTTAGGATCAGATTATCTCAGGATATTTGTTTTAGTTTTTCTACATTGTATGCAGTATGATAAGCATGACACTTTCTCTCTCTTTTCTTTTATATCTTAAACCAAAAGCTTAACATCACAAAGCACTCGCTTCGACGCCTCCAAACAATATTCCATAATACACTATAACTGTTATCTTTCCGTCCCTTTGTGCGACGGACGCAGGCGTTTATACTAAACTAGTAAATTGAAAATTCTATTAGTCTGGTAACAATAAATAAGTAAATCGAAATCACATTTGATAAACATTACATAAGGGCGTACAAGAAGTTATCTACTTGAGTATGCAATACAATTATGATTTGAAAATGTTTTGCTTATAAATTATTTAAAAAAACATTTTTAAAACAGGTTTTGTTTTTGGCTTTCGTGTCTTATTCTGCTTGGTTAACCCTTTCATTAGACATGACATGGAGGTGGTATATCATCATCACTACATAGTATAAAACAAAGTCGCTTTCTCTGTCCCTATATAGGGATATATAGCATACATAGGGATGTATGCTTAAATCTTTAAAACTACGCAACGGATTTTGATGCGGTGTTTTTTTCATATATAGAGTGATTGAAGAGAAAGATTTTTATGTATAATTCATATAACATCCCACGGGAACGCGGGGGACAGCTAGTTGATTAATAAACCGATAAATTTTCATCTTGTCACATCCGCCATTTTGGATAGAGAATGACGTCACTTAGCTAATCACGCGTAGTCATGAACACCAAATGTGAGTGCAAAATTTCAGCTGAAACCGGGACATGGGTGACATTAAATAAAATTTAGTTAAAAAAAACTATACGCTTCTTATTTTTACCATGACCATAATGTGTTTAGTAATGAATGAGCTAATCTGAGCTATAATTGATTAAAATTTGGATGAAACCGAATCTCAAGTGGCCTTACCAGTATATAAGTTTTGAACAATTGCCTACTTGTAACGTTAGGATTAAAATGTATATATATATTTGTAAGCATCTATTATTGAGCCTATAGACAGTGGGCGACAGATATTCCATTTAAAATTGGAGGGTAACAGAATACTTGTAATCCTCACCTTCAAGGATTCCGTTCCAAGCTTTTATCGATTCAAAACAACGAAGTTACTACACAAAGAAATTGATAAAAGCATCGGATATAAAAACAGCTTTAACATCACAAATAACTTTGTAAGATATTTAGCTGTAAATCACAAAGCGAAGACGTTAAGCCACATTTCGTTTCCACTAGATTAAGCACTTGGAATATCCAAATTCCAAGCCATAAAGTACATTGTTTCCGCGATTCAACAGGTAAAAATAATTGTACGTTGAGTTTTCAACGAACCCAGAACAAGAGTTATGGGGTTGTCGGCGTACCGCTTTGATGGCGAAGATTTTTCTTCCACTCAAGATACCAGCATATTTTCCGCTACAAAAAGTTTTGCATTAGCTGTAATAAATTTGTACTGTGATATGAAGGTTTGTGCTTGCGTGCAGTTGAAGCAGTGCTATTAATATTGAAGGAATACCGCCGAAAATAAATTTATGCGATGAAACACATTGCACGGCCAAGTTGTTGTTTGGAAGGGACGAAGGGCCTCTAATGGCTCTTACACCTTTACGTGGACAAACACTTGCACATTGCAGGTTTTTATGAATTGATCAAAGTTGAAAAAACTATGTGTTCTACATATATTAATATTTCATTGAAACGGAAATTAAAACTTCAGATTTACACTACCAAATGATTTTTTTTAAATTGTTATTTTTTGATATATTTTTAGTAAATGTATTTGATAGGACCTCTTTGTTATAATCTTATTCTGTTAAATAATTTAGCAGAAACTAAGCATACAACGAAGCTAAAATACGTCGACTAACACTTATAGAGAAAACTTAAGGAACACAGGTGATAGATTTTCAACTTGAAGATGGTAACCAGCCAAGAGAGTACAAAGAACCTTACAATCGTGGAATGATCATTTACTCACGATGTGGAAGACATGAAGACTGGAAGCTCAAGCTCATTAAAAGATTCGAAGCTACGACAGTTATCACGGCATTTGTCGGCACTACCTATTAAGCCATCATCGCTTCAGATTTTTATTCCTCGATAGCTGTCTCCTGTGATTTCTCCCACGTTCCCGAGGGACTTTCCATTTTCCCGGGACAATAAGTATCCTTTGTGTTAACCCATGTAATAGACTACCTATGTGCCAAGTTTTATTCAAAACCGTGTAGTTGTTTTTACGTGAAAGAGTAACGAGCATCCATACTCACAAACTTTCGCACTTATAATATTTGTAGGACATTCATACATCAATTTTCAGAAATTGTCGTATTAATTATATTAGTAATATTACAGCTTACCATAGCTACATCTTCACCGTGTACTCTATGCCTTCGGAACATGCATTTACATGACGTAACCAGTCGTTTGTGACAGTACGGGAAGACAAATCGTCTCAGCCATTTTCAACTTTCCGGGGATTGTATATTCGCGGAAAATTCATTGCAGTAACGTCATTTCATATGCCAGGATATTTTGTTAAAAGCTTAACTTTTACAAGAATTTTGTATTAAAATGTCACTTGTAAATTACCGTATATTTTATTATGTTATTAGTTCTACTAGTTCTCTAAAAACTTTGAGTAGGGATCTACACAATTTAATCAATTATGCAATGAAAATTTTCTAGTTTTTAGCTTTACATAGCTTTTTTTTGACATAGGTAACATTTTTAACTTTAATTTCCAACTGTGTATAGATTATCACTTTATTTATTATAATATAATTATATTTATTTATTATAAGTTAAAGATTAAAAAAAATTGATTTTAAAGAAACTTTCGTTAATTTGGACAAAATTGGAGGAAAGAGCGGGATGAAAGCGTGTTGTTCGATCACTTTAATTTTAGTTCCAACTCACACCAGAGACTTTCAAAATTTGAGTAACTTTACAATTTACAACAAGTATCCTTACGCGTACCTTGCCACGACTCCTTAAAGAGAGTCATTTTTTTTTTAACTAGATGGAACAGAAATAATAATAAAGTTTTCAAATATAATGTCATTTGTGAGAGACTGGTGTCTGTACTAGGAACTTGCCTCTATTACAGATTACCAGGCTCTCCCCTGGGAAGAATACTGTTTTATGTGACAAACATTTTATTAGTTATTCTAACCGTTATTATATATATAGTCATTGTTTCATTAGTGTAAATAACCTTGATCCATTACTATAATTGACAACCTTCAACAAAAGGTACCAATGAACCTTTATAGCCCCAAATACAATTCAATAGAAATCAAAACAATACTCACATCAACATTGATCCCGGCGAAGGGGAATATTTTAGTAGCTGGCGACTCAGTGGGCGAGTATCGGTAGAACTCGTGGCGCCCTCTATACCACTTTACTGAGTATAATGGAGCATCTGTCAGCTCGTACAGACACGCTAATATCGCGTCGGAACCTCTCTGGACAACCGGTGGTGATATTCTGAGGTCTGTTGCTCGGAGACCGCCAATGCCTGGGAAAGAATAAATATTTGCTGTAATACATGTTTTATCTTTAATCACAGTCTTATATTATTGACTTAGTTATTGATTGTATTATTTATCTTATTGTAATTGTTAAATATAAAAATAGATATTTTACAATAGCCAAAAAGTTCTTCTCAGTTAAAGGCTGACTTCCGAACCGGTAGTAGCTTCAGTAACTTTAAATTTGACCTTCATATGTTCCTTCACTGAAAAAATGGAATTTTAATTTTGAATTTGGATGATATGGCTGCAAGTAGAGAGTACGTTAAGTCTGGAATAGTACAGATTATTGAGCGTAACTATTGGAATACACCAGCAGGTGATTTGCGGCAATAATCGCGTTATATGAACGAATAAAATGTAATGTATTTCGAAGAAGGTTATCAATTTACAAAAGGCAAAAAAGTAAGTAGACGTAATAATAAATAAATATTGGGTATTCTTTACACACGGTTATCTGATCCCAAACTAAGAAAAGGTTGTACTTTTATCCATAGAAAGTATATTACTGGCTATATAATAGTCTATAGAATATATATATTTATAGAATAGTCTACATATACTACTATTTAAAAACAAATTAATTATATAATGTACATGTTCATGCACACCAATGTTTCTAGGGTATTTGGTGGTCTAAGGTGTAAGGGTATTTAAGGTGATGAAAGCTCAGTTGGTTTTTATTTTTTTATACCTCTTGGGCCGACACACAAGCAGACGGTCCACCTGATGGTAAGTGGTCACCGCCGCCTATGGACATTTGCAACACTAGGGGCATCGCCAATGCGTTGTCGACCCTGAGACGTGAAGTTGTTATGTCTCATGTGCCTGTAATTTCACCGGCCCCCTTACCTTTCTAACCGAAACACAGTATTACAAGTGCACTACTGCTTCACGGCAGTAATGGGTAAGGTGGTAGTACTTCCCCGGATGAACTCCGCACTAAGAGCTCTACTACCCTAAAAATATTGTAGTAATATTGTATGCCGTGAAGATAGTCGTGGGTTCGATTCCTACTATGATCTTCATCTTTCGGTGAAGTGAACATAATGAAAGAACTACAGTACTTAAGTTGAAAATCGACCGCATTTATTGGTATGTTCTGATATCTCTTGAGACCCACTTCTAGGCTTTGTGTGGTTACCATCTTTAGGTACATCATCACTTACCATGCCTGTCAAACGATAACCTATAAGTAAAAAGCAAATCACCCCAAATGGCCCGTAATGATAAGATAAAAAAAATATATATCTACAAATCTTTCTGTTTATTTCAAACGTAACATGTTTTCATAAAAAAAATATACTTATTTAACGAAGTGTGGTACGCGTGTAACGGGCGACAAATGATGTGATTTTCTAGATACAGCGCAGCAATTAGCTAATTTATGGTCACATAAAGCGAGTGTCATGAATAACGTTTGTTTTCTTTTTAAATTACCTAACATTTATAACGAGCCAGACCGGCGTGGCGGCATACGATAAATAAAGCTGGCCGTTTTGTCTATGAAGTATAGATACATATTTTCTTTTTGTTTTTATTATTTACATATGGCCATCTGATCGGAAACTAAACAGTACCATGAACTCCAGTTAACATACTATACATACATACTGCGCTTTTAAGGTATGTTAGAGGTGGGAATCCATGGGGAGGCCTTTAAAAAATAATAAATAGCCTGGGACATTCTTTACACACGGCCATCTGATCCTAAACTAAGCAGAGCTTGTTGATTTCCAATCGAACCCATGAGTTGTGACATGGTAGTCAGGGTCTCTTACCACCAAGCCAACTAGCCCGTCTTATAATAAATTCTATTCTATTCTATTCTACTGATAAAAAAACCTGACAACCTTGGACAAAAAAAAATCATTGCTCCAATCAGTGTAATAACACGATAATAACACATTTATGCGTAGCTTAAATATTTCCAAATTTGCAATTTTTTAAGTTTAGTGTGTGGCTTGTCTTACTTCTTTAGGCATGTTGTATTTGACAGTAGTATATTATATATAGAAAATATGTAGGCTATGTTGCTATTAGGGGCATACTTCTGTAATGTTAAGTTAGAAATAAAAAAAAAGCCACCCAAAACTCCTATAAAACAATGCCACAATTCAATTCTTTCACACCTATCCCGCCTCACACAATTCAACCAACAATCTATCGCATTAACAATACGAAAATACCGTCATTCTTTTTCAAATTTCATTACACGAATCCTTTGACGGCAGAATGGAAAAAGTGAAACTCCAACGCCAACTATCCACTCGTATTATTAAAAAAGTCTTTGACCGTGATGGCGCATCGAACGGGTACAAAACTGGAATCATAAAAATGTGAGGTCCCACGAACGAAATGCTCGGAGTTACAATAAAATAGAGGGAAATGCTGACAACACCTGCGACCCCACTTAGTGGAGGTTAGTTCTGTTCGACACGAGATAAAAGTTACTGTTTGCTTATGCATGTTAATTTTTAATGCCATGGAAATTAGGTTTTAGATCGGTGTGTATTGCGAACAGGTTAACTCAAAACTTCTTTCTGAAGAATAATTTATTTAATATTAGCTGTCCCCCGCGGATTTACCGGAGGTCCTTAAATATGCTACATTTTCCTGGAATTTAAAGTATCCTATGTTTGGTATTCCTGGAATAACATTTAGGTTATTAACTAATAATGTGCTAAATTTCATCCAAATCCGTTTTAGTATTTGCATAGAACGTAAATCCTCTCATTCATCCTAACAAACTTTGACATTAATAATTTTACATGCTGTCTCCCGCGGTTTTACTCATGTTCCCGGAATAAAAAAGTAGCCTATGTCTTAGGGTATATTTTTGCCAAATTTCAGCAAGATCGATTCAGTCGTTTAGAAATCAAAGCGTTACAAACAAACTCACTTACTTTCGCATTATAAATTCGCAATAGTAAGGATTTAGGTAATATGATGCAGATTTTTGATGACGTCATAGATTATCACCAGCCAGTTTTGTTCCTAATCAATTGACGTCGGTGCCATATTTATGTCCATTCGATGCCATTTTATATTACCTACTAGCTATCCCCCGCGGTTTTACCCGCGTTCCCGTGGGATATAAATTTTTCCCGGGATAAAAAGTTAGCCTATATGCTATTGCAGAATATGCTCTATCTATGTGCCAAGTTTCATCCATATCCGTTGAGTAGTTTTTGCGTGAAAGAGTAACACACATATGTACTTACATACAAATCTTTCCTCTTTATAATATTAGTATAGATATAGACAAGAGATTTGACAATTATTTTACGACCCGGAATGCTTTTACCCACTTGGTGCAGGCTGTAAACTGCACGTATTCATCGATATACTCTTTAGTAGCCCCTTACGACAAGAGAAAAGTAAGGGTAGTATTCGGCTTCTGCACTTTTATTATTAAGCATCGGGTAGAATGTAAAAATAGTTTGTGCTCTAATGTTACTCATCGACTCTAGACGAAAGCCTGTTACATTAAATATTTCGGGAGTAAAAAAATGTATGAAACCTTCATCCAACGTCTAATCTGCCGCTTTGGTAGCTTTTATCTTCCTAAGTGCTTTTCTAGAGCTTGAATTAAAAAGTACCTTTTACTTTGAAGGCATAGTCATGACATGACAGATGTATGGATATAATATCGCTGTCTCTATCTCTCTGGCCCTGTCTAAATGTGGATTTGATATGCTTGTTTCACTCGCTCTTTTGTTTCTTACATTTTCTATCACACATTGCATCCCTCTCTTTATTGGCCTTCATTTTGGATCAAAGGGTGCCAACGGGACCATTATATTAATAAGGCTCGCTATCTGTCCGTTCGTCCGTCTCTGTCAGTAGGCTGTATATCATGAATAGGTCTATCCTATTCTTTATACTACTATGGAGGAGCGAGGTATGAGACTCCACCATTTAAAAGGGAAGATCTTCCGCCAGGCTAGGTGATCATGCCTGGGGACCGCGGTCCAACTGTTGATGTTGGATGCTTGTATATATGTCAAATCCTGAGAGAATCTTGATAGTGCGATGTAGGATTCTCGCGTGTTTCTACTCGTTCTTAGATGTCGCCACACTACCTTTAAAGGTAGACAGTTGAAATTTTCGGAGTATATAACTATTATTGCCACTATAACAACAAAAAATAAGAATAAAAAGAAGTAGAACATTAAAGGGGGAACTAATAAAAATAAAATAAAAATTTATAATTAAAGAAGGTCAATACAAGAATCGTGTTTTTTCGAAATTTTGTTAAATATTATACGATGGTACAAATGCCCTTCGTGCGCGAGTCCAAAAACTACTTAGCCACTTTATATTCATAATTCTTTTATGATTCTTTTTATCCTTATATTATGTCCATACTACAAACGGCTGCCACTCAATAATACAACTTACGGCCACTTATCTAGTTTAGGAACTCGAGCACTTATGAAGGCCAAGACTACTAAAGTTACCACCGGTTCGGAAGTCAGCCTTCAACTGGGAAAGACATGCATGACGCTATATTTTTCTTTCATCTGGGATACCCTGATCTATGTTTTTCTTTATCTATATTTTATTTATTTATTTATTTAATACTTTATGTACAAAGTAGTGTACAAAGGCGGTCTTAATGCCAAAGGCATTCTCTACCAGACAACCTTTGGGTGATGCAGAGATAATTAAAGGTAGATGCACCAAGAAATAATGTGAGATATTTATAGTTAGGAAGACAAAACAGATATATAAACCTACATAAACATACTATTTAATATATCATTTACATATATAAACATAATAAATAAATACATACATATATATTTATATTAAACGAAGGAGTAACATTAGAGCCGAGATGAATCTGCTAACATTGTAGTGAGTAGGTGTTTCCGAACCTTAATCTTAAAACAATACCGACTGTTTGCCATCCTGATTTCATGAGCGCATTCCATAGTAGAATGGACTGAATGAAGAACGTAGAATGAAGAAAGTCAGTGTGATGGGTGGGACATTGAAGAAGGCCATTATGAGAGGAACGAAGATATTTATTATGGTTGGAAGACAGATACTGAAAGTGAGAGGAAAAATAAGACGGAGAACTTATTTATACTATAACTATAAATAGGCATTACTTGAGTTAGCGTGTACCATCTTGACTCGACTGCATCGTCACTTTCCATCAGGTGAGATCTAGTCAAATCAAGTTTTTATATAAAAAAAAAAAAAAAAAAAACTAGTTGTCCCCCGTGGTTTCACCCACATATCCGAGGGATGTAACATATTCCCGTGATAAAAACTAACCTATGCTATTCCAGACCATAATCAATATCTTTGGCAAATTTCATCCAGATGCGTTCACTTCGAGCGTGATAGAGTAACAAACATCTATACATTCAAACTTTCGCATTTATAATAGTAGAAAGATGTAAATTAACATGTGTAAGATATTTTTCATGTTTTCTAGCAAATAAAGTCTTCGATTGCAAAGTCTCTGACTAAGTCAGAGGTTAGCTCGCGGGCCGGGCCAGATAGCGCCCGGACAGGAAAAAAAAAATTAACATGAGTACATTGATAATATTTACCGATTACGGTTGATGTACGGAGCTTGTTAGAATACAATTAAGATCATAATCAAAAACTTTATGTGCCAGTCTGATTCTCTGTTTGGACTCGCTAATTTCTGAAATACTGTACGAATTTTGATGGGGTTTTTACAAGTTTTACACTTAGCTTGTGACATGTAAAAAGGCTGTATTTCATCAAAATCGCCTTCCGATAATACCTTCCGATAAGGTCGCGGGTTCGATTCCCACCCAGGACAAACATTTGTGGGCATGAACATGTCTGTTTGTTCTGTGTCTGGGTGTAAATATCTTTACTATAAGTATGTATTTAGAAAAAAAAAAGTTGTATATGTAGTATATCAGTTATCCGGTTTCCATAGTACAAGCTCTGCTTAGTTTGGGATCATTAGGCCGTGTGTAAAGAATGTCCCAGGATATTTATTATTTACCACGTTAGTCGTGGTCACAGTTAATAAATACATCATTTATATACATTTATTCCTTCCAAGCCAAGGGTAAAATCGCGGGGTGAAACAAGTCTCGAATGTTCCTATTAACCTATAAAAGCTTCGATCATTTATATCCCTGTGACCTCCCTGAAGCTCCAAGCAAGAATACGACAGTGTGGCAATATCTCCTAACATCATTAGTACAAGATAATTATGGGGTATCTCTACCATATCTCGTTAGGGTAAATGAGCACAAAAAGCGCCACATGATTTATCTCCAGCCTGATTTTTACGTGACTTTTCCTCTATACGTCAGTAAATATATAAATATGTTTAAGTATATGGTATAACGAAAAGGAATTTGTATTTTTGTGTTATTATTTGGTTTTTCCTTGAGTTTTGCTCCGGTGGGCACTTTTTTAATGGTATACTAATTTGTAGTAATCGAGACAGAAATGTCGAAAATAACCGTGTATTTATTTAATAAATAATAAATAAAATAAATATCCTGGGACATTATTTTACACACGGCCATCTGATCCCAAACTAAGCAGAGCTTGTACTATGGAAACCAGATAACTGCTGTACTACATATACTACTTTTTTTTTCTAAATACATACTTATATAGATATTTACACCCAGACACAGAACAAACAGACATGTTCATGCACACAAATGTTTGTCCTGGGTGGGAATCGTACCCGCGACCTTTGGTTTGGCAGTCAGAGCGTAAACCACCAAGCCAACTGGCCAAACACAATACAAGTTTAAGGTTGATTTTAATGGTAGAATCGGTAACTAGGAACTTAGTAAGTGCCTTTCTATATTTTGTGTATTAGTTAGGAAGGTTTTACCTTGATTTATTAAATCTTTGCATTTTTTTTCTTGCATTCGAAAAATTCGTGAAAATACATTAAAATGTTTTACCGGGTAATTATGGCGCATTATGGCAACAAATATATTTTATTGACTTTCTACCTGTCGTGTACGTGTTTCTATGATTATAGCTTCAAAACTAACGGAACGTCCAAAAAAAAAAAATACATCAATTTAAAATTTCTAACCGAGAGACCACGTACCAAAATATTTTTTATTCTCACTGGCATAGAATTCCTCTTATTTTATTTATACCTTTAGATTAACTACACTATATTATCTGTTTGCAATCCATTTTAAAACATAGCATAACAACTGGATAACAGTACGTTCACACCAAAAAAAGTAGTTGAATTGAGAACCCCCTTTTTGAATCAGTTAAGAAGACTAAAATCCAGAAGGTTACAATGTAATTTAAATTAGATATTTATATGTAAATAATAGACATTACATAAAATTTAATTAATTGTAAACAAGATTATAATAGATCTAATTTAATACTAACATAATAAAACAATGTGTACATACTAAACTACTTAAAATTAACTAATAAATAAAGCAATACTCGACAGGCCTGTTGGCTTGGTGGTTAACGCTCTGACTGCCAAACCGTAGGTCGCAGGTTCGATTTCCACCCAGGACAAACATTTGTGTGCATGAACATATCTGTTTGTTCTGTGTCTGGGTGTAAATATCTATATAAGTATGTATTTAGAAAATAAAAGGTATATTTAGTATATACGTTATCTGGTTTCCATAGTACAAGCTCTGCTTAGTTTGGGACCAGATGGCCGTGTGTAAAGAATGTCACAGGATAAAAAAATAATAATAATAATCTATAAATGTCTATGGGTAAAGTGCCCAGGAGGCTGGCTACGTTGCCTCTTTGTATGGCTAAGCTTATTCTCTGACCAAAATACGAGCCAGCTATGGTCACCGGATGACTCGATGAGGCGCGTCGAAAGGTCTTTGAATTTAAATACTAATAAGACAAACTATTATTCCTCCAAACAAAAAACCACCGTATCCCATAGAATAATACATCCCAACACACAATTTTTCCTCAGATATCGCAACCAAGTATTAATAGTCCTTATCTAGCCAAGTTCCAGGCAGATATTGCCAAACTTATCTTCAACTCAGCAGTTAGGAAGGCAAAACACAGTCATAAACAACTTTCTGAAACATTCCCGCGACGTGGTGTGTGCCGTCCTTAGTTTGCCTTGCCTAATTTCTTGTATGGAAATGTAAGCGTGGAATTTGCTCAACTATTTGTAAAGTTAACTATATGTAAGAACGTATCGATTGTACCTCTAGGAGGTATGTATCTTATTAATATTGTAAATGAGAAAGTTTTTGAGGGCGGATGGATGTCTGTTACTCTTTCAATAATTTACTTAATGGATTTAAATTAAATTCGATACATAATTAGTTTATAATCTAGATAAACACATAGGATATTTTTTATCCAGAGAAAATATAACATCCCTTGGGAACGAGCGTGGAACCACCGTCTCCTAAAAAAGGGTTGAGAACGATTTCTGACCCGTGAATTATTCCTAAATAGTATTTTAAGAAGTTAATTTTTCTGTCTTTTTGTCCATAATATCCGCAATAGATTTTGATGCGGTTACCAGTATAAAAAAAAACTTCTTCCAAAAAGTTTGAGTGTAAAATGCATTTATTATCCCACTCAAACGAAGCCAGGGTCGGTCGCTATCATGTTAAAGAGCATATCAGTTCCATTTCAATTTTGTCTTAAGAATAAGACTATTTACTTTGAAAACTTCTCAGCAAGCGCATCAAAGTAGGTAATAACAAAGCAAATTGAGTTTCCATAAGCTATTTGTGACTACTCCAGTGCAATCGTATTACCTTGTTTTTCTTTAAAAAGGTAGTGTAGTTTAAGGCACTGTTTGACTGCCGACTAACAAGTAGCAAGCAAGAGTTCGATTGATTCGCGTACGAAGATATGTAATTTACAAAAAAATATTTTTAGATGTTTGCACCCATAACAAATTAACATTTATTTTTTAGTTCATAGTGAGTATCAAGCCAAACAGCCTTTTAATAATCGTCAGCGAGAAAATTATCTACATAATTAAATATATCAGATTTTACGGTGAGCAAGCTTCGGTTATAGCTCATCATATTTTGGCCTTAAATCAAAAACATAAGCAATATAAAGTAATTTTAAGTGAGCATTCCATCATAGTATTTATTTAGTTTACGAAATAATATTTTTTGAAGAACCAAATATATCTTTTTATCGTTCTTATTATCCCACTAATACTATCCTATCCTATCACAATCCTACCATAATATTATAAATGCGAAAGTTTTTGAGAATGGATGTTTGTTACGTTATAAGTACACACATAGTAAACAAGCCCTGGAATGACATATAGGTAGCCTATATCTTTATTGTATGTGCATATTTTTATCCCGAAAAAATGTCACCCTCCTCGGGAGCGTGGGGGAAACCGCAAGAGACAACTAGTCAGTATACAATGCATGACTAAATACTTCTTGATATAGAAACATATTATTCACAACTGAATCTGGCGATCGCATACTCTATACTCTTTTCAAAAAAATTCAAAATTCAAAACCATTTATTCAGTTTAGGCCCTCAGAAGGCACTTATGAAGGTCAAATTTAAAGTTACTGAAGCTACTACAGTAAGTATCTTCAGTAAGTAAGACAGGCACCTTACAGTTTCTACTCGACAAAATAAACTTTAAAATTACAAGTTACTCCATGACTTTAAAATTACAAGTTACTCCATGACTTTAAAATTACAAGTTACTCCATGACTTTAAAATACATCCAATAAAACTTAGTTCTCCTTTGTAGATACACTTTAATTTTATAAAATCTTTGCAATTCTTGGCTTTTTAAGTCAAAGAATTTTTTTGACATAAGATCTTTTTTAACGTGGTGGTTAGAGACCTTATCTGTTACGCCACAAGTCGTAGATTCTCTTAATTTGGGCCGTATGTAAGGAATATCTCAGATTACTTATCTTTAGATAACATTAATACTATAGTATTATATCTATAAACATAATATGTTTATATATATTATATTTAATAACAAAACCAAAATACCAAAGTTTTCTTAATGAAATGAAATGAAATTAAATGAAATGAAATGAAATATTTATTCAAATAGGCCTTCACAGGCACTTATGAAAATGAAAGAAATTTTCTTAGTTGGGATAATAAAATCGTATGTTAAAAATAAACCACGATTTTTTGTTTTTATTCTCTAAAGTGTTATAACAGACTTGTATTTTGACTATAATCTCATCATGTGCGATGATGTGACCGATATTGATAATTACAAAAAACCTAGAAGGGACCTGGTTCTTGAGTGCTGCTGTGAACAAAAAGTTGGTAGCCAACCAGGTAGGTACTAAAAAGTACCCTAACCACTTACCAACGACATCAAGTCTAGCTGTAGCCGTCTGCTGAGGGTACGAAGGTGCATTCTGGATGACTTCGCAGCTGTAGTTGCCGCTAAGGTTTGCTGGCACTCTGATGATCACCACGTGGGTCTCGTTCGATCTTAACCTCTGTTGATAAACAATTGGCATTAGTTTCAATTCTATTGTACAGCAAATTAGGTTCTTATTTAATTGAGCTCTCTTTCTCTTTTCTTAATTGAAAATAGTGAGGGAGATTTTTAGATCTGCCATTTTTGGATCATTTATTTACAATAATTGATGCAACGTCACCACTAAAGCGCAATGGAAAAAGCTAATTTGACGGGAGTAGACTAAAAATATGACTTTCTCTTTTCCTTTTGTATTTATGGAAAGAGATGGTTATAGATTTAATCAAGTTTAGAGATGGATAGCAGAATCGGCACCACTATTAATATACTATGTGATTTTAAATGGTTTTTGAAAGGCACATTAACCTGTCAAGGATTTATTATGTCTACTATACTCTTTTTTGCTGCTGATGATTTAATTTTTTTATTTTACAAAAGTACATCATTTTGTCAGCTGTGCTCGTGTAAAAATCAAATAGATCCAGTACTCCATAACAATTTTTTTGATGGAAGTACATACTAAAGCAGTTATTTTTGAATTCCTATCATTAGTAGAATACTTTAGGTAGATGTTATTTAGAACATATTTGAATAAGATATTAACATTACGTTGAAATACTCAAAGCTGATAATAATATTATATCGGGTTTATTCGCGCACAAATTAATTATTAAAATGTTATTTCGTTATTAGTAACGTTACAATCACGTAAATAATATCTGGTGCTCAGTTAATTATAATAATAATACATTTATATTTCCACCATGAGAGAATCTAGAGAATTGGAAAATAACAATTTGAATCGAAACCATTACAATAAACTCATTTAAATTCTACCCGACAAATATTTTACTCTCAAATTGCAGCCATTTGGTATACGGTATTACCAAATCAATATTTGTTCAGTTGCCAAGTAGTTTGTCGAAACTGCTGCATTCTGTACTTAGTGGTGGGCGATCTTTACAATCAGGCTATTAATGTTACAGCTTATGTCTGTTCTGTAATTTTCTGGTCTCATAAATACCAGTATGCTTATAATTTCAAACGTCTTTATGTGCAATGTGGCGCTTGCCAATACTGCTAGCATTGTTTCTTTAGACTCGCAAGAATCGATCTATGCCCTTGTATAATTTGTATTAAAATCACTACAAACTTATACCCCTTTTGGGAGCTAAGAATGTCACAGAAAAAGCATTCATATTGTTTGGTAATAAGGTTCACCTCCCTCATCATGTCATTAATTGGTCAATAATACCTTATTTTATACGCAGTAAGGTAACTTTTTCAATTACATTTTAACTGTCTATCTCAAATCTGGCCTATAAAATTGTGATGACTAGCAGTAATTTAGAAGGAGTCTTTCTGGTTATAAGTACCGCAAACTGCTGTTGCACAGATTACAAGTTATTCGTATAACTGTAAAGTCACTGATATAATCTCTGTAGGCTTTGTTAAGCAAATGATTTGAATTGAGTTCTGTCAGTATTTGAACTAGAAATTCGACAGTCACTGAGATATTGTTTACCTAATTGTTATCTACGTTCTTGATCCCCTACGGATAAGAAGTTCTTAGAAGAACGCATTAAGGTCTTTAATGGCCGGTGGACCCATAATAAGTAGGTACTTTTTATTCGAAAATTATCTGAAAGTTGAAGAGACCTACACAGTGTTATGATTTAATATAAATAAAGGTATCAAAACACTTTATTAACGTAGAAATAAACTTTATAAGCGTAAAATAATATTAGCACTCAGCAATATAGACTTACATCGACTTTAATCCCATTTACAGGCATCACCCTCGTAGTAGGAGTCTCCAACGGCGAGTACCTGTAAAACTCCTGAGTGCCCTTGTACCACTTGACTGAATATATCCCGTAGTCGTGCAACTCGTAAAAGCATGCCATTGTGACGTTCCTTCCCCTCTGTACGACACGAGGCGTGATCCGGAGTTCGGTGGTACGGAGGCCACCGGCACCTGCGAACAAGACGGTTCTGATTTAATTTTCTGGAGTATGACAAAAGAAATTGGATTTTAGAGACTTGTGTTATGATTTTATTTAGTTGGTTTATGGTCTGGGTGAATGGTAATCTAAGTAATACCGGCTTAAGGTACGTTTAGTCAAATAAATTGTGTTTGTAAGTCCATGGTGATATGGTTCACGTTGGCATTCTAAATTGATTTTATTAAGGTAGTATGAAGTGCTTCTCTGAATTTGTTTAAATTACCTTTAGCTTTTAATGTTTATAAGTTTATTATGAGCTTCAAAAGCAAAGTAGGAGGGCTTCCAGATTTCCAGGAAACCAATATTGAGTGGGATAGTCGGAATAATACGTCGCAAGTTAATTTAGAGATAGAAATGGTAGGAAATATAATTAGATGATTCTTTCTTTCTCCATAATGATACTAAAGTAATAAAACAACCCATTAGACAATTAATTGTTTATTTGATATACAAGCTCAGGTTGACATGTCAGAGTAATTATCTTGTTTAAGTATTAAAGACGGCAAGGTTTTTTACTTTGTATAGGTTTGCGTTGAACTACAATCTCAGCACGGTTTGTAATGATGCCCCCAAAAGTGGTAAATACACAAAGCATTGCTTAGATGCTTAGTGGCAGATTAGAGGATGGTTGCCAACCAGGTGGGTAGTAGAAACCCTTACACAGTACAATGGTTTCCTCCACTAGAACCTTCAAGCTTATTGAAGGATTCGAACCTACAATCATCGCCTAGTCGTCACTACCACGAAGCTATCAATGTGTCTAACATTGGACTGTTAACAAGGAATCGGCCCATTTATTTAATAATAAAATAATGTTAGTAGTTCAAATTTTCAAAGAGCTCAAATGGCTTTAGAAGCGCTTTCGTCCTCTTTTCTGAAAACTCAGCTTAACCTAGATTGTACGAAAGTTTCTAATTCACTGGCTAGAATAAAAGCCTTCAACAATATACAATATTATCTAGTCTTTTGTTGAGTCTAAGGCCACAAAAGCTGAATCGAAAAAAGACACAAAGCGGCACTATTAGATGTTTGGCTAGGAATTGAACGGGGAGTATTCTTGCCAAATTTAACAATACTCTCGCAATTTATCAGTTAAACAATTTTAGCGAGTCTACTAAATAACGTGAAAGCCAAAAAGTCGGCAAACAAAGCCACTTAGATCCAAAGCTATCATTAGCACAATTCCCTCGTCCAACCCATTTTTGGCTTAGTCTTGTTTATCCAATATCCCATTTGGGAAATCGCTATAATAATTAATTTTCGTTTCAATGAATCATGTATTATTTTTACTTATACCATATTTTACAAGATTTTATTGAACTTCACCTGTTATTTTCTTTGGACAAATCTTGTGAATAAATTTTACTCAGTCCGATATCCGATCGAGCTGAAATTCTACCTTCAATTGTTTTTGTTGACATTGCACAATTAGCTAAGTGATGTTTTATTAAATCTGATATGGCGGTCGTCATAATATGGTAATTTATTAATTCATTAACCTCCTCCACGTTATGGGTATCTAATGAAAGGGTTTGCTAAGCAGCATATGTGACGTCAGTTTTATGGCATTAAAGCTTGTTTGGGAAAAATGCTTTTTTTACTGATTTATAATTTAAATTATACCAATTGTTCCTGGCATACGTTGAAAAACGCATTTTTTTTGTCATTTTGCTTTCCGGGTGTTTGCAGAACAACTCCCTAAACTTTCATCGCAATTAGATAAATGATACAGGGACACAAAGAAGATGGACTATTATTCAATTTGATAAATTAGTTTAGTTATATCGAGTTTTATTTTGACAAATTAATAGAATTGTTAGATTTTTCTCGTCAAATACCGTCAGTAAAATCTAAACGATCCTGGTTATAACATTTATATTCGATGCGAAATGAAAAATATTTTGATGGTATGCAATAAAACGTTCAATCGTCTTTGTGAAACAGTCAATTTTATAGTTATTGTATAAAATAAAATATCTCGGCAACTTTATTATTTCAAAGCGAACGTTTCGTTAAAGTACAGTTCACTTTGAATAAAAAAATATATAATGTGCCATTTTGTATTGCTAAGGATAAAACCTGGGAAGTTATCCAATATATAGTCCGACTTGACTCAGTTTCAGATAGGAATTCTCTTGTAAACTTATCAATAATTCATTGTATAATCTTCTGTTGTACTGAGCCGTGGAACAAAGGGTACTTTGTGATATTATAAAAAACAAGTATTATAAAGGCTGTTAAATAATGTAAACCTTTCATGAATGTAATTATGAAGGATTGTTGTACACAGAATATAACACATTACAATGAATATTGAATGTTATTTCTAATAATTATAAAGAAGCAATTAATTTGCACTTGTTTTCAAAAATGTTGAGATAAATAATTATATTTGTATAGCTATACGACGACCTGCCCCGGCTTTGCACTAAATATGACACAAAATCCAAAAAAAAATATTCGATCGATACCAATATCTCTGGATCTTGGATCTCGAGGATATCTGAGAATTAATTGAATTTTTATAAAATCTCATAAAAATATGTAACCAAACATATTTATGTCAAAATCTTAAGTATAATTTGTTATTAATAATAATAATAATAATAATAAATTTCATTTATTCAGGTAATTTGCACCCATTAATTACAAATATTATCTCAAATAATCATAATAAAAATAAAAATATAAAATGAAACATAAAAGAAGTTATTGAAAAGTGAGTCCCGAAAACACAAGTATTTATCAACTAAGTATGAAGCTATGTATGGTTAGATTATTTAAAATAAAACACTTTTTTAAATATATAAAGATCTGGTGTGCTTGATTTCGTTGTTCCTCCTTCTGGACCAATTTTTTGTACTGTTAGACTCAGTAGATGGCGCTATTGTAGAGATTTCATAAAGTGGTGTGACAACATCTCGCTATCGAATCCGCTAGTCATTTAATAAATAAAAATTATGATATACATGTTTTCCGAAATGAGAGTTTCACCAGCTGAGCACAAACCTTTTATTAGGTGATGCTAATTAGGTGGCCATAATTCTGTTCGTAATACCATTATACCCGGAATTGTGGCATTTAGTGTGGCGGTCACCGGTCAAGAGTGTCAGAGGGATTTCTGAAACGCTTTCATGTGAAAGATCTAATTGTTGCACTTCATTTTCGATAAGTGATGTGCTTTAGCAAATAAATCTGTAAATCAAAAGAGATTTTATAAAAGGTAAATTGAAGATTTGCAAAGGAATTGCAACAAGATATTTATTGAACTAAGAACGAACTCTACCCTAAGAGCTCTACAACTGCTATATTTACTCAGAGCTCACCAGTTGTAAATCTATGCTAAGTCTTAACTTTTTTGCATGCTGTGCAAATATACTATTTACAGACCTCTCGAATGTTAATTAAACTTTTAAAGCGGAAATAAAAATTTACATTAAATCTCGTGCTAAAATAAATGTGGCATAGTTAGTGACTGCGATGGAATCGAATCCATTTCAAACTTCATTTCATAACCCTTTTAAAACGGCTTTCATCAGAACCGGCTTTAAATTCAATCGTGCGTCGAACTCAAGATTTGGGACAATCAGACGTAAAATTGTTACGAAAAAAAAAGTTCAATGCATTTCAATGAGTTTCTTCCTCAGTATCATAACGTAAACACACACGAGGGTATGGCCAAAAAACGCAATGAATATAGAACACTTTTTTTATTCTCGTGAGCCGAGACACGGTTGAATAGGTGTGCTCGTGGATTTAATTTTTCACAATGGAATTTTATTTATTTTTGTTGAATTATGAATGGAAGTTTTTAATTTGAGTGAGCGACTTTCATGGAGGGGCTTGATGAAGTTGCATTGAATATGTGATGTTTGGAAAAGGGGCTTTTATTATTGGTTAAAAATTAAGAGGCGTGTTGTTTTAATCGCGATAATACCTCGACATGTAGAATCGAATTCCACATTAAGTTTGAACTTTCGTTAAAAGAGATATCATTAGGAAACCATGGCAAGGTGGCAGAAAGGCGGTCGGCGAGGTAACACGTCTGTGGTGCTAGTGCGTCGAGTCAGTGACAGCAGGTCTAATACGTCCTGCAAATGCTTCGTGTAGATTTCCTGTTGAGTTTCCTTATTTTGGATTTGATAGAGAATGTGGAATAAGTTACTAGATATTTGATTTTGTATAATCTTGCAATGGATTTCCGCAAGCCCACGTCTAAGTAAGTTAGTTAAGTAAGCACATTTATGAAGACCAACTTAAATTTCATTGACTTGCCCTTCTCGCTTGTCTTCTTGTCATAAGTATATCGCCAAAGATTAAAAAAACTTCTGAGGACATAGCTCAAAGAAAAAAATGCCAAATTACTCTAAGTGACAGATGGATTGACTTAAAAGATTTAGTGTAACTATCGCAAACTGTTATAGTTTCTAATCCCCTAATGGGGACACGAATGCTGTTGGGGAAGATCTATGGTTGGTACGGTGAGCAGAATAAATAAGTTATTAAAACAATATTTACGAGACATTTGTATCTGGACTAAAACTTATTTAAATGAGTTTTAGGTTTTTGTTAACACATATTTATAAAGCAGTTGTTTACTATTTATTACTAATATTGTAGACGATGTTATGACCGTAATAGGTACACAGATAAAGTTAAAATTAATTTTAAAATATCAGGGGTCCCCCCTCCCATACATGATGATCGTGATTTTTGGGGGTTTTGTTATGTGTCTGAATTATTATTATTATATAAATTTTATAGTCGATGCACAGCAGTATTGGCAACCAATATTCAAATGCATCTATTAAGTATCTATGAATTAAATAAAAATAAATCATCAACTTACAAAAGAACAATCGCAAATTAGGTAAAAAAAATTGACGCAGTAAACGTGTTGTCTCGATCAAAATGTATCACGCTGTTTATAAAACGTACCCTTCATATAAATTATTTACTAAGCAGCTGGATCTCACTTTAATATCACAGCAATAACCATAAGTTTATACCGATATAGACTGCGTTCTTCGATTCTTTTATTGGCGCTGAACGCACCTGCTACTGTCCAAGTGGTAATATTTCTCGCTTGTCTCGAGACTATGTTTTATTTTTTCATAGTAGGGGTGCCAGTTGAAGCGGTTTTTATAAGCGGTTGCTTGATTGAATTAAATAGGAATGTTTTGATAACAAATTGAAACATTGGTCAATGAAAAATATACTTTATGGCTTTTGAAATGATCTCATGGTTAATTAGGATTAGACCTGCACCCGAATTGTGTAATTATTTCGGAATCAATGTTGTAGTCTATGTCATAATAGATTAAAGGTTCGGCACGTGAGCAGTGTGTGAGAACAATTATAGCGCCGTCAATGTAAAAATAAATTGAGTGCAACGACGATTCCGAAAACATTCCATAATAGCCCTGCAAGTTACTGTGCACGTCTGACATTTTTTCGTTCTCCAATAAATAATGTAAACTTTATGATAAAGTAATTATGGTGCATTTATGTATGACATTCTTAGGTATCAAGATAGGCTTGTTAGATTTAGAAGACTTCAGCTACTCTAATAGAAATACTTCTCTCGCTCTAACATACTTTTTCTTGAAATTTGCCTTCTAAAGTATTGCTAGTTTCATTAGTTTTGCCTTCATAAGTGTCTTCATGGAGATTGAACTAAAAATACGTGGCTTGACTTTGACTTGAGGTAATATGGGGAAAATTGTACGCGCTTACTTTGAAATATACGTTGTTATATATAATATACGTAGTTATACGTATATATAAGTTGTTTAAATTAATAAAACCCTTTTGGTTCATTGAGTATTAAACCTTAAACTCAAATAATAAGGTTGATTTTTCAATGACGATCTCAACGAGCTTCTTATTATTGCGGAAATATAATTTATTAATAACTTCAAGAAATTGCGTAACCACATCAACATTGTATTATTCAGCGAAAGGAAATTAGTGGAAAGTTCTGTCTGTGGGTCCTAATGTTGGGAGTGAATCATCATTAACCCATTTCCACCCACTATCAACCGTAGGCTTGCCTCGAGGGAAATGAAGTACTTTTCCTAACATGCTACAAAAGCAATTTGATACCCACGCGGATCGATTTTCAAGACTATTACAGTTAAAATATACAACCTTCTGACTAACTTCTACTAAGATACAATAATACCTATTTAGCACTTAATCTTGAAATAACGCTAAAGAGAAGTAGTTTTCTTATACAAAAAAGTTTTCATGAAAATATAAAATTTTTAAATTCGTTCTAAACTCCAAACAATTTAGTCCCACGGAGGGCACTAATGAAGGTCAAATATAAAGTTACATGTTACTGAAACTACCAACAAACTACAACAACTAAAGAACTACGCGCATTTTTACGGTTGAACAAAATGATTCTCTTGCTATGTCTGAAATAGGTCAGATGCTGTTTCAAAAACGGTGACTACTTGCAAGACCGTAGTCAAAACGCTATGTTCATACTCCATTCGACTTCCTTGGTGACGTAATATAAATTTTGAATTTTTGTTGTATTTGCTTTAATGATTTTCATCGAATTACAATTGGAAAAATAAATAAATAGATTCTTTAATTAATGGTCTTTTCAATATTAGGGTGGGGTTTTGTTTCCCGCTGTATGCTTATAACTCGACACAATCCAACGAAGGGTGCAGCACAAGTGGTTATATCTCATCCGCGGAATAATTCAGGCACATTCATTGTTTTACTCGTACCCTGTGCGGATTCGCGTGTAACTGCGCCGTACACGATCGTTCACTTTTTGTACACCGTTGTACAATGTGTACATCTGAATCATGCATAACGCGCTTGGTTTTCTCACATGAGAATACAATTTTAAGCCGGATTGCGAGATTATTGGAGGTGTTAGATTGTTTTTTTTTTTTTTTTTCTGCTTTTTCAACGGTCGCTGGGTAAACTTGCCGGAATTCTGAATGATTCATATTGTTTTCTGTGGGGTGGATAATAATAAACTCGTTGGAATGTTACTGGTCTTCATTTTGAGATTTATGTAAATGAGGGAATTCAAACTTAGTTATTAATACGATAGTAATTTATAGTTTAAGTTTAATTCTTTATTTTTATCTTTAATTTTATTTAGTTCTCAATTTTTTTGTTCTGTTATGTGTCTTTTTTAGTGCTTGTAGTCGTCACCTGTGATTGGGACACCATTTACGATTTATATTCTTTTGTTCTTGTATTTTTTTAATGTATTGGTGTGTGTCTTTTTAGTGATCCAATAAATAGATACAATTCTATGAATCTATGGAGGAGCGAGGTGTGAGACTCCTCCATTTAAAAGGGAAGATCTTCCGCCAGGCTAGATGATCATGCCTGGCGACCGCGGTCCAACTGTTGAAGTTGGATGTTTGTATATATGTCAAATCCTGAGAGTGCGATGTAGGATTCTCGGGTGTTTCTACTCGTTCATAGATATCGCCACATCATTGTAGTGCGGGCGTAGAAGGTTTGTAGGCGTGTTCATAGATGTCGCTACATCGCTCCCTTCCTAGACCAGAGGTCGATCTGTTGTTGCTGCATCATTGTTGATAAGCTTGCAAGTTGCCAGTGCTGCTTAGGAAGTCTACGGTGAGTCGAGACTGAGCGGGATTGCTGCGATGGGTTGAGGAGGCTTCCACAGTAGTCCACGTGAGCTGAGGTCCGGACGTGTGCTGCAGGTGAACTGTGGTGTGGGCGATGAGTGCTGTCGCATGAAGTGTGCCTTGCAGAACCAGGAAGCACGGTGAGTCGGCTGCGGTGGAACTGATTATGGCGAAGCTGGCTTGCTATGTGAATGCAGCTGAGCTTGAAGCGAAGTGAAGGGGATCACGTCGGGGTCACCACTATGGAGGAGCGAGGGGTGAGACTCCTCCATTTAAAAGGGAAGATCTTCCGCCAGACTAGATGATCATGCCTGGGGACCGCGGTCCAACTGTTGAAGTTGGATGTTTGTATATATGTCAAATCCTGAGAGAATCTTGATAGTCCGATGTAGGATTCTCGGGTGTTTCTACTCGTTCATAGATGTCGCCACATCATTGTAGTGCGGGCGTAGAAGGTTTGTAGGCGTGTTCATAGATGTCGCTACAAATCCTTTAATGAGATTGATCGTTCAGTGAAGGAAAATTGATATTCTAGTCATGTTGAAAATCTGCTAAGCATCTACTGGTGGGTTTCGAAAGCGATCTTTTAGAGCCAATTCATGAGTTTTGTGTACGTACCATCTTCGAAAAATATCACATAACGGTAAAATTGTGTTTACATCTCGATGACTATAAATGTCAAGGCTTTGAGACTCACTTCAGCAGAACTTGTTTTAGGTTATAACATATGATATATTTATTCTGAGATAATTTTAGATCTTTTGGGAACGCGGCTGAATCCTCGAGAATGTATTTATATGTATTCATAGCAATCAAAAAGCTATAACATTATTCAGGTAATTAATTTTACCATTGAATATCGCAAGAGTCATTTTATGTAACATGGCAAAAAGACATCAGTGCCTACAGTGAAAAAGGAGTAGAAGTTCAATACGGTCACTTGACAATCTTGAATGGCTGCCAAATGAAGTTCCATCCAGAAGTCTGGGACATCGTGACCACTGTAACTTTCTTTGTTTGAAGATGCTTTCGGAATTTCTAGATTTCTTGTGATTTTATGGAATGGGATATTATTTTTACTAATATATTGCTTAATAGAATTTGACCACGCATTGAAACCGTGATCATGTATGACATAGCTTGGTGGCTTTGTTATTTTAAAGTTTTTTTATTTATTGCATAGGTACTTGGAGAAATTGTTGTTATCATGTTTTGGTATTTCCTTTAAAAATATATAATGTTCTTAAATTTTGGTGTTTTTATTAAAACAATCTTCGGTCTAATTGGAATTTGTCCTGTCTAGATCAGAATAATAGGGGAAATATTCCTAGCCCACAACTCCGACGGGGGTAAATGATGTATCTACTGACTTCGACTTCCTCCTTGTGTTAGAATAGTGTGATACAACCAGATTTTTGCCTTGATTTATGTACCTATACCAATATTTTTAAGGTGACCGATATAATTTTGGGCGTAGGAGATAATCTTTAAAATTATTCATATGATTTTAATAAAATATTCCCCCGAGTGACATAATTAGCATGTTATAATCCGGGGGATACATTATATTCTACGGGAACGTGGGTAACACCGCGAGACGGTATCTGGGGCTCGATTCTGTAAGGAAAATGACTCTAACTCGAGGATGTTTCGTCGCGGCCTCTATGCTCTGTCTCTGTCGCTTACTACGCTAATACTACTAATCACGTGAGAGTTAAGTTCTCCGCGGCCTCCGTGAAGCGCCGACAATGTTTGTATTAGTTGAATAAGGGGGCTGCTTCACTGTAAAAATTCACTAAAAAGTATGAGTTAATAAATTATATTATTCTCTCCCATTCGCAAGATCTTTGTGATTCCTTCCTCTGTAGTATTTCTTCGAGGCTTTAATTAAAAATAATAAACGTACTATCGTATTATCAACCCAGAAGAATTTCATAAATATTCTTACTAACCAGCATGGTATAATCTACATTCGCAGTCTTATGTAATCTTTTATAATGTAAAGAGTCTAATTTACTTTAATGTTCATCGTAGTAAGATTTACTATCTGTGTCTAATCTATATTTATCTTTTTCAGGTAAGTTATATCTTTTTCAGGTTAACTCGTCATTTTAAAATCAGCTAGTTCCTTCAAGGGAATATTCAATGGTAAGAAAATAGTCCTAATTTGTATGTTTTGAGATTCCATTTTACAACACCCATAGAGTTTATCGTCACAGTCAAAAAGAGCTGTTTGACGATTCGCAACTACAAAATATTTCAACCGGACTAATATGAAAATAGACGTAAAAGAGACAGACAGTTGATAACAGCGACGTACTCTCAGATCTTTTTACACTGAGAGAGCATCGTATCCCTTTCGAGAACTTGTAGTACCTCCCAAAGATCTGTCAGATAACGTTCACGGATCTACGCACACAGTGTTTCAAGCTGTTTGAAGAACATTTCAATGACCATTCAGTTATTTTTGATATTGCCTTTTGAGATACCCTTCCTGAATGCTTTAAGTGTATCTGATTTGTATATGTCACTGCTCTTATTCGAGTTTTCAAATATTAAATCCCCTTTGTAGATTTGACGGTCGGTTCCCTGTAATGCTCTGTGTTATGTTCAATTGAGAAATAATGTTTTGTTTTTGCTTTGAGGTAAAAACTGAGATACATTTCGGGATATATATTTTTTTTTCAAATCAAAAGCAAAATTTGTATACACCATAATGTAATTGTGACGAGCTCTTATTGCCTAGTTCGTCCGGAGCAGTACTACTAAATGTAGTAAATGGGTAATGACCCATTTTCGCCATGAAGTGAAAGTGGAATTGTATTAATGTGTTTCGGTTAGAAAGGTAAAGGAGCCGGTGAAATTACAGGTAAATGAGATTTAACAACTTTACGTGTCACGGTCAACATCAGTGGACAAAGCATTGGTGATACCCCTAGTGTTGTAAATATCCATAGGTGGCGGTGACGATATACCATCAGGTGGACCGTCTGTTTATATGGCGGCCCATGTGGCATTAAAAAAAGTCCAATTTACAAGTTATTTATGACGTTGATACCTGCAAAGATTTTTTTTGAATATTTTGTTCCTAAGTTTGGTTAAATGGGTTGAAGGCTGGCAAAGACATACAGGCTACTTTTTGTCCTTGATTTGCAAAATTACGGGGCACACAGCAAGTTCTAAAGTATAAAGCAAGTTTCAAGAATTGTAGTTACTCATACAAGATTTTCCGGCAAAATTCTGAGATCTATTTTAATATTACGCTCCTATCTTTTATTTCATATTTTCTTTTCAAACTACAGCCTTAAAGTCTTTAAGAGTGCTGTTATTGACAGTTCCCCTCTTTCGTTTACTTAAGCGGCAAAATATAGTTGAGTAAAGTTTTGCAAGCGTAGCAGAATATAAGTAAAAAAACTTTTTTCAACGCAATCTTTTTGAACTTTAAACTTTTGATTAAAATTAAATTTTGTTTGCAAAAGTGGATGCTTAAGATTGAATGCTTATATTTCATAAGAAATACGAACAGGGAAAACATTTGGAGTGATAATTTGATTCAGCAGGAAATTGAACCGTAATTTTGGCTGATGGAAGTTGTTTTCTTTGATTTACTCGACTCGAAAATTCTTCCTAGTCATGTTTTTGAGTGATAAAAATTTATTCTTAATAAATATTTTTTTCTGGGCTTCTATTTAGATAATTTAGAGAGAAAAATATTTAAAAAAACATTGAAAATAAATAGGATCTTTTCTTTCTATGAAAAAAAATCTCGAAAATGGTCGGACTGATTGGTAGATATTACGATTCCAAAAATTGAGCCTTCTACGTTTGTACTCGTCATTGCTCTTTTCAAGATGCTTATCCAAACTCCATATCAAAAACAAACTCTTAAAGTACGTTGCCAACAGCAAAGCAACTATACTTATCCAACAAGACTCAAGGTAAACTCAATTTACCGTTGGCCAGCAAAGAATCTTGCGCCAATAAAATTCATAGCAAAAATTCTCTTGCACCTTTTTTTCTTGTTGAACCGTTGCACAAGAAAGAGCAAAGTCATCCAGCACTGAGTTTAAGTTAAACAGTTTTTTACTCTGACATCCCGACGGGCGTACTCAAATTGAAAGACTTAAGCTGGTTTGCTCAGAACTTTATGATAAATGTGCTCTCCACTCCTCGGGGGGTATATTTTTTTGTCGATTATCTCGAAGCCTCCCTTGTTTCAGAATAAACTGGTTGGTGATTGATCATTTTTAAAGACAACATGTCAAGTGTTGATAATAATGTGCGGAACGATAGTAACAGCTTTTAGGCCAATTAGGCCGTTAAGCATTTACCTTCTCTTAACGTGATCTCAAGTAACGTTCTAAGTATATTATTAAGGATCATAATTAATTACTTACTAGTGATGTTTTTTACATCAAATAGATGGTCCACCTGATACTTAGTTGTCACCGCCGTGCCGCCTATTGCAATACCAGTGGCGCATTACCAGGCACTGCACTATTTTTTGTCCATCCCGAGACATGAAGTAGCTAAGTCTCATGTGCCTGTAATTTCCTGTCCTGTCCAACCAAAGTGCAGTTATAAAAGTGCACTACTGCTTCATTGCGGAAATAGATACGCTGGATGAACTCTGCACTTCGCTCAAACTTCGATAAAGAAGCAAGTTATCGAAGGATATTTTGCATGAAAATAATGTAAACTTTGTCCTTACCATGGAATTATATTGTAACTGTCCGTAATCAGTGTCGCTTAAGAATTTTCTTTGTGTTTAAAAAATAAACTAAAATAAATAATTATTTAATAATAATAAATTTAAGAGTGGTTTAAAGTTTTTTATTTTCTAATAATTGTATTGCCAGATCGTCAGCCTGCTGACAAAAAAGTAACTATTAATGAAAAAATAATTTTCACCTCCTCCGTTCCCAGTCATTTGGGGATATGTCCATTCCCCATTAGCCCTTATACTTGCCATCACAGCATTTACTTTATTCTTATCTCCCATTACACAAAAAAAGCAAGTTGACGCATTGCTCCGTTATGACATGAAGAGAGAACAACTGAACGAAAAAACATACTTTTGCATTCGAAAATATTAATAGAATAATGTGTCAGGCTTTTGTATATGTCTTATATTTTGTATATGTTTTGTATATATCTTTTGTATTGTCTTTATGCATACCCAATGATTCAAGAAGATCCACATAATCCTAATCAATAATATAAAATTGTTGTTCCTAAGAATAGATTGGTGGAAACAATAATAATAATATCCAAGGAAATCTAATGATCCCAAACTAAGCAGAACTTGTACTACGGAAACCAGATAACTGATATACTACATATACATTTTTTTCTGTCTAAATGCTTACTTATATAAATTTTCACACACAGAAACAGAACAAACAGATACGTTCAAGCACACAAATGTTGGTCTTGGGGGGAATCGAACCTACGACCTACAGCATGGCAGTCATGGCGGTCTCTAACCAATAAGTCAACCGGCCCGTCTGGAAGGATATTTGGTACTCTATCACGAAAAATTTGGATGAAACTTGGCACATAGATAGTTTATAACCTGGATTAACACTCGGGTATCATTAGATAGTACATATCTATTTATGTATGTATTTTAAAAAGTAGTATATCAGTTATCTGGTTTCCATAGTACAAGCTCTGCTTAGTTTGTGTTCAGATGGCCGGGTGTAAAGAGTGTCACAGGATAATTTATTTTTGTTTTCTTTATTTGGGGCCGCAATAGTCTTAAACTAGATTTTTTTACATGGTTTGAGCTTATAAATAAGAGACCAATTACAGCTCCCACGTACTTAACTGGAATTATAACAATATCATACACAACACTCGTTTGAATCAAACAGCGTACTTAAGGTAAAGAAAAAAATAAAGAAAATATACGTACAAGTAATTAACAAAAAAATTACAACATAATATCATCAATATTAACACATAGGATACTTTTTGTCCCGTGAAGTTGTAACATTATTTAGAAACGCGGGTGAAGCCGCGGGGGACAGTTAATGTGCGTATAAAATCTTCACGACGCCTTAACATACACATAAAAAAAATACTCAAAATAAAGCTCAACGAACAATAATGTAAAGCAAAATTCCTCTTTATACCGAAACTCATAAACACTCGACAAAGGCTCCCGGGATCCATATACGTAAATAGCACTTCGAGCATAATTTGTTTGTTTGTACATCATTCTGTGAAACGATCCACCTTTACCATTAGTGGGGTTTGACTAATGCGTTTTTGTTTGGTTTGGAGTACTGAATATTCTATAGTTATAGTTTTTAGTGATTTTTATGAGGTTTTATGTCAAAATCACATGTTTACTATGTATTTTTATTTTTAAGCGTGTCGATCGTTTTGGCTAAATTTGTTTAGACCAGAATTCTGCCAGACGTACTGTGTCGTCTTTAGCATTATACAGGTCTTCTGGCGTGCAAGATGAGGGGCACGCAGGGCACGACGATAGATGTGCCATTGTTTGAGGGGAGGCGCCGCAAGTGCATTTTCATTAATATGTTAGTACTCAAATATTAATGGTATATCTCTTCATTGCTTGATGTAAGTCAAGTAATGCGTTAACTAGTTTTTGTTCTGACAGTACGTAGAAGGACGTAAGCCGATATTTATCTTAAGAAACTATTCAATAAATCGTCAAAGAGACTCATAAACCTATATTCCGTTTTTTATCATATCATACTGTTTCGAATAGTTTCAGCCTTTGCAGAGCTAATACACACCTCCACACTTCCAAAAAAGTGCTTACAATTACAAAAAAATAGGCCATGTCGTAAAGACACGATAGACATTAAACTTTTGTATTACAGGGAAACATTTTAATTATTCATCAATCACTTATGAATAGCATAGATTATGTTTATCATTCATTTATTTTTCGTCACACAAAAAGGTTGCGGGTCTGAATTTCAAAGTACATAAGAGGTTTCACTTCAAAAATATTCTGTCTTTGGATAAATGAGATGGGCCGTCAAAATCAAAGTGATTCAAAAGTTTCCGTCACACCACTTTGTACTCAATTAAGCTTGTCGTATGATTCATGAAGATTGAATTCGTGACGGACAAAGATAGTCATTCTCCTTTTATAAACACACGGATGCCGCCGACTACAAAGTGGGTATTCAGAATATTCGCAGCAACAAATCATATTCTGTCTTTCTGAAACCATAAAAGCATTTTTAAAATAGGAACAGAAAAAAGGACGCCACGGTACCAACCCTACTAAAATGTTTCGGCTACAAAGCATGGGCGATAGCGGACTTCATTTCAAATATTTTTTTTATAGATCCAGAAAAAAACATTGTTTTGAAAAAAAATATGGCCAATCACTGAAACGCAATCATAAATCTTATAGGTTAAAAAACGAATACAACATAAATGCAACCAGTGACACATGATATTCCAAACGTTGTTTCTCAGAATGTGTTTAATAAATATTTAATCATGGAACCAGTTAGATTTCATTCCAAATTGAATGTCTACTTTCAACGGTAACGTAGAATTTTGCCACACACAATGTAGTTACGATTCTCATAATTTTTATATGTTTATTATAATACTAGCTCTCCTCTGCGATTTCTCTCACGCTCCCGGAATACATAGCTCCCTCTCCATAGGACTCATAGTACATACTCTCTACATAGTATGGATGCGCCAAATTTCAATCAATTCAGTCGTTTATTCATTAAAGCGTAACAAACAAATAAACATACAAACTCACTTTCGCATTTATAATACTCCAAACTATCCCCTACAGTTTCACCCCCGTTCCCGGGATAAATAGCCTCAACAACAAACATCATATCTTTGTTAAAAAAGAATTGTGACTTTCTGAACTATTTTCACGCTTTAATAGCTAGCAAATGTGACAACGTTATCATCCCATCACTTACATCCACCATCCACAGTAAAAGGAAGCGTTTGGAATACGCCAGTGAATCACAGTGGGAAGTGAGGAATGCGTTAATAAGTCCTCCAGGCATTCCCGACTCCTCACTTTCCATGCGTACCCACACTAACACAAAATATATACAAACAGAAAGACCGCACATGCCGGCCTTCTAGTACGCGATACGCACACACGCATACGAATATCAGGATAGCTCTGACAACATTCTGTGGTAGCCATTATTAAGATAACTGGGAAACTTGTGATGTAGCCTATAAATACATGATAATGTGTTAATAAATATGTGATCGAATCCACCACAAAACTGTAATGTCCCACATTTAGGTACGTTAAACCAAAATGTAACGGCAATAAAAAAGAAATAGGTTTAAAGTCTAATTATATGGACCAGTATTACTACTGGTGGAAATTCGACATGTATGAACTTGCTTCTTTTTTCTTAATAACATAGATGCTCATCTAATAGCTACTCGACAATGAAAAGGCCATCCACAAAATTTATGAATGAATTGAAGAAGGCAAATTGGTATTTAAATATGTCTTTGCCTATTTAAGTATTGATTACATGGGCCAAAGCAGCTTTACCACACTCATACATTATTTGTGTGCGTAGATAGATTTATATAAAACATTGCTTCTGTACCAAACTATTTCGTTACTCTAGGCTTTGGAATTGAAGCAGAGATACAGCGGGATGTAATGGGGGTATTTTTGTTCGTAACTCTACCGCACAGTTTACGCTATGGCGTTTTTAAGTAGCTTTCACGATTGTTTTATCGAGTATAAGTAGCTTAGGTTTCTGCTTCGCTTAAGTGTATTATACACGTAAACTTTTAGAATTAATTTCTCTCAGTGATGGAGTGCATTCAAACATACTGCGTAGCTTAAAATAGATATGCACAAAATAGGTGGATGACGGAAAAAAGATAGTTTGGTTCATGGTAAATCAAATTATATCAACAGAAATCATATTTATGGACCACAAGATTTTTTATCAACTATAATGTAGGTATGATTGCTATAAAATAACGCATTGCATTATAAATGTTTAAATAAATAAAAGAAAATAGACAAACAATCAACAACTAACAAATTTCGATAACTAGATCGCATCATATGAGGCAACGGACCAATAGACAAATAAATAATAAGCTATCCCTTTAAAAGTGGATCAAAAGGAAGGTCAATCCAATTTCAATAATAAATGAAGACTCACTTTGATTGAGCCGGGATAGTGATTCATATACCTCGATACAGCCTTTCATATAAAGGAAAATCTATAAGTCATCATTTCAAGAAATTTGTGGGCGTCCCAAGGGATATCTTCGACTCTGTAGAGAGAGGTTGGATGTCTGGATAAGCTAAGACGTAAATAGTTACCTACCAATATAGGCATGACCTTAAACATTGTTCCAGCATCGAGAATGAATAAAGATTTATGTTCATCCAGCCCAAAGTAAGATCAAAACTCTTTAGATCGATCTTTTTAAAGTTATTTATTTATCGTATTTTTTACTACAGTATAAATGGGAATGGTTGGAAGCTATGTTTGAGACTCAATCCAGATAAATGGCTGATCGGAGAAAGAATATGGTCCGGATTTACACATACGCATTTGATTTGATCCCTCGGAAACGCAGGTTTTGCCGTGCGGCTAAGATTTCAACAATATTCTAGCAAACCAAACTAGAAACACGTAAACACGGGTCATATCTCGTAGAGTAAGTAAGCTGCCCCCCTATTCAGCTAATACAAACTTCGCCGATGAGCTAACGGAACGAGGCTTCGGAGAGTTTACCTCTCTTCTGATTGCGTAGTTAGCGAAAGAGACAGAGCAAAGCGGCAGCCATAAAACATCGTTGAGCTAGTGTCTTTTTCCTTACACAATCGAAGCCCTGGAGTAGCAATGGGTAGGGCATATCGCTCATGAAACTGATAACCAATAGGGATGAAAGGTTCAGGTAGACCGATGACTTGGTCAGAGTTGTTGGGAGCCACTGGATAAAGGGGGCCCAGGACCGTTCTATGTGGAAATCCATAAGGGAGGCCTATGTTCAGCTGTGAACATCCCTGTTCGATGATCAGATAATCCTATTGGTACCAAGCCGATTTAAAGATAAATAAATATACATAAACATTATTTCGAGGCCAATTCATTAATTCACAGTCATGAACATTATTCCATCAAAAATTACCTTCAATGTACAAATACGTAAACAAAATTGGAGAATTCAATTCAACGAGTCGCCAAGTGGAAGTGAGACGGTTCAAAATTAATGTCAAATCTCTTGGCAACCGGATCAAGATGTACGAACATGATAGGATTATGAGTGTTGACAGGAGTGAGCCCGGGGTTCTGTACGTTTCCTTTTCAGTCCGTTTTAAGGTAGAGATTATGGCTGGTGGGAGGTCGCGACAAGGATTTCTATTCAACTTGTTATTTCAAAATATCTTATTGGATTTAACAAACGAGAGGAATGAGGCTCATTTTTTTGCCGGTGTATGTAACCTACATTAGAAAGTATTTAATTCTTTCAACCTATTTATCCAATATATTTGCTATATTCTGTATAATGGTTTATAGGGTTCCTTGGTCAACATGCAACCCTTATAGTTTCGCCATGTCCATCTGTCCGTCTGTCGGTTTAACTCTGAGAATGTTGGTATTAAAAAGCTGTATATTAACATGATTATAAATATTAATCATGCCATAAAGTTCAAATTCAAATATTTTTATTCAAATAGGCCTTTACAAGCACTTATGAATAGTCAGACTCTAATACCGGATCGCAAGGTTGTTTTTTACTGAGAAGAGCCGGCAATAAACTCAGCAATTACTCTTTTTAAAAACGATCTTAGATTTATTACGAAATATTTATTTAGTCTCACTGACGAAACCTGTGTGTTACCGCAGAAGTGAAGAATTATTAAAAAATAATAATATGAATTAGTTGTTATGTATCATCAACAAAAAACAAAAAGTTACACCATTTTTTTTTGGATGTAAAAAATTCACGGTAGTAGTTAAAATTACTAACTGTCCCTCGCAGTTTCACCCGCGTCCCCGAGAGATGTAACATTTTCCCAGCACAAAAAGTATCCTATGTTACTTCTAAACCCTCCAAAAATATGTATACAGAGTTTCATGATGATCGGTTATGTAGTTTTCGCGTGAAAGCGTAACAAACATACTTACATTCATTTACATATTAGTATGGATTACGAAGTTTAAAGTAAAACTGTCAAAGTCAATTTAACCATTACTAGTTGACTAATTTATAAAAGCATATTATGTGGTTTGTATTTAGTGGAATTTCGGTTCGTCCGATAATAACATATCACTTAATCAGTTTATTTTTACTAATTGTCCCCTTTGGTTTCACCCGGGTACCCAGCTTAAACGTCACATGTCCCTCGCCGCACCGTAGGCTATATGTGTGCTAAATTTCAACAAGATCGGTTCAACATTTCAACCGTGAAAAGGTAACAAAGAAATAAACAAATACACCTTTGTATTTATAATATTAATTAGCTATAAGGTATAGTATGTAAAGATGTACTTTAAAAACCCAATCAAAGTTTTATTTTCCTACACGTTTCGTCGTTTTTTTAATCGAAACGTGTCCTGGAACGTATCCAAGAGATAGTAATGATAAACATGTGACTATAAAGGAGATACGAGTCCTCGTAGATACGCTGGATCAATGCGTAAAAAAGGCAAGGAAAAATAGGAGCAAGGAGTTTTCGACATGGTCTGATTATTTTGATTGAATTATTACTATGTTGGCGATGCTTTATTAGTTTGATATGAAATGGAGCGTGGAATTTATTCAAGAGCGTGAACAGAACAGGGGCTCGACTCTGTAAGGAAAATGTTACTAACTCGAGGAAGTTTCCTCGCAGCCTCTATGCTCTGTCTCTGTCGCTCACTACGCTAATACTACTAATCACGTGAGAGATAAGCTCTCCGAGGCCGCCGTGAAGGGGCTCGCCGACGAAGCTTGTATTAGCTGAATAAAGGGGCTGATATACGCTCTATCTTATGTAGTCCGTTCAGTGAAGGCTTCTGAGGTATTTTTTTTAATTAGGCATGTGTGCATACGATTCTCCGTAAACACTAAAACAATCACATATATATGTGATTGATGAAAGTACATACTTTTACTGCTGATATTTATCAAATAAATTATTCTCGTATGGTTGTAGAAGTGGACCAAAATTGGTAACTATTATTAAAAGACTTTGGTATCTTTAAAATACATTTTTTTGCGTCCTCTACTCTGGTAAAATATTTATGGACAGTTTTCATTTTTTTATCTGTACATATGATACATATGATATCAAAGTTACTGAAGCTACCTTTAGTTCTGAAGTCAAATTGTTCTGAGAAGAACCGGCAAGAAACTAAGCGACATAGAACAATAAAAGCAGCAACAAGCTCAAAAGTACTTGACTAAGTTAATTATTTCTCTTTCAGAAAGTTACATTATCCAGAAGTAACACAGGTGTATCTTGGGATACATTAGATCCGTCAGAAAGGCTAGTGAAACTACAGACGAAAGCTAGTCATTAAATAAGTCCAAAATTCTAATGTTTCTTTTTACGAGCGCAACAATACAGCAAGATAGCCCAATATCTTTTATTAAAGGTAATAAAAGGCAATATATCCTCGGTACATGTAAAAGGTTAGTCATTTATTGCGATTTTATTGTAGGCGAAGATCCCCTGAAACTTTGGTTCAAGTAATAACCAAGTCAACGGCCTTTAAATGTCGGATGGGCCGGTTGGCTCAAAGGTTAGACACTGGGACGCAGGCGTGGGTTCGTTCCTGCTTAGGATGTGCTATACATGTGAATCTATACTGCTATATGTTCAGATTAATAAGTTTGCATGAATGAGATAATCTCCAAACCTACTCATCAGATTTCAAAAAATATTTGACTGAGAGAAAGCTACATGATTCCTGAGTGACATTAGCTATGTTATAATTCCATATATTAGAGCCCTAGGGAACGCAGATGAAACTGCGGAAGGAGATGCTAGTTTTTAAATAAATATGAATTTAGAAAACAAAAGGAGTATTGTGTACACTCCTTCTTTCTTTATATCAGTTATCTGGTTTCCACAGTACAAGCTCTGCTTAGTTTAGGATCAGATGGCCGCATGACCTGCAGATTATTTCGTAAGTAAGTAACTAGGATCCTCAGAAACCGCGCTCTAGATTACTCGTTTTAGTTCAATTAAACAGATTTTAATTTGGGAATCATTTTTGAGTAAACATTGTTTGTGATAGAAACATTAACGTACAGCCCCCTTATTCAGCTAATACAAGCTTCATCGGTGAGCCGCTTCACGCAGGCCTCGGAGAGCTTAAATCTCACGTGAATAGCGTAGTTAGCGAAAGAGACAGAGCACGGAGTTAGTGTCGGTTTCCTTACAGAATCAAGGCCCAGGTCGGTTGGAGACCCTGATTGCCACGCTATATGTCGTGGGTTCAATCCATCTCGGACAAAAAATTGTGTGCATGAACATGTCTGTTTGTACTGTGACTGTGTGTACATTTATATTGAAGAATATATTTGGCAAAAAAAGTAATTGATGTAGTTGGAACATCCGTTGTCTGGTTCCATAATACAAGCTCTGCTTAGTTTGGGAGGAGATTGCTGAATATTTATTTATTCACTTCAATAAAAGAT
The DNA here is from genome assembly GCA_907165245.1 of Habrosyne pyritoides. NCBI lineage: Eukaryota > Metazoa > Arthropoda > Insecta > Lepidoptera > Drepanidae > Habrosyne > Habrosyne pyritoides. Next base: position 1,858,191 of record OU015595.1, read on the forward strand.
AATATAATGCTATACACAATTACCTACATACTTCATCTGGGCTTATCGCTTCACCAAGCTATCTATCTCTAGACTATTTATTATTTAACTTTCTTATTTTTTTTTAGTTGTTATCAAATCAAAGACATATTCGCTTTGTGATACAGAACAATGCTTTACGGTTTTATTTCGTCCTTTACTCCAATAAGACTTCATGAAGGAATAAATGGATGATAGTAATAAATCTTCAAGACAAGCCATCTGTTTTTCAGATGTTGAAAAAATAAATAACCAGGGTATACCCTAGATTCTGAACTAGCTATTTATCATTTGAAGCATTGGCATTATTCTAGCTTTACAAGCTGGCATTTTTCTAGGTTTCGAAGTGAAGTGATGAAGTAGGTAGAAATTCTGTAACTTAAGTACTGAACGTTGATTTTTTATACCACATGTGCCGACAAACAAGCACACGGTCTACCTGATTTATTCTATCTATAATATAATATAATATATATATTATATTAATATAATATATATATATATATATAATATAATATAATAATATTATTTATTCTAGTTAGTGGTCACCGCCGCCCATAGACATTTGCAACATCAGATCATCGCCAATCCATTGTCGAACCTGAGACGTGAAGTTGTTTAGTCTCATGTGCGTGTAATTTCACCGCCCCCCTTACCTTTCTAACTGAAACACAGTAATACAAGTGCACTACTGCTTCGCAGCGGAAATGGGTAAGGTGTTAGTACTCCCCCGGATGAACTCTGCACTAAGAGCTTTATTACTGAAGTCATTCCTCTTATAAACCTCTGTGGTTTTTTTGTGTATGTTATTATGTTTTATTATCGTGTATTTATTTTTGTTCAATAAAAAATTAAAGTAATGGATTTTTGTAATTAGATAAATTACTCACATATAATAATGTTATTATTTTCATCATCGACTACTAAGCGACTGAAAGTTCTTAGCACACTCAGCTTAAAAGGAAACCGTATCTCAAGTACCAGATCATAAATATTAATATTCTAGAACAGTTTTTTCTTAGCATATTTTTATTCTGATCTCAATCAAAAAGAACTGTCACGGTCACAGGCAAATAACAAATCTCAGGCTATAGGTAATCAATTGTCAAATATACAATTCTAATAACCTGTCCGACCCGGGATCGAACCCAGGACCTCCACCTCTACCCGAGCTTCATACCACTGAACTACAGAGGAGAAACTGTGTCAAAAATTTAAATGTATTCTATTTCTTTTCATAGTTCAACTTTTTTATATAATGGGGTATTGCCTATATCGGAAAAGTTTCTACCGATTTTCTATATAGAGTTATTTCTTTATCCCCACAGATATTCCCTCTGTACAATAAAAGGGCAAACTGTAAGGAAGGAATAAATAACTCACATCTCATGTACAGTTTAAATGTGGCATAATCTTGTTTACCCTGAGTTATTATGTTTACCTTCCGGATTTACATAGGGCTTAGAGTAAATCATATTCATAACAAGTTTCCTCAACGCAAAGTACTTTGTGCACAGTGGCTGAAACTGATGGATTTTACCCCTTTTCAGTGTTCCGTTGTTAAATAATGATGCACTGTACAGTACGTCAATTTATTAAAAAATATAATGTAGTAATTAAATTATAAAAAAAATAAGAGTTCCAGTTCATGTAATAATAGATAAAAAAGTCTGGCATTCTGAGAATTTGGGCATCCAATTCGACATTTATAGCACCAGGCTAGCTGATCCCAAATTAAGTAGCGCAGGTTCTATGAAACCAGATAACTAACTGGTTTACTATTAAATAAAAACAAAAAAAAACGTAAAAAATATTAAGGTACTTATTTATATTTACACTATCTGGATGCACAGGAAACATACAGACATACACACGAATATTTGTCTTGTGCGGAAACCGAACCCACGACTTGTATAGTGGCAGTTAGGGTGCCAAACTCTCAAGTCAACCGATCTATGAGTTTTTATAATGAAATTTAACATTATAATAATATATTACATTAATCTAACGCCAAAAACTATCTATGTAGGTATTCAATTTTATTTCTCAAATCTATCAACCTAAATCTTCACGCCTATTATTGCCGTTGCGGCAGGCAAAGTCTCAATACTCAGACCCACATTCCACCGATATTTATAAGTGACATATAGTGAGCATTTCTGATAGAGAAAAATCAACCATGCCTTTCCTAGCCTAGGTTATCAGGCCTCTAAGCTAAGCTTTTCATCACCCAACCGAGCGACTATTAAACTTCTAAAGTAATAAAGCGTTGAAATGAGATACTCTTAGCTTTGTGCCCGTTCTGATTTCTTGTTCAAACATGAATAGGAAAATATGAGGGTGCCTCAAAGGACGTTATAGGTTACAATATCCGGGATGTGTCCTTTGAACCAGTTTCTGCCCAGTAACTATCCAGTGTATGATTTATTTCACATTTGTAACGTGATATAGGCTGTGTTATCGTTATTTTATTACTTCTGTTATATTATTGTTATATGGTATTCACGATATCTTTTGATGGTTAGGTATTTTTGGATATGTAGAGGCCATGAGATCCTTTTAAATTGTATGTTTTGTACTTCTATAGGGTTGATTTGAAAATGTATATGGTATGTATTTTGTTTTCTGGTTTTAATACTATCTCTGCTTTGTTTGGGATAATATGGTCGCCTGTAAAGAATGTCCTACGATTATTTTGTTTATCGTCGCTCTCTTCAAGCACCTTGCAATTATTAGGTTACAGGTAATGAGTCCCGATCAAAATACTTTTTTATATTATCTTGCCCAATTCGGGAAGCGATCTCAATATACCGGGTCTCTAGCTGAGTTTTTTACCATTCGAACATCGAAGCGATTTTTTTTATAGTTTAACAACATACTGAATATCCACCAAGCCTCTGGCCATTCCTTTTTATTTCGGAAAAAAATAATAAATCTGCGGCCCACAGCCAGTGGTTGACATAATTCATAATATTTGAATGACAGTATTTTAATATACCTACCGTTACGATTCACTTCATATGAAAGGTACGCGGTACAACTTCAAAGAATTTCATATTAGGCATCCCAAATGTAAGATGGAATAGTACGACGGTACTCGAAGGAGAAATATGTTGCTGAAGAACAATATATTGGATGTAAGTGGTTGTGCAACTTCTATCTTGGAGCCCTCTCTTACTTTAAAAGGCCTTTATTCAATTTATTTTCGTTATACAATATCTGATTGTTATAAGGCTTTTTTCGCGACTCTGCACGAGTGGAGGAGTGTTTTGTTTTTGACGTTTTGACAGGCCAGTTGCCTTGGTGGTTAGAGACCCTGACGCTACGGGAAAGGTCATTGGTTCGATTCCCAACCAGGATAAATATTTGTGTGCATGAACTCTGTTTAGTCTGTGTCTGGTTGTAAATATTTATATAAGTATTAAATATGTATTTAGAAATAAATATTGTATATCAATTATCTGGTTTCCATAGTACAAGTTCCAGTTTGGGATCAGATGGGTATATGTAAATAATGTTCCGGGACATTATTTTTCACTATTTTACTAAATTAATTTGATATTTTTGTCCGGCGGTCGGCGAGGTAACACATATCTGGTGCTAGTGCGTCGACTCAGTTACAGCGGGTCTAATACGTCCTTAAGATGCTTCATGTAGAAGCAAAACACGTGCCGATTTCCTGTTGAGTTTTCTTGTTTGGGACTTGACAGAGAAGGAGATCCAGCGGAATTAGTTACCAGATATTTGTTTTTGCATAATCTTACTTGAATATTATTTACACATAGTCATTTGATTCTAAATTAAGCACAGCATTTACTGTTTGATCAACGGAAACCAGATAGGTAATATGCTACTTATACTAATTATAGATAATAGAGAAAGAGATAAAGTAGAAAATAAGTTTGTATGTTTTTGTGGTTATTTTGCCAACGAGTATAATACTCCTATAACATGCCGTATTTTTTTTTTATTTTGTCCAATCAAATCAATTGAGTGCGTGTACAAATACGTCACTATGTATTTGACATTGGCAGTATAAACGTAAACTATTTAATTAAAATAATGTACATATTTGTTTCACGTGGTATATTTAAATATCAGCTTTCTGCGCTTATTCTCTGTATAAACTTGAACAATACCGAATCTCATATATCGTGCGTGCAATATGCTCAAAAAGCGGTACAATGTTTTCTCTTCACGGATTATTATACAGCCCCCTTATTCAGCTAATACAAACTTCGTCGGCGAGCCGCTTCACGGAGGCCTCGGAGAGCTCATCTCTCACGTGATTAGTAGTATTAGCGTAGTTAGCGAAAGAGACAGAGCACGGAGGCCGCGACGAAACATCCTTGAGCTAGTATCATTTTCCTTACAGAATCGAACCCCAGATTACTAGCTGCCCGGACAGACGACGTCCTGTCGAAATAACTCCATAAAAAAATGCAGGAATTCGATCGCAACACCACTTACTTCCAATTGTGAATCTAAACCATCCTCGAATCCATTTGAACACACACAAAAAAAATCATTTAAATCGGTCCAGCCATTTAGGAGGAGTTCACTGTCAACACACGTACAGAAGAATTATATGTATAGAGATAAGTGGAAGGTAGCCATGAATTTATCCATCACATCTCTAGGGTGAGGTAAGTGGCGACTAAAGAGTATTTTCTATTCTAACAATTCTATTCGGCTATATGACTACTAAGTCCAGCAAAATAAAAAAAAATATTGAAGTGAAACTTTTTACGGGAGGGCTTTGAAATTCTGATCCGCAACCTTTTTGTGTGACAAAAAATAAATAAATAATAAACACAGTCTATACTATTTAAAAGTCAGAGATGAATAATTAAAATATTTCCTGGTAATAAAAAAAAATCATTTCTTTGGTGTCACTTTACAACACATCCTGTTTTAAAATAAACTTTACTATGACTAAGTAGCGCAAGGTACCACAACTAGTTTTACAAATAACAAATGATGATCAATTACCAACCATTGGCAATAAATCTCAATCATAGACTATTACGTCTATTAGTTACGAAGCTAATCCTACATTGAAAGACAGATGAATAGAAACGACTATTATGCATAATGGTTCGTAGACGAATCATTCCGATAGATATGTAATGCCACTTCTGGCACGAATGCCAAAAAGAATCGCCCACGTTTGGCCGGTACGGTCAAGCCGTCATTCTACGTCAAGCTGTCACAAAGTTAGTTTATTTAAAGCTGAAATTGTGCCGTTTGCTTCGTTTTTTTTTCATAGAATTTATGTTTCGCATGTTGTAACGGGACAATCAAATGGGGTGATACGTTTAACATGTTCTATAGAGAAAATATGCTATGGGTAGCTTGTAAAGCCGTTATATAAATCTCAATGATTTAACGCGTATAATCTTCGATTTCATGTTTTTGGATCTTAGGCCTCACCTTTGAAAAAGATTTATAATTTTAACCCTCTTGGTCAATTAAATAATAATAAATATCCCGGGACATTCTTTTACACACGGCCATCTGATCCCAAACTAAGCAGAGCTTGTACTATGGAAACCAGATAACTAATATACTACATATACTACTTTTTATTTTTCTAAATACATACATCTATACCCAGATTGTAGATTGCTGAAATCTGGTTCAGCAATCTATGAGTTATTATTAGAAGTGCAACGTGTTCCACTTTACAGACAAACTTGAAGGGGCCAGTACCTTGATATTCATTCATCAATGGCTAAGGACAGAAACCGGTAAAGACAACACGTGCGATCAAGAGTCCTGAAAACCAGTGGTCATGATCTTCAGACATGAAGGGCTGATTATAGAGTCACTTAAGGCCAAAGGTAGAGGAGGCTCTACCTCATTCCTCTCCACTGTCGCTTCTCTCCCCTGGACCATTGTTTTGAGAAACTAAGGATTAAAAACAAAAACACCGCTGTCTGTTGTTTTTATTTATGAACGAATAACATTAATTAAAACAGGAAACTGGTAAAAAAACTACGGAGCACCTAACCGTAGCAAAGCTAAAGTTAAACCTGTAAACCGTAGTTTTGCTGTGAAGTTGGGTGCGGCTACTCATCAAAAACCACGTAGCTAACTGCTTGCACAGAACTTTATAATAAGTTGCGTCAGTAATTTGTTGTGATTTCACGCAACGAGAAGTACTTGGAGTTATTTGCTCAGTTGACGGAGTTACAAAAACAAACTATTAGTGAAAAAAAAAAAATTATTGACATCTCATATGCTTCATGTCCAAACCCTTTCATTTGATATCCATGACATGGTGGCTGTAGAATGATTAAATGATGATTACCTTCTCATCATGTCCGCCATATTTGATTTAGAATGATGTTAGCTAATCGTGGAAAGTCAACAAAACCAATGGAGTATGCAAAATTTCAGCTCGATTTTAGTTCTACTCTAAACATACTAAAAGGTGAAGTTAAATAAAAGCTTGTGAAATATAAACGTTAAATTGAGAAGTTCCTCTTTTTTACACACAATTAGTGTAGTCATCTACTAAAGCTCCGTCTTTGTTATTCTAATGTTATGATGTGAGGGCATTGGCCATTTCTATAGATTTGCAAAAGGACCTTATTCTGCTGATAATAGGGATGATATTTCCTAGAGATATAAAGCAACTATCGCTTGTTACGATAAGCTGGTTTTGAAAGACTTCGACTACTTCATCACTTAATGAGGTGTCAATTGTGGTAAAAGTACCTATCTAAAGAATGCCCCAGGATACACATAAATGGAGAACATAGGACTAAAGTTGTCGGTAAAACATAGCCCCGTTTTGTCAGCTAAGGGTGTTATAGAAAAATTAACCCTATGGCGTATTGATAAGGTTCATCATCAATAGCATATAATTAACCATTGGATCAACAGATAAACCTTATCGCTGAACCTATAGAGATGATTTTTCTATGACATGCATAGCTGTTAAAAAGGACCATTTAGATATCGATAACTTTAATACACACAATAATGTACTTTATTCATTGACAGTCCAATACTTTATACCACTTGAGCAAACAAGGAAGCTCACGGTCCACCTGGTGATTAGTGCTCATCGCCGCCTATGGACATTTCCAACACCAGAGCATCGCTAATGCGTTGTCAATCCTTAGACATAAAGTTGTTACGTCTGTGCCAGTCATTCCATTATCTACAAGCTAAGTATATAATAAAATAGGTATGAAAATAGACACTATTAATATAACAACAAAATGAATAAAAGGGCATTCTCTATTCCAACGTATTTTCGTCCTTGTCTAACAGTGACTGAGCGTTCAGTCATAACATTGTATTACATTATATTTTCCTCTACAAATACATTATGCTTCTGCTTAGAATTTCTGAGACATGTTAGCACAATGTCTAGTCTGTGACGTAAAAGCAATACGCTTTGAGAGCTAACATCAAAGTTGTGTTATGTCTCAGCTAAGCTAAGGCTATAGAGTTAATGGTTACTAGAGAAGATATGGTAATGTGGAATTTTCAGTTATACTTACACAGACCCACAAAAATAGGAAAAAAAATGTATTTAATTATGTTCTTATACATCTGGAATATACTTAATATTTACATAATAAAAGTTTAATTCCAGATGTATAAGAACATAATTAAATACATTTTTTTTCCTATTTTTGTGGGTCTGTGTAAGTATAACTGAAAATTCCATGGTTTGTGTACGCTTCAAAAACTCAAAAAGTTCTGCACCGATCGAGCTGAAATTTTAGCATGATATATAACCCGCATTAAGGATTGTTTTTATCTATTTATTGCATCAGTCACATATCCGCGAGTTCGCGACCGTCTTTGTTTTGTTTCTCATTTCTCAACCATTCAATCACAACGTGCCACAGCGAAGCGTGGCAGGGTACAGCTTGTATACAATAAAAATGAGTCCCTATTTCCCTTGCACGGCATCACGCATGGACGGGTGGACCGATTTCGCTAATTATTTTTTTGTTGTATTTGTTCTTGTCAGGAGAAGGTCTTTATGAAAGATATTAGAAAGTTGAGTGGAAAATTTTAAAATTAAAGAATTCTTAATGACCATACTAACTTTTCTTATGTAACCTTACCGCTTTTAACGATAATAACTCATATAATGTAACTTTATGGTGTTTGACATAAATGGTCGGAATTATCTTGATAAAATAATTAATTTATCATTAATTTGTGCATTTCACAGTCTATTCAATCGGAAAATTGTATTGTAATGTACAGTGAATTTTTTAAGAAGTGTTTGTTTATCAAGATTAGTTCAGAGCGCCATTACGCCTTATATTAAAAGTATTATTGTTAAGAATAATTAACACTATTATCTTGGTATTTTATTCGTAATAATGATACCACATTTGAATTAAATTTTAATTGAAACAACGACTGTCAGGTCAGCTAGTTAGCTAGTCAGCTAATATATAAAATAAAAAATGGAAAAAGAAAAATGGTCTGGAAACAAAAAGCTTCTATATTTTACTATTTATTACATATTAATATCACTTAACAATAATCACTAAACATGCCAAACAAACTGACAAACCCCCAAAATAAGATTGCTAGCAACAATAATATTTAATTAATAAAAAACCACAGACGATCGACCTTTCAACGAGCCTTTAAATATTGGATGTACGTCAAAATTTTCAGACGTCAAAGTTGATTCGTATATTAAGAACTTGCTAGTGATGTAAGATATTCCCGGGACAAACAAATAGCCTATGTACTATTCCAGGCTATAATCTATGTGTATTCCAAATTTCATCTAGATCCATTCAGTGATTGAGTGACAAACATCCATCTATCCAAACTTTCGATTCTAGTAAGATAAGCAAGTAAGTTGTCAAAAATATATGTAACAGTAGTAGTGTTAAGAATTTCAATGAAGTTTAAACTTTACAAGGGCGGGCGGGTCGCTCACTTCCCTACAATATGGCGAGGAGGGCGATGGCTGCCACATGCGTCATACTTGTGAACAGGTGCTGCTTGTGGGGGCTGGTCAGCTTTAGTTTGTTTGTCTTTCTTTAATTAGATATTCATAATATTATATTATTGTTCAATAATTCTTCACTTTTGCGATACACATAGGTATTGTCAGTGAGACTAAATAAATTTTATGTAATAAATCTAAGTTGTTTTTTTAAAAAGAGTAATTGCTGAGTTTATTGCCGGCTCTTCTCAGTAAATAACAACCTTCCGAACCGGTATTAGAGTCAGACTATTCATAAGTGCTTGCAAAGGCCTATTTGAATAAAAATATTTTCATTTTTTTCATTTCACGAGACTTAACTTTACAGGAAGAATTCTCGTGGTACATTCGGAATATTTGCCAGTCACCGCTCACTTCAGGGCCTCAAAATCATGTTAAGCACCGCAAGGTCCACTAAGGTCACTTCCAGTGCAAATGTTGACGTCTTAAGACAAACCAGCAATCAAGGTCTGAGGTTACTAATGAACGAGGCACAAAGGTGATTGGATACATGACGGGACGTGTGATGTAATTAAATACATTTGAGGTATTAATAGGAGGTTGCATTGATGTGGTTCTTTAATTGAAGATGGCTGCGGTTGAGAACTTTTAAGTCATACCGATTTTTAAATGAACCTTTGTATGAATGATTTCAAGTTATTTGGAAAGGATGCATCTAATTCTAAACATTAGTATCTTTATGAAATATCTTTTTTTTATACCACTTGGGCCGACAAACAAGCAGACGGTCCACTTGATGGTAAGTGGTCACCGCCGCCTACGGACATTTGCAACACCATCGGCAGTGCGCTGTCGACCCTGAGACGTGAAGTCGTTAAGTCTCATATGCCTGTAATTTCACCGGCCCCTTTACCATTCTAACCGGAACACAGTAATACAGTGCACTACTGCTTCACGGCAGAAATGGGTAAGGTGGTAGTACTTCCCCGGACGAACTCTGCACTAAGAGCTTTACTACTCAGTGAATGAATATTGTGAAATGACAATCGAATATACTGAGATTCATAAAATAATACGTTTTAGAAAATTCTAAAAGCATGACTATAGAAAATGGAGAGCTGTTTTGCAACTCGAGGAAACCAATACGTGTCAAAGGAAAAAATTATAAAACGCAGTAAACCAGTAATATATTATGTAACAGTGTAGAAGGCTGGCCGCTCAAAAGCTAAAAAAATTGAAGAAGAATAAATGCGAAAACTCAGTGGTCACCCTTTTAGTCAAAATCACAAATTACAAAAGTAACTCACATATACACCCCACACACACAAGCACGCCCACAAAAATATACCTTAGTATTTACATTACTTTTAATTATTTAATTATTTTTTCTTGCACTCTGGAAATATATGTTTAATTTACAGAATGCAAATCCCTAATTGGCAGTAAGTAACAACTGTATGATTTATTTTAATATTATAAAATGCAAAAAAAAGAGGCCAAAGGACCACGTGGTCAGAAAAGTGCTTTACTTTAAAACTTTAAAGCTTTTGAGTAGTAGAGCTCTTAGTGCAGAGTTCGTCCGGGGAAGTACTACCCATTTCCAATTGTATTACTGTGTTTCGGTTAGAAAGGTAAGGGGCCGGTGAAATTACAGGCACATGAGACTTAACAACTTGACGTCTCAGGGTCGACAACGCATTGGCGATGCTCCTAGTGTTGCAAATGTCCATAGGCGGCGGTGACCACTTACCATCAGGTGGACCGTCTGCTTGTTTATCGGCCCAAGTGGTATAAAAAAAAAAAAAAACAATTTAGAAAAGGGGCGGCAACAACTCACGTGGATGGCTGTAATAAATTGAGATTTAGGGAACTGCCCTGTAGACCTGAATACAATCCGGAAAATACTTCTCAGAAGATGCTTATACATATGCTAGTTATCTGTAAAGTCTACCCTAAATATATATGGAACAAGGTCAGGAAAAGACGATTCAATATATCTATCATTCTTAAGAAATTGATGTAATTATAGTACCATAGGTGAGGCCTATGTCCAGCAGTGGACGGAGATAGGCTGATTATGATGATGATGATGATGATGATGATGATGATGATGATGATGATGATGATAGTACCTACATATAAAGCTGTTCACAGTGAGATGATCGTATCGAACCGACTCAGATAAAACATAATCGACAGGTTGATAGTTTAAGCTCTCAGAAGGAATTAGATTTACAACTCGTCTTCAACGATTTTCTTTTTTGACAGCAACCTATCCTAGCTATTAATTTGCTGTTAACAATAGGTATTTCATCTTCAAATCTAAAATCTTACATAGTCATCTTGCAATAACCGTTATATGCTGCCTAAAAATTATGATTAAAAACTTTAGCAAAAATTAATGTTTGCTACTGGCCGCTTAAGAAGCATTTATAAAACCTATTTAAAGTTTCGCTTAAATGCCTCAAACTGAACTTTGATAAACCTATTAAATACAGATCTAAAAGTTATAAGTTTTGAGTGACATGACATTATTTTTAGCTCCAGTGAGGGACCTTTTACGCCTACCGTACACCCACATTCACACTACATTAGTCTCGTACAAAAAATGCCTAAAATCGGAACTGACTATTGTATTCACGTTCATCGGCCAAAGCGTTCGGATAAACGTTCGACGTCAATGTCAAAGGGGAACAAAAAATGGGAAATACCATCTGTATGGTAGAGATTTGAAGCTTGGTAGGTAAACGTCGAAAATATTACAAACAGTGTTCAGCTATATATATTTTTATTATTTTATTAAAATTTATATCATCTATGGATAGTTTTGTCATTTATTTAAAATCACAAAGTAAAAAAACACATTGTTATTAAAATAAATTATGAAATATTGATACTATATTTAAAAGACTGCAGAGCTATGGTTTATAATGCACAACATCAAACGTTTGAGGATTGACTATCTAATCCCAAAATAGATTGTCAATTTTTAATAAAAGTTTGAAATACAGAACAGACACAATATTAAAATAACTTTCATCATGGGAATTAAGGCCACTAACAGAACAGAATAGACAGGCCAGTTGGCTTGGTGGTTAGCGAATCTGACCACCAAGTCCCAGGTCGAGGGTTCGATTCCCACCCAGGACAAACATTTGTGTGCATGAGCACTCAGTCTGAGTGAGTGTTAGTTCTGTGTCTCGATGTTAATACCTATCTATTATAAGAATATATTTAGAAACATAAATAAATAGTATATGTATTATATCAGTTATCTGGTTTCCCTATTACAGATTCTGCTTAGTTTATGTGCAGGTATTATGCTCAGGCATTATGCAGGTATGATTGAGGTCAATCGCAATTTCGTCCGAAAAAAAACATTCAGGTGGCCGTATGTAAAGAATGTCCCAGGATATTTCATTTAATTTAAAAACAGCTATGATTGCATTAGTATAGCGATGATTGATTTATATTACAGGGATACTAAAGCAACGTCTTGAAGCAACATTGAAACAACATTGAAACAACTTCCTCATAACAATTTAACTTCAGGAGAGTAAGTCATTTTAAAAACAGGAAAATATTAAGCTTGTTTTTATAACGCAGTCATTTAAAATAGAACCTTCAATAAGGGGAGGAATTTGTGAAAAAAACACTATCCATTTTAATCTCGAAACACGTGTCAACTTCTAAAGGTGATTTAATGAATTTTTTACGAGAGAAAAAATGTGTAATTAAGCTTTGGATATTTCTGGGACGTCCTTAGACCCCTGGTGTCCGTTAATTCTGCTTTCCTTGCTTCTCATTAACGATTTCGCTTATGTTGATTTACAACGCTTCGCTTCGGAGCGTTTGACAGTTTGATTAATAATATTATTTTAATGGAAAAAGTTGGAAATTCCCTCGTTAATTACTCGGATTAAGGAAGGTGCCTTGATTGGGTAATATTTTTCATTCCTGAGTAAACGATTTGTCCTTCGGCTTATCTGTTTGATTCGGCAAAATTTATAATGAATTTTAATGGTAACGTAAAATATTTGATTTTCCTTTTCTTCTTTTGTTGAATCAAGAAAAAGTCTGAGTGGACTTCCAATCTTAGTTTTAGTTGGTGAGAAAACAAAAATCAGATTCAATAAAAGTTTTCGAATTAAAACTTATTATTTCAATAAAGCTATTAGAGAATCTGACGGATCCAAATTAGAAATTAAAAAAATCTTTAAGCATGGAAACAGGTTTTTAGACCAGCATTGATTTATGTTATTTTATTAATGCGTACCTAATACTCTTGTAGGATTTTCTTAAATATAAGACCGCTTTACGTTTTACGATTCAGGTATGCACTCTACTACTGCAGGTATATTTTCCGTTACAGAATCGAAATCCTTGTAAGATTAACATTTTACTATACATTCGGAATTCTTTAAAAATCTAGAATCCAATATCCCCACAGCTAGGTAATCGTCTGGATATATTTTATGCATAGCTCAGGAAATTCCTGATGCGTGTATTTAATGTGCCTGAAAGAAGCCGATATGCCTGCGATCTATCACGTAGCTATAATAAAAATGCGGCTGAAAGTCGATGATTCGAATGCCAATTGCTTCACGGCGAGAGAGATTGATTTCAAGATTATTCTGCTAGTTTTTTCGTACACTTAGGTACATTTATAAATGCACTAGCGACTTGTCTCGGCTTCGTCTGACATAATGTTTTTTATACACATAACACTTCTGTAAATTAGTGTGAAATTAGCATCAAATTCTTCAAGTTTAAAATATATAAGTGTCGGCGACAAGAAAGTCAGCGTCATAATATGATTTAAATTATTTATGTAATTATCACAATTAAAGTTTTGATCGATGTTACCTAGACCGTAATACTAATCTTAAGTATAGAATTATAATGAGAAACAATAAAGATAAAAAGTTATTAAGGAAAAGAGCTCGGGAAAAGAGCCACTATAGAAAAATTTGCAATAAAAATGTAAGTTACCCGTATCCTAGTAAAAGGATACCTCAAAACCATATATGGCCATATAGAGGGTAACAATAAGCACATGTTACAATAGTTTTTATATCGATTAAGTAATCAATCAATAAATTACAGGGAGAAAACTAGGGTATTGATAATGAAAATTGAATATGAAAGTTATATTTTAAAATCGAAAAAAACAGCGGCTCTCTTTAAGGTAACGCCCGAAAGGATATGCCCGCGAGAGAGCCGCAGTTAAGTCAAGTCAAGGAATCCAGTCAAGCTAGTTTCAACTACATAGTGAAGACCCAAGTTCTCTCCCGATCTACAAGCAAGCCAGTGGTATTATTGGACACGCCCCCTCCCCCCCCTTCAGAAGAAGTAGCGAACAACATATGCGAGTAAAGTACGCAAGTGAACACGGTTCGAACGTGTACGTGTGGTGTGAAGCCAGAAGACCCCTTCCACGACCGCAGAATTAACGAGGCAGGTGGAGAACCAGCGAGCGTCAGGAGTGCAGCTGAGCATCTCGTTGCCTCCCCTCACCCCGCTCCCCACTGCCTGCCCATTTAAAGGGAAATTCAATCCCTGGGTAGCCGAACATACGAGCGCTCCCTCAACAATTGGTCCTTCGAGCCGGATCTGTTCTTCGTGGAATAATAAGAAATATCAAGATGCCGATCACCACGCGTTCCCAGAAGGGGAGCTCTGAGAAGAATACGAGTGCTGAAGGAACGTCGAGTGGAACGACCGCGACGGCGACCACTACGACACAAGAAACGACGACTTCAACTTCAATGGAGGAATCTCAAACCACTGCAACATCTTCGAAAGCCCCGACTACCGATCAACCTAAAGAAGCAAAGAAGGCTGTCGGAGAGAGAAATAAGAATTCAATAATGACACTAGTGCCCCAACGTGCAGCATCGACTAAGACGTCATCGCGCCGCCGGGAAATAGAGGCACAAGTGGAATTAGCACGGCTGGATTTAGAACGAGCTCAAGCGGCTACCGCACTAGCCAAAGCGGAGATGGAACTACTTCAGCTGGAAGATGTCGACTCTGATGACAATGATCAAGAGGACCGAACGACACGCGTGAAAGAGTGGATCGAACAAGGAGCAGCAACCACGCAAAAGATAGAAGCGGAACCTGCAACCAAAGCAAACCTGCACGAGTCTTCGGGAACTACTGTCGACATCCGGATGCTGGCTCAAGCCATTACAAAGGCTGTCAGCACGTCCGTGTCCAGAAGCGGAGGAGCCACGCCACCGAAGTTTTTGAACGAAATACCCGCATTCGACGGAAATATAAGCGAATGGATCGCGTTCAGAACAGTGTATGAAGATTCGGCACCACTCTTCACTTCAATCCAGAACATGGCAAGACTGAGGAGATGCCTCAAAGGAACAGCAAGAGAGGCAATTAAAAGCCTATTATATTCAGACTGCAAACCCGAAGAAATCATTGAAGCCCTTCGAAGACGGTTTGGCCGAGCAGAAGCACTGGTGCTTCACGAAATGGAGAAGCTGAAGACTCTACCCAAACTTTCGGAGAACCTGAAGGACGTTTGTGTTTTTGCCAGTCAAGTGGCTAATAGTGTGGCCACAATCAAAGGACTAAAGAGGCCTCAGTTCCTGTGCTCTCCCGAGATGGTGAGAATCGTTATCGACAAGATGCCAGCTCTTCTGAAATTCAGATGGTTCGACTACACCGCAGAGCAACCAGAGGAGAGTCACGATCTCCAGCTGCTGACCAAGTTCCTCGACAGGGAAGCCGATCGATGTGGACAATTCGCGCCACCTGAAACTCAGCACACAAATAGAAGGCAACCCCAGCAACGACAAGCAGCTCACTCGGTGTTCCAGGAAGAGAACAGAGCGGAACCAAACCCCATAGATAAGGTGGAATGCCCGCACTGCGAAAAGGAACATCGACTCTACGAGTGCCGCAAGTTCCTGCAAGCGTCGAACGACGAAAAATGGGAAATCGCCAAGAAGTCGCGCCTCTGCTACAAGTGCCTGCACGGTCGCCATAGGAAGGAGAACTGCAAGAGACCTCCTTGCAAGATCTGCAAACGTTGGCATCATCAGCTCCTGCACAATGAAGGAAAACAGCAGGAGTCTACGACCGCAACCAAGACCAACGAGATATCCAACAACTTGACAGCGACGACCAGTTCAAAAGGATGTTCCAGAGCTTACCTGAAAATGATTCCAGTGGAGCTGTACGGTCCCAAGGGATCAGAGACTGTTCTCGCGTTGTTGGATGAAGTGTCAACGGTCTCTCTGTTAGACACTGCCGTTGCCGAAAGAATCGGTGCAACCGGACCAACTGAAGTCTTATCAATCGAAACAGTTGGCGGAAGAAAGATCACCAAGAGAGATTCAAAGATACTCTCGATCGAAATAAAGGGTATACACAGCGATAGAAAAAGGAAATTGAATGGCGTCAGGACCATAGACAACATCCACCTTTCGCCCCAACACATAGAAAAGAAGAAAATTGAAGAATGGTCCCACCTCTCCAAGATAGCAGAGAAGTTGATTTATGAAGGAGAACCGCCTCAACTTCTTATCGGTCAGGACAACTGGAGCCTGATCGTGACCCGGGCAGTGAAGAAAGGAAAACCGAATCAACCCGTCGCCTCACTAACCGAACTCGGTTGGGTGCTGCATGGATGCGACGGGAGATGGACACGACCGGTGCACTTCCTAAGCTGCGCGCACGTATCGACCTTGGAAGAGGAAATGGACAAGACCATCAAGGAACACTTCGCAATTGAATCACTGGGGGTGCAACCGAAACTCCCCAGCACAGACGCCGATGCTAAGGCGATAAGGATCCTCGAAGAGACCAGCCACAGAATGCCGGATGGACGCTTTGAAACCGGATTACTGTGGAAAAACCCGGAGGAAAAGATGCCCGATAATTATCAGTCAGCATTCAACAGGCTGAAGAACATAGAGAAGAAGTTGAACAAGAATGAAACATTGAAAATGGAATATGGAAAACAGATTCAACATCTGATCAAGAATGATTACGCCGAGGAAGCCCCTCCCACAAAGACGCCACACAAGACGTGGTACTTGCCTCACTTCGCAGTTACCCACCCCCTGAAGCAAAAAATAAGAATCGTCTTCGACGCAGCCGCCAAATACAATGGTAAAAGCCTCAACGACACACTCCTTGCGGGACCGGACCTACTTCAATCACTGTTCGGAGTGCTATTGCGATTTCGACAAGGTCCAATAGCTGTCGCCGCCGACATTAAAGAGATGTTCCTGCAAATCAAAATGCGCGCGGAAGACCGCGACTGCCTACGATTCCTATGGAAGGAAGGAAATGAAGAAGTGAAAGAATACAGGATGTCGTCAGTCATCTTCGGTGCAGCATCTTCCCCGAGCACCGCGATCTTCATCAAAAACAAGAACGCCCAGGAACACGCGAACGAATACCCTGAGGCGGCGAAAGCAATCGAAAGAAACCACTACATGGACGACTATCTGCACAGTTTCCACGACGAAGCAATGGCCAAGAGGATCGCCGGCGAAGTAGACGCGATCCACAAGAGGGCCGGCTTCCACCTGAGAGGCTGGGCGTCCAATAGACCGGACGTGCTACGAGCAATCTCACAACAGACGACCCCGAATAACGAAATCCCCCTGGGTGATAGAGAAGAGAAGACTCTAGGTCTACGATGGTTTATAGAAGAAGATGCCCTGGGGTTCCAAACAAATTTGAGAAACACACCAGAAGACGTGGTCAATGGAAGCAGGACACCTACCAAAAGAGAAGTCACCAGTTCCGTCATGTCAACCTTCGACCCCATGGGCCTGGCGGCACCTGTCCTGGTCCATGGAAAGAAGCTGCTGCAAGACATATGGAGGAGCGGCATCGGATGGGACGAACAAGTCATCGAGCAAGATCACCTAACTTGGGAAAGATATAAAGACAACCTGCAACTTCTGAAGAACCTACGAATACCACGCTGCATAACGCCGTACACGAACGAGGGGGAGCTGCACGTGTTCACCGATGCAAGCGAGACCGCCTTCGCAGCTGCCGTATATTGGCGCAGTGGCAAAGGCAGCCAGAAGAAACTGACCCTGCTGACAGGCAAGGCACGAGTGACACCGTTGAAGCCCATATCAATACCACGACTGGAACTTCAAGCGGCGGTGTTGGGAAGTCGGCTAGCGAACTCCGTCAGGGAAGAACTGGATCTGAAAATATTGAGAAGAGTTTTCTGGACAGATTCCAGAACCGTCCTGAGCTGGGTGCAATCAGACCCAAGAACCTTCAAACCATTCGTCGCGCATCGCCTGGCTGAAATAGAAGAGACAACAACACCGCAAGAATGGCGCTGGGTACCGTCCGCCTTGAATCCCGCGGACGACGCCACGAGACAGGTGCCGGAAGATTTTGACGAAGACCATAGATGGTTCACTGGCCCTGACTTCCTGGAAAAGGATGAAGAACATTGGCCCAAGATCAAAGACGTAAAGAAAGAACAAACGGGCGAAGAGAGAACGCAACAAGTGACGGCAGCAATGAATGACAATGACCAGTCCGTCACTCCCGAACCGACAAGATTCTCCAAATGGCAGAGACTGCTGCGGTCGACGGCCCGAGTACTCCAATTCATTGACCTCATAAGAAGATCCACGCCAGTGAACGCCACAAGGAAGATCGAAAAAGACCCAAGCTGGAAGGTAAAGAAACGACGAGAAAGGTTCCAGAAACCGACCCTGAAAGATGTCAACCACGAGACAAAAATCATAAGCATCGAACAGACATACCTGGATCGAGCGGAAGAACTCCTGCTACAAAGAAGTCAGGCGGAAAGCTTCTTCGAAGACATACAACGTATGCACCTGAAGAAAACATTGGGAAACGACAGCAAACTAAAGAAGTTCGACGTCATCGAAGACAGAGGAATTCTCAAAATGAAAGGAAGAATAGACGCAGTCCGTGGCGTAAGTCGGGACTACCATCAGACCAGTTATATTAGATGGTAAAAACCACATTGCCAGACTAATCATTAAATACTTTCACGACGGTCTCGACCATGGGAACCACGCTACTGTAATCAACGAAGTAAGACAACGCTTCTGGATCTTCGGTTTAAGGACAACAGTTCGAGCCATAGTACACCAATGTCAATGGTGCAAATTGAAGCGCGCCCAACCAACTCCTGTTCCGGCCGGCAACCTCCCCGAAGAACGTCTACAACATGGAAGTCATCCATTCACGTGCACAGGAGTAGACTACTTCGGGCCAATGACCGTGCTGGTGGGAAGAAGAAACGAAAAGAGATGGGGTGCGCTGTTCACCTGCCTCACAACCAGAGCAGTGCACATCGAGCTGGCGCCTTCCCTGTCTACAGACTCCATGATATTGGCCCTGCGAAGAATGGCTGCGAGAAGAGGCATGCCCGCTACGATATACAGCGACAACGGGACCAATTTCGTCGGTGCGAATAGGGAACTACAAGAAGCCCTGAACGAGATGAAGGACATCGCCCCGAAGGCCGAACTGATGGGCGTACGATGGAAGTTTATCCCACCGGGAGCCCCGAACATGGGGGGCGCCTGGGAGCGACTAGTGAGATCTATAAAGACAGCACTCAAAATAACATTGAAAGAATTAACCCCAAAGGAAGAAATCCTCCATACATTGCTGCTGGAGGCGGAACACGTCGTCAACTCCAGACCTCTCATAGAGACTGACGACGGTGAAGAGGGACTCACGCCAAATCATTTCTTGATTGGGCGATCGTGCGGGTCCCCAAAGATCGGGCTGTTTTCCGACCGGGAAACAATAGGTCGTCCAACGTGGAGAACAACACAACGCCTGGCGGACCACTTCTGGAGCCGCTGGGTAAAGGAATATTTACCCACGCTGCTGCCCAGGAGAGTCAACGGAGGAGGGACGTCGCGAGCGCTACGACAAGGTGACGTCGTGCTGGTGGTAGACCACACCCTACCCCGCTGCACGTGGCCCCGCGGCAAAATCCTGAAGGCGTTTCCTGGCCCCGACGGACGGACACGCGTCGTGGACGTCGAGACTGCGGGCGGAGTGCTGCGACGACCGACGACCAAGGTGATCCTGCTGGTGCCGGGAGTCGCCGAGTCAGATGGCGGTGCTTCGCACGAGGGGGAGGATGTCGGCGACAAGAAAGTCAGCGTCATAATATGATTTAATTTATTTATGTAATTATCACAATTAAAGTTTTGATCGATGTTACCTAGACCGTAATACTAATCTTAAGTATAGAATTATAATGAGAAACAATAAAGATAAAAAGTTATTAAGGAAAAGAGCTCGGGAAAAGAGCCACTATAGAAAAATTTGCAATAAAAATATAAGTTACCCGTATCCTAGTAAAAGGATACCTCAAAACCATATATGGCCATATAGAGGGTAACAATAAGCACATGTTACAATAGTTTTTATATCGATTAAGTAATCAATCAATAAATTACAGGGAGAAAACTAGGGTATTGATAATGAAAATTGAATATGAAAGTTATATTTTAAAATCGAAAAAACAGCGGCTCTCTTTAAGGTAACGCCCGAAAGGATATGCCCGCGAGAGAGCCGCAGTTAAGTCAAGTCAAGGAATCCAGTCAAGCAAGTTTCAACTACATAGTGAAGACCCAAGTTCTCTCCCGATCTACAAGCAAGCCAGTGGTATTATTGGACACGCCCCCTCCCCCCCCTTCAGAAGAAGTAGCGAACAACATATGCGAGTAAAGTACGCAAGTGAACACGGTTCGAACGTGTACGTGTGGTGTGAAGCCAGAAGACCCCTTCCACGACCGCAGAATTAACGAGGCAGGTGGAGAACCAGCGAGCGTCAGGAGTGCAGCTGAGCATCTCGTTGCCTCCCCTCACCCCGCTCCCCACTGCCTGCCCATTTAAAGGGAAATTCAATCCCTGGGTAGCCGAACATACGAGCGCTCCCTCAACAATAAGCAAAAAATGACAGAAATAGTATCATTGTTTTATACTATTTTCTAGCTTCAGTAACTTTAAATGTGACCGTCATAAGTGCCTTCCGCGGGTCTAAACTGAATAAATGGTTTTGGATTTAATTGAATTGAACTATAACTAACTGTCCCCGCGGTTTCACCCGCGTTTATCGATATTATATACTATAGTCTATAACCATCTACGAAAAATTCCGCGTCAAATGGTAGTCCCATTTCGATATGTTTTGAGGTGATGGTCCATCAAAGAATCCTATTTTCCTTAGGAGATATATTGAAGATAGATATATCAGATAATTGGAGATCTTGTTTTTTTATGTATTGGTTTGTATGTGTTACACAATTTCAACATAGTAAGAGATAATGTGACTGAAGGTGAAGCACACAAAGCCCAGTAGAGCTTACCACCTACGTGCGAAGAGAAGTATTGGTCGGAATTGTTAATAATTTATGAATAATATATTTTGTTGATTTTGATCTGTACAATTAATATATCCAACCACGAGCATACATATGGAAACTCAAATTATGAAGCCTTACACCCTTCACATAATTCATGAGCACAGTTACTAGTTACAGCGAGAGAGTTGTTGTATTAGTTGAGCCGTCTACAAATGAAAGAAGAGAAATCAACGTAATTCGTTCTAGGTCTCATGGAATTAGATTTTTTTTTTATACCACATGGGCCAACAAACAAGCGGACGGTCCACCTGATGGAAAGTGGTCACCGCCGCCTATGAACATTTGCAACATTAGGGGCATCACCAATGCGTTGTCGACCCCGAGACGTGAAGTTGTTAAGTCTCATTTGCCTGTAATTCACCGGCCCCCTTACCTTTCTAGCCAAAACACAGTAATACAGGTGCACTACTGCTTCACGGCAGGTATAGGAATTCGTAGATGGGAAGATGATATAAAAATGGTGGCAGGAATGACCTGGACGAGAAAAGCAAAGGATAGGTCGTTGTGGAGAATACTTGGGGCCTATGCTGGAAAGACAATCAAGAAACCGGTGTCTAAAAGAAATATTATTTAAGTACAACCTAAACTAATTTAATTTTTAGTATTAAGTAGAAATAAATTAATAAAGGCTATTATTATATTATTATTATAATACAAGTGTACTACTGCTTCACGGCAGAAATGGGTAAGGTGGTAGTGCTTCCCCGGACGAACTCTGCACTAAGAGCTCTACTACTCGGATAAATAGAATAATTAAAAAAAATATTTTGATGATTAAAAATAAAATTGGGGCAAATCCAAAAGCAAACTATTGCCAAAGATGAATGCCAATAATTTGAATTCAATTAAAATGGAGCTAAAATAGATTCCCATACGATCGAAAGGAACATATACGGCAGAGGAGAGTGCGAAAGAGAGGTACCTACAAATGGGAACAATAGGACGGGAAGTTGGACGGAAACTAACCATGCAGTTTCATTTAAAGTCACCGGCAATTAGTTCAAGCCACACTCCTAGTGTTGCCATTCCAATTGTGTGTTAATTATCATTTATGCAGTGTTCTCATTAAAACTTCTATTGTTTGGTATTTCGATTGAATGTCTTGTTCATGTTTGTTTCACAGTTGTTGTTATTAAGTTGTTTGTGCTTATCTGTGCTGCTAAATATGCGGAGCGTGTGTTATGAAATTAGAAAAATTATTGTGTGCGATTGCTAGATTTTGCAAAGCGGTTGTGTTTTCCTGTGATGATATATGTGTTGTTGAAGGAATAATATTATTCTCATCTGTGTTTTTAATTTGGATATAATTTTGATATTGCAATTTGCATTTTACTAAATTCATACTAAAATGTGAAAATAACTACGTTCTGAATCATACTTGCTGGGACAAACGAAGACAAAGACAGACGAAGACAGAAGCGATGTAGCTGATGGTACGGTTAGAGAATAATACTAAATATAGTATATCACGTTATCGCGTGCTAGCGTTTGTATTTTAAATCTGAAATATTGGATATTTCTTTGTCTTACTGGTAACCATAATTTTTAATTCTTTTTTTAACCTTAGTACGATTACTTGTTTTGTGGATTGTAAATCACCATATGCCTGTAGGGAGGGGGCCAAGTAACCTGTAAAATAGGGTTTCCTAGTGCGGGTACCAGTCTCTCACAAAATTTTACTGTAATATTTAACAAATGGTATAATATAAAATAAAAATTTGGTATTAAGAACTTTTGTGAAATAAATTAAACATTATTATTATTTATTCTGGGTAAAAAAATTCTTTTTAAAAATGATAATAAGTTTTATTGTTACAAATAATTTGTAAATATTAGAAGACATACTACGTGTAACAAAAAGGGGGTTGGTTAATTAAATATATTTCCTGAGTAGACTTAAACTATTATTGTTGCGAGCTTGTTTGCAAAAAGTTGCTACTTGTAATCGAGACAAAACACCGTGGCTATTTTAATTGTTTTTTTGAAAAATAACATGTTTTGTTACTTTTACAGGAAAACAAAGGGTTTTCCAGATAATTATCAAATCTATGTGTGAGTAGCTAAGTAAAATGATAGGGTGCAAAAAATTTCTACCTTCTGATGCCAATAGGGTTATCAAATAAGTTTCTTAAGCACTTCAAGTTAAAGAAACACATGCCTGTAATTCAAAGGCCTTATATGGAGAAAAACAGTAGGCAAAAGTTGTTAAGTAACATAATTATCCCTTTCCAACTCAAATAAATACATCGTGAAGACAAAATAATTAGTTTAGTAACTCGGCCCAGCACGGGTACGTATTGCGAATCAAAATTCCACCGTTACTTGACCCGCATTGAATACCACCCCGGCCTCAGCATTCCTTAGATTAGTCCTATTCATATAGAAATAAGCGAATTCAAGCAATTAGAAGCTTCTTCAAAGGTATCTTTTGTAATATAAATCCAGTATTCTGAAAATTTTGCTTGGATTTGCGATAAAAGGGATGTGGGTTTAATAGATCTGTAGATTTTTATATACCAACTTGTCTATGTACCTAATTGTGAAATAATATTTTCATAGAATACTGGGGACTTTCTATTGGCGTTTAATATACTTATCTTCACGCCCATTACCTCCCGAAGAGGTAAGCAAAGGTTTCAATAATAAGACCCATATTTAACCGAAGAAATTTTTAAGTCCAATCGTGATATGTGGTAAGCATTGTTGTCGTTTTTCAGGACATTGCCAATGAACACTTATTAATTTCTAAACCCATTACGTCAATATTACTTTGGCGGATTCGGGATTCAATCCTAAGAACGCCAGGTATACCATTCGACCACCGGGGCGATTTATTTATCATATATTTATTTTCTTTCACCGGCGACTGAATTTTTTTAAGAGATTGATACAATTTGATCATAAAACAGTTTGAGCGTTGATCAAAATCGCAGTCTCACGTTACAGTACCAGACATAAAAAATATACATAATCTAAGACTTACATAAAACCGTAACTAACAAACAAGCATATAAAACACTTTGATGTATCACCCCAGTCCACATCCAAATGGTATTGGAGATGCCGAAAAATCTGAATAAAACATGAAATATTTATCAAGTTCAGAATATCATATGTAAATACGCGCCCTGGACTAAAGATATATGGGGCGTTACCTTGAATAACAAATGCATTAGATATATCAGATATAATGCTGTAAATGTGAGGTCAGTGCCTAATCTTAGTAGCTTCAGTAACTTTAAATTTGACCTTCATAAGTGCCTTCTGAGGGCCTAAACTGAATAAATGGTTTTGAATTTTGATTTTTTTTTTAGCTATTAAAAAACGACTCATAAGGACAGCCAACAAAAGAGGAAACCAAAAAACTCAGTTTCTTCTTCATATCTTCAATTCACAGCTTTAATTTTCGGTGTGGTGCTGTGTGATGTGGCGGTGATGAGTACAGCTACCCTAACTTATATCTTGAGTGTCGTAAGAGGTGACTAAACAGTTACATCTTGCACCAAGTCGTCAACAACAGGATTACCAAAGAGAGTTGGCGTTAGGTAAACGGCAGGACGTAAAAAATCTACCAAATCTCTTGTAATACGTAATGCACCGAATAGGCAGAAAGCATACGTATTCCACCCCAAATAATTGGGTAGAGGGCTGGCTGATGATGATAATATGCTTTCATTGATGGCCAAGCCCTACGCTTGGTACCTACAGTTTTTTTGCCGGTTCTTTTCAGTTGAAGGCTGACTTCCGAACCGGTGGTAGCTTCATTAACTTTAATTTATTATTTATTAAATTAATTTGACCTTCATAAGTGCCCTCCGCAAGGCTAAACTGAATCAATGGTTTTTAATTTTTACCGAGATTTTTCCCTTACCAAAAATCATTCAATGCCCCTAAAAAAGTTTTCCTTCCTCTCTTAAGCCTCTTAATTAAGGGAATTGTTAGCTAATTTCCAATATCCCTATGAATATTACTATAAGATAGGGTTTTTAGGGCATTATTATATCTATAATACTTCATATATTGGAAAATAATCGATGTTGTAATTTATTTGTCAGCTATATGGTTTTATACAAGCTCTACTTAGTTTGGGATTAAATGGCCGAGTAAAAGAAATTTCTCAAGGTATTATAGTGTTATCCTGTGTAAGAAACCATACAGAAGTATTACGTTTTACCTCAATCGTTCCTTGCCGAAGTATATAGTATCCAAATACAACTTGTCTTTTTGTCAATACATTTTAAGATATTGTGACAGGAACATCAAAATTTTATTACTTTTTCAAGCTAAGAACCACGATTATAAAATAGGCTCAAAGGTATCAACTGAAAAATAAAATCGGTAGATTCTTTCAAACAGCAGATTTTTTAGAATCACGTTCCTCAAAAATACAATTACCCCGTGTAGAATTACTTCGTTGTCCGTCTGTTCACCCGACTGTCTGTCATTCAAGACCCTATTTTAGAACGGGTATAGGTATCATGATGAAATTAATATCGAATATCACCTGCAATCTTTTGGAGCCGTGAAAAAGTCAAACCACAAAGTTTTCTTTTTTTTTTACCACATGGGCCGAAAAACAAGCGGACGGTCCACCTGATGGAAAGTGGTCACCGCCGCCTATGGACATTTGCAACACTAGGGGCATCACCAATACGTTGTCGACCCTGAGACGTGAAGTTGTTAAGTCTCATGTGCCTGTAATTTCACCGGACCCCTTACCTTTCTAACCGAAACACAGTAATACAAGTGCACTACTACTTCACGACAGAAATGGGTAAGGTGGTAGTACTTCCCCGGACGAACTCTGCACTAAGAGCTCTACTACTAAGTTGACGAAATCAAAAGATACGGCCGTTTATACCGCCTACTTTCACTCGAAAGGGAATCAAAACCTATAGTGTACTTCCCGTTGACCTAGAATCATGAAATTTGGCAAGAAGCGATGTCTTATAGCACAAATAAAGGGAATGTTTCGGAAACCGTAAACCGTAAACTTGTAGCTACAAATAAATATTTTTTACGAAAGCCTCATTGCCACGTGAAGGTAAGTGGTTTCCGCCCATGGACATTTGCGACACCGTGTGAATTTGCCACAAATTAAGTAAACATTTATTATTTTCAAAAAGCTACGAAATAGTGTCGATTGATGTAGAAATATTACTGGAACCTTATCGGGTTTCTTATATTTTCTTCAATAAATTATTTTATAGAGGTCAAGTTGGAGTTTCTTCATGTTACCTAATACTGTGCCGATACGATCGGGTACTTAAGGTGTGACAGTGCTTAACTAAAAGTAGATTTACTAGACAGTTTAACTATGTAGTCTTTGCAAGAAAGAGTAACAAACATCCAGCCTTCCACCCATTTACATAAACTTTCACATTTGTAATATTAGAAGGATTAACTGTTGCCTAGGATTGGTTATGAGCACGAGAATCAGCTACAGCTCTAAAACATTCAAAATTTATTTAAGTATGTATTTAAAAATAGTATATGCAGTAAATCAGTTATCTGGTATCCATGGTGCAATCTCTGCTTAGTTTGGGATGAGATTGCCGTGTGTAAAGAATGTCCCTGGATATTTATTTATTACACTATTGATTTAGTGCTCGCCACATCACGTTGGGACATAAAAATTTTCTTCAGTGGACTGTGTGGTCTCATTGTTGCGGGCTCTGTCCCCTTCTACATAGATAATGGGCGTGAAAAGCATTTATGTACTTTTGGTCAATTGAGTGATTTGATGATTGACATGATTTTTTAAGTGATAATATCTTTAGGCGCGTTGGGCATATTTTGGATAGGAAAGACAATTGAACTCGCGACACTGTTACCATTGCCGTTACCGACACCTCTGCATATAAGTATCTACTTTTTTTCTCTTTTTTCTGCCTGGTAAAGTGTCTCAGATTCACATCGCGACAACATAACACACAGATATTTCTTCAAGGCGTATATATAAGGATAACAAATTCGAATGTGTATGTTTGCAGTACGCATCTTATGTAAATGCAACGACTCTATCCCTTGATAATGTGTGCTTTTGAATCCAGTTGCTTAGTAATTCGTGTTTATATTGTTTGTTTCGATCTTTGTATAATGTAACGCAGCAATATTTTGTGTGTATGAGTATGAATAATCTAGTTTTTCTTTTTAAAATATGATGCTTGAATGTGGCCATTGAATTGATGTTGTTAGGTCTGAAGTTTTTATAAATGTGCTTCGTGACTTTATATAAATAAGGCCTAATTTAGTGTAAAAAATATTTACAGTCAAATATGGGTGTACTGTGACAAATTTTTAAAGAAATGTCATACATTTATATCTTGATGAACATTATAACTAGCTGTCCTGAGCGGTTTGACCCGCGGTTAATATGCATGTATCATAATATTATAAAAATGTATCTTGAATCATTCTGTCTATTTATGAAAACCCAATAAAAATCCGTTGTGTAGTAAAATATCTTAGCGTACAGACGGCGGTATGCGATTCTGTACGTGTGGTTATTACATGTGACTATACTGGACCCTAAGAACTCTATAAATAAAAAAAAACAATATTGCAAATGTCCATAGGCGGGGCTGACCACTTACCATCAGCTATCGTCTACTTGCTTGCTTGCTAGTATAAAAAGAAACAAGATCGGTTTAAAGATAACAAACATGAGACAGAGTTATATTCTCACATCTATGAATGTTTGTATGCCTATTTATACTATTTATCCGATAGCGGTTTAGTGAATTCTCCGAAAGCCTGTAAAGGTTCCAGACAATAAAATATGTCGCTTAGCAACACATTTCAGAACAGCTGGCATTATATATACACACACACACACATATGTGTAGTAGACGTCAAATAGACCCAGAAAGTTAACTTCAATATAAATAACTTATCATTGTACACTACAAACAAATTGCAACAAAGTAATGAAGTATCAAATACTTGTGAAGACACAGACGCGATACATAGCAAGTACAAAGTGACTTGTAACTTCCAAGTTACAAATGAAGAATTAGCCCCAAAAGACAAAGAACGAACTTCGCTTACTTGCGAAGCAAAAAGTAGAATTCAAATTTGTCTGCACAGACGAAACGGGTGCAAGAGACAAAGGAAGTTAATATAAAATACATGCCCGAAGAACCTGGTGTGCTCTCTTCCTTTGCTATCAAGGTTGAATTTCAAGTGAGAGGCGTTCGCACACCTGAGCATTTGCTTCTTTCATGTAAAACATTGTATATATTCTAATTTTGTGAAATAATAAGTAGGGCGTGTATACAAGGAGCTTTATATAAATAAATACTTGCTTCTTTTTGACATTCAGGCTGAAAAACAGGCAGTCGGTCCACCTGATGGTAAAAGGTCACCGCTGCCTTAGGACATTTGCACTAGGGACATCCCCAATGCATTGTTGATCCTAGAATGTGAAGATATTTGAGTCTCATGAGCCTGTAATTTCACCTTATGTTTTCCTACATGCTAGTCCACAACGTATGCTATATGCTATCTGCGACAAATTCCATTCAATTCATCAGCTAAATAATAACAACGACACACACATTACGCATTTATAATATAAGTATGAAGTAGTGTTACATCTATGGCCCAGAAGAGCAATCATAGAATATGTATCATAATAAGGTGATGATGGTATAGCCAAGGGCGTGGTTAAATATTCGGATTTTAATCCTTTGATAAGTTTTAGCTTCAGGCAGCTGCTTCAAGGCCTAGTTCCCTATAAAGATCCATCTTTGGCCACACCAGAAGCACTCCAAAAAGCTAGTGTGTATGTAAAATTTCTCATTGCATGGCTTTTTGGCGCACTCGATTCGATGACGATACGTTTACGATAAATGTTTATGCTCAAGGCATAGCTCGTTCACCATTGAGACATTGTGGATATGAACTCGCTTGTCTTGTATTACCCAATCTTTAGCTACATCATCAGTTACCATTGTGAGCTTGTGTACCTTAACCTGCAATCCATTGAGCCAAAACACAATAAAATGTCATGCAATAACTTGGTCTTTCATTAAATTTTCCAGCATCAGCCATCTACAAATCAGCTTTAAGGTGTAGAGTTAAAGTTGAATTTCGAATTAATATGTAAAGTGTCACAGGGAGTCCAGTTAAGTCGACGTTATTTAGCACAATGAAATTCCCACTGAAGTTCTTCCAGCTCTCGAAAGTTTGAGACAAATGAGGAGCGGGCTCATTCAAGGATCTTTGAGAAGGTCCGTTAATTGTGAGCGACTGTCTGTCAGGAACAAACGAGTATAGAGATTCGTGAAATTAATGGATGTAATTGTTCCTTTATAAGTAATTACATAATATTAGTGACTAGCTGTTTTCGACATGAACAATTTCCTAGAACAACACACTAGATGTCTCTCAGTAACTCATTACATTAGCATAAATATGTGAGATAATGTATTCTATATAAAGTCCTATTTTTGTATCGATCGCGTTGTTTTGCAGTAATAATAATTAGCACCTGGATAACTGTGCTTTGCTCGGGGTTTCTTTACTAATGTAACTACAGTTTTACTCACAAAAGAAGGAACTTGAAAATCTTTTAGTTTCCTATTCTAATGATATAGCAACAGATTTTCAGTGCCTGAAAACACGGATAAAACAACGTTTCCTAAAAATGAAACCTAGCTAGATTGATTTATCGCCCCCAAAACCCCCTGCATACTAAATTTCATGAAAATCGTTGGAGCCGTTTCCGAGATTCAGATATTCCGATTATACAAGAATATATTATTATTAGATAGATAAATAGATTTTTCTTTTTTTTTTCAAATATTTAAAAGGCCATAAACTGATATTATTTTATTTAATAATATGTGTATTTTAGAGTGTGTTATGTTACTAATGTCAATAAGTGTTTCTGAACCAATACGTATTAAGTAAATTGGTTATTTTTCCTAATTATTGAAGTGGTTTTAAACTTTTTCATGATGCAAAACATGGTTAAGAGTCTATCAAGATATACGAGTACATAACGAGTGCTATCTATAACGATTTAACAATAAATTATATTGTCAAACCTCTAGGTTTCTCTACATACAGAGTATCTAAAGAAATACTAATATAAACAAATATACATTTCTAAATGTGACTCACAAAGCTGTCATAACACAACTTTATTTACTGTTTTGTAGATAACGCCAGAAAGAATGGCTCATATTTATCTCAAAAAGACATCATTCCTTCGAAAGAATAATTGGCTGAGACGAAGCACTAAGAAAACATCGGGTCTTTGGCCTTTAAGCCAATAAAGTGATGTATTTTATTTTGTTTTGAAATGTATTGTATTACAGAAACCAAGAGGAGATTAATTTCTCGCAACAACACACATATAGAATAAAAAATACATGGGACATTATTTAAGTATGGCCATCCGATCCCAAACTAAGCAGAACTTGTACTATGGAAACCAGATAATTACATATACTATTTTTTCTAAGTACATATTTACATAGAGATATCTTACGAATTCAACATGGAAGCTGAGAAGATATTTCATAATACATTGATGGTTCAGTGCGCGGGCAGTATAAGACATCAGCCGTAGCGCCGTCATTGTAATACAAAATTGATTGCAATGACGATTCCGAGAACATTACACGATCGCCCTGCTGTATTGGAAAAAGGTAAGCTAACAAAAGTAAATGTTACAGAAGTTTTATTTGATGGTCTCTCCTCTTTAGGGATTCATAGCCACTTATAGATTCTTCCTGGTATCTGTCCGTATTTCCCTCTGTAGGTAATACGTGTTTCGCCGCCATTTTAATTTGAGAATATTGATAATCTCAATAATCTTATAATTTTATTATCGTTATAATATTGGTAAAGATACTAATAAAACAAGTGCGAAGTTTGTGAGTTTGTTTGTATATAGTATCGTAACCTGTTGTATTTTTTTTACTGACAGGCTTGTTGGCTTGGTGGTTAACGCTCTGACTGCCAAACCTAAGGTCGCGGGTTCGATTCCCACCTAGGACAAACATTTGTGTGCATGAACATGTCTGTTTGTTCTGTATATATAAATATATATCTATATATATATAAATTGTCAACCGTTTGTAGCATCTGGGTCACCAAGATACAGGCTGTGCCTAGTTTGGGACCAGCTGTTAAAGCCTGCCAGTTCTCTGTTCTCTTCTAAGCTTTAAGTTAACACCATGTTTGCATGCTAAAGAACGATGTGCAAGAAATAAATAATTAAATAAGTATGTATTTAGAAAAAAAAAGTGGTGTATGTTGTATATCAGTTATCTGGTTTCCATAGTACAAGCTCTGCTTAGTTTGGGACCAGATGGCCGTGTGTAAGAATGTCCCAGGATATTTATTTATTTATTTTACTGATGGAAACTTCGCTTTCCCGAGTGACCGGCTATATAACAGTCCTGGAATACATCAGTACCTTCAGGCACGCGGTTGAAACCGCGGACGGTAGCTTTGTATAGTAAAATTACTAAACAAATTAAAACAGGGTGGCATTCCAAACATGTACCTAACCAAAGAATGAAAAGATAGCAAGGACATACAAATATTTTAAACATAACAAATATAGTAAAATTTTGAAAGGCCTTCAAAACATTTCTAGAGGTTTTTTAGGTACCTACATTTTTATTTCACTCAACTTTTGAAACTTTAAAAATATTATATGTATGTTCGAATCAAAAACCGTGTAGTAAAAATTTTAAAACACTTAACAAGCTATGTATACATAATATCTCTATATTATATCCGTTATTTTTAATTAAAGTTTTACGAGCCCAAATTATAAGATCTTATTCCTATAACTTGCTCTTTAAGATATTTTTTTCACGTGAACCATTTTTCATAATCATAATTCTTCCTAAATAAATCCGCACCAATAACAAAACTTGACAGGAAATCTGTCACGGGTATGAAACGGAATAAGGGATTCCTCCAGGGATGCGATATCGAACTTTACAATCGATATCATCATTCTTATGGAAAAAACAACGGCGGACCCTCACTACGCGACGGGGATTGCGTTTTTTCATCGTACTGAAGTATCTCAGTTTCCAAACAAAACACTTGTGGTACAGTCAGCGCCAAAATTCGATGATCACATCCAGATTTTCAAAATAATACAACGTAGCATATTAAAGTCGATCAACAAGACTAGCGCCAGAATTGGATGGACATAGTTAAAACTCAAATTTGCTAAATACCGCATTGTCAAAAGTAGCTATAGATTATTATACAAAAATATATGTTAACATCATATTATTAAGTGACAAATTACTGAGCCGCCTGAAATGTTTGATTATCTGTTTAGGTTTACGTAATAGCATATTGTCAGAACTAGCTGAACATTAAAATACAATGACAACGCCTCTCGCACCGTAAAGTTGTTTCGTCGTCCCGCGACCGTGGTGTAGATTAGTGTTGAACCGCCTTACATTGTTTGTCACCTGGGGTGACTATGTTTATCACCCTTCATCATCATCATTTCCAGCCTCTCTTGTATCCTATCGTTTGATTTATTAGATGCTTGGCCATTTGGAGGATTAAATAATACAAGAGAAGACGGACCACATGGCTTCGTGGCTAGAGACCCCATGTGTATGAACATGTCTGTTTGTTCTGTGCCTGGGTATCAATATCTATATAAGTAAGTATTTAGAACAAAGAAATTAAGTAAGTATGTATAGTATATCAGTTATCAGGTTTATAGTACAAGCTCTGTTTAGTTTGAAGTTTTGGCCGTGTGTCCCAGAAAATATTTTTCAGCAAGTTATTATATTTCTTCTCGCCTGTGTTATACAAGAATAGTGTAACTTCCTATATATTAGCCTACATTGACAAACACAATACATTCATTTACATTGTCGGTTAAGCTAAGTAAAGCAACATTGGGGTCACCAAGAAACAAAACATTGTCATCAGATACAAAAGTTTCCATGAAACTTATTCAATCCACGACAAACAGAATGACAGGAAAGTATAACAGAATGCAAAAGTTTTGCCGCATGTATATTGCTGAAACTAGCCCTCGAGGGAAGGGGCTTTCACTGAAATGTTTTGGAGCTTTACTCTTACTTGTCATTGTGGTTAATATAATTTATAAACATTCATAATAAATGTGTATCAGTTATTAAAAATGTACACGGAGAGTTATTCGCTCATGTTGAACAGTTATTTTATAATCTTATAGCTGTATATATATAAAAGGAGGTGTAAAATATATCTATATCTATACTTATAATACTAATATTATAAAGAGGAAAGATCTGCATGTAAGTATGTTTGTTACTCTTTCACGCAAAAACTACTAAACGGATATGGATGAAACTTGGTACATAGATAGATCAGATCCTGGAATATATAAGCTACTTTTTATCCCGGGAAAATGTGATATTCCTCGGAAACGCGGATAAAACCGTGGGGGACAGCTATCTTCTATATGGAAGATATTATTTTTACGCACCGCCATCTGACCCCAACTAAGCAGAGCTTGCACTACAGAAACTAGATAACTGATATACTACATTTTTAAATACATAGTTATATAGATATTTACATCCAGACATAGAGCAAACAGATGTTCATGCACCAAAATGTGTGCCCTGGTAGGGAATCGAACCCACGTTCTGCGCGTGGTAGACAGGATATCTGGTAACCACCAAGCCAACTGGCACGTCGATCTGCTGCCTATCCACCGTTTGACCGGTGTTTCCAGGATAAAAGTAAGTCTATGTCTTTTTCTATACCAAAAGCTATGTGCGTGCCAAATTTCAACAGGATTGGTTGAGTCATTTAGCCGTGAAAGCTTAACGAACAAACATGTTCCTCAACGATTCAACCGCGTTACTGAGATTTATTACATTTCCTTGAAATAAAAAGTATTGTGTTATTGCTATATTGTATCTGTGTGTAATTTGTGATGTCGATGAAATTGTCTATGTTGATGCTGTGTGAGTTCAAAATAAATGTTTTCTTTCTTTCTATGTGACAACCTCCGAACCGGTATTAGAGTCAGACTATTGTGCTTGTAAAGGCCTATTTGAATAAAAATATTTTCATTTTCAATGATTCAGATTAACATTTTAAAAATATACCAACAACCTAGAGTAGTAGAGCTCTTAGTGCAGAGGTCGTCCGGGGAAGTACTACCACCATACCCATTTCTGCCGAGAAGCAGTACTGCACTTATATTACTGTGTTTCGGTTAAAAAGGCAAGGGGGCCGGTGAAATTACAGGCACATGAGACATAACAACTTCACGTCCCAGGGTCGACAACGCATTGGCGATGCCCCTAGTGTTGCAAATGTCCATAGGCGGCGGTGACCACTTACCATCAGGTGGACCGTCTGCTTGTTTGTCCGTCCAAGTGGTATAAAAAAAATAAAAAAAACACATTTAGTTTATTAGAACTTTTTGATTTTTTTTAAAGATATATTTACACCTTAATAATCACAACAACAAACTGTGCCAACTTGTACCTACTCAAGTATGTAAAGAACTTGAGTCTTTCGAGCGATAGTAAACCTGCCTATTTTCGAAACTACTTTCTTCTTTTACAAAGTTTTTCTTTCAATTGAACCGTCTATCAAACTCTTATCGGAATCTGTCTACGTTTGAGAAATAGGTTTCGTAAAATATTTGCTATAGGACCTTCTGAAAATCCGAAAGGTAAACTAACTGTTAACAAAAAATCATTCTTGCTCCATTAAAATCTATTTGATAAATTATTTGGGGTTCCAGAAAAGATCCTATTATATCTTACTACTGTTATAAATGGGAAAGATTGGATGGATGGATGCTGCACGATCACGCCAAAACAGCTGGACGGATCTGCATGAAAGTTAGCACCGAGATAAATTATAGTCAGGAAGCCAGTCTAGGACATAGTATTTTTTAAACGGGAGTGAACCGCGAGTGCTTGTAGATATATATTCGATAAGATGTTCAGTATGCATATCTAACACAACCCATTATCCCCGGATAAGTAAGCAGAGGTACTGTACCCACATTCCATCGAAGATATTCCAAAGTTCCAACGTATATTGGGCACAAAACCAATTCCGGGCTACAGGTAATAATTTGTGACCAAAAATAGCAACTGTACCTTGGCTGATAGGTAGGAGGTTTCTAAACCCTTCGACCACAACAGAACATTTTACAACCCCCAAAGATAAGTAGTAATCTCCCCCTTCAATCTAAATTAGCTTAGCTATCACGGGCGAGGTATTTCATTGCTAAACGATACAACACTATCTAGAAACGTTTGAGCACCATTCATATTGAATTCTCGCATTTCTGTAACAGATCTTTGTGACCCAAATCCTCAGAACTTAACGCGCTGTTACATAACGCTAAACAACTAGATGTAAACAAAAATGCGTCAGTTAAGGCCCATCAAAATTAACATTCGGATGAAAGGGGAACTTAAATTTAAACTATGTCAAACATTATTGCGTCCATTAAGACTTGCAACATTTCCTTATAAACAATGAGCAATGAGTTATAGTAATTGAGGTCGATCACTCTCGTGTTAGAGGAAGTGAGTCTCATTTGTGAATATTAATTACGAACGCAGTCAGAAGGTATTTAGGTATGTATTTATATTCTTCTTATGGATGGGCTTAGAAATATTGATCGCAACCTTATTGTGTAACTAAAAATAATAAATACATATCCTGAGACATGATACACGGCCTTCTGATTCCAAACTAAGCAGAGCTTGTACTATGGAAACCAGATAACTCATTTACTACTTTTTTTTATCTAAATACATACTTATATAGATATTTACACTATATATATATAGATTTTATTTTGGGGAGCAGCAGCGGATATAGAATCAATATTTATTATACAAAAAAGAGCAATTCGTGCAATTTACGGTATGGGTCCCCGTGAATCATTAAGAGATTTATTTAGGGAAATAAATATAATGACATTGCTTTCATTATATATTTATGAAAATATAATGTTTATACGTAGAAACATAGGAATGTTTGAGTCAAAATTGGATATCCATAATATTAATACAAGACAAAGGGAGAAGTTAGTTGTTCCATATTTTAGACTAACTAAAGTAAACAAGTCATTTCTTGGTAATTGTGTTCGATTTTATAATAAGATACCGCTTTCAGTAACCAAAATGTCTGATCATAAATTTAAAAATTATATTAGGAAAGTTTTGAAAGAAAAAGCGTATTACAAGGTGGTTCATTATATTGAAGATAAAAATGTATGGAAATAGCTGCTCTCTGCACAGTGCACCTCTAATTTTCTTGTTTAAGTTGTAAGTAATTATTGTCATTTTCTATTTTGTAGTCTTGTTATTTCTTTTTTTTTGTTTTTTTTTTGTTTTTTGTTTTTGAATGTTAGCTTTATTAAGTATTTTGTAATTGTTAAATATAAAAATATGTAAAATTGATGTTATAAAATAGCCAAAAAGTCAGAATA
The DNA here is from genome assembly GCA_907165245.1 of Habrosyne pyritoides. Lineage (NCBI taxonomy): Eukaryota > Metazoa > Arthropoda > Insecta > Lepidoptera > Drepanidae > Habrosyne > Habrosyne pyritoides. The sequence continues at coordinate 1,895,038 of OU015595.1, forward strand.
GATAAAAAAGAATTTAATAAAATAAAAAAGAATGTAACCTTGCTGAGTTTCTTGCCGGTTCTTCTCAGTTGAAGGCTGACTTCCGAACCGGTAGTAGCTTCAGTAACTTTAAATTTGACCTTCATAAGTGCCTTCTGAGGGCCTAAACTGAATAAATGGTTTTGAATTTTGAATTTTTGAACACCCACATAGAACAAACATTTGTGTGTATGTCGCACACATATGTTTGTCCCGGGTCGGAATCAAACCGGGTCGGTAACCATCAAGCCATCTGGCCTATCATTTTTTACATAGAATATGTGGCGGAGCAAACGGTCTGGGATTTTGGAATAAAATCCTTTTAAAGATGAAAGTCCTGTCGTCAACTAAGGATGTCATTAAAATATCACCTGTATTAATAAGATAAGGTTCATATATTGATCATATACTTAATTATACACTGATAAACCTTATTATTAGGTCATAGGGTTAATTTTTCTATAAAACGTTTATTCAAAACGGGCCTATTAGGACTCGACAATTTTATTAATTCTCTTATTTTACTTAATAAAACAAAGCCACGGAACGAAATTTTATACGAATGTAATTAATACTTAACGTGAGATGGAATTTAAGTAAGATGGTAGCTAAGCTAATGATAAAAATAAACTTTTCTAGGTAGTACTTTGTAGTTTGTTTAAGTAGTAGAGCTTTTAGTGCAGAGTTCGTGTGGGGAAGTACTACTACCTTACCCATTTCCGCCATGAAGCAGTAGTGCACTCGGTTAAAAAAGTAAGGGGCCGGTGAAATTACAGGAAAATGAGACTTCAAGTCTCAGGGTCGACAACGCATTGGCAATCAATTACCATCAGGTGGACTGTCTTCTTGTATGTCGACCCAAGTGGTATTAAAAAAAGGAAAATATTTTTTTTATATCGGAATCCTACTTGATCGTAACAGGTGGTACAGCACAAAAGTAATGTAAGATCTCCATTACCATGTCTCAGGCAATAATGTAATTTGTTTCAGTAGATATAAGACACAAAATTCAATAAGCCATTTATTCAATTAAGACCATAGATCATTTATGAAGGTCAAAGCTACTGGTTCGAAAGCTTTCAACTAAAAAAAACTCTGCAAGGCAACATTTTTATTTAAAGTTTATATTATATGACTTTTGCTTTTTATTATTATACTAGCTGTCCCCGCGGTTTTACCCGCGTTTCCGAGGCATATCACATTTTCCCGGGATAAAAAGTATATATGTTATTCCAGAATATGCTCTATCTATGTGCCAAATTTCATATATATCCGTTAAATAGTTTTTGCGTGAAAGAGTAACAAACATACTTATATACAAGTCTTTCCTCTTTATATTATAAATGTTAACTATTAGTAAATATCAGAGTTGTAACTATCTAAACTACCTACCTATAATAACATTTTAATACTAATATATATGTATTTTGGATGGATAAATGTTGGTTACTCAATCACACCAGAACAGTCGATCGAAACAGGATGAGATTTGACACCAATATAGATTCTAGTCTGGAACAGCAGAGGCTTGATCCCGAGAAAAAGTATCATCTTTCAGGAATGCGGGTGAAACCGCGAGGGATGCCTAGTATTAAATATCTATATACATATAAGGAAAATAAGGTCCTTTTGACGTATCATCACCTCAAAAATACTGAACATATCGGGATGGGGCTGCTACTATTCGACGCGGAATTTTTACTATATGGTTATAGGTTATATATGAGTACGTGGATGACCGCGCTTTGGTCGGGGATTCTTTACTAATGTAACTACTACCGTATTCTCTTTTTTAAAGCACTTTCATACATAATGCGTTAATAATGGGCTCCCAATAACAGTTTAATAAAAGTTTTTCTCTCAAAAGTAGTTGTAGCAGTTTTCATTGCATGAGAACACGAATAAAATGACGTTTTCTAATAATGAAACCTAGCTATATCGATTTATCGCCCCCGAAACGCCCTGCGTACTAAATTTCATGAAAATCGTTGGAGCTGATTCGGAAATTTAGATTTCATATGTACAAAAATTGCTCGTTTAAAGGTGTGTGATATCGATAAACGCGGGTGATACCGCGGGAACCAGCTTGTGTTCGTATAAATATAATACTATTAATATCAGTTGTCGTTACTGTCATATTCCGAAAGTATTGATGGAGTTCCTATTTCTCGTTTCCCATCCCTATCAAGTAAATTAATCTTCTTACATTCTTGAAGGGTGACTCCACTTATGACATAGGTACTATATCATCTAGACTTGGTACATGAAATTCCAAGTTCTTGCAGATTACATGTTACGTAACCATAGCAACATAGGCTTTATGTACAGAGACAACAATAGTTTACTTATCAAACTGGGTCTTGTGGCCTAAAGCCAAATTTCCGCGGTTTACTAGAATCTAAAGTGGAGTTGTTATATTACTGTGACTTGCAATGCTGTCGTTCCATAATATATTCTCTCACTATATTAACAAAACTCAATATGAAGTCGTCAATATATCCACAACTTGATTTATGTGAAAGCCACTATTTCAATTTTATCAAAACATTTCCTTTGTACGATCTAAATTATCAATATTACGCCACTTGGCAAACATATTGCATCTCTGCAGTTTTGTAACAATCAAAATTGAGCTGTATTAGCTGGGTGCACGAGATTAAAGTCTATTGTTTGCCTGCCAGCCAGCTTTCGGCGCCACTCCACAATTTTTTCTCCATTACTATTACCATTTTACAGAGAGTTTCAATAAGCTTTTGCTTAGCGATTGACTTTTCGTGGAGGCTTCAAATTGTATCTGTTTCTTTTTTATGACATAGTTAAAGGAGTATTTCATTTTTACCTCCCATTTCATTGTCTCACTGAAGAATCTTTCTTAATTTGTTTATTGCGTTGCCACTTAAGCAATTTGTCTGATTCCGTAAATTTCAAATTCCATCTGAAAGTTTTCAGATTTCCGGGTAAGACAATAATTAAATTTACTGAAAGCTCTATGAAAGTTGGACAGAGGACGTTGGCGTTGTACAATAAAATGGTTTATCGTTGCACAGGGCTGTTACAATAATTGTTATTGTTACGATATTTTAAATAGAAACAACTATAAAGCCGTTATTGGATAGACCCTAGTAATAAAATGAAATTTTAGTGTGACGACGTAAACGATTTCAATGATTTTTATTATTTTGGTTTGGGTTTCATACGTTTAATTTATATTACGGTATTTCTGTGTGATGTTAATATACTACACACGGGTTTGATTTTCATTGAAGTAAATAAATACTCTAGGACATCGACAATCTGATCCTAATCTAAAAACTAATTTACCTTAAGAAATCCAAATAACTGAGTAAATGATTATGTATTTAAAAATATATTTACATTCGAGCACATAACAACCAGACATGTTCATATACACATATGCTTGTCCTGGGTGGGAATTGAACCCAAGATCTGTGATTTGACAATAAGTGTATTTAACCACTGAGCCAACTGGCCCGCCAAGCTTAAAGTGTCTGTAAATTACTATTAAAATTAGTAAATTACTAATTATACAGACAATTTTTACACACAGCTAGTCCCGAACTAAGCAGAGCGTGTGCTATGGAAACCTGTTAACTGATTTCTTTTTTTCTCACATACGAGTACATAGATATTTATACTTCAAACCAGAACAAACATTTCATTAGTGTTCTTTCTGCACACGCGGCCATCTGATCCCAAACTAAGCAGACAACTGATACACTATATAGTATACTAGTTTTCCCTCGCAGTTTCACCCGCGTTCCCGAGGGATGTAACATTTTCCCCGCACAATAAGTATCCTATGTTACTTCTAATACCCCCAGGAATATGTGTAAAAAGTTTCATGATGATTGGTTAACTAGTTTTCGCGTGAAAGCGTAACATACAAACTTACATTCAGATTTATAACATACGTAGGGATTAATTAACGCCCCGACCTAGCACTAACAGCCATGCTCGCTCATGCACTCGAACGTTTGTCCCGGGTGGGAATCGAACGACGTGTGGTAATCATTTTTATTTATACGTTGAAAACATTTCTAAATAAACATTTAATCAATATTATTGATGTTATTATATAATTAGTTTCAAAGGGTCAAGGTCACGTGAGCTTGTTAACATATTTTATTTATTTATAAGAATTTATTATCTCCTTGTTAGTGCGAGAAGAGAAAATGTCAAATGTAATGTTTTTTTTTTATATTTATAATGAGCACTCAATCATTCAATGCAATTATAAATATTATAAACATGTCAAGCAATGACATCGCAAATATAAAATAAATATCAAGAAAAAACAATCATCTATTTTGTTGTATGAAACGTTATTATCCAAGCAGACAAGTTAACGCCACAGACAAGTTAGTTGCAAAATGAGACCTCGCTATTTAACTATAAAGTTCATCAAATACCCGCATATTATCAGGACTGCTGCAAGGATGCACACTAGGCCCACAATTTTAATTAGAGTGCGATTTAGAAACATACTGAGAAGTAATTTATGTGAGTGGGTACACAAGCCTATCCTTCAGAGATTAATTCTCAAACTGTACTAGATTACTCCAAGTAATTACTGACAGGAGCAATTAATCCAACCTAGTCTTTCCACGCTTTCATTGAAATATTGCGGTGGGTGACGTAAAGTTTCCAATCTGTCGGGACCAAAGTTTTGGGTGAGAATTAGAATTTTGACACCGATTTCTATCGATCTTGGAAATATTTCAGCTACTGCCGATTGCTTATTGTTGACAGAAAGATATTTTATAAATGAACCTTGTTAACGTTTTTTTAGAGTTTGAATTTCAAAATTATGGTAATATATGTAAGTGAGGGTATACTTATAATATACTAGTACCTAAATAGTCACGTAAAATAACCTCTATAAACATCTCAGGGTATTCTTTAGGCACACTTCAAGTAGAAAATATGAAAGGTAATACAATCGATTCTAAGAGAAAACCAAAACTATACTCATATCTTCAAGAGAACACAGTTTAATATTTTCACTAATAAATTTCTAAAACAAAATGATGTTATTGATAATCTATAAATAATTTTAATAAAGCTACATCACGGTTCATTATCACAAAACAACATTCCGTTATAAATAAGGCTCCATCACCACGAAGATTGTTAATTAAAAGATCAAAGATTGAGCAATCCTAATTAACAGCAAGGTACGTTAGCAAAATACAATTCTCTCACTCACCGTAAATCATCGAGATGAACAGCAATATCGCATTCAATATGTATGAATGCCTCTTTATTCTCTTCAAATTTCCGGCCATTTTGTATAACATAATATTTTACAATTATTTAATTTAATTTGACACTCTTTTCTTTTTCATCGTCACTTAACACTAAATTGTTATTTTAATTCGATTCTAGTTTTACATCGAACAGTTATATCTTCTAATTATTATATGAAGCATCGTGTCACAACTTATCAGTTTTTAAATCTCTACCAGTTTCCACTAAATCTGTCAACATTTATTATAGTACGTAATTAACACGTTGACAAATAGGTTTATGACACTGCGTCTAAACTAATGTCACGTCATATATTTAAAGTTTCTACACGATTTAAATCTATTTTTGTTTTAGTTGAACGCAAGGTCCGTAACGTATAAATCGTTTTATACTAGAGAGTTTAGCATGAACGCTTCCTTGGATTAGTGCGTACAACATAATGAGTATCCGACGTCTAAAATTAACCAAAACTCTCCCTTGTTTTCGAAGATAAATCTTGTTTAATCCCGGCGCGTAAGTTAAAAAGAAATTTTACTTTGGCACGCCATTTCCGCTGTTTCCTGATTTACGATCACAAGTAGACACACTTTAAATTTATTCTTTAGTTCATAAAAGTTTTAAATCGCACGGATCGCCACTGGTCTCACGGAATTGAGCATGGAAGGTTAATTTCGGCATTTTCGGGAGGATTTTTGTGAGATGCCACGCGCGTCTGCACGGGTGGACCGACGTGAAAGCACTGACTTACATAAGGGATTTGCCCCGTGCCAGCCGAGCGTCTGCCAGACAGGGATGGCAGATGATTTTCGTAAGGGTTGCAGGTCGTGTGCGGTTTGAAACGAGAGGGATGGAGGAGATTTTCGCATACAACTCTGAACCGCTGAAACGTAGCGTCGAAATTTTGTGTGAAGACGCAATTAAAACGTACATAAATCCGAAAGAGATACGCTACTGTAACACATCCAAGTTAATAGATGTTTAATCTACCATTGAATGGCTTATGGCGTATGAAGAATTATAATGAGAGTTTACTTACTAAAGCGCGTTGCCATCGCGAGTTCATAATAAACGAGAAGTGTGTTACCGTAAAATATTTTTTGTGTAATAAAACTTAGATAAAAGTCGTCAAAGGATTTTTCCTTTGACGACTTATGCACATTTAAATATGTTCTTTGTTGAAAACTAGCTGTCCCCCGCGGTTTTACCCGCGTTCCCGAGGGGTATCACATTTTCCCGGGATAAAAAGTATATGCAGCCTATATGTTATTCCAGGATATGTTCTATCTATGTGCCAAGTTTCATCCATATCCGTTCAATAGTTTTTGCGTGAAAGAGTAAGAAACATACTTACATACAAATCTTTCCTCTTTATAATAAATTAATTATTTGCTTTTTTTTAGACCACATCAGTTTACAGTCTGATTTTATTAGATTAAGGTTGTAACAGGTAAGGTCGATTAAAAACTCAACCACTGTACTATTTTCTCACCTTGTTTCCTTTACAGAAATTTTAAGCTTTGGACTTTAAATCCACGTTCTTCGCCATGGTATTTGACACCACCATTACAATACTGTTATTGCATGTATGAATATACAGTTCACAGTACGATTTCTACCTCTGGGGATAAAGTCGAACTGGCTAGATTTTTAAGGGACAAGACCTAATTTTTTTTCACGGTCCAGTTGGCTTGGTGGTTTGAGACCCTGACTACCACGTCGGTCATGGATTCGCTTCCTACCCAGGACAAACATTTGTTAGCATATATAGGTGTTAATATCGATATAAGGTTGTATTTCTAAAAGTATGGTTACTATATCAGTTATCTGGTTGCCATAGTACAAGTATTCTTTACTTACCTGTGTGAACAATATTCCTGGATGTCTATTATAATATTATATTTATTTATAATGATAAGATGATACTGATACTTGACAGTCGAAGACTAATGACGGCTGATTTCTTCCAAAATTATATTAATATTATACTATTATTCCTTTCAGTATATAATATTCACATAATAAAGATAGCGGAATAATCAGTACGTTTCAACCATCTCTTTTTTAGTTTTTGGGTTTTTTTAGTTATTATTTGAAGCTCATTTAATAAAACTTAAGCTTTATCGAACTAATCATAAACATAACTTCACGCCTGTTATCCCCAAAGAGACAGACAGAGGTCTTAATAATGAGACCCACACTCAACAGAAGGCCTTTTTTATGACCAAAAGTGACATGTGGTGACCATCGAATTGTGAGGATATTTATTTGTCACCGTCTCTCGGGTACTTCACCAATTCCGGGTTACAGGTAATTATTTGTGACGAAAAAAAACAACTGTTCCTTGGCAGATCTGGTAGTCGAAGCCAGGAGGTTTCTTACCCATTCGACCACAACAGAGCATTTTACAACCACTAAATATAAGTTGTAATCTCCCCCTTCAATCTAAATTAGCTTAGCTATCACGGGCGAGGTATTTCATTGCTAAACGATACTATTCTATCAAGGAACGTTTGAGCATCATTCATATTAGGAATCAAATTTCAAAATTCAAAGCCATTTATTCAGTTTACGCCATCAGAAGGCACTTATGAAGGTCAAATTTAAAGTTACTGAAGCTATAACCGGTTCGGAAGTCAGCCTTCAACTGAGAAGAACCGGTAAGGAACTCAGCAGGTGAAGGAATCATTTCTAATAAAACCTAACCCAGAACCAACACTTACACCCACAAGCTACTTATCTATATCAATATTATAAATACTTAATAATGATAAATATGAAGAGGAAAGATTTGATTGTTTGTTTGTATCTTTGCATTGAATATGCTCCGAGACTACTGGACCGATTTGGAAAATTCTTTCACCTTTGGGAAGCTACACAAATGGACAAAATAAGATAAACAATTGACTCAGGCATGACCTTGCGGAAATACATTGTAAGATTATACAAAAACAAAATGTCTAGTAACTAATTCCACTGAACTTGGTGGTAAGCGACTCTGACTGCCAAACCGAAGGTCGCGGGTTCGATTCCCACGCAGGACTAACTTTGGTGTGCATGAACATATCTGTTTGTTCTGTGGCTGGGTGTAAATATCTATATAAGTATGTATTTAGAAAAAAATATGTATTTGTAGTATATCAGTTGTCTGGTTTCCATAGTACAAGCTCTGAGCTCTGCTTAGTTTGGGACCAGATGGCCGTGTGTAAAGAATGTGCTTACCCAGAAAACGCTTATTCACTCTGGACATGAATAAATGAGCTGTAAATGAATCTGATCAACTACTTATATTGCTAGCTGTATCAATGGCCTTTTATATTGTAAAATAAAAAAAAAATTATATTATAAGGACAAAATAACGAAACAGCCCTCGGGAGCGCGGGTGAAACCGCGGGGGAGAATCATAATTTCATTTCATCAACACGACAATGTTGCGAGTGCTGAATCAATATTATCACAGATGACCCTTCAGTTTAGGCGTTCCGTATAAATATTTGCCTTTAATTTTAATGGGATCTCACAAAGGTGACTTCTAATTAGTTTAATGCAAAATCTAAATTTCTGTAGTAGGTTTTCACTTTATACTATCACTAGATGTCCCCCGTGGTTTCACCCGCGTTCCGGAATGTAACATTTTCCCGGCACAAAAAGTATCCTATGTTACTTCTAATACCTCCAAGAATATGTGCACTAAGTTTCATGATGATCGGTTTTATAGTTTTTGCGTGAAAGCGTAACCAAACAAAATTACATTTACATTTATAATATTAGTAGAGACAATGAGCTTACTATGCTGTTTATGTTTTGTTTCATTTATTATGTAGTTTAAATTTACATTATTACATTTCTAGTTAAAACTCGAACATCAATCAGAGTTTAGATTTTTGATATACAACGTGTTACAAAATACCCCGTAAAAATATAATTAATTATCAAAGCCAACAACACTAGTAAGCCGTCATGTCAGGAAACCAGATTATTTAACAGAAAGGCCTACGTACCTATTTTACCTAATAATTGACTTTAATAGCTTTTCTATTTTACATTCATAAAAACCACTTTATTTTTTTATTGGGGTATGTTATACGGTGTTACTACGGTTCTTAAATATTGTGAATGGACTCATTATAAGGCCCCATTTAACCTCCTTTCGGCTTTAAGGGTAGTTTTGTAACCTGTCTAGGTATATCTACTCACTCTCTCCCGCAGTTTCACCCGCGTTCCCGAGGGACCTAAAATTTTCCCGGGATAAAAAATATGTAATATGTTAATCCAGGACATGCTCTGTCTATAAAATACGCTTAATTAAATGTTTGAATCTCTGACAGGCCAGTTGGCTTGGTGGTTAACGACCCTGGCTGCCAAGTCGCAAGTCGGTTCGATTCCCACCCAGGACAAACATTTGTGTGCATGAACATGTCTGTTTGTTGGGTGTAAAAATCTATTTAAGTATGTATTTAGCAAAAGTAGTATATGTAGTATATACTGATATCAGTAATCTGGTTTCCATAGTACAAGCTCTGCTTAGTTTAGGACCAGATGGCCGTGTGTAAAGAATGTCCCAGGATATTTAAACTATCAACTTATTTTCTTAAACCTAATAGTTTCGAGGTAAAATGGCTATCATATACATATATAGCGTTTAACGGACATTTCATGGATATGACTAAGCGGTCACTGATCAATATATGTTACAGAGACATTTTTGAAAATGTACATTGCAAAAAATTTGGGATATACAGAATAATTTGACACCTTTATTTGTATATCCAAATTTAAAATATAATTATTGTCCTGGTTAATTTAACATTATTAAATACTAAATGTAAACACATGCATTTATTGTTTCAAATGTAATTTATGTTATTTGAATTGTATGTAAATGAACTCATTTCGCATGAAATTATAATACAGCAAATATAATAATATTATTAAAGAATTTTATTTCATTAGAAATAATTATCTATTATTATTCTTGCCTTAATAATATTTAATATGTTATTTTTTGTGTGTTTTTGTAATATCAGCTCAATAAATTTGGCACACAGATAAAATATGTTCTGGGGTTTCTCCGTAATAAATAGCCTTATAGTCTGATTATAAAAAAGAAAAAAATACCTTACCTTAGAATTACTTGCCAATTCGTAAATTTTGTAATTTTGACCTTCATAAGTTCCTTCAGCCTAAAGTAAATAAAAGGTTTTGAATTTCGAACATTTCGGGAAACATTTCCGTTAAACACGAGAAAAACCGCGGGATGAAAGATAGTATTTATATACGGTGAAAAATATTGTGTAGACACGAGAGATATCATTATTTTGGTTTTGACCTCATTGGTACATCTTTGGTTCATGTCGTTAGTCATTTTTATTAGATTGTTTCAGCTTTTATGAAGTCACGTGATTTAAAATTCTTGTATCCAAATCACCTTTTCCAGGTACTAGAAAAAGAAAATAACAAGCCAAAAACTTATATGTTTTAATTGCCAAAAATACTTTTGAAAATGTTTAAAAGTACCGCCGATAGCGTAAGGACTTTTATGAGCTACAATAATGCGGAAATATGAAAAACGTATACCTACACCATTCCAAGAGTGTATTAAATATACAGGTTAAATTGGTATGAGGAAGGAAATGCCACGGAAAAATTTGATGGATTGCGTGAGGTGACATGCGTTAGAATCAAGAGAATAACTGAAATGACAGCTGATTGTGATGACTCCACCTTGGAAGAAACTTGTTGACAGGAAATAATAATAATAAATATCCTGCGAAATTCTTTACTAACGGCCATCTGATCCCAAACTGAGCAGAGCTTGTACTATGGAAACCAGATAACTGATATACTACATATAGATACAACCACTTTATTTTTAATACATACTTTGATAGATGTAATTATTGTTATTTTCTTTTTTGTAGTCTTGTTATTTCTTTTCTTTTGTTTTGTTTTTGAATGTTACCTATATATATATATATATATATATTTTGTAATTGTTAAATATAAAATTATGTAAATTGATATAAAAAATATTTAATTAAAAATAAAAAAGAATGTAGTACCTTGCTGAGTTTCTGGCCGGTTCTTCTCAGTTGAAGGCTGACTTCCGAACCGGTTGTAGCCTATATCGTGTGTATCCTATATCGTGTATCGTGTCGTATAAGGTAAACGTAAAACTTTCTTATTTCTATAGTATTCGACACGATTAACGTGTCGGTAAAATTACAGGCACATGAGACTGTGCCGTCGGGTGTTGACAACGCATGGCCAATGTCCTTGGTGTTGCAAAGTTCCATAGACGGCGGTGACCACTAGCCAGAGGGATCGTCGGGGTGTTTGTCGGCTTACTTACAATAAAAAAAAAACAATACAAGAAGTTACATAGTTCCATCGCTTATAGTCTTAATTCTCTAGATTCAAAAATGGCCATAATGCAGGTGTCATGGAGAGTCTTTTGGGAGCGAAACCATCCGAGGCCGAAATAAATTAAACAAATTTAATATTTAGAATTTTGATGAATACGTGTTAAAAGAACTAAAAAAAAAAAGAAATGCTCCAGATTTTATTATAATTTTTTTTATTTTATACCTTTGATTCCGTTTAGGCCCTAAAATAACTTCAGTAGATTTGGCCTTCATAATACATATGAAGCCTAAATCTACTGAAGTTACGGTTCGGAAGTCAGCCTTCAACTGAACATTTTATTGTCTGATTTGTGACTCCGAATGTTTCGGCAACTTATTTTTATGTTTAACGATTTCTGGAAATGTAAGTGGCAATCTATGATTGGACAAACATGGCTACATTTAGAGAATGGTGCTATTTATACAATTTTCAATAATAAATTACTAATTTTAGAATATTAACTGACCGTCTAAATAGTCTTTGAAGCGGCTGATCGGATTTTGATAAAATTTGGCTCATAGATAAAATATTTTCTGAAAGCACATTCAGCGTATAGAATACTTTTTATCGCAACGAATACAAGATCCTTTGAGAACGGAACAAATCAGTCAGTAATTTACCCATTGATTTACATGAAAGTAAATTTAACTTACATATTTATTAAGAGAGATTTTCAGTTCTGTCAGTCTCAACAAAACGATTAATATTTTCATGATTCTAGTGCACACCAGGCACATATCATCACTAAATACTACAGCATATAGCTTGTCAATACCAAGCGATTGCTCAGAAGCCAAATGACTCACAATTGCCACCGAAACACAACGGAGCTTCAACATGGTAACCAGCCGAGCGGATAAAATAATAACCTTCACCTGATTTGAAGTTAACAACTCATTAACTTCCAAATTTCCTCAAAAGATATTATTTCTCAGAAAATTTCATTAAAATTGCTGTAAATCAAACAAAGCTATGCGAAACTAATCAAACGTTAATCTTGTATAAATTCAAAACGTATTTGAATAATTTTCAAAGGACAAAAATTTTTCGGCTCAGCGGCGTGCGCTGGACAAAGCGAAAGTATTTTATTGGCGGAAGTAATGCCCTCAAAGAGGCTTTAAACACTGATTTAGAATTGATTTAGGATCGTCGGAGATTTGATGAATAAGGTAACACTGTATTGAATACCGTAATTCGTTTTGGTAAGGTCGAGAATAGTTTGTAAGGCGTGTTGGTAAAAATAGGATCGACAATAGGAGGGGGACGGATTTATAATTAACTGCAATCAACACTGAAGCATTGAATTTCAAGTATTCGGTACAATCACGCACAAAAATGATCGTGCTACTTGAAATTTTAAATTAAAGAAAACGCTTTAGCCTACGTATTTGTGAATTTGTACAATAAGTTATAATTTGTCATCTGTCTAGCTTATTAGTCGAAATATTTGAATTAGCAGGTATTTTTCCGATTCTCAATTAAGTTTGTATTAAAGCGAATAATTTGTTGTATGTTTTGATATATTTAGATCAATAAAATTGTAATGTTGCCTTTTTTAATCTATATACTGGTTACCTATAAAACCTATTAGTAGTATATGTTAAACAAAAAATATTTCCATTAGTTATCCATATGTCATTACTTCGTAGAATTTGATCCTTATTAGCAATACTATCAGATGGTGTAATAATTTTGTACTCTAATAATGCACTTATTGTTTTAGTCGCAATTGGACCAAAACTTTTTGAGTATTTTTCACTATTCTCCAATGGTTCAAATTTGGTCCACTGTATATAAAATTATTGTATAAATGACATTACACATATATTTCATATCTTCTTACTTTTCACAACAAGTTTAGTCCCCTCACTTATTATTAACATCAACTCTATACGACGATATGTAGGTGCTGTATATTAAAAAAAAGAAGACAACGAAACAACTTCAGCTTTCGCCTGTACAGCTCGTGTCTCTACGACAGATGTTAGCATACGTTGTTTGTTTTCTTACTTTAAGAGATATGTTTGTTATTTCTTCCCTCAGAGGAACGCCCTCCCCGTTCCATTTTTATTTATGTCACGAGAAATTAACTGCCGTTTTTAGACGCCTTTTGAAAGATAAAATTTCTTAATAGGCGAGGCGGTTATTAGCTTTTTCGAAATTGTGTTAGAATTGGGATTTATTAGTTTTGTTCAATCAATTTGACGTATTATTTGTTCTGGATAATTTAATGTTTGTGGTTTTATTCATTGGAGCATAGCAATCCCATATCTTTGCTTTGATTTCTAAATAATTATATTTGCTTTACAAAATGTATTTTAAATAAATCATAAGTTAGTACTAAAAGTGATCAATTATCGAAAGTATCAGGGTCTTACTTCAAAGAGAATAACAATTTACATTAGCTCGACAAAACTAAAAACATAGCAATGTATAAATAGAATAAACAACAAACAGTACACATTTATAAATCTTGACAAATGCGAAACATCCGACTTGACTAAATGTGACTTAGGAACATGACTTCAGAGGGGACTTTAAAAATGACTTCATTTGAACGCGACATCGTGTCGGATTCATCGTGTTTATTTTTGTTTCCTTGTTTGAACTGGGATTTAAAAGTAAATTGTGATTTCGTCTTAAAACTTTTACAATGCTTAATTATCAATGTATTTCTCTCAAAATACCGAAAGCATCAATAAGCCTACGGCAAAATTTTAATGGTGTTTTCACAGGGAACTGGAATGTAGCTTTGGGCAACAAATGGGCTTTATTTTATCACTAGCTGTCCCCCGCGGTTTCACCTGCGTTCCCGGGGGATGTACCATTTTCCCGGCACAAAAAGTATAGTATGTGTTATTCTAGGGCTTTTTCTATTTATGTGCCAAGTTTCATCCAAATCCGTTTGGTAGTTTTTGCGTAAAGGGTAACAAATGTAGTAAACTTTTGCATTTATAATATTAGTAGGATAAAAAGATGCTTGATTTTATAAGGAAAATGACACTAGGTTGAGGATGTTTTTTCAAGACCTCTATGCTGTGTCTCATTCGCTAACTATTCAATCACGTGAAACGGAAGGTTTCCGAGGCCTCCGTGCGCCGGCTCGCCGACGAAACAAAATTATAATACATTAAAAGCCATCACGTGTGTGTAATAGATACAGCTAGTAAATGTAAGTTTGTTCCTTACGCTTTCACGCGAAATCTAGTAAACCGATCATCATGAAACTTTGTACACATATTCTTGGAGATATTAGAAGTAACATAGGATACTTTTGGTGCCGGGAAAATGTTACATCCCTCGGGAACGCGGGTGATACCGCAGGGGACAGCTAGTAATCTATATATATTATTTGTAGTAATAATTCTGTCTTTCTGTAATCAAAATCATCTTTATCTCAGATATGATACGCTAGACCGACTAATTATTCCAAAAGCACGCCGTAACTTCGTCGTCCTTCGCGTGGTAGTTTCTGCTTTTTAAAGACAACCATAAAACACGGTACAACCTCACCTTATTCGTCACAGTCGAGTAAAAACGACACTTCTCTTTATATGTGGCGATTAACTTTATTTTAGAGATATCTTTATCTTAAAATATGGGGCCTTAAATTTTTCTGTCCATGGTTCCCTGGCACCTGACTTTATAGGTGATTACATCCATTGTTTACGACATGGCCTTATCTTTTTTTTTTCGCTGGCCCGCGAAGAAAGGAAAGTTTTTGTTTCGCTTGTTTTTCAGTGTTTTCCTCAGCTGTGTTGTTGTATTCTTATTTTATTTCCTACAGTTTTTATCAAGGGGATATTTTTTTTATAATTGTACCGTTTCTTTTTTATTACTTTAACGTATTTATTTAATTAGTTGCCGTAGGATTAGTTATTTTATATTTTCAATGTACATTGGTTCTTCGATATATTCATGCTTACAATTATATTATAAATGTGAAATTGTGTTTGTTTGTTACTCTTTCTCGATTCAACGACTGAACTGGTTTTGTTGAAATTTGGGACTCACAAAGCCTCTTATATATTTATGCCCCTAACGTGGGTGAAACCGCGGTGGATAGCTAGTTCTATATAATACCACCTAAATTATATACTCAGCAAATAATTTCCTAAGTAGGTATTATAAAAATTAAGCTTTAACCTAACATCATTCTAAAAACAAAGTTTTCGAAAACATCAAGGTCTCCCGGCTTTTTACGATTGAACAAAATATTAATGAAATTTCCTGGAAATTTTGTTTGTACTAAAACACATTCTGGGGGTAGGTAGGGTGAAGGCAATAAATTTCCCAGAAATACTGTCCGTGTAAAATATTGTTTTCCGTCAGTATCGCGGAAAAAGGTTATCAATTTAACCTTTAAAAATATTTTAGAACGCAAAATGAGTGTCATTTAAATAATAATTTCAGTTTCCTATAACTTGTATCAGAAACAATGAATATTCTCAAACGCAGCTTAGTGTTAGTATAGTAGTTTCTTTATCAATGTACTGTGAAATAGGTGAGTATGATTATGAGTATGATTGTCATGACCCTTATCGTATATTTTTATCGTATATTTATCAGGCGGTTTTACTCTTTTATATTTCCAGGAGCGTTGAGTTGGGACCAACTTGTTGACAGAAATTTCAGCACAGGTAACCCCTTATTCAGCTAATACAAACATCGTCAGCGAGCCACTTCACGAAGGCCTTGGAGAGCTTATCTCTCACGTGATTAGTAGCATTAGCGTAGTTAGCGAAAGAGAAAGCACAGCACGGAGGCCGCGACGAAACATCCTCGAGTCAGTGTCATTTTTCTTACAGAACCGAGCCCCTGGCTTAATATTTATCAATCCAGTGATTTCGGATCGGGATCAATAATTATTTTTGGCTGTTAATAGAGTAGATGAACTGTCACAGAAGGACGCGTGATCCTATAAAGCCTATAAGGATTCCGATCTTTTTTTTCATTCGGATGTGAGTTCTATAACTTAGAATTTATGTTTGGTTTTCCTCTTATGTGCCTTTATATACCATTCATCAAAATACGATTAAACTTTGGACAGTTACTTTGGAAGGATACTGAAGATAAAGAGCAAAAAAAAAAAGATACATTGCAACGCACGCCGCAAGCAGATTGTTCCTTATAAAGAAATAGTTATTCTCTATGTGTTTACTTACATAGAAATCTTATTATTTACATACACATATATTATAAACAACAAAAAAATATAAGTTCGCATTTTAATCCATACAAAGAATAAAACAAAGTCACTTCCGCCGTTAGTTTTTTCTTTCTTTTTTTATACCACGTGGGCCGACAAACAAGCGGACGGTCCACCTGATGGTAAGTGGTCACCGCCGCCTATGGACATTCGCAACACTAGGGGCATTGCCAATGCATTGTCGACCCTGAGACGTGAAGTTGTTAAGTCTCATGTGCCTGTAATTACACCGGCCCCCTTACCTTTCTAACCGAAACACAGTAACACAAGTGCACTACTGCTTCAAGGCAGAAACGGGTAAGGAGGTAGTACTTCCCCGGACGAACTCTGCACTAAGATCTCTGTGTGTACTATAATCTATATCTTGTACGTTTAGATCTTAAAAACTACGCAACGGATATTGATGCGGTTTTCATCAAAAGACAGAATGATTCAAGAGCAAGGTTTATGTATGCTTAGATTCCTCGGGAACGCGGGTAAAACTGCGGGGGACAGCTAGTAAAATTATATAAATACAACAACTTCAAATCAGTAAGGAGAATAAAAAAAGAGTTCGAAGAGTACGCACAGATGAACAGTTAATGTTAACGGGCATTTGAGCATTTATTGATGGAAACAAATCCCAAATAGAATCTATAAAATGCACTTTATTGCTCTTTGATTTGTACTACGCATAAATATTTGTTTGCTAAGGTAATTTGAACTCTAAAGTGTTAAATTTAGGTTGATTGGTAAAAGAAAAGATGCGTAACATAGCTTACGCTAAGGAATTTTTAATTAGACACAATTAGTTTGACTTTAAAAATACAGTTTTATTTTAAAAATGTATTTTGATTAGTAGTGGAGTGAAACATGAAAATAGAATACCCAAAAATTATACCGAAGGACTGCCAAAGCATTGTCAACCTTATTTTAAGCAAATTACATGTCATTGTGGTCTAGAACCTGTAATTCGTAAAAAGCTATATAAGGTTTTATTCTGAATTCCAGTTCAACAAAATAGGTAATTATTAAGTACCTTCTGAGACGTGACGGCATTTTCAAGTTTCCCAATCGGTGCAAAGCTCAGCTAGATAGGTACTAGAGGTACGGGGTTCAATTCCCAGGTCGGACAAAGTACAATTAATGTTACGTTAATATGTAAGAAAATTTTCCTTTTTTACCAAATAGGTCAACTAACAAGGAGAAGGACTTTTGCAACACTAGGGGCATCGCCAATGCGTTGTCGACTCTGAGACGTGAAGTTGTTAAGTCTCATGTTGGTAATCTACCCAAGAGACTGCGACATGTTCACTCACATGACTTTGCTTATCTCTTCAGAAATAGTCGGCGAGAAGTGATATTTTCTGAAAACTCTTACGTAACATACGAAGTCCAAAATAGCAAAATATTTTACCAAACTAGATATTTTAATATAAGCTAGGGTCCGGAAGTGCCTGTTTTTACGGTTCTAAAGGCGGTAGGTAGGCGTTTAGTTGAGCTTGCTTTTTATTAAGTTATTAGTTAAGTATAATAATTTATACGTATCTATACAACGTCTTACAAAATACCCCGTAAAAATATAATTGATTTATCAAAGCCAACAACCATAGTAAGCTGTCATGTCATGGAACCAGATTATTTAACAGAAAGGCCTGCGTGCACTATTTTACCTAATAATTGTCCACTTTAATAGTTTGTCTATTTTTTAAACTATTTCTAAAAATCAATTTTTATAATTTGGGGTATTTTATTGTGAATGGACTCGTTATAAGGCCCTATTTAACCTTCTTTTGGCTTTACGAGTAGTTTTGTAACATTCTGTATAAGAATGTATTTAGAAGAAAATTATATTATTTTTAGTATCAGTTATCTGGTTTCCATAGTACAAGCTTAGCTTAGTTTGGGATGAGATGACCGTATGTAAATAATGTCGCGGTATATTTATTTTTATCAAATAAAATTAAATATTTATTCAAATAAGCCTTCACGGGCACTTATTAATGGTCAGACTCTAACACCGGTTCGGAAGGTAGCTTTAGAAGGGTTTTATACCACATGGGCCTTTAAACAAGCAGATGATAAGTGGTCACCACCGCCTACATTTGCAACACTAGAGATTTATACAACAATTTTACGACTGAGACAGTTTGAGAGAGTTTTTGTCAAAAAAAGATGAGTGTGACGTTTCAGTGAAAAGCAATAAAACTCCCGTGCATTACTTTATGAGGTTATGACGCTGTATGAACGGAATTCGTCTGTATTTTAACAGCAGTAGAGCTCTAAGTACTACGACCTCACCTATTACCACGATGGAGCATAGTGCTCTTGTATTACTGTGTTTCGGTTAGAATTAGTTTATTTTGCATATTTTCATAGCCTCTTGTCCTATGGTATTTTGTTTTGGGGAGCAGCAGCGGATATAGAATCAATATTTATTATACAAAAAAGAGCAATTCGTGCAATTTACAGTATGGGTCCCCGTGAATCATTAAGAGATTTATTTAGGGAAATAAATATAATGACATTACCTTCACTATATATTTATGAAAATATAATGTTTATACGTAGAAACATAGGAATGTTTGAGGCAAAATTAGATATTCATAGTATAAATACAAGTCAAAGGGAGAAGTTAGTTGTTCCATACTTTAGACTAACTAAAGTTAACAAGTCATTTCTTGGTAATTGTGTTCGATTTTATAATAAGATACCGCTTTCAATAACCAAAATGTCTGATCATAAATTTAAAAATTATATTAGGAAAGTTTTGAAAGAAAAAGCGTATTACAAGGTAGTTCATTATATTGAAGATAAAAATGTATGGAAATAGCTGCTCTCTGCACAGTGCACCTCTAAATCTCTTGTTTAAGTTGTAAGTACCTAATTATTGTTATTTTCTATTTTGTAGTCTTGTGATATTTTTTTTTGTTTTGTTTTTATTAATGTTACCTATAATAAGTATTTTGTAATTGTTAAATATAAAATTATGTAAAATTGAAATTATAAAATAGCCAAAAAGTCAGAATAGATAAAAATTTATATAACAAATAAAAAAGAATGTAACCTTGCTGAGTTTCTTGCCGGTTCTTCTCAGTTGAAGGCTGACTTCCGAACCGGTTGTAGCTTCAGTAACTTTAAATTTGACCTTCATAAGTGCCCTCCGAAGGCCTAAACTGAATAAATGGTTTTGAATTTTGAATTTTGAATTGAAAGGTAAGGGGGTCGATGAAATTACAGGCATATGAGACTTACCAACTTCATGTCTCAGGGTTTACAACGCGTTGGTGACCACTTACCATCAGGTGAATGTCTATTGGTCTATATACTATTAAAAGTGCCTTTGCCACTCCTCGCAGGATGACCCTGTACTATTCTATGAAGAAAATACTACATTAAAAACGAATATCTTAAAAATCAAGTTTCATAAAAAAGCACAAATCTTTACAACCCTAATTCAAATAAAAGAATTTAAATTCTTACAGTAGGAACTAATGACAAAAAAAAAGAATTAACAAATACACAAATTTACGGGCAGCGGATACGGTACCCCTTCAGTGTATTTATTTATCTGCACTTGAGCGCGTGTCCGCGCGACTGTACCCGGGGTCGAGAGTACCCCGACCGACAGATGTTAACATATGCCCGTGTTTTCTTTATTTAAGAGATCTGTTTGTTACATTTTGTACGGATCCGCGGCGCCTCCGGTCTCTCACTTATTATTTATGGCGGCGAATGTACTGCGTGCGAAGATGTATAGACAAATGTGAAAGTGACTGTTTTAAATTATTAATTTTAATATTATATAGATTACTAGATAATGAGTTAAAAGTTGGTAATTGGTACTTTAAGTACCGTCCATTGTACATGCATTTAAGGTTTATGTTATTCTTTTTTTGATTTTTTTTTGTTTGGTGTACAATAAATAGTCATTCAACTATCTGATAGATAGCTTGCAGCTTGTGGCTTCTATTCCCACTTAGAATAAATATTGGTATGCTTAAACATATCAAGTTGTTCTGGGTTAAGAACTATCAATCTCTAGTGCTATATTTAAAAAGTAGTCAATGTAATTCTGTTTATTACGAAGTCAGATAACGGTGTAAAAAAAACATGAATATCGTACTCGTAATCATTAATACCCAAGGATTACTCAGAAAAACGGGCATGATGATCAGCATGGTTAGGGTCATTTCTACATTAACATTTTTAATAACAGCCATTGGAACGAAGTACCTTATCGCGCGTTGTGAAAGGAGGCTAGACATAAAAACACAAAAATCATACGAAAAGTTGTAACGACACTTTTTTTCGAAATTCAAATGATATGGTTTATTATTGGGTTTATTTTTTTCATAATTTATTTAAAGGCTACATACAACATGTTTAAAATTCTGTTCCATTCATAAATTAGAAAATTTGAAAATTTGCTTTGCACAGTCTTGATCTTTTATAGAAGACCTAATACTAATAACGAGAGATTGCAAGTTTTTCTCAACACTGGACCTAAACTCAGCGTTTTGGTCAATTCCAATCCGTTTCTTCGTTCCATCCGGGTGTACCTTGACAGCTCTCAAGATTTTTTGGTTATGTTCATTAGAGTATGAGGTACTGAGACCCAAAGACCAAATTCCAATGGCATTATTTGAAATCCCATCGTGATATGTGGCGAGCAGTGTCACCGACTGTCTGGTATTAGCGATCACGGACTACAAGCAGTCATTTCTAAGCGCATTATGCACGACTGGATCTTCCTGCATTCGAGTCTACGACCTCCTTCCTCTCCAAGACCTGATAAGTATACCTTTATACAATTTTCCCATTAAGGCGGTGTACAATTATTATTAGTTTCCACAGAAAACTAAACATCAGGAAACCCTTTGTAAATTATCTACCTACAATACGCAAGGCTCTCTGGTAACTGTTATTAAGTAATTATAAACAAGTAATAAACCAAGCACTGGTCTCTCATAAAATAGGTTTATATAGTAAGTCATAAATATGAAACCTTATAAATTACCTTTGTGGAAAGAGAATAAAACGAATAAATAAAATTCTATCTTTCAAAAGAACGAATAAAGAAAGAAAGAATAAACTATTACTATAAAGATTTCCCTACCAGCTTTGTAATCTCTAAAACTTCGGATCCGATTTAGAAAATGATTTCACTGATAAAAGTCTTCACAATTCCGTATCATAGGCTATTTTTTATCCCAAGAAATCATCAGTAACTTACAATGGAACTGTATGTATTTAATATTACAAAAGAGTACTCCCAAACGCATCCAGCATCTCTACATTCCGGTACCCGAAAATGTAAGCCCGTATGAGATCAGACAAGTTTCCCCATAACTCAAGCCACTCGATTTGGTAGCAGAGTTTATTATTTGTGCCTCAAATATTTTGTGTTCCATCACATTTCACTATATCTTTGTTTCGCTTCTAAAGTCAATACTTAGACAAAGAGTCTTGCATTGTTTGAAATCTTATTGTTTTTTTTACATATACAGAAATGAGCAAAACACAATATAGCGTACACAGTGGAAACTTTTAAGAATGTGGTCTGGATAAAAGTTTGTATAGTTACTTTGTATAGACTGTCTGAAATACAGGATGATTCTAATCGAGTTGCCAGAAAGATGTGAATAACTTTAACAGTAGGATCAACTTTTTCAATAGCAGATTTTTAGATTACTACATGATACTATATGACCTAAATGGATGAGGACATTTTTATCCAATTGCGTTTGGTAGCTCAAAGGTACAGCCTGTATATTTTTTAACGTTGCAGCTTTCGGGATAGAGTCTTATAAAACCACTGCGAAATGAGCTGGCTTAGCAAACAAAAGGGGTGAAGAAAGTCGGAAATGAATACGTAAAATAACAAATAGATTTTATACCATTTGTCTTCGATGATTGCTAAGTTTTCCATGGCTCCTTTTGAATTAAGTCTTATGAAACTTTGGATACTTTCCATGTACCTACACCGAATGTTTAAAGATTTTTAAGCTGTTTGTTTGATGAATTGGCAGGTTACCTCGGTTGTTGAGTGATGGTGTCATGAAAGGTAATATAAAACACTTCATGGTGAAGTTTAATTACTGATACCTCTGTTTACCTTATCGGGAATAAAGGGTGTATATGATCATGAATAATTGTTCTGCCATCATGCAGCATTGGTGTATGTGTGTAATGTATGACCATAGATTAAGATAGTGTTTGAAATGATCTAGAATCCTAACCATTTCTGTACCAACTGGGCACTTCTTTGCCAACATCATATTGGGTTAGACTAACGCACCAACGTTTTTACCATTAAAACTATGATAGCCATATCAAAGTCAAAACCATTTATGTACTTAATACCCTAAAAAGTGCCTGCTATGATTGGTCAAAGCAACTGAAGGTACCAACGATTCAAAAACCAGCTTTCAGTGGAAGAGTGGGACTCAAAAAATAGGCAGCAATTTAGATTTTTGTTTTATTTAATATGGTATAAAATATAGTCTTTACCAAATAGACTATTAAAAAAAAAAGTACTACAATTTAATCCCTACTAATATTATAAATGTGAATGTAAGTTTGTTTGTTACGCTTTCACGCGAAAATAACTTAACCGATCATCATGAAACTTTGTGCACATATTCTTGGAGGTATTACAATTAACATAGGATACTTTGTGTGCTAGAAAAATATTAATTCCCCCTGGGGAATTTAAAACAATAAAATGTTCAATCCCTCGGGAACGCGGTTGAAACCGCGGGGGACAGCTAGTATCTAACAAAGGTGGGTTATAATAATAACCTGCTGTTCTACTTCCTTTATTTAAAGTTCCAAGTAACACAAACTGTAAAGAATCATCAATAAGAGACATGTTCCACCAAAGGTGTTCTCTGTGAAACTGTGTCTCTCAGACACGTCACCAATCTCGAGGTATAGATAATAATTTGTAAAGAAAGAAACTTTTATATTAAGCACCCCTGATCATCAGTCTGCTGCCGAGATTTATACAGATCGACCTTCAGTATGTCTCAGCAGTGATTCTTCTAAAATCTTAAGTAGTATTTGTTTAACGTAGTTTTGCGCGTAATACTTAAGAATACTTGAGTTAGAAATATTTGTTATGTTAACGTAACAACTGTTTACAGTCCTTTTTAAATAAAAAAGAGCCCTAAACTACAGACAAATATTTAAACGCCTTGTTAACATCCCAAAGAAAATATTTGCTGGAACAAAAAATGTATTTTATGTTCCCAATACAATAATGGCACTAACAGAGGTCTGCTTGGGACATACCCTCTTCATTTCAATACCCGTTTGTTAGATTTATGGCTACCGTTAGATTCTGTGTGTGAGCCAGTGATGACAGATATTGAAAAATACAAGGATATTGTGAGTTTCAGCGAGAGTTTCGTGGAATACTTAAGGAAGCTGTACCACGTTCCATTGTTTGTAAGTTATTTTCTTAATATTTAACGTAGGTATATAAACGTAGGTGCTGTACCAGGCGGCAGTATTCTAAAATTGAGTGGAATAAAATCGTCATCATCAAATCAGTTCAGGGTTGTCCACTGCTGAATATAGACCTTCCCTGTAGATTTCTACGGTGAACGGACCTGGGTTACTTGCATCCAGAAGCTCCCAGGTACTCTGAGCAGCTCCCAAATAGCTCACTCTCATACATCACTCTCGGATTCAACGAAACCTTTTTCAAAATAGATTGATAGTTCGGCGCACAATTAGTGGGGGACAACAGTAGCAGCAACGTCAATGTAATACAAAATTGCTTCCAACGACGATTCCGAGAATCGCCTTGATGGTCCACCTGATGAAAGGTTTCTCGCGCTCGGCACTTTCCGGTTTGTGGCGTCCCCATCTGTTGTAAATTTTTTGAGCGATGTGGCCTGCCTCTTGACCCCACAAGAAACAAAAAGGTAGGAATGATAGAGACCGCTTCATAATGGGGCAACTAGCTGATTATGGCTGATAATCTCTTTGTAATGACCGCTGTGTAAAATTTGAGTTCTATCTCAAATAAAGTTAAGCTAGTGGCACGCTATTATGGCCGCTCTGACCGCTCATGAAGTTTTGTAAACATTTACAAGTGCGTTTAAAGGAATAATTAATGTAATTTATTATTGCATGTTACCAATAAAGTACAGCAATTGTTCCTTCAAACACAGTTGGCAATTAATGCGCAACTTCATGAGTATTTTTTTGAGCTAGCACTATGTGTGATTGAATATTTCAGGAACACAGAAAAATAAACTCTAACGACGTATTTCAATTCCTGCAGCAGATATAATTCAATTGCCTCCACTAACAATGAAGAGTAGGTAATTCAAGTTTATCAGCGAGACAGAAAATAATGTCATAGCCTAAAGGGTAAATGGCCAATAAAAAGGGCGGAACAGTTCAAATTGGCCATGTCGTTATTTAAGCAATCCAGGGTATCTAGTAAATTGGGACAAACGATGCCTTTATGATGCGACGTAGATTCATAGAGTGAGTGAAATGATTTTGTTGTTTAACTTTTGTTTTTGTTGATAAGTTTTTGTTTATGGTTGAGTGAGGTGCCGTTTATATAAGGCACTTAAAATTGTAACAGTACATAGTCAAAAATTATACATAAAATGCCGAAAAAGCTCGTTTCTTGTATGTGTTCTCTTTCTCTGTGTGTAGAACTTTGTTAAAAATTTTGTACGGTGGTGTCTGAGCCCAGTGTATGTGAGTCTGGCTCGCATTTGTTCACTATTTTTACATATCTGGTTAATGTCTTGTATTACCTAATATAATTTATTTACATTAAAGTTATTAAAACATTGCAAAGTTAACTTAATCTAAGAAGCGATATTTCAAAACATTAATAATAATAAAATTTTGTATATGTATGTAGTACTGGTTAACAATAATGACGTTTATTATTTGCTGGAAATAAAAAAAAAATATTTGTAATCGAATAACTGCTGACAGGTTAATAATGGCTGGCAGCGGTTTGGAAACAAAGAGCTGAAGATCGAGCTCAATGGCGTGCCATAGGTGAGGCCTATGTCCAGCAGTGGACGGAGATAGGCTGATGATGATGAATCGAATAAAACAGCTTTATTTTTTAATCTGGATATACAAATACTTCCGGTACCGTGCTCATATATATTTTAAATCCATCCAATAAAGCGATAAAAACAATATACTTACAGTTGGAAAAATATTTACTAAAACTCAAAAAATAAAATTAAACTTTTTTATTCAGTTTAGGCCCTAGGGCACCTATGAAGGACAACGCTACTGAAACTCACCGGATCGGAAGTCAACATTGAACTGAGACGAACCGGCAAGAAAGTCATCAAATAAAATTTTTAATAATCTTATTAATTTGGAGATCTTTCCATTGCTTTACAATATCAAACAAAACAAAAAAAAAATTAAAAAACAGGCATAAATTATACGAAAAGTTATTGTAATTCTTTAATTTTATTTATAACCAAGATTATGACAATGACATATTTCTTTCTCAGCATCTCTAAATTACATAAAGTTATATATCGTATATGAGAAGGCTAAAGGCGATGTAACATTCGGATACTTTATGACAGTTCTTCCAGAAATAATTCCGCAAAAACTTTTCTTACCCGATTTTTTTTATTTATTGAATCGTACGAGACAACCCTACTGAAGAATAACAATAAACATAACGTAAACATCAAGTATTTGAGATATAACAAAGGGTTGCCACTTGGCATGGATCGCCGGAGCCGTGTTTTGTACAAGCTGTATCCAATGCCCGCAGTAAACAACGCGTTGCATTGATTAAATAGTGGAGACGTGATAGTTGTTTGAGGGCGCAGTCATTTTAGGTGCAATAGTAAAATTTATAGCAAAAATATTCTAAATATTTTTTTTGTCAATTCGGAACTTGCATCGTATTATTAGTATCCCTACTAATATTATAATAATAAATGTGTAATTATGAATGTGAATGTAAGTTTGTTTGTTACGCTTAACCGATCATCACGAAACTTTGTACATATTCTTGGAGGTATTAGAAGTAACATTGGATACTTTTTGTGCCGGAAAAATGTCACATCTCTTAGGAACGTGGGTGAAATTGCGGGGGATAGCTAATTTAAAATATGAATAGTTTGTATATAATTCAACGAACAACAACTTATATAACTTGAACGTTCTTTTATTATTTACTTATAATATATATTCATTTGAAAGGTATTCCAGAAAGAAGATAGTTTAAGATGCGGTCCTACAAAACC
Organism: Habrosyne pyritoides; assembly: GCA_907165245.1. NCBI lineage: Eukaryota > Metazoa > Arthropoda > Insecta > Lepidoptera > Drepanidae > Habrosyne > Habrosyne pyritoides. The sequence continues at coordinate 1,922,179 of OU015595.1, forward strand.
AAAATTCGCTCAAACTAAGGTTGAAGAATAAGACCAATGCATCAAATTACCAACTTAGCTCATACTTCGTTTGATACACAAAACATGCCCAAACAAAGATTTAAAAGAAGCCAAAAGTCCTAAAGCTATTTAAAAAAATCATCAAAATTCATCGTGCATCCGCCAACTTTTTTCCTCGTTTTTTTTTTAATAAATAGGTTCCATTGGTTTAAAAAAACGTCAATCAATATGCCTGTTCAATAAAACGTTCGAGTCCCTTTGATGTTTAGTCTACAAAGCATGTCAATATTGATGTGGGAAAACCTACCCTTATCTAGTTCACATCGCCATCAGCAGACCTATTTGTGGAAGGAATTGTATATTTTGCATGTTATAACTAAAGTAAAAAAACTTTATGAGTTTTTTGAGTAAAATCGTACAGATTATACATATTTTTTGCATAGGTACTGAAGGTAGGTTTAAAAGTTGTGTAGTGTATCTGTGATCTGGTTTCCATAGTACAAGATCTGCTTAGTTTGGGATCATATGGCCGTGTCTAAGAATGTCCTAGGACAGATTAAAAAATTGTACGATATTTAGGTACTTAGCTAATTTCATCAAAATGTTTTTTTCCTACTTAAGGTTATAAGGTTTTAGTAACATATAAGGTTTTTTTTTATAAATTTAAGCTGTTTCGTGACATAATTATTAAAAAAATCTGTTTTTTTACCTGCTTCTTTTCGGTGGTGCTTAAATGCAAATACCCTGACTGAGACGTCACAGGTTGAGTCCGTATAGTCTATATGCAACATATATTTTTGTTCCGTGTCTGATGGTAAATATTTATAGGTATTTATGTTGTACTAGCGGGAGATATCCCGCGGTTTCACCTGCGTTCACAGGGGATTTAAAGTATCCTACATGTTAATCCGATCTTAAACTATATACATATTTGCACCCTCAGAACGATAGGGGCTTAACTCAAAAAATCACTCTTGGCACATCTGATTGGGTCACTTTTGCACTGAGCGGGAAGGGTCCCAGTGTTAAAGAGGCTGAAGTATCGGTATGCTTATTCTATCATTAAATTGACTATGTTTTACTATTCATCGGATAGATGGAAGATAAAACCTCGTGCTCAGAATGTACCAGGATATTTATTAACTTAGTAAATTTTGTTAACGAATCACTATTCTGCACTTCTTTTAATCTTTGACGGATTTATATTGGGTTTAGCCAGGCGTCAGTACACGCAATATATTTGGGCGAGTGTACCTTGCAGGCCAACGCCCACAGCCCGCCTATCTCCGCTATAAAACTATTTAATGTACCACTTTGAAAATACACACGGCTTTCGGTTACCTTTTTCACACGATTCGCTACTTTAATGCATGTAATGTAAGAGCTATCTTGATACTCGTGATTTATAACCGAGTTTTCAGTGTAAAAGAGCTTTAATATTTTGAGTAATAGGGTTGTGGTTTGAATAGGAATGTAGGCTTTAATATTTTAGTGTGGAGCTTAAGTTAGATAAAATAAATGACTCATAAAAATGATAAAAATAAATCAAGACTTAATTGAACGAAAAAAAAATATAAGAAATGATTTTTATTATTCGTCCACTAAAGCTATGTTGATGAGATCAGATAAATATACATTAAAATATATCTTATTACGTAAGAGCGATTAGATATGGTCTGAGGGTCGATTCCTGATCGACCGTCATGCAAGGTGTTCCCTTTTGATTAGTTTGATAGTTTGATTATCATAATTTTGAGACTATACATATTTAATTGTATAGGAGTTCAAGTTAATAACTGGTACACCGGCATCTGTCTCGCTCTTTCGTACATAAAACCACCAGAGGTTAAGGGAGTTAAGGGCACCAATATTGAACAACTATGAGGGTTTGTTTGAGGTAGATCTAACTAATGGTGGTCACCGCCGCCTGTGAACATTTGGAATATGAGAAGCATTGCCAATGCGTTATCAACCCTGAGGCATGAAGTTATTAAGTCTCATATGCCTGATAGTTCACCGGACATAAATAAGTGCACTACTGCTTCGTGCGGAAATGAGCATGATGCTAGTACCCGAGCTATATTAGGTACTTTTTAGCACATCAAATCATCACCACCACCTTCATCTTATATTCTTACCAATATACCACCAATAGCCCCAGCAAATCAGAAGCTATGGTAGCTCAAAAGCACTTATGCAAAGCTGTATCCCCATCACAATCAATTAAAAAAATTAAGTGGTATTAAAAATAACGATAATTATAAATTTTATTACAATACCCAAGTGCTATTATATCCCAAAGCTAACAAAATTAAGAACACTCATTCTTTATAAAACAAATTAATTTAATCCCCGTTGAAACAAATCGTTTTTCGCCACCGTATTTTAATAAACGCTGTATCAAATCAGATACAAAATTCAATTTCATACAAACAAAATAATTAGTGGCTTCACCTCTATTTTGAGGAAATTTAATCAGCCATCTCATTAAGCTCGCAGTGGCTAACCGACCAATGTAAAAAGCTATTTATCTAAACAGTATCTCTACTGTACGGTTAGTGCGGTCATTGCGCCGACGTGGCGAACCGTTGCTTTTTGCTTCGGTCGCGTATTAGTTTGTGCAAGATTGCTCGGTTTTAGAAAAGGAGTCACGAATTTAACAGATTTGACGTGACAGTTAAGTTTTCAACACAGAAAGCAGAAGTCCGTAAGTAATAAAATAAATTAATAGTAAAATCACATTTTTGAGTCAAATTTGTGTTGTGCCTCTGACTGACAAGAAGTTCCTTCGTTGGGACCCAGGCTTGGGTAAAAACTGGCAAGTAAAAATTCATGTTTTTTTTTGTTTTTTTAATTCGAATGGGCTTGCGTTTGACCTTCGACTGACCCCAGAAGAAGTGATAACGAGCCCTAGGCTGTTTACAAAATTTCGTGTCAATGCCGTGGATCATTGAGGAGTTCCATCGTCTGAAGCCGATCCTGGGTGTGGAACCAGGTCATACGATATAAAATTAGTTTGTTCAGTTGCATTGTCATCGCTGAACTGACCAAGCTTGTTAAATTTCAACTCCATAGTATAAAGGGTTGTGGTACTAATCCAGCTTGCAAGAGTTTACCTAAACAAACTAATATGTACGTTGCAAGTTAAATTATAGCTCGTAAAATAGAGAGTCAGTACCAATTCACTTAGTCTGATATGCATAATCAACATCACAAATCTCGGTCTAGTAACTATAATAACAAGGGAATATGAGAAGAAAATTTGGCTATACAATAAACCTAGTGTTTTTAGTGGAATATACCTTCTATCAGTCCGGAATTTAACTGTGGCGACATCTTTGAACACGCAAGGGAATCCTACATCGTACCATCGCAGTTTTCTCAAGATTCGACCATATATAGAAGCTTCCAACATCAACAGTTGTACCGAGGTCCTCAGGCACGGTTACCTAGCCTACCGGAAGGTCTTCCCTTTTCATTGGAAGAGTCTCATACCTTGTTCCTCCATATAATCATTTTTCCACAATATAATCAAGGAGAGCGAGGATAAGGGCAGATGATCAGCTGAGATAATTAATGTCAAATTGCTCAAGGAGGAGATAATCTGTGGTCCGCATTTAGGTCTTCAGTGGTGGCCAGTTCCGGTTCCAGTAGGTCAATATTATGATGACAGTTTTGATCATCATTTGCTGGGGGATAATTATTTAGTGGAGCAGGTAAGTCAATGGGCACATTCACGTTTTCCAAAATATATATGACGCATCCATTTTATAATTTTGTCTCTGTACTCCTTTATTAATTCCCATTTATTGGTTTTCCTCGCCCACTATTAACATTTTAATCACTGATACTCAACCAACAAAATTAATTTTAATTTGAAATAATCAGCCGTAAGGAAATTCAATACCCTTTACCTGATACTTAATTAAATCTGAGAAAATTGTCGCGCAAGCAATTAATGTCATTGTTTTATGAGTAAAAATCTATCCTCTGCGGTTTTCATCTGCATACCTGGAAATTACATTTTAGGCTATGGGCTACTCCAGGCGATAAATAATAATTTAATAAATAAATATCCTGGGACATTCTTTACACACGGCCATCTGCTCCCAAACTAAGCAGAGCTTGTACTATGGAAACCAGATGACTAATATACATATACTACTTTTTTTTCTAAATACCCAGACACAGAACAAACAGACATGTTCATGCACACAAATGTTTGTCCTGGGTGGGAATCGAACCCACGAATCTTCGGTTTGGCAGTCAGAGCAACCAAGCCAACTGGCCTGTCAAATCTAGTCTATCTCTGCGCCTTAATTATTACTTTTATATTCTAGATTTAATGTGCTTACCACCTTCGGTCACATCATCATAACAAATAGTGAAATTAAGATTAAAAACCCCATAGTGAAAAAAATATATAATTAAAAAAGTAATCATCATCTGCCTATATATATATTTCTATTCAGTTGGTCCAAGTAAAGCACATTATAAAAAAAATTACCGATTTTTTACATCCGATGCTCTTTGGAAATGCTTTTGTCGACGTTGGTCGGTGACAGATGTAAAGTACACATGGTCATCATACTTCAATTCATATTCAGACTACTGTAATGTACACAAGCGAACTTTTAATCGGTAAACTACTCGAGCATTCAAGCACACCAAACCGTTCTGAAGCAGGGTCAAAAATTCACAGCCTGAACTAACAGCGTCACATGTCGCAAAACACCGCCAACCGAGAGAAAAAGAATAAAAACCAATAGTTTTCCAACACTGTGGAATATTACTTTCAACCTACTTTCACGTAGACTTATAGAATATTTGGCGTACACATAAAAAGGAGCGGTTGATGCGGAATATCCTTCTTTTCCGTTCACCCTTCTGCAAAGGAAATTGCCGCCGTATATCGAGGCTTATCTTCAGATCTATTTACATCTTCGGAATGTTGAGACGGTCTCGTTCCTTCCGCTTCGGTGTGCAAAAAGTATTTCGTGTAAATCACCGTGTGGCGATTTGGTTTCGGGCTGTTTAATTTTCTGTCCAACGTGTATTTGCTGGACCATGAAGACTTCATGTGCCAGAAATCTAATGGTCCTTGAAGCAAATTGAACCTTATAATGCCAATCATTAAGGTATAATAATCTTATATTTTTTTTTTGTAAGTTACTTTCCTTTTCATTATGCAAAAAATACCGATAGGCTCAAGTAGCGGCATCATCACTACATAGTATAGAACAAAGTCGCTTTCTCTGTCCCTATGTCCCTATATCCCTATGTATGCTTAAATCTTTAAAACTACGCAACGGATTTTGATACGGTTTTTTTAATAGATAGAGTCATTGAAGAGGAAGGTTTTTATGTATGATACATGTGACATCCCACGGGAACGCGGGTAAAACCGCGGGGGACAGCTAGTGCTTTAATATTTTATTACTGCGCGACAGAGCAATAAAGTATGTCAATTGTTCCTTTAAACGTAGTTGGAAATTTTTGCAAAACTTCATGAGCGCCGTTAGTGATATCTGTCATGAATGTATGGCCAAGTTTCTAGCTAAAACTTTAAATAAGGTATTTCTATGTTGGTTGTCACTAAGCTCTCTTGCTCTACTTGCTACTTCAAATGCCATATTACACAACACAACCCCATGTTCCACATTTAAAATTTAACTTTACATTTCAAATCTTAAAAGTCATTCTTTCAAATGCAGTCCTACCGTCCGATCCATTTTGCTCTCAGCGGATATTACAGTTCAGAGCCGGGTATGATATATTGGGCAGAACCTTACACTACAGTATTCAAAGATTTGTGTGAGTGAATTTATTTTAACAATATCTTCTATATAACCTCTTATCAGATCGAACGATGATCTGCACGAAAGACATCATTTTTAACCGACTTCAAAAAAGGAGGAGGTTATCAATTCGTCCGTATTTTTTTTTTTATGTTTGTTACCACATAACGTTTGTCATAACTTTCGACTGGGCGAAGCGATTTTAATGATTCTTTTTTTATTTTTATTTCAAAATTAAATAAATTGCTGAAAAATGTGAATGTTTCAATGTTTGTGAATTAATCAAATCAAATAAATATATTGCAAAACGGATTGAAATGGCACAGGTAAAAAAAAATAAAGGCAGAAAATTATATTCTGAAATAAAATGAATCGCCTCGATGGTCAAGCGATATAAAGTCTCGAGACCTGAATAATCTGTGCTCGATTTCTAGACTGAGAATAGTATTACTGGGGTTTTTTGTTTAGAAATGATAGCCTTTAGGATTGGGAGTGTACCCAAGTGATGGTAAAATCGGTGTGAGACACCTGTATGGGTTCGGGGTCAATGGGTATGATGAAATATTATGATAGAATGTTTTCGCCCTTGTGTTGTCGTACTTACTGTCGTAGTTACTCGTACTACCAATTCGCACAAAACGCTTTGCAGCTTCCTGCCTCATGCGCACAGCTAAAGATTGGAAATATCTCCCTTGTCTGTGTTCCCAGACACTTACAACATGGGCTCTTTAGGAAAAGAGTGAATTGGCTACTAACAGGAAAGCGAGCTCCCGGCCTCAACTTCACTTACCATCAGGTGAGATTGAGGTCAATCGCAATCCCATCAAAAATAAAAAAAATAATACCAACTCTTCTTTGCAAAAGATAATATCCACTTTCGATTTCGCGTATATTGATGTAGAATTCATAGACTGGAAATATGAATATTACATTCAATTTAATTTGTAAATTGTTCAGAGTAAAAGCTGCTTTATAAGCACTTTACTCGATTATTTCTACTATCATTGCAAAGCACATATTCCAGGAATAACGTTAACAACATTTGAATAACAACCGTTCAGTTTTATAGCGCTACTCTAACAATACACTTTATTACACCATATTGCTTCACTAGCTTATTATAAAAGATTTATTGCCCCTTAAAATGTAATTAAATACGGCCTAGAATGATATATATTCTAAATTATATAGTACTAGCTGTCCCTTGAGGTTTTACCCCCATTCCTGAGGGATGTCGCGTTTTCCCGGGATAAAAATTCACCTGTATGTTATTCCAGGATATGCTCCATCTATGTGCCAAGTTGCATCTTAATTCGTTGGGTAGGCTTTACGCGAAAGTGTAACAAACATACATACAACCTTTCGCATTTATAATAATTAGGATGAATATAGTGTCTGGGTCTAAATATTTATATAAGTATGTATTTAAAAAGTAGTATATAACTTACCTGGTAGCCATACTACAAGCAGTACACTCTGCTAAGTTTGGGATCAGGTGACCATGTGTGAAGAATGTCCTGGGATGTTTATTTATTTATTTCAGGGCAAATACAATACAGTCTTATATGTATTTTAAACATTACCTATATTGTACTAGATGTCCCCCGTGGTTTCACCCGCGTTTTGTTTGAAGTTGACCAGACCAAGAAAACATGTTGTTCTGTACAAACTTTGCACCCCCGTTTTACCTCTTTAGGGAATGAATTTTCAAAATTCCTTTCTTAGTACTCCTCAATGTTATAAAAGAACCCCTATGCAAAATGACAAAAGCTATTAAGGCCAATATTCCGACCTGGCCTTGAAATCGTCTTAGTAACCAAACACAAGGGATTGGGATAACCTAGATATACCTCGTTGATCTTCAATTGGTTGTTATTATGGCTACGTAACTGCTATCGAGAGAGATTAGATAAGAAGAAGATAAGATATAAGGAGAGATATATAGATGTTTGTCACTCTATCATTCAACTTCTTAATGGATTTGGACAAAGCTTAGTTCTTACATAAATAGAAAAGATATTTGTATCTCTTTCATACGACTTTTAAACGGATTCAAATAAAATTTGGTAAAGAATAATTATTGAAAGTAGTAGTAGTATTTTAGAGTAGTAGAGCTCTTAGTGCAGAATTCGTCCGGGGAATTACTACCACCTTACCCATTTCTGCCGTGAAGCAGTAGTGCATTTGCATTACTGTGTTTCGGTTAGAAAGGTAAGAGGGCCGGTGATTACAGGCACATGAGACTTAACAACTTCACGTCTCCCGACAAAGCATTGGCGATGCCCCTAGTGTTGCAAATGTCCATAGGCGGCGGTGACCACTTACCATCAGGTTGACCGTCCGCTCGTTTGTCGGCTTATGTGGTATAAAAAAAAAGTGAATGATTCCTCGGGAACTAAACGGGAGTAAAACTGTGGGTCTGAAACTAGTGTATAATAAAGAGTAACTCGCAATACCATTTATGGTGGCATGAGTGAGTGCAGAGAGAGTATTGTATGAATGTGGCCAAGATGAGCCAAAAAGCACGCACTGCCTACCTTTTACTATTATATGCTTACAACTTCAGGAAGAAACTTTATAAATTGTGGTGAAAATATAATTAACCACGTAGCTAAAAATAAATCAGCGTATAAGCTGATTAATTTATGTATATAAATAGCGAGTCTGTTTTATTCTGTTTAGAAATGACAGCTATATCAAATTGCGATGTTTTGATTCCTTAATATCTCTTTTGCGGCTTTAATAATACCTATGGTATAGACCAGGAAATAGGAAATATATTCCGGGAACGTGGGTAAAACCGCAAGGTGAGCAAGTATTGTTTATCTACACTAATATTTTAAAGAGGAAAGATTTGTATTTTTGTATGTAACGAATAAACTTAAAAACTACTGGACCAATTTCAAAAATTCTTTCAGCGTTGTGAAGCTGCACTATGTAACCCTGGGTAACATAGGTTATTTTATATTTTCAAAGAAATTTGGGATCCTTACTAACCAAGGTGTAAAAGCCTTACATCGAGAGCGCTGCGCAAACTATTGATGATAGAAAGAACAAAATAATGTGATGGATGTAACATTCCTCGGAAATGCGGGTGAAACCGCGGGGGACACATATTATTAATAAAAAGAACATTGAAAAATTACGATATGACGTTACAGAAGGTTCAATATCCGGTTATCGGCATAACGCGGGGCTTCTCTCATTTGTGTACGAACAAAAATAATTGATCCACATAAATTTACCGCGAGTGGGTGCTAGAGTTGTGCGGAATACGAAAAAAAATATTTCGGATTCGGTCATTCGGCTACCTTATAAAAAAGTGATTGACCTTTTTTAAAGTTTTATTGTTAATTTATTTAATTTAAAAAATATATTTATCGTCAGCCTTTTATAAAGCATAGATTGTGTCTATCATTCATTTATTTTTTTCACACTAAAAGGTTGGAAACAAAGAGCTGAAGATCAAGGTCAGTGGCGTGCCATAGGTGAGGCCTATGTCCAGCAGTGGACGGAGGTAGGCTGATGATAATGAATGATGTAAAGTTTGCAGATCAGAATTTCAAAGCCCTCCCATATGAAGTGTCACTTCAAAAACCATCTGGCCCGGTACATCAATTCAATGATACATACAGTAAGTTTCATACTCGATTGTCAACTTTCGACATATCTTCCTTAAAGCACAGATTACTATTAAATCCGCGGATACCGATTGTTTCGAACATCCCTAATCGTTACTATACAGCGTGCGTGAACAATTTGCAAAAAGCAATTGCTGCTATATATCACTGTCTTATCGCTGGATCTACGCGTCGATTGTCACTGTGGATTTGACGCCATTTTGTGTGTGTGTGCCTTTTTTTTATTTTATTTCAACCGTTTTATTCAGATCAAACATTCCAGTATTGGAAGCAGATTTGTTCGATATATGCATCTGTATTTACTGATATATTGTAAGGGTGGGGGGATGAATACTATCACAACTGATCTCTAGTGTGTCGGAAGACTTAACAGTATACCGATGACCACTTGCAGCATGTGGTCAATGAATTAATGTACGAGGTAATCTCCGAAACTACTCGTCCGATTTCATGATTCTCTCGCCGATGAAAATCTGGTATTATATTTTTTTAAGTTGTTAATTTTTTTGAAATTGATGTACATACATTGTCATTATTAAAGTTATTAATTATTTTTTTATACGACTTGGGCCGACAAACAAGCGGACGGTCCACATGATGGTAAGTGGTCAACGCCGCCTATGGACGTTTGCAACACTAGGGGCATCGCCAATGCGTTGTTGACCCTAAGACGTAAAGTTGTTAAGTGTCATGTGCCTGTAATTTCACCGCCCCCCTTACCTTTCTAACCGAAACACAGTAATACAAGTGCACTACGGCAGAAATGGGTAAGGTGGTAGTACTTTCCCGGACGAACTCTGCACTAAGAGCTCTACTACTCGAATAAATAATAGCATTATGAAAAATATCACAGTGTTTTTTGTGCACTGTGGTAGCAGCGACGAATACCACCACACCAACTCAACCCTAAGGTATGGTTTGAGGTGACTAAAGAAACGAAGGTTTACCCTCTGACCACGTGAACTTACACCTTGTACCATGTGGTCGACAAAAGAGGCCTGGTTAGGCGTAATGTTATATGACGCATACGTAATGCACCAAATGGGCTGAAAGCATACGTATTGTATACCCAAATGATTGGGAACAGGGATGCAGATACTGAGATGATTGTTATGATAATATTTTGCTTTTCCTTAATGACAAAAGAACTTAAGTGAAACATGTTGTTTATCGTGACTGCGGTGTGTGCGGCCCTTGCGGGTGCGTTTAGGTCCACGTTCACATTTACTATCCTTTTTGGGCCTAACGGTAAAGTGTTTGAACTTGTCGTTTCTACGGCTTCGATTCCGTATGGAATATGACACTAGTCTAATGATGCTTCGTCGCGGCTTTTATGCTTTGTCACTTTCGCTTATCGTTAAATCAACAATTCCATTTTATTATTTAGAAGAAGCTCGAATTTCTTTGTTCAATTATTCATTCAGATTGAAACACAATATCGGTAGATTAAGCAAGTGATAGTAACATAAACCGGCTCGCGAAATATGATCTAATTTAGTTCCTAATCCAATCTTGTAAACTCAATTTGTTACCGGCGACTTACAATTTATATTTATGTGAGAAGCTTTCAGCGATTTATGGAAACGAAACATAATTTTATTTTTATTACTTTCTACCCCCCTTTTACCCGTTTTCCGAGTGACGGACTGTTTTACCGGGATTAGAAGTGTATTATTTTTAATTACAGTAATTATGCGAAGGTTCAGGGATAAAAAGAAAAGCCTCCTGGATTGGCTTTTGTGTGCATTATCCGACTGCATATAACCCTCTGATGTGAAAAAAAACCATGTCTATGATTAATTAAAATATGTATATATTATGTGAATGGTTTTTTACTGTCAAGTAATTCCATAAATACGCCAGCAATCCACCTATTAGTAAGTGGTCACCGCCGCCTATAGACATTTGCAACACCAGGAGCATCGTGACCTGAAGTTGTTAAGTCTCATGTGCCTGTAACTTTGCCGGCCCCCTTACCTTTTAAATAGATAAATAATAATTCAAAATGGTGTACTTGTAGTGGTTTACTTCCTCGGACGAAATCTGCACTAAAAGCTCTATTGCTTCTGATTTTAATTTTAGTTTTCAAACTCTTTTATTTAAACTGCACCAATTATGAAAGTTCAATTTTAACTCAATCACGCATAAACGGCTGAACGGATTGGAATGAATAGTACAGGAATACAGATGTAATATAGTATTTTTTACTGTGTGTGTATTTTTTGTAGAGTGCGTTATGTAGGTGTGCGGCGAGGTGCAATGTGGGACAATCTGCATTTAGTTTCCCGTCCACCTTTACGTCACTTTCCAACCTAGGGATAGAACGGAGGTCATGCTTGTTAAAATTTTTGGGCGAGCATTGATTGTTTCTATTTCTTTATTATTTTAAACTAAGCAAAGCTGTGCCAGAGACTGATATACTACATAATCGTTATATAGATATTTACACCTAGACACAGAAAAACAGACATGTGCATCCATGTTAGTTCTAAATGGGAATCAAAGTTCACTCACTGGCTGGAGTGAAATTCGCTACCGTATTTTTTTAAGCCGCTCTATCTTACGCCTTGTACACCATTCTTAAGTAGGAGCAAAGCTCGATAGGACTCCGTCGCCTTAGGAACTGCGACCCTTATCAACAATGTCGACTGACTTGGATTCCTTAATACACGCAACATCACCCTGTATACAACACAGCGACAATTAACTTTCGACTCTACCGACGTAGTTTTACGACACAGTTTTAATTGGACTCTCGATGTAAGTTCGGTTAGTTACGTAGAACGGTTTGAAAATTTAGTATCGCCCTCATATTAACTCAATTCGGCTGTATTGTTTTGCCCACCTTATTTTCAATCACTATTTGGGTTGGGTCCCATAGGGTATTAACATTATGAAATAAGCGGTAACTTAACTTGGCACATTGTGACTATTATACTGAGTAAAATTTACGTCGTCCTTCCAATATCAGGGAAGATTTTGAATATACGAGTACATTTATAAAGTATATCTTATTGCGTAGAGATAGAATTCAATTAAGAACGTCATGCGGTAGAATGGGCACTAAATAACAAAATATTGATTAAAGTTTATTGTTTCTATTTATGGGTGAGTTGAGTGGAAGAGTTAGATACGGGACTATTTTCTGCCCCGCGGTTTCAGTCGGGTTCCCGAGGGTTCTTATATTTTCTCATTATAAAAACAATGCCAATATGTTATTCCAGGGTATAAATAAAATAAAAAATAAATATCCCGGGACATTCTTTTTTACACACGGCCATCTGGTCTCAAACTAAGCAGAGCTTGTATGGAAACCAGATAACTGATATACTACACATACTACTTATTTTTTTCTAAATACATACTTATATACATATTTAGACCCAGACACAGAACAAAAAGACATGTTCATGCACACAACTGTTTGTCCTGGGTGGAAATCGAACCCGCGACCTTCGGTTTCGCAATCAGAGTCGCTAACCACCAAGCCAACAGGCCTATCAATGTGTCAAATTTCTAGACCCATCTAGAAGTATATGCGAAAAAGAGGAATAAACAGCCATACATCCTCACTAACTCTTGCATATATAATATTAGTAGGAAGGGGCAGCATTTTTCATTAGAACGCCTGACATACCCAAAATAAGACGATTTTTGAAATACCTACCTTCTCGTGAAATTTAGGTTTAAATATTGGTTACAAATATCCGGTTTTTGGTAATAATAAAATGTATGAAAAAATTGCAAGAAACCATCTTAAAACTAAGGTTAATAATACTTTTGAATATTCAATTAATTGTAAACACTTCAACCACGTCTGGTATTTTATGAGTTACTTACTTTCAAAGCGAAACCTCTATAAAATACAGATTAGGATCTCAAATACTCATATTAAAATAAAATTTCATCAAACATCAAAAGGAACAAAAATTAAGTATAATTAAAGGTCTGATTCTAACTATTGAAAAAGTTCAATTCAGAAAGAAATGTAATTGAGAAGCCGAAGCAGTAGAAGATGTAGCATGTAAATTAATTTTGCAAGAATTAGCTTTCATATATTTCAAATATTTTTCAGAACGTAGGGTAATTACTTGATTTTTGCTCTATCATTCATTGCAATTCAGCGAGGCAATGCCGCAAGCATTCTTGATACTCTGCCACCAGGGGAGGAGTTAGGGGTTTTTTGTTTTTTTTTATATAAAATACTGTAAGGAGTTTCTATACAACGGTGATGCCGCCACCCGACGACAGGCCAGATAAGCAGGGCACTTAGGAGCAGCGACACATTGGCTCGCCAGTTCTTGTAGTGTACGGACGTCTCGTGGTAATCAGTATTGGTTGTTATCAAGGTCACGGCTTACATTTTGATTTCTTGTCCTTAATTAATTATTATTGAAGTTTGCAGTACATATGTATTTAGTTTTGTATTAATTTATAGTGATTGTACTTGTTTAGTTCCCCTTTAGTCTAAATTTGATTCAAATTGTAAATAAACGGATTTCTTGTTGGTTTATGTTTTTATTTAATTGTACCCTACTTTTAATCGCTAAAAATACAATAATTATATTTAGGCTAAGTTCTTGTTTACATTTAAGTAATTAAATTTATACTGTAAAGTTAAAAAAAAAGGTTTAGAAATAATATGATTTTATGATTTATATTATTTATATATTGACAGGCCAGTTGACATTGTGGTTAGAAAAACCCTATTTCACACACAGGTCGTGGTTTCGATTCCCATGCGGCACCAAAAACTTGTGTGCATTATAATGTTTGTTCTTGTCTCGGTGTAAATATCTATATAAAAATTAATTAAACAATAATAAGAAGAAAATATAAAAACATATTGAAAAGAAATATATATATATATATACCTAGATAACTATGTTGTAATCAGTTATTTGGTATTCATAGTATAACCTCAGCTTAATATGCATACACACCACACACATGCACAGAACACACTCAAATACTCTCATACACACACACACCACACACACGCACATACATACACACACTCACTCACTTACTCACCACTCCCACACACACCACACACTTCACTTTATTTGATCTAAAATCAGTGATATTACATTGTTATTTTACTTAAAAAAATATATTTTATAAGAATTTATATTAAGGCAACATTATTTTATTTTATTGTTAAGATGAAAGAGACTAGTCTCCACGACACAGGGATCCTAGTGTCGAGGCTAGTGAACTACCTTTGTTAACAACATTTATTTTTGAACAATAAAAGTATTATTATTATTATTTGGGATCTGTCCTAGGATTTATATTATTATTAATTTAGTATAAACGCAAAATTTATTGTAAACATTAATAAATAAATTACGTCACAACAACAGGCCAAATAATTTGAATGACGCTGGAATAGAATAAAGATACTATTACGATATAACCCGGTTTAGCATTACAACGGGAACGCCAATGAAGCAGAGTGACGGAAGCTTCTAGAACAAAAAATACATACTCGATTATGTAAGGAAAATGACACTAGCTCGCGGATGTTTCGTCGCGGCTTCTACGCTCTGTCTCTTTCGCTTACGACGCAATCACGTGAGAGGTAAGCTCTCTGAGGGCTCCGTGCGGCGGCTCGTCGACGAAGTTTGTATTAGCTGAATAAGGGGGCTGCAATTGATTTCGATAACTATTCCATCCATCAAAATCACTAGACACCCGATAACACGACCAGAAACAACGGACACAAAGAAAATATACATCAAAATGAACCAAGGCCCGATTTCGTTGAAGCAGTTTCGTACGACCCACGTCAATGTGGACTGACATTTCCCGTTTTGCAACACAGGAGGAATGATTGGAATGGTTTTCCAGTTGCTTTATAACAAGCATTTGTATGTGCCTTATTTATGTAGAAAAGATAACGCGTCTCTATCGGGATATTTTTATTAGATTTAGCTAGGAACAGTTGATAGTTCATTACTACCTGCCCTGCGCCATTGCGTAATGACATATAATAACTCTTTCTGTGGTCAGTTGCAGTCCGAACGCAAGCTCATTTCAAATAAAAATTGTAATGAACTTCATAGGCTGTCTTACAAACCGGTGCTACCGGGTTCAGTAAATTTGGTAAACAAGGAATAATTTTGAAAATTTT
The DNA here is from genome assembly GCA_907165245.1 of Habrosyne pyritoides. NCBI lineage: Eukaryota > Metazoa > Arthropoda > Insecta > Lepidoptera > Drepanidae > Habrosyne > Habrosyne pyritoides. Next base: position 1,937,754 of record OU015595.1, read on the forward strand.
TGTAATAAAATTTGTGTCTCACATATTTTAAGTTTATATTAAGACGTGTCAATTAAGACATCCCTTGTCTCATCTAGTGCATCGAAATAAAAAAGAATTCGTGAAATAAGTGCCAAAATTAAGTTCATTCATATAAATATAAATATCCTGGGACATTCTTGACACACGGCCATCTGGTCCCAAACTAAGCAGAGCTTGTACTATGGAAACCAGATAACTGATATTCATATATAAATACATACTTATATAGATATTTACACCCAGACACAGAACAAACACACATTCATGCACACAAATGTTGTCCTGGATGGGAGTCGAACCGCGACCTCAGGTTTGGCAGTCAGAGCGTTTACCACCAAGCCAACTGGCCTATCATTACACAATAGTTCTATTTCGTAATCGTTAGAGTTCATAGGAATGCGAATGATTTCTGTCGTCACTTTTCTATCTGTTTGGTGCATTACATAATTGAGAGAGCTATGAGAAATGCTTTTGTCGACATTTAAGTCATTTGGTTCCTATATAAGATCTGCTTACTGATAAACTATCCTAGGATATTTATTTATTCAATCTTCTGTTGGTCAATACTAAACTTTAATAACGTAAATACAATCCCCAATTACAAAACATTAGACAATTGAAATCTATCCTCTTTCTCCCATTGCCACGCAATTAGCCGAGGTATAATAGCAGGCCATATCCATTTGTCGCTTTTAACCCTAATATATTATTCTTTGTAATGCCTTTTAGTACATAAATACAACGATGAGTGAGGACGGCGAGCCCTTAGGGGAAAAAGGGTAAATTTTCCTCGGAAGATGCCTGGGGACTATTCCCGCTTTTACTCTAACAACTTTGAGCTTACATCTATTTTAAAATGAACTTTAACTTTGTTACAATATAAGTCTGGTTTCATTATACAGGCATATATATGATATTGTTTTACAGTATTTCGTTTAGAAAGGTAATAGGGCCGGTAAAATTACAAGTGCGTGAGACTTAACTACTTATCGCATTGGCGATGCCCCTGGTGACACAAATGTCCATAGGCGGCGGTTAGCACTTACCGCCAGGTGTGCGTCTGTCTATTTGTTCGCCTATATGGCATATTTTCTAATAGTTATAGACAACGGGTCAAAATCGTGTAATAGCTTAGGTATAAATACCTGAAGTTTCGGCTGAAATACATCCGTTGTCTAAAATAATTAGAATGTATACGAATCGTGAAACTGTTGTCGTTTATAACCATCTAAGAAAAAATCCGCGTCGAATGGTAGCAGTCTCATCGCGATATGTTCAGTAGTTTTGAGGTGATGGTGCGTCAAAGGAACCCCATTTTGCTTACATATATATAAATAATTATTTTCTATATTATTCAAAATATATAGATAAGTATATATTTGGAAAAAGTAATATGTGTAGTATGGGCATCAGTTATATGGTTTCCATAGTACAAGCTCTGTTTAGTTTGGGATCATACGGCCGAGCAGCCACCCAGAATATTCATTATTTATTTATTTACACGGCATTCCCTCACTTCTTAAATAAAATGTAAACAACCTATTTAATTAAGAAAATAAACACAAGGGTTCGGATCGTAAAAAAATGTCACAAAACAGACCCGGACTTATATTTTAATCCATATTACTTAAATATCGGAATTAATTAGATGGAAAAGTGGATTAGCTTAGCGGACGGTGTATAATGCCCAATTGTCGCCATCTGCCTTCTTAACCGATGTTACACACTGGAGTGTTGATTAGACAATGTATTTTCCTTATTTTCTTTATAAATAGTAGGCGTTTCATGTTTGACGATCTCAAGATGTAAACACTAGGTAATATTATAAATGCGAAAGAAGATGTTTTAATGTTTGTGAATCACTGCAGAATGGATTTTGATGAAATATGGTACAGAGAATATTCTGTAAAATATGTATTCTTTTTTCTCGAGACAACATTAGGTTCATAAATATATAATAATTAATATTCTGGGATATTCTTGCGACTAGATAACTTTTTTTACCAAATACGTCCTGATATAGATACTTACTTTTCAGAACTTCAATTCTCTGTTTATATATGTAAAAACTTATATAGTTAATTATTGGGATTGATCAGGCTTTACCAATTGACAGATGTTCAACTAGAGAGCCAGACAAGTGGGTCCTACAAAGTGCCTTTGCACTGTGCTATGGTTTCCTGACGATGCTTGCCTATCGAAAGCTCAAAGCCATTTCAGGATTTGAGCTCACAACTCTCGTCACGCTATTCAACGTTACCAACTATGATATCAACATGTTTTTTTAAGAGGCAGCGTAGGCCGATCTGAGCCACCGTGTGTCTCACCAATAAAGGACGTTGTGAACTCGTTAGACACATTACCATAATACATTATCATAATTAGCAACATCTATTCCCACTCTGTGTGGTTATGAAGCAATTTGCTGGCCTTGTCTCGGAGAAATGTGTGGTAACTTGTAATCACACTGATTAGACCGGTGTTCGAGGAAATGTCTATTTAAAATAGGTTGAAATATTGTTGAAAAATGCTGAAAGAAAAAGTGTAAATCTTGAGTCAAGTTTCTTTCATCGCAACGCTGGTCACTCTCAGCACACCCTCATATCCTCAACCCCTTAGGATGCTCACAGGACTGCTTAGTTGGATGTTTTTAAGATGCATAGGCTTGTGACAGACTAAAATCTCAGCATGGAAATGGTGATGACATTCGAAGCGTAAAAGCCAACTTTCTAGTGCAGGCGTCGGAACATCAGTAGGCGGATGCTACAAAGTACCCTTTCACCGTTCCTAATTCCAATTACAGATACTTGGGATGTGTAATGAGCTTATTACTGTTCTCTGTGGTATGGAGTTTATAACAAAAGAACTGCGTTTATTGGCTAATACCCTGGTATTGCGTTAAACATAAGCGGCAGTGACCACGAAGGGAGGAGGGAAGGGAGGATTTCCTTTTATAAGGTAAATACTAGTTCGACTATAAAGACACTGGCTGACATCTTTTTCTACCCTCATACCCTTATCTGCCGTAATGCAGTAGCATACTTGTACATCTGTGTTCCGGTTAGAAGAGTAAGGCGGTGAAGTTACAGGCACATGAGACTTAAAAGTTTCTCGTCTCAGAGTGACAAAGGATTGGCGATGCTCTTGGTGTTCAAAGATGCCTATAGGCGGCGGTAAGCACTTTCCATCTGCCTTTTTGTCGGCCCACTTCAAATATAAATAAAAACATTAGCCTTAAGCCTCTTTGCTCTGTATTACCTGCTTATCAAGTAATCACGTGATAAGTCCGTCCTTCTAAGATATGGATGTAAAACAAAATGTTTATAATGAAGCCTAGCAGCTAATATTAATATTCGAATCTGATTCAAAATCGTTGGATTGATGTACTTTTCGACTTCGATGGACCAGTTGGCTTACTGGCCCAGAGACCCAGACTAATATGCCACAGGTCTTAAAATTCCCACCAAGGACAAACTTGTCATAAACATGTCTGTTTGTTCTGTGCCTAGTTATGTATATAGTATCTATATCAGGCATCTGGTCTCCATTGTGCAAACTCGGCTTAGTTCATCAGATCAGCAATGAATTGAATGAAGCAATTTCAAACATCCAAATTAATTCAGACGTGTATCAATTTAATAATAAATACCTGTCGATAAATGGGTTTGTTTACATCAAATTGAATTGGTAGAATTTTATTATTAAAATAAATACGCATTCATATTCTGGATGTATTATGTACACTCAGGTAAAAAATTGCATTTATAATTATTTGTACACTAAAAAAAAACAACTTCGCGTCTGAACTCCATAACAAAAGTTTAATAACGAAAACACCTACACAAAAAAAAGGTAAGGAACTATCGTACCTGAAATAAATCCAAATCAAATCTCACAACCGGTTACAAAGATGATACGTCACACAAAAAACTCCCCCTGTGTAACGGAGAAAAAAGAAAAATCCTGAAGACAAACTGTTTGCGACCCCGCACGATCCATCAACCGTTTCAAAACTAGACGCGAAGCGGGCCGATATCAAAATGTAGTTACTATTGTCCTACAGTTGATAAAATATGAGCCGTGACGTTGAAAAATCGGCATCAGGAATTAAGCGAGGAAAACCGCGGTTCCAAGTCACCGCGCTGGTGTTTCTTTAATTCGATCTTCGGTTGTTTGAGTTGACGTATGCAAATGCTTGTTGGCGAAGTCATTACGACAATGTAGTCAGGGAAATTGGATGTGAAATGGGTCGTGAAATTTTGGACGGGATATTTTCTTAATTTTTGACATGATTTTCCGGAAAATTAAGCTTGTTTTTCACGAGTCTCTGTTGAAATGCAGCGTTAATAGAATTGGGGGCTCTTTAAGCTTATGAGCGAAATACTCACACAAGAGTTCGTCAGGGGAAGTAACATGGGAAAGGCAGTAGGCCTTTCCCATTTCCGCTGTGAATCAGTAGTGCACTTGTATTACTGTGTTTCGGTTAGAAAGGTAAGGGGCTGGTGAAATTACAGGCACATGAGACTTAAGCACTTCACGTCTCAAGGTCGACAACAGCGGTGACTACATACCTTCAGGTGGACGATCCGCTTGATTGTCGGCCTATGTGTATAAAAAAAACTAGATTTGCAGCGAACACACTTCTTAAAAATATTAAGTCTTTATTTTAAGGTCAATATACTCCTTAGTTTTCATAATGATACAAATTTGGAAACTTTTATCGTTCTGTTAAGACTGAATACTATAAAAAAGACGCGTAAAAGAATTTCTCGCTTGCCATGTTATTCTATTTAAAACTGGTGTACGTTCTTCCGTCACGATGATTTACACAGCTCCTTTCATAAGAAAACCTTCGGTAAGATAACGATTATTTCATTCATGGTAATAAGTGTCCTTATAGCATGTTTCAATGCACATTTAATTTTGGTATTTTACGTCATGTAGTCCAAAAATATCAAGAGAGAATTTTTGACTTACCCTCTCCCCTCTTCGAAATTTGCAAGCCAAAATGACGGAAATAATTCAAACCGATAAATAAGAATAGAAAATTATTAAATGTTGGTAGGAAAAATTCTATTTGGTTAAAAAAGGAAGACATTTTTTTTTTTGGAAGGTATTAATTTCATTTTCCTATGTAATTCTTTCCATCCAATGGTTGTCTGGAAGAAATTGCTTTTTAGTGATAAGACCGCCAATTGTACCTTTATTTAAGTATCAATTCTGTACCATACTTCTTTCTTTTCTCAGTGTACAATAAAGTATATTTATTATTATTATTATTATTATTATTATTATTATTATTATTATTATTATTATTATTATTATTATTATTATTATTATTATTATTATTATTATTATTATTATTATTATTATTATTATTATTATTATTATTATTATTATTATTATTATTATTATTATTATTATTATTATTATTATTATTATTATTATTATTATTATTATTATTATTATTATTATTATTATTATTATTATTATTATTATTATTATTATTATTATTATTATTATTATTATTATTATTATTATTATTATTATTATTATTATTATTATTATTATTATTATTATTATTATTATTATTATTATTATTATTATTATTATTATTATTATTATTATTATTATTATTATTATTATTATTATTATTATTATTATTATTATTATTATTATTATTATTATTATTATTATTATTATTATTATTATTATTATTATTATTATTATTATTATTATTATTATTATTATTATTATTATTATTATTATTATTATTATTATTATTATTATTATTATTAATGTTAGCCTCTGATGGCTCCCTTACACATTTGAAGAAAGAGAAGTCCTGCTAATGTTATAAATGCGAAAGTATGTGAAGATGAATATTTGGTACTCTGACGCAAAAACACTTAGCGGATTTGGGTAAAACTTGCCACATAGATAGTTTATAATCTATGTAGACACATAGGCTACTTTTTATACCGAGAAAAATATCATCCCTTAGGAACGCAGGTGAAACCGAGGGGGATAGCTAGTTAAATAATAAAATCTTATTACATATAAAATATATTGTAGTGAACCCTCCGTTTGTAATTCCAACTAGCACTTTTAGGTTTAATTTAATTCTCTTTTTAATTATTTGAATCCTTACTACAACTTTTATTAAAATCGTAAAAGTATTTACAATTTATTGTACCTTCTCTTAGAGTTAAGACCACCAAAAGACCAATAGTAGCCAAGAATATCTTATTCTATCCGAACCCAAAATATCTGGGCCAAATTAACCCCCTATCAATTATGTTACTTCCGCAAACATTAATCAACGCAAGAGCGAGACAAAAACTGTATACACCATCGCGGCCGAATGTTTACAAGAGCCAGTACTCTTATCACGTTGGCAAAGTATTTATCTTGGCATGAATAGACCCTTGGACTTTGACAGATCGTCTCCAGTCGTGTTTTGTTGAATAACTCAAGATTCTGGCGACGATCGCTTTTTGTACACTAGCTCTTGGTGTTTTCTTTTTAATTTGTCGGGACTTTGTTTAGTCTTTGATGTAGGCCCGGAGCTTTACCTATTTCATTTGTAATGAATTGAGGTAAACTATTTTTGGTGGTTTGTCGGAACGCTTCATCAAAATTCCATGAATAGTAATTCTGTCTTATTTTTCTACTATTCATATTATAAACAGGTTTTTGTTTTGTATTTTTTTTTAATATATTTATGTGACAGGTCGTTTCAACAAACTATCTGATCGATCAGGAGAACATAGAAGTGCGGCTTAACAAAAAAAAATAAAATTTAAATCCGTTTATTTTGTTTAGGCCCGCGGAGGGTACCTACTTCAAAGTTACTAAAGCTACCACCTGTTTGGAACTCAGGCTTCAAATGAGAAGAACCGACAAGAAACTCTCCAATAATATATAGTTTTAATATGTTATATTTAACTTTTTGGCTATTTTTATTACAATTTTATAGTTTACTTTTACAAAATACATAATAATTAAAAAAAAAACAATACCGAAAAAAATATAAGTGTTTTTTTAATAACCTGAATAACTGAATAAACAAATTAAAGGTGCACCTGTGCAGAGAGCACTGTCTGTCCGTCAGTCCATCTGCCTATCAGCGCCCTGTAACATGAACCGTAATACGTAGACTGTTGAAAATTTCCCAGTATATACTATGGCCGCTATTTCAACAAATTATAAAATTCGGCATGTTGTTAAATATTGTACGCTAGTCCGTCATTTGACTCATTTTTAATATTTAAATATATTTGCAGATACTAAAACCCTTAACCACACATCGATCGTGTTTCTTAGTTGTTTACTGAAATATTTACAGTTCTCAGTGGTAAAAGCGCAATAGTACTTAACTTAAGCCTTTCTCAAACCTTTTCCAAGTAACTCGGAAAATTGCATAGTGTTTGCAAAACGTAAAACGGTTCTCTGGCTATAAGTAAGCACTACCGGACAGAAAGACTTTCCACAAATCCTCCTTTCATATATATATATATAAAACGTCTTGCTCTCTGGTATATAAAGTCTATTAATACCACGGTAATATTTATATTTCACTCTTTACCACTTCACTTCTGAACAGAATTATTTAATTTCTGTCGTTTTATTTTTAGAATCTTATGTTTGACATTGAGAAGATGGATCATTTTCTTGATTGATTGATCAAGATGGAAAAGAGACAAAGCTAAGAAAGAAACTGAGCTTTAAGCGAAGCTGGAACTCAGATAGAACACACCAGCAGGTACTTCTTTGTTTTTATATCCCAGGGTCACACGGCCCACCTGATGGTATGTGATCACCGCTGTCTATGAACACTTGCAACATCAGGGCATCGCCAATGCATTGTCGACCATGAGACATGAAGATGTAAGTTTCATGTGTCTGTAATTTCGCCGACCCCCTTAGTTTTCTATCCAAAACACAGTAATACAAGTGCACTACTGCTTCCCGACGAAAATAGGTAAAATGGTAGTACTTCCCCGGATGAACTCTGTACTAAGAGCTCTACCACTCAAACTCTACTTGGCGACAGATTTGGCTAAACTGAAAGGTAAAAAGTACCCTGCCATCATTCTTTGTTTTTCCTTCACTGAACGCTCAAGCTCAGTATAGGATTTGACTCAACAACTCTCGTCACGGCATCGGATATCACTACTAGCTGAGCTAAAGTACTCTACAACCAATTTATGGTTTTCCTTCATTGAAAGCTCAAGCTCATTGTAGGATTCGAACTAACGACTCTTGTCATGGCATCGGACGTCGCTACCAACTGAGCTAAAGTAATCTACAATCATGCTATGGTTTTCTTTCATCGAAAGCTCAATCTCAGTTTAGGATTCGAACCAACGACTCTCGTCCCGGCATCGGACGTCGCTACCAACTGATCTAAAGTACTCTACAATCATTTTATGGTTTTCCTTCACAGAAAACTCTAGCTCATTGTAGGATTCGAACTAACGACTCTTGTCATGGCATCGGACGTCGCTACCAACTGAGCTAAAGTAATCTACAATCATTCTATGGTTTTCTTTCATCGAAAGCTCAAGCTCAGTTTAGGATTCGAACCAACGACTCTCGTCACGGCATCGGTCGTCGCTACCAACTGATCTAAAGTACTCTACAATCATTTTATGGTTTTCCTTCACAGAAAACTCTAGCTCATTGTAGGATTCAAAACAACGAATCTCTTCATAGCATCAGAGGTCACTACTAACTGATCTGAAGTACTCTTCAATCATGCTATGGTTTTCTTTCATCGAAAGCTCAAGCTCATTTTAGGATTCGAACCAACGACTCTCGTCATGTCATCGGACGTCGCTACCAACTGATCTAAAGTACTCTACAATCATTCTATGGTTTTCCTTCACTGAAAGCTTAAGCTCATCATAGGATTCGAACCAATGACTCACATTAGAAGACTACCAACTGAGCCATCATCTCCATAAATCGATGTATTTTCCCCACCGCCACTACGACACTTACAATCGGCACAGTAATTACATGAATCATTAATCACAGAAATCTCTACCTCCAGTGACGTATAAATGATTCATTGCAAATACGGAAGCAGTAAGGCGATGTACAAACATTGCTTTAACTTACTACCAATATTGATGAAGGATTAGATGTTCGGAGACCATGATTTAGTGGCAAACTTTGATGGTTGCGTGGTTATCGCTCTAATGTAGTTGAACCTGCGTGAAGAATGGGATTGCATTTTGCTAAATCTCTTACTATGGTTAGTAGTATTGTGAAGGTGATAAGGAAATATAATCTACTATCTGACCACCCCGGTTTCACCCGTGTTCATGAAGGATGCCACATTTTCTGGGATTAAAAATAGCCTATATATATATTATCCCAGAGGATATTCTATCTATATGCCAACCAAATCCGTCTAGTCGTTTCAGGAAAGAGTTATAAAGACCCATACCTTACATCGATCCTCACAAACTTCCGCATTATTAATATTAATAGGATAGAAAATTATTATAATAATATAAGGTAAGCAATAAGCGAAGCCCAGACGAACTCTGCATTCTGCACTGAGGCAGCGTCCATCTGGGAAAGTACTGCCACCTCACCTATTTGCGCCGTAAAGCAGCATCTATATTGTGTCCGTACCATGCTTTTGTATTACTGGGTTATAGTTAGAATGAAAAAAATATAGGCACATGAGACATTTAAACTTCACATGTCTCAGGGTCAACAACGCATTGGCGATACCCTCGTGTTGCAAATGTCTATAGGCGGCGGTGACCACTAATCATCAAGTGAACTATCAAGTCTAGCTATCTGCTGGCCCAAGAAATTTTGCAAAGATATAATATCTGGACAATGTCACTTTTTGGACAATGAATTTTTATATTCACCTCTAACCCAGTTGTCTGAGAAAGCACGTAACATCATCATGTTCTTTATTTCCTTCTTGACTGAATCTAACACCAAACGCAAACACATTTCATTTAACTCGCGGACCTCTTTTGTCTGAACATGATAATGATAAATGCAAGAATTCCATTCAATATTAAATCCTATAGGAACTTTGCTCTACAATACTGCACCTAACAACATCTGTTTCCAGTAGATTCCGCATCGGACCGGTGCAAACTTGAAACTTTACTAATATACTGTTATCGTGATTTATGTAAACGTTTCTTGTTATTTCCGATTGTGCACCAAGTTCGTTATGGCTCTTGATCCTTTTGCTCCACCGTTATATGAGTTTTACTTTGTTACTGATTCTTCTTTTTTGTTCCTTAACCTTTATACCATAAAACTTTAATATCTAACTAAGGGCAATATTGAGTCTCTAATCGAGCCTAGTCTTCATAGCTTGAAATACTGATAGATTTCAAGCCTTATCCATGTTTTTATTTAATACTATAATCTTTCTTTAATGGTTTCACCCACATTCCTGAAGGATTTAATGTAAATGTCCATATGAAATAATGTAGTTTTCAAATTTTGAAATATATTAATTTTCAATTATGTGCAGCGATAATATAAATCAGCCAAAATCCGCTCTCTCTCTTTGTAATATTGGTACAGATTGTCTGTTTTATGACCTCGAGAATTAATTACGCTAGTAACTTTGTTTAAGCGTCATGTCTAACTTGTTTTACAAAATATTAAAATGCTACTAAGCATAGACAAAATACATTGCGTACCCATTTACGGAAAAAAAATGGTTAGACTGTTATCATCTCTTTGATTTTAAATACCCCTCGGGGCATAAGCATATTTGTTACTTCAAATTTTTGTTCACTTTTTGAAGTTATAGCTATGCTCCGCTGTCAAATCGAACAAAGAACGATAGTGTTTTGTATTACTTACTGATAGCTAGAAACCAATAAAATTAAAAACGTGATACATTTTTTCATTAAAATAGTTATTAGTCTGAAAGTAACAGGACATCAGAAGTTTCATATTAATAATTATATAAATAATAAATATCCTGGGACATTCTTTACACGCCATCTAATCTCAAGCTAACCAAAACGTGTACTATTGGAAACCAGATATCTGATATCCTAGTTTTCTAAATACTTACTTATTTAATCTCACTATACATCCAGACACAGAACAAATGTTTGTCCTGGGTGGGAATCGAACCCACCATGCCAACTGCCCTATCAAACAATAAAAGTATTCAATAATTAAAATAGATTAGATGTATAATAACGCTCATCTAACTAGGTATACGCAAATGTGTGTAATAAGTTTGTATTTGTGTGTTGATTATTGGGTGTGTGTATTATTTCTTCCTAACACTTAAATTAAGGCTTTACTAACAAATATGGATCCATGTGTCTGAAATGAATGATTTTTATTATTATTATTATATACAGATGTACAGATAGATATATATAATAAAAATATATATATAATAAATATATGTATATAGAGATATAGATGATATATGTATGTATATATAGATATGTACAATATTGAATACCTCTTCAAAACTAGGGTATATTTACTATAAATGATTAAGTCATACCTAATGAATAAATAGAATGGAACACACTCACGCAAGCTCAAAATATTCCAAACCGAAAATTACCTTCAACACAGTTAATTTGTGGTCGCTGGTAATGTATATTACACAGCAAAGTAACTGGGGTTGTTATAAATGGTAATTGCCATCGCATATTTAGCACTGTAGTTAAATCACTAAACTAACATGATCGAACGAGATGACTCTTGACTAAAATAAAATAAACTGTCAGAAAAATAACATTTTTAATCCAAGTAGGCCGACAGACATTGAGACGGTCCACGATGATAAGTGGTCATCGCCGCCTATGGACGTGTGTGGATCGAACCTGTTACTTGTGACCTTTTAGTGCAGAGTTCGCCGGGGAAGTACTACCACCATACCCATTTCCGACGTGAAGCAGTATTGACCTTGTATTACTGTACTTCGGTTAGAAAAGTAAAAGGGCTGGTGAAAGCAGCCACATGAGATTTAACAACTTCACGCCTCAAAGATGGTAACATGATGCCTCTGGTATTGCAAATGTTCATAGGTGTCGGCTACCACTAACCATCAGGTGAACCGTCTGCATGTTCTACGGAACAAACCTTACAAAATAAAAAACATTAATATGCTATTTTTAAATCTCTCTAAACATTATCTCATACATTCTTATTTATAGAAATAGCAGGATTTTTAAATGAAAGATAACCATTGCGGCTATTTTCTCCAACGAGAGTCTATCTAAGTAGAGGTTTAATGCTAAGACCCAGATATCTAAGACTAAGACATTTAAAGTGCCACCTAACGTGACATGTGGTGAGTGTGTCTCGGGCGTTTGTATGTACAAAGAAACTTTAACTGTTCCTTCACCAGGGAATCAAACCAAGAACCACTTTCTAAGCTGAACTCCACTACCGAGAGCACGATTTTCCTAAAGATAAATAGTCGAATTCCATCAATAAATCCTGCCTTATCTGAATACAAAAGATATACAGTTGTTACAAGGTTCTACAATACTTGAACTGAAATTCGGTTTACAAAACACAAGTGCAAACAACCCGCTCGGAAGCGTCGAAGAAGTTAGTACCTACTGGCTGGTAGTTTCCAAAACAAACTGTGTTTTAAGAACAAAAGAACCGAAACGCAAATAAAAATGTTAGGTTAAGTGTACAGTGAGTATAATACATAGAGTATAATTAGTCTGGCCGATTTTAGACAATCCTTTTGACATTTGTGATGTTATTGAAAATATTACTTTACATGTTTTAAAATATGGTTCTTTAATTGATTTAATGGTTAATTGTATGATGATATAAATGTTTTTTTCTGTCAAAAGGGTATTTAATAATGTAACAGACATAAGCATTAAGCGTTGCAAGTATTTTTTTTATTTTGTTAAATATTAATGGTTTGAATTTAGAAAGAATATCGTAACTATTTTAAAGGAACATTTAATATGAGTTTGTCAAAGTCCAAATGTTTGTGAGTAACTCGTGCGTCGCTCGTTCGTGCCATTGATGGCGCACGTTGTGGCATGAATTACTTCATATAAAACGTCCGTAGCATCTCCAATCCGTGCGCCGTGCGTGCCACACGCCCGGTTCGCTCTAGTGTGAATCATCCTTTATTAGACTTCATATCCAATTTAAACTTCTAGAACAATAGTCTAAGCAAATTTCTCAGTGTGCTCCTGACTTGTGGAGATGTTAGCTGCCTTCAGTTTGACTTTGCTCGCGATCACGTTTGCAGTATCACAGTACCAATATTCTATACCGAGAGGTACTTATTCAACTGTAGTTTTTTATCATTTTCAGGCCTTTTTTATGGGGCAGGCTGGTGTAGTAAATAGATACCGTCAATATCCATCCATCCAGGAAGCCACAATTCGAGTGCTCATTACCACTAAGTATATTTGTCTGCATGCACATGTCTGTTTGTTATCTGTATAGTTTGATAAAGAACAACTTTATCAGCTATTCAATGAATTGAAAATCAGAAAGAGAAGACACGTTTTAGAGTATACTACTGGCTTCCGTCCTGGTTTCATCCATCTAAGGATGATAAGCCTCAGTCCTTCTACGTACCATAGCTACGTCTGTCAAATTGCAGCAAAATCGATTTAACTGTTTAATTTTAAACACCTCTGTAACAAACAGACAGATTTAATTCACTCGGGTACGTGGGTGAAACGCAGGTCGGAAGCTAGTAAAATATAAAAATGTGAACACTGTGCTATTTGCAGTATTTTATTACTGCAGTCGTGTGAAATTAAAAAATGGAAACTATTCGATTATTTAGATAACATAATTGATTCTGAACTCTGAATAACCCTCTAACTAAAACTATATTTCCAGATCTACCATCATATATAAGACAAGCATTGCTCGTAAAGAATCGATATAAGCCACTGCCTAAACAGAAGAAACGGACCATATCTAACCTGACGCTGAAAGACATTTTCGATAAAATTAAAGGGATCACCAAGTCTCTTAATGAACATGCAAAGAAGAATGGATACAAAGTCGATTATAAATTCAGGATTTTGGATAACACTAAATAATTTACTTGTCACCTCCAATTGTTAATTAATCAGTTCAGAGATGGGTCATTAAGAACTTCCCGGCGATTGTATTATGCTCTCGCAATTGCAATCGAAGCCGATTTGCCGATACATTGATGGTCCTGCTATTGGTAACTCTCTCTGCGCGTAGGTGTGTGAATGAGATAGCAATCACAGAACGGTCAATCTAGGAGCAAATACGCCTCAATTCCGATTCCGAGAGCATTACACAATTGGATACCTGGTCAAGATTTGTTTTTCTGCTCCAAGGATGGAAATAAAATAATGTCTTTTTTGCGGGTTTTATTAGCACCTCTCAGATATCTTATACTATGTCTTAAGAGGATAATAGTATGGTCACAAAATATAACAGAACCCGCCGCTTTACATACTTTGTGTAGTATATATCTCTATCTCGCTCTATTTCCGGATTTAGAGCTACCTCTCGCGCGAATTTTGACAGGAGTGTAATCAGAGATTTAAAAGGCAGTACCTCATACAATGCTCTTTGAGCGGAACCCCTGCTAAATTATTCAATGGTACGAACACGAAATCTTCACTAATTAAGGTAGGGTAGAAGTTGAATAAATATGAAATAATTAACTAGTATCTACATATCCTATTAATATTATAAATGCGAAAGTTTGAGAATTTTGATGATGATTTGTATTTGGATTTGACTTGGGATATATTATAGTTTATCATCTTATCATCTGAGAATCGAATATTTTAGGAAAATGATACTAGCTCGAGGATATTACGCTAACTATGCAATCACGTGAGAGGTAAGCTCTTCGAGGCCTCCGTGCGGCGGTTCTCTGACGAAGTTTGTATTAACTGAATAAGTGGGCTGGATTAACACATGAGTACACTTTTCTTCCGGAGAAATATATTTTTTTTATTTAAAAAATTACTTTTAATTGTCTCCATAATCGCGGGTGAAACCGAAGCCAACATTTTGACTGAACAATAAACCTATCCTATGAAATGTAATCACTAAATATGATGTAGAATTTATAAACGTTAGGTTTTGGGTATGAGTACCTATCATCACACGTATGAATGAATAAAATACACAAATTCAAATTTTCATCCCAAAGTTAATACATCTAAAAGTTTATAAACACTCAACTCTAAACTAACATGTGTAGTTGAAAAAACACATTTAATAAATCATAATGTAACGAACCGCAGCCACTGTACCAACAAACAATGTATGCAGACAACTTTCATACAAGATTACCCACTCCAAGATATTGTTTTATCTTGTACAAGTAAACATGATTTAACTTCACATAAAATAATGTTGGCCCTACCATTTGTTGAGTTTTGGTTAAAGGTGAGTATGAAATGAGTACTAGTTCGGTCAAAGTTACGGCGTCGATACCGCACAAAGTCTGGTTGCCGGTACCTTAAATAATATTAATATATTAAATAATATTAATATTAATACAGTTCAGATTATGTAGCAGAATGTAAATGGTGCTGCATGGAATAATAGTATTAAAATAAATCTCTGTCTGTATATATACTGTCAATATATTTTTAAGCACTTAAAAAATATATAGACTTAACAATATATAATAAGCTTTTAATTGAAATCTTGGAAAGTGACGTAGTTTTGGTTTAGTTATAATAAAATCATATTAATTTATTCCGTTATTGCATTGCGAGTATTTCGTTTTTTTAAGTTGTCTCAAAAAGCCTGTTGTCAAATTGTCACCGTTTCCTTAAATATTCACTTCTGTGAGCCTGTAATTGAAATTTAAATGGTATTGAATAAATATGACTCGAAACTTAAAAACTATTTAAGAAATGAATTTGATTCTTCTTAGCAGAAGTTATTGATACTAATAAATAAACTATACAATTAAATACTATGTTGTTATCCAAATATGTTATTATACTCTTAAGGGTTTATACCCTTGAAACTATAAAGAAAAATCTAGAACTAAAAATAATATAGATATAATAATCGAATTTACAAGGACTACCTTTGAAATCGAAACCTCATAACTTTTTACGTGAGTATAGAGTGAGTCCATTGATAAATGTCATAACAGTGGTAAAGAACATGTAGGTGGGTTATGTTATTTCGAAATACCTAAATCAACAGTCTATGCTCTGGCATGTTTAGGCCAAGGGGCTTGGTTAAACAATAATTCTGTTATTAGATTTCTCTGCGTAGGGGATGGCAAAAATTTGCATTTGAGATTATTTCTCTGTGTTATATGAGAAAGTGTTTTGTTTGGCAACACTTGTATTTATTCTCGCTGATATTGAAAAAGTTTTATAATGTAAAATTTTGGTATTTTAGAATTATGGTTATTGCAGTTTATTTTGTAATACCTATGCACGCTACTTCGTACGCATGATAAGTTCAAATTAGGGTATCTCTTTTTTTGCGAGCATATTTTGATAAAATAAAGCCTATTCGTTGCCTCAAATAACGTTTTAGTTACTTTTGAAAACCCCATAAACAATTGTCTTGTATTCCATAGGACAGACAAACAGACAAAGCTTTTACATGGTCTTAATGTACTATGTTACACCTAACTTCAGCTGCAACCAGTTTTTGTCAAATATATTCAATTTACCGGCACAAAACTACTTCAGTGTTGTTATCGTATTAAAGATTTAGTTATTCAGAACCTATATATACTAATATATATAACATTTGCTAATTTTGAATAGATTATATTATTAAATATTTACCGTATGTTCAAAAGAGCCCAGTAAGCTTGTAAAAAAATAATCACAAATTAATCTAAACCGAATATAAATCAATTGATCTTCTCTGTCTCTTTCGTAGAATATCGGTAAACCCCGATGTTGTTTTTGTATTTGGTATCGTTTTAACAATTCGAGTTTTACTACACGCGGTTGATTCATGTAAGCCAGTTATACATAAAGGCGTACACACATTGGGTAATGTAAAAGATGGAAACGATTTTGAGAAGAAGTCGTGAACATGAACATGAGTTGTGGATATGACTGCTAAAGTTCTTAAGTATTACGTTGTGATTAAGATATTGAAATTAAAGTTTGTTAGAAAGTATTTTTTACGAGATAATTGATTTGTTAGTGTATTTAGAACTGTTTTTTAGGGTCCCGTAGCTAAATGGCAAAACCGGGACCCTTATAGATTCGTCATGTCTGTCTGTCTGTCTGTCTGTCCGTCACAGCCAGTTTATTCCGAAACTATAAGAGTAAACAGCGTTTAGTCGAAAACTTTAATTACTACATAACACGAATATTAGAAATGCAATAGTTGGTGTATTTATTTAATACCAACCTGTCCGCTAACAGCTGTATGAATCTGAATGTTTATTCGAACTTCAGCATCATTGTTACTACTTACAGCGACAAAGTTGTTGTACAGAACTAATTGACTCAGGTGAGACCTTGCGGAATACCATAGTAAAATTATACAAGAGCAAATGTCTAGTAACTATTCCCTTTGGATCTCCTTCTCTGTCAAGTTCCAAACAAAGAAACTCAACAGGAAATCGACACGTGTTTCGCTTCTACACGAAGGATCTTCAGCCCCCTTATTCAGCTAATACAAACTTCGCCTGCGAGCCGCATCACGGAGGCCTCGGAGAGCTTATCTCTCACGTGATTAGCATTATTAGCGTAGTTAGCGAAAGAGACAGAGCAAAGAGGCCGCGACAAAACATCCTCGAGTTAGTGTCATTTTCCTTACAGAATCAAGCCCCAGGACGAATTAGACCCGCTGTTACTGACTCGACGCACTAGCACCACAGACGTGTTACCTCGCCGACCGCCGGAACCTTGTTTGGGACTCGACAGAGAAGTAGATCCAGCGGAATTACTTCCTAGATATTTGTTTCTGTATAATCTTGTTGTACATAGTCAACGTCTACAAATTATGGAAGAAAAAATAATAAATGAGTCAATAAATCAGATATACTGAACTGTCCATGGTTATATAAGACAGTTTTTATTTTGAAGATCATTTAATTATTTTTTTTTAGTTTACCATCGCACATCTAGACTTCGTTGATTTATTTAACCAGTGTAATATAACCTTTATTTGTTTCTCGCTTGGTATATTTTCAATTGATCTCATCTCGTCGGGATACAACGCCAGGAAGCTCTGATTTCTAGCTAGAATAGGAGTAAGTCTATTTGTGAAGGATGAATAAAGATCATCCTCAAATTTAAGATTTATGTACGTTCCTGATGTAGCTCGGTTTGTTATATTGATTTATGAGATGGGTCGGCTTAGTTTGCTTTTTGCATTCTAATTTTATATAGTGGTGTAGTTGATGTGAGAGGGAGAGAGAGAATAAGTAATCCATTGGATAAGTTACTTATTGTCACTCGGTTGACAGCCGTCTGCGCTCGAATAGTCTGCGTAACGGTATAATTCGCTTGTTTCTGCATCACCCCAAGGTAAACAGGTAGAAAATGCCTTAGGCATTATGTTCGCCTTTGTACTTTAGTGCATAAATTTTAATAAATAAATAAATAAATAATTATCATCAGACCTTTGAATTGAAGCTATCTTTTGAATCCATTAAACTGCTCCTGGGAAAATATAAATATTCCAGGACATTCTTCACACATGGTCACCTGATCCCAAATTAAGCAGAGTGTACTATGGCTACCAAGTAACTGATATACTACATATACTACTTTTTAAATATTATACGTACTTATATCGATATTTACATCCAGACAGAACAAACAGAGAAAATACAAGCAATCAGGCTTAAGATACTAATTTATTATCCTTGATATTAATTTATAATACGTAATAATACCTACATATAAAGCGTTTGAGGTAGCTATCATATAGCCTAGAATATATCAAGTAAGAAAAAAACAAAAATTTTGACTTGAGGTTATACATACCTTAGACAGGCCAGTTGGCTTGGTGGTTAGCGCTCTGACTGCCAAACCGCGGGTTTGACTCCCACCCAGGATAGACATTTGTGTGCATGGACATGTCTGTTTGTTCTGTGTCTGGGTGTAAATATCTATATAAGTATGTATTTAGAAAAAAAAAAGTAGTATATCAGTTATCTGGTTTCCATAGTACAAGCTCTGCTTAGTTTGGGACCAGATGGCCGTGTGTAAAAGAATTTCCCAGGATGTTATACATCGTTATAAACCAGACGAATAGTTTCAAAGTGGCTACTCCACATTCTTTCAACGAAAGCTCAGAAGGGTTTACGCTGGGGTATAATCATCAGGTGGACTGTCTGCTTGCTTGAATAAATAAACTAATAATATTTTATATTATAATATTATATTATTAGTATAATATTTATATAATTAATTTAAATAATAAAAACTATAATGTTGGTGTAAAAAAAGCAAAGTACTTTCACGTAATCAAAGCGGTTTCTTGAATTATTTCACAATTCCTAGGGCTGGATTCTGTAAGGAAAATGACACTAACTCGAGGATGTTACGTCGCGGCCTCCGTGCTCTGTCTCATTCGCTATCTACGCTAATACTACTAATCACATGTAAGATAAGCTCTCCGAGGCCTCCATGAAGCAGCTCGCCGACGAAGTTTGCATTAGCTGAATAAGGGGGCTGCCCCCAATAGTAGCTCGATTAAGTAAATCTCTCGAGTCATATGAATGTGAAAGTTTGATGTGTATAACTCGATTTTACATAAATAAAATAAAGGACAAAACCATTTTGACGGACCATTTGGCTTGGTGGGTAGAAACAATGACTCCCACGCTACAGGTCGCGTTCCATTCTCTAACAGGATCAACATTTTGTGTGCTTGAACATGTCCGTTTGTTCTGTGTCTATTTATGTATTTAATAGAAAATAGCAGTAAATGAAATACAAGCTCTGCTTTGTTTCGGATCAGATGGCCGTGTATAAAGAATGTCTCAGGATATTTATTTATTTATTCAGATTAGATCCACGCGGGGCACTTATGCATATAAAAACAGGTAAATAGATAAAAGTGAAATTTGGCAATACAGATGTTGCTCTAGGCATGTGAAATCTAGTAGATTTTAATCCCTAGAAATATGTATAAGCTCTATTGCAACTAGATAAAACATCAGCTATGATATTCTGCAATCAAACTCGACGATGAATTCATGCAGTGACTATTCCCTATCTCTCTCGCGACCCCGCAATTAGACGAAGAGATCTGCTATCTGCTGTGTGAAATCGGCAAGTTATGTATCCCAAAATGGATATAGCGTTTTTTTCTATAAGAAAATAGTAACAAATCAGTAACCCAATACCCAATAGAGACCCCACAACTTGCCACAAGCACTTCGACCCACCGAAAAGCTGCGGTAATGGTGACAAAAGACCGGAATGTTTCGGACGTAATATAACAAACAATAAACACAATAAAATAAAGAAAATGTCCAACAACTAACCTCAGTGAGTGTTTGTTTTTGACACAATAGGCACCGGTTGGGAGGTGAGCAGAGATCGTAAAGTTGTCACGGCCAGTCTGCCAGTAAATATTGCATGGGTTCGCTGGGCTTGTCCTTAATACTCGTACGATAAAGACGCGCGGTTTCGACGCAGCAGGAATAATAACGCTTCACTTTTTTTTGGTTACCAAAATGCTAACTTTTGAACCGATGGTAACTTCAGTTTGACCTTTCTTAGTGCCGATAGCGGGTCTAAACTAAATAAATTGTTTTTTTTTATTTTTTTATAATAAACTTATTATATTTTAGGCTATTTGAATACATAGATATCGAATATATAGATATCGAATTGCACTTTCATGGTTTTTAGTAAACCTTTGGGAAAACAGTAACTTTGAAATAAATTGTCCTTAAAAATTGGTCTGTCGAGATGAGTCGACATCAAAGACGGTTTTTATATAGACATAAGTCTCAAAATGATGGCACTTGGTTATTATAAATAGGGTCTCGACCGAACACACGGCCGCACTGTAAATGCGCTCAGTTACACCGTGCTTTTGACGTAATATCAGCCATTACGATTTTCTCAGAAATTGAACATATATTTACTAAATTATATGGAACTATGTACTGAAAAACATGAAATTTATTAGAACCTCACGAATATTAAAACGTCACTGACGGTTGAACTTTTTTTTACGCGTTGCCGTTGTGCAACAACACTCAACAGTATATGGCACCCCATATTAGGGATCGTAAATAAGTTACGTAACCTAAATGGTGTGTAGAGGTCAAAGGCTGGCCTATTATAGCTTGTTAGGCTTCCCTGCTTATTGGTCGTACATAACTCATGCAGTATTAATACGCTTGAATTAAGAAAACCATGGTTACCTGCTTGTAAATGAAATGTGGAAGCCCCTTTAGGAAAATGTTTATCCCAATAACTGTGGCTATGACTGAAGCCATGAAAGTATTGTATAGTAGGTAACTTACTAAGTGATGACATAGACAATGACACAAGGATAAGAATGACCAAGTTATATAAGGATCTCGGCTGTTAAAGTTTGAAATTTTTTATGATACTATAGTCTAAGTTTGAAAACATAATTTTAAAATATCTCAAAATTACAGAGTTATGAGTATTATCTCTACACAATTAATCGTTTGTTAATTTTACTTTTGTTTTTCTCATTTTCATATTTTTATTATTTTATAATTATCATTAAGTTAATTGTAGGTACTGTTACTTCCTGTGTTAGTTGTGGTTGCCTATAACTGAATGAGCACAAGGCATGTATTATTGTAATGACCTTTATTGTTAAATAACTGTGTATCATTTGTTGGCGATCCTTTAAATAAATAAATAAGAAAATTACTGAAATGTTATTTTGGAGAAGAAATAAATAAAGATAATACCTATAACAATTATCTTTACAAGTTTTCATAATACTCTCACTGTAGAATGTAATACCTACCAGCTGAAGTATAAATCGGAACGTACACAAACAAGTAAAGAGGTACAATAACACGGAAGTGGCTCTACGGGGGAGTTAGAATCGTTCTCATGTCGCACAGTGGTGCGATGCTAAGACAAATTGGACATATAAATCTTTACTATGCTCAAAATTAAAATTGTTGTTCTGTTATAGAATTTATTTCTCAATTAAATGTTCGCTCATTTATATTATAATGAAGAAATAGTAAACACGTTGGGTTTTTTTTTAAATACCTTTATATATGACAAAGAGAACACTTCAAGCCTTCATAAATTATGGACGTCATCTTCTGTCATGCACAAGGCTTTAGTGGCTGTAAATATTTTTTCTCCGCTCTGTGTTGTGGTTGTTTCCTCTTCAAAGTTTAATATTCTTTGCGTTGTTTTTTTTTTAAATTAAAAGTGAATATTGTTGTTACATATTAGTGTTAAATAGACGAGAGGATTATTCGAAGCAAGTCTTATGTAGTTAAGCAGACTGGCTTTTATTTTGTCAGTTCTGGTACAGTACAATAAAATAGATAAATTTATGTTGAAACAAACTAAATGTTTCAGTTAATTAGAAACTAAATTTTACTAAAGCAATAGTAACGCTAGAAAAAAAAAACAATTAGATCACTTTTACGTGTAGGTATTAAAATAATAATTTTTACAGTAGCACCTCCAAAAATATGTTATAATATATACCTACAAGCCACCATTATTTCTAACAATAAAAATTCCTACGTCATATTTTTCCCAGGCGTTTAATATTTTCACCCACTGTGCACCCGCGTACCTACACCTAAGATTGATAGCTTCACTAAGTGTTCCCCCGATATCACCTGCTGAACTTCACTTGTTAACTATACGAGGAAATTGCAACTCGTGACGATATAACACTTTAAGTGTTTTATTTATTAAACTGATAGATATAAAATTGATTGGGTCTAAATAAAGTGAGATGCAGCACTACGGGTTGTCTTTACTAATTGTAGGATTTTTTTCACTATTGTCACTATTTTACTGTGGTTAGTAATGATGTGGTCGAAAGTGGTAAGCACACAAAGCCTAAGGTACTAAGGTATTATGGGTACTAAGGGTGCTAAGGAGACTAAGGATACTAAAGGTTTTAAGGGTGAGGCTTTTAAAGTACCTATATCTGCCGAAATACACCGACGATTGGCGACTGATTGTTAGCTTGAGGACGCTATGGTTTCCTCGCAATATTTTTATAAGAAAAATTATGGGCTAGATGGCTTTGTAGTTGGAGGCACTGACTACCACGCCACTCGTGGTGGATTTCCACCCAAGACCAACATTTATGTGCATGAACACGTCTGTTTGTCTGTGTCTGGGTGTAAATATCTATATAAGTATAATATATTTACAAAAAAATAAAGTTTCAGTAGTGTGTTAGTTACCTGATTGCCATAGCACAACTCTGACCAACATTTATAAACATGACCATATATCTGTTTATTCTGTTTTCTGGGTGTACCCATGTACCTTCGTATTTACAAAAAAGAAAGTTAAAGTAGTCTGTCAGTTATCTAGTTTCCATATTACAAATTCTGCCACATTATTCAGCCAATACAAACATCGTCGGCGAGCCGCTTTACGGAGGCCTCGGAGAGCTTATACTACTATTATACTGCTTATTATACTATCGTGATTAGTACTATTAGCGTAGTTAGCGAAAGAGACAGTGCACGGAGGCCGTGACGAAACATCCTTGAGTTAGTGTAATTTTCCTTACATAATCGAGCCCCTGCTTAGTTTGGGATCAGATGGCTGTGTGTAAAAATGTCCGAGGATTATTTATTATCCCTTAGGATCGTCAGATTAGTTTTATCGATAAGGATTCGTTAATATCTCTGTGACATTAAACGATCCCTATACGGAAGTAAATGGAGTGCTGTATCGATATTTTAGCTAAGCAGCTAAGCACTCTATCAGAACTACTTCGCGTATAAGATGGATCATGATGAATGAACTCAGAGAGACCGGCTCCGCAATTACTTTGAATTTTTCTTATCTCGGACGTAATTTTTGCTTCACAGAAAAGTTGGCAACATTTTTGCGAATAGATGTTTCTTTTTAGTCTATAGTTAATTAATAAAGTTTTAAATTGATTTTGTGACTCTTTAGTTTATTTGCGATTTAGCAATATTTTTGTATAGAGACGTTTTAGCTTTTTATGTCACTTTTGAAGTATAGTCCTGTTAGTCAGCTTATACAAACTTCGTCGGGTCGCAAAGAGGCCTTGGAGATCTTACCTCTCACGTGATTCCATAATTAGCGAAAGAGACAGAGCATGAGTGCCGCGACGAAATATCATCGAGCTAGATATTTTCCTTACAGAATTATAGATAACCCTAGATTATCATTGCTATTAGAGTCAGCAATATAAGTAACTATACAGATTCAGGTCTACAAAGCACTTGCTATCTTTTTCATTCCGTGTATACTAATATTATAAAGATGAAAATTGAAAAAGTTTGTTTCTATGTACGTTTGGATAGAGGTTACTTCCGAAGCTGTTTGTCCGATTCCTAAAATTATTTTACTAATAGAAAGTCAATCAACATCATACACATCATGATATAATCCTGGAATATTCTGGGTTGGGAAGGCAGATGAAACCGCAGGTCGGTACCTAATCCATTCCACTCATGCCATAAATGCGAAAGTATTTCTGTCTCGCTGGCGCTTTAGTACCTTTTCACGACTGCAGGTATGACAGAACCGATCTTGATACAATTTGGTATACAGTTCTTGGAGATAGATGGATGAAAACTTTGGACAAAGCTACCTTACATAAAAACGAAAGGTCACTGATTTACTCCCTCTCCCAAATACGAAGCCTCTAAAATTATTTATTGTGTAGCTGATATTTGGCAGGTAAGACGTCCGCTAAGAATATGTTGCATGATTATTATATTTTAGTTTCTTGGCACACCAACAGCTTATCGGCAGTTCAAAAAATCCTAATCTAATGATTTGGAGCCTATTGGATTGTATTGTACGCAATTATAATTTTTCCATCCCTTTAATAGCAGAATATGTGAACCGCACTTTTATTTGTATAATTGTCACCTATGTAACCATATTCTTGTAAATAATTCTTAACTTATCAAGTATTGAGTAAAGAGGAAACATTTTTTCACAAAATTATTTTCCGTGATAAAATTTATGGATTGACTTAAGATAATAAGAAAAATAACGTACCTATGCTACCGGCCATAAATTATGCAACACGAAGGTAAGGTACACAAAACAAACATTAATTAACCTCCATCAAACAAAGCGCTCAAAACAGTAAACCATCTTAATTTATTAACCAAAAGAAGACAATATTTCGGCATACAGAAACAGGGTTGCCTTGGAACCCATGAAACTGTACCCACAATCACTCAAAGTCACCCCACTTATTTATCACTACACCATTTGCACCTCTATGGACACTTACTAGTCCTTATTGACGAGCAGTAGAGTTTCAATTTCGGTAGTTTCTCTTTTAGGATTGGCAACCAAAGGGGCGAAGGTATATTTTTATGAATTCATATAGAATGACAGTTTCAGAGATTTATAAGGAATACGATTTCGGGGTTAGAGCTTCTTTATTTTGTATAACAGGGCTGGCTTAATAAAGCCAATTTGATATACAACAGATATAGTTATATTTGTAGAGCTTCATAATAAATGTCCAGGGATATTTTTTACACACGGCTATATGTTCCCAAACTATGCTAAGCTTACGTAAAAACCTGTCAACTGATTATATTACAGAGACTAGTTTCCTTGTAAATACATGGTAAGAATATTCTTTTGACTTGGAGTTAGGGTCTTTAAGCCACCAAATTGGCCCGATTATAATAAATTCAAAATTCAAAAGCATTTATTCAGTTTAGGCCTTCGGAGGGCACTTTTGAAGGTCAAATTTAAAGTTACTGAAGCAAGGTTTTATAATTTTAGTTCAGTTGCATGACGAACTATTTCATTATGTAGCAAAGAGTTATGAATACGAGCACTTAATTAACTTGTTAAAAGAATGATCTTATATTTTTGTCTATGACAATAAAAAGAAAAAGAATAGAATAATGTGTAGAACAAAAAAGACTAATTTTATTTAATAAATAATATAAAACGTAACTGAAGAATCGACAAGGTCCATCTGTCCGGATGAAAAGAATCTGGACATTCGACAATATTTTTTAAGTATCGATAGTAACTATATCCAGGAACTTTGCCATTCATAAGTACGTTTAGGACCCTAACTAAATAAATGGGTAGGACTCTACTATTATAACTTCAATAGTTTTTTCCTAATTTTACTTAGAGTCCTTTCAAAAATTCAATTCAAAATTCAAAACCATTTATTCAGTTTAGGCCTTCGGAGGGCACTTATGAAGGTCAAATTTAAAGTTACTGAAGCTACAACCGGTTCGGAAGTCAGCCTTAAACTGAGAAGAACCGGCAAGAAACTCAGCAAGGTTACATTCTTTTTTATTTGTTATATACATTTTTATCTATTCTGACTTTTTGGCTATGTTATAATTTCAATTTTACATAATTTTATATTTAACAATTACAAAATACTTATTATAGGTAACATTAATAAAAACAAAACAAAAAAAAAATATGACAAGACTACAAAATAGAAAATAACAATAATTAGGTACTTACAACTTAAACAAGAGATTTAGAGGTGCACTGTGCAGAGAGCAGCTATTTCCATACATTTTTATCTTCAATATAATGAACTACCTTGTAATACGCTTTTTCTTTCAAAACTTTCCTAATATAATTTTTAAATTTATGATCAGACATTTTGGTTATTGAAAGCGGTATCTTATTATAAAATCGAACACAATTACCAAGAAATGACTTGTTAACTTTAGTTAGTCTAAAGTATGGAACCACCTTACCACCTGACGTTTTCTCACGTCGTCGAAGATTGCTAAAGAACATCAATGTTTAAAAGCACTAAGATTGTCCTTATAAAACACAGTTTCTGTTATAAATAAGTATTTTATATCATAAATAGAAACCCCAACATTATTTGCTTATTATATAACATTAAATTATTCAGATTCTGATCAAAACCTTTGGCACAAAAAACCAAAGGGAAATTCTTACCTTACTCCTGGACCAATATTGGCATTTGGCAACTTCAAAGACCCCATACTGTATTAGGTCAATGCTAACGTACAAAGGGTGATTGGTGCGTAGATTACACTGCGGTGACTTGCCTTCATGAATATTCTCAGCGTATAATTCCACACGTTTAATATTGGGCGCCTTCAAACTGCAAACCAAAACTTTATGGTGCTGGTTCCGTTAGCCAACTTTATGCTGTGTTGGTAGATACTTGTCATAATTTCCTAATGCAGGAACTGAATGGCCCAAATCTGTTCATACGATATTTAGTACCTCAAAGTATCAATGTTAGTGAATAAGCATCTATTAAAAAGTAGAGAAAAGTAGAGCAGTACTAGAGCGCTTAGTGCAGAGTTCGTCCGGGGAAGTACTAACCTTACCCATTTCCGCCGTGAAGCAGAAGTGCACGTCAGAGTAGAGTAGCAAATATCCATAGGCGGCGGTGACCACATACCGTAAAAAAAACGTGTAATAACCATACATTTTTGAAATTTCAAAACGTCTAATTTATCTCGATATTAAAGACTGAATGAAATGCCTGGAGCTTTAAAATAATAAACTAGCTTCATAAGAATATGTGACCTGAATCTTATAAATAAAAAAGTTTTTCTTTAAGCGTCACTGTTACGTAAAGCGCCTACAATATTATAATAGCAATACACGCGTAAAAATTATTGCTAGTGGCTCAGAACCAGGCGCTTGTATAAGTTACTCGGTTGAGTGCCCTGAACGTGAGTTGCTAAGCTCATGTTGTGTACACTATACAATATTATAAGCTCAAAGTTTACGTAGATAAGCTACTGCTGTTAGAAACAGTATTATGTATAACAAGTGAAGGTAAACATACAAAATTAGTTCATGTTAAATTATAATAAATAAAAACTGTGCGGCTTTTATTCCCTAAAAACAAGCACCTGTTTTAGATTATGGAATTAAGCGCATTTGATTGTCTTTCTATAATTACATTTTGATTTATTTTTCTTTTGAATAATTTCCTTAAAATATTACACACTAGCCTTTCCACCGCGGTTACACCTCAAATCTCGAAGTATGTTATATGAGTCTATGTGCTATTCCCGAATTTAATCTATCCCTGTGGCAAATTTCATCCAGACCCGTTCAGCTGTTCTGGCGTGTTTTAGTAACAAACACCCATCCATAAAAACTTTCGTAATTATAATAATAGTTTAAGATCCCTATTCAACCAAAGTGTCTAAGTCTCGACATGAAAAATCCGTTATCATTTATAGATTCCCTTGAGTAATCGCTATCTAAGTAGCCCTTAAAACCTTTACAGTAACCATTGCAGATGGAACACAAATTGGAATCGAACTTTTGCTTTTTTCCCGTCAGTAATTTAACACGACTCAACTTAAGTGCTCACTTAACGGGTAGTTCTTCGGTTACGGTTCGTGTTTTGGTATATTCCTGAATTGTATAGTGCATTGTCACCTTTTTGACTAGTTTTTTTTTTATATTTAACACCAAATAATTCCGCAAAACGGTAGTTACTTACAACTGTTTATTTATTTATAAAAAGTTTCAAAAAAATGTTTTTGTCTTCTAATTTATTTTAAAGGCTTTCTAAGTATTTGAAAAAAGAATACTAGTGATTCAGAGTTGGTGGTAAAATGTGCCCGAAATACAGGGACATTCCTCACCACATGTCACGTCAGGAACCCTAAATGTCTTCAGTGAAATGAGGTTGTACGTATTCGCGTACCGTACTCACTAACTAAAACCTCCATCTACCGCATAGGGAATAAACTTATTTTAGCTATTTTATCCAAATTTAGTATAGATATAAGCCTATCCTACGAATATTATAAATGTGAAAGTTTTTTTAGGATATGCCTATGTATGAGTTTTTGAAACACTTTCACCTTAAAAGTTTTGCTCATATATATATATGCCCTGGAATAACATATAGGATACTTTTTATCCCGGGCTATACATCCCTTGAGAATGCAGGTAAACCAGAGGGCGACAGCTAGAGTAAAATATGTACATACAAAAAGTTTATTATTATTCCATATAATGCCACAGAACGATATTCCGCCGTAAAACAGTACCCCTATGTTTAGGTTAGAATAGAAAAATGATTGTGAAATTACAGGCACATGAGACTTTAAGCTTTACGTCTCAGAGTCGAAAACGCATTGGCGATGCTCTGGTATTGTCTATTGGCGGTAATAAATTACCATCAGATGGACCGTCTATTTGCCGGTCTACTTGGTATCTAAAAACAAATGAAAGCGAGTCATTAACGCGAGAAACCCAATGCCTGGGTAAATAAGAAAATTTCCCACCGTTCTAATGGCGACCGCGGTACACCGACGGGTATACCGAGTATCCGAGCTACCTACCCACTCGAGCGGTAACACAAATATGCCGTCTTCAAGCGATTATACGGGTACGGGTGACCTTGGGGTAGGTTTCGGAAGGTTAGGGGCAATAGGGGTAATGCTTTTGGTTATTTTTTTTTTCTGTGGTTAGTAGGGCTTAGTGTATACTTCTATACTTATACTATATATATTATATATAGAGAGGAAATATTTGATAGTTTGTTTGTCTGTTTGCATTAAATACGCTCCAAAACTACTGGACCGATTTTAATTCTTTTACCATTGGGAAGCTACACTATTCTCAGATGAGATAGCTATTTTTTTTTATTGGGATCCTTACTAAAACTCCAATAATGTAACCCATTCCTTACATCGCGTGCGCTGCGAAAACTAATGAAAATAGATTTATATAAAGGTGCTGAATTAATATAAGGAATGAAATAGAAATAAGATTAAAAGGAGTCTGTATGAACTTGCGATTGCGGGCTAACTCCATGGGTCTTAGAAAATCTACGTCTTGTATGGCAATTTGAATGTATACCTTGTAACTTGTAGATAGATAGATATTAAGTTTTTAAGCACTGTCTTGTATTAATCAGAGCTGAGGTGAGGATCTGGAGAACTAAAATACGCCCTAGTTTAGGCTCCAGATCGCACACTCGGGGCGGTTGATGTAATTATTTTAGTATATACCTTTTATAAGCATACTATACCGATCTGTGTGTGATGAAATAAATGTCTTTATTATTATTATTAGCAAATTTCCAACACTTAGTTACAGAATAAATGTATATGAGTATGATTTATATTCCGGGAAAACATTGGTTCCCTAGGGAACGCAAGCCAACTGACGTAGTGGAAGCTAATTGATACTGCGACCTAGATCGGATGAAGAACGGGCCGAAACGACCCGAGTAGATATACAAAAACTAGAGCAACGTCATCGTCACTATACGTCAAAAGAAATCCCCTCATGACGAGGTAGTAACACACAAGAGTAAGTACAGCCTTCAAAAGTAAAACGAAACACGTGGAGTTTAAGGTTGCTCAGAATAAAAAAATATTATGGACCACATGGCTAACAAAAATGGGAATTAGAAAAAATAAAATAGTCCTTAGAAACCATTACTTACTGTAATATTTTTTAATAATATGCATAATGCTCCGACTGAAAACCAGCGCGAGGGCTATTTTTAATAGCCTTAGCTTTTTGCTGAGTCGGGACCTATTCCTGGCATCACTCAACATTGCTACATTTTTAAAAACGTTTGGTGTTTGTTTGTTTGTTTTTCACTTATTATTATTATTATTTTTTTAATGTAATGTAATGTTGTGTGTTGCCACGATTAAACGTATTTTCTTTCTTTCTTTCTTTCTTTCTAATGTTATTACAGCATTATTAATGTATTGAGCGAACCGTATTGTTACACAGATAAAGATTTTTTATTTAATATAGATTTATTTATTTATAACTTTTTACCTATTAATAAATTTTCTTAGTATCTAGTAATCTTCAAATTAATAATAATATAATTTCGGCCAGAGAATAAGCTTAGCCATACAAAGAGGCAGCCTTTTAAGCACTTTACTCATAGACGGCTCTAATAATTTAAATTCAGATTATTACATTATCCATTAGTTAATTTGAAGTAGTTTAGTATGTAAATATTTAAGTATTTACACAAAAACTACGCGTACACGTACATCTACTATGTTTCTACTAAAATCAACAATTTTATGACACTTGGAGTAATTTATAGTGTACGAATAAAACCAACAAAGTGTAATACTGTAGATATATTTTTTCACCCAAGCTTTATGGTCAGGATCGATAGCCGTATCGATCTAGATCGCATCTCAATGCCTCACTAAACAGTGGCGCTATTGAAACAGTATAATTTATGAGCTCCAACGGGCGGCGATCAATCAATATTATTACTAGCCGGAGGTCTTAGCACTATACAATGGTCACAGCGCATGATATACAGCCTTTGCTCTATCCTACTAATATTAGGAGGACGGTGCTTCTCTATTGCTGTTTCAGGAAAAACCTGCCAAACGGATTTGGTTGAAAATTGGCACAGATAGTTGATAATATGGATTAACAAAAATGTATGGAAATAATTAAGACTGTTTTAGTACAAAAGGCTTTCTACAACACAAACGATTATTTTAATGACGACAATGCTTGGGTGTAGCGCTTGCTCCAGCAGGACACACCTTTATGTACAAAATCTTATTTTGAAAAAAGTTATTGCTGAGTTTATTGCCGGCTCTTCTCAGTAAAAGCAACCTTCCGAACCGGTGTTAGAGTCTGAACCTGTGATGGCCTATCATCTTATATCTTATATTATATATTTTGGGAAAATGTAACATCCCTCGGGTCTAGAGTGAAGTCGCGGAAAACAGCTAGTTATACATGATTTTAAGTTTAAGGTTAAAATGGTCACTACCATCATAAATAATATATTTCCACCGTGAATGAGTTGGTAGAGCACTTGTAAAATTACAGGCATATGAGTTAACATGTTTATAACTCAGGTTCAACAAAGCATTGGGGCTTCCCGCGGTGCTCTATATGTCCTTAGGCGACCAGCTAACATCTGGTGGACCGTCTGAATGTATGTTGGCACACCTAACATGTCTTTAACTGAAAACATAGCTTCATATGCTTATATTTATCATGGCAATAATGATGTGCCTAAAAGTGGTAAGTCAACTTTACAAGCACATTGTGGGATCTTACCGTTTACTCTTACTGCGTTCCAGTTCGGGCAAAATAGAACAGTTATGGCGTCAAAAAATTGTTTGAAATAAGAGCAATTTGGAAAAATCAGGCATTGGCCAAGACCACCTCTCTTTACCACCAGGAAAGTTCCTAGTTAGTAGTGTCAAGGCTATGATAAGCTGTGTCCCGGTATTTACGAGCCTGTTGGTGACAAGAATTGATATAGCCATTGCATGGGTACCAAATACAAAGGGATTTTAGTTTTTCCATAAAATCAGTCGACATACAAATACGAGATTTTCCATGAAAAATCACAGTATATCTGATGCTTAGACTAAAAGACCATTAACGGGAAGATTTACGTAGAAAAATTTGGGAGCTCCAAAAATAGCGAGCTACCTAATTCAATTAACAGGATTTGACAAAAATTCTTTTAGGTAAAATGTGCTGCCAGGCAACCACTGTGTTTCGGCACGCGATTAAATGTCATATCCCTTCTTGGCTATAGGAATGGGCTTACCAAGTGGAATTTATAGATACACACAAGGCTTTATCTACATAGAAGATAGTTCAGAGTTGTTAGCGTTGGTTTTGATCACCAAGAAGGCCATCAATATATGGGGAGCATGGTAAGCCATCTGTAGTCTGTGGACAGTTGCAATAACGGTTTTTATTATTATAACACTTGACCGACAAACTAGCGGATGGTTCCCCTGATAGTAAGTGGTCACCGCTGCCTTTGGACATTTGTAAAACCAGGGGCATCCCCAATACAATGTTAAACCTGAGACGTGAAGTTGTTAAGTCTCATGTGTCTGTAATTTAACCAGCCCCCTTACCTTTCTAACCAAAACACAGTAATACAAGTGCGTTACTGCTTCGTGGCGGAAATGGGGAAAGTGGTAGTACTTTCCCTGACAAACTCTGCACTAAGAACTCTACTACTCGATCAGTAACGTATTTTCACTATCTGTCACATTATGGAACCAATTTGGTTAGTTCGTGGATCGCGATTATAATTTTAAAGGAAACGACTTAGGTTTTATCTAGAAATTACGTTACCCTAGCAATCGATCGAATTGTTTGACAGATTAAAAAAAAATGGTTTTGTTCAAAGTGACAGTTAGTAGGGAATAGATATAAATCTCATCTTGTTCCAGTGTTTAGATACCGTAACTGCCACGCCACAGGTCGTGGGTTCCCATCCAGAATAAATATTAAATGAATATCTATAAGTATTTGCATGTATTTGGAGAAAAAGTATCTGTGGTAGGATATCAGTTAACTGTTTTCCTTAGTATAAGCGCTGCTTCTTTTGGGATGAGAATATGTGTACATAATGCTCCGACACATTAATTTATTTGAAAAAGCTACCATCCTGCGGTATCACCCGTGTTACCGATGAATTTAATATATCCCAGAATTAAAGTTAAAAATTGTTTGAATAAATATTTCATTTCATTTCATAGAATAATATACCTTCCAATTGTGAAATCATTTCAAACAAACAAATTCAAAACACCGCTTTCTCTCTTACAATATGAGAATACATTATTCTTGTAGAACCCCATAGTGTAGGTACTTAGGTTGTTTAAAGGTGGGTATTCAACCCCTAAAGCGTGTCACCCCATAACAATAACCATTTGAGACAGTACATATAACTTTAATCCTTAACTTACTAGGTACACAAAGCATTACATTTAAGGACAAAGTAGAAATGGTAGTATAATTATTAATATAATTTTAAAAGTTTCATTGTACATAGCTGTACCCTGCCACGCTTCGCTGTGGCACATTGTGATTGAATGGTTCAAAAATGATAAACAAAACAAAGACGGTCGCGGATATGTGACTGATGCAAAAAATAGATAAAAACAATCCTTGATGCGGATTATATATCATGCTAAAATTTCAAATCGATCGGTGCAGAACTTATTGAGTTTTTGAAGTGTACACAAACCAACATAACATTTATATATATATATATATAGATGTAGAGTAGCGAGAGCTCTTAGTGCAGAATTCATCCGGGTAAGTACTACCACCTACCTCATTTTCGCCGTGAAGCAGTAGTACACTTGTATTGCTGTTTAGGTTGGAAAGAGGCCGGTGAAATTACAGATACATAAATATAGGACCTAGGATAATACAGGACTTAACAATTTCACGTCTCAGGGTCGGCAAGGCATTGGCGATGCACCTGGTGGGGCAAATGCATTCCGTGACCACTTACCATCAGGTAGAGTGTCTGCCTGCTTGCCGGCCCATGTGGTATAATAGGTATCACAGGGTATCTTCAGCATTATGATTCTGACCCCATCATTATATCTTCTTACTCCTGTCTCCTACTTAATTGGACAAGTTCTGTTACACATTCACAATCCTCCTGGATTACTAAAAGCTATGGCGTATGGTGGCAACCTACCATCAGAAGAAGAAGTCAAGAGATTTTTCGTGGAAAAACTCCTTTCTACCCGTACCAATGACAAATGTATATATGGCTATACAAACAGTAGTATATTTGCGCACAAAGTCACAAACTAATGTTACGGATAGAGAAAGTATTAGAAAAATGTGTTCAGATGGAAATCGCTGAGCCGTGAGAATATTTACGCCGTCACTGAATCACATAAACGCGGTATGCTCAAAGATTATTTGAGGAGTAGAGCTTTTAGTACAAGAGTTCGTCGAGGGAAGTACAACTTCCTTACCCATCATCTTAGAGGAGTTCAGCAGAGTGCATCCAGGGAAGCACAATACCCATTTCCACTGTGAAGCAGTAGTGCAATTGAATTACTGTGTTTTGGTTAGAAAGGTAAGAATGCCGGTGTAATTACAGGAACATGAGACTTAAAAACTTTACGTCTCAGGGTCGACAACGCATTGGCGATCCCATAGTGTTGCAAATGTCTATAGCGGCGGTGACCATTTACCATCAGGTGGCGCATCGGCTAGTTTGTCAGCCTATTTGGTTAAAAAGAAAAAGATACTTAAATTAAATTATAGTTAAAACACTCGCTAGAGATCCTCATTTCTAAATTGTGTATACGACTCACCAAAACAAAACACCTCAAACTCTACAGTTTACAAGTAGAAAGGCTTCACCTGCTACATCATCAGATCCGCCAGATGGCAAATTACCGCAACGTCTTCTTGATCCCACATATTTGCTAAGTTTCGAAAAGATAGGCCAATTAGATAGAGGCTCAAATCGACTTCCAGGATTTTAATACATAGTCTGATACCTGCCTATTTCAACTAACTACCTAATAACCCAACTTTGTAACCTTTTATTTAAAAATTGAATAAATAATTTTGTTTCTTTTTTTTAATTTGTTTCGTTAAGTCTAGCTAAAAATATTGTTAAAAAGGTTTTATACCTACCTTCATAGATGGTATTTTTTATATTTGAAAACTGATAAATTGTTTTGTTTCTTTTTTATCAATTTGTAAAATTAAGCTAAAACATGAGCTAAAAAGGTTTTATTATAAATTTATTTTTATAAAATTCTTTTACTCACAACATCTATTACTTGACGGTGTAACGCACAGTCCTCGCCAAAAGCCGGAGCAATTTTTTTATAAGTAGGTATTCATATGAGTCCACCGTCGAGCGATAGAAATTTCACTCCTGACTATGTTAGTTCATACGCAATATGTGCCAGGGGGAAATTGCGTTTGTACCGTGTAAGTAATATTCCCATCTCTATTTTTTTCTCTTGCAATATACCTAAGCTGAGATGAAATATTTGTGTCTAATGGATCGGTCTTTCTGAGCGTAATCCGACGTTCACTCCATGTATCAAAGAATATTTATTTTGTTTTTTTTTGCGGTTTTTACTATGATATAGAGTTTATGTATTAACACATTCATATAAACACAACAAAGCCAAAACGAGTTAGTAATTTTGAAACAAAAACGTTACTAAATTATTCTCTGACTTGGGTATTGGACTGAATTGAAGTATCTAGAAGTATAGTAAAAACCTCTAATAGACCTAAATACTGGCAGACGGTCCACTTGGTAAATGGTGATGGTAAATGCTCGCCAACGTCTACATGCGTCGGTGAAATTGATACATCAGGGGAAATACCAATGTGTTGTCAACCTTGAGACGTGATCTTGTTAAGTCTCATGTATCTGTAATTTGACCGGCCCATATGGAGCCGGGTCGCCGCCGGTGGCCGATAAACATTAACATACAAACATTCGCTTTAATTATTATAAATACTAATATTTTATTAGGATTAAGTAGGCTGACAAGCAGGGAGATGGTCCACCTGATGGTAAGTGGTCACCGCCTACGGACATTTGCAACACCAGGAGAATCGCCAATGCGTTGTCGACTAGACGTGAAGTTGCTAATTAAGTCTCATGAGCCTGTAAATATATGCTTTTTTTTTATTTTTATACCACGTGGGCCGACAAATAAGCGGACATTCCACCTGATGGTAAGTGGTTACCGCCGCCTATGGACATTTGCAATACAAGGGCCATCGCCAATGCATTGTCGACCCTGAGACGTGAAGTTGTTAAGTCTCATGTGCCCGTAATTTCACCGGCCCCCTTACATTTCTAACTGTAACACAAGTGCACTACTGCTTCACGGCAGAAATGGGTGGAAAAGGTGGTAGTAATTCTCCGGACGAACTCTGCACTAAGAGCTCTACTACTCGAAAAGCTACTGTGTTTGAACATTATCTTACTTTGGTAAGTGATGTGACCATAGATGGTGAACAAACAACGCCTAGAGAGTCAAATTCCAAAATACACGTTCCTATTTGTTTCTCGAATTATGACTATCCGAGAATAGACACACAAACAAACAAATCCACTCTATCAACTCCCATAACAGTTTTAATCTGATATTTATGACTGCACTCATTTCATTAATTACGCGCGCTCGTTGTTTTATTATCGTTCACAAACAAACGGAACAAACAATGCTATGTTAGATGTTTTTTGTGTTTTGAAAGATGAAGTTACGATGTTTTAAGGTTGAGACGGTAGAGCATAGTAATTTATTGGCTCTTTTTTGGGTAAAAAATGATACTGGGTAAGAAATCTGGTCAGGTCTACAAGTAGGTAAATAAACGGGTGGGTAACTCCCCATACTCGCATATCGTTGGCGTGCCTAAAGAATGCGAGTGGTAGTTTCTGTAAATTTGACCTTCATTTGTGCCCTCCGTGGGCCTAAACTGAACAATGATATTGAATTAGGATTTTTTTAATAGGGTTTCTTTTTTATTTTGAATGAAAGTATTCTATTTAGAATTTATTTATTTTATTTTCATATAATAGGCTATTAAAACATTATATTCTTTGAATTATTGACTACACCCACAAACTAACGTCCCGCTCCGGTTTCGCCTTAGTAAGACCATATATTGGTTTTATACACATAGTATAACCTCTTGGAGGAAACTTTCAAATTATGGTAAAGACTGTATTTAAATCTATTACGTAGTTTACAAGAACTACTCATTAGTGCAGAAAAATACATTTTAAAATGCTGACCTTATTTTATTTATTTTGCTAGAAGGAACTAAAGTGTTAGACTCTAATGGATCAAACACCCTTACACGGACAAGCTTGTCGAGCGCAAAGGGCTTTCAGCCGAGATAATTTTTTACTATAATATTTTATCTTAGAGTCAAAATGGATCGACTTTAGTTAATAAATTCAATCTTTTGGAATCATTACATGCTGTTTCATAGTGGCTATAGTTTTGAAACTATAATAATTGTGATTCTATAATCGGAGTCCTGGCCAGTTAGCCTGATGATTAGAAACCCTAACTGCCACGTTTGATTCCCATCCGCGACAAACATGTGTGCATGAACATGTCTGTTTGTTCTGTGTCTAGGTGTAAATATCTATACTATCTAAATTGTATATGAATCAGTTATCTGGTTTCCATAATACAAGCTCATAGATTGCGATCAGATGGCCGTGTACAAAGAATGTCACAGGATGTACTATACAAGTTAAGTCTCAGATATCTCAGCTACTAATAAAATTGGTTATTATAAAATAATTACAGTTCAAGATGAAAATCAAAGTTTACAAGAGCTCCGAGCTAAGTTATGAACAACAAACAGCTTTCAAACTTTAAGCTGAAGCTGTAAGATCAGACCAAATCCTCTTATAAAATGTAAGAGGTGCCTTCCACTTTTTGCGATTTTTTAGATTTGTTCAAAGTTAAAAAAATGCAGAAAGTAAACATACATGATCTTTTCAAGGTCTTATTAATCGCCTTTAATCTTTCCAATCAATAATATTATTAGTAAAGCACTCTATCAATCTTAGAAGTAAGCATAAACTTGTCACTTCTAAAAGACTTCAAAAAGTGCAAGGCTCATTTTTATGCCAAAGTGCACGCATCTATTACAATTTTGAAAAGAGTAATTGCTGAGTTTATTGCCGGTTCTTCTCAGTAAAAGCAACCTTCCGAACCGGTGTTAGAGTCTGACCGTTCATTAGTACCTGAAGGCCTATTTGAATAAATAATTTATTTCATTTCATTAAAGAATTTCTAAATAAAACAGTTAAATAGGTAACATGTCAAGCCAGCAGTTTATTGCTTGGGGATATTGTCTTCCATTCTAATCATTCTTCTTATAAGTCGATATAAACAACGTTTTACAGAATACCCCGTAAAAATATAATTAATAATCAAAGCCAACAACCCTAGTAAGCTGTCATGTCAGGGAACCAGATTATTTAACAGAAAGGCCTACATACCTATTTACCTAATAATTATCTACTTTAATAGTTGTTCTATTTTTCATTCATAAAAATCCTTTTTTTTTGGGTATTTTATACAGCGTTACTACGGTTCTTAAATATTGCGAATAGACTCGTTATAAGGCCCCATTTAACCTCCTTTCGGGTTTACGGGTAGTTTTGTTACAGTCAATTCTAACTATCTCTTATAAATAATAATAGTATTGTTTTAATATTATGCCAAAAATATTATGGAAAAATTATTCAATCAACATAATATAAAAAAAAATAACTGTTGCTTGAATATTTTTGGAGTATCTCTAAAGAAACCATTTTTAAGTAGCAGATAAATTGCACCTCTATTACAATTGAATTAAGTATTATTACCTAAACTACAATCACCTATATCATAAAGTTCACGAGCCGTTGAAAATACATTTCCAAATTCATAAAACCAGCAAATAAAGGAACAGTTCAGTAGTTCAAAGCAAACATTACAAAGAACAAAGCATTTAAGTTAAATTGTACGACCACAAAGGTTTGTTGACGGTTTATTTTTAAAAGTAGCTCAAACAATCTATGCTAACCTAAACAGCATTGGCACAGTGGCCACATGAATCTACCCCCGGCTTCCACTTCAAATCGATTTGGCTAGTGCTTGACCTGCCTTTTACTCAGAAGAGGTGTGTCTTGTAAAAGTTTTTCATTTGGATAAGGTACATTGCTGTTTCTGTATCTAGTTTTTGATCTGATGTATTGATAAATGCGCTCGAGGGTGGAGGATAGTCATCATGCAATGTATTTTGATATTATAGTAAATTGCATCTCCGGATTGACTATGAATTTTCCAATTTGAATGGAAACTTTTTTTCAAGTGAAAACTTCTTTAGCGGCGTTGAGCACTTTTCTTGGGATAGGTATAAAATGTTAAACTCCCGTCAGGACACGTGACCTCATCGAAAATTCGTAAACGGTAAAAATGCACAACGTTAGTGTTCAAGTTTTCACTTCTGCCGCACTCCCGGAGTGAAATCCGTTGCTTTTTTTTTCTTCAAAATCTTCCCTTATTGGACAAAAAAAATAGTTGTCTGTAAAGTTGGTCGATAGTATTACCTGACAATGAAACATTGATAAAAATTGCATACGTTTATGAATTGTATTTGAATTATTATTAATTATCATTATTTTGTATAATTATTATATGGAAGGAGTTCATTGAAAATTTGAATTTTTTCGATAAAATAACATTTATTTACACTCGTTAACCCAAATATTAAGGTTCCAGTAGCAGATCTATTCGAACTACTAGCTCTAACATCACGCGAGAAGTGAAATAAATGTGTCACAAGCGACAACGAACAGCCACAACAACAAAAAAAAAAACTAACAAAAGTCAATATTGCGTTAGAAATTAGTGTCTATAATATATCTTTTCACGTCTCTGAAAGAAGTCATTCTATGAGAAGCAAAACTTACTTTAGACTTTCACGCCCACACACTTAACTATCTACTGATCTACAAACAAACTGACAAGACACGACATCTCAAAGAAAAGAGCAATGTACATCGCCGGTAATGAAATACACGTTCTAAGAACATTAAACCACGGAACGGGGGGTACCAACGTTTGTGAAGTAGCAAAATCAGTGGAACCATGCCAATGTCGCGACATATGCTTGAAGCCGGTCTTTTTCTCAATTCCGATGCAATTTTCGGTAAGAGAGAGGTTATGAACGGCACTTTCAGCCCGACCAAATTCGCTTTTTGAATTTTATACGATAGTTTCAGAGCCGTAATTGTATGCTGTGAATTGTGAAAGGCCCCATTCCGGTTTAATGCGGTTCCAATTTGTTATGGGTATTTTTTTATTTTTTATCTAAGTATAGGCTTGTAGCCGAAGGTTAAGCACACACAGCCTAGAAGGGTCTTAAGAGCAACTTCCGGAACAACCCAGCAGGTGGTGGGGAAAGATTTTCCGTTTGAGAGTGGTATCTGGCAAGGCAAGGATCACAAAGTACCCCTATGTGCTATGGTTTATTATAGGTGGCTCATTATAGGATTCGAACCCACTATTCTCGCCGCGGCATAAGACATCTCTACGCTACCGAAAAGGATTATCAGAAGTTCATTTTTATTTACTTACAGCCTGATTTCACTAACTTGAGCTACTATGGTAACCAGATAATAGATAATATTAATTTCCTCCACACTTGGACATCTATGCACATAAATTTGTATCCTGGATAGGAATAAATCCCACGACTTGTGGCTTAATAGTCACATTACTATATTTCACCATAACACCAACCTGCAGGGCAATTGTGTGATGCTATCGGAACAACCACTCAGTCAATTTTGAATTACATTGACGGCCCTACTACTGTTGTCCTACACTGCTCGCGCGCCGAACTCTCAATCTATTACAAAATCGGAATTGAATTTTGAATCTGAGAGAATTCCAGAGTTAGGGTGCGGCTCGTCCTAACCCCTTCCGCCTATTATAATCTAAATGGATATCCATCCTTTAGGCCGCAAGTCGTAGATTTAATTCCCATCCACGACAAACATTTTCGTGCATAAACAAAACATGTCTGTTCGTTCTATATATTATTCTATATAATATATACAAGGTATGTATTTGAAAAGTAGTATAATATGTAGTTAATATGTATTAGGGCTCATTGATCTCATTCGAACATGCTCTGTTTGATTTGGGATCAGATGAGCGAATGTAAATAACTCCAGGATATTATATTTGTAAAGAAAAATATACAATTTACTTTAATTTGAATTTCTCTGCGTATCAAACGTCATTAAACGCGCAGTGACATAACAAATGAAGTATATGAGCTATGAAAAGATAACGTATAAGCACCTCGTAATTGTTATGAGAAAACAATAATTTATAATATTAATTTCATTGTTAAAATATTCCTATCGTGATGTAGGAACAGACATTGTTAATAATAACATTAAATGTCGTTTTTTTTTATTACTGGTAAGTAATTTTTTGTTAAGTACTAACTAAATACACAC
The DNA here is from genome assembly GCA_907165245.1 of Habrosyne pyritoides. Classification (NCBI taxonomy): domain Eukaryota; kingdom Metazoa; phylum Arthropoda; class Insecta; order Lepidoptera; family Drepanidae; genus Habrosyne; species Habrosyne pyritoides. The sequence continues at coordinate 1,979,703 of OU015595.1, forward strand.
TTTTATTTCATGTTATTTAAAATAACCAATAAATCTTTTATTACAGAGAAACTCAATTATGTTTGACTGACAGTGTCGTCCTAATCACGAAAATATTAGAAATTATCTTATAAAATTATTTAATAATATCTTGACATAGGTAACTGCTTTCTCTCAGGCCGTAAGTTTATATTTTCGAAGAAAGTGAAAGTGTTAAGTGTTAACTGTCAGTAGGGCTGAAAATCTGAGAATCTGATTTTGTATTCGGGGAATTCCTCAAAAATCCACTAGTACGTTGGGCGCGTCAATCTTACAAAGACAATGTAGAACTTAAAGCTTTACTGCTGATTTTAAATTCTAGTATCAAACGAATACTAAACTGAAGTACTGTATCTAACTAAATAATTAATAAAAAGTGAAATAAAAGTTAAACTGACTTATAAAAAAATATATGCACTAAAAATCAATTTGAACTTTATGAAATATTTAATTCACTACGTTGGTACCTACTCATCTGTTTGAAGTCGGGGCCAAGCCAAATAGGCTTATTTTGGATTAACAGATTTTTAATTTGCATATTTGTACATACATCACGGTTTTTGTAGTTATTTGGTATTTAAAGTGATTTCATTAGAATTATTTTTCGTTGTATACGAGTATATCAACAAATAAACGATAATAAAAATATGAATACATCTATTTTATTATTTTTGGGCTTTAACAAAATTAAAATTTATAAAAGTTATTGAAATAAAATAAAAACCAACAAATTTATTGGTGACAAGGAAAAAAAAACACAGAATTATTAATTCATATAAAAAAAAATCGTGGCACTGGGTTTTATCCCAGCTTTTGTTCTTTGTTTAAAAATACGAAATAGTATTAATTTTCTTTTTAGCTTTAATACGTACAATTTTCAATAGAATGTATTATTTATTATACAGCTTTTTCTATAAACTTTATTAACCATGCAGTATCTAAACTTTTCCAAAAGAACGCCAACATTTTTTATTGTGTATACTAAATAAAAAATACAAGGCAAGATATGAACTTCAAATTCACCACGTTACACACCAAAACACAGTTAAGACATTACCTACCCACAATTTGATATGAATTACTTAAATAACCAAACGACTAAACTGAATCAGCAATATTTACTTTGAAAACTGAGGGTCATGCATTTAATTTTCCCTTGTATATATCTTTGAGGCGTTCCGACCGTTCATAACTCAGGCGCATATTTTATGAGCGGTCGAGCGGTTTGCAGTTCACGTCATAGAGTTTATACTAAAAGTGTACCGGCGCCATCAAGGTTGTTGGATGTGCACTGGCGCGGAAAAACGCTGCGGTTTTTTTAGAGGTAATATTGTGAATTTGAGCTTAGGATTTCTTGTATGGCGATATAAAAGCTTAAAGGGATTTGTGATTTATTTATATTTAACTGCCTAATAATTGTCTATAAATAAACATAATAATATAAATATGTATTTATAATGAAGTACTTAAATATAGCTAGCTGTCACCCGCGGTTTTACCTGCGTTAACGAGAAATGTTAGGGTTTAGATCTATGTACTAAGTTTTACTCAAATCTGTTGAGAAGTTTTTGAGTGAATAAGTAATAGACATTCATTTATTTACAAATCCATTCTCACAAACTTTCGCATATACAATGTTAGTAGCAATATTCCAGGAATAGACCAAAAATATAAATGACTATCAAAAGAATTGTGTACAAAAATACGCATAACAGAAAACCGATGACTTCGCACATACCTCTCACAATTCAGGTTGGGAAGCCAAAGTAAGTCTTCAAACACCTAGACAGAGGAAAAACATTTTTATTTCGCCCATATTTTCACCAATACAGATATCTGGATCCGTATAACTTCGTATCCGTAAAAAACTATAGTCGATACACAGAGATTCCATTTGTCAAACATCGTTTCCTTTTTTCGAACACGTCGTAAAATATTTGCGACGTCGAAAAAGCTGTGGGGATTTTTTTGCGAGTTATACAACGTATTGTCTATAACATAAGTCTCATGGTCTAGGTTTGCGGAAAAACACATAGTTCTGTAGTTCAGTATTTTTGTTGGTAAAAAATTATTTGCTCCCGTCATACAGTTTTTGTTACAGTAAAATGTAGGTCGTGCAGTAATAAAGTTCAGCAATTGTCCCTTCAAACCTAGTTGTTGATTTTTATGAAACTTCATGAGCGTACAAACGGCACAACGGCCATTATGGCGTGCCACTAGTTTACAGCATACATAGTACATTATCATCCCGCCTATTATTCCTGAAGGGGTTGGCAAAATAAAAAAAAACTATTTAAGTTTGTTTAATGAAATTTCAATTTATTTTTGAAGTAGTTTAACTCTATCACCATACTCATTTCCGAACCAGTAGTGCACTTGCATTCCTGTGTTTTGGCTAGAACACAATTTCACGGCCCAGGATCGACAGCGCGTTAGCGGTGCCCTTGGTATTTGCTAATGTCCGCAGGCGGCGGTGACCACTTACCAACAAGTGGACCGTATCTTCGTGTCGGCTTAAAAGACGTTAAAATAATCAAAGGATCGCTGGCGTTTTTAAGCGCAAGTACAAAACGTTGCTATTAGCTGCCGCTGTGAGAAATTACAGGTATCTTTCAGGCTGTAACGAGGATATACGCGGAGCACCGGCTCACTGAAACACTGGCGTCCGATATTTTGCTGTGAATGTGCCGGCATCGCACTGCTGTAAAATTGTTGGTTTATGGGCATTCTGAAATATACGTCAGTGTTACTGGGTATTAAACTTAACCTCTCGGCTTTGGGGTCAGTGTTTATGTTTTGAATTGAGGTAATGGTAGAGGTTTATTGGAATGTAACGATGGCAAATGATTTTAGTATTTTTGTTAGTTATTACAAGAACCGTCTGAATGAATTAATGCTAGCGTAAGATGGGAATAAATTAAGATAAATTACATTTACTATCAACAGATTAAAAAGAACAATAGATGTCAAAACTCCATTGTCCACATCTTTTCTTCAGTCATAATGTGAATATATTATTTGTCTTTATATCATGGAAATAACAACATTTATAGTAGTAGTATATCAATTACCTGATTTCCTTAGTTCAAGAAGAACTAACTCTACTTAATTTGGGATCCAGATGGTCGCATGACCAAAATGACCATGATGACCGAGCTATTCAAAGACATGAATTCTGTGACAAGGGATGTTTACGCAAATGGATAATGCCTTCAAAGGCCGATCAAAATAATAAAGACTTAAACTACAATAATAATAACAGCTTTACCATATAACGTGAAAAAGAAAACTAATTTATGTATATATTTTGAACATGAAAAGCAAGCGCTTAAAGATACCAAGAAAAATGAAACAGGAAATGAAGAGCTCGCAAAGGCGAGAGCTCAGATAGGCAGACAATGAGACGATCCAAAATATACCAAATAATAAGGCCCTGAGTGGGACGTAACGTTTTTAATGAGTCATGATCGCCTGCTGAACATTCATCTGCTGACATTGCTTTTTATTTGTGACTGTGTTATTGTGGACATAGCCTAATTAAACTGGAATTTCTACGTCTCTAAAAAGTTTTAAACAAAATTGAACCCGTCTGGATTTTAAACTACGTAGTAGATTTTGATGCTGCTTTCATTGTATTATGATTTTGAAAATTTGTTCCGATAGGTTTATTGTGTCGAGATAAATAATATCATTCAGTAGTTACTAATAATAATAATAATTGAAGTAGTAGAACTCTTAGTGCCGAGTTTGTTCGTGGAAGTCCTTCTACCGACTTACTTATTTCCGCCTGCAAATGACAGCCACAAGTGACCATTTAACATCAGATGGATCGTCTGCAATGACATAAAACATTACATATGTTGCTGGTTAATAATTACTTTGTCAAGATAAATTTGTCTGAAGTAGACGTGAGGGTAATATAGAGTTACTTCTTGAAGCTAGCTTCTTTCTTTGATAGCTCCTTAATATATTATTATATATATATATATATATATATAATAATATATAATAATAAGAATCAGAAGGAAATCTTCAGCATTGCGGTTTCATCCAAATTCCCGAGGGCTTTAATGTTTCTCCGGATTTCAATAGTGTACTATAAGTTTTATATTTAAATCCGTCCAATCATTTATTTGTAGCTAGCTGCCCTCCACTGCTTCATCCGCATTTCCATAGGCATTTTACATAGGCACATTCCCCTATCCCTCTTATTCAGCTAATATAAACTTCGTCGGCGAGCCGTTTCACGGAGCCCTCGAAGAGTTTATCTGTCACGAGATTAGTAGTATTAGCGTAGTTAGCGAAAGAGACAGAGCACGATGGCCACGATGAAACATCCTCGAGTTAGTGTCGTTTTCCTTACAGAATCGAGCCCCAGGATAAAAAGTATCCCATATGTTTTTCGAGGGCTTGCGTTATCTGTGTGCAAAGTTTCATCCAGACCCCATCCAAAACCCTTTTGATTGTTTTGGCATGAAAGAGTAACAAACATCCATATCCATCCACCCAAACTTTAGCATTTTATAGTATGACTAGGATTGAGTTTCCCAGTTATTTTGGAATATTTGTGAATTTCACAAGTCTTTATTGTTGCGTATGACGTCTCTACACTCTGCACCGATTTGTAACACGTCACAGTGGCGTCTAAGTATCGATGTGTCCTTTCAATAGAGTGTATGAATCTGACCCAGTTCACAATAAAGACGGTGTACCTATTGTGTTATTTGTGACCAAGTTAACGATAGCGCTGTTCTGATAGTCGTGAAGTGACTACATTTGTATACATTATGCAGGACGTTAACTTAACGTGTTTTTGAAATGGTGCGAAATAGAGCGTGTCGATTCGATTATTTTTAAGTGAATGCTGGATTTGGAACTGGTGGTCATTTTGGACTATAAACTTTTGAGTAGTAGAGCTCTTAGTGCAGTTTTGTCCAGGGTAGTACTACCTTACCTATTTCCACCATGAAACAGTATTGCACTTGTATTACTGTGTTTCGGATAGAAAGGTAAAGGAGCCGGTGATATTACAGGGACATGAGACTTAATAACTTTATGTCTCAGGGTTGACAACGAATTGGCAACGCTCTGGTGTTAGACATGTCCATAGGCGGCGGTGATCAATTACTATCAGGTGGACCGTGTGCTTGTTTGTGCCCCTGTGGTATAAAAAAAACTCCAATAAATCAATAGCTTTAACTTCGACTTCGTGTAGTTGCTTATGCAAGATTGCAATGATTTTAATAGACTCTTAGCAATGTATTTTAAAACGTTTTTGTAGCTTAGGGAGCAAGCATTAATTACGTAAGGTAATTTTGGCTATTTTTCGACCCCCCCACTCCCCTTGGTGAGATGTCATGTCCTCCTGTCCCCACCCCTAATCTCACGTGAGATTTGATATTATCATTATCATATCTCAAATAATTAGGGTGAGGGTGATGTGATACTGTAATCGCTTTATCTACCAAATTTTCACCATTAAAATACCAAAGGCTGGCAAATAACAATATTTTACATATTACACCTAATTTATGACCAATTGAGATTAATTTGCATCACCAATAATAATTTGTTAGCTGATTTCGGTGCTAAAATTGCCACTCCAAAATGCTCACAAACTTCATTGAAATCATAACAAAAATAGTAATTTTGATGACTCACTTATGTAGAGAACGCAACATATATAGAATAAGTACTAAATAAATACTTAAAATTAGAAAAAAAAAATGATTTCTTATGATCGCTGGTTGATGTGGCAGAAGGGGATAAATATACAATTATAAAAGGAATCTTGCGACTTCAGCTACCAAATCCGAAGCTCCTACTGGTGTCTTGGAGAAATATTTTTGGATACTTCGAAGTAACTCACAACCGTGCTAGATTTCCTCACGATGTTTTCTTTAATCTGAGATTAAGATCCATTCTAAAAAGATGAGCCTGTAAGAATTAGGCAAATACCTATAATTTAAAGTAAATATTATGTCAGCGTAGAGGCAAATCCAAACGATACTAATTTATACAGAATGTGACGTCAATACGCCGAAACCTAGGCTATGTGTCATAGATTTGCGCATGCCTAACATATTTGGGCATGAGCACCCTTTTTATTGTAATGGCGAGACGAGATACCCTCCCCTTAAAAGCACACTTAACAGGACAGAATGGAGGAAGGAAGGGAGAGGGGGGCGTTTCTTTAACCTAAAATAATGGATCTTTCAAATGCTGGAAGGTTTTTTTTATTGGTATCCCTAGTTCAAGAGATTACACTATGCATACATGCAAACTATTCCAAGAAATTCGCATTGACCTTATCCAGGGATTTTTTTACACACGTCCAAATACTACCTTTTTCTAAATACATACTTCCTCGTATATACTGGGTGTACACCCCCATATAATATAGTAGTACCTGGATGGCCGAGCATTGCTCGGGATTTCTTTACCAACGTGACTTCTAACGTATTCTCTTTTTTAAATCACTGTCATATACGAGTATACCTAGATACGAATTAGAAGCGATAATAAAGGGCTCCCAATAACCGTATTTCTCACAAAAGATGTAACTTGAAAATCTTACCCTTTAATGACATTGTAGTAGTTTTCATTGCCTAAAAACACGAATAAAACGACATTTTCTAAAAAAATATCCTAGCTAGATCGATTTAACGCCCCCGAAACCCCCTGCATACCCAAGTTCATGAAAATCGTTCGAGCCGTTTCCGAGAACCTAATAAAAAAAAAATTCAAAACCATTTATTTAGTTTAGGCCCTCGGAAGGCACTTATGAAGGTCAAATTTAAAGTTACTGAAGCTACAACAATTATATATATATATATATGTATGTATACATATACATACAAGAATTGCTCGTCTAAAGCTATTAGATAGATGATTTAAATGTTGCCATTGATTAAAAAATGAAATAAAACCAGTCATGTCCATTCTATTCCCCACAAATCCAAATTCCGAGCAAGGCTCATTTTTACGACAGGCTAAGGGCGGCCTTTCGTTTACAAGACAATGTTAATGATAACAATTTTTACATTCACCCACATTTCTCGCCGCAATAGCCTTTGCCAATGGACTGAAGTTTTTCAGTTCTCTGTTTCGGGTTGATTAATAGTGTTAGTTCGTTTTATACTTTACTTGCGATCCGCTCCGGCCTTGCTGGAATGGGATAATATAACTGTATTTACACATAAATCTTCCTGAAGAAATTCTCAAAATGATGGTGAAAATCGCAACAAAATCATTGCACATTACACCTACAAAGAAAGAGATAGAAATAGTAACTTTAGTAGACTACATTTGTTTATCTTTCCTGCGAAAATCTTTTATAAGTATATATATTTTTTTATATTAAAGTTGTTGATACACCTACTCTATAGATTCATTATTATTTTATTCAATATTCTTGAGTTTGATACACCCTCGTAGCGGTAGGTCGTGTATAATATAGACTAAAGGGTAAATGTTTCAATTGCAGTAGCAGGAACTCCGATAGATGCTAAGCTATAAATTAATAGGTCGTTAATGGACTAATAAGCCTCCATTCAAGGCTTCATCACTAACCATAATGATATTGCGGTCAAACAATTATTTCCACGAACAGCTAAAAGTTTACCTTAGATGTGAGGTTTGAGACAACTTTATTTCTCATAAGAATTAAATTCACTTACATGAGAAAATAATATTAAAACTAAGTACAAATATGTTTGTCGGACGTAATACAAGTTACAATTTTATAATAAATGTTGAAGGTAGTTTTGAAATTTATAATATTAACAATGTTCGCTCGATACTTGCAAATCACTTACAAAGATCATGTGTAACTGGAAGTGGCACCCTGCGTATGCGACGAGTTCAAAATATATTGTCTCAGTAATTTTTTAAAATTAATAATAGATTTGGCGTCCTTTATATTTTTAGGTATTTCATTGTATAATTTGGATCCTTCATACATAATACTTTTTTTTCCATAATTAGTGCGGGGTAAGTACAAGATAATGTCGTTTACACGTCTTAACTTCCTTTTATTTATTTTGTTGTTTTTGGTGAAAGTAGTATTGGTGTGTATATCTTTGTTTAATATTTTTCGTATAAGTATGCAATTGTAATAGATGTATGTTTGATTGATGTTCATCAGTTTCGTTTCCTTGTACAATGTTGTCGTTGGAGTGAAATAATCGTAGTGGAATAAAACTTTCAGTAATTTATTTTGTGCAGTTTGTATTAAGCTTAAATTTGTTTTGGCGCGGTGCCCCAGACTTCTATAAGGTAATCAATGTGTGGTTTCACGAGTGAATTGTAAATAGTATAACGTACCTGACGCGGTAGGCAGCGCACAATGCCTCGCAGGGCTCCCGTAAGAGACGTTAATTTTGATTTTATTTTCTGAATGTGCGGGACCCACGTCATCTTGCTGTCTAAAATTAGTCCTAAATATCTTTCTTGTTTCACTTTGTGAATGATTTGATTATTCATCTTTAATGGAGTATAATTTTCAATCTTTTTATTTTTAGCTGCAAAAATCATATAATTTGTTTTTGTTGTGTTAATAGTAAGTAAATTTTGTTGAAACCATACATTCAGTAAGTCTAGATCAGTTTGTGCTTGGGTTATAATGGTATCAATGGAATGGCCAAAATAGAATAAGCACGTGTCATCGGCATATAATGTTATTTCTCCCTTTAACCCAATTTGATGCATACTATTGATATATATGAGAAATAAAAGAGGGCCTAATATCGAGCCTTGGGGCACGCCGAAGGTTATAATTTTGGGACTACTTTGAGTGTCACCAATCTTTACAATCTGGTATCGATTAGAAAGGTAGGATCGAAATATATCGTGAGCTGTCCCGTTTAGACCGACTTCTCTGAGTTTTTGTAATAACCGTACATGACTAACTGTATCAAAGGCCTTTTTGAGATCAATAAAGATACCTAAGACAATTTGTTTATTATCAATACAAAGTTTTATGTTTGTCACAAGATCTATTGTAGCTGATAATGTGCTGGATTTTTCTCTAAATCCGTATTGTTTTTCGAATATAAAGTTTATTGAAGCCAAGTACTTTTCAAGGCGATTATACAGAACCCTTTCAAATATTTTAGATAGCACTGGTAGAACTGAGATGGGCCGATAATTTCCCGGCTCTGATTTTACTCCGGATTTAAAAATAGGTGTCACTTTAGCAGTTTTGAGACTGTCCGGAAACGTCCCTGTCGTTATACATTTATTAATACTACGGGTAAGGTCATCTACAATTAGGTTAATAATACATTTGATTGATTTTGTATTAATGCCGTCCAAACCCGAGCTGGTATTACAGTTTAAGCTATTTACGATTTTAAGAATTTCGTCTGTAGTTGTTAATGCTAGGGAACTTAGTGAAGAAGAGTTAGATCCAGATGCACAATTGACCGCTTCATTTAATGGGTGATACTTTTTTGGAATCTGATTTGCTAGTATCGAACCAACACTTGCGAAAAAATCGTTAAAACATTCACAGATCTCCAATCTGTCCGACGTAAAGCCGTTTTGAGTTTGGAGTTTCTTGGGGGCAGTTTTTTCTGATACTTTATTGCAAGAGTGACTGTTAATAAGTTCCCACATTTTCAATGGTTGTTTCTTGCAATCATTGAACGCCTTTACGTAGTAATTAGATTTTGTTTTTTGTATACACTCTGATACTTCATTTCTTTTCTTTATAAATATTTCTTCCTTATTTCTATCTTTTGGATTTTTCTTATGTAGATGCCACAGTATATTTCTGGAATTAATTTTACTTATGATTAAACTATTTATCCAGTTCTGCCTTGGCAGGTTCAAAGTTTTAGTTTTAGTTATTTTACTTTCTTTTATATATATTAGTAGTTTTCTTTCCAATACATTGAATGTGACATCTTCATTACTATTATTAGATTCTGAGACTGTTTTATAAAGTTTCTCATAGTTCACTGCTTGGTAGTTAATTTTTTTTAAAGCTTCTACCTGGTATCGCTGCACCTCAAAGTAAATTTGCTTATGATCTGACATTGATGTATCAACGATAGCAAGGTGAAATTTGTTTTGCTTAAGATTTGAACATACATGGTCGATAACACTTTTACATGTCGCTGAATCCCGAGTGCAGTAGTCTTCGTTTAGCTTGTTTAAAAATGCATAGCCGTTCTCTTTGATAAGTTCTTTGTACATGACAGTTGCCTGCTCTGTATTTAATAGATTAAAGTTGAAATCTCCAAATATCAAACCACGTTTTCGGTGATTTAGTTGTTGAGAGTATGTTTCTAGAAAGGATTTAACGTTTGCTTGTTCTGGTTTTCTATATATAGCACCGATATCTATAGAGTAATTTTCAATATGAACCCAAAGATAGTGATTATGATTTTGATATTTTTCTTCACATAGACTGTGTTTTAGATTATTATTAACAAATATCGATACACCACCTCCTCTCGAATCTGTTCTAAAGTTGTAGTAATGTGTATATCCTAAAATCTGGAATCTTTTTGCTTCTTCGTCCGATTTTATCCAGGTTTCTGTCAGGACCAGTACGTGTAAACAAGTTCTAAATGCCTTTATCACACACTTTAATTCATCAAATCTACCAGGTTTCACAATACTACGCATGTTGGCATAAAAGAATTTCAAAGATTTTTTTGTAGTTATAATATTGTCATAAGTATTGACCAGTTGGTATGTAATATTTTCGTTTGCGGAATTTATACATTTATATGAAGTAGATTTTATATCTTCTAGTTTTTTGGCGGTGATTCCACAATCCTCGGTATGCCTTTGATATATTTTATAATCAAGTTTTTGGTTTCAGCTTGAGAACGGCGGTTAAGTTCATCTTTGAGATTTTTCAAAAACTTTTGCTGTTTGGGTGTCTGATCGGAATACATTTTTAAATTGTCGGATTTTATTTGGTCCCGGTTGCGCAAAATGGACTTTACAGTTTCTTGCGAATTAAAGCACACTTTTAATGGGCGAGTCTTTTTGGTGTTGTACTTTCCTAATCGCATGATTCTTTCTGGTTCGGGAAAACCAATGCCAATCGAGTGGATTACACTTTTTACATCGATGTACATCAAAGTTATCGATAACCGCGCTATAGTTTTTTCATGTTGTTTTCCTTTTGAATTTGATTAATAACTCAAGTAGTAGAGCTCTTAGTGCAGAGTTCGTCCGGGGAAGTACTACCACCTTACCCATTTCTGCCGTGAAGCAGTAGTGCACTTGTGTTACTGTGTTTCGCTTAGAAAGGTAAGGGGGCCGGTGAAATTACAGGCACATGAGACTTAACAACTTCACGTCTCAGGGTCGACAACGCATTGGCGATGCCCCTAGTGTTGCAAATGTCCATAGGCGGCGATGACCACTTACCATCAGGTGGACCGTCCGCTTGTTTGTCGGCCCATGTGGTATAAAAAAAAAAAATCGGGCTTTGGAATCCCATTTATATGTTATTATTCCCTCTACCACATGTAGGCGGTATTATAAATAATTTCTCTAAAAGGTAGGTGTAGGGCACCGAGTACGATAATCTATCGTAAGCGTATCGTCATCGTATCGAATGCGCCAAAAACCAATGCACTGGAAAATTGAACATCGCGCAACGGCACGGATGTGCGGTGGTCAATATCCCATACAAACCAGCGCTTTGATGGACTCGATACGATGACGCTACGCTTGCGATAAATGTTCCTGCTTAGGGCACAGCTCTTAGTAATAAAACCTTGAGTAGTAGAGCTCTTAGTGCAGAGCTCGTCTGGGAAAGTATTACCACCTTACCCATTTCCGCCGTAAACCAGTAGTGCACTTGTATTACTGTGTTTCGGTTAGAAAGGAAAGGGCGCCGGTGAAATTACAGGCACAACAGACTCAACAACTTCACGTCTCAGGGTCGACAACGCAATGGCGATGCCCCTAGTGTTGCCAATGTCCATAGGTGGCGGTTGTCGCCAAACTTGTACTAATAAGTAAAATAGGTCTAGCGAATAGCTGATAAATATAGGAATTATTAATGATATTTGAAGGTAAGTAAATGTCCCTACTAATATCCATCCGAGGCAAGCAGGCGCATCCCACTACAGCAAGTAACAACAACCGTAAGTACAAGGTTTCTGAACCGCACGCTCGAATGTCAACTAGGTACTTGGTATTACTATCAACTAAATCTAAAGCGCTCACCTAGGCCTCCCGCAACACGCGCACCCAGGTTGCCACACTCACATCTCTCAATCTCAGCCTGGATAGTTAGTTATTTGCTTTCTTCACACTTTATGATTGATTTTAAGTTTTGTGGGTAGCAGTAGCGGAAAATGTGTCAAAGCCGGTGACAGGGCTTTTTGGGTTGCCAGTCTTTAATATTAACAAGGTTTGACGTTTTAGTTATTTACAATTTATGGTACATTTCGCTACATAGTTCGCGACAGCGGTGAACACTTACCATCAAGTGGACCGTCTGCTTGTCTGTTGGCTAATGTCGTATAAAAAAAACATTCCACCGAAGCTAATTTAAGATAGCATTATCGCCGTCTCTCAGATATATTACAGGTAATTTCTAAATGGATAGAATAAATTCACTATTTTTGTCTGTCATTGTTTGACCAATTTTATCTATCTAATACCTTTAAACGAGCAATATATAGTTAGGATCTCGGAAACGGCTCCAACGATTTTCATGAAATTTAGTATGCAGGGGGTTTCGAGGGCGTTAAATCGATCTAGCTATGATTCATTTTCAGAATATGTCGTTTCAGTTCTACTATTTAGACGCACCACTGCTGTTTATCGTGTCTAAAGTCCTCTCTCCTCACAGGTCTTTTAAGCGATTGGACCGCCTATTGTAAAGTTTATTGGTATTTTTATTATATTGTTTTTTTGTTTTCCTTGTCTAGTGTATAATAAAGAGTTATCTATATCTATAGACAGGCAAGCGGGCAGACATTAAACTTAAAGTGGTCAACACAGCCTTTGGGCATTTGCAACACCAGGAGCATTACCGATGCGTTGTCGACCCTGATACGTGAAGTTGTTAACTCTCATGTGCCTGTAATTAAAACCACTGAGGTGATATAAGAAGAATATTAACAATAGTTTCATTACAATGGATAAGCAGAATATAGCTGAAAAGAAACGGAATACTTACATCATTTTTATCTCACGCCTGTTACTTACGAGAGTGTACAATAAAGTGCAAAAATTGAGAATATTTACATGTGAACATTACCGTATCTTGTCTAGATATACGTGGAGCACTCTATGCGAAATTAAAATTGGCCTAAAGCCAATACAATCTTACAATTCTTGTATTATATTATGTGAGGCAGGGGTGAGATTTTAAGGGTCAAAGGGGATTCTAATGATTTAGTAAATGAGTGGTACAAAGCTTGAATGTATGTCAAGTTATAACAAATTGACAATTGAAATTTAGCTTTATCTTACTTGTGCAGTATCTTGTAGACTATACAGATCTGAAAAACATCGAAAGAAAAAAAGTCAAGTGTGAGTCAAACCTGCGCTTGAAAGGTTTCATACCACCGTACAATTTTATAAAATGCTAGAAAATACACGTTTCTTGTATGGTACTCCTATTAATTTTAACTTTATTTTATTTGTTGTCATAACTTCCATAGTGAATATTTTAAATCTACCTAAAGGTTTATGAGATACACAGACGGACGGATAACGGAGCCTTAGTAATAGAGTCCCGTTGACACTATTTAGCTACAGAATCCCAAAAAGAAAAAAAGATTTACCAAAAATATTACTCAGGCAAACGAAAATAATTTTTAATCGAATAATAAGCCTTTATGTCAAATAAACGCCATTACGGTGACTTCAGGCGTGGTCTCCGATCAACTATCCTTGAGAAAACATCACGACATAAGCACCATCATAAAAATTATGTACGCACCCATTTATAGATGGAACTGTGCGACTCCTGCTCTCCTATTCAGTTAATACAAACTTCGTCGGTGTGCCTGCGCAACGAGGCCTCGGAGAGCTTACCTCTCACCTAACTGCGTCGTTAGCGAAAGAGACAGAGCATTGAGGTTGCGATGAAACATCGTTGAGCTAGTGGCATTTTCAATACAGAATAGAAGCCCTGGCCAGCAGCCAATACAATTATATAGCTGGTAAGCAGTTCCGACTAAATAATTCCTCAGGATAGCGGACCTCTCACCGCTGGAGTCGCGTGAGAGACAGGGAATAGTCACTGTTTGAATTCACCGTCGAGTTTAATTGTAGAGTACTATAGCTGCTAGGCGATTGTGTAATGCTCTTGTAATCGAAGTTGAGGCGGATTTGCTACTAGACTGACCGTTGGGTGATTGCTAGCTCAGTCACACCTACGCGCAGAGAGAAATTACATTAGTAGGGCCGTCAATGTATCGACAAATCGGCATCGAATTCGATTGCGAGAGCCTTGAGAGCACAATCGGCCTGCCGAAGATAATTACCCTGGACCAATATTATAAAGAGGTGAAGTTTGGATGCAGGATGAAATCTCTGGAACTACTTTGATTTCAAAAATGCTTTCACTAATAGAGAACTACATTACTTCTGAGTGTTAACGGCTATTCTACAATCCCAGTATACATAAGATAGTTGCCCCTGTGGTTTTACCCGCGTTCCCGAGGGATATAACATTTTCACGGGATAAAAAGCCTATATGTTATTCCAGGATATGCACTATCTATGTGCCAAGTTTCATCCATATCCGTTCAGTAGTTTTTGCGTGAAAGAGTAACAAACATACTTGCATTCAAATCTTTCCTCTTTATAATATTATTAGTATAGATATCGGTAAGTAGGTATATTATAGTTGTAGTGTGTAATAGTTTTGTGCAGATCCCCGCATAGAGTGTGTCAGAAAAGGTTGACAGTGGTTTATGGAGGAGCGATTTAAAGATATGATTCTGTAAATTTGCAATGTTAAATAATTACCAGTTTTGAAAATAATTATATATAATTTTCAGGTCACGATGATGAGACATAATTAACGACTACTTATGTTCTTTAAATATTTATTTTTTATTTAATGTTTTTTTTTACTGACACAATTGTCTAAAAGATTAAATTACTTATTAAACAATATATTAATTAATCTGTATTTTCCCACAATTTTAGCCAAATCGATCTGTCCAGTTAGTGATGATTCTGGCTGTACCAACCAAAGTCACGCGTAATCCACTCTGCTGATTAATAAACGAACCTCTGATTGAGAGTGATACCAATTGAAATTGAAATCCCGTTAGCTTTCATCACGATATTGTTACTCGACAGTTGTGCACTAATGCGATGAATAAACGTGACTAGCAAAATTCAAAGCCATTTATTCACCGGTTTGGAAGTCAGCCTTCAGATGAGAAAAAACGGCAAGAAACTCAGCAAGATTCTATATATTAGGTTGGGGAAAAAGTTCCTTCGCATTTTTTAAGAAAATTCAAAACATTTTTAATATAGTTTATTTACATTTAACTAAAGTGTGTAGGTACCATTTTGTTCGATAACTTTTTGCCATCTTGTAGGTAGGGACATCATTGTCCCAAAATTTCTATAGCAATGGGTGCTATAGAAATTTTGAGAATTCTGATCAAAATACTGCGACAAGTGGTTTTGACAGTCCTCTCGTGATGTTAACCTGACACTGCCTAAAGAATTCTGAAGAGACCGAAACAGGTGGAAATCTGAAGGTGCAAGGTCAGGACTATACGGCGGATGCATTAATACCTCCCAGCCAAACTCTCTTAATTTCTGCTGAGTGGCTAAAGATGTGTGAGGTCTAGCGTTATCATGATGACAAACCACACCCCTTCAGTTAATTAATTCCAGCCGCTTTCTCTCAACTTCTTGCTTTAATCTCATCAGTTGTTCGCAGTAGAGTTCAGAATCGATGGTCCTGCCTGGTGGTAACAGCTCATAATGAATAATGCCCTTCCAATCCCACACACATCATCACCTTGTTGCGAGTTAACCCGGGATTCGCCACAGTCTGTGAAGCCTGACCGGCCTTTGACCACGACCTTTTTCGCACGTTCTTGTCATACGTGATCCACTTTTCATCACCAGTTATCAGCTTCTTCAAAAATGGTTCGGTTTCATGACGTCGTAATAAAGAATCACAAATGAGTACACGGTTCATTAGGTTTCTTTCAGTGAGCTCGTGAGGTACCCAAATATCTAGCTTTTTTGTGTACCCAGTTTTTTTCAAATGCGCCAAAACTGTTTTGTGGTCAATTCCTAGTTCTTCAGCTACGTCGTAACTACTGATATGCCGATCTTGCTCCACTTTTTCAAAAATGGCATCCATTTTATCCGTAATGGGGCGACCAGAGCGACGTGCATCTTTGACATCAAAATTTCCGGATTGAAAACGCTTAAACCAAATTTGTGCTACTCTCACAGACACTGCACTAGGTTTTTTCGCGGCTTGCGTTGCATTTTTACCTTTTTTGTAGTAAAATTTTAAAATGAATCAGATTTCTTCATTAGATCTCATCTTGGCGGTACGAAAAACAAATGCAAATCATACGTTTCCTAATTTGAATTTTGAATTATGTTCTTTAAAATTTAAACTTTCAATGATACCAAAACCAGCCAGATACAAATAGTATAGCCAAAGAGATTTTATTACAAGTTCACACATACTATAATGAGAAAAGACTTTTTCCCCAACCTAATTTTTATCATCTGACTTGTTTGGCTATTCTATTTTCTCAAAATGTTTAACAATATTTAAAAAAAATATTGACATATAACCTATACATACAACATATAAACAATTAAAATAACAAAACTTGATTAATACCGATGTATTTTGGTTCGGAATTAGAACTCACACATATAGAGCTATAGAAGTGCAGAGTTCACTTGGCCAATTACTGAGCTTAAAAAATGCCATAGGAAATAATACTTTATCCTTTTTATCCTTTAAAATAAGGTCACCTAAAAATCCAAAAAAATATTGTATGTTGATGCAGATACACCTTAACACAAGGTATTAGGGTAAATTCTTCAATATCATTCTCAAACGTCAACTTTATGGAACAGGCTATGATAATAATCCGATTTTTTATACAAGCTTTTGTTTAACTTCACATGTTTTGGACTAATTTGCAACTGAATTTTTCCCCCTTCCTACCGAGCTGAAAATTTGTACACTGAATTGTTTTCGTTGATATTGCACGATTAGCCAAGTGACGTCATTCTGAATCCAATATGGCGGACGTAATAAGACGGTCACTTATTAATTCATAAGCCACCTCCATGTCATGGGTACCTAATGAAAGGGTTTGGCAAGCAGCACACGTGACGTCTGTTTCATTTGGTTTTTTAACTTAATATTATTAAGAGAGAACTTCCCTTGCCATAGCATTTTTTTTTCATACAGTATAAACGAAGACGTATGCTAAGTTGATTATTCGGTTGCTTAGCAATAAGGCCTATCGATTGTTTGTTATCTATAAGTGTCAGTCCATTCGATATCTATCAGCTCACATGGTAAAACATAATTTATGCCATTAATAATAAAATCCTTTTTAGCGTGTGCTCAGGAGCTGTATACTTACAAATTAACGAGTTTAAAGTGAGAGTGAAAACTTAATTATCTTAATAAATAAAAACTGTTCCTTCGTGGAGTGATTAAAGGCTGACTGACGGCTGAAAGGGGTTTCTACGGCATGTAATATTGAAGGCCGCTTTGCTGCTACGCCAATGATCTAGGAATAAAAGGTAAGTGAATTTTTTGCACGTACAAGTACAGGTCACAATAAAAGTGCAAACCCATGACGTATTGTAATATAGACATGTCACTTACCAACATCATGGCTCTAAAAACAGTGAAAATACTAGATAGCTTACCCGTGAACAAAGGGAATGAAAATAAACGCCACCTTTCAGTGTTCTTGTTGTTGGAGAGAAATGAATATACATCGTTATCGACTATATGGAATTAAGTCAATTACTATTCTATGTTACCATTTCTATGCGCGGACAATGCATCTATAGTTTAAATATCTTTGGTACAAACTACTTAATAATATTTTGAAAGTATATCTGTCCGTCTATTTGTTTGTTACGTTTTCACGGCTAAACGGCTGGACGGTGAAGACTGATATACTACATGTACTACTTTTCTAAATACATACTTATATAGATATTTACACCCAGACACAGAACAAACAGACATGATCATGCACACAAATGTTTGTCCTAGGTGGGAATCGAACCCGCGACCTTCGGTTTGGCAGTCAGAGCGTTAACCACCAAGCCAACTGGCCTGTCACGATATAGGCGGCGGTGACCACTTGCCATCAGGTAGACGTTCTGCTTGTCTGTCGGCTTATGCGGTATAAAAAACAGCCATTTAGCTATGTAAAAATAACAAACAGGCAGACATTGAAACAGATTGAAAATTTGAATGAACACAAGTATCTTAAAAGATAAGACAACATTTTAATCTAGACTTAATGAATAAAACGTATAATCCAAAATAAACACGCTAATCATATTCATGTGTACATTAATCAATAATGAACTTTACAGATAGTGAGTGATAAGCGATAATAGCTTGGCAACGAATACTTAGCCCTAAGTCAAAACAGTGTTTGTTTGGACTTTGTACTGGAATGTGGGGCGGTGTAATACATCCGGAAAAATGTGAGTTTTTTTCACGCTTTTATTACTTTCCCTTGATTAGAAATAAATAAAATAAAATAAATATCCTGGGATATTCTTTTATACACAGTCATCTGATCCCAAACCAATCAGGGCTTGTACTATGGGAACCAGATAACTGATATACTACAAGTACATTTGTTTTTTCTAAATACCGACAACGAACAAATAGACATGTACATGCACAATTCTCCTAGGTGGGAAGCGAACCCTCGACCTGCGATTTGGGAGTAAGGGTCGCTAACCACCAAGGACAAGGCCTGTAAAAAATACCTAACAAAAATGAAATATATTTATTCAAATAGCCTTTACAGGCACTTATGAACAGTCAGACTCAAACACCAGTTCGTAAGGTTGCTTTTACTGTGAAGGTAGTAAGTGACCAATGTGATATATGGTAGAGCATTGTCGCCGACTCTTGTCATCCTAATATTTGGAAGCAAAAATACTTAAGGTTTTAAGCTAGGACCAGTGAGTCAATTAATGAGAGACTAAAATATATTGATGTTTATGTGGAGATCTGTTACTCGATCACGCAGGCCTAGAATAAAGTATGGAAATTAAAATTTTTATTCAAATAGGCCTTTACAGGCACTTATGAATCAGACTCTAACGCCGATTTGTAAGGTTGCTTTTACCAAGGCCGGTAATAAACTCAGCAATTACTCTTGAACAATGCAGGAAAACATACTACTAATTTTTGTTCAATTGATTTGAAACTTGCCAAACATTTGTTATGCCATACAACTATGACGTCACATTTTACTATTTCATACAAAACTCCATGCATTCGATTTTATTGACATTTCATAAAAAGTTGCTGATTTGACATGTCAGTAGACACGCCTATTAGGGTAGCTACAGATAACCTTAAATAGTTTCCGATATTCATAAATCTTGTAGCCTAAGCTTAATCGCTCACTGTATGGTGATTTTTTTACCGTTATCCAAAACAATCGACACTCGAATATATTTGAATTTTAAATACAAGTGTAGAAAGTACATATCTAATTCGAGGTGACATTTGATCTTAGAATTTGTTTTTATGCAATAACTAGTCCTTGTGCAAACACAATATTTGTACATCAAAATAGTATTTATGTCAAAAAGAGTGATATGCACTCCATCAATACTAGAAATAAGGATAAACTTGTCACTTCTGCATATAGACTGCAAAAAGTGCAAGGCTCATTTTTAGGACTTAGTGCACGCATCTATAATAAAATCCCTGTTTTTAAATTTGCCTTTACAAAAATTTTAGGAAAGAATTAAGACTGTTTTAGTACAAAAGGCTTTCTACAACACAAATGATTATTTTAATTACGATAATGCTTGGGTGTAGAGCTCGCTCCAGCAGGACACATCTTTATATACAAATGCCGGCTCTTCTCAGTAAAAGCAAACTTCCGAACCGGTGTTAGAGTCTGACCATTCATAAATGCCTGTGAAGGCCTATTTGAATAAATATTTCATTTCATTACTTGATAGCAGTTTCTAGCAGGTTACAATCAAAAGTCTTTTAAATCGAGAACCAAAACAAATTAACAAAACTTTCACTTCGTTTTCATTCAATTTTCACGAGACCACTCTAATAGAATTCCAACGATAGTAATTATTCTTCGCAAAATGTAAACAGTGAACGCGCTAAGAGGTGTGTTTATTTATTTAGTTTTAGGGTACTTCCCGTTAACCGCTAAACGGTGTTCGAGTGTCGAATGGAACCCTTCTCAAGTAGCCACGATTTGTTTGCATAATATATTATACTATTAAATTTTTTACTATCCAGTCGTCCAGAGTTCGGTGTTTGCCTTTCGTTTGAAAATTTTAAAGAGTTAAGACTTTATTTTAAAGTCAATAGAGTTTGGTTTAAGTATTTTGTATTTAGGTTTAATAATGGATTGACAGTTAACATGTTTGTTTTAATTAATTGACAAATAATAAAGAAATAAGAGTAGGTACTTGATAGACTTGGTTGATGTGTTTTCATATACATATAACGTATATATCTATCTATTTATATTTATAAGCAAAATAAAGTTCTTTTGACGCACCATCACTGCATCACCTCAAAACTACTGAACTTATCGGGATGGGGCTGCTATCATTCGACGCTGTAGACTATATATGATATCGATAAACGCGAGTGAAACCGCGAAGGACAGCTAGAAATGAAATGAAATGAAATATTTATTCAAATAGGCCTTCACAGGCACTTATGAATGGTCAGACTCTAACACCGGTTCGGAAGGTTGCTTTTACTGAGAAGAGCCGGCAATAAACTCAGCAATTACTCTTTTCAAAATAAGATTTTGTACATAAAGATGTGTCCTGCTGGAGCGAGCGCTACACCCAAGCATTGTCGTCATTAAAATAATCATTTGCGTTGTAGAAAGCCTTTTGTACTAAAACAGTCTTAATTATTTCCTTTAATTTTTGTAAAGGTAAATTTAAAGTTAAAGAAAGTATTTTATGATAATCCTTCATACTATAATAATATAATAAACGTGAATGTTTGTCTGGATGGATGTATGAGTGTTTCTTATATGATTATGGTTAATAATTAAAAAATTCTAAGCATACTAAAGCGCTTAGTTTGACTTCAATTTCACTATAGTAAGATGTGACCGAAGTTAATAAGCAAACATGATCTTGAAAGGAGCCTCGGAAATACAAAGTGGCCCTCAAGTATACTGCCTATTAAAGCAAAATAACATTATTTAAGATGCAGTACACTATGTATAGATTTTTTTATAACAAGTTAATATTATCTCTCACGAGATAATATTATCTCTCACGAGATAATATTAACTTGTTAATTTTATTTAGCACAACGCCATCTAGTAGCAAGATATTTCTTTAACATTAGTTTGTGTGTTAAGACCAAACGTATTCGATGTTGTTAAATTAACTGTGCATTGTAATTTTGTTAAATTCTTATGTGGGTCTTAGCGCCTAATTAAAATAAAAATATTACATTAATTATGCCGTTTGACCCGTGGTTTCTTGAATAACGGGACTTCCAGCCTAAGGAGCCAAACATTCGTAATAACCAAACCAATAAAAACACATACATTTTATAGTATATAGATCTTACATTAACAATTTACAGGTACAGTGTAAACTCTTTATAACGTTATCCTTTATAACGATAAACTCCCTATAACGTTGAAGTGAGCCCAAGTTGGTTGGTTTGTTCACTTTGTTTTGTTTTTTTTTGTTCACTCCATATAACGATAACTCTCTATAACGACAAAAAATGCTCAGTCCCTTGAGTTTCGTTATAAAGAGTTTACACTGTATTTTTAAATATTCTGGTGTAGCAGGTAGGTATCGATTCTTCACATACGGCCAAATCCCAAACTAAGCAGAGCTTGTACTATGGAAACCAGATAACTGATATACTACATATACTACTAAATACATACTTATAGTATAGATATTTACACCCAGACACAGAACAAACAGACATGCTCATGTACACAAATTTTTGTCCTGGGTGGGAATTGAACCCGCGACCTGCGACTTAGCAGTCAGGGTCGCTAACCACCAAGCCAACTGGCCTGTCAAATCACTTATTGGATACATATAATATTAATAAAGACAATATATGTGTTACTAGCTGTCCCCGCGGTTTTACCCGCATTGCTAAGGCATGTTACAGTATTCCGGGACAAAAAGTATCCTATATTTTATTCTAGGGTATGTTCCATCTGTGAGCCAAGTTTCATCTTAATCCATACTAAACTAGTGACACGCTAAGATGGCAGTTTTAACGATTCAGAATGTCATAGGAAAAGCAACCCTAATTGATTTGGAATAAAGTTTATCTGCAACATCACACGATTAACTATTGAATGAATAGATGCACCTTATTGCAATAGTTTTAGAGCTGGTTTTTCAGTGACATTATTTAAAAGCAA
This sequence comes from Habrosyne pyritoides, assembly GCA_907165245.1. Classification (NCBI taxonomy): domain Eukaryota; kingdom Metazoa; phylum Arthropoda; class Insecta; order Lepidoptera; family Drepanidae; genus Habrosyne; species Habrosyne pyritoides. The sequence goes on from OU015595.1 coordinate 2,002,334, forward strand.
ATAGGTCATCATATCTTGTCGCTAGTATAATTAACAATCGCACATCTTTTTAATATTATTAGGATATTTTTGTGGGATTCGTAGGATTATCTCCAACAAACATTATATTATTATATATCATGGGACATGGGACATCCTTTACACACGGCCATTTGATCCCAAACTAAGCAGAGCTTGTACTATTGATACCAGATAACTGATATACTACATATACTACTTTTTTTTTCAAAATACATACTTGTATAGATATTTACACCAAGACACAGAACAAATAGAAATGTTCATGCACACAAATGTTTGTTCTGGGTGGGAATCGAACCCGCGACCTTCGGCTCGGCAGTCAGGGTTGCTAACCACCAAGCCAACTGGCCATATAGCCAATTATAGCGTTTATCGATATCATTATAGTCTGTTATTCGCGCATTCACACGTTCTGGGGCTCGATTCCGTAAGGAAAATGACACTAACTCGAGGATGTTTCGTCGCGGCCTCCGTGCTCTGTCTCTTTCGCTTACTACGCTAATACTACTAATCACGTGAGAAGTAAGCTCTCCGAGGCATCCGTGAAGCGGCTTGCCGACGAAGTTTGTATTAACTGAATAAGAGGGCTGGATATAAACCAATTTTCTTCAAGATCAGTCAAATCTTTCTCGAGTTAAATAAGTACATATACACAGGCATACAGACAGACTGAAAACAAAAAAAAATATAGTAAAATTTATGTCATTGAGACATAAAATGAACAATAGCAAAAAAAAATTTTGATACAGATAGATAATTAAGACTTATATAGGAGTCTAGATATACTCGTAGATAGATAATACATATTATCAACATCTATACTAATAGATATAGATACAGTCTGTGCATTCATCTATTATAATCAACAATGCCAAGGGTCAATTACTCTGCAATTGCGATTGCCTAGTTATAATAGTTGAACTATTATTAGAATACATACAACTAACTGTGACCGGCTTTACCCGATACGAGATTGAATGAATTCCTGGGATAAAACATATATACAATATATAGGTACATATATTCACGTACATTATCCCCGAAGTGGTTGGCCAGAGTGAATAGTAATTTTCCGGGTTAGCGTGCTACATCCTCGACTTCGTCATAACTCCTTCTGGGGTTAGTCCAGGCCTAACGCAAGCACACTTTTAATAAAAAAAAAAAGGTTGAGGTCTCTGTAATGACCCCACATTACCCACTTTTACATATATTTACAGTTTTATTTCCATAATTATATAATTAACCATTAGATGAACTCTAACAAGGAAACTCAACAGGAAACCGACACGTGACTTCTACATGAAGCATATTCAGGATGTGTTAGACCCACTGTCACTGGCTCGACGCACGAGCACCACAGACGTGGTACCTCGCCGACCACCGGACAGAAAGGTCACTTTTCTAATACGTCCTGAAGATGCTTCGGGTGGAAACGAAACACGTGTCGATTTCCTGTTGAGTTTTCTTGTATGGGACTTGACAGAGAAAGAGATCCAGCGGAATTAGTAACCTCAATGAGTCTTATTTCAAGAACAAAGATAATTATTCGATGATGACGACCATGATGATTGATAGACAAGTTGGCTTGGTGGTTAGAGACCCTGACTGTCACAACACAGGCTGTGGATTCGATTTCCAACGAGGACAAATATTTTTGTGCAAGAACATGTTTGTATCATCTGTATTTGGGTGTAAATATGTAGTAAAAAAACGTAAAAATCATCCTAATCAAAAAAACATTAATTTTATAGTACACATACTTACTACATTAACAGATATTTTTAAGTATTAATAAAGTTTCAGTGTACTTAGCAGGTAGGTATCGATTTTAATGTAGTAGGAAAAATATAAAATAAGTTAGTTACCTGGCGTCGATAGTACAAGCTCTGGTTAGTTTGGGATCAGATGGCCGTGTGTAAAGAAAATTCTAGGATACCTTATAAGCTGTCAAAGTTAGGCCTTTTAGCCACGTGATATTATTAGATTGTACTAGCTACCAATCACCCGTATTCCCAAAGTATTGAGTGTATTCCGGAATTATAACATAGCCAATGTCACTCGGGAATAGTGTTGTTCTATAGATATTTTTAAATTGGACGATAGGTTTAGGAGATTACCTTCACAATACTCTAACAAACTCTATATTAGTATCCAATCGCAATCCCGTCTGAAATAAAAAAAAAAAAAAATTAAATGTTATTAGAATTTTTGTTAAAAACACCTGACAAAATTAAGAATAGTTCAAAGTACCTGTCGGCTTACAGGATCTAGAGCACTTTATACAAAGTTGTGATATAATTACCAGCATCTTCCGCAAAACTATTATGATACTTAACTATATTGATAAATTTAAGTAAATCTTAAGTTAGTTATTGATGCATGGAGCATTCAACAATAGAAAAATTAAATGTAATACTATATGTTAAGGAATCACAAGCCTCAGTTCAAAACAACGAGCTGAGTAAGCGCGGAAATATAGAGTTATAAAAACTTTTTTTAATTTCTTACAGAGGACTAAGAGTCCGTAGAAATGTAAAAAAAAAACTATTGATAGAGAATAGAAATTTATGCAACAGATGGTAAGTGGTCATTACCATGGGGTATTTTCTATACCAGTGTTATTGAGCTAGTACAAACTCCGTCAGTAGAGCGACCTCTCATGTGATTACGTAGCTAGCGAAAGAGACAAAGCATAGAGGCCATGACAAAACATTTAGCTAGTCTAATTTACAATACAGAATCAAACACCTAGGCCATTGCTAATGTGTTGCTACTCTTGTGGATAGATTTGTGATAGAGTATTGACAAAAATCTTACTGAAAACCTACTCTCAAGTCCAGAGTCTGAAACACCGTTGGGTGTAAAAAATAATTAATCACTTATTTTACTTCTTACTAATATTATAAACTAGTGACATGCCCCGGCTTCACCTGACTGAGACCATATAAATAAGGTAAAAACAGCATCAAAATCTGTTGCATTATTTAAAATAGACAGACAGCAAAAGTAACTTTGTTTTAAACTATTTAAAAAAATTATGTGATAGGTTGTGTGTATGTTTTGTTACCAATCTCCGTAATCCGTAACTAATAAAATTTAACCATTTAACTAACTTATATTATCTGGATAAAGTCATACGATTTTATATCCTGGGGCTCGATTCTGTGAGGAAAATGACACTAACTCGATGATGTTTCGTCGCGGCCTCCGTGCTCTCTCTTTCGCTAACTACGCTACTACTAATCACGTGAGAGATAAGCTCACCGAGGCCTCCGTGAAGCGGCTAGCCGACGAATTTTGTATTAGCTGAATAAGTGGGCTGGTTTTCCCAGGGGCGAAAGGTTGTTCTAATAGAAGTAATCCTTCTATTAATGTTATTTAACAGAGCCTATTGACATGTCTTTGATTAAAAGAATATTATAATTTAACAATTAACAGAATTTGAGTTTAAAACAATAGGTAATTTTTACATTAATTACCATTGAATAGGTAACCATTTTTTTTTAATATAAGCTATCACAAACAGATAGTAGAATAGTGACTTAGTTTTATGTGGTGGTAGCTTCAGTAACTTTATATTTGACCTTCATATGTGGCCTCCGCGGCCCTAAACTGAATAAATGGTATTGAATTTTCATATTTTGAATTTTATGGGAGGTATGCAATAGATTTTGTGTGTGTGTATTTTTGTAACCAATCTCCGTAACAACAAAATTTGACAAACATTTGAAAAATATAAATATCCGCGTAAGTACCTAAGTGATCCTTAGGTTAATGTTGGTTAACAGAGTATTATGACATGTCATTGCTAAAAAAAATATACAAAAATTTATAATTTAACAATCAACAGAATGTCAATTTTAAAATAAATACAATGGCTAATTATAACATTAATTACCATTGAATAGGTAAGGTGACATTTTTTTTTAATAAATTTAAAATATACTTTTTGGAGAAACAATTTCTCGCATATCATCAAATTCCACAGAAGTGACAAGCTGATGAATATGATAATACGTAGTTGTGGTCGCCTAGCGATCGAAATTCGACCGTAATTCTATATATATTTTAAGTTTGAACTTAATTGAGGTTTTTTTTTTCTTGAGTATATAACCTCTATGATCATTGGATTTTTTTTTAATATTCTTCTTTTATGTCAGCTTAAAGCGTGTCACAAATACGTCATTATGTGTTCGACATTAGCTGTATGAACGTAAGCTAATTATATTGTAAACTATGTGTTTGTGTCAAACGTATGGTAGTGTGTGTAAAATGTATTTAAATTAGTTAATAATTAATGTATTACCAATACATTTAATATATTTTTTAAATAGCTTTATGCACCTCTTCTCAAACTTTAACTATATTAAGTTTCACGTTCATCCATTAACGCAAGTATATTTAAAAAGGAGTCTAACTAAAGCTTGCGCTTCACGTAATAATTTGCATGGTAAGTAGTCACTATGGATATTTCACATAGACAGTTGATTTGATGGACAGCGACTCTGACTGCCAAACCGAAGGTCGTGGGTTCGATTCCAACCCAGGACAAACATTTGTGTGCATGAAAATGTTTGTTTGTTCTGTGTCTGAGTGTAAATATCTATATAAGTATGTATTTAGAAAAAAAAATAGTATTATGTAGTATATCAGCTATCTGGTTTCCATAGTACAAGCTCTGCTTAGTTTGGGGTCAGATGGCCGTGTGTAAGAGAATGTCCCAGGATATTTACCAGGAGGTAAACAGCTTGATCTGTTTCGCTCGTACCTCACGGGACGCTCTCAAATAGTAAAAATCGATCAACACTTCAGTGATGAACTTGAGATCTCCTACGGAGTTCCCCAAGGCAGCATTCTGGGCCCTACTTTATTCTTGGTTTTTATCAATGACTTATGTAATCTTGAAATTACCAATGGCAACATAATTTCATATGCGGATAATTAAAGATGTGTCCTGCTAGAGCGAGCGCTACACCCAAGCATTGTCATCATTAAAATAATCGTTTATGTTGTAGAAAGCCTTTTGTACTAAAACAGTTTTAATTGTTTCCTAAAATTTTAAGAAAAAAAAAAAATTTTTATATAACAGAAATATTGGCTTTCTTTTTTATTCAAAGTCTATCACTCAATCAATCTCATCAGGCCGTTTTTGTCAATCACCGTTAAAGCGACGTACACAAGCTATTTACAGGATAAATTCCAAATTAGAACAACCGCCCTTGAACTATCTTTCTTCTCCCAGAAAGACTTAAATTAGAGGTACCAACGACGGGGAAATCATTAGAATATTTTAATATTAGTTATAACCATGACTTCTAATGAGTACTTTAGAATGTACCTACCAATGTCAATAATAATAATAATTTTTCCCGATTCATACAATCTCGGAGTCTTTAAGGCAAGAGTGAACAGGCATTACTTGAGTTCGCGTGTACCATCCTCGACTGCATCGTCACTTTCCATCAGGTGAGATCTAGTCAAATGCGCTCAAGTTTTTATATGGACTACGATGGATACTTTTTTAAATACATATGCACATCCAGACACAAAACAAATATACACATAAATAGGTATTAATGCACACAAATGTTTTTCCTGGGTCGAACCAAGACTTGCAGCGTAGCAGACAGGGTCTCCAACCACCAAGCCTACTGGCCCGTCGTGTCATAACCATGTCTCTAAATAAGAATTTTAGAATGTACCTACCAATGTAAAAAAATAAATGTTCTGGGGCTTTCTTTACAAACGGCCACCTGATCCCAAATTAAGCGGAACTTGTACTATGGAAACCAGTAATACACTACATTATAATACTTTTTTAAATACAGATTTGCATCCAAAAATTGCATTCATGCACACAAAAATAAAACCCACGTCTGTGGCTTCGGGTCTCTACCCACCAAGCCAACTGGCTCGCCATGTTATAACCATGGCTCTCAATAAGAATTATAGAATCTACCTACCAATGTTCAGAATGTCGCTTCTAAACAGTTTAATGTTAATCTGTGACATAGTACCTCGACTCATTGGCGAAGCGAAACAAAGCGCGTCTATACGCGTCCGATGCGCCCGCGCAGTTCTAAATAAACATTATTTACGATTGATCTTTCATCGGACGCGGTGACATTTTAATTAACTACAACAATGCAGTTCTGATTCGTGTTTCATATAGTTTGTTACTCTGTGTCTGTTTTAAAAATGTTAGGCGTTTAGTTTATTTGATTTGTCATTCTGTGGAGTTTAAAATTTGGTAAGTTCAATGTCCACATTTTCATTTGTTTTCCTTATTGTTTTACTATGTGTGATATTAAGAAAATTGTATGTATAAACCTCCCGTATTTCTTTTTTTAAATGTTGACTGAAATTGACTCGAAATCAAATTACGTAGTTTAAATGAACTAAGCGTATAGGTAGGTAGGTAGAAATGCTTTTTACGCCATTTTCTTTTCATTTTTTTTATGATTATGGTGGTTATATACATATAATAATAAATAAATATTAAAATAATTTAAAATTATCAAGATGTTATGGTAAGAAATGTATCCTGAGATATATTTAAGACTGACTTCAAATAGAAAACTACTCTGAAATTGATTATTTTTTTAAGTACTTACTAGACAAACATAATTTATTTAAATATTTTTAATATAGTGTGCTTGGTGGAGTCCCTGAATATCATGCCTTATGTCGTGGGCTCGATTCCCGTCTAGTACAAATATTTGTGTCCATCAACATGTCTGTTTGCCTTGGTTTGTGTCTGGGTGTAAATATCTATAAATAATAAATAAATATCCCGGGACATTCTTTTACACACGGCTGATCCCAAACTAAGCTGAGCTTGTACTATGGAAACCAGATAACTGATATACTACATATACTACTTTTTTTTTCTAAATACATACTTATATAGATATTTACACCCAGACACAGAACAAACAGACATGTTTATGCACACAAATGTTTGTCCTGGGTGGGAATTGAACCCGTGACCTTAGGATTAGCAGTCAGAGCGTTAACCACCAAGCGAAATATTTTTTCATAATAAGTTGTATTTTGAAAAAATGTAGTATATCGGTTATGGGGTTTCCATAGTACAGCTCTGCTTATTTTGGGGCCAAATGGCCATGATTAAAGAATGTCCCGGGACATTTATTATAATTATTATTTATCAGTTATCTTGTTAGGTACAAACTTCGCTTAGTTTAATAATAGCCTAGTATATTTAGCTATTTATTTTGGTAATTATCCGTACTTATCTGTAAATGAGATCAAGAAACTAGTATTTTGAAATCATAGACTTAACCGATAACCTACGGATTATGATTAATAATCTTATCAAAGTTACGTTAACGACAGTGTAAACATACTTATGGACTTAGAGACTTAACGTTTCAGGTTAGGTACATAATAATGTTAGTAGTGACAAGTAATACATAAACGGACAGAACACTTAATTTCTACATTATATAACAGACAAAAATATACACATTGTTTTTACCATGCCATGGTTACCACAACCTGACCATGGTCACTGTGGTTGAAGGCAGTAAGTACACACAATAAAAGAGGGTGTCGTAAAGACACACGATAGAAGTGAAACCTTTGTATTACAGGACAGCATTTTAATTATTCATCAATCAGTTTTGAATAGCATAGATTGTGTTTATCTTTCATTTATTTTTCGTCACACAAAAAGGTTGCGGATTAGAATTTTAAAACCATAGGAAGTTTAACTCCAAAAGTTTGTGTACAGTTAGAAAATATGAAAAGGGTTGAATAAATTTTAGGTATCTGTTCTTTGTTTAAAAATACATATAATTATTATAAATTTATTTTGAAGCTAAAATAGTACGTATTTATACAAGATAATATTATTTAAAAGCATTTTTTAAATACTTTATCATAACCACAAAATAAGTTTTCCAAGTGAACGCAATCTTTTTTTGTTGTCTATATTAAAAAGTGGTGAAGACATACCAATAGTTTGTGGTAAGGTAAAGTACGGTAGGTTTATCCTTGACATAGACAAAGTCCTATTTCCTATGGTGGTATTACAAATACAAACAAAACAAATAACAATGTTTAACTTTGAACTTTAACCCATATTTGAATTTTCCTTTGTTATTAGTTTTAAATGACATTTATGTATCTCGAGTTACCTTAAAGGACCTTCCTGACCAAGTAGAGACAGACCCTGAGATCGATTCCTGGATGGGAAATGAACTAATGTTTTTTTTTTAAATCTACCATCATCTACAACATCCGAAACTGTATGAGAGTCAAACTATCCATAAGTGCTTGTGAGAAAAAAAAAATTCTTTTAATAAAACAAATATTATAAATGCAAAATTATGGGAGATAGATTGAATCTGCATCCCTCAGGAACGCAAGTAAAACCGCGGTGGACAGCTATTGCATGATAAAAAATATACTGTAAACAATGTTATAGGTGCATGATCTAATCAATTTGATCATGATGCGTTTCAATACGCATCAAAATTGACTATAATCACTAAGTATTTGTAATCGTCGATTTGTGGTATCCTCAGGAAACGGTGCAATAATTTACGGACAATCATAATTGATCCTTTGTTTGGTTCAGTTAAAGAAGCATTTATAAGACTTATTTTTTAAGATTTATTATAGAAGTGCAAGATGAAAAAAGTGTGTATAGGGTTAATGATTAATAGTTAACCAATTTTTAAATATACTTGTATACTTCTCAGCGCCCTATACACACTTTTTTCATCTTGCACTTCTATAATAAATCTTAAAAAATAAGTCTTATAAATGCTTCTTTAACTGAACCAAACAAAGGATCAATTATGATTGTCCGTAAATTATTGCACCGTTTCCTGAGGATACCACAAATCGACGATTACAAATACTTATTGATTATAGTCAATTTTGATGCGTATTGAAACGCATCATGATCAAATTGATTAGATCATGCACCTATAACATTGTTTACAGTCTAATCGTATAGTTTAATCTTAAAAAATACGTCACATAAATAATTCTTTTATTTAGCTGTAGCACAGCTCTCAGCACAAAATTTTTCCAGGGAAGTACCACCTTACCCATTTCCGTCGTGAAGTAGCAGTGCAGTTTTACTGTAGGATAGAAAGATTAGGGGGCCGGAAAAATTATCAAATTACTTAAGAGACTGTTCTGAGATTTTTCCATATCTAAAAACAATAGTTTGGCTTGTTCTAGAGGCATTTTGAGAAAAATTATCACTGTAATTCTCAAATGGATTCCTGAATTGAAAATTTAAATATATTACTTCTCCACTGAGGTTTTACTCTCGTTCTCTAAAGATGTCACAAGTTCCCGATACAAAAAGTTTGTGTTATTCCAGGATATTTTCTATGCATGTGCTAAGTTTCATCCAAATCCGTTTAGTAGTTTTTGCGTGAAAGTAACAAACATACATACAATTTCGCATGTATATTATTATATATATATATTTTTTGTTTTGTTTTTGAATGTTACCTATATTAAGTATTTTGTAATTAAGTCAGTCTATTATTAATTAATAAAGTCAGAATAGATAAAATTTATATAAAAAAATATTTAATAAAAAAAATTAAAAATTCAAAACCATTAATTCAGTTTAGGCCCTCGGAGGGCACTTATGAAGGTCAATTTTAAAGTTACTGAAGCTACAACCGGTTCGGAAGTCAGCCTTCAACTGAAAAGAACTGGCAAGAAACTCAGCAAGGTTTTATTTTTTATATAAATTTTATCTATTCTGACATTTTGGGTTTTTTATATAAAAAATAAAAAATAATGTAACCTTGCTGAGTTTCTTGTCGGTTCTTCTCAGTTGAAGGCTCACTTCCGAACTGGTTATAGCTTCGGTAACTTTAAATTTGACCTTCATAAATGCCCTCCGAGGTTGGTTTTGAATTTTGAATTTTTTTTTTGAAGTAGGATTTCTTAGCACGAAGTTCAACGGAAAGTCATTTCTCTTTTATAAGCCATCGTGCATCCACTCAGGCTTCTAGAACTTCGTCAATTCTCTCACATTGATTTCATTTTAAATCCGAAACACCTACATACACATACATACATTTACACAACACATACATTTTTCATACAATATTCATTCGCAGCATACCTGAATAATCCCGTTCGAAACCATAATTTGTAAACACATGATACAATTAATGTTGTGATTATCAGCTCTGTATCTGCATTTTGCATTGACGGGTCAGTGGATGGCATTGTTTGGTTACAATAACAGTTAATTAGTTCAGGCTATTGACGTTAATTTTTACGCTAGTGAACTTTCAATGAAACTGCAAACGAGTTATTAGAGCAAGTATACTTGACTGATACGTTTTAAAATTTAAGCTTTGAGATTTTTTTGATATTTTATTTCGAAATGCAAAGTACGTCATAACTCCTTCTGGGGTCAGTCAAAGGCCAAACGCAAGTCCAAAAACGAATATAAATATTATTATTATTTTTACTAAATACAATTATACTTTAAAATTTATTAATATTTTAGTAAGAACAAAGTAAAAAGATATGCAAAAAAATTTATTATCACTTAAAATATTTTTTTTATTGTTCGCTTAATTATACGAAGCTAAAATAAATTTTTTATATTACATTCAGTAGAAATATTAATATTTGTTAAATAATTTTTCCCTCTAGCGATAACTTCTGATACCAATCAAAATGAAAAATAAAGTTTTTTTACTATGTTTTGACGTCGAACAGTCAGTCACTTGAAACTTCTTACTGTGAGAGACCGAAGACCAGTGGCGATTCTGTAAGGAAAATGACACTTACTCGAGGATGCTTCGTCACGGCATCTATGCTCTCTCTCTGTCGCTTACTATGCTAATACTACTAATCACGTGAGAGATAAGATCTCCAAACCCTCCGTGAAGCGGCTCGCCGTCGAAGTTTGAATAAGGGGGCAGATAAGACAATATTCCTTTTAATTTTTCGCCAAATCATAATACCCAACAGCGACAATGAAACATCCACGTGGCTATGCAATATCATCTCAGAGGCGTAGAAAAATTAAATGACTCGAGTTGAGAATGTAGGTGACATCAATAAACATGATTGGCCTATCAAACTAATTGAATCTGATTGGAACGTAGGCGCAACCATATTACGTCTTAAGGTAGGTGTCCATTGCATCCTTGCTCTAATTTTGCTCCGTTAATACTCTATAGATCTTGGCCTAAGATACCACCCTAACTCATCTCTTATGTATTGTAAGAGGCGACCAAAGAGTATACCGATGCCATGCACTTTTCAACTAGCATTAATCCAGTAGACTATAAATCATTGTCGAAGAGAGAAAAAGATAGAGATAGAAAATATAATGGCAAAACTAAAATGGCAAAGGACACCATACAGTTTTGTTTTGTATTGTTTATAAGTTACCTTTCTTTTTAAAATATTAATTGGCCAGTTCTATTTTGAAATGTGTTTTATGTTTGCCTTACATTAATAAATAGATAATAATAAATAGCACCGACGTCAAATTATTGCGAACGTGGCACGAACTGCTCCTATAAATTGTCAATAAGTAAATTAAACATTGTACCCGTCACACTCCTTAAAGCGTTCCGCGAAAAAAAGTAACAAAAAAAAACTGAGGGTTATAACACAACGGAAATAATGAATTCGTAATAACCACATTATTAAAAATAACTGATAATTTTATAATAATATTACACAAATAACATATTTTCTTATCGACTTTTGATTGATCGATAGATAATATGAATAATTTCATGCAGGTGGTGTTACTATCAATGATTGCATGAAATAAGATAAGTTAATGTGAAATTGCTGACTAATGCTAAATTTCAAATAAGAAAAAATTGTACCTTGAACTGTGAAGTTTTCGGTCCACATGTATGATACTACTATATGTATGAGATATATGTATGTATAAGACTACCCAATAGATTTCAATAAACTAAATAAATATACAGGACAAGTGACAATATACAGTTAGTATACCTACAAAATATAAGCTAGATAATCTAACATAAATTACTTACAAATTTAGGAAACAAATTTACGCAAGCGAAACCGGGGCGGGTAGCTATTATATAATAATTGGCTAACGAACTTATTTTTCGGGTAAATTGCAGGAGCACGGAGCAAAATGAGAGCAAATTTGATAAGTGCATGTAATGGACACCTACCTTTAGTGTAAGTGCTAATCATAGTACTATTCGACAAATTTATAGTTAATGGTATGTGATGTTAGGATGTTGATTTCGGATACCAAGATGTTATCTTTAAAAGGTTCTGAAAAAACAGAAATAGATAAAGAAATGCCTGTATTCAAAATTCAACCTTTGACTTTGGTTTGTTTGATTTAATATTGCGTAACAACTTTTTGTTGCTTGTAACCTGATGAAAGATATGTAAATTTAAATAAAATTAATCTTAACAATAAAAGATTAATTCGATAATAACTATGGAAGCTGAATAATTTATTTAATTTATGTATGTTTTGTTAATAAGTTTTACTCAAAAAACAAGAATAAATCTTAAGCATTTGCGTAACACTCATGATAGGTTGGGGAAAAAGTTCCTTCGCATTTTTTAAGAAAATTCAAAACATTTTTAATATAGTTTATTTACATTTAACTAAAGTATGTAGGTATCATTTTGTTCGATAACTTTTTGCTATCTTGTAGGTAGGGACATGATCCCATTGCTATAGAAATTTTGGGACTTCTGATCAAAATACTGTGACAAGTGGTTTTGACAGTACTCTCGTGATGTTAACCTGACACTGCCTAAAGAATTCTGAAGAGACCAAAACAGGTGGAAATCTGAAGGTGCAAGGTCAGGACTATACGGCGGATGCATTAATACCTCCCAGCCAAACTATCTTAATTTTTACTGAGTGGCTCAAGATGTGTGAGGTCGAGCGTTATGATGATGAAAAACCACAGCCCTTCTGTTGATTAATTCCGACCGCTTCCTCTCAACTTCTTGCTTTAATCTCATCAGTTATTCGCAGTAGAGTTCAGAATCGATGGTCCTGCCTGGTGATAACAGCTCATAATGAATAATGCCCTTCCAATCCCACCACACACACGAGTTATTGTTGCGAGTTAACCCGGGTTTCGCCACAGTCTGTGAAGCTTGACCGGCCTTTGACCACGACCTTTTTCGCACGTTCTTGTCGTACGTGATCCACTTTTCATCACCAGTTATCAGCTTCTTCAAAAATGGTTCGGTTTCATGACGTCGTAATAAAGAATCACAAATGAGTACACGGTTCATTAGGTTTCTTTCAGTGAACTCGGGAGGTACCCAAATATCTTTTTTGTGTACCCAGTTTTTTTCAAATGCGCCAAAATTGTGGTCAATTCCCAGTTCTTCAGCTACGTCGTAACTACTGATATGCCGATCTTGCTCCACTTTTTCAAAAATGGCATCCATTTTATCCGTAATGGGGCGACCAGAGCGACGTGCATCTTTGACATCAAAATTTCCGGATTGAAAACGCTTAAACCAAATTTGTGCTACTCTCACAGACACTGCACTAGGTTTTTTCGCGGCTTGCGTTGCAATTTTACCTTTTTTGTAGTAAAATTTTAAAATGAATCAGATTTCTTCATTAGATCTCATCTTGGTGGTACGAAAAACAAATGCAAATCACACGTTTCCTAATTTGAGTTTTGAATTATGTTCTTTAAAATTTAAACTTTCAATGATACCAAAACCAGCCAGATACAAATAGTATAGCCAAAGAGATTTTATTACAAGTTCATACATACTATAATGCGAAAAGACTTTTTCCCCAACCTAATAAATTATAACATAGTGAACGTAGAACCAATAATGAATAAATGAAATAGATACCCAAAAAACCGATGTATTTTTAATTTATACTAGCTGTCCCCCGCGGTTTCACCAGTGTTCTCGAAGGATGTAACATTTTCCTGGTATAAAAAGTATCCTATGTTACTTCTAATACCTCCAAGAAAATGTGTACAAAGTTTCATGATGATCGGTTAAGTAGTTTCACGTGAAAGCGTAACAAACAAACTTACATTCATATTTATAATATTAGTAGGGACTTCTGACGGTTTAAATAGTGTATAATTAATTATACAAATTAATTTGAAACTTCAACAACAATACAAAAATTTACTTATAAAACCTTCACAGGCTCACAATAAACACATAATCTTATCTAAATGAGGTATTTAACAGGTTTCCGTATGTTTTTTTTATACCGAATAGATTAAAGTCTAATTGAAACTCTATTTACACAACAAATTACAGTCACATGAGACTTAACAAGTTCACTTCTCAGGGTCGACAACGCATTGGCGATGCCCCTAGTGTTGCAAATATCTATTGGCGGCAGTGACCACATACCATCAGGTGGACCATCTACTTCTTTGTCAGCCCATGTGGTATAAAAAAACAACAGGTCGCATCCGGGAGTGCCGGCAGAAGTGAAAACTTGAACATTAACGTTGTGCATTTTTACCGTCTTCCGAATTTTCGATAGATCACGTATCCTGTTTAACATTTTATACCCATCCCAAGAAAAGTGCTCAACGCCGCTCAAAAAGATTTCACTTCAAAAAAACCAAAGTCAAACTAGTAATCTTCTAGTGCAGAGTTTGTCCAGGGAAGTACCACTTTATGGGTAAAGTGGATATGGGTATCCGCCGTGAAACAGTAGTGCACTTGTATTACTGTTTCGCTTAGAAAGGGGGCTGGTGAAATTACAGGCACCTGAGACTTGACAACTTCACGTCTCAGGGTCGACAACGCATTGGCGATGGCCCTGGTGTTGTAATTGTCCTTAGACAACGGTGACCTCTTCCATTTACCATCCGGTTGACTGTTTTCCTGTTTGTCAGCCCATTTGGGTGTAAAAAAAGAATGCTAGCATTGCCACACTGGATGGCACTGTTCATATCTCGAAGCTATGAACTGTAGTCTCGATAATTGTCATAAAAAAGCCAAAAATGTCAGAATAGATAAAATTTATCAAAAAAATATTTAATATTAAAGAAAACAATGTAACCTAGCTGAGTTTCTTGCCGGTTCCTCGCAGTTGAAGGGTGACTACCGAACCGGTAGTAGCTTCAGTAACTTTAAATTTGACCTTCATTAGTGCCTTCCGAGGGCCAAACTGAATAAATGGTTTTGAATTGGAATATCACATTTTTCTTAATATTGAATCTCCCTACTACTACTATAGTAATAAACACAGGCTTTAATTAAAATTCGTCTCAAGTGCCTGAGCGTATAATAAACAAGGGCGAAATCCACTTGTGTGATATTATTCTCACACTTTTTCGAAGCCCATTGTACTTCAGACGTATCACAGTTCAGATAATCCACTGTTGACCGGCCTAGTCTAGAGGTTAAGATGTTAGATTGTAATGAAGGTCGCAGATTTGAATCCCGAGGGTGGAATTTATGAAATTGTTTCGGTCTGGCAAAAGCGAACCGCCAAGCAGAGAACGGGCGATGTCACGAAGTTATTATTTTTCTCCATTAAATTATTCATGGAATCCGAAATGACAAAGATCATTTCATTACCACTGAACATAAGATGGAACAGATTATATAATAAAGGTTAGATTGTTTCAGTTTGTAATAGGAACACTTGGTTGAAGTTAGAATATATATGTTTTTATTTAACAGTTATGACAAGAAATTTTTATAATATATTTTTATTTTTTATTTTTCGGCCTATTAATGACCCAAGAAATATTATAGCTAGCCATAATATTTCCTTCATAGTACAGATCCGAATTCACAAAATACCTGTTACACCTAAAATTTATCCATAATATAGAAATAAACTGGTGCAAATTTATGTAGATTCTTTAGTAGATACAAAAAAAAACCACTTGCTTTTTTTATCATTCCATATTCTATTTGCTCACTTGTCGAAACACTATAATCTTTTAATAGTTATAAAAATATTGATTAAAGAAAAAAAAGCGATTCATAGACAGAAGAGTAAATGGTATAGAACTATTTTGTCTTTTCCTATTTATATAAAGGAAACTATTAGCGGTTCACGACAGCTTCACTTGAGTGGGACAATATTATGTATTGTACCTACACATTAGCGTTCCGGAAGAAATTCTTTAAATGATCGAGTGCGCCAAAAATCTGATTAGTATGGAAAATTGAACACCATTGATGTTCTAATTTTTCATTAATTTTCTATTGCATTGGATTTTGGCGCACTCGATACGATGACAATACGCTTACGATTGATGATTATGCCTAGGGCACTGATAGAAAAATATTGCATAGTTTTAAAGTTTTTTTTTTTTTTTTTTATTGCTACCGCACAAATTGACTCCATGCTGCCTGATGTTAAGCATCAATGACGTCCCCTAGTGATGGCCATCATCCCAGCAGCCAGCATAGCATAGTGGCATGATGGCCCTCACCTTGACGTACTTAAAAGTAGCTCTTTCACGCCCCGCTTAAAGTCTGTCAGAAGTTGTTATGAGTTTTAAACTATTTAGAGAAGATAATAAAGCACCTTTATTGTTGCCTAAAAAGCTTTTTTTATTTCGCAATTTTTTTTTAGGATGGTAACTTTTTTTGTAAAATTGATAGCTCACTCTTCAAGTACAGGCTTTTGTTGGCCATTATCAATAGATTGACCAAAGGAAGCCGCTCCTGTACTCTATTCGAGAGCACTTCTTCAATCGGTTATTAACTTATTGAATGACGTGGCTGGTAGCTCTCGATAAATCAATTAAGTTTGATGACTCCACCTTCAGGACATATTCGAAATAGTATTATCATTTATATTTCATAAAGATATTGTTGAGTGTGTATATGTTACTATTAGTAAAAAGTAATTTTGCTTAAAGAGGACAAAAATCTGATAAATAATGTATCCACCATGTGCCGGCGCAAGAGAAGAAAATGTCCTTACTTTGGGTGCTTTTCTTTCATTATATACATATTTTATATTAAATGTAAATTATATAATATACTAGCTGTCCCCCGCGGTTTCACCCGCGTTCCCAAGGGATGTAACATTTTCCCAGCACAAAAAGTATCCTATGTTTCTTCTAATACCCCCAAGAATATGTGCACAAAGTTTCATGATGATCGGTTAAGTAGTTTTCGCGTAAAAGCGTAACAAACATACTTACATTCACATTTCAAATATTAGTAGGGATTGTAAAGTGAGTGCAACTTTGTGAGTTTGTTTGTTTGCGAAGGATAATCTCCGGATCCACGGATAATATTTGAAAAAATATTTCATGGTTTGAAGGGTACATCATTCCCCATGGACATACCCTATGGTATTACCCTAGGATATTATAAATCTCTCAGGAATGCGGATAAAACAGCGAGACGGAAAGCTAGTTAGAAATATAATGAAAAATAAGAGTAGTAGAGCTCTTAGTGCAGAGTTCGTCCGGGGAAGTACTACCATCTTACCTATTTCTGCCGTGAAGCAGTAGTGCACATGTATTACTGTGTTTCGGTTAGAAAGATAAGGGGGCCGGTGAAATTACAGGCACATGAGACTTAACAACTTCACGTCTCAGGGTCGACAATGCATTGGCGATGCCCCTAGTGTTGCAAATGTCTATAGACGGGGGTGACCACTTACTGGTTAGGTGGATCGTCTGCTTGTTTGTCGGTCCAAGTGGTATAAAAAAAAGCAATCAAATTCTTCTATTCTTCTAGATTATGAGGATAGAGGTGTGGATGTATAGATGTATGAATTTTCTCTCTTTCGGGCCAAAACTAATACGATTTTAATGAAACTTGCAAAAGATAGACCATACCCTAGAATAACATATACGATACTTTTAACTATATTAATATTACAATATCTTTTCAGAAATCAACAGAAGTCATATTTAGAAGTTATAAAAAAAATACATCCAAGATGGTGGAAATAAGTAAACATCTCTTCGACAAGACATGTTCTCATGTCTCTTGCGACACGTTGCTTCATCCATGGGATCCAAGCTGCGTCACTTCCTCGATACCACTGTACAGGGATGCTATGGTTGGCAGCGCTAAATTCTACGCTATTGTGTACGCCGTAAGTATTGTTTTAGAACAACGTATGTAGGGACTGTTTTGGCGTTTGCAAGCTCATCAAGTTTCGTAAAAAATTACTAATCCATTTGATGGTACTATTGCTGCACTTTATGACAGAAGACACTGCAGAAAATACATGCACAGAAGAAAATAATATTTATAACTAGCTGACCCAACAGACGTTGCCCTGTCTTAATTATAAATATTGAATTCAACTCTTCCGATTTAATCGACTGTGAAATGTGTACCTAATTATATAGAAATTGTAAATTAATTATTCTATCAATATTATTCCGACCCAATTTTTTGCAATGCGCATTTCAATCCCGGCAACCGGTTGCGAAATCGGTTTACCCGATAAGATAAGATGAACTAGCTGACACGAAGTAACGACAGTAAGAGGTCCATTTATTTTAATAACCCTAAGGCTTGAGCTTGGCCTTCGACTGACTCCAGAAGGAGTTATAACGAGGCTGAAGATGTAACACATTCACCTATAAAATGCTTATTCACTCTGGCCTTGAATAAATGAAGTATGAGCTGAAAGGATCATAAAAAAAATAGGTTCACTTCTCTTTTTTGCCATATCATGAATTGGTGTAGCGTACAGTTTATTGTTTTTTTAATGAATCTGATCAACCACTTATAATGCTAGAGCTATATCAATTGCCTTTTACATTGTATAATTCTGTTGTTTTTCCAAATTTCAGGCTCAAATAGCAATGCGTGGGAAGAAAATGCTAAAAAAAGAAGAGTGGAAGAAAATGGGTGAATACTACTTCAGATCAACCCTATTGGGGTTTGTGGTGACAGCTACAGCTCCTAACCTTAGTTGTTTCTTTAGGTAAGGTACGTAAAGGTAAACATAACTTCATCGTCATCATCAACAGTTTTCGAGCACTTGTTCATTGTTTAAAATAAAAATATTATTTGCATTTTCTTTTTCGCATAGTTACGCACACGTATTTAAACAATATAACAATATTTAATAAGATTTTTTCAATATATTTTATCAGTACCATAGAATATTCAAAGGTTTTCAATTGAAGGATTTTTTTTGACTTACAACAAGTATGTTAATATTATTTCTTATTTATTTTTCTGAAACATTTAATTATATGATTAAGTTTAATAAAACAAAGTGTACATACTAAACTACTTAAAATTAAATTATAAGTAAAGCAATAACCTATAAATAAAAAACTGAATTTAAATTATTGGAGCTGTCTATGGGTAAAGTGCCCAGAAGGCTGGCTACGTTTCCTCTTTGTATGGCTAAGCTTATTCTCTGACCAAAATACGAGCCAGCCCTCTGGTCACCGGATGATTCGATGAGGCGCGTCGAAAGGTCTTTGAATAATTTACGCGCCTCTGGTCCCCATGGCCCAAGCGTTTCTACTCCAAACGGTGCAAATATGTAACCATCGCCGATGGTCGCATATTTCCGCCGCTTCGAGCTCTCAGCGGCAGTCGCTGCCGCACCCGCCGCCTTGGAAGTTGACTCTAGGTGGGATTGTGCAACGGTATCTACACATGTTGCATCCCACACTAGAGGTTTGCCACGACTCCAGGGCAATAACGTCATCCCATCGGGCCTCTTACCATCATCACGTGCTATTCCGTTCGGCTCTAAGATGGCCGGCACGTGAACAGTGGCAAAGGCCCTGCGGATGACGTCATTGATTGCAGCGTGTCTCGATAGGCGGCCAGCGCTGCGGCGACATGACAGACCATGGTAACCTAGTCGATCCACGTCATTACCGCATAGACAGCGATGGGGCTCATTCGTATAGGTACCCAGGCGTAGACAGATGGCTAGAGAGAATGAGGTATTGTCTAGTAAGGTACCGATGTTGGTGGATGGTAAAGCTTGTAGCCAGTACCCTGACTCCCGCTCTGAAACTGCAAGGAGACGAGCGCGTTCTGAAAGGTTAGAACTCGTGTTAAGTAAATCTTGCTGTACTGCCTTGCAAAGCGGCTCATCCCACTGTCTTTGGACTTTTGGATATAGGGGAATGCTTTCCCCTGAACAAGCTGTGATCCAGGCATTTTTAGCCTCGACTGAACAAGATATCTCAGCGTCTTTAAGTGACGGAGAGATAATTTTGCTAAATAGGTCTGAAATACTGTAAGTCGAGGACAAAAATGCCGGAAGGGAAACACTGGAAATTTTTCTGATGCCCAGGCCGCCGAACCGTATGGGTAATGATGCCTGGCATCAAGTTCTGTCATTTAATGGACAATTTAGAATTTGGATCATGGTTTTCTGAATGAAATTATCAATGGGGGTTAAAAGGTTATCAAATTTCCATAGAGGACTACATCTAATGACATATGTGAATTTTGGAACGAACACACAAAAGCGAATTATGGTGAAGGCTATATGAGAATTGATTTTTAAAAGACGATCGGTAATTTCGTTAAATTTTAAAGTTTGTTCATTTAAAAATGGGTGCTCCTAGGAGGCGAAGACTCTCTTTGCCCAGGATTTTAATGTTTGGGCAGATCATATTGAAATCATTGACAATGGAATGTGTAGTGTTGTTTGGTATCGTGTCTGAAATGAATAATTCACATTTCGAAAAATTTAATTGAAGGCCAATGGTGTTGAAGTGAGAGATGAGTGTATCAACGTCCCGTAGCACCGAGGCGACGTCGCCTCCTAGGGTACCATCGTCTAAATACCAAATATTTAATTTAGATTTTAATGATGAAATTATGGGATGAATAGCGAGGCTGAAAATAGCTGGTCCAAGGGGATCACCCTGTTGACAGCCAACTGCTGAATGGAGGAGATTATTTTTATAAACTAAGGTTGAAGGAGTACTGTAGCATTGATATAGATAATTAAAAATTTCAGGTGTATATTTTTTAATTTCACTGAGCATAGCTGTCCTGTCAACAGAGTTAAAAGCATTCTGTACATCCACCTTTAGCACAACTTCACTTCCGTTGTTCAATATGTTGGTTCTAAGTGCATGGACAGCGGCTTCACAACCCCCTCTGCTACCAAAACCTAATTGAGTGGGCTGGAATTTTTTGGATAGACCAGGAAGGATGTACTTACAGCATATTTTGGAAGCTATACGTCGCAGAGTCGTACCGACGGCAAAAGGTCTGATACCGCCATCTTTCTTTTTAAGTGCGCAAAGATTGGCGCCATATAGGATATGACTTATTTCTGGATTAACCGACCCTGCGAGCATTATGTTGATTAACGCTGCCATATTGTTCAAAAGGGCCTTACCGGTATCGCCAGTGGCATTGCATATCATGTCTTTAAAATGCTGTGGTGTGATGCCATCAAGGCCACCAGCAGAACCGTTCTTGAATGACATTATTGCTGATAAAACATCTTTTTCGCTAATTTTCATATGGTCGCTCTGATCTAGAGGTGGTAGGTGAAGTGTTGCTGGTGATGGTGGATGTTTAGAATTTAGTGCCGAAAGTGTTTCAGGGGAGTCAGGGGCGATCACATCATTGGAGAAGAGTAGATGGGCAGCTCCCTTAATATCACCATCGTTGACCTTGTTCTCAATTTTTTTTATAATATTATTCTGCTTTGTACTTTTTTTGGCGGTGGAAAAATGGGTCTGCTTTCTGAAACAGTTATTTTTTATGTTTTTTGTCAATGAACCCGTACATTTCGAGTCCACATGTAGGACGTGGTAGGAAAAGGTGAGGAGTTGTTCCCAAGCATGTTTGGAGTTTTCGTCTACAACTTTTCTAATACTTTGATTTAAGCATTGGGCAACGCAGATGCGTGCTCCGCGGGGTATACGTTTGATAAGCGGTATATTACATTTTAGTTCACTAAGTGACTGCCAAAAGGAAACATGCTGAGTGGGATTTTGGTTATTAATTTGGTTACTGTTTTCATGATTTGTAAAAGTGGGTGAGAGGCTCGAATGATTAAAATTTTTATGTGATTTGCCAATGTGAATATTAAGACCTCTCTGTCCTTTGAAGTAACGTGGCTCTAAGCATTGAGGACAACGAACCAGTGTAGAGACGGTGCACTGGCAGCCAACATCGGGCCCTAAGCCATCTGATGACTGCGGCATATACGAAAACTTTTAACACTAATAACAACAAAAAATATTGCTAAAACATATAGAAATATAAAGATAAACACAATCACTAAAAAAAATGTCAATGTCAGCTGGTCACCAAGGTGATGAAGTTTGTATTGAGAGTTGCGATTCCAATGGTGACCGAATAACAGCCGTCTTGTCACTTCGATTTAATAATCAAACACAGCTGATTTTGATGTTATAATTTAAATAATCCAAAATACAGCTCCATCATAGCTATGCGCTCGCATTGATATATAGATCACAATCCCTTTTTAGTCATGTTTTGGCCCCTGGATTGCTTTCTTTTTTGTCATTGCAATTTCATGTTATACCTAATATTTGACATATTTTATAGAGTAATATTTTTTTGATGACCGTACCTAAAATCTTACTAAAAGGGAACCAAACGGTACCGAAGGGTGGTTAAGTAAATAACTCAACCTGCGTTACCACAGCGTCCGTCTGTCAATGTGTCACATTGTTTTTTAAGTCAGTTTCATGTCTTCAATCTTCATAGAACAATTTTTAGTATGACCTCATCTTCTTCTGTATTCCGTGATCCCAATTATTTGGGATCGACTATATAATATGTATATGCTTACTTCATTCATATCTCTCCTTTCTTAACCATACCACCTTTCAACAAAAATAGCTAAAACTTGCTCTAAAACTAGATAAATGGACTATGTAGATTCTCTACCCATCAAATTAACCTGGGACATTCTTTACACACGGCCATCTGATCCCAAACTAAGCATAGCTTGTACTATGGAAACCAGATAACTGATATACTACTTATACTCTTTTTTTTGGATCGAAGTTCCTTATCGCGCGTTGTGAAAGGGGGCTAGACGGATAAAAATCATACGAAAAGTTGTAACGACACTTTTTTTCGAAATTCAAATGATATGGTTTATTATTATTGGGTTTGTTTTTTTCATAATTTATTTAAAGGCTACATACAACATGTTTAAAATTCTGTTCCATTTATAAATTAGTAATTATTAGCACAGTCTTGACCTTTAATTGAAGACCTAATACTAAAAACGAGAGATTGCAAGCTTTTCTCAACACTGGACCTAAACTCAGCGTTATGATCAATTCCAATGCGTATCTTCGTTCCATCCGGGTGTCCCTTGATACCTCTCAAGTTTTTTATTTAATTACATATTTATGCAGATATTTACACCCAGACACAGAATAAACAGATAAATTGGATGATTCAGTTAAGGGAGGTAGGGGAGCATTGGGCACTTTTTTACATATATGTTAATTAAACTGTTATTTTTTTATCATAATCAAAATTTTATTCCAAATATATCGAGTACACATATTTGGCAGTAATTATTGCTAAGAAAAGTTTTGTTATTATAATTAGTCTCAAAGTTACAAAAGATCTTCGAACACATGTCCAAAGTGCCCAAACCTCCCGACCACCGGGATTTAATTTGCACGATATTGCTTTACTATGCTTAAGTATTATATAACATTGCTATAAAAAATTATAATACAAACATTTATTCTTATCATAGACTTTAGAAAAATTAAACAATGTGACTTAAAATCAATACTACACGATGTTGGACTTAATTAAACTTATCTTATATTTGGTAGGACCCAGAGAGGCTTGTCAAATTTATATTTTAAGCTGCCACGTTTCATCCATGGCGTTGGTGTAGGCAATTTTGAAGGTTAGACCTCGGTATATCATATTTAATCGCAGTAGTTTTAATTTTTCCTCCTTTGGAAACCTCTTCCAATGCGCGCAAAATAACATCTTTAGGGATTTCACGTCGCTTATTTTTCTTTTTAAATGAAAACGGCATTGTGCTGAAAAGAAATGATTAACCATTCCATCCAATAGGCATAACAAAAAAGCAGAAAGTATGACACCAAAATGAACTAAAAATCACCTCACTTTTCAAATAGATTTTAATAAGTTTATTTTTATAAAATGTTGAATCCTTATTGACAGGTACATATAATCGTCATTAAATACAAAAGAAGATGTTAACATAGATACTTACACTTTCTTGCAGATTTTTTTGTTATGTTTCTTCAAATCACACACAAAATATTTACTTCTGTACGCAACAAACCGTTAAGCGCATGTTACTTGACAACCAAGTGAAATAACAGCTGACACTTTTGATAAGCTGTGTTGCCATTTATTGAACTACAGTACTGTGGTAGAAAACAAAAAATATCTAGAATAGATTTTGAGAAATGAGGTGGTGCCCAATGCTTCCGACTGCCCAATGCTCCCCTACCTCCCCTACTTAAACCGTACACATAGCAGAGAGACAAACGTTTTAGATTTTGAAATAATATGCGTTTCACAAGTTCCATGTTCTATGTGTAAAAATAAAGTTGTCAAAGCACATTCGACTTTTTGAGAGAGTAAAACAAAAAAACATTACAATTGAAGAGTCGCGACAAATGGTACGGTATGATATTAATTCATGATCCGTGAACGTACCAACACAATACAATTGATTTACATATTGTTTGGAAAATAATATTGTTATGATATAGCATTGTGATCGTTCTCGGTATTGTATGAATAACCACTTAAAGACAGACTGGAATACACGAACAATATTCTTTAATTGACTTCATTCTATCTAGAACAAATGTTTTATTAGTGTGTAAAATTTACGTTTGACCATATGGAGTACTAGGTTTTGATATTTTAAGGTCTACAAAGAAAAGTCAAGATTATTATAGAAGACCATAGAGTCCAATTTCAGTTTACATTAATTAAGTTTGTCCTCAAATTAAAAACCTAGTTACATTCCTTTTTTAAAAACTCTATCTGATGGTTAGTCCGCACTGTCGCGACGGTATTGTCAAGAGACAAAGTAATATTAAACTTGCGGCACGCTATGATGGCCGTTTTGACGTTTAACAACAACAAAGAAAAATAACCTTTATTCGTTCACACATAAGGTCCATCTATTAATCCAACAGCTAATTGTATGATGATGAAAATCAACTTTATTCCAAAGCAATACAGTTTCTTTTCCTATGACAATCCCAAACGTCAAAACGGCCATCATAGCGTGCCGGTAGTATAGGTGATGTCCAATGTAACAACTTATGAGTAACTATTGTTCCCCCGCGGTTTTAACCGCATTCCCGAAGGATGATACCTTTCCCCAAGGTAAAAAGTATTCTATGTTTTAACCCAGGTCTCTCCAAAACTGTCTATGCGCCATGTTGAATCCAGATCTGTAAAGTAGTTTTTACGTGAAAGAGTAATAAAGATACTGACAAATATATAGATATAATAATATAAACTAGTGCTTGACTGCGATCCCACCTGATGGTAAGCAGTGATGCAATCTTAGATGTTGAGGCGCACTAGTTTATTAAGAGCCTATTCACACTAGCCTTATAATATTAGAAGGAAGTAGGACTAGCTCTCAAGTGCAACTACAACACATACTGGTATGTGTTTGGAGACAGTATCTCTAATAGAGGGTCTATAGACTATCAGGCTAGTAGTGCAGTAAACTACGGTTTTGCTTTCTCAAAGGTTAAAGTTCATTGTAGAATTTCGAACACATCAAGCCACGACATTTGATTCCACTCTGTCATTTGTTATCATTTCTGATATTATTAAATGTTTATTTATTAAAATGTTAGTAGTATTCACAAACTCCTTTTGAGTATGAAACACCTGTATCAGGGGCCCAATTCCACTAAATGCAACGTTCGAGTAGCACGTTTGGTTCGGCAATGGTATGGTTACGATTAATGTCAAATTGAAGTTGGACATTTCATAAATATGGTATTCCTACGCACTACAACTAAAACAAATATACTTTTTGACGTAATCTTTCGAACGAATGTGAACCATTACCGAATACAACCGCAGTTCGATCGTTGGTGTATTTAGTACAATACGATTAAACGTCAAATTTGACGTTTGGTTGTGATATGGTAATGGTTCGGTGCATAATATGTTAGTGGAATTGCCCCCCAGGAGTCATTGCTTTTTCTTTACATGCTTTATTAATTAAAATTTTTTATACTTACAATATCTTAGATAGTAGAATTATTAATCTTTTGTTTCCAGAAAAATATTTGGGGAGAAGTTCACATATTACACATACCTTTGGCTGCCGTTTGCGTTGAACGGTGTGGGTATATACTTGGAACCGCCCAGTAGAAGAGGTCTGGTCATCAATTTGTTCGTGAACTTAGTAAGTCATTAAATCAAATACAGAATTGTGATTAGGCTCTGTGCACACAGGGACTGCCCGGCGCGGATCCAACCCACAAATAGGTGGTCACAGCCATCCAAAATCGAGCAGATACGTGTCGTAGTATGAACTCGCTCATGATCGATATAGTGCATAGGAATGCACCCTCACTCATCACTTTCACTAAACATATAAAGCCATTAATATCATCAGCCTTTCGACCTGAATAGACCGTGAAAGTGTCACAAGTCCATTAGGGTTGTGCCATGCCCATCGTGCCCACAACAGTGAATCCGCGCTTGGGCACTGCTATTGCTTCTTGTTTTTTTATTTTTTTTAAATCATTTATTTCAAAGTAAAAAAATAACAAATTAGTCGGTACCAGCCTTTACCTATGTGAACCTTACAAATCGTATGAAAGGTGTGTTGTCTATCTCTAGCTTATTAATGATTAATATCATTGTAAGGAAATGATGAAGAGAGTTTTACAAGGTTGGGAACGCGGGAATAATAACCACGGAGTTGCAACCGTCAATAGGCAGCGGAGACCCTTTACCAACAGACAGGCCGTCAGCTTGTTTGTACCTTACTAGTAACAAAGCAGATTATAGCGTAAAGACATATATAGAAATGAAGATTTGTATTGTCTATAGGGAAACATTTTAATCATTTGTCTATCACTTTTGAATACCATAGATTACCATTTAATGGCACAAAAAAGGTTCCGGATCAGAAATTCAAAATTAAAAAAATAAAGAAATCTTTTTCAAAAATAGAAATTGGTTTACAGTTAAATCGATATTGATGGTGCCACGCTACAGGTCGTGGAGTTGATCCCATCTAGGAAAAATATTTGCTTCATATTAGTATGGTGTACTTTTTAAAATGTATAACAGTTAAATTAGATATGGATTGAATTAAAGAGATTCTAAAACTAGGAAAATATGCAGTTGTAATTGAGAGAGATTTTTTTTATATCTTTTTTTTTCAGCTAATAGAATACTGGTTACGTACATTACAAGGTGCTGGTTATATAGCTGTCACAAAATCAAAGCAGACTTTATTATTCATGATGGGTAGTGCTGCTCTCTTCTACCTCATGCGATTAGAAGGTGACAAGAAAGAGAGGACGCCCTTGTTTTGGTATGTATATTTCACAAATGTGCATAAGACATAATTTTGTTAATGTCGTGGCATAAAACAGAATAAATAGCTTTGTATTTTTGACGTGCCGGTTTGTTTTTTAGAGACACTGACCGCCACACAGCAGGGCGTGGGTTCGATTCCCACCCAGTACAAAAATGTCTGTTTGTTCTGTGTCTATCTATAATAAGTATGCTTTACGAAAATGGTGTATATTTAAATGTATATATTAGTAGTCTGGGTATATCTGGTTTCCATGGTACAAGCTCTGCTTTGTTTGGGTTCAGATAGTCACGTATAAAGAATATCCCTGGACATACATATTTTTCTTCTGGTGAGTTAAATACAAATATGTTAATATTGCATTTAATCGTTAATAAATAAATAACAACACACAATAATAAAGGACATTCCTTTACATACGGCCACCTTTGGGATCAGATGATCCCAAACTAAGCAGAGCATGTACTATGGAAATCAGATAACTGATATACTATATATACTACTTTTTT
The DNA here is from genome assembly GCA_907165245.1 of Habrosyne pyritoides. Lineage (NCBI taxonomy): Eukaryota > Metazoa > Arthropoda > Insecta > Lepidoptera > Drepanidae > Habrosyne > Habrosyne pyritoides. The sequence continues at coordinate 2,030,357 of OU015595.1, forward strand.
ATTCTTCACTCAGACACAGAACAGTCAGACATGTTCAAGCACACAAATGTTTGTCCTGGGTGGGAATCGAACCCGCGACCTGCGACTTGCCAGTCAGGGTCGCTAACCACCAAGCCAACTAACCTGCCATGGCCGACTATTAAGCAAATACTCAATACGTGACTAGACAAATTGCTATTTATGTTTAACTATTACGTAATTAAGGAAAACCTATTAGTTTTTCTATAGATTTTCCCTATTTCAAACTCTTAACAACATTTTAATGTAAATATCGTGCGTTAGTTCTGTGTATCTATCTACTATTGACGTCATTTTCCCATTTTTTTTTATGCCACTTGGGCCGACAAACAAGCAGACGGTCCACCTGATGGTAAGTGGTCACCGCCCCCTATGGACATTTGCAACACTAGGAGCATCGCCAATACGTTGTCGACCCTGAGACGTGAAGTTGTTAAGTCTCATGTGCCTGCCACTTCACCGGCTCCCTTACCTTTCTAACCGAAACACAGTAATACAATTGCACTACTGCTTCACGGCGGAAATGGGTAAGGTGGTAGTACTTCCCCGGACGAACTCTGCACTAAGAGCTCTACTACAAACATATATATATATAAAATTAAGTAAGGTTACAGGAAGAAGTTGGTATAGCAATTCAATATATATAACACTTGTGGGCGGTGAAATTATTCAAATATGCAAATAATAAACACCAATAAAAATCCTTTACAATTTTTGTGGTACAAGATAATGGCTAATAACTCTTGGACTCAACAATGAATATCTCGAACTGTGGTCAACTATAGCATTCCCAAAGTGGAAGGAATGATACACACAAATGACCATAAAAAAATGCCAATTGTTTGGTTATTTGTTTTAACGGGTTGTCGCGAGGGTTAGATGCCCTGACCATCACGCGATATCGTGGATTGTGGTTTAGATTCCCACTCAAACCAAAGATTTATGTCCATGAACATGAATGTTTGTTCTGTATCTGAGTGTGTCTCTATTTATGTAAATAACTTCATAATAATAAGCAGTATATCAGTTATCTGGTTTTCCTATAACCTCTGCTTAGTTTAGGATCATATAACTTCTGTGAAGAATAATTTACACACGACCATCTGATCCCAATCTAAGCAGAGCTTGTACTATGGAAACCAGATAACTGATATACTACACTTTCTTTTTCTAAATACATACTTATATAGATATTTACAACCAGACACAGAACAAACGGACATGTTCATGCACACAAATGTTTGTCCTGGGTGGAATCGAACCCGCGACCTTCAGTTTGGCAGTCAGTGAGGTAACCACCAAGCCAACATATTAAATATACACATAAGTTTTCAATATAATTCAATATCATTATTCCAGGTTGTTTACTCCAGAAAAGGTTAGAAGAAAATCAGACGAGTCTAAAAATGTGTGTCCTCATACTGGCAAATGTCAGAAATATATCATCAAGGTTAGTTACTGTAACTTCTTTGCATTATTATTTTTTAACCTAAACGAAGCATGAGTTATAGCGTCTATATATAGTACTATGAGTTGTGGAGGCGACTGTTAGCCAATCGTGGGTATCATTTAATTCTTTAGAATGGCTGATTTCCATTGGCCAATATTGGAATGAAAATGTCTGTATTTTCCATAATTAGTTCTGTCTGCGGCTTCACCATCGTCTTAGGTAATGCCTACTGCAAATTTTCTTCAATAACGTTTACGTGGTTAACCTGTGAATATCTAGTAGTTCTAGTATAAACATATTATCTATATATATAAGAGGAGAAGCTAACTGGCTGACATATCAACGCAGGGCCTAAACTATAAGGGTTCGAAAGAAATTTTGCACAGGGGCTCCTATTGTAACGTAGGGAAGCACAAAGAAACGATTTCTGAAAATTCACTCCCTAAGGGGGTAAAACGGGTGTTTTCTTGGTCTGAACTAACGAACTAAACGCGGGTGAAACCGCGGGTGATAGCTAGTTATAGTACAGTTATAGTAGAGTTAATGGATGATAGAATACAATCACTACAGCTCCTACACTAAATGTTATTTACATAGATTTTAATTGTAAAACTTAGTTATAATAAGTTCCTGTTGCCATGCCTTACCAAGGCCTTTGTAATAATAATGGTGAGTTAGGTTAAGAACCTCCGAACTATTATTATTAACATTGTGAATTAAATAAATTGTAGCAATTAAACGTACCTGCATAATTGAAGCTCTAAAGTCATCGTGATCTAAAAGGTCTGATTTGACAGCGAAGAATATCATAGAAAATTCATCTTTATTTACTTTGAGATAAGGTTAATTTCTGATTCCATTCTTGGTTAATTATTTGATGCTGATGAACCTTATCATAACGCCGTAGGGTTCATTTTCCTATAACACTCTCAGCTGTCAAACGGGCCTATTAGATCTCGAGAACTTTAGCTGCACTCACATTTCAGAAAGAAACATATATAAGAGTTTATTTTCTTTCTCCTAAAGCATAATATTAAAACCAATAAACTCTACATTTTCAAGTAACATAACTCAATATTGTATCAATGAACATGATTCAAAGTAAGTACACTCAATGCACTAACACAATGCATCAATAGACCAATAACTACAAGTGTGGAACTTCATATCGATGTAGTTAGGCTTCAAGTGCTACTTGTGACTTTTGAAGTGGCTCATTGACTCACTGGGGTACGATTCTGTAAGGTGATGATATTAGCTGCAATTGTTTCGACGCGGGCTCTATCCTCTATCTCATTCACTTACAGCGCAATCATGTGGAAAGTAAACTCTTCAGGGCGTCGTTGCGCAGCCTGATGCTTGTTGCGCTTTAGATATTAGGAACAATTAGCTTAGGAGCGCCATTGATTAGCTATCTTGATATTATTCGATGCGTCAAATTCCTTTCATCAAGTAACGGAATTATTTTCAGTTAGGTTTGTTATAGGGGAGTCAATGTAAAGTTTCTTTAATACTACTTTGGCAGACCAACAAGCAGTCATAGTGGCATTGGGATGGATTATGTAAATTGTGTACCACAAATCATATCTTAAAATTTTACTACCTTTTTAACTTGCAGGGCTCTGCCACATACTTCGGAATTGGTCTAGCAATTACTCTGGCTCGAACAATTCTACCAAGAATCAGAACACCTATCAAAGCTTTGTCATCCATAAGAGGAAGGCATTTCAAACTGGCGTTGTTCTTCGGCAGCTATATCGGTATTTACAGAGTACGATTTATTTAGTATGCATAATAATCTATTTAAGGTTTTACGGTGGCAGTTTTTTTGGGTAACGACAACGAAGCCATTCCAACTCTTCTCTAAGGTGTAATAAGAGCGACTAAAAGTAGCAACAAAAGCATACCTAACGACAGACAGGTGGCCGACCAAAAAGAATCTGCTGCACTACATTCATGTTATACGTAATGCACCGAACAAATAGACATGGATCATATATATTGCGCCGATCCTGTATAATCAGGAACTACGCAAGCAAATGGTGATGGCAATTCGTCAGCTGGCTGACGAAAATCTAATTAATATCATATCAGTAAAAAAATGGTCCTCTATTTTCCGCAACATGTCGAGGTTCCTTATTTTTCTGGACAGGTTATAGAATCATAGTTAATGATTAATAAATGGCTGAGGTTGCAGTATCTCTGAGTGACTCACTTAACTGGCAAAATTGATGATCGATACCAATTTAAAATCGTTGGTTACTTTAAGTCACACCGCGTATACCATGACATTGCGCGATGTTCTATTTTCAAATTTGGTTTTTGGTGCACTTGATCTACTGGCACTACGCTTACGATAGGCGTTTGTGCTTAGGGCACAGGTAATATCCAAACCTTCGAATCTCCAACATCTTTTGGCTCTGGATCGATCATTGGTTTTCCCTTTAGTTAGACAGTGAATTGACAAATATGTCCGTACCAGGCGTGAATAGGTTGATAAGTCGACTAGCATATTTATTTTTTGACATCATAATAGACATTGATTTTTTTGAAGACATGATAAATACCGTTATACCTGTAAATTTCAATCAAATTTATCACATTCAGATCAAAACAGTAATAAACATCAACCTAAAAATGGCTGCTCTGAAAAGTGTGCATTTTCAAGTTTTCATCTATTCACGCCTGGTACGGATATAGGACTAATGGTATTTCTAATCAACTTCACTTCGAGTCAGGCAAACTATTTATGAACTAAAGTGACTTGATGAAGCTTATACTTACTTGCAGGTCGATGTATCATCGTAAATTACTGACTAATTATTTTTCTATATTCCAGGCTGTCATCTGTTACTTGTGCCGTAAGAGAGGCTTTGATTCAGCCGCGTACGCGTTACCAGCTGGCTATTTAGCCGGACTATCATTCCTGTTCAGCCCAAATATGGGCTTAGCTATAGCTTCAATGACCGCAGCTATGAAGGTAATATAATCTTTGTTTTTCCTCTCCATTTACATAAAACAAAACAGCCCTTAAAAATGTAGATACATATATTCAATTCAATTTAATCCTAATCCATTAAGTTTGGCTTAAACTATTTCTGAAGTGTTTCCATACATTTTAATATGTATCTTAGTCTCAAAGACATCTTCATCCCTCTTCAGGGATAATGAGTGTAGGCACTTGGCTTAGTGGAATAATTTTACGATACAAACAAGAAGTAATAATTTAAAATTCTGGTAATATTAAAGATTTCATTTCTCTTCTCCTCAGCTGTACTCAACAATACTTTATGAGAAGAAATTAATACCGGCAGACTATCCTCTGCCAGAGTTATTATATTGCTTCTGTCAAGGGACACTGTTTCATGCACGAATCATGCATCCAGATGTGTGTCCAAATTATGTGTTCAATCTCATGAAGACTGTTAGTGGTGGAAGGTTGGTAATTTGTGTTTTACTATGTTTTTTTTTATACCACGTGAACCTACAAACAAGCGGACGGTCCACCTAAGTAAGGTAAGTGGTCACCGCCGCCTATGGATATTTGCAACACTAGGGGCTTCGCCGATGCGTTGTCAACCCTGAGACGTCAAGTTGTTAAGTCTCCTGTGCCTGTAATTTCACCGGCCCCCTTACCTTTCTAACCGAAACACAGTAATACAATTGCACTACTGCTTCACGGCAGAAATGGGTAAGGTGGTAGTACTTCCTCGGACAAACTCTGCACTAAGAGCTCTACAACTCGAGAAATGTTTATGCTTGACTACTATCTTCTACGCAAAGACTAGACGGGAACTGGCCCTCAAGGGTAGATATGGTTGAGGGTGTCACCAAGAGGATTGAGGATGTACTGGTTTCCCTAAAGATGCTTTCCTTCATCAAAAGCTTAAGATCATCAATAAGCTATCAAAGTCTAAAAAAAATCCAATTTTATTTGCTATAATTTCGGAAATTCTGCAGCAAATATTTTTGTCATAGATTTTGGCAAAGTTTTTGTTTGAAACAGTTGATTACAAAATGAATATGAATTTTGTCTCTATTTTTTTCAGATCAGAAATAATATACGCAAGTTTATTGAAAACGGCTACAGGTGGTGCGTAGGTTATAAAAAAAATGTGATTTATATTTATTTGAAAGGTTGAGGGAAAATGGTATTGAAGGATGAGTTTCTTTTTTCGTACTATGAACACTTTATGAAAGACTCAATACAGGAACTGAGTAGGTTTTAATAAATTTACCGAGATACAGAGACAGTTCATGCAACTTAAAACTCTAGCTCAGTAAACATAGCGTCCATTTACGTGGATTACATCGACGGGTAAAAGGCGACTTGACTCAACCGCCATTTTTGACAAAAGTAACATTTTTCACAATCAATTATACTACTATGATGATGCCCCATGCACAAATTCGTTGAAGCTTGCATTTAGTTTTAATATTAATATATAACAGCTTCGATGTGGAATGTTAAGAAGTTTAGATGCAGTATCTGTTTTTGAGTTTTAACATTTTTAAAAAGCTCTCCTGTAAAGTTTTCAAAATGGCGCTTGAATCAAGTCCCCTTTTAACCGTCGACATTATCTGTTTCTTTTTTGCAATCAATTTCAATCCAATAGAACTCACAAATTGATAGTTATTTAACTATCACGAAGGTTCCATTTACATTTGAAAATGTAGCTATCAAAGTATAAATAAATAATTGAAAACCGCCAAATTTAACCAGATCAAATTGAAAGTAACTGCAACCACTTTTCGTAATGATACCCACTGATTTTTGTACATCATATTCAGACAAGTAATTATTTTAATCAAATATTTTTATATTAAAAGCTTACCAGCATACTTACGATGGATTTCACACGCAGAAACATTTTAGCAGTGGCCATGGAGATCATAATACTAAAAACTATATTTAATAGGTTTATATTTAGATAAAAAAATATATTTTTGAAACCAGCTTTAGGCCATAAAACTGACGTAACATAGACAAACCCTATCATTAGATAACTATGACATGGTGTAACTTACGAATTAATAAATGACCAGCTTATCATGTCCACCATATTGGATTTATAATGACGTCACTTAACGTATCGTGCAATGTCAACAAAAACAATTGACTGTGCAAAATTTGATTGCGATCGGATGGGGGATCTGCCCCCATATTCAGCTAATACAAATTTCGTCGGTGAGGCGGCGCAAGGAGCCCTCGGAGAGCTTACCTCTCACGTGATTGTGTAGTTAGCGAAAGAAACAGACCATAGAGGCCGCGACAAAACATCCTCCAGCTAGTGTCATGCTTACAGAATCGAAGCCCTGGTTGAAGATTCAGTTGTAAGTTTTGTCCCATACATGGTGAAGTAAAATAGAAGCTAGTAAAAACAATTTGTATATAAAATAAATCTTTTGTAACTGGTAATGCGTCAGAGGTAGAAAACGATTGGAACACGTGCTATAAATGTGTGCAATAATATTTATTTCATTGTGCTCTGTAGACGATCATTTTTCAGTGCAGATTTAAAATATTTCCAGTTTCATTGGCTTTTTGTTTGTAAATGCTACAGATAAACTAATCGATGATCGGATACCTGTAAATATTTTATGTTACATGTTTGTTATTTTTTATATTTGTATCAAATGTATTTTGGGACAATAAGGTAAAATGTTTAGCATCTCTATAATATATCATAAATAGAATAAGGTTATGAACGTATTAAATTTCTTGTAAAATAATATTTTTATGGTGATCGTTATTTTTTTAGGTAATTGTTTGTTGATTTATACAATGAATATGTGTATAAAATTTATTTGATGACTTATAATATTTTTTATTTATGTGCTTCAGTACACACATTAATATAATGAGAGTAATGTACCTAAATACAGCCAGCATCATACGTAGGTTCACAGATCCAATAAAAACTATAATGCAATAATGTTATAATACCTGTGGCGTAAAGGCTAGGCGCTACACCACGTCAGGGTCACCACTGAAGCGGGATGGTCGAAATAATATTCCAACCAATCTCTTTCATAATTATTATTATTATGTTCGTATTCTATACAATGACACAGTATGAGAATAACAGTTGTAGCTTAAATCTTAATTGAAAAAGCTAAGGTAAAGCGCGTACCGCCATTTTTACATGAGAATGATGTTCAGTCTTTTACCGCTCTTTCTTCCAGTGTTGCCACACCTATATTGGTCCAGCGTGAGGCTAGGCGCTACATACTATATATAATATTATATATTTCATTATTTATTTATATTTTTATTACATATTATATATAATATACCTATATAGGTATATTATATATAATAATATATATAAAGTGTGCAAAGGAGTGGAACTCTCTTCCGCGGTCAGTGTTTTCTGACACCTTTAACCTGGATATATTCAAGGCCAGAGTGAATAGGCATTTTTGGGTAAGCGTGCTACATCCTCGGCCTCGTCATAACTCCTTCTGGGGTCAATCGAAGGCCAAACGCAGGCCGACATAAAATAAAAAAAAAGTGTAAGCACTGTTACGAAACACTACATTACTTTATTGTATTAATATGCAAATGTTATGATAGGAAGGAAGGATCTGTTTTGACAACTTACTTTACGTATAAATATCCTGGGGCATTCTTTACACACGGCCATCTGGTCCCATACTAAGCAGAGCTTGTACTATGGAAACCAAATAACTGATATACTACATATACTACTTTTTTTTCTAAATACATACTTATATAGATATTTACACCCAGACACAGAACAAACAGACATGTTCATGCACACAAATGTTTGTCTTGGGTGGGAATCGAACCCGCGACCTTCGGTTTGGCAGTCAGAGCGTTAACCACCAAGCCATGTGGCCTGTCAAGTATGACTAAATGGTCAACAAAAATCCCTTGTAGGTATTTGGTAACATATCGAAACAAAGGTAAGTATACAGATGTATATTGTGCTGACTGTAAATGATTAAGAACAGGAGATGATATTAGATGTATTCACAACGAATTAAGTACTTACAAAATTTATTTCAATACACAATTAGTCCTATGCTAAAAGTATGCGTCAAACGATTCTGAACTCGAACATGATAGGAATACAGCTCATTTGCTTAGCACAGTGGAATTGATACAGGTAGTGACCATTTTAGTCATTGGCGGCATGGTCTCGCCTCTCTTGGGCGTCGCCTTCCACGGGTTGATGATGATAACCTTCTTCATAGCGCTCCTAGTTCTGGACTTCGTTGATATTGGTCCGAGGCCAAAGGTGCAGACTGAGTCGCACTGTAAGATGAAATTGCAATATTTACTTTAAGCCCTAGAAGGGCTATAATGCAGGTCTAAACTACTGTATTAACCACTGGAAGTCAGTATTCAACCGAGAGATGTTGAAATGACATCCAATTTGGTGGATTCCAAAGCAATACAAATGCAACCCTATAAGTTAAAAATAGCATTGATAAAAAAAACCATAAATAGTAATATTGTTTCTGTTTATCTACCTGTTATCTTATATCTTTTAAATACACTATAGAAATCGATGCAGCTTTCATTATCATATAAAGATTTTTACGAAGGTTTTAACCATAAAACATTTATATTATACCATACAGGCAAAACTGGGGCAAGTTTAAAAACAATAAATACCTGCTCCTTATTATAGAAGTTATTCTTGTTACCCCCACATCCAGAATATATAGTTTTCTTGCAAACTTTCCACAGAGCATCATAGTAATACCTTTCCAAAGCCCCGAAGCAATACCCGTAATCGAAGGTCAAACTGCACCACCTCGGCCTCTTTTCTGAAATTATCCAAGGCCTATTACAATGCACGGTTGATGTTGGAAGCTTCAATATATGGTCAAATCCTGCAAAACTAGCTTGCTATGTGCCTGCAGCTGAGCTGGGAGTGAGGTGCTACGCATCCCCAAAGAGGAGAGAGATCTTGCAAAATTTCTAGAAATATGAAATGCACGGATTGCAAAGAAAGCGTATTGTCCGCTCTAATAATTGGAAACAGGGTATATGATGGCGTGTAGATGGCTTAACTATTACAACTCTGTAGCTATAAGAAGAAATAGTGCTGTAGAATTATCTGATTTATTATGAAAGGTGTCACGTATATGTGTCCAATGAAAATACTTTGTATGTTTACATGATACGGCTGATTAGATTTGAATGAAATTTAGCAGACAGATATTTCCGATTAAAGCACAGTATTTTTATCCCAGTGAAACGTAAGCGCTCCTGAGGGATCGAACGTATACCGATATTATAAAGTCAGTCGGGAACAGGGTAGCTTTTTAGGAAAAGTAGGTGTGTAAGTGTACGCACAGATTCACAAAATTTACCCTCTTTTATAATATTAATTAGGACTAGTTATCTCTCGTGGTTTCATCCACATTTATCGGTACCATATGTAGCCTATCAATCGCGCAATTACATCTTCTGTCTAGATACCAATTATCATCAAGATTGTTCAAATCGTTCTTAAGTTATAAAAGGCTACAGTCAGGCAGACAAAAACAATCAAAATAGTTAAAGTCGCCACTTCTCAGATTCATAAATTTATATTGATCACAAAATGCCACAAACATGTTATGTACGGACAGATCCTTCAACATTTTTATAGTAGTAAGATACACTCTTTAACAAATTTATGGCCCCATAAGATTTCTACGGTAAAATGATAACAACCTTGAAAAAACTTACTTGGAGTGTTGGCTTTGCTCAAACAAAAATCTGTGCATTCGTCTAATGTGTCAAATCTATTACCATTTCCTTGACATCCTCCCCATTCGAATTCCGTACAGTTTTTTACACTGGGATTAAAATGATACATAGGTATTTTGCCTCGACAGGGACCTTCATCGGGCTTGAGAAGACATGTCTTGGCAAGCACTGAAAAAATTGAGAAAACAATTATTCAACCTAGCAACTGTACAGGGAGTTATGATGAGCCAAAGGTAGAGTAATAAGAGTTAGTTTAGGCATTGCAAAAGATATTCAATTTGAACGGTTGCCATTTGCCGGGCTTGGTGGTTAGGTTAGAAGGAAAAAAAAAGAAACAAATTTATTTGTGATAAAATGAAAAATTACATAAAAAAAGTTACAGAAACGAGGCACATAATTGACACAAATCGGTCCTCCAACTCAGCATGTTGTTGGCTGGACGTAGGAATGTAGGTACTTACGTATAGCCAACAGTTTGAGACCCTGATCCAGCCGCTGGTCGTGGGTTTAATTCCCACCTAGGACAAACATTTGTGTGCATGAACATGTCTATTTGTTCTGTGTCTGGTTGTAAATCTCTTTATAAGTATATATTTAAAAAGTGGTATATCAGTTACCTGGTGGGCATAGTACAAACAGTCTACTTAATTTGGGATCAGGTAACCATGTGTGAAGAATGTCCTGGGATATTTATGTTAGTCTGGTATTGAAAAGTAGTCTCTCATCGTGATATGGTTTCACAGTAATCTTGCTGAGTTTCTTGTTCCATCTTGCCCGTACCTGGGATTGATAATGTGCCCGAGAGACAATGCTTACCACGTCACGTTGGGAATTCAAATATTCGAGGGTATGTGGGTCTTATCCCTAAAAACCCTGTAACTCTCCTGGGATGCTGGGAGCGAAGATATGATAAAAATTACGGAACAATCTTTACACCTGTCCATATTCTGATCTCAAACTGAGCAGAAATTGTACTGTGGAAAGTAGGTAACTGATATACTACATATAAGAAAACGTTTTCTAATAGCGTACTTATGCACCCAGACACAGAACATACACACATGCTCATGCACACAAATGTTTGTCCTGGCCAGAACTGTGGCGTGGCTGTTAGGGTCTCTAATCACCAAGCCAACTGACGTTTGTTATGCTATAAAAGAATATAGGTACCTTGTGGCACGTGAGCAGTATATCGTGTTATAGTTTCTGTATAAGTATTATATTCTATTTTTGCGGCAGAAATATGTAGAGTTATAAAAATACTTAAATGCAACGACACGAATGAATCCATGTTTGTAACAAAAAGGCCAACATACGTCTGCGATAGCGTGTGTACCAATAATAATAAATATTGGACGAATAAAAAACAATTTATCCTGACGTTTTATTGTGAATATATCGATGTTTCCATTATTATTTGAATAACCTGGTTTTATGACTGAAATATTTAACGGATTTTTCATTTCTGACATTTGGATTATGTGGCTTTTGAATTTTTATGATATTTTTTAATCCTTTATCGGATTTGTGTACTTGGCCTCTAACACCGATTTTGGGTGCTTTATAATAGCCGTCGAAATATTTTTTAAATTTAACAGTGGATATGGTGATTTCAATTATTAAATATCATGCATGTTGAAAGATCAGGGTATGTTATGTAGCTCTGTAACCATAACTGAATCAGATTTAGAAGTTTTGGATACTTTCGGATGGGGATAAAAGATGCTGCATCGGACTAACCTTGTAATTATTTGTATTCTTCTTTTACAATTCCTTAAAAACCTATCATCTGAAACTGAAACCATTCGAAATCGGATTATCCGAAACTAAAATCGAAATAATATTATCCATAACATCTTTTGACTTTTGATATTTGATTAATATTATTGTCCTACCATTACCTATTAGAAATAAATAAAGTCAATACATCATGTATACGGTTAAATTGTACTTGATTTGGATACTCTACAGATTGGGTGACTGCTTAATATTTCGAGGGTTGACAGGTTTAATACAACCACTAAGCCATACTGAAACTCGTTAAGTCACAAATATCATTAATCAATCAGGACATTAGTGTAATTAACTACTATAACTAAGACCTAAGACTAGTTCATAGTCCGTGTGTGGGAATCTAGAATCTGTTTGTAAAGTACTTCGAGTCTCTCATTCCGTAATGGCTTCACTGATTCAGAAGAGTTAAGACTTATCCATTCTGTGTAATAGCGACACTTACTTTCCCAACTAATCTCTAGTGTGTCATAAAGAGCGACTTAGAGTATACCGATGACCACGTGCACTTTGCACCTTGAACTGAGAAACATAAGTATCCCAAAAGTGAATTGCCCGTGGCTAGGTGTTAAATTAACTGCCAAATAACTTATAATGAACCGAATGGAGGAGGACCAAAGAAACATATTGCAATGATCCTAATATGTTTGGAACATGAGATGCAGATGATTTTTAAGCGACAATGCTTGGGTGTAGCGCTCGCTCCAGCAGGACACATCTTTATGTACAAAATCTTATTTTGAAAAGAGTAATTGCTGAGTTTATTGCCGGCTCTTCTCAGTAAAAGCAACCTTCCGAACCGGTGTTAGAGTCTGACCATTCATAAATGCCTGTGAAGGCCTATTTGAATAAATATTTCATTACATTTCATTTCATTAAGACAGAAGTTTGTGTAATGAAAAGCAATAGCAGAAAATACTCCTTAGATACGTAAATACCTTCAAATTACTTATTTAAGAACTGTTAGAAAGAGATCGTCTAAAAATACACGAATGTCCTGTATAATGCACCTATCGATGATCTAGGTACTTCAGTAACTGTAAATACCTAAGCTTATCAGCTATCGGGTTACCATAGCGAAAACTCTGCTTAGTTTGGGCTCAGTAGGCGGTATGTAAAAGAAATTTCCTAGCACAAACTTTACGTTCAACCCCAACTGTCGACTTACTACATCACAATAAGCATCCGTCAAAATCAACACAACACTAACGAACTCACCCCAACTTAAACGAGACCGTTTGAACCATTTCTCAGAGAGAAACTTAACTTGGGTCTTTCGTACAGAAATCTTAACGAGTTGCGGGCTTAAATCGTATCATATGGTGTTTTTCTTGCGCTTAAACTCGATTTCCATATGTATTCGTGGTATGAAATTCAGAGCAGCTTTTACACTTCGGGTTTCGGGGTTTTGGGGTAAATTTGCATTGTTAATTGTGGTTTCCGCCGCTGGAACTTCGGAGACAGTGTCTGTGTGGGTACATGGTAATGTCGGATGCGGTGCATTGTTAATTTTTTCGACAACATAAAGTTGCATGGCGGATAAATTTTTTGTTTCTAGAAAACGTTGCTTTTTAGTTTGGAAAGGTTTTTTATGTGCCATCTAAAGGAGAAAACGACCACAGGATGTCAGCAGGGAAAAACGGTGGTAGTTTTAAGTTTGGTTGAATTTTTTAAAGATATTACGAGCTATAGGGATTTTTTTATGACATACAACAAAACGGTCCAGCTGATGGTAAGTAGCCACCCCAGCCTATCGACATTCGCAACACTAGTGGCATCACCAATGCATTATCATCCCTGCGACATGAAGTGCTAAGTCTCATGTACCTATAATTTCACCGGCCCCCTTACCGTTCTAACCGAAATACAGCAATACAACTGCTTTACTGCTTCACGTCAGAAATAGGTAAGGTGGTAGTACTTCCTCGGACGATCTCTCTACTACGAGCTCTACTACTCAAATTTGCAAAGGTCACAAACTCATTAATGTTATATTTAACTTATTAATTACGTAAATCAATGAGAAATCCATGGACTAGTTAGGTACGCAGGCATATCGAGGTCTGTTTTAGCAGGCTCTATTTCCACAAACGAAACATTTTAGTAAGTCTTCAATTTAAGTAAAGATAAGATCTCAACCAGCTGTAAACACTTTAACAGGAGTAGCATGTCATAATGATTTGTGATTATAATAACCCAATTAGAGAAATAGGAAGCTAGAAAACAATTCCAATTCCTATAGTGGTTTATGGACCAAATATTTTGATAATAAGTTCAATAAACTGCCGCAGCTGTCCCCCGTGGTTTTACCCGTGATATTTATGACGTTAAACTGTAATTAAAAATAATCATATGTGTTAATTATATATAATTTATCCATGAGCTAAGTGGACAGGCCAGTTGGCTTGGTGGCGACTCTGACTGCCAAGCCCAAGGTCGCGGGTTCAAACAAAGGACAAACATTTGTGTGCATGAACTTGTCTGTTTGTTCTGTGTCTGGGTGTATATATCTATATAAGTACGTATTTAGAAAAAAAAGTAGTATATGTAGTATAGTTATCAGTTATCTGGTTTTGATAGTACAAGCTCTGTTTATTTTGGGATCAGATGGCCGTGTGTAAAGAATTACCCTTGAATATTTATTTATTTATTTATCTAAATACGCTTAGTAGTTATTGCCTGAAAGAGTAACCAACATCCAAACATATATCCCATCCTTACAAACTTTCGCATATATAATATTACAAGCTGTACCCCGCGGTTCCACCTACGTTCCCGAGGGGTGTAACATTTTCCCGGGATAAAAAGTATTCTTTGTGTTAATCCAGGCCATAAACTATCTGTAAGCCAAGTTTTATCCGAATCCCTTTGTAAGTTTTTGCGTAAAGGAATAACATACGTCCATACATCTATCCTCACAAAAGCCGCACTATATTGGCAGCGATGCGATTTGCAATATTGTCCGTCCAATATTTCCCGCAGTAATTACTTTTTCGGTTAACCATTTTGAATGCAGAATGATTTTAAAGTCACTAGCTTGACTTCCTTCTATGTACTCTATATCAAAAAGCTATGTCATTGGACGAACAAAAATCAATTCGTAGTCAACTAAAATGTTGTTGAAAGCAGAGTTTAAGAGATTATTACCATCAGCCTTATAGTGTATTTTGTTCATCGTATCATACTATATAAGTACGTTGACAAATTATTTCCGTGTAAAAAGGTGTATCTATGGATGTTTATGTAGCTCTTCATTTCCATTAGCCTGAAACCGCGTCAGCAAAATCTTTAAAAAATACACTATTGATTAATATTTTGAATGTTTAGATGTCTGTGATTCAATCGACACAAATCATTATAAGAAAGTAAATTTAACAGGTACAGTATTCCGCAGTGACATAAACCCATATTCTAAGACGTTTCGTCAAAAAATCCTGGACTCCACTCAACCTCACTCCAAGATATTACTATTCATAGTTGCAAAAATCTCCTCCACTCGACGCTTTTCCTCACTCGAGGTGAGGAAACAACTGTTCAAACCAATTTCAAACCAAAACAATTTCAAGGTACGTCGGGACAAACAGTTACTGAAGCTCATTATTTTATTTGATTAATATTTTATCTAGAATAGAATGACGATACTATTGACATGTTATCTTGACTACACTTCGATTCGACATCAGTCGGGATTGCGCGAGTTTTGCTCAAGTTATAACTTAGAATACCAATTTTGGAGATTCCTCGGGAAAATGCTTAAGGTATCCTCAGCCGAGTTGGAGCCCAGTGACGTATCAGGAAACGTCTTAGAATATGGGTGATAGACTATGTTATAATTCCGGTATATATTAAATTCCGTTAGAAGGCGAGTGAAACAGTGCAACGCTAGCTAGTTAGAGCCACGTCCCATGCACTTTACACGACCTAAACTTTTATGCGATAGAGTTTAATATTATAAAGCAGAAAACTAAAATGTAGATTCACCTCTATCCTTACATATAACTCCGGCACAGGCATTATTGTAACTCCTATGCAAAGCCATAGGGATTTCCGATATATCCTAGCTTGTGAAAGAGCTACTAGGTTTGCTCGTTGCCAATAACAAATTGAAGTTCATGGCGTCGCAAGTCGATAGCAAGTCCCTTTTGGTATAACGTTACTTGTAAGTAATAATAACATTCCTAGAGATTTTTCGTACACTTCTGAAATGTTTAAATTCCCTTTAAAGAAATTTTAGGATAGAATTAAGACTCTTTTAGTATAGAAGGCTTTGTACAACATAAACGATTATATTAATGACGCCAATGGTTGGCTGTAGCGCTCGCTCCAGCAGTACACATATTTATGAACTACATTTTATTTTGAAAATAGTAATTGCTGAGTTTATTGTCGACTCTTCTCAATAAAAGCAACCTTCCGAACCGGTGTTAGAGTCTGACCATTCGTAAGTGCTTGTGAAGGCTTATTTGAATCAATTTTTAAATTCATATACGACCATCTATTTCTAAATGTGGTTGACCTTATATGGAAACCATTAGACTGAAGAAACTTATTGAGACTAGCTGTCTCCTGCGATTTCACCAGCGTTCCCAAAGGATGTTACATTTTGTGAAGTTGTTAAGTCCCATGTGCCTCTAATTTCACCGGCCCCCTTACCTTTCTAACCGAAACACAGTAACACAAGTGCACTACTGCTTCACGGCAGAAATGGGTAAGGTGGTAGTACTTCCCCGGACGAACTCTGCACTAAGAGCTCTACTACTCGATAAATTATAATTATAATAATTATTCTTGCATTTTAAAAATCAGATTACTAGTATAATTTCAAGTATTTATTCTTTTATTATTTAGTAATAATAATCTGTTCGTTAAAGTAATTAACAAATTTGAAATAATGAGTGCAAATAATAGTAAATTTATCAATTAAATTGTAGATTTCATTTCTTTCTTTTTATATTCACACAAAATAATGATGTTTCAATAAAAATGATTCAATTTTATTCATAAAATTATGCAATAATTTCATCAATGTTTTGTTATGATGTTGTCACGTTAAACTATCGTCCGTAAACCGACTTTACAGATAACCATACTTAACAATAACTTATTTTGTAGTGCTTGTACTCTTTAAAAGGTATGATTATAAAAAAAGGAGAGGTTTTAATTCGAATACTATTTTTTTCAGATTTTATCACGTAATACTTCACGCAGATTTAGTAGCTTATTCATAAAAGAAAAATCTCCATAGCACAGATATAGGAAACAATAATAAAACAATTTAAAGACTGTCAATTTTAAATCCAGCTCTAGTGGGATTGCAAATACCTGGAAATCTCCAAGCAGTATGCACATAGAAGAGAATTTTCTACACAAGTTGATTCCAAAGAAAATCCCGGCTAAATCCGGAACTTCTCAATCACAGTCCCGGGTAAAACGGGATTCTTGTACCTACAAACGGGTTTATTCGCAAGTGCTAGGATGTTCATTTTGAAATATTTATACGTATCGTTTGTTGGATTCTATATTTGTTTATTGGCTGCGGGATTGGTTTTGGTTTTGTTAATGTGTTTTTATTATTTCATTCCATTGAAATAAGTAATGAGAGCGCAGTGTTTTTTTGTATTGTTTAATTTGTAGCATATATATTTTCATATTGTACACATAGATATATTTTGCTGAAAACGCTGATTTTTTTTATTGAAAAGTATCACAACCTTCTAATATTATTAAGATAGTTTGTATGTAGGGACTTTGTTAGTCTTTCACGTAAAACTACCAAAGAGATTTGGATGAAACTTGGCACATATATAGAAAAATCCTTGGAATAACATGTAGGCTACTTTTTAACCCGGGAAAATGAGATATCCCTCGGGAACACGGGTAAAACCGCGGGGGACATAATATTATAAATGCGACAGTTTGTATGTATGGATGTTTGTTACTGTTCCGTTACTGTTACGATACTTTTTGTCCCGGGAAAATGCTACATCTCTCGGGAACGCGGAAGACAGCTAGTATTATTTATTTTAATGTACCACTTAAGTAACGTACCTTCATTAAGTTCATAAATCTACACCGTCATCGTAAAACAAAATCTGAAGTTTCAAAGTTCCGAAATGAAATCTCTACATTATAGGAATAATTGAGCCAGAGAAGAGGTAGAATAAAATTCTTAGCTAAGCTTTTGTGCATCCCGTGGCTCATGACGCAGGGAAACCCTCGAGCGGAAGCCGTGGCGACAAACTATGCGACGGGGGGAAGAAGCTCTGAATAAGTACCATAGGTTAATGTGAACCAGAGAGTTATTTTTTTTCCACATTGGCCGATAAACAAGCAGACGGTTTACCTGATGGTAAGTGGTCACCGTCACCTATGGATATTTGCAACTCTAGGCCCTTCGCAAATGCGCTGTCAACCCTGAGACGTGAAGTTGTTAAGTCTCATGTTCCTGTAATTTCACTGGCCCCCTAACCTTTCTTACCGAAACACAGGAATACAAGTGCACTACTGCTTCACGGCGGAAATGGGTAAGTAATGCTTCCCCGGATGAACTCTACACTAAAAGCTCTTCTACTCAACAACAGTTTATGTGTTATGTTGGATGATTGTGACTCGGGTTAACCGTCATGGCGATGAAAGATGGGCTGGTGGCTTGGTAGCTGCCCTGCTAGTCAATTGTTCGATACCCACCCAGGAGATTTTTTTTTGTTTCTTCTGTGTCCGGGGATAAAATATATATGTAAGTAAATTTTAGAAACGAAGTATTTAGTATAGTTATCTGGACGTCATGGTACATTCTAGATTAAGTTTGGGATCAGAATACCGGGTATATATATGGGTTAACTATGTAAATGAATAGCGAAAGTAAAAATCATTAATAAAATCAAGAAAGATTATATGCCATTAATAAGGAAACTTATAGAACTATCTAACAATTTTATAGAAATACTAGCAGTTTTATCCGCGCTCCTGTTAGGGGTAAAAAGTGGTCTTTGTATAATTCGGCCCATAAAATATGCCTATGGTAAAAATCGCGTCCGCCTGGGCTATTACCTCGTTTTTTCTTTAAAGTCAGCTCTTAACGGTCGTAATCTTCTTTAAGATTTGGTCTATAAAATAAAAAAATATATTGTAATCCGACTTGAAGTTCTAGAGACTACATACATTAAAATATTATTATTACTCTTAAGTTACGCAAAATATTTGTTTATTAAAGCTAACCACATTTGTATTGTGAATTTCACGTGATGCGTGCACATTCAAACCGAACAGTAAGCAGACATACATCCAAAACTTCCAAAAAGGGTTATTCGTTTTCTTTGATACCATTAGGTGTAAAATTATTTTCTTATAAATCAATGTACAGGATGCCAGCTCTACAGATTTATTGTTTGCACAGAAGAAGATGACTAAAATATATACTATATTTGAAATTATAAAGGTGTATAAGATTACTCATATCTGCATTCTACATGTGTCTCTGAAAGTGTTTAAACTAAATAAATCCGTGTACTCTCTGTGATCCAAAGATACTCTGTGCCCCCAACCGGTACCCGCCTCGCGGACTATGTTTGTTCATTAGAGGTTTAATTTGATTTTTCTAGCGCGTTCTAATTGCACCACGCTTATAATTCTCTGCTCATTTATTCCGCTTAGCACTCTAACAATTAGTTTGTGCCTGTTTGTTTTTACGCCACTTGGGCTAATGTGATTTTTTTTCAGTTGAACTTTTTTTGTTTTCTTTAATGTTTATGTAAATTTTTCTTGTATAATATTCATCATAATTATGACCAGTGGTTTCTAGTTAGAAAGATATTATTTTGATGTTTCTAAAATAGGTATTCTTACGTTATGTTGGACTCAACCACTACCTCTTACGGTAATTAAACTTCATCTTTATAGAAATCTTATAGAGCAGCATTAACAGCTAAGGGTGTTATAGAAGAGTTTACCTTATGCCGTTAAGATAAGGTATACAAGCATCATAATATAATTAACTATTGAATTAATAGTTGAACCTAATCTTAAATGTAATAAATATGATTTTCCTTCAACCAATCCAGCGGTTCCTCCAGCGACTCTAACCAGCCCCCTTATTCAGCTAATACAAACTTCGTCGGCGAGCCGCTTCACGGAGGCCTCGGAGAGCTTATCTCTCACGTGATTAGTAGTGTTAGCGTAGTTAGCGAAAGAGACAGGGCAGGGAGGCCGCGACGAAACATCCTCGAGTTAGTGTCATTTTCCTTACAGAATCGTGAACCTGGTCGTCGGTCGACCTGGTGAGAGGTCGCCGCGCACGGCTTTTTCTTATACATGGTCGCCACTCAAGAACCTTTCTTCCCCATCAGTGTCTTTGTCTGCCCATTTCTTAAATCTGATAAAATACTATATTTTGGACATTTATATTTATGTGTTTATATATTTAGGTACGTTTTCTCACTGCAACCAAAGAGTTAGCACCTTAAGGAATTGTTAATTTTCAAAGTACCTAGTAGAAATTACGATACTCCATAAATTAATAAGAAACATTTTATATTGACAATTGAATTAATTTTTATTTGAATTGATATTAACAATTTTGTAACGACAAATTTTGAAAAAGATATAGGCTCAAGTTAGATTAGATCAATAATAGCTACCACTACGTAGCTTTCGTAACTTTGACCTTCATAAGATCCCTCCGTGGGGCTAAACAGAATAATTGGTTTTGAATTAAATAAATATCCTGGGACATCCTTTTACACACCGGCATCTGGTCCCAAACTAAGCAGAGCTTGTACTATGGAAACCAGATAACTGATATACTACAGATTCTACTTTATTTTCTAAATACATACTTAAATAGATATTTACACCCAGACACAGAGCAAACAGACATGTTCATGCACACAAATGTTTGTCCTGGGTGGGAATCAAACCCACGACCTTCGGTTTGGCAGTCAGAGTCGCTAACCACCAAGCCAACTGGCCTGCCAAATTGAATTGAAAATAAAAAGTAAAAAATGTAACCTAGCTGAGTTTCTTGCCATCGTCTTTTTTCTTCTCAATCGAAGGCTGAAGGCTTCCGAACCGGTGGTAGCTTCAGTAATTTTGACCTTCATAGTGCCCTTCGCTAGTACAACTAAAGAAATGGCTTAAAACTTTGTTTATTTTTTATATTATACAGGCGTCATGATCCATTCATATTCTACTAATAATATAAATGTTTGTATGTACGGTTGTTTGTTACTTTTTTGCGCGAAAACTACCGGACAGATTTGGGTCAAACTTGGCACATTGATAGAACATATCCTGGAATAATATTTTATCCCGGGAAAATGTGAACGCTCTCAGGAAAGCGGGTAAAACCGTGGGGAACAGCTAGTGCTTTATATTTCCATATTAAAAGTGGTACATCGAAAAATAATGCAGTACCTATATATGATTTTAAGTATTCAAGTAAGTTCTCCCAGCTGCATTTAAAAACAATTTCTTGTCTTTGGAAGACTTGGCCACTACTGACATTTTGCTTTTCGAATAAATGAAATACAAGATTTTCAATCCCTACTAATATTATAAATTTAAGTGTGTTTGTTCCGCTTTCACGGAAAAACTACTAAACCGATCATCATGAAACTTTGTACACATATTCTTGGAGGTATTAGAAGTAACAAATTCTACTTTTTGTGTCGGGAAAATGTTACATCCCTCGGGAATGAGGGTGAAACCCCGGGGGACAGTTAGTAATACAATAAATGAGTGAGCTCTGTGGCATGATTTTATTTTTATAATTTTAATTTATATATGTATGTATAAGCAAAATAGGGTTACCTCAAAACTACTGAACAAATCGGGATGGGAATACTACAATTCAACATAATGATATCAATAAACGCGGGTGAAGCCGCGGGAGACAGCTACTTATACATATAAATAAAACAAAAAAATTCATTGAAATATTTTTAAACTTTATTTTTATTTACAATAAGTAATAAAAAATCTTTGGGTAAAATTAACATAGAATTTACACTTTAGTGTAAGTGTAGTGTATAAGATATCGCTTAAAATAGTGTCTTTATTTTAAAAAAGGTACAATCAAATATATGGGTGGGAATGTGTTAAAAAGTAAGTGAAGAAAATTTGCAACCTACCCTACTTAATAATTTATCTAGCTATTCGTTAAACAACTGAAAGTCCAAATTAAAATTTCAAACTTTGGAAACTACTTTACTGAAACAGGAATTCAAAAACTTTGATAAAGTTATCAACACTATTGATTTTTTTTCTAAACTAGCATTATTTTTTAATTTTTCCGCAGTGGCTCAGTGGATAATACATCTAAATGCAGGTTTTAATTCTAGTTACATGAAACTTTTTAAAACGAATACTATTTTAAAGGTAATACTTGCAAAGTAGCCTTTATGCTTTGTAGTCAGTCATAAGTCCAATCTGACGTTTTAAATGTCATAGGTTAATCAACCCTGTATCTTCAGCAATAAGATTCATATCACCATTTCCGGATCGAAGCGACATAGATTAATTAAATTTCATAGATGAGCCTTGAATGTATAACAGTAAAGTATTTCTTTCTCTGACATTCAAATACGTTAAATATGACATTTTATATTACTATACCATAATATAGAAAGGCAGCGCTTGTTCTTACATACACTTGTATTTGAAACCTGAAGTCCATCGCAATTCGGTCATAAATGAAAAAAAAAGCAAAATTACAAATAATAATTCTAAAAACTATCTTTCCATCGCAATTCCGTCATAAATGAAAAAAAAAGTTAAATTATTTTAAAAACTATCTAAATGTGTATAATGTTACATTTGTGTTGCCAATACCTTTCATTCGTTATGACACATTATTCCATATTTAAAATATTATAGTGTTTTAATGGTGAACATATTTGTGGGTAGTTGAACAAAAAAAAAAACTAAAACTATGCCAGTACCTCAGTCTTCTCGTGTCCTCAAAAATTATATTTCGATAATAACCTGTGCGCGAATAGATACCTTATATAACTGAATTTAAGGTTAAATTGATACTATTCAGTTTAAAAGTACGTGCGGTGGTGCGTGTGTGTGTGATGAGCTTCAATGTATGCAGCAACAATATTAGTGTCAAAATTTTGAGGTATTTTGGAATTATTTTATTTCAATTTATTTTCATATTAAACTAACCTCATTTGTTTAAATAATGTTAGTAATTTAGCTCTCTTACAAATTGTATATGTATTGTTACAATATCCTACCAAGAGAGGGAGCTAGGAGTTACATAGTACAGGGAAACCTAGTCTAGGGTCTTGTCCCTCAGAAGTTGAGAACTAAAACTTGAATTATTTTTTGTGATATAATATTTTTTTTATTGTGTCGTTTATAGGGTTGCCATGTCATATGTCTGCATCAGATGTGTAGAGAGAGGGGGTAGTGCTAGATAATGTGTTCTTTCTCTCTTCATGAGTTGTTTTTCTGCCACTCCTATTTATGGAAGGCTAGGACCGTGCTCTGTATATTATGTGGATAGTCAGAGCTGCACTTAATGTGTCACCTATATAAAATAGTAATAAGTGATATTGGCAATCGAGTAGGATATCAAAACTACGTAAAAAAGTTGAAGTAGCAAAATTAACCATGAAAAGGTGTCCTTGACATTAGATGTAGTATGCAAGATGATAGTAGGTGGATGAATTTCCTCGTGAGTCACCGCGGCATATTTTGTTACAATATCAAGTTAGTTCGCTGATTTAGAACCACAAAATTGCGATCCCCCTTTACATTCAACCTTCTTACACTGAAAAATCTTACCTAAATTATTTTTACATAGAATTTTACTTATATATAAATGGTGCTAAGTTATTTTAAATTTAACATTATATAAATTTACACACAATTCGATGTATAAATAAATGGAATGTCTTAATTTCGATTATCATTATTTGTGTCAACCTTTGCTGGAAGGGACGTGTTTATCACATTTTTTTTAATTTAATTACTAAAGGAAACGTTTTCAAGATTAAATATTAATGTAAGAACCTTTTGGGATGTTCTGGCTGCTCGACTAACCAGGGCTCCTCTAGGCCTTGTTCCTTCAACATCACTCAACACTGAGATATTAAACACAAGCCAATCTGAAGTTACAAGATCATACATTAATAAAAACATACTGACAAACATAGAACCTCTTCCTTCTTGACAGTCCTTTGAACAGTTAAAAAGGAATATCGACGCTTAGTTACCAATACCGGAAAGTCCAGAATTGGCCATGCAACGTTTTTTTTTTTCATTGGATAGATTTTTAAGTGCGATTCGAATGCCGTTGCACAAAAATTTTACTCATCCAATAGCCGCACGTTATTCAAATAATTCTGACACTAGGCAAGTCATTCGTAGTGTCTAAATTGCACAATTTAAGAAAACCACCATACTGTCTCGTGTAGCTGTGTTTTTGTCTCTTAAAAGTTAAGAAAATTTGACTTGTGCGGTATTGTTAGCTAAGTGACAATATCGAAAAAAGGGTTATATTTTGTATACTTAATACAAAAACCTTCAGAAAGAATCAGGATTGTTATGTATCTTCAAAAGTGTAATAAAATGACTCTTATTTTGAAATGTTAACATCTGGGCTCAAGAATTTGTGGTGCTGTTCCCTTCACCATTGTGTTTGTGCATATCTAGGGTCATAGCAAGGGAGCTTGAGTATTTAATAAAATTTAAAATTTCAACGTTTATTACAAAGTTTGTGACATAAGGTTTTTAAGTTGAAAATTTCATGTAGTCCAAGACTGCAAATGTCCAGCAACCAAGTAGGTGAACAGATCCAAGTTTACAGACATATACATTAAAACCCATTCTTAAAGTAGAAATATATTTGAGTGAAAGTTTATGTACAATCATTTACAATACATCAGTAAAATTGTTCCTTCCATATAATTGAGTACAAGTCGCCTCGATGGACGGTTGGTATAAAACTCGCCTTGGAACTTGCAAGTCATGGGCTTGTCGGCTTTAAAGCCATCAGAGACCAGAACAAGGCAACAACATTTGCCAACAGCCGTTTGGGTTGGATTCCCAATGGCAAGATAATATTAACGATTCCCTCTTTTAGAAATAATTACCTGTAGTCTGAGATTCGTAATGAACGCGAGAGACCTCGAGATGTTATGTTTTGTATGTTCGTATATTTGTGTGTTCAAGTGTCTTTTTTTTTATTAAGATTGGGCTTGTGTTTGGCCTTCGACTGACCCCAGAAAGCGTTATCACGAGGTCGAGGATGTAGCACGTCTCATTTAATTGAATTGGAACTCGCTTAGCTACTTATGTTGATGACCGTACCAACAATAAAAGCATAACCCTTCTTTCAGCAATCGGTTATAAAAGAGTAAAAAATTAATTACAAAAGTATATCAAATAAATAACAAATAACGATATATATTACAGATTAATTCGTTTACTCGAAACTTAACCTATTAAGTCAACCCATTAGCAAAGATTTTACGGCATCATTATATTTAACTTCATCATAGTAAGGATCGTCAGTTTCGTATTGATTCTGAAAAGATTCGTCTTGACTCATCACGACCATCGGTAGAAGAAACAGGAGGAGCAGGAGTATCCAGCTCTGGAAGCATTTTGATGCAGCATTCAGGGTAACTGGAATTTGAAAGAGGAACACAATTAGTTTTGACTTCTTCTTAAAATTACAGATAAATGTGGACTAAACTACTGGCACGTAAGATGGCCATTGACGTTTAAGAAAGCTATGGAAAAATGAACTTTATTGTTTTTGAAATTAAGTGCATTTGTTGATCCAATAGTTATCGTTAACTCATCATTAATTTATGCATTTAAACGCCCAGCGTTAACATTTCATTATCATCACATTAAAACATCGCTATGAAACGAATACAAATACAGCTTTACCTGTTATATTAACATTGGTTTAAAGAATTTATTTCTCATAAGAACTTACAGTCCATTTATAATGAGATACAGAGAACAAGTATTATAGTAAAGTAGAACATTACAAATTTCCTCCAGAGTACATTAGAAGTCACAATATACTAACATGCATCTTGAGCTTATTTTTAAATATATTGATGTTATCGCATTCTTTTATATCGTCCAATAACAACCAGACACAATTGGGATACTTACTTCTCTCTGGCCTTGGATCAGTCTCTGGCGTAAAGAAGTCCAAATTTGCAGACTTATTATAAACGTCATACAAGGTAGCCACGCAGGCAACCCTGAGGCGACCTCCGAAGAACAGCTCCGGAGTAACCTTCACATCAGCTTTGACGCTTGTCCAGACCAAGCCGGTCTCTGCGTCTGGGTGCCAGCCTGTTTCCGACGATGGAAGCTGGAATCAGAAAGTAGGGGATTTTAAAACATGGGAAATTACAACTATTTCATGGTTTATATAGAGCAAATTTGGTAAATAAATAGAATAGATACGTATTTTTTTTTATCCGCAATTCATAATGGTGCTGGCAGTTATAAGCAAGTTGGTAACTATTTTATTTATAAATATATACCTTCATTTAAAGTAAAAATGCGTTTGTGCGTTTGAACTTTTGAAAAATTGAAATTGGAAATAAAGCCTACAAGCCCCAACGTACGTTGCAGTTTCCTGTGAAAATCCCATTCAAATTCATCTTAAAGTTTCAGGTTAGGATGTTCTTATGAAGGACAAAATACCACGGTTTCGGAAGTCAGCCCTCACCTGAAGAACCGGGAAGGTTACATATTTTTTTAGTTTACTAGCATACCATATGAAAAACATGAATATCTTGGAAATTCCACACAAGACCAAGGTCCTACTAAGCAGAACTTATACAGGTCGGAAGGGTCGTCGATAATAAATAAATGAATATCCTGGGACATTCTTTACACATGGCCATCTAGTCCCAAGCTAAGCTGAGCTTGTACTATGGAATCCAAGTAACTGATATACTACATACGAGTATACAATTTATTTAATTTTTTTTTTTTCTAAATACAAACTTATATAGATATTTACACACAGACACAGAACTAACAGACATGTTCATGTACACAAATGTTTAGGATGGGAATCGAACCCGCGACCTTCGGTTTAGCAGTGAGAATCGCATAGTAAAATAGGAAGCAAGTTTAGCTCCTGCTTAGTGTCACTGAAAACCGCATTATGCAAGCACCTGAGAACCGTTCGGCAATTAATTATGCTGGGTTTAACGGGGAGTGTCTCTTCTACTCGGTAGAGTTATTCTATGCCCATACACTGTTTATCTGTAATTGCTATGCGTGTAGGTAATATTTTAATAAGAGACTATTAGCATCGCGTGACGCACGAACGCATGATCATCCGAAAATTTGCTGAGCCTATTCTTGCTTTTAAAATATTACATTATCCCTTTGGTAACAGTTCACGTGTTTCTGGTTTCCATATTTTCTTAAGTTTTGTATGATTTTCCTTTTTCTTGAATAAATATTGAATAACGATTCATATTTTGAATTTTTGTGGTAGTCCCATAAAATATTTCGATAAATATCTTTTGACTACATCATGATATACCATGGTGAGGTTAAGATAAATATTTAAACTTCATCAATACCTAAAATGATAATCAAAAATGTCCCTAACTAAAATTAAATCAAAGCTTAGCCGAAGCCGACTTCCAATCCGTTGCTAACTTTAGTAGCTATATTTCTTTTCTAGAGCATAAACTGTAACTTTTAAATGGCTTTAAATTTAGTTTTTTAGAGTGATTTATTCGTTTTGGACCCTAGATTACACTGAGGGGAATGCTTCTAAAATAACCGCTATTCATTTATTTTTATCGTTAAGTCTTTACTCTCCAAGATCGTAAAGATGATTATCCACTGAGCTGTTTTAGTCCAAGTTATGACTAAATTTGAAAGCTAGATTAAACATTAGCATATTCAAAAAACTGAGAGAAGTTGTGATCAAATTCCAAATGATAGCGAATATTTTCATCATTGTTTTCCATTCAATTTGACAGCAAGGGGTCTCGCCCCATTGAAGTTAATGACTGTAATTGAATAGGCGATTCACCCCGCGGGGTATTAGGAAAAGGGGTAAACTGCCCAAAGATCCGTCGAGGGAAGAAATGGGCTAAGGATGAGGTTGAAAAAAGACATATTAAAACTACTTACTGAATCTTCATTGATGTAAATGGTGAGGTTAGTAGGTGGCCTCGCTGGTGACGAAGTGCAGTTAACCTGTAGAACTTCTCCAGGTTGATAACGATCCTTGTCTGCTTTCAGGACTGGGCCTGATGTCGGCAGCGCTGAAAATGGTGAGTTGAAGAACTTTATTATTATTGTTCATAATCATGAAAAACAGTGCAGGCATACGTGAATAGTCAAATGGAGCTTTTTTTGTTGATTTTTTTAAGTTAAGGTCATGTGTCAAAGTCAAAGTGATAAGTGCAAGAAGCTCAAAAGTTCACAAGTAAATCTGCCGTAAAAATCTTTTTTGTAAATATGATTATGAAATCGCCTTGGTGGTCGAGGATTAAAAAAGCTTGGCTTAGAGAAGGTCTTGGTTTTGTTTCCCAGGGCAAGGTACAGTTGTCAGGGATTATCTGGAGCTCGAGATTCGTAACTTGCCCGAGAGCTGCTGACAATGTGCACCTCATGTGAGGTTGGGATAAAAAATATCTTCGGTGTAACGTAGGTTTCAGTAGTAAAACCTCTCCCTACCTCTTCAGGGATAATGTCATGTTAATTATTTTTTATAGTTCCGTGCTCCTAATCATAAAAGAGAAACCCGTCTTCTCATGAACACGTGGACGTATCTAATTGACATTAAAATCAAATATCTGTGTCTTCGGTTCCTTAAAGCTATAAGGTAGGTATAATCAAGCTTCTAAATCAAACCAAGGTGACAGGTCTCATATCTGAGTCCAAGACACACTTTCGGTCACTCTGCCAGCGGAGTTAGAAAGTAAATCAATCCAATTAAAAGATACGCCTATTTAAACATTTTTGGTTTAGAAAAACTCATGTAAAATAAGTAGAATAAGACTCAAAGTACTCAGTACCTTTCAAAGCTATGTTACCTTAAGCCAAATCACGCTCAAATAAAAGCGTAAACATATAAAAAGAAAACATATTTGATATAAAAACTACAGCAGCGTTTGATCGTATTCCTTTGAAATCTACACATGGGAGCGCTTCACCCATAACACACTTAAAAAAATTAATAATTATATCCCTTCAATTCATAAATACGCTGCGGAATTGAGGGAGCAAGCATAAGGTTACGTTTCAAGGAATATAATGTTTGCTCTGAATCCCTCCTTGATTTCAATGCCCGTGAGTTCTCTACAGAATACAAATTGAGGTTATTTTACATAAAGCTGTTGCGTGGGTACTTTGTGGTATCCCTTGGGCCTTTATTTATGGCTAACGTCAACCAACGTCAATATTTCAGCAGGACTTTATGAAAATGTATTTTATTGCAGGATACGTTCATTGTACTGAGTTAAACGGTGGAAATTTATCCTGCTTTAAGTATGTTATCCATTCATGTTGCCCATCCCTTTACCCTATTTTTCTTTTATTTTTGAAGTGAAAACTTCTTTAGCGGCGTTGAGCACTTTTCTTGGTATAGGTACAGAATGTTAAACTCGCGTCAGGGGGGCAATTCCACTAACATTATGCACCGAACCATTACCATATCACAACCAAACGTCAAATTTGACGTTTGTTTCGGTTGTAGTGCGTAGTAGGAATACCATATTTATATTAATTTATTATAATTTGACATTAATCGTAACCATACTATTGCCGAACCAAACGTACTACTCGAACGTTGCATTTTGCACACGTGACCTGATCGAAAATTCGTAAGACGGTAAAAATGTGCAACGTTAATGTTCAAGATTTCACTTTTGCCGGCACTCCCGGAGTGCAAATCGTTATTTTTTTTTATATAGAATGGACTTACCTTCGACTGACCCCAGAAGGAGTTATGACGAGGCCGAGGATGTAGCACGGTTTATGATATGTTAGCGTTCCTGCGGTTTCACTCGGTTTCTCGAGAAATCTAATGTATTAAGAGATTATATAATCTAATGTATTAGGAGATTATAAAATAGCATGTGTCACAAGGGAATAGAGTATGTTTATATCTGTAAAAGAAAATACGTGGAGTGGTTTCGTAAATTACATTTCTTCAAAGACTCAAGCTTACGAATTTCTAAGCTTCCGTTCCAAGATTTCACCCGCATTTCTGGGAGATTTAATGTTTCCTGGGATTATAATATAGCCTAAGTCCATTTGCAATTATGTACCTTTAAGTTCTGAAATAATTTTTCAAGGTGCAGTGTAGCGTTTCTGGAGATTACACTCCACATATAAACAAACTTACAAAATCTGTTTCTCTCTTTATAATAAAGGTAAAGAATAAAATTTTATAAAATATTATAAAAGCTAGTCTTTCTCTCTGTCTGTTTGTTACTATATCTGTAATTGACGACTAAAATGATGATGATGAAATTTGGTATATTCATAGTTACTTTAGGTCGCGGAGAACTTACATTCTGAGAAAGCGAGTGAAACCGCGAGGCGGAAGTTAGTAAAGTTATATACTCGTTAAGCTATTAAAATTTTAAGAAGAACGGTTTATAATTCATATCATGAGCGGTACCTTGTAGTACCCACTTCTAAATTAAAAATCTGCGTGGAAATTAATTGCCTTCTCATACTATTGAATTTACTATCTCGCGCATGCTAATTTCTAATACTTTCCTGTACCCAAAAGCCTTTGGTTCGAAAACCGTGAATAATTAGAACTCAGACCGGTTGAAACCAGTTTTATGTCACTGGTTTTAATGACATTTGATGACACGACCTACATATGAAATATGGTGCTTTTAGATTAATTCGTTTAATTATAAATAAACATCCTGAAACACACGTTCTTTACACACGACCATCGGATCACAAACTAACCAGGTAACTGATAAACTACATATACAAAAATGTTCGTCGTAAACATACATACGTCGACCCCAAATAATTAGCAACAGGACAAGCATCTATAACGTCCTGTGACGAATTTGATTAAATAACTATTGTAACCGAAGTTATTTACATCGCCTTTTTGGATCACCTTTTAGGATCACCTTTTAGGATCACCTTCTTGGATCATCTTTTTGGATCACCTTTTTGGATCACTTTTTTGGAGCTTATTTTGTCTTCTAAATTCTAAAAGTACTGACAGTCAGTGGCACTAGTGAAGTTCATTGGTTTTCATATTTTTTTGTAAAACGATTTAAAATAATCTGTGGCTTCAATCTAGCGCCTTTTTCATTTGTATAGTTACGATCAGTAACAACTATTTATTAGCTCTTAAATTCAAAACAATTTATTTAATTATTATTTAATTTAGACCCGCGCATACACTAGTTTTAAAGAAAAAAATGTATCAAAAGGGTTTTTATAATATATCAAATTATTTAGAGAACCCATGGCAATTAATTGCTCGTCTGAAAAAATATTTATTCAACTATTATTCTTTTTTTATAAATGTTAATGTTGTAATTAATATAAGTTCGTTTTTAAAAAGAGTATTTTTGATTTTATTGCTGGCTCTTCTTAGTAAAAAACAACCTTCCGAACCGGTATTAGAGTGACTTTTCATAAGTGCTTGTAAAGGCCTATTTGAATAAAAATATTTTTATTTATTTACCGTTTTAAATATACTTAATATAGATTGACATTCAGACAGAACAAACAGACATGTTCATGCACAAAAAAGTCGCCCTGAGAGGGAATCGAACTCACGATCTGCAGCGTAATACTCATGGTCTCAAACCACCAAGCCAACTGGCATGTAATATATGTGCATTCTTTTGTGGTATCTTTTCATGCCACATTTCTCCCTATTTTAGTACAGAGCGTCCCTTATTGAATACGTGGGCACTTATTTGGTATATTATTTTATTGATGGAGCTCAATGAAAAGGTATTTTTATTGCGGAGATCATTCGCTGAGGGTTTTTCATTGCGGAGTTATGTTATTTGACTTTCCGTTACCATTACACTATTATTATTACGAGTGATTGACTAGCGATGGAAATTCGACCGTAATTCTGTATACATTTTAAGTATAAATATCCTGGGGACATTCTTTACACACGGCCATCTGATACCAAACTAAGCAGAGCTTGTACTATGGAAACCAAATAACGGATATACTACACATAAAAGTTTTTATTTATCTAAATACATACATATATAGATATTTACACCCAGACACTGAACAAATAGACATGTTCATGCACACAAATGTTTGTCCTGGGTGGTAATCGAACCCGCGACCTTCAACTTGGCAGGCAGGTCGCTAACCACCAAGCCAATTAGCCTTTATTAAGGTTTTATTGTCACAGTATATAACCTTGATTCATTATTGTATTGACAATCTGTAGTGACTTAAACGGAGAGAATATAATCCTCTTAGAATGGCTCAGGTATGCCGATTTCGGTGTAGTATTTGTTACCGCATTTGAAAAGTACGGTAGTGGTATCTAGATTAGCGCAGCAAGACCAATAATTAATCTAACAACATAAGCCAAACAACAGTTAAAACAGCAATATTTAAACATACTTTTGACGGGCCAGTTGGCTTGGTGGTTAGAGACCCTGACTGCCAAACCGAAGGTCGCTGGTACGATTCCCACACAGGACAAACATTAGTGTGCATGAACATGTCTGTTTGTTCTGTGTCTGGGTGTAAATATCTATATAAGTATGTATTTAAAAAGTAGTATATGTAATATATCAGTTACCTGGTAGCCATACT
Source organism: Habrosyne pyritoides (assembly GCA_907165245.1). Classification (NCBI taxonomy): domain Eukaryota; kingdom Metazoa; phylum Arthropoda; class Insecta; order Lepidoptera; family Drepanidae; genus Habrosyne; species Habrosyne pyritoides. The sequence continues at coordinate 2,063,143 of OU015595.1, forward strand.
ACAAGCAGTACCATGTGTGAAGAATGTCTTGGGATTTATTTATTTATACGTTTCGGACACTATTTAAGACAAAAATTCTAAAAATGGTAATTTATGAATAACCATCATATAAAACACTTAGTCATATATTTGGAAGTCACAGTCAGACACATTATTTCTATTGGTTTTAGATTTTAGTACCAAATTACTTAAATTTGGTTTAATTCCCTGATAAAAAAAAGCTTTTATTTCTCTTGAGATTTTTGCTATTTTTATAACAATTGTGTTAAAGTACTGTTACGTACAAGCATTCCGCCTAGTGAGTTTTCCTCCATTTTAATGAATTTGGAATTGGAATCCCACCCAAGACCAATCGAACCGTTAAAAATATATTTACATACTTCGTATTATAAATACTAATGTAACTCTATCTGTTTATCTTTTACGATTTCACAACCAAATCGCTGAGCTGATCTTTTTTTTATACGTAGATTGATGATTTTTGAAGTGGTCACCGCAGCCTATGGACATTTGCAACACCAGGGGCATCGCCAATAATTTGCCTGTAATTTTACCGGCACCTTACCTTTCTAACCGAAATACAGTAATACAAGTGCACTGCTTCACTGCGGAAATAGGTAAGGTGGTAGTACTTCCCCGAACGAACTCAGCACTAAGAACTCTACTACTCTTTAGGATTTCTTTAAGAGTTGATCTTTTATATATATATTTTTGAGTTCGTCCAGGGAAGTACTACCACCTTACCCATTTCTGCCGTGAAGCAGTAGTGCACTTGTATTACTGTGTTTCGGTTAGAAAGGTAAGGGGGCCGGAGAAATTACAGGCACATGAGACTTAACATCTTCACGTCTCAGGGTCGACAACGCATTGGTGTTGCAAATGTCTATAGGCGGCGGTGACCACTTACCATCAGGTGGACCGTCCGCTTGTTTGTCGGCCCATGTGGTATAAAAAAAAAAAGAAAATCTTGCTGAAATTTAGCTAGAACGTAGCCTAAAGTACATAGAGGTATATAGCATACTTTTTGTGAATTTAAACCCGTGTTAATCCAATGAGAGTATACTAGAAGTACATAATTATTTATAATAAATTCATAATATTAAAAATAATTAGCACAATCAGCAGCAAGCACGACATTTTTGGCATTTGTTCAACAAATTTACCAAAATGGCAATTATTTTTGACACTCATTATCGTGCGACAGAAATTTAATTGTCACGTAAATTCATTGTGTGATTACATTAAAAAAACATTTACACCTGGAGTAATTAGCGGTAAATGGTATTTTAATTAAAAAACTTTAAAAAAAGAAAATTGTAGAGCTCTTAGTGCAGAGTTCGTCCGGGGAAGTACTACCACCTTACCCATTTCCACCGTGAAGCAGTAGTGCAATTGTATTACTGTGTTTCTGTTAGATAGGTGAGGGGGCCGGTGAAATTACAGGTACATGAGACTTAACAACTTCACGTCTCAGGGTCGACAACGCATTGGCGATGCCCCTAGTGTTGCAAATGTCCATAGGCGGCGGTGACCACTTACCATCAGGTGGACCGTCGCTTTTTTGTCGGCCCACGTGGTATAAAAAAAAAAAAAAAAAACCTCAGGCTAGTATCAACTGAGGTATTTCAAGCTCTACTTACTTAGCTTAGGATTATAAAAGTAAAAAATAGATTATATCAAAAAGGAAATTTGTTTAGCAACATAATTACATTTTACAAGCTTAATGAAACGTTTCTTTTGTAATATTTTTTTTTAAGTCGTAATCCTAATGCTTAAATTCATTTGCGTGGAAAGATGTAAATACATCGAAATTAAATTATACAATATTTTATAAGACATTGGATATTTCAATAGCATATTCAACTGAAGTGACGAAGCGTGAAAGATTGAAGCGAGTTCCGAAAAGTTTGTAGCGCCCCCATTCAATCTGTCGTAGCGTAGCACTTAGACCCCGCGTAGACATCAGCTACGACGTAGCACCTCTACGAGAATTTATAAAATTTTCTTATAATTTATTGTATAAATTTATCCACGGAAATGTAACATTGGTATTTGCATGATTTTTATTTGTTTTGTATTTGAATATGTTTTTAAAAGTAGTCCATCCTACTAATATTACAAATGCGAAAGTTTGTATTTATGTATGGATGTTTGTTAATCTTTGACGAAAAAACTACCGGACAGATTTGGATGAAACTTGGCACATAGATAGAACATATATTGGAATAAAATATAGGCACCTTTTTATCCCGGGAAAATGAAAGGTACCTCGGTAACGCGGGGGACAGCTAGTATACTATACAACGTGTTACAAAATACCCCTTAAAAATATAATTAATTATCAAAGCCAACAACCCTAGTAAGCTGTCATGTCAGGGAACCAGATTTCTTAACAAAAAGGCCTACGTGCACTATTTTACCTAATAATTGTCTACTTTAATATTATTTCTATTTTCCATTCATAAAAATCTGTTTTTTTTATTTTTTGGGGTACGTTATACAGCGTTACAACGTAAATTTTGTGAATGGACTTGGTATAAGGCCCCAATTAACCTCCTTTCGTCTTTACGGGTACTTTTATAACAACCTGTATAAGTTAAATTTTTATCATTGTACATGTACATGCTTTGTATAGTTTGCTATCAGATAATAGTATCATTGATAGATATATTACAATAATACATAATATTGAAACACTAATGTTATAAACTAAACCATAACTTCGCTATTTGTCCGTTTGTACAACATAGCTATTTTTACAAACTACTTCATGCTAATCAGAAAACTAAATACGCATCTCTTTACTAATATTATGAAGGGATAAAGTTTCTAAATTTGGATGTAGGAGATAATCTCCAAACTCATCCGATTTCAATATTTCTTTCATTAATAGAAGCCTACATTATTCCACAGTGACATAGAGTGTTATAAATTAGATCCCCAATAAAACAGGTGAAACCTCGAGACGTTAGCTAGATTTACATAAAGCAGTGTATTATTCTGCCATATTGCCTAAAACCTAGTAAATATACACATGTTGGAGGTCCAAACTCCAACTCTGTTTACCCAACAGTCGAGCCAAACAATCAAAACTTAGCAAGTGAACCAAATCCTAATATTTGTGAATAGCTTTGTTTGCACACTCAACATGTGATATGAAGATAGCTTCGGCACTTCGGTAATCAATCATTTGAAGTTGCAGTTTCTGCACAGGGTAATGATCTTGATTCTAAAAGCATTTGAGGGGACCCGAAAATTTACTGACATCAAATATTAAAATTATCTTTTTGACACCTAATAAATAATTAGTATTCGACATTTAAAACATTTTTGCCTTTAGTAACGTAGCGTATTTAATAACAAACTTTCTATTAACATGATCTATTAAACCATATTTTAGGGTAAAATAAATATATGAAAATAATAAGTAGACATGTATGTTGATAAAGTTAGTGTCTTGTCGATTACTGATAACTGACAATTGTTTGTGTGCATGTATATCTGTTTAAAAAATAAATATATATCCCGGGACATTCTTTGCACACAGCCATCTAACTATTCCAAACTAAACAGAGCTTTTACTATGGAAACCAAATAACTGATATACTACATATACTACATTTTTTTTCTAAGTGCATACTTAAATAGATATTTACACCCAGACACAGAACAAACATACATGTTCATGCACACAAATGTTTGTCCTGGGTGGGAATCGTACCCGCAACCTTCGGTTTGGCAGTCAGAGCGCTAACCACCAAGTCAACTGGCCTGTCATGTTTGTTAATGTATGTAACGTGTATGTAAAGAATTTATGTAAAAACCAGAATCTTGTCCCTATGGAGATTCTATAAGCTCCGCATATTTTAGAATCAGATTGCCGTGTGCAAATGTTATTCCGGCTATACTTTTTGATATTATTAACAGATACAAATTTACGAGACACATGTCTGAAGAAAATAATCTATAATGAAGAGATGATAGAATAGTGTAGTTGATCTGTCGCTTATGTAGACACATAAAAATACTGCTCACTTTTTTTTTTATTATGTATCGGATAGTTGCTTAGTTGCTAACAGCATTTAGGTCCTTCCACAACTAAATATTAGATAACTAAGTTATAAATTGGATTTGTACTCTTCACTATCTTGATATCCTAATGACCCCCAGGCAATTAACCTTTCAGGGGTCACGCGGACCCCATACGAGTGCCCTTTGGGATTTACCAATAGTAAACAAGGACGTAATCATATACATAATCTATTATATATTTGTGAGTTACGAATGTGTCAAATTGGATTTTTTATTTTAAGATTTTTTAAGAAGTCCAAACATTCCTTGTTTGGAACTCAACAGGATTTTCTGACTTGACAGAGAAGGAGGTTCAGCGGAATTAGTTACTAGATATTTGTTTTTGTATAATCTTACAATGGCTTTTCCGCTGGGTCACGCCTGAGACAATAAGTTAAAATGTTATTATCTGAAGTATTTTTTCACTCGTTCTCTCCAGCTGCTTCTCGATTATTTAGTGTCAACGCAATATGAATGCTTAGTACTTCGTTATAAGAATCTATTTGGCTAAAATATTTACAGCTAAGTATCCTGATACCAATGTCCTTTGGAAAGGATTTTATTAACCACTTGGTGCAATGAGTAAAGTGCACGTGGTCTTGGTATACACTTTAATCACCTCTTAACATCCTAGAGATGAGTTGGGGTGGTAATATTCGTAGGTGCCATCACATAACCTCTCTCTTTCTATTTAATTAGTTCAGATTAAAATATTTTTTCTTTTTTATTTATTTATGACGGTATGGCGAGTGACCTCAATCTCACCTGATGGTAAGTGAAGATGAGGCCTAAGATGGAGCTCGCTTTGCCGTTAGTAGCCTATTTTAAGTTGATTTATTTGAAATATACTTCTAAAAAGGCCAGTTTATAAGAGGCCAAGACTTCGATTATGTAAGGAAAATTACGCTAGATTTTGGACGTTTCGTCGCGGCCTCTATGCTCTATCTCTTCTGTAATTAAGCAATTACGTGAGAGGTAGCTTTCCGAGGCCTCGTTGCGCTAGCTCGCCGATAAAGTTTATTTTAGCGGAATAAGTGGGTTCATAATTATTCCACTCAGTATCCTGTAAGGTTTTATTTTCCTATCAACCAACATTTTAGTATTCATTTAATTACAAATCCTTTTAGCGCTCTACCTAATATTATTTAGTTTCTCTATTGTTTTGACAGGCCAGTTGGCTTAATGGTTAGAAACCCTAACTGTCGAGTCGATTCCCACCCAGGACAAACATTTGTGTGCATGAACATGTTTGTTTCTTCTGTGTCTGGGTGTAAATAGCTAAATCACTACATAGTATAAAACAAAGTCGCTTTCCCTGTCCCTATATCCCTATGTCTCGATGCTTAAATATTTAAAACTACGTAACAGATTACGATGCGGTTTTATGAATAGATAGAGTGATTAAAGAGGAAGGTTTTTATGTATAATACATGTGACATACCACGGGAACGCGGGTAAAACCGCGGGGGGCAGCTAGTAAGTATATATTTAGAAAAATAAAAAGTAGTATATCAATTATCTGGTTTCCATAGTACAAGCTCTGCTTAGTTTGGGGTCAGATGGCCGTGTGTAAGGAATGTCCCAGGATACTATTATATCTATTTAGATATAGATAATGTTTCTGCTAAAAAGTTCACTGTCCCACACTCATAGTCGGTAAATTACTTCACGAAACTTTATCACGTAGTAAGAAGTTATAATTAATTTACTCAGTTTCGACTCTTGTCTCCCGCTACATATTTCAGCAGTAACAAAGCTGAGTTTCTTTTATTTCATTTAATGTAATAATAAATAAATAACAAATATCCTGGGACATTCTTTTACACATGGCCATCTGGTCCCAAACTAAGCAGAGCTTGTACTATGGAAACCAGATAACTGATATACTACATTGTATATTACTTTTAATTTTTTTTGTTGCAAGTGTCCATAGGCTGTGGTGACCACTTACCATCAAGTGGACCATCTGCCTTTTTTATCGATCTACTAGTAATACAAAAATAATTGATTTATAAATAAATTTCATCACAATTAAACTATTTCCTCCCAAAGGCCAAAGCACTATCTTGTTTAACTTAAAAAACCTTTATATTAGTTCTTTCAAAGTTTCTCTTCCACGTCCTTTTATAATTAAATTTCAGTACCAATAAAAGCTTAAACTGATGAATATAATAAAATTATAATGATCACTATAAAAACGCTTGGTAATGAAAAAGTAGACACCACTTTGATAACTTCCCGTTAATTAAAAGTTTTTATTTTATCGCTGTAATGAACTCATTCAATTAAAGCCGGCTTCTCAGCCGTTGAATAAACGAGACGATATTTTTAATACCTTACTTGCTAAGCCCTGATGGCTTTATAATGAATATATCTACTTACGTACTTTGTATTTTAATCCATGGTTTTCTTAGAATATAATAGAAGTTTTGTTGATTCATGTAGGCCTTCACAGTAGGCACGAGTAATATCGTTTTCAGACTATATCAAATCATATCTATATATCGGTTTAGAATATCGGATATTGCATCTAAATATTTCAATGCCTATACAACGTGTTACAAAATACCCCGTTAAAAATATAATTAATTATCAAAGCCAACAAACCTAGTAAGCTGTCATGTCAGGGAACCAGACTATTGACTATAGAATTGTCTACTTTTAAAGTTTTTCTATTTTTCGTTCATAGCATCAGTTTTTTTTTTTTTGGGTATGTTATACAGCGTTACTACGGTTCTTAAATATTGTGAATGGACTCGTTTTAAGGCCCCATTTAACCTCCTTGCGGCTTTACGGGTAGTTTTGTAACAGTCTGTATATTAGCTGAATCTGTGTGGAACTCTGAATCGAAAAGTGGTACTGTGATTTTTAGGTTTTGGTTTTGTTCGATTTATGTACATCATTGTATATTATTTGTAACTATATACTCGTAATCAATTAATCTATTGTTTTTTTTTTATACCACGTGGGCCAGACAAATGGGACAAACAAGCGGACGGTACACCTGATGGTAAGTGGTCACCACCGTCTATGGGCATTTGCAACACTAGGGGCATCGCCATTGCGTTATCGACCCTGAGACGTGAAGTTGTTAAGTCTCATGTGCCTGTAATTTCACCGGCCCCCTTACCTTTCTAACCGAAACACAGTAATACAATTGCACTACTGCTTGACGGCGGAAATGGGTAAGGTGGTAGTACTTCCCCGGACGAACTCTCCACTAAGAGCTCTACTACTCTAATTATAATATAAATAAAATAAAATATTGTTTACGAATTATTAGATTATATATAATAATTATATAGATTCAGTGCCGATAATCATATATGTATTGGATATTGTGCCGATACATAGATATTGGATCTATATACGATTTGTATCGCACACTCTACTTCAAAGACTTATAAACCGTATTTACATAGTTTCTTAAAAATATTACAAATATAGATATTGAATATTACTAATTTCACAATAAAATACTTAAATATAGATAGCTTGTCGGGCGAGCAATTCATGGCCAAAGTTTATTATTTTAAAAATATTACAAATATAGATATTGAATATTACTAATTTCACAATAAAATACTTAAATATAGATAGCTTGTCGGGCGAGCAATTCATGGCCAAAGTTTATTATTTTCTAAATAATCAGATATACTACAAAATCCCTTTTGATATAAAGGATCTAAAGAATCCTAACTGTTTAAATTTATACACGGGTAATTCTTATATGTATTTAGTTAGTTTATTAAAGAAACGTATACATTGCCCTTTTTTCTGGTAATAAAAATTTCTGTAGTTTAAAGCTTGGCGAAAGATCTCCAAGTCGTTGGTTTCATTGTTTTTTTTGTATACTACTAAGCTGACGGCCCGTCTGATGGTAAACGGTCACCGCAGCCTATGGACGCTTGCAACACCTTGGGTATCACTCACGCATTGGCGACCCTGCAAAAATCTCTTCTCACCCTTCTTAAAGAACCTCATGTTTTGAACCAACCTTATGACATTACAATAAGGTGCATATCATCATACAATAAAACATTTGACCAATCAATGAACAAACCCTCAAAGCAATAAAGATGATTTTCTAATGATATTCTTCGTTCTCAAAACAAGCCTTCCAGAGAGACGATTTTAATCACTCAATAAAATGTATCGTACAAATTCACACATTTAAAAATAGCTTTTACTTAGTTGTAAGACGGTGCCTTATTCAATAATAATTAACAGTAAGTCTTAGTAAATTATTCAACGGTTTCGCACAGAAGGTAGCTAAGTAACAAGTTAACTTTAACCCAAACTTTTAACTGCAAAGATCAATCAGTCAGGGTAATAACCGTTCGTCAAGTTGCCAGTAAAGTAACTTTACTTGAATAGGTGATTGTTAATCTTAGAGCACTGTACCTTCTACTTAATGGCATACCTACGTTACAATATAATTCAATAAATTTTCATTAAGTTTTGATAATTACCAGATGGACTGTACCTGGCTTTCTTTACTAATTTTATTTTAATATTCAAATGAAAACCAGAGAAAAATCATATTGCCCTGTTTGCATAAATAGAGGGTTAGCGCAATATTGATACTTGGCCTTCGCTATTACATATTAAAAGTGATTTAGCAGATTTTTTTTTCTTCAAAACTTCACGTCTCAGGGTCGACAAAACATTGGTGACGCCCCTAGTATTACAAATGTCCATACGACTGACCTCTTACCAACCGTACGTAAACCGTCGGCCCAAGTGGTATAAAGGAGAATAAGAAAAGAGTTAGAAACTTACCTATAACATCAATAAACTTGGTGGCGATCTGCGTGGCAAATGATGGGGAGTCAGCTGTTACTTCACAGCTGAAGTTACCAGCTAATGTCAAGTCCAAACGACGCAGTAACACCTGGGTACCGTTGGAGTTGTTCATCTGGAATGAAGGTGGTGAAAGTTTAAGGGTAATGTCAGGGTTTTGGAATCGATTTCTACTAGTCTGAACCTCAGTATGAGCAGGTTTTATTTGCTGTATGTAGATTTGAGTTTGACCAGAATCACGTCGTGGTCAGTGCCGGATTAACCACGTAGCAATTGCTAAGGGCCCCGCGCAAAACGGGGGCCCCACGTGTCTAAGGCCGCCAACCACTGATTGTTTTTCTTACCACTTTATATTTAAGAACCCATAGCAGACCAAAGGCCTCTCGATAGAATTTGCTACGGGCCCCGCGAAAAAGGGGGGGTCCCGCGTGTTTAAGGCCGCCCACCACCGATTGTTTTTTTTTACCACTTTATATTTAAGAACCATAGCAGACCAAAGGCCCCTCGACAGAATTTGCTACGGGCCCCGCGCTTGCCTAATCCGGCACTGGTCGTGGTAAGTGATTATCTAATGTTGTGATCGATGGAAGAAGGTCCACAAAAAGCCTAAAAGGATTCTTAGTCTTAAATGCATCTGCTGGAACAAACCGACATGTGTTACATATTGGATACGGACTTTTAACATTAGTGTGGTAGGCCATCAAGCGGGTACTAGAAGTTCCCTACCACAAAGCAAAACATTATAATAACACGATTGTGGTAGGTACTTGCTATTGTTAGTACTTTGTAGTTCTTACTAAGCTGCCACACTCGGGCTAGTTGCCTTGGTGGTTAGAGACCCTGACTGCCAAACCGAAGGTCGCGGGTTCGATTCCCACCCAGGACCAACATTTGTGTGCATGAACAAGTCTATTTGTTCTGTGTCTGGGTGTAAATATATATATAAGTATGTATTTAAAAAGTGGTATATGTAGTATATCAGTTACCTGGTAGCCATACTACAAGCAGTACACTCTGCTTAATTTGGGATCAGGTAACCATGTGTGAAGAATGTCTTGGGATATCTTGGGACACTCAATCAGTCAAGCATCTAAGTTAGATCAAGCCATACTTGAGTTAAGCTAGTCTATTACTTAAGGTTATTGCAATAAGTTTCATTTTGGTATTAGTTCAAAATAACATTATTAATAATGCTCTTAAAACTGAATCTACACTGCGCTTTTGTGGGAATGAAACTATTCAACATTGTAATACTAAATTCTCGGATATATAAAAATTTATGCTAGTTTGTTTTCTATGCGTTCCATTACGGTTATTTCGATTGCATTGAAACTTTTGGAAGTTTTCATATGCCGAGAAGGTTTCTGAAGAAAAAAACTAAGGCTCATTGTAGCGCAAGTCAAAGTTTCAAATGATTGCAATAGAGATGAATATAATGTAAAAATTAATATAGGCTATGTTAGTCTGTACTTACATCTTGACTTACCATAGTACCACTTGTCTAAAAAGTGCACTACCATACGTGTGACTTAAATATACCGCACCGTTTATCATCTAGCTAGCTTGCTACCTAAGTAGTATAAAAAAAATGTATATCACGGCTGGAAGTTAGCGCTTGAAAATAGCAAGGTTATTAAACGCCGTGCGTAGACTATTTCTAAGTTTAATATATTAAATTCATTATTTATATGATGGATGTTACAGCTCGACTGACAGGCGTGATATGGATTGTGTTATAATTGTTTTTTGTTGTCTTTTGCACAAGTGTTTTATTATTATTTTTTTTTATAGGTTATTTGTATTTCTATATTTGCATATCCAACTTTATCGTATTAGAATAAGAACCTGTAATGATAGATGTCATTTAGCTAATCACTACATAGTATAAAACGAAGTCGCTTTCTCTGTCCCTTTATCCCTACGTATGCTTAAATCTTTAAAACTACGCAACGGATTTTGATGCGTTTTTTTTAATAGATAGAGTGATTGGAGAGGAAGGTTTTTATGTATAATACATGTGACATCCCACGGGAACGCGGGTAAAACCGCGGGGGACAGCTAGTAAATAAATAAATAAATAAAGTCACGAGTATATTAGGTATACAGTTTTTAACCGACTTTTAAAAAAGCAGGAAGTCAATGCGACTGCTTCTTTTGAATAATCTGTGTGACTTAAACCCATACTTCAGTCACGGTTTAAAAATAGACTTCTTAATTCACATAAAAGCATGACTTAGGTTACACAGTGCGAAAAAAATAGGAGCAAAATTAACGACCTAAGAACTTATTAAAAATCATCAAAGGTAAGTAGCCTAACTTCTTTAGCCGCGGTAGGATTTAATTAAAATCTAGACAAAGGCTTCACCGTTTATTTTACCTAAAGTTTTAGAAATAGATTGGGTAGAATATTAAAATACCTAAACCACGAACCAACCGCAACTTTAGTAAACACGTCGTAATGATTTTTATTAGCCGAAACAGGTTAACCGTAGTTAGTATTGAAAACAGCTATAAAAATAAAGTTAATTTAGAAATATAAAAGCATATAAAAGTCAATGTATGTACTTAAGTGTCCTATAGAGTCTGAAACACCTGGACCAATTTCGATGAAATTTTCAGGAAGGAAATCTTCAGTTTGAAAGTGATCGGATAAACAGAATATATGTTTTTGCATCATTAACAGATCTGCTGCGGAAAAAGTAACATCCCATTAAAACGCGGTTAAAACCGCGTAAAAACTAGTTCACGATAATTTTTTTTATTTATGATGGATTTGCGATTGACCTCAATCACATTGTGGGAGAATCTAAAATAAGAACAAACCTCCAGTAACCCATTTAATTCTGCAACGCACATAATGAATATAGCCAATCACCCTCACATACCTTCCGAAACAGAATAGCGCCGCGGATACCGTTTTCAATCCCTTTTCAGTCTTTATCGATTCAATCTCGCAAAGTGAGACCGTAGTACTGACGTAAGCGAACGAAATTCATACTATTTCAAAAGGCGGACATTCTACTAAAGCTTTTTGTTCTTTTAACTTTTACAAACGTCCAGTTGTCCGGTGTAATGGAGCGGGTGAAATCACAGAATTCTTCTATACCGTGTTTTAGATCACCTAGGAGGCAATACAAAGAAGTCAGCATAGCTTTTCATTCGCAAACAATGAACGCTGTCAAAACTCGCTAGGGTTGGTTCCAAATTCAAATAACGTATACTAAAAAGCGGCAGCTATGATGCTGGCTTGATGTTCAAGAAGGACATAGAAAGTTAACCCTATTGTGTATGATATGAAGTAGCATTTGCTATAGGGAACTCTACTCTGTTGAAGTTAAATAATAAATCACTAACTAGTGTATTGAACATCTAAAAGTGTATGGATACATCAAATGTAAAGTTTTTAAAGTATCGATCTAACAACGCAGAGATCTTTTGCTACTTGCTATTTCACAGAAAACTTCATACAAAGGATAACAAAATGGAACCGATTTGACATAGAGTCGTACAATGAAATACTTGATCAATTAATGCTCCTAATTTCAAAAGCAGTAAAGTTAATTATTCAATGGCTTAAACGTCAAAAGGACGAACGTAGCGTAAAGATTTAGTACAAATTGTCAATTTACGACACTGCAATATTGGAGTTAATTGTGACATGGAGTTCGGACGGTAATTTTCACAAAAGCCAATCCAGTAGTCGCATTGTTTCATCCGGGACACCTGAAGTTGTTTTGTTTTGGAGGTGCTTTTGCAAACTGAGCTCAGCTTGAACGCTCCAATCCGGGGAATTGAGCTTCGTAGTTTTTTTGGATTGGAAAAAGTTGTAAAGTGAGATCTGTGCATGACGAAATTTTTCAAAAGTCCCGGAGGAAATTGCTTTCGTTCAATACGACGTATGTTTGTTTTGTGCGGTTCACATTTGGAAGTTTTATTTGAAGATGACATGAAGGTTCATATTATTGCAATAAGAGATACACTCCTATAAGAAAAATTGTAATATCAACTAATACTTATTTGAAAATAAAAAAAAAACTTAGAAACCCATAATGCATTGCGGACTAAGAAAGTGCAAATAATATCTAAACATGAGTTTGTTTTTGGGCTCAGATATATTTTTTTAATTACGTAGTATAATTTAATGGGGTTTTCATCATCATTTAGATAACTTCTTGCCAGTTACATTGATATTTATACTAGCTGTCCCCGCGGTTTCATCCACATCTATCGATATCATATGGATGGTTATACCATCTACGAAAAATTGCGCGTCGAATGGTAGCAGTACCATCCTGATATGTTCAGTAGTTCTGAGGTGATGGTGCGTCACAGGAACCCTATTTTATTTTATGCCAGTCAGACAAAGCAAGGTGTCTAGGTCATTATGAATCAATGCTTACACCCAATTCTATAAATATTATTGGTTTGGCTTGGTTGGTACATTATTAGTCTTTGTCTTGGAATTGTAATTTGACAGTGGAAGACTGCGAAAGAGACTTTAAGCTAATTTCACATCTAATAATTTCGCTTTAAATGTCAGTTTTGATAGAACGTATCTACGCTATTATAATTATCTAATTGAATTGATTTCGTATTATTGAAGTTGGAACCAACTATATCAATTGAAGCATTCTTACTTATCTATATCTTATGTTAGTGTCTATGTATGTTAGTATGTAACGGAAACTTTGAACATGATTTTGACCCCCTTCAATACGTCGGATTAACTCCAAATTTGGCATAATTATTAAAGACCAATGACAATTCAATATTTTAAGCAGTAAACCCCGTTATTATAGAAATTTCGATTAAAAAATAAACAATAAATAATAGTTAAAAAAAAAACAAAAAAAACACGCATTTATAGAAAATTTAACTATCAAATAGAAAATAATTTTATATCATAGAACATTCTTTTCACACGAACTAAGCAAAGCAGATAGTTGTTTTACTGCATATACAACTTTTTTTTTTAATACACCATAGATACAACAGTAATTCACACAATATTTGTCCTAGGTGGAAATCGAGGCCACAACCTGTGGCGTGGCCAATCGGCCCATCATTTCTCATTTATTAGTCTATATTGAATTATTTAATAGTTTTAATCATACTATAGTTAAGGTTATACCGGCACCAACTAAACATATATTGACAATTTAGGCTCTTAAAAAGCAAGGATAAACGATTGTGTGCATAAACATATCGGTTTGTATATTCTTAGAATATATAAAAAAAAATGGCCCATCTAGTTGCTATTGTACAAGCTCTGAATAATTTGAGATCAGCCCCCTTATTCAGCTAATACAAACTTGGTCGACGAGCCGCTCCACGGAGACCTCGGAGAGCTTATCCCTCACATTATTAGTAGTATCAGCGTAGTAAGCGAAAGAGATGGAGCACGGAGGCCACGACGAAACATCCTCGAGTAAGTGTCATTTTCCTGACAGAATCGAGCACCTGATAACCATGTGTGAAGAATGTACCAGGATATTTATAAGCCCCTTTTTAAAATCAAGCCTTTTTAAGCTATAAAACAAATGAAATTCGTTTTCAGCTTGACAAAATCCTTACATGAGATACACATGTCATGAAGGTGGTTTATGGATTAATAAATTGCCACCTTGCTACATCCGCCATATTGGATTGAGAATGACGTCACTTATCTACTCATGCGTAGTCACCAAAACCAAATGTGTGTGCAAAATTTAATCTCAATCGGGAACCGGGAAGTGGGTCAAATTTTACTTGCAATATTTGATACAGAGAGACACCAGCACCCGAATTGTGTTACTATCTCAGATTTAACGTGGCAGCCTTTTTCTTAATAGATTGATGGTTTGGCAGGCGAGAAAAGTTGTACAATACTCGTTGAGCCGTCAATGAACTACAAAATTTACTGCAACGACGATTTCGAGACCATTACACAATCACCCTGCGGGACAGTGAAACTAAATCATAGCTTCAAAAATAGAAAGCACATACAAAACTTACATCAACATAAATTCCAGGCAGTCCAAACACCCTCGTATCAGGTTGTTCCATCGGAGTGTATCTGTAGAACTCATGGTTGCCCCTGTACCACTTGACGGAGTATAAAGGTGCTCCCTGCATGTCCCGGGAGCACACGAGAGCTGCTGTACCACCTCTGATGACTGTAGAGGGTTTTACGAGTAGCATCACGTCCCGGAGACTGGTTACACCTGGAAATTTAAGAAGTACGTTTAACTTACACCCAGAGCTTTATTTATGATCACAATCTCTCATCTCAGTGATGATGAGGCAGAAGGTGGCATGCAAATAAAGCCTAGGATGGAAGTGGCTCTCAAATGTAGACAGTCACTTGGCGACAATTTCAAAGGTTAGCCGGATATTATAAAGTATCCTACTACCGTGCTTTTTTAGATTTTTTTGATTAGAAGCCCTGACTCTCGTGGCATTCGACGTGTCACTACCAACCAAGTTAAAATACTTTACAATAATTCTATGTGAATTTTTTATGCTACCAACTGAGTTCTCATAGCCTTTTCGTATTTGTAAAGTTGTTATTATGTTTTTCCAAAAGCTTATTTAATTCCTAAAAAATGATGGATCATCCTGAATACATATTGTTAGGCGTGATGGTGTAGAGCCCTTGATGTGTCACAAATCAACGATTCGGTTCTCAGGATAAATTTAATAAGTAGTAGGTCATCAGTTATCTGTTTGTTCTGTTTTTAACGGTTAAACGGTTCATGATGACGTGAAACCACGGGGTTTAAGTTTACTAGCTTCACTAGTGTGTTAATAATATGTAGAGAAATAGCCCTTTAGCTACCTGCTAATTTATTATATACAGTATTATGTCAAGGACTTTACCAAAATGTTCCATTCCACTCATCATAATATTATTTTATTTCACGTTTAATACCCTTTGCACATTCAACATTACCTATTCTAGCTCAAAACTGTTTGAACATTCTGTTTGTTCTATTCCTCGCTAGTAAAAACACATTCTAGTTCTGGTTTACGCCAGAATTGGCCTGTCTCGCTTCAGATTGGCAGCGTTAATTGCAATGTCACCGATTTAAAACTGTAGAGAAGTGGTTCTCTATTAAAGTTGTTGATTTCCAAAACGCTCGCTTTGACAGCTATGAATATTACAGGAAAATCATCTTTATTGGTTATGAAATAAGGTTTATCTATTGATCTATTGAATTTTATGATGATGCTGATGGACCTTATCATAGCGCCGTAGGGTTCATTTTTCTATAACACTCTAAACTAGCTGTCGTAACAGACTTATTAGATCTGAATATTTTTAGTATAGTGTAAAAAAAAATGAGTTTTATATTTGGTTTTTTAATCACTATACTGCCCTTATTCATCTATTATAACTTCGCCGGGTCGTGGCGCAACTCGGCCTCGGAAAGCTTACCTCTCACGTGATTAGTAGTATTAGCGTAGTACACGACAGAGATAGAGCATACAGGACGCGACATCCTCGAGGTAGTGTCATTTTCCTTACAGAATCGAGCCCCAGTTCGAATGCTATAAAGCTAGTTTTGCAATTATTATTACTATTTTAACATCAATATTATCAAAAAAAACAGCTGTTACAACCTTATTTAACTTAAAAGGTTAGTGGAGACATGAGTTCACTGACTGTAAAAGTTCTGACTCATTTCAAACCTTATATAGAGTTAACATATATGAAATCCTTTAGACCGTAAAAAGGTTATGAAGTTTTATACATCCAACTACTTTGATGGATATTTGCTTCTACACTGTATACACAGCTTTGTGCTTTTTAGAGTTTGTAAATATTATATATTAAGAAACATCTTGTGCTTTATCAAAAGTGAAGTCTACTTATATTGGCAAATTTAGAAGACATCTTAAAGTCGTTTGAAGATTTTTTTGATGTTGATATTTGTTTGCGATTGATGTTGGATGCTTGTATATATATCAAATCCTGAGAGAATCTTGATAGTGCGATGTAGGATTCTCGTGTGTTTCTACTCGTTCATAGATGTCGCCACATCACTGTAGTGCGGGCGGTGAAGGATTGCAGGCGTGTTTATAGATATCGCTACATACTTTTGGCTAGTTAATAAGTGGTATGATCGTTATGAATTTCTTTAAAATAAATAAATATTCTTAGACATTTTTTACATTTGCTATCTGAGTCCAAACTAAGCAGAGCTTGTGTAATGGATACCATATGACTGAAATGACAAATGCATAATTATCTACACAAATATTATAGTGGGAAAAAGTAACATTGTTTTAATTGTGTTAGTATTAGTTAGAAGCGAATCGACTTGTAGCGAGCTTACTGGTCCGTCAATTGAATCCAAAAACTAAAAAGATGTTCATGTACACAAATGTTTGTTCTGGGAATCGAAACTAGAACCTGTAGCGGGGCAGTCAGGACCTATTACTAAGCCAACTGCTCCATCAATTGAATCCAATGTCTTAAAAAGGGGTATAGATTTCCCAATAAAACCAAATTTTCTTGTTAATGTTCATGCACGCAAATCTTTGTCCTGGGTGAGAATCGATTGCACGACCTGCGGCGAGGCAGTCAAGGTCTCTAACCACAAAAGGCAACTGGCAATTGCCAACAAAAATGATAACAGTTTAAAATTATAACACATAGAGTATATTATGTGCGTGTTCCTTCAATTAGAGAAGAACAACATGCAAAGACAAATTTTAGTCCTGAGAGAAAATCGAACCCACGACCTGTGGCAAGCCTTCAGGGTCTGTAACCACAAAGGCAACTGGCAATTGAAACCAATGACTTAAAAAGGGATGTATATTTCCCAATTAAACTGAATTCTCCTGTTATTTTGTGAACATGCAAAAATAATACTTCAAACCGCAATTGGATAAAATTCAATAATAATATTTACTTTATAATGTCTGTTCGGTATAAAACTGGGTTGGGAATAAAGCTCTTAATTATACGGTGTATTACCTCACTAGATGAAATATTAAATGTATATTTGACAAGCTGTGCCTGCAGCTTCGTTTGACTGAACTTTACATCAAGTTATCAAAACTTTTGGCAAAAAATTATCACATTTGTCCACATTGTCACTTACCATTGTGGTCACAAGTTTTTTTTAAATAATCTTAAAAAAGTCCTGGTTCGATTTTGATGAAATTAAATTTATATATTGCTCCAAGCTACGTTCCAGTGAAAACCCCATTCGTCTAGTAATTTCAGACGTAAGCGAGTTCAGAGAAACAGATGTCGAGTAGTAGAGCTCTTAGTGCAGAGTTCGTCCGGGAAGTACTACCACCTTACCCATTTCTGCCGTGAAGCAGTAGTCTCAGGTTCGACAACGCATTGACGATGCCCCTAGTGTTGCAAATGTACATAGGCAGCGGTGACCACTTACCATCAGGTGGACCGCCCACTTGTTTGTCGGCCCATGTGGTATTTAAAAAGAAAAAAATTCAATGATCTTAGATTTGTTGGATTTATCTCCGTCCCAAACAGCAGAATAAGTCATTTCAATATATATTTTTTTTTATTTCAACCCTGTCTCTGATGACAAAAAACTACAATACAATCGGGAGCACGGGTGAAACTGTGGGGCACAGCTAGTTAAACAAAAACAATAAGGCTTTAAACAAAATATATGTTGAGTGTTGTACTTTGAACCTTAGTACAACCTTTACTGACGGATTGACAGCCAGGTGTTCAAATGTAAATAGAAAACGAGCAATATGCATTCTCGACTCTTGTGTGTTATTGACACCACAAAAAAACTTTTAAAATGTTAGCATAAAAATATTTATCAGAACATTTTTATTTTAAACTTTACTATAGCTTTTTGTTTATAGAATCAAGTAAAATATACACACAATAATAAGACAAGCTGTCCCCCGCGGTTTCGCCCGCGCTTATCGATATAATAAATAGCCTACAACCACCTAGGAAAAATTCGGCGTCGAATGGTCGCAATCCCATCCCGATATGTACAGTAGTTTTCAGGTGATGGTGCCTCAAAGGAACGCTATTTTGCTTATTTATTATATATCGCTTATATATATATAATAGATTATGCTATGTAACCAGTAGCTTATTCGTGACACAAAATGCAGTTGCAACTGCTATAAATGTAAGTTTCTTGCCGGTTCTTCTCAGTTTTAGGCTGGTTGAATTCTGAACAGGTGACAGCATCAGTACTTTTATAAGTGCCCTTCGGCCGAAAGGAAAATGGTCTTGAATTGGTTTTGAATTTTGAATTGTATTATCGAGTTATAAGCTGCCAATCGATTGCCAACTTTATCGACAATATTTTGGATAGTTTAAAGAAAATTTTATAGAAAACACCATTTTAAACTAGGAAATGTTACGGCGATATTATTATGTAGATTGAAGTGCATCTATTTCCTTAACGACCCATTAACGTGCCGTTTAGGAGAAATTGCCTTGGACGTAGAGACGTAGAGATAAACATCCTATTTATTTGAGTGGAACGAATGTCTTTCTTCGCTTTAGTGTTTCTTCATCGTTGGAAGACAACATAATTTAGAGGCGTTTTGACCGCTACAAATTTCAAAGGAAAATTTACATTATGGCTTTCAAATTAAGGTTAATCTATTGATTTAATGGTCAATTATATGATAATGGAATTGATCGTTATTTTAACCAATAGAGTTCAATTTTGTATAACATTCTTAGCTGTCAAAACGGGCCATTGTGACTGTAAAATTACTGGTAAAATGGGACTTTAGCTGCGTGATTTTAGACATCTCCTCCACACTCGAACAACACCCAACGTGCGAAAGAGAGCGTTGCAACTTGATGGTAGTGATTACTTTATCAGTCTGCTCACAATATTTTTACAAGCTTTTATTTAACTTGCAATGTTTGTTGGTTCGTTTAGGTCAAGTTTGCAAACTGAAGTAGAATCATTTCCACTTATCCTACGCAGTTAACATTTGGCACGTTTGTTGAAATCTAATGACAATGGATTTTTATTGTAGATATAATTTTGAAAGCCTCTTAGTTCCACCATGACCTAGCATCTACACCCAGGGTTATCTTTCGACGAGAGAACACCTTGAGCGCGGAAACGAAAAATGTTTTTCAAAAAAATATTTGTCACTGTGCCACCACGCTTTTTATTGCTTTTTAATGTACCTCAGTACGATACCTTTTCCGGTACCTCAGGGACCTTTGAAAAACATTACGACACGTGGCCAAAACATGAAATAAGGTATTGGAATTGAATCGAGGTATAGCCCGTCGAAATATGTGAGTAGGTAATTTATATTCGGCTGAAGAAATGTATCTGAAGTAGTTTTTTTACACGGTAATTCCAAGCTTATCTCCTGGGAGATTTGGTACAGAATTTGAATTTATAGATCCTTTTTTCATACACCTTAGTAATGTTGATGCGTTCGGTGACAAAGCCTCGGTAGATAAGTAGGAAAAAATTTGATAATAAAAATAATAAATTAATATCTTGGAGCATCTTTTACACACGGCCATCTGATCCCAAACTAAGCACAGCTTGTACTATCGAAACCAGATAACTGATTTACTATAAATATTTACACTTTATTTAATAAAGTGAAATAAAAACTAAATGCATGGCCAATATTTTTGAGTTAAGCCGCCCCATATAGGCCACTCATGAAGATCGAAGCTACTGAAGATACCATCAGTTTGGAACTCAGCCTTCAACTGAGAGAAACCAGTAATAAAGTAAGCAAATTGATATTTTTATTATCTTGTTCTAACATTGGGACAACTATAATAATATAATAATAATAATAAATAATAATAAATATCCTGGGACATTCTTTTACACACGGCCATCTGGTCCCAAACTAAGCAGAGCTTGTACTATGGAAACCAGATAACTGATATACTACATATATAACTTTTTTTTTCTAAATACATACTTATATAGATATTTACACCCAGTAATGTATTACCTTTTTATTATATATTATAACTAATCTGGTTTCTATAGTACAAGCTGTGTTAGTAGTGTTAGTTTGGAACCAGAATTCTGATAGCCTTGTGTAAAAGAAATAATCCAGGATATTGTTCTTATCTATTACTTAACACATGGTGTAGCCGTGTTGTTTCATGATATTTATTTTTTTAGTTACAAAATAACTCGACAAAAACTTACATCAAAGGATGTTCCATGAGGTTTTAGCAAAAAATATAAGGAAGTCATAGCATAGTGGTAGAGTCTATTGTTACACGCCTGGCTGGCTTCACTCAAGTTGTAAATCCTCCAGCACCTGAGATAGCGTAATATAAATGTACCTTCAGACTACGCATGTATACATTAACGCGGTTTAAGTAAGTCACGGGTATATTGGCATCCATCTCACTCTTTCGTGAGTGGAACGTGACAGATAGAGGTTTACCTTCTACCCTTAATGTTTGAGTGTTTGTCTCTTATGGCTTCCTATATTATTTATCCGACAGTGATGAAACTTAATTGAGTTGCTCTACGTTCCCTAAAAGGATAAGCACGAAAAAAAGAAACGCATTCCGTGATTACAAGTATAATATATATATAAAAAAATAGTTTGTTTGTTAGATCTTCTTTTGTGCGTTCTTAAATACAGGATGTATTTAATTACGATGAAAGTTTAGGGGGTGGTTGATACATCCGCTAGAAAAGGTTTCTAAAGATAAAATGGCGAAACAGCTAGTTTCTTATTAATGGTTCTTCACAACCATCGACAATATCATCACTCATAATGATGAGATAATCTTTTCAAATTTTGGAAAAGAAACTCCAAAAAACAAATTCCCATTTAATAATACACAATGCTTTTAGTCCATACATGAATCGCATATGTTGTCGAATGTATTGAAAAACAATACATTTCCAACAAATTCAATATTGGAAAAATATTTTAAAAGATACTGAAAACGCTTTCAGGAAACCTGAAAATTTTGAAACTGAACTTTATTTACTAGCATTCCTTTATTGACGCTGAGAAGGCAATCAAAAACTCGTATAACTTTTATAATTTTTAGGTACGATTGCTCGGATCTACGAATTAATTTGTTTCATTTTAATATCATTAATAACAAATAATTGATTCGATCAACCGACGCCGCGACGCGATCGGAATAATGAGAATTTTACGCGGTACATTTGATAGCTGTATGAAATTTAATTCGTCGCTCTATTTAAGCTGGTCACAGAGGTTACGTAGAGGAGGAAGTATTTCAATTTCCCTAAAAATCTTGCAATCTCACTAAAATTGTTTAAGATCTAAACAACTCCTTTAAAGGCCCTTTTTCAGAGCTAAGAATGTCACAGAAAAATCATCTGTATGACTTGTGCCATAAGGTTCATCTATTGATCCAATGGTGTATGTTCTCTAAAACACTTTTAGCTGTCAAAACTGACCTATTAGCACTTGACAGTTCAACAATTTTTTTATCATAGCTTAATGATGCCATACTCCTTGTACCAAGTGGTCAACAAAAGCATTCCTAAAGAAAGTTGGCGTCAGCATGTGGCCTGTCAAAAATCTGACAAATCTCTTGTAATACGTTATTATACATAACATACATTGAGATTGAGAACAGGATAGGCTGATGATGATGATGATGAAAGCTTAGTGGTACTTGCCTAGCCAGTTGCCACCTTGCAGTTGTGTGGTGTGGTATTGTGCTCTACCAGTACCAATAGCACTTGAAAGACTGGCTTCAAAATTCAAACTTAAAAGCTATTTATTCAATTTTGGACTTAGAGGTGCACTTATGAAGGTCAAAAAATCCAAAGTTGCTACCAGTTGAAACGACAGCCTTTAACTTGAAGAACCGGTAAGAACCTTGCCAAATTCACATTTCATTTATTAGGCAATTTTATTTTTATTAAACTTCTTAGCCAATAAAGCTTATAGGCGCCAGTGCCAATTTAGTACTATTTCTGATCCTTTTAAAAAACTATCGCTATTCAAAACCCAGAGCCATTTCAGTTTGAATCCTAGAAAGGCACTTTTCAAAATGAAAGTTACCATCGGTTTGGAAGTCAGTCTCTGTGGACCGTAGTAAAATTTGTACAGTATTAACCAAACCTTTAAAAAGTATACTCGTACATGTTTCAAAAATATTGCATTACAAGTATCCACCTGTATTTAATAGCATTACGGATACGTGACGTGAAATCTCATTAATCGTTAATGAAGATAAGTAATTAAGTAACGTATCTTCCAAAATGACATGATGGACTGATATATTATTTTCCTAATAAGCAATCTGACATACGAAATTAATATTATGTTGCGATGTCTCGCAAGGGCGTGGAGGATTTTCCCTTTTGTCGGTATTTTGTTAGCTGCGCAAAAAAGGTTTTATTAATAGGGGATGTACGTTTATTTATATTACCAACGTTTAGCCGAAACTTGGCTCAGGAATTCATGTTTTTTTTTATAAGAGAAATAGTATGTAATTTGCTTAACAATGGCTGGAAATAAATCGAAATATTTCATTCGAATAAAAAACAGAAACTCATCAAATTACATGGGTAATAAAACCTTATGTTGTTGAGCTTAACTTTAAATGAAACTGGCGATATAAATGCTCTACAAACATATTAAATGTTAAAGTATTGTAGAAGTATATTAGTGGTATATTAGAAGTAGCGACTACTTTTCGTCAGGAAGACCACCAACCAACTTGACATCAAATAACCGTACTGTAGCACTTGTACTCTCATGGTGACATTTAAAACAAAAGATTGGCATCAGTTTCGCGCAATTAATACAGTCACTAATTATTTCCCAAAATATTTGCAATTACAGGAGTAGTTCCTGTAATTGCAAATATTTTGTTCTACAGACTTATTTTTAATAGTGATTTAATGGCATAGCTGCTTGAATAATTACAGCGATATGAAATTACCATTCCATCTTATTTCGGTTTGTCTCTTACTCAATCATTTGAGGGTGTAATTACTTCTAGAGAGATTTCTTATTGGAGATTATTGTTAACACATACTTAGCTATCATCCAAGCAAGCTAGGGGCACGGAATCAACATATTGAAGTGACGTCCAAGATAACGTACATCATTCGTTCTTTTCGTCCGGTCAGCTAGTCAATAATACAAACACTTTCTCTTAACCATAAGGTTAGCTGCAGATAACCGTATCAATGCAACGAATTCAAATCGATACCATTAAGCCTTTCAAAAAAGGGCTCCGGCTATAAAAGCGCGCAAACGTACCGAATCGTATTATTGAATCGAATACAGAAAGCGTATTCGTTACGATTATATCGATAACACACGTGGGGGGATTCCATTTTCTGGTACATTAGACAGGTCAATCGAAGGACCAGGTCGCGAGTCTGTGAGCGCAACAAATTCTCATTTAAATTGATTACTGTGTGGTTTTCTAATTAGATAATTCAATTGTATTGGACTCCAGCTTTCTAAAGCTATTTTCGGGCAGACCCTGGGCACTTGCCCAGAGTGCGCAATGGAAACGAAGGCCCTGCCGAAGATATTTTAAGTCCCAAAATGATGCTCGACCAGTGAGGTGGACCTCAAACTTGGGTAAATTATATAAGTTCTATTTCATGGGATAAAGTAATAAGGTGTATAACATTATCCCATGAAATAGAACTGTTATACCAAAAGCCTAAACTAAATAAATGATTTTCAAATATTTTTGTTTGAATTTTTGAAGCAGCTTTAAAATGTCCCGACCCGTTACGAAGTTGTTTTACAAAAACACATTTTTGGAAGTTCTAAACAGTTGTAATTAAGTAAGTCATCCCTTTTTTGAAATAACAAGTTTAATTATAAAGGTGAGCGTTTGGAAGTTTGCAAGAATTTTGATGAAATGTTACATTACTAATAGAATATTTTCTGGGAAAATATTATGTCCTCTAATAAACAACCACGGGGCGGAAACTTATTATGTTCTATTGTAAGTTAATATCAAACATGCTCTAAAACTGAGTAAGATTTACTACACCTATTTTGTAATCAGAATAATATTATTATATTAGCTGTCGCCCGCGGTTTCACCCACGTTTCGTGGAATGTAACATTTTTCGGGATAAAAAATATTATATGTAATCCAGGGCATGTTCTATCTATGTTCCAAGAGAAGCAGAGCTCTTATTGCAGAGTTCAACCGGGGGAGTACTACCCCTTACCCATTTCCCCCGTGAAGCAGATGTAGCACTTGTATTACTGTGTTTCAGTTAGAAATTTACGGGTGCCGGTGAAATTACAGGTACATGAGACGTAACTTCTTCACGTCTCAGTGTCGACAATGCATTGGCGATGCCCCTAGTGCTGCAGATATCGGGGCGGTGACCACTAGCGCTATCATCAAGTGGACCGTCTGTTTGTTTGTCAGCCTAAGTTGTATAAACAAAAACAAAAAAAGAAACCGTTCGTTAGTTTTTGCGTCAAAGAGTAACATCAATACATACATCATCACAAACTTTCGCATTTATATTATTAGTACGATATGTGAAGCTTGTTATGTTGTTCTAATGACTACAAAGGAAGTCATGTATTTTATAAACACAGTTCATGAAGTTATCGAGATTGAAAAGGCCGTTTGGATAGTTAAGAATGTCATACAAAAATCATCTTTATTGCCCCTACAATAAAGTTCATCTAATAAATCAATGGTGATGGTTAATTGTATGATTATGCCAATGAACTTTATTGCCCCTACAATAAAGTTCATCTAATAAATCAATGGTGATGGTTAATTGTATGATTATGCCAATGAACTTTATAACAACGCCATAGGGTTTATTTTCAATTACAGTTTTAGCAGTTAAAATGGGACTATCTCCACAGTAGTAGTATGGTAAACTAACTGTGCCCCGCAGTTTCACCCGCGTTCCCGAGGGTTGTAACACTTTCCCGAGACAAAAAGTATTCTATGTGTTCTTATTTCTTGGAATAAACATATTTTCATTTTCATTTTCATTGTTATTTCAGGCCATTTTTTATATATGTGCCGAGCTTCAGCCAAATCCGTTTAGTAGTTTTTGCGTGAAAGATTTACAAACATCCATACATACAATATTTCGCATTTATAATATTAGTAGGATGTTGACAGTAATACAAGTGCTAATTTCCCAAAACAATTACTCGATGCTTTTGAATAATTCTTCCGTCGACGAGAATTCAGAGCGAAGGTATTCGTTCTTAATGAGTAATAATAGCTGTTTCATCTAGCCTTTGCTGAAACCGTATTAGTGCGAAAGAGACAATAACAATTTGAGTTTATACGTAGATTCATTCTTTAACCAATTTATTTTACGATTTCCACTCATAGGGTTGTGCTGTTTTTTTTTACTTTTTGCTGCGATAAAACTGAACTCAACTATGATGTGAATTATACTGGCAGATAGATAGACTTAAGGACAGATATACATAGCGTAATAACAGTAATAGTAATAAAAACAGAGTATATCGTAAACACGATAGAAATGAAACTTTTTCATTACATGGAAACATTTTAATTATTCATCAATCACTTTTGAATAGCACAGATTGTGTTTATCATTAATTTATTTGTCGTCACACAAACAGGTTAGGGATCATAATTTCAAAGCCCTCCCATTAGACGTTTCACAGTAAATATAAAATTGATAATGGGTCCATTTTTTAAGAATCGGTTATTAGAAAGTGGTTATTAAAGTCATCATTAGAAAGATTATTACCCTAATACTCGGCAGGTATTAAGCAAATCTGAAAATAACTTGAATTAACTCGTGCCATGTAACTTGGCAATTTAAGTTTTCAAAACTATCTGAAAGTTGGCGCTAGTTAAACGTTAGTTAAACGCTAGTTGCGCAGCCCTAGAGGTTTCCTGTATGCTCTTGGAATAAGGCAAAGGATGAGTGATACTGGTACAGGAGGTAGCGGGGCGGGAAAGGCATAATATCGTCACGAACCCGATTCGGGTATCTTCGTTAATTACTATCACATTCTACAATATGTGCCAAAAAATTTAGAGTATAGCTCAATGCATTATCAAAATATGTAGTGTAGGTCAAATTTTTTTTTTTACATTGTTCTTCGGTAAGTACATAACTTGACAACGACTGGACGAATTTGGTCATTTATTTTAAAATTTTCCTAATTTTTTTTTTTTTATTAGGAATGGGCTTGCGTTTGGCCTTTGACTGACCCCAGAAGGAGTTATGAAGAGGCCGAGGATGTAGCACGCTTACCCAGAAAATGCCTATTCACTCTGGCGTTGCCTAACGGTCCAAATAAGGTTTTTCGGTAAAGAATAATTGGAAATTTACCCGAAAAATTGGAAAATTCAGAAAACGTATTTTGGGTCAGTTTGGTTTAAGTAAATTAATAATGTGGGATTGTTATTGGTATCTCAAGAAAAGGATTTGTAGAACCATAATTTTCTAAGAATTTTGATATTAATTATTGTCCTTTTTTATATTTTTTTACGATACAGATTAAGAAGGTCGTATCGTATTAATGCATACATGGGTGTTTACAGAACTCACTTTACAGAAGAAGATACTAAAACGATTTTTAAATTTCTTTTTAAAACTTAGACCACAATATAAAGCAACTGATGATGCTTTTAGCTGTAATTTCAGCAATTTCGGTTGGCTCAAGTCTGTTCAGTGTTGCCATGCGTGCAATATAACTTAACCTATCTTTTGTTCATTATGTTAAATTTCGTATGCACATTCGATGTACGTTTATTTATATTACCAACGTTTAGCCGAAACTTGGCTCAGGAATTCATGTTTTTTTTTATAAGAGAAATAGTATGTAATTTGCTTAACAATGGCTGGAAATAAATCGAAATATTTCATTCGAATAAAAAACAGAAACTCATCAAATTACATGGGTAATAAAACCTTATGTTGTTGAGCTTAACTTTAAATGAAACTGGCGATATAAATGCTCTACAAACATATTAAATGTTAAAGTATTGTAGAAGTATATTAGTGGTATATTAGAAGTAGCGACTACTTTTCGTCAGGAAGACCACCAACCAACTTGACATCAAATAACCGTACTGTAGCACTTGTACTCTCATGGTGACATTTAAAACAAAAGATTGGCATCAGTTTCGCGCAATTAATACAGTCACTAATTATTTCCCAAAATATTTGCAATTACAGGAGTAGTTCCTGTAATTGCAAATATTTTGTTCTACAGACTTATTTTTAATAGTGATTTAATGGCATAGCTGCTTGAATAATTACAGCGATATGAAATTACCATTCCATCTTATTTCGGTTTGTCTCTTACTCAATCATTTGAGGGTGTAATTACTTCTAGAGAGATTTCTTATTGGAGATTATTGTTAACACATACTTAGCTATCATCCAAGCAAGCTAGGGGCACGGAATCAACATATTGAAGTGACGTCCAAGATAACGTACATCATTCGTTCTTTTCGTCCGGTCAGCTAGTCAATAATACAAACACTTTCTCTTAACCATAAGGTTAGCTGCAGATAACCGTATCAATGCAACGAATTCAAATCGATACCATTAAGCCTTTCAAAAAAGGGCTCCGGCTATAAAAGCGCGCAAACGTACCGAATCGTATTATTGAATCGAATACAGAAAGCGTATTCGTTACGATTATATCGATAACACACGTGGGGGGATTCCATTTTCTGGTACATTAGACAGGTCAATCGAAGGACCAGGTCGCGAGTCTGTGAGCGCAACAAATTCTCATTTAAATTGATTACTGTGTGGTTTTCTAATTAGATAATTCAATTGTATTGGACTCCAGCTTTCTAAAGCTATTTTCGGGCAGACCCTGGGCACTTGCCCAGAGTGCGCAATGGAAACGAAGGCCCTGCCGAAGATATTTTAAGTCCCAAAATGATGCTCGACCAGTGAGGTGGACCTCAAACTTGGGTAAATTATATAAGTTCTATTTCATGGGATAAAGTAATAAGGTGTATAACATTATCCCATGAAATAGAACTGTTATACCAAAAGCCTAAACTAAATAAATGATTTTCAAATATTTTTGTTTGAATTTTTGAAGCAGCTTTAAAATGTCCCGACCCGTTACGAAGTTGTTTTACAAAAACACATTTTTGGAAGTTCTAAACAGTTGTAATTAAGTAAGTCATCCCTTTTTTGAAATAACAAGTTTAATTATAAAGGTGAGCGTTTGGAAGTTTGCAAGAATTTTGATGAAATGTTACATTACTAATAGAATATTTTCTGGGAAAATATTATGTCCTCTAATAAACAACCACGGGGCGGAAACTTATTATGTTCTATTGTAAGTTAATATCAAACATGCTCTAAAACTGAGTAAGATTTACTACACCTATTTTGTAATCAGAATAATATTATTATATTAGCTGTCGCCCGCGGTTTCACCCACGTTTCGTGGAATGTAACATTTTTCGGGATAAAAAATATTATATGTAATCCAGGGCATGTTCTATCTATGTTCCAAGAGAAGCAGAGCTCTTATTGCAGAGTTCAACCGGGGGAGTACTACCCCTTACCCATTTCCCCCGTGAAGCAGATGTAGCACTTGTATTACTGTGTTTCAGTTAGAAATTTACGGGTGCCGGTGAAATTACAGGTACATGAGACGTAACTTCTTCACGTCTCAGTGTCGACAATGCATTGGCGATGCCCCTAGTGCTGCAGATATCGGGGCGGTGACCACTAGCGCTATCATCAAGTGGACCGTCTGTTTGTTTGTCAGCCTAAGTTGTATAAACAAAAACAAAAAAAGAAACCGTTCGTTAGTTTTTGCGTCAAAGAGTAACATCAATACATACATCATCACAAACTTTCGCATTTATATTATTAGTACGATATGTGAAGCTTGTTATGTTGTTCTAATGACTACAAAGGAAGTCATGTATTTTATAAACACAGTTCATGAAGTTATCGAGATTGAAAAGGCCGTTTGGATAGTTAAGAATGTCATACAAAAATCATCTTTATTGCCCCTACAATAAAGTTCATCTAATAAATCAATGGTGATGGTTAATTGTATGATTATGCCAATGAACTTTATTGCCCCTACAATAAAGTTCATCTAATAAATCAATGGTGATGGTTAATTGTATGATTATGCCAATGAACTTTATAACAACGCCATAGGGTTTATTTTCAATTACAGTTTTAGCAGTTAAAATGGGACTATCTCCACAGTAGTAGTATGGTAAACTAACTGTGCCCCGCAGTTTCACCCGCGTTCCCGAGGGTTGTAACACTTTCCCGAGACAAAAAGTATTCTATGTGTTCTTATTTCTTGGAATAAACATATTTTCATTTTCATTTTCATTGTTATTTCAGGCCATTTTTTATATATGTGCCGAGCTTCAGCCAAATCCGTTTAGTAGTTTTTGCGTGAAAGATTTACAAACATCCATACATACAATATTTCGCATTTATAATATTAGTAGGATGTTGACAGTAATACAAGTGCTAATTTCCCAAAACAATTACTCGATGCTTTTGAATAATTCTTCCGTCGACGAGAATTCAGAGCGAAGGTATTCGTTCTTAATGAGTAATAATAGCTGTTTCATCTAGCCTTTGCTGAAACCGTATTAGTGCGAAAGAGACAATAACAATTTGAGTTTATACGTAGATTCATTCTTTAACCAATTTATTTTACGATTTCCACTCATAGGGTTGTGCTGTTTTTTTTTACTTTTTGCTGCGATAAAACTGAACTCAACTATGATGTGAATTATACTGGCAGATAGATAGACTTAAGGACAGATATACATAGCGTAATAACAGTAATAGTAATAAAAACAGAGTATATCGTAAACACGATAGAAATGAAACTTTTTCATTACATGGAAACATTTTAATTATTCATCAATCACTTTTGAATAGCACAGATTGTGTTTATCATTAATTTATTTGTCGTCACACAAACAGGTTAGGGATCATAATTTCAAAGCCCTCCCATTAGACGTTTCACAGTAAATATAAAATTGATAATGGGTCCATTTTTTAAGAATCGGTTATTAGAAAGTGGTTATTAAAGTCATCATTAGAAAGATTATTACCCTAATACTCGGCAGGTATTAAGCAAATCTGAAAATAACTTGAATTAACTCGTGCCATGTAACTTGGCAATTTAAGTTTTCAAAACTATCTGAAAGTTGGCGCTAGTTAAACGTTAGTTAAACGCTAGTTGCGCAGCCCTAGAGGTTTCCTGTATGCTCTTGGAATAAGGCAAAGGATGAGTGATACTGGTACAGGAGGTAGCGGGGCGGGAAAGGCATAATATCGTCACGAACCCGATTCGGGTATCTTCGTTAATTACTATCACATTCTACAATATGTGCCAAAAAATTTAGAGTATAGCTCAATGCATTATCAAAATATGTAGTGTAGGTCAAATTTTTTTTTTTACATTGTTCTTCGGTAAGTACATAACTTGACAACGACTGGACGAATTTGGTCATTTATTTTAAAATTTTCCTAATTTTTTTTTTTTTATTAGGAATGGGCTTGCGTTTGGCCTTTGACTGACCCCAGAAGGAGTTATGAAGAGGCCGAGGATGTAGCACGCTTACCCAGAAAATGCCTATTCACTCTGGCGTTGCCTAACGGTCCAAATAAGGTTTTTCGGTAAAGAATAATTGGAAATTTACCCGAAAAATTGGAAAATTCAGAAAACGTATTTTGGGTCAGTTTGGTTTAAGTAAATTAATAATGTGGGATTGTTATTGGTATCTCAAGAAAAGGATTTGTAGAACCATAATTTTCTAAGAATTTTGATATTAATTATTGTCCTTTTTTATATTTTTTTACGATACAGATTAAGAAGGTCGTATCGTATTAATGCATACATGGGTGTTTACAGAACTCACTTTACAGAAGAAGATACTAAAACGATTTTTAAATTTCTTTTTAAAACTTAGACCACAATATAAAGCAACTGATGATGCTTTTAGCTGTAATTTCAGCAATTTCGGTTGGCTCAAGTCTGTTCAGTGTTGCCATGCGTGCAATATAACTTAACCTATCTTTTGTTCATTATGTTAAATTTCGGCTTCAACTTACCGACGGAAAACTCTAAGTTTAGAACTTAACTAGACTCGGTTAAGTTATTTGTAAATGATGGGTATTCTTGTTAAATTTCAGAACTTGTACAGGAGTGCTTTGTTTGGTTCGAAGTTTCCGTTGTATTGAATTTTAAGATTCAATTAATTGGAAGGAGATAAAATATTCAATAGGTAGGTATATATTTTAAAATAGAACATTTCTCTTCAAAATTTTGTTATAATAAAGAAATCGAAAGGTAATACGAAATTAAGACTTTAATACTGTAATAATTAGGTATCAATTCCGATAACACAATTAAATCAAAAGGCTACCCACGTCTTAGTTTATTATTCAGGTACTAATTGTATAAGCCTTGATTTAGGTCTGTAGAAGAATGTTCCATATTTATAAGAAGCGGTATTGTATACAGAACCTATCGATAAACATTTTTTTTTTCACCATTAGAAGAAAATTGACTTCATCGATTTCCCCATGCAAATTGTTCCATGAACGGAATAATGGATTGCCCATTATTTTTGACCTTATGACGGTATGTTGCTCAGTTATTTCGTTTATATAAACGCTCCAAGTGCAGTACTGTTTTTTACTACAAACTAGCTCATCAAAGACTATATCTCCCATATAACTCATGATGTACTCGAAGATTGTAAGCACACATAGCTTAGAAGGGACCTGTCTCTCAAATGGAGCTGCTGCTTATAGCCACCTCTAGAGCGTCACCTGGAAGCTCACCCTTGGAGCTTGCAAGTTGCAAACAACCCATAAATTTCAAATAATAAGATACTTATATAAACCAATCCTGACAAATGAAACAAGTGTCCTTTCTGAAACTAGCTTTCAAAATAAATCTAGAAAGAAATGCGGCCGACATTCCTGGCATCGTGCCACATGGAAGAGATCTTCTTGAATCCTAATTAAGTTAGGACATTAGTATTATTTTTATTAGCGCTTTAAAACTCAATTTTCATGGCATTTTAATAAGAGCAGCAGAATATCCTTTCATTTAATATCTTCGTAGTTAATTTGAAGTAATTCTTATAAAATGTAGAATTTATAAGACATATAGTCTTTGAGACGTGGAGTGTTTTTAACGCAGTTAGATAACTCCCATAAGGACCGATCCATTTAAAATGATTGATTAAAAGAAAACATTTATTTTACTCGATAATATCTATTATTTGAAACGAAGCTTGCTAAATCACCAAAATAGTGCTTAGCGATATTGAACTCTATTCACTAAGTGGTAAAATCTTTTTCAGGTAAAATAATAATTTTTATAACATCCACTAACCATATATTTTTATTTATTAATAAATATAAGAAATGCATAACTTGCATAATATGTATTTGATCATTTACATTTTGCTCAGAGTTTGAGTAGTAGAGCTCTTGGTGCTGAGTTCGTCCGGGGAAGTACTACCACGTTACCCATTTCTGCCGAGAAACAGTAGTGCCCTTGTATTAATCGGTTTCGGTTAGAAGGGTAAAAAATTAAGCCGAGGAAATTACCAGCACATGAGACTTAACAATGTCATGTCTCAGGGTCGACAATGTATTAATGATGCCCTGATGTTGCTAATGTCCATAGGTGGCGGTGACTACTTACCATCACGGCGACCGCCTGCTTGTGGTATAAAAAAAAAGGTATATTCAATAAATTTTATTTAAAACAATCATTGGGTTATGGAAAAGAACATGCGATACTTTTATCCTGAGAAAATATTAGTACAGTCGGAAACAAGGGTTAACTGCGGACGGAGTCTGGTAAAAAATAAAACAAATCAAAAGTTCTGTTAAAGTATAAAATATGTACCTATATTAATGTTATAGCAGCTGCAGTTTGAGCAATAAATAAAAGTTTGCCATAAAACAAAAAACCGTTGACAGGCAGTTCCATTCTATGCAGAATATTTAAAAAACTGATATAAAAAATCTAATTTCGCAAATTGTTAGCCGCGCTTGCAATTTTTAATTGAAATTTATTCACAGTGTGGATTTATTTTTCTTCCTCCGCATTTACACTGAAGGCGTGTTTTTAATAACATATTTTTAAAATTTCTTGTGAGCAAAATATGCGATACAGAGAACATTTTAATTACTTTGTATATAACGTGATATATAATTGGTTTCCGTTGGAAATTTATCCAATAATTAATATATAGAATAACTAGCTTCCGCCCCGCGGCTTTTACTTTGTTTTCAAGCCATATAATGTTTAACCGGAATATTAATAATAAATATCCGGACATTATTTTACACCCGGCCTAATGAGATCCTAATGAGATCCTAATCTAAGCAGAGCTTGTACTATGGAAACCAGATAATTGATATACTTTTTTGAAGTTATACTTCTTTAGGTGCGTCATGAAAAAATGACGAGAGTGAAATATTAAGATGCGCGCGCAACAGTGTAACACAAAATTCTCACGGATGAAGTTAGCTGATAACGGTCTCTCCGGAACATCGCACAAATCGCTACTGTCAGTGTCAATGAGTGAGTAATGATTTTATTATCAATAATAACCTAACAACGTCAAAAATTGTCATTCTTTGCTACCGACAGGTGCAAAGAGAATGGACACAATTTCACGACTGAATAGTAAAAATGCTTTTAGTGTAGTTTTTCTTACCTATAATTTTGGGTATAACTTCTAACGTGCGTACATAAGTACACACACATGTTTTTATTTAGGACGAACACAATGTTCATTCACACAAATGTTTGCCCTGTGTGGAAATCGATGAGGCATGACATTCAGGGTCTCTAACACCAAGCCTACTGGTCCGACATATCCTAAATTAAAAAATATCAGAAGATAATTCTTTTTTTTTACTGAAATGAATTAAATTAAAATACTTTCTAATATTATTTTCACTGGAAATCATGGCTTGGAAAATCAACTAATAAGATCGAAATTATGATCGATTGGACCTTACGACCTTATTAGAAAGACACTTAGTCTGTAGCCACCTTCGGTCACTTAGTGAATATATAATTATGGTCAATTCACGACTTTCTTCTTAATAGTACATTGTCACCAAAACCGAATGTGTGTGCCAAATTTCACCTTAACACTAAACATACCATAACCGGGTCAAATGACCCATTTTGAAATTTGCATTGAAAATACACGTATCATTTTATTGCTTTTGCACATTTGACTCCATGACTTTTTCTTACTAATTAATATACAGTTATACTATTTATTTCCCTTCCTAACAACCATATTTCATACGTACAAGCAGGGAATATAAAGTCACATTTGACCCGCTATGGTAGAAATTGGTACCTAGTAAGTGTTGGTATGATTAGTGTTAATCAGGTAGAGAGAGAGATCATTAAGTAGATACAAGGTAGTCAGATTAAAAAAAACAGTATGGCGTAAAGATACACGATAGAAATAAAACTTTTGTATTACAGGGAAACATTTTAATTATTCATCAATCACTTTTGAATAGCATAGATTGTGTTTATCATTAATTAATTTTTCGGCACACATAAAGGTTACTGATCCGAATTTCAAAGCCCTCCATAAGAATTTTCACTTGTAAAAGATAAAAAATATTACATTTCTGAGTTTCACACCGATTCATCTCAGTTGAAGGCTGACTTCCGAACCGGTATTAGTTTTAGTAACCTTCATAAGTACAGTGTACAGTACAGATGTTAGTATCCATTTATGTATATCATAATCTATAACATTTAAGTATATTTTATTATATACTACCTGACCCGACAGACGTTGTCCTATCTTAACAAATTATATTGAATTCCGATTGAATCGACTGTGAAATGTGCAATAATAAATTATATTATAAATTAATTATTTTATCAATATAGTTCCGACGCATGCCTTTTAAACGATATTGTCAAACGACTGACATTTATGTCAAACACAGAAAGGTGTCATTATAAGAGTTAATGTGGACGTTATGTTTTCTTAAATTTTCTAATTTTTCGCGCAACTTTCTTAATTTTTTCGTTCATAAGAACCATCTCCTAACAATAACAAACACAACAAAAAAAGAATTAGCGAAATCGGTCCAGCCGTCTATGCGTGATGCCGTGACCAAGGAAAATAGGGATTCATTTTTAAATATATAGATGTATATCAAAAGCGATGACAGCTCAGTGGGTGGTGCCTTCGAGTCCCATAATAAAAATCAATGGTACGAACACAAAATTGAGCTTAAGCTTTCAGTAAAGGAAAATATTTTGACGAAACCGTAGCACGGTGGAAGGGTACTTTGTAGTGCCTGACTGGAACCACCATAAAGTGGAAAATCTATCAGCAAGCACCTGTTGGTGTGCTCCTTTAGCTGCACTTGAAAGCGAGTTCGTTATGAAGCTTTGTGAGTATACCACCTTCGCCCATAACATGGTGAGATTGTGGTCAAACACAGGTCTATATATCATCATCATCAGCCTCTGTGCACTGGTGGACATAGGCCTCACTTATGACACGCCACTGAGCTCGATCTTCAGCTCTTTGTTTCCAACCGCTGCCAGCCAGCTTGCGTATATCATCGCTCGATCTAGCTGGAGGGCGCCCTATGCTACGTTAGCCAAGGTGTGGTCTCCACTCTAGAACACGTCTACCCCAACGGCTATCGGTTCTACGTCAGATGTGACCATCCCACTGCCACTTCAGCTTGCTAATCCTCGAGCTATGTCGATAACTTTGGTTCTCTGCCTATACATAGAATTAATAAAATAAGGAAATGTATAATTACAATTCTACTTATGTAACCTACAAAGCTGCACAAACATGCAGACTTCACATATAAAATGTAATATTGAAGGTAAAATTTCCACGGAATTGTTGAGACGTAACCGCGACCAAATTCCGAGTGCTATTAATCACATCCAGTATACTTCACACAAGTACAATTTCAGACTTAGGTGCGTATGTGTCTCAGATCAAAAAATAAATAGATAAATTATATTCTACTATCAAATGCATAATTTTGTACGAATGGATGTATAATTGTATTCTTTCGCGAAAACAAAAACTACAGATCAGGGGCTCGATTCTGTATGGAAAATTACACTAACTCGAGGATGTTTCGTCGGGGCCTCCGCGCACTGTCTCTTTCGCTAGCTACGCTCATACTACTAATCACGTGAGAGATAAGCTCTCCGAGGCCTCCGTGAAGCGGCATGTCGAAAAGTTTGTATTAGCTGAGTAAGGGGGCTGATTAGAATGAAACAGGGCCCATAGACAGTTAATATCCTGAATGAATACATAGGCTATATCTAGTGAAAATGTAACAGCACTAGGAAACGCGGGTTCAAAGATGGCGGACAGCTAGTAAATAAATAAGCATACCAACCTTTGAAGTAAAACTTCTTATGGGAGGGCTTTGAAATTTTGATCTGCAACCTTTTTGTGTGACGAAAAATAAACGAACGATTAACACAATCTATGCTATGCAAAAGTGACAGATGCATAATTTTTCCTGATATACAAAACTTTACAAAAATAAAACAGGTTTTTTTTTTTTAAATAAGATAAACAAGCTTAAGGCCCGTTGATAAAACTCGGTAAACAGTCACCGCAACATATGGAGGCTTGCATTATAAGCGTTATCAGTTACGCGTTGCCGGCCCTGCCAATATCTATTCACATCCTCATATTCACATCCTCATATTCAACCCCTCAACTCACTTGCAAAAACATAAAAATATATATTTATACTTTATTTTTCACATAACAAACAAATAGATTTTTTATTGAAATAAGTGGGTTTCGACACGGATGATATTACAGATTTTGCTCATATACTGTTTCTATGTAAGTTTCATTCCAACACCTTACCTTTTATTTATCTAGGAATATAAATAATTTTATTTGTTTTGATATTTAATCGCTAATGTAAAAATAAAAAAAAATTGCCTAAATGTCGACAAACAGACCGACTGTCCACTTCATGATAAATGGCCACGGATGTTTTTGAACATTTATTATACCTTATAATGTGTTAGCTGCAAAGGCTTGACCATCATAAGGGCCCTCCGCGGACCTAAATAAATGGTAATCCATTGTTAACCCTGAAAAGATTTTAGTCTCACGTCCTTATAACTTCTAACAGAAATAATTTGCTTATCGTATCCCCGTAGACTAACGAAAAATATGGAAAATTTACTTGCAAATCTAATTATGCATACTAAAATCTTACGATTCTTTAACATCTCCTTATTTTGTGATCCGGTACACACTTATGAATACACCTACTCAGTAACACGCTAAGTTAGTTAAAGACTAAATTTGCTTGGCAAGTCTAATGAGAACGTTTTACAAGCTAACTTATTTGTGCTTATTCAGATTTGAGAGCAGATTTTACCAGCGACAGTCATGGCTAAAGCTCGGCAGTTTGTATACTCCGCCATTCGCGAGAGCTTTTCTAAAGCTTGTTTGTGTTTCGCGTTTTTATTCTATGCCGTATACACTGCGTTGATTCTGTGTGTTATTCTTGGTACGGCTTTGCCGTTGGTGTTAGTTTTACACCATTCCGGACGTATGCGTAGATGTTTTTTTTTACCAAATTTTCAGAGGACCTGCGTCTGGTATGTCTTTTTGAGCGGGCATGTGCATTTTATAAATTCGAATGTTTGTGAAGATAAAGTTATGGATGTTAGTTACTCTTTCACGCAAAAATATTAAACGGATTTGAATGAAACTTGGCGCATAGATAGTTTATAGCCTGTATTAAGACACTTTTATTC
Organism: Habrosyne pyritoides; assembly: GCA_907165245.1. Taxonomy (NCBI): domain Eukaryota; kingdom Metazoa; phylum Arthropoda; class Insecta; order Lepidoptera; family Drepanidae; genus Habrosyne; species Habrosyne pyritoides. The sequence continues at coordinate 2,101,768 of OU015595.1, forward strand.
CGAGAAAACGTTACATTCCTTGGGAACGCGGGTGAAACCATGGGGAAACCAACTTGCCATGCCGGTCTCTTGCACGTTTCGGAGGGATCTAATGTATGATAGGGTATAACAAAACCTATGTCAAACCAGTTAATGACCCTTCAAATCTAGAAAGATTTTTTCTAATAAGTTGGAAGATTTCCGGAGAATATCCTCTGCATATATACAAACGCACAAAACTAACACCCATATTTTAAGACGTTTCCTCGAAAATTCCTCGACTCCACTCAACCTCACTCAAAGAAATTAGTATTCATAGTTGCAAAAAATCTCCTCCACTCAAAGCCTTCCCTCACTCGAGGTGAGGAAACAACTGTCTACTTCAAGGTACGTCGGGGCCAACCTCAAGGAAGTTTATTGCTTGTAAACAGTTACTGAAGCTCATTATTTTATTTCATTAATAGTTTATTTATACTAGAACGGCGTAATGAATGACATATTACCTCGATTCCACTTCAACTCGACCTCAATCAGGGTTGCTCGAGCTGTGCTCAAGTTATAATTTAGAATACCAATTTTTAGGATTTCTAGAGAAAATGCTTAAGGTGTCCTCACATCAGAGTTGGAGTCGAGTGAGGTCAAACGTCTTAGAATATGGGTGTAAAACTCACTCGGTATTAATATAGACTAGGTTAAAAAAGAAAATCGTTTTCATTCGAAACGGATTTAAGCCATTTATTGGACCTTCAAATAGAACGGTACACTTGTTTTATCTGAATAGGGTTGGATATAAATATCTATTAAAAAAAATAGAAAATAACATCACAAAACCATTCCCGTCTTGGGGACGTCATTGTTCCTTTGCAGGTTTTTGTAGTTTTACTCGGAAATGAGTACTGAACTACAATGAATTTGTTGGAAGAATTTAAACACAAAAAATGCATCAATAAACATTTTTTTCTACGAACTGTGAACAGTGAAGACGAATCGCAAAGATCGTGCGTAAAATAAATAAATTAATTCACATAAATAAAACTTTTTCAATTTAAATGTAATATCTGACTTCTGAGATACATATACCTGTATTACAGAAGTCAGTGCCCTTTCTTATTAAAACATAATCTAGCTTAAATTTATGTAAATACTAAACTTATAAATGACTTCGTGTATGGAGTGTGTTTATGCGAAAAAAACGTGCGTGTGTACTGATGTACGCACGTAAGAAGTTAAACCCGAAATTATTGGTGTCAAAAACTGCACTAAAAGTAATTTGTCTTTACTATTCAGTGTGAAATTGTAGTGTCCAAACTCTTTGCACCTGTCTGTAGGAATGAATAACAATTTTTGACGTTGTTAGGTTATTATTGACAATAACATCATTGACACTGACAGTTGCGATTTGTCCGATGTTCCGGAGAGACAGTTATCAGCTAACTTCAACCTGTTACTTTCTTGTTACAGTAATGCGCGCGCATCCTAAAATTTCACTGTCATCATTTTTTTATAACGCGCCTAAAGAAGTATAATTTAAAAAAAGTAGTAACCATATGTTGTAAATGATCTCACAGATATTGTCTTGTTTGCTGATGATACATCATTAATTTTTAAAGTTGATAGAAAAGACAAAGATCTAACTAAAGTTAATCATACTATGTCAATTGTCTGTGGGTGGTTTGCTACAAATAATCTATTACTAAATTCAAAGAAAACTAAATGCTTAAGGTTTTCTTTACCGAATGTAGCACAAGTAGATAGCCAAATAATAATAGATGGGAGCCATATTGATCTTGTTAATAAAACGGTATTTTTGGGTCTTACATTAGACAATAAATTGCAGTGGGGACCTCAGGTTGATACTCTAGCTGCTAAGTTAAGTTCGGCTGCATTTGCTGTTAGGAAAATTAAACAATTGACGAATGTTGAGACAGCCAAATTAGTTTATTTTGCATATTTTCATAGCCTCTTGTCCTATGGTATTTTATTTTGGGGAGCAGCAGCGGATATAGAATCAATATTTATTATACAAAAAAGAGCAATTCGTGCAATTTACGGTATGGGTCCCCGTGAATCATTAAGAGATTTATTTAGGGAAATAAATATAATGACATTGCCTTCATTATATATTTATGAAAATATAATGTTTATACGTAGAAACATAGGAATGTTTGAGTCAAAATTGGATATCCATAATATTAATACAAGACAAAGGGAGAAGTTAGTTGTTCCATATTTTAGACTAACTAAAGTAAACAAGTCATTTCTTGGTAATTGTGTTCGATTTTATAATAAGATACCGCTTTCAGTAACCAAAATGTCTGATCATAAATTTAAAAATTATATTAGGAAAGTTTTGAAAGAAAAAGCGTATTACAAGGTGGTTCATTATATTGAAGATAAAAATGTATGGAAATAGCTGCTCTCTGCACAGTGCACCTCTAATTTTCTTGTTTAAGTTGTAAGTAATTATTGTCATTTTCTATTTTGTAGTCTTGTTATTTCTGTTTTTTTTGTTTTTTTTTTTTTTTTGTTTTTGAATGTTAGCTTTATTAAGTATTTTGTAATTGTTAAATATAAAAATATGTAAAATTGATGTTATAAAATAGCCAAAAAGTCAGAATAGATAAAAAAGAATTTAATAAAATAAAAAAGAATGTAACCTTGCTGAGTTTCTTGCCGGTTCTTCTCAGTTGAAGGCTGACTTCCGAACCGGTAGTAGCTTCAGTAACTTTAAATTTGACCTTCATAAGTGCCTTCTGAGGGCCTAAACTGAATAAATGGTTTTGAATTTTGAATTTTAAATCTACGAAGCTGAAACATCGGATAAATTCAAGTACTTTCTTGAGAAAAAGCATTTTCTTTGTGACATAACGACCATTGATTTTCTGTCCAAAGCTGATTGGACATAATTTCAGTGTTCCAAGACTTGGCAAATTGTGTCTAATCAATTTATTTTATTTGCTTGTTCAAGTATTTATGAATAATTCTCGTGTCACAGACAAAGTCATTTTGGAATAATTTTTTTACTTGTAAATTAAGCTTTAGGTACCATTATGACTAGTAATAAAAAATGATCAGCATGACTTCAGATTTTGTAAATTAAATCAAAAAAGTTTCTAATCCTATTAGTGTTTCAAATAAAAAGAAAAGCGGTAAATAGGCCCCAGTACCTTAGATTTGTTTTATTCCATTAATATTTCTCATTTAGACTAACTAAGTACTAATATATAATAGTTTCAATTAAAAAATTACATTTTCATTGTAAAATTAAAATATAATGTTTTTTAAGTATTTTTTAAACCTTATTTATTTTCATAATTTATATCACTTTCATGTCATTTAATAGAATGAAAAAACATACGTCCAACACTTGACATGATTAATTTGTACTCGTCGATTCCATTGTGTAGGAATTGGGTCGTTGGATAGGTTATTCAAAAAATTGAGAGTAAAATATTTTTCGATTTGGGGTCGGGATTGGATTGCGAAATATTAAACTTTTTTTTATTTATACTCTTAGTCCGAAGAAAATATCCTTTGATGATTCTGTGATAAATTATTTTAAGATTAATTGTATTGTGTTTTTATAAATTAACATCTTTCCGCGCTTGCTCAGCTCGTTGTTTTGAACTGAGGCTTGTGATTTCTTAATATATTGTATTACATTTAATTTTTCTATTGTTGAATGTATGGATTAAAGTGGCCACTTTTGTTATACTCATTAGTCTCCAATCTTACAAAGTGAAATGAATTTTTTTTTTTTTAATTTAGGATTGACTTGCGTTTGGCCTCCATTCTATGAATTCCATTCTATCCTATTAGTTTTAGAATTCGAAAGCATATGAGGATGGATGTGTGAAAATTTGTTAGTCTTTCATGCAAAACCTACTAAACGAATTTAGATGACACTTGACACATATATTATAAACCTGAATTAACATATAAGATACTTTTTATCCCTAGAAAATATAGCATCCCGCGAGAATACGGGGTAAACCGCGGGGGACAGCTAGTCGTATATATTACGACAAAACCCTGCACTACCTGTGGCCCAACACAATCTTGACTGTTATTTTTTAATTTAATTATACCTGTTTAGTAATGCTCTAAGAACCAAAGTAAAATAAACCCGCAGCGCCTACTCAAAGCGGCTTAGCCATCTAATTTCAGTATGGGCGATTTAATTAGTCCGTTTTACATTAATCCCACCGGCATTATTTATTCCCAAGAGCCCAACATGCATCTAATTCATTTAATCCACTGTTTAAAGTAACAGCGGGTTATTCTCGTACATGATAAAGGATGGCAAAATCCCTCGGTGCCAAACAAAGAGCAAAATAAGCTCTTAAAAAAGTTTGTTGTTTTCTTTCTTTTCAATTCTATAAAGACCAGGCCGCGGATGCTTCATCAGAGGGTTCGTAATTAAAAACTAGACGAACAATGGGGTTCCCAGGGTGAAATATGGTTGGTTGGTGCATTTACATGAATGCTGGCAATGTCTGCAGTTCCGCCTTTTTGTTTTTGACTGCTGCATCGGTGGTGTTTTGTTTTTAATTTGTTATTTAGTTTTTAATGGATTACATGGGTCTGACTCGAATGCCAGTACGGAAAATTGCTTTTGTCGAGAAAAGTCAGTGATAAATACACCAATTATATCATAGTTTTTAAACATACTCTAAAATATTACGTTGTTCGTATTCCTGTGAAAGTCCCTGAGACAGAAACTCGCAGATCTTCTATATATAAGCAAAATAGGGTTCCTTTGACGCAACATCACCTCAAAACTACTGAACATATCGGAATGGGACTGCTACCATTCGACGCGGAGTTTTTCCTAGATGGTTATAGGCTATAAAAGATATCGATAAACGCGAGTGAAACCACGGGGGACAGCTAGTATATATACATTAACAATGTTTGGTTCCTTTGACCCACCATCACTTCAAAACTGCTGTACATATCGGGATGGGGCTGCTACCATTCGACGCGGAATTTTTCCTAGATGGTTATAGGCTGTATAAGATAAAAACGCGGGTGAAACCGCGGGAGGCAGCTAGTTATTACATAAGTCCTATAAATATAAGGTAATGTTTGCGTTAGATATAAACCACCCCCACAAATTCCAAACTTCAATAACACCTAGAACTCAGATAACGAAGTACTAAGCACGTACAAATATTCATAGATTTCAATATTTATTCAAACATAACTTGTATAAAGTTATATCTCGTTGGGAAATAAACTAAGCGCCCTTTAAAGGGTGAACCAACTCCGTAATCAGATCTCGATAGTTTTGTTCTAAACTATGTGCGGTGTTTTGCTTCGATGACCTATCATACATCTTAATATATATAAATCTCCTGTCACGATGTTTGTCCGCGATGGACTCCTAAACTACTTAACCGATTTTAAATTAAATTGGCACACCGTGAGCAGTCTGGTCCAACTTAAGAGATAGCATAGCTCAGATCTTTAATTATAGTCGCAATTTTATTTTATTGCAAATGATTGGTCTATAATTAATTGACAGTCACAATTATCTGTTAACTCCAAAAGATTCTAACAGATGCCGCTGTGTTGAAAGTACCAACGTTTCATTTTTTAGGGAACTTTTATATGGACTCATTTCGACAAGACAACGTCTGTTGGGACAGCTAGTTTTTGTATAAAATACTCGACGAACCATTTATAGTGGTATTTGCACGTATGAACATTTTTATTATTTTTTTATTTATGACTGTATTGCAATTGACCTCAATGTCACTTGATGGTAAGTGCAGATGTGAGATGGAGCTCGCTTTCCCGTTAGTATCCTATTCACTCTTTTCTTGAAAACACCAAGTTCTAAGTTTCAGAGAACACAGACGAGAGGAGAGAATTCCAATGTTTACCTGTGTGCATGAGGAAAGGAAGCTGCAAAGTATGTTTTTTCTGTGTAGTTTAAATATCTATATAAGTATGTAGTAAATAGTTTTTTTTTAATTTGATGTTTTAAATAGGTCGAAAATAGGTAGACGATCCACTTAACAACCAGGGTCATCACCAATGGTTGTTGACCCTGAGATGAGAGAAGTTAAGTTGTTACTCAAGTACCTGTAAATTCACCGACCCCCTTTCGTTTCTAACCGAAACCCTGTAATACAAGTTTACTACAGCTTCATGGATGACCTTTCGTGGATGACCATAACACTTTTTTATTTTATTGCTACCGCCCAAATTGACTCCATGCTGCCTGATGTTAAGCAGTCAATGAAGTCCCCTAGTGATGGCCATCATCCCAGCAGTCAGCATAGCATTGTGGCATGATGGCCCTCACCTTGACGGCCTTGAGAGAAGCACACTAACACACTACCAGCTCTGCTACTTCTTAAAAAGTATAAGTAATAAGTTTGTTTTTTTTTTTCAATCAGTCAGTTTTCCCACCTGATGGTAAGTGGACACTTGCAACACTATAGGCAAGGCGCCAACGCGTTGTCGACCCTGAGACTTGAAATTGTTAAGTCTCATGTGCCTGTAATTTCACCGGCCTCCTTCTTTTCAACCGAAACACAAAATCCCGTAAAAATCCGTTTCGGAGATTATTCGGAACAGACAGACAATATTGTTTTTTTTTATAAGTTTAAAGCTTTTATTTCAAATAACTACAAATATAGGTGCCTTTTTGGCCTCACACAGTGTATTTACTGTATGATTGTGTTGTTATAGCTATATTGTATCTGTGTGCAATTTGTGATGACAATGAAATTGTTTATGTTGATGCCGTGTGAGTTCAAAATAAATAATTTTCCTTCTTTCTAATTTTGTATAGATTTTTGGAAGATAGAATTGATGTCCATTTTTAAATACATATACGAAATTTTATCATTTTAAACATTGTCGAGTAACAATGGTAGATGTGTTTGTACAGCAACAAGAACTCGCTCCAATAATATATCCTAGTTTAAAACTCAATATCCGAGTAAACAGAAAATAAGAGCAGGTTTTATTGACGCATTTCTCCGTGAATGGATTTGTTAAAAGCGTTGTATTTCTTTATACAGAATATATCGTATGAGAAATGTTTACAGTGAACACTGCGTTTTTTAATAGTATTTTTATACTACTGTCCTCCGCGGTTTTACCCGCGTTTATCAAGATCATATATAGCCTACTAGCTGCGTGGTTTCATCCGCATTCCCGAGGGATGTAACATTATCCCTGCACAAAAAGTATCTTATGTTACTTGTAACACCTCCAAGAATATGTGTACAAAGTTTCATGATGATCGGTTAAGTGGTTTTCGCGTGAAAACGTAACAAACAAACTTACATTTATAATATTAGTAGGGAAAACGATATAAGAAAAAATCGCCGTCTAATAATAGCAGTCTTATTATGCTCAGCAGGTTTGAGGCGTCAATGGCACCCAATTTTACATATATATGTTTTGTGCAAATACCCAAAGACAGGTATGTGCCAACAGATTTTGAACTCAATAGCCAGCCAGATAGAGTAACCTGCCACCACACTATGGTATCTTAACATTTGTTTTAAACCACATAAATCAATAAATAGTTAGACGATCCACCTGAAGGTAAGTGGTCACTATCGCCTATACACATTTGCAACACCAGGGATATCGCCAACGCGTTGTCAACCCTGCAACGTGAAGTTGTTAAGTCTCATGTGCCTGTAATTTCACCGGCCTAACCTTTCTAACCGAAACACAGTAATACAAGTGCACTACTGATTCACGTCGGAAGTGGGTAATGTGGTAAAATATGTTTTCTTTAACCAAAAGCTTGAGCTCAGAACCCGCTACAATATTACCAACAGCATTTCCAAAGTTTTATAAATCCTTTGGCATTAATAAATAGCTAATGTACAAAAATATAGGTAGGTATATTAAAAGCTGCCAGTAGCTACCTTATAGCCTGGCGCCTCACAGACTTGTATCGCTTACAAGGTAGTTCCTAAGATAATTAGATTTCCTAATTATCACAGATTGTCTTCTCACTCTTCATTAGAAGAGATCCAACGAGACAGCGAATTTAAAAATAAAATGCTAATAGTAAGCAATTTTACATTATAATTAAGTTACAAATATAATTTTCTTTTACCTGGAACCGTCCAGGTGTTTACTGTTTCAGTTTTATGAAAAACAGCTATGTTTTTTCTTTATTACTTGTTCTCTGTTCACAATCATACCAGTCGGTGCTTTATGCACGTTTTACATTTTATTCATTTGGTGCATTACATCATCATCATAAGCCTATCTCCGTCCACTGCTGGACATAGGCCTCAACTATGGCACGCCACTGAGCTCGATCTTCAGCTCTTTGTTTCCAAGCGCTGCCAGCCAGCTTGCGTATATCATCGCTCAATCTAGCTGGAGGGCGCCCTACACTACGTTTACCAAGCCGTGATCTCCACTCTAGAATACGTCTACCCCAACGGTTATTGGTTCTACGGCAAATGTGACTAACCCACTGCCACTTCAGCTTGCTGATCCCTTCGAGCTATGTCGAATTCGATCCTTCAGAGAGACACCGAGCATTACATGTTGTAAGAGATTTTGCAGGTTTTTCAAACGCCATCTCTATATTCGAATAATCACCGAGACACCAAATCCTTGGTGTAAATTACATGTGGTTATTTTCACACTCATTAATCATACTTATGTAGGGGGGTTCAATACCCTGACTTCCACATCGCTGGTCGCAGGTTCAATCCATATCCGGGACAAATATTTATGCGCATGAACATGTCAGTTTAGTCTCGGTCTATAAGTATGAATTTATGAATCTGATAACCATAGATCAGCTTGCTTTATGATCAGATAGCCGTGTGTAAAGAATGTCCCAGAATATTCCTGTAGTCTGTATAAGCCGAGACTAACCACTAAATAATGCATAAGGTACATTATCCCCATCTATTGATGTCGGGAAAAATTGTAAACATCAAAAGATACTCAAGGAAATACACTTCCGCCAATTCATCGCCATTTCACGATTTTGGGGAATGTTAAAATACCTAGTTTATGTTCTATTCATGAGGAATTTATACCAGTCTTTTGATAGCATTGAGGAGCCAGTTTTATCAGGCCTATCCGCGTCTGGACCGGTTTCAATAGATCTAGGTCGCATTACGTACTCTTCACGATCTGGCGATCTAATGCTCTTTTATTAAGGACTCACTAACACCTACAGTTTCATCCGCATTTCTGAATAAAGTTACATTTTCTTGGGATAAAAAGTATCCTATGTATAAATATGTGGCTATGTGTGGTGTGAAGGGGTAATCATACATCCTTCCATACATACAAACATTTCGCATTTATAATATTAGTAGGATATGATATGTACAAAGTTTAAGTAGAAGTAACGTACAATATTATAATAATAATTTAGTCTCCAATTTTCAAATTATGACTGTGATTTCTACGTTTAAAATGGTGATGTATGGCCCAGGATAGGCAATGTTCCCGAGGGACGGCATCTATGGTCCCACATGTCATTGAGGCAGAATAATATATATTTCCGAAGATAGTGGGCGTGAGGATATTTATTTCTTTTTATTTTATTTTCTATCATATACTCATTGAAATGATAAAAACTAGGCAAGTACGTAAGGAACGTGTGAACGGTTCCGTACAATAATAAAATCAACTACAAATTTTGATGGGAAACAAAAAACTTATACTATTTCCGAAGATCATATAAGTTATGATTTTAATTATCTGAATAATAAATAATAATACTACTTTTTATTTTTCTAAATACATACATATATAGATATTTACACCCAGACACAGAACAAACAGACATGTCCATGCACACAAATGTTTGTCCTGGGTGGGAATCGAACCCGCGACCTTCGACTTGGCAGTCAGCTAACCACCAAGCCAATTGGCCTATCATATCTTAAATTTCGAGTTATATTTTTTTTTTTAAGTCTCTGAAAATTTTAAGAATTAAAATAAAAACAGGCTTTCAATTGTGAACCTCTTCCGCCATTTTAGGGTGTTACTTTGAGATTACCAAAAAAAATCAATATAGATGCGAAAAAGTTTAATAACCGTACCAAATTTCTAATTGATAGTATTTTTTCACAAACAGCCACGACAGACAGACTTACCAGCCACATGGTTTTACATACCATGACCAAAAGTTCTATAGAACCCTAAAACAGAAGGAACCAATTTAACCGACAAAACAATAATAATAAATAACCAGTTTTGTATACTTGCGGATAACATGGGTGGAAGTTATCCCTACGGACATAAATGGGTCTTGAGGGACCACCAGAGCGGATAGGCAAATGAATTGTGAAATAATCTGAATGGAAAATGTAAGGGATTTTTGCTTCGTTGTTGAGTGGCGTATGTAGGTACACATTGAATTTTTCAGTAAGTACTCCAAGCTATATGCTCTGGTGATTTTATTCCAAGCATAATTGTTAAGTCGGTATGTTTTTATTTAATAAGGTACCTGTGTCGTTGTTCTTTATTTGAAAATTCAAAATTACATTCGTTTTTTTTTTATTTGGCATTCTAATGGTACGTATTTAAAGAAGATGGCATATTTAAAAAGCTTTTTATAACCATACAATATTTTAAGTTTTACAAGCGAACGCAACCTTTTTTTGTTGTATGCATTGATGGAAGCTTCTATTGTAACACAAGAACTGATATTAGCCAAAATTTATTTATTCAATTAATCGAGACAAAAAAATATAACATTCATGGAACAACGTGGCAGAGAGAGTTGCCCGCTACATACTCAAAAAGGTACATTTTGTTGGGTTACCAACATTACCCTCCTGTGGTTTTACCCGCATTCCCTAAGGATCTGAAGTATTTCGAGATTATAACAATGCCTGTGTTTTAACAAATTGTATAGCTTTTTATTAGTGAAATAATAAATAAATATCCTGGGAAATTCTTTTTATTTTTAAAATACATACATATATATCGATATTTACACCGAACAAACAGACATGTGCATGCAGACAAATGTTTGTCCTGGGTGGGTATCGAACCCGCGACCTTCGACTTGGCAGTCAGGGTCACTAACCACCAAGCCAACTGGCCTGTAAGTTTTTTATTTTATTTATTTATAGTGAAATACAAGTGCACTACTGCTTCACAGTGGAAATGGTGGTGGTAGTACTTTTCCGAACGAACTCTGTACTAAGAGCTGTACTGTTACAAAAATAACACTTCATTTTGATCAACTCTCGATGATGTACATGACCCTTCATGGAAGTGTAAACTTTTCATACTATGCAAGTATGAAAAGTTGTAGTAAGGAAGGCTGTGTAAATTGTTTAGACACGACTTTCTTCATCGACAGAGTCATATTTTTTGAGTTACATTCTTGAATAGCTTTCTTTTGGCATTCCCAGACAATATGTGTGGAATGCTTGAGTGACTGAGAGTCGATTGAATGACAGGTTAAGTTAATACTTCAAGCCCATTACATGTGTACACATTTATTGACTTCATGCTAACGAACTCTGATAATTTTGTTATTCGTGAAAGCGGTTCTATTTAGACCAGTGGTTAGTAATCTTTTTTGGATCGTGGACCACTTTAACTTCATTTTTGTTAGCAGGGACCACAAAGTTTGACAAAAATAAACTGTGTCAATCTAAAAGAACATTATATTTACACAGTTATATTTATTTTTACTTACTGAAAAAATACAAATTTTAGTAGAAAATTGAATTTAGTTTGCATTAACAAAGGAATGATGAACGAAAAAATGTTTAAAATCCTTCGCGGACCACTGGTCGTCCACGGACCATGGGTTGGGAACCTCTGGTTTAGACAAATAAATCAATTTTTTGGAAAATTGGAAAATGTATATTGCATTTTTGTATGGGTTTTTTATATGAACTCAAGATCATAACTCACGATTTGAAAACGTATTGCAACGGATGCTGAGAAAAGCAATTGAATAAAAATCGATGTTGGAATATATGTTTAAGATTAAAAGAGTTAGAGACAGTCTGACCGATCACCATGAAAATTGGCACATCTTCACTACATAGTATAAAACAAAGTCGCTTTCTCTGTCTCTATATCCCTATGTATGCTTAAATATTTAAAACCACGCAACGGATTTTGATGCGGTTTTTTTTAAATAGATAGAGTGATTGAAGATAAAGGTGTATAATACATGTGACATCCCACGGGAACGCGGGTAAAACCGCGGGGCACAGTTTATTTATATAATTCTTATGTAAGTATTTGTGTTCAAATCCGTGAAATCTAAAATCCTCCTTAACTGGACCTGGATTTTAGTAAATGTTTTTATGTGTGTTGGAGTGGCACTACGATAGATTTTTGCTCATATGTGTTTCTTTTTTTTTAATAAATATCCAGTGGCATTCTTTACACATGGCCATCTGATCCCAAACTTGTGCTTTGGTAACTATAATACATACTACAACTATCTCTTTCCTTATCTACCTTCATACATTTATAAATATTTAGAAAAGAAAGAAAGTAAACATTTATTTTGGACTCACACAGCATCAACATAGACAATTTCATTGACATCATAAATTACACACAGATACAATATAGTGATAACAACACAATCATACAATACATACAATGTGTGAGGCCAAAAAGGCACCTATCTCAGCATAAGCTACGGCCGTAGACACAGAACAAACAGGCATGTACACGAATATTATCCCTGGACGGGATCAAACCCACGAACTGTGTCTAACCACCAAACCAGCGGCCTGTCAATATATCGCACCCTCAGTACAATAAGGACTTAACTCAAAATTTTGCGAAATGGAGTTACGATCACAGAGAGACTAAACAAAGTACGCTCTATCCGATGACTAGTAAAACATAGTCAATTTAATGATAGAATAAGCATACCGATACTTCAGCCTCTTTAACACCAGGACCCACCCTCCCCGCTCAGTGCAAAAGTCACTCAAAATCGATATGTGCCAAAAGTGTATTTTTGAGTTAAGCCCCTATCGTTCTAAGGGTGCGATATGTAATAGAACCTATTCTGTTATATGATAAGATAAGTATAAGAGCTTCTAACATTCCCTAAGGGTATCATTTGCCAAGTCAAGTGTCTATTACACGAGGCGACAGGTCATCAGCCTCAGGAACAATCTATTTATTAGGAGTGAAAGAGACATAACATAGCTTTTCCCATGTAATGAAAAGAGACGGACGGTGCTTTTTAACGTGAATTGTTCGACCACTCAGCCAATTCCTGAGAGAGACATGTAAAGAAAATTATATATCACTTACCATGCTTTGTCCAGCGACCTACATATTTATATTGGCTATATTTAACGCGACCGTTATCATTCGTACAGTTCCGGGTCTCTAAGGATATCACGAGGAATTCAGAGTCCCTTTTCTGAAAATGTATGTGCGAAAATTTGTAATATAATTAAAAATGTTTACTTCAGTATCAAAGCTGGATCTGTAACTTTAATAAATATACTGGGACATTATTTTTACACACGGCCATCTGATCCCAAACTAAGCAGAGCTTGTACTATGGAAACCAGATAACTGATATACTACATTTTTTCCTAAATACATACTTATATAGATATTTACACCCAGACACAGAACAAACAGACATGTTCATGCACACAAATGTTTGTCCTGGGTGGGAATGGAACCCGCGACCTTAGATTTGGCAGTCAGAGCGTTAACCATCAAGCCAACTGGCCTGTCGTTGATCAAAAGAAATAATAATAATAATACAGACGAATTGAGAACCTCCTCCTTTTTTTTGAAGTCGGTTAAAAATAATGAGATACGAAAGAATTTGGGTGGCATGCGCGTTTGCTGTAATGAATATTTTACTTGTATTTTCGATTTCGGGCGATCCTGATTTAAATTACAAAAAGATAAAAGGAAACAATCGTAAGTAGGTTGAATATCGTCCAGTTATAAAACTTTTTCGAAAAACCGGCATCTGTGCTTAAAATTTGAAAGCTTTTACTTAGTTTCAGTCCAATGGGAACGTATGAAGGTCAAAGCTCCTGAAGTCAGCTTTCAACTGCTGAAACAGCGAGAAACTGAGCAAAGTAAATATGTTTCTTAGTTCTCTCTGCTACTCTTAAAGCATGAAGACACGTTTCCATATAGGACACGTAGAGTAGTAGAGCTCTTAGTGCAGAGTTCGTCCGGGGAAGTACTACCACCTTACCCATTTCAGCCGTAAAGCAGTAGTGCAATTGTATTACTGTGTTTCGGTTAGAAAGGTAAGAGGGCCGGTGAAATTACAGGCACATGAGACTTAACAACTTCACGTGTCAGGGTCGACAACGCATTGGCGATGCTCCTAGTGTTGCAAATGTCCATAGGCGGCGGTGACCACTTACCATCAGGTGGACCGTCTGCTTGTTTGTCGGCCCAAGTGGCATAAAAAAAGATAGGACACTTTCAATTCCTGTTATGAGCGCTAACTTCGGAGCTAAGTTTAAAAGACCATATTACAATGTTTTCTATTAATTATTAATTAAAAATAATACCTAAACTAGGTTTTATATTTATTGTTAATTTTCTATATATTTATTATTTACTTTGTTTAATTGAAACTAAAGCTGTACCGCTGTATCTATATTATTTATTTCAGAACATGAACAGTACATAGTATCAACATCCCTACTTATTAGTAGGGTTATAGTCGTTATAATACTTTATAAATGTGAATTTAAGTTTGTTTGTTACGCTTTCACGCGATAACTACTTAGCCAATCGTTATGAAACTTTGTACACATTCTCTTGGAGGTTTTTGAAGTAATATAGCATACATTTTTGTGCCGGGAAATTTTACATCCCGTGGTTTCCCCCGGGAACGCGGGACAGGTAGTAAAACGAGGGGTGAAGAAGCAGCTTGCGGCGCGGCAGGGTGAGGGCGGCTAGTGTTGTACACTCCTGTACTGGCACTAGCGGTTCTCGCATTTGTACAGTTCTACTTTACATCAGGTAGACTGCAGTCATCTGCTTTCTCAAATATAAGAAAAAAATTTATAAAACCTTACTACTGTCATAAATGCGCAAATTTCGACGAATGGATGTTTGTTCCTTAATCATGCCAGAACAGCTGAACGGACCTGGATGAAATTTGGCACAGAGATTAGATTGTAGTCTTTTTGTCCCGGGAATATGTGACATCCCTGGGGAACGTGGATGACAGCTAGTAAAAAATAATTTTGAATAGTTCTTATACCAAAACTAATAAGATATCGACATTCGACAGGCCAGTTGGCTTGGTGGTTAGCGACCCTGACTGCCAAGTCGCAGGTCGCGGGTTCAATTCCCACCCAGGACAAACATTTGTGTGTGTGAACATGTCTGTTTGTTCTGGGTCTGGATGTAAATATCTATTTAAGTATGTATATAGAAAAAAAAATAGTATATCAGTTATCTGGTTTCCATAGTACAAGCTCTGCTTAGTTTGGGACCAGATGGCCGTGTGTAAAGAATATTCCAATATCATTTATTTGTTTAACTTTCAAAAATAAAAAATCATTTAGAATAGTTCCTATACCACAAATAACATCTTTATATAATAGAAATGTTGTTTTATGATGTTTCAATGCGGATTACTGAAAGAATTTACTCTATGCGTGTGCGAGACTGCATTGCAATTAGCTCATAGAAGCGAACAATTTCGTGCTAATTAATTCAAGAGCAAAACGCTCACTTCTATATATGTATAGTATGCCATGTTTGCGTACCCGTGCCACCGTTTAAAGCAAGGACCATAATACTGTAGGTAAATTTAGATATTATGCACTAAAATACAGTGGTAACCATACATTGTTATTTTGGACCGTGACTTGATTTCATAACTGAAACTTAGGTATGTAAAATAACAAAGCTGTTCATTGTTTGTTGGAAAATTCAATGTATTCTATTTTGAGACTTTTAGCCGATAATATTAGGGCTTGAAGTTTGATAATTGATAAACAGGGTGATGAACTGTAGACATACGCAATACCAGGGAGATAGATGATGTAAAAAATATCTCCACGCCAATTATTTGGAAGGTAGGCAGAGAACTAAATACAATTGATGAATTGAACTACAATTGAGACCCATATTTCACCGAAGATCTTTTAACTCCCAACGTGAAATGTGGTGGAAATTGTTACCGTCTCTCGGGCATGTTACTACAGAGGAATCGTGGTTCTTTTTATATACAACAGGGACAAACAAGCACACGGTCCACCTGATGGTAAGTGGTCACCGCCGCCTATGGACTTTTGCAACACCAGATCATCGCTAATACGTTGTCGACCCTGAGACGTGAAACTGTTAAGTCTCATGTGTCTGTAATTTCACCGGCCCCCTTACATTTCTAACAGAAACACAGTAATACAAGTGCACTACTGCTTCACGGCGGAAATGGGTAAGGTGGTAGTACTTCCCCGGACGAACTCTGCACTAAGAGCTCTACTACCGTGAAGTAGTGAACTCGTATTATCATTACATAGTATAAAACAAAGTCGCTTTCTCTGTCCCTATATCCCTATGTACGCTTAAATCTTTAAAACTACGCAACCGATTTTGATGTTTTTTTTTTAATAGATAGAGTGATTGAAGAGGAAGGTTTTCATGCATAATATATGTGACATCCCACGGGGACGCGGGTAAAACCGCGGGGGACAGCTAGTTATTGTATAAAACTGAGGTATCTCCTTAATCTCCGTCCACATAATATTTCATTCACTTGTTGGGATATGAACATTCGCAATATTCCGTAATTCGAGCAAGGAGGTCAGTAGGTCACTCCTGCGTTGTCATTCTATAAGTAAAAATGACACTAGCTCGAGGATGTTTCGTTTGCCTGTATGCTGTCTCTTTCGCTAACTATGTAGTCTAGTGACCCGCTCTCAGAGGCCTTGTTGCGCCGGCTGATGAAGTTTGTATTAGCTGAATAAGGGGCTGATTTGGTACGTTTTGAGAATACAAATTCGAACCAAAGTTAATTGATGCAAGATAGATGAAGTAGTAATGTAGTCCTACGTTCCCAGACGCTATGGAATTGTATAAGCAGTTTGATGATTTTAGAACCTTATTAACTACTGTAATTAAAAAAATTGTATTGTTTAACTTAAAAAATATTACTGTAATTTAAAAATATTATTACAGTAAAAAACAGTTGGATCTTTTACGAAAACATCACACGGTGCAAGAGGGTACTATGGAGTACCCACCTGCACGACGATTGTGAAATTCTCTCAGAATTGTCGTTGCAGTCAATTTTGTATTACATTGACTGCGCTACAAGTGTTGTCCCACACTGCTCACGTACCGAACCATCAATCTATTACTAAATAGGTTTCTACATTTAATCTCAGAGAGATTACAATTCGGGTGCTGGATTCTCACAAGTTAGTCACCTAGCATCTATGTGGTGGTATATTAGTGCACTTAAGGCCTAATTTCTTTGTAAGCTTGGTGCGTTACCACCTTTAACCAAATGGCCACTACTAAGTGAGATAATAATCACACAAACCTAAACACAGTAAAACAACGGGTTGCACTCCGGGAGTGCCGGCAGAAGTGAAAACTCGAACATTAAATAAATAAATAAATATCCTGGGACATTTTTTTACACACGGCCATCTGGTCCCAAACTAAGCAGAGCTTGTACTATGGAAACCAAATAACTGATATCCACAAATACTACTTTTTTTTCTAAACACATACTTATATTGATATATATTTACACCCAGACACAGAACAAACAGACATGTTCATGCACACAAATGTTTGTCCTGGGTGGGAATCGAACCCGCGACCTTATGTTTGGCAGTCAGAGCGTTAACCACCAAGCCAACTGGCCTGTGAACGTAGTGCATTTTTACCGTCTTACAAATTTTCGATCAGGTCACGTGTCCTGACGCGAGTATAAAAATACCCATCCCAAGAAAAGTGTTCAACGCCGCCGAAGAAGTTTTCTCTCCAAAAAACAACAATTAGAGCGTAGAGAACATAGTCGAGTTCTTATCATTAAAGTTTATAGAAACAAAGCTCTTAACACAATATGGTTATGAATAATTTTACTGACGAGGAATTCCAAGAACTTATACAGTTTATCAACTTTACTGTAACATTGTAAAGCCTACTTAGCAACGGTTTTCCTTCTCAATATTTATTGTTTTCAACTATCTAGGGCATCCCAGGATTATACCATATGTCATTCGAAAATAGAAATAAAATGAAATATTTATTCAAAGTAGGCCTTCACAGGCACTTATGAATGGTCGGACTCTAATACCGGGTCGGAAGGTTGCTTTTACTGAGAAGAGCCGGCAATAAACTCAGCAATTACTCTTTTCAAAATAAAATTGTGTAGCTATCAATGAATAAAACTATTTTTAACACTTACAGCCAGTTGGCTTGGTGGTTAGCGACTCTGACTGCCAAGCTGAAGGTCGCAGGTTCGATTCCCACCCAGGAGAAACATTTGTGTGCATGAATGTCTGTTTGTTCTGTGTCTGGGTGTAAATATGTATATAAGTATGCATTTAGAAAAAAAAAGTACTATATGTGGTATATCAGTTATCTGGTTTCCATAGCTCTGCTTAGTTTGGGACCAGATGACAGATGGTGTGTAAAAAACGTCCCTGGATATTTATTTATTAATTTAGTGGTTAGTGTCACTATCCACCTTTTCCAGGTCTTTTAAATTAAAAACAGTGCTTTTTTCGGTTGTTGGTTGCACTTACAGCATAATACACATCTTCTTTGACAAAGACTGAGTACTACATTCCTCTGCACATCGGTCATAAAGTCATTACTAGAATGATGGTATTATTATGCATGTAAAAGTGTTACTGAAAGAGTTGAAATACAATACAATACAAATATGCTTTATTGTTCACACCACATTCAGCGAAAATTAAATAAAAAATATTTTACAAACATTATAAGTGCAAACAATTTAGGCGGCCTTATTGCTGAAGCAATTTCTTCCAGGCAACCTAGGGTAATAGGAAACAAATAATAATATGGCTGGCGTTGCTTATTAAATACTTACATAGAGTTCTTGAACATTTTTATAATCCTAATACATATAGTAAAATATTTTAATAAATATTAATATACTAATAATACATACAACAAAATAGGTCCAATAGACCAAAAATTATCCTCCACGTGAGTTCACACAAACTCACAATATTCACACTCTCTCCGTATTGTAAAGAGATAGTTAATTAACAATATGATTTCATGATATGATTTTCTTTTAAGTGTAAATAAGTATGTTTTTAAGAAGTAGTAGGTAAATCAGTTAGCTGATTCCCAATAGAAGTACGCTCACCTTAATTTGAAACCAAATTGGAAATAAAAGTGTGAATAATGTCCAAGGATATTTATATCTTATATTAATATGATATATATAGCTAGATGGAGCGGTGATATACGCAAGCTGGCTGGCAGCGGTTGGAAACAAAGAGCTGAAGATCGAGCTCAGTGGCGTGCCATAGGTGAGGCCTATGCCTAGCAGTGGACGGAGATAAGCTGATGAACATGATGATGATGATGGAAATATTTGCATAGGTGAGGATTGATTAACAGAGGATATTTTTCTATACACGAACAAACAGAAAAGCGGATGAAACCGCGTCATGGCAGAAAATCAATGCATGCAATATCCGAACAGTAAATGTGAATACAAATAGGTGAGGCAATATTTACATAAAATACCATAAACTTTCATAGTTTAATGTAATTACTTTTGTTATTTATACATTTCAGTGCTATCAAAGTTGCAAAATAACGGATCGTTGGGTTTTAATAATTTAGTTTTTGAATATGCAACGATGTGCGTAGGTTTCATTAAAAAATAAACCAGCCTCGGTTCGGTCAACCGGGTAGGTGTTGAAGTACATTTTATTAAAGTACTAGCGCCTCGCTCTGGCTTTGTCTGGGTGGCATAATATAAAAAAAGTCTATATACAAAGCAAAAAGGGTTCCTTTGACGCACCATCACCTCAAAACTACTGTACATATCGGGATGGGACTGCTACCATTCGACGCAGAATTTTTCTTAGATTATAGGCTATATATGATATCGATAAACGCGGGTGAAACCGCGAGGTACAGCTAGTAATAATATTAATGCGAAAGTTTATGAGAATGGTTGTATGTATGTCTTTCGCGCAAAAACTTCTAAACGTATTCGAGTGAAACTTGCTTATAAATAGTTTATGATCTGGACTACCATATAGAAAACTTTTTATTTCCGGGAAAATTTAACATCCCCCGGGAATAGGGGTGTAAATGCGGGCGACAGCTCGTATACTTATAAACGTTTGAGACGAAATGGCTTAAAGGCGTTGAAAACCATACCATAATTTATTGCGTTGCATTAATTATCTATATCTATACTAATATTATAAACAGGAAAGATTTGTATGTAAGTATGTTTGTTACTCTTTCACGCAAAAACTACTGAACGGATATGGATGAAACTTGGCAAAAAGATAGAGCATATCCTGGAATAACATATAGGCTACTTTTTATACCGAGAAAATGTGATATCCCGCGGGAATGCCGGTAAAACCCGCGAGGGACAGCTTTTATAATAACAGCCAAATATAAGTCAGACTCGTACACAAAGGGTTCTGTACCACCGGACGGTCGGATGGACAGCGAGACCTTAATAATAGCGTTGGCATTGGCACCTCTTGGGTACGGACCCCTAAAAACTGTAGAAGACACATTATTTTGTTCTTAAAATACTTTAAATAAAAATATCCTGGGACATTCCTTACACACGGCCATCTTATTCCCAACTAAGCAGAGTCTGTAAGGAAAATGGCACTAGCTCGAGGATGTTTCATCGCGGCCTCTATGCTCTGTCACTTTTACTAACTAAGCAATCACGTGAGAGGTAAGCTCTCCGAGCCCTACGTGAAGCGGCTCGCCGACGAAGTTTGTATTAGCTGAATAATATGCTTGAATGAGCTTGTATTATGGAAACCAGATCACTGATATATACAATTTTTTTTATTATTTATTTATATAGATATTCAAATTCAGATAGAACAATCATACATATTCATGCTCACTAATGTTTGTTGTGGATGGGAATCAAACCAACAATATTTGGTGAAGAAACGAGTTCAATTTCAAAGGCATTTATTCAGTTTAAGCCTCAAAAAGTCAATTATGAAGGTCAGAGCTACTGAACATACCGGTTCAGAAGTTAGCATTCAACTGAGAAGAACTGGCAAGACATTGCACTGTAATTTTTTGTACTTTGTAGTTTCGGAGGTTACCTCCTACATCCAAAGCAATCAGTCATCATCATTGGTCACAACTATTCCCATTAATTTGAGATTAGCGCAAAACGTATGCATTCAACTGAGAAGAACCGGCAAGACACTCGGCACTGACATTTTTTTGTTCTTATATATTTTTATTTGGCTATTTTATCTTTTTTTATGTTCAACAATATTAAAATACTATTAAAAATATATCATTTTCCTCCTCTCCTCTATCCACCAAGCCAAATGACCCATCAAATATGAGCTAACTTTGGTGTCAAAACTAAGTTAATCTTACAACTTAAACAATTTACTTTTAGGTAAAAACTTTTTTTTACCGCATTTCAAGCACATTGCAAAAAGAAATAATGCGTTAGACCAACCTAATAAGGAAACTCTGTCTGGTATCTTCTTTCTCTTTTTTACGCGGTACAGACAGTCTTAACAGCCCCCTTAATTTACTCAAAACGAATGAATACTAGAAAATACTAGAAAGCTACTTATACGCGCGACGAAAGGGAAAGTAAATAAATGCTATCTTACGGTGTAACTGTTAGAGAGAGAAATATATACATCGTTAGTTACATTCAGATTGAGTGCTGAACATACCGCACGTGCCGTTATGAAAGCGGTAGGTCAATTACCATAATTTTATGTTGACATTTCTGAGCGTGGACAACGCATCTATAGTTCATTATTGGCGAGTCAGCGCAGGCGCAACGACACGCCTCGGACCGCTTACCTCTTTGTAGTGATCGGTCTACAATATTTGAGCTGATCTGTGAACCGGTTCGCAGCTCTTGCTCACAAACGTGAGCCGTGAGCTGAACTCATGCATTTTGGTTGAGTTACCCATGTCTAATTACAAGAGATTTGGTTAATCTTTACAACCGGCTGCCGCCTGACGCCACCCCTATTTGAGAATGTTTTTCTTGACCACTTGGTGCAAGGTGTCAGTGTATGTGGTCATCGGTGTACTCTTTAGCTTGACAACCTAGAGATGAGTCGCCAATACCTAATGTATTTAATAATCGACCGTCTGCTTGTTTATCGGCAAATGTGGTAAGGAAAAATAAATATATAGTTGTTTTGTAAATGTGGATATATTTAGCTTCTGGTATTAACTGTACGTAAGGTATAATAAGGTAGGTTGTTATTCAGCAAAGCGTTAATTCTGGTTTACATCACAGTGTAAATGCTTCACAGTTTTTAACAAAAGGTGTAACCAGATACAGGGATCAATGACACCATCCTTACTGCATGCACTTGAAGCCACTAAAACTGTACCTCATAGCTATTTAAATAAGAAATAGCCGGATAGGTAGATAGATATCAAGTATAATTATACTAGCTGTCCCCCGCGGTTTCACCCGCGTTTATTTTGTTGTTCAGGAAGTTGATTTCCCCTTTTATAATATATATTGTTAATATAACGGTGGTGCATATAATATACTCGTATATCTAAATATTAGATGTCGTTCGGAAAAGTCATACTACCATACCCATTTCCACCGTGAAGCAGTAAATCACTTGTATTACTATGTGAAATTACAAGCACATGAGACTTAACAACGTCACGTATCATGGTCGATAACGATGTCCCTGGTGTTATAAATGTCGAAAAGCGGCGGTGACTACACACCATCAGGTGGACCGTCTGCATGTTTGTCGGCCTTATGCATACGACCGCAGATATTATGAAGAAGTGTTCAAATGATGTGAGAAGGCGCTGCTGTGTCACTGTACCCATCTCATTAGCAGGTACTTCTACTTCATGTGACCAGTCTTTGCATTCTTCATCACAGATGAAATCCAAAATACATTGTCACTATTTATGAATGTTTCAGTAACATAAACTGATTTTAAAATAAATTGAAGACAGAGTTCAATTTGTGTTACTACATAATAGTAAAATAATATAAAAAAAACTTTTTATTACCAAAACTTCCAAAGTCTTTAATATGAATAAACAAAACTGATGACAAGTATTCAGCTCAGCAAACCCTTTCATTTGATATCCACAACATGGAGGTGGTTAAGGAAGTAATAAATTACCATCTTGTCACGTCCGCCATTTTGGATTTAGAATGACGTCACTCAGCTGATCGTGCATTGTCACCAAAAGTAAATTTATGTGCAAAATTTTAGCTCAATTCGTTGCGGAAACTGGTTTGAAAATTGAGTTGCAAGATTTCACCCGAAAATTGTGGCTTCTAATAACCAAATGTAAAAAAGAATCAAATAAAAATGAAAATGAAGAAATGAATATCCTACTAACACAAAAACTAGACACAAGAATTTAGATGCAACTTGGCACATAGATAGAGCATATGCTGGAATAACATAAAGGCTACTCTTTATCCTACAAAACGTGACATCCCTCGGGAATGCGGGTAAAACCACGGGGGACATCTATGTATAAAATTAATGTGTATGAATTTTTTTGGCCGTGTATAAAAATGTCCTGGGATATTCATTAAATTATTTTTTATTTATTTTATTTACGTCACTTAATGTCCATATTTGTTAGTATACAATTTATCTTAATCCGAATGTTAGGGCAGTATAAAGAACAACATAATTTAATTAATTTAAATTAATTAATTAATTAATTTATTTAATTTTATAATTTAATAATACTTAATATAAATGAATACAATAAATTGATTAAAATGTTTTTTTAGTCTTGAAAGGTAAGTAAATTAAATAGCTCTCCTTCACAGTGCATCGATTCTCAGCCAAGACTTTTTGAAATCGAATCTTAGCGATCAAACAGCCGTACCACTGAACTGAAGTGTACTTTTGTATTATTCATGAAGTCTAAAGCCCACCATTGTACTATGTGTAACGTTAAACGAGCAATTGTTACAGAGCACCTGTTTACAAACTGTGATATACAATTACAATCATACGGGCACTTGAAACGTAATATTTAATGGAGGTTTAAGTTTGAACAATGGAAAGGGACGGACTGAATTATTAACAGACAAAGACAAAGGATGCAGCGTGTGCTGTTATCCCGTATGATCCCCGGAATGTGTTTCGTAAAGGATAATTTTAAGCTAATTTTAAACAGCTCCCTTATACAGGTATTACAAGCTTTGTCGGTGTGCGGAACGAGGCCTTCGAGAGCCTACCTCTCACATGACTCCGTATTAGTGATAGAGACAGCATGGAAGCAACGAAACTCAAGCTAGTGTTTTACTTAACAGAATGACAACCCAAACTTCAAGTCCTTTTTGGACTTTAGCGAATAACATAGTAAAATTAACTTTATGATCTTTGAAATAAGGTGCATTTATTAAGCCAACTGTGTATTGTTGTGTATTCGTGCAGATAAACCTTATTACGAAGTAGTTAGGTACATTTTAGTTTAAAGTTTGAAAAGTTCAAAAGGATTGATATATTTTTAGTGAGTCACTAAACATGAATAACATAGCGATATAAAAAATAAAACAAACACCAAAACCATATAAATACAAAAAAAAAGATTACGTACTTTTAGAAGACAGTTGTCCTCTCATAAAGAATAGTAAAATTGGGAACAACGTTTGAAGGAACAATTATCGTACTTTATTGTATAGTCGTGCAGTAATAACAGCTAGTTAATTCTAACACGAACAAAGGAAACTATCTATATAAAGACCTGTTAACTGTATACATGAATAATGCTTGACTAGAATTCTCACAGCAACAGGGCGACTGTAATCAAAGGTTTCAATTCCACAATTTTATATCACTTGGGCCGAAAAAGCAGACAGTCCCATGATGGTAAGTAGCCACCGCCGGCTATGGACATTTGTGACATCAGAGGCTTCGCCAATGCGTTGTCAACCCTGAGACGTGGAGTTGAAGTCTCATGTGCCTGTATTTCACCGGCCCCTTACCTTTCTAACCAAAACACAGCAATACAAGTGCACTACTGCTTTACGTCGGAAATGGGTAAGGTGGCAGTACTTCCCCGGATGAACTCTGCACTAAGAGCTCTACTACTCTTAATGAAGGGATCCCCTCACTTTACTACTAACTAGTTTGATTATCCAACTTTCTGGTTACCACCCTAAAATGAAAATCAATAAAAAATATTTTATCAAGGCTACGTGCGTGCTTTGATAAAAATGACTGAAAACTGAAAATATTAATATAATATATTTTAGTGGATTGTGTTCATTGAAGCGATGTAGTCTCAATGACGCATACAAACATTTGTCGGCGACATTTGCGTCACATTTACGCATTGCTTACGTTTGATACATGGACTCATTTAGCGGAAGAAATTGTTTACAGCCCCCTTATTCAGCTATTACAAATTTCATCTAGTCGCAGCGCAACGAGACCACGGAGAGCTTACCTCTCACGTCATTGCGTAGTTAGCGACAGGGAGGAAATTAGTAATCAAGGCTAGTAATAACTCTAGAGATTCTAACAGTATTATGGGACTAAGGGTCTGTTACCAAACCAACGCCCGATCCAATATCCACTCACCACATTCAGCCATATTTGGTACAATGAGGTTGTGGTGTAAATACCTTTACATTGTTAAAAGCCAGACAACCGCGAGCCATTCGCACAGAATGTTCCGTACAATAAAAATAAAGGAACTGCTTTTTGCACACAAAAGGTACTATACTAGCCGAAGAATCTATTTTCTTTATAATTCACGCGACAAACTTTTCACATTATATAAAATTTACCATAATCAAAACCCACGCTTTTTTTAATCGTAATTATTTAATTAAATTTTTTACCCCTGTGCCGCGACTGTTCGTGGCACCGCTAGCCCTATCAGAATATCAGCGCTGCGATATCTACGGCCGCAGCTTATCCTGAGATAGGTGCCTTTTTGGCCTCACACAGTGTATATACTGTATGTTATTATTGCTATATTGTATCTGTGTGTAATTTGTGATGTCAAAGAAATTGTCTATGTTGATGCTGTGTGAGTCCAAAACATATGATTTCTTTCTTTTTCTTTCTTTCTAATTATATTATGGTATTACTAAAACTTTAGTTCTAAATGGTATTTTAATTTTCATTTTTATTTTGGGACCCAAAAAAACTAACGAATATTAAGCGCATCCGAGTGTGTTCGATCTCTTCCAACTTTATTTCCGTTTCGACTAACGAGTACTTGTCAAACTGTCAATATTGTATGTGCCTAAGTTTCAGGAGCTACTGGAAAATGTAGGTAATCTTTCAGGTATTCGAAATTGTTCCTGAAATGGAGTTTCAGTGAAGATTTTCAGTACTTTGATATTTAATATAAGTTGTTTTATTTAACAGACAAACGACCTTACGTAGATTAACGCTAAGACCTATTTTTAATCGATTTCAGTAAATTTTGTTTTAAGATGTTTTGTCATTAGACACGACATTGATAAAAAATAAAAAAAATCAAAAACCATAATTTCAGTTTAGGCCTGCGGAGGACATATATGAAGTAGTAGCCTCAACTACTTTAGATTTGCCTTCATAAGTGCCCTCCGTGGGCCTAAACTGAATAAATGGTTTTGAATTTAGAATTGAAGGTCAAAGTTACTCAAGCTACCATATAGTTCATCGGTTCGATGCCCGTTGAAAACAAACATTTGTGTGTTGCAATATGTTTTGTTTGTTTTGTGTCTGGGTATATTGATAGTTATATAAATATTAACTTGGAATATTAATATGTATTTGTATGCATACAAGCTTTACTTAGTTTGAGATACGGGCTTTGATTCTATAAGGGAAATGACACCAGCTCGAGGATGTTACGTCGCGGTCTCCACGCTGTCTCTTTCGCTAACTACGTTGTGACGTGAGAGGAAAGCTCTCCGAGGCCTCTTAGCGCCGGCTCGTCGACGAAGTTTTTACTAGCTGAATACAGGGGCTGATGACCGTGTGTAAAGAATATCCAAATTTCATAAATATATACGGCTAGATGCAGCGATGATATACGCAAGCTGGCTGGCAGCGGTTGGAAACAAAGAGCTGAAGAACGAGCTCAGTGGCGTGTCATAGGTGAGGCCTATACCTAGCAGTGGACGGAGGTAGGCTGATGATGATGATGATGTTACGGCTATGGCTCTTCCACGTCTTAATTTTATCCATGTTACCGAGAAACCGGTTTTCTTGCTAATATTATAAATGCGAATGTTTGTATGTATGGACGTTTATTAACTATTTATTTATCAACTTATTTTATTTTTTATTTATTATTATACTTATTTAATCAACTATTCCATTGTGTATTTATATAGAATTTTTTTTATTCTAGAATCCGTTTGCGAAATATTAACCATTATTCTTAGAGCCAAAGCTCCTTATTATTTGATACAGCATTTTTAATATTTTAAGGCAAATACAATAGCAAATTCAAGAGTAAATTGAATTAAATAGGTAGGGTTAGGTACCTCTTCAGATTTTAGAAATCTTCTCAATATACCGTTATCAAAATGCAAGCCTTTTTTTATAAAATCAGTTGGTTTTTATTATTTTTATGAACTGATGTCGACCACTCCATGACTCTAAGAATGATAGGAATCCTTTTTTCAAATATAATACACTACTTAACTTCGCTAAAGCTATTATATTTGTATATTACTAGCTGTCCCCCGCGGTTTCACCCGCGTTTTCGAGGGATGACACAGGATGTTCCCGGGATAAAAAGTCTATGCTATTCCAGACTATAATCTATGTCTGTGTCATATTTCATCCGGATCTGTTCATCTGTTTTGGCGTGATTAATTAATTGATATCTGTCCATCCAAACTTTGACATTTATAATAGTAGTTAGGGCGTCCCCCTCCCCCCGCCCCTAACCTCACGTGTGATTTTCTACTGCTAATTTATGGTGTTCGCATCCCGGGATGAAAATAATATACTTTTCTCGCAATTTTAGAGTGTTTCATGCTAATAAAAAAAATACGTGATATTTACCGAGACCCCCCCCCCCCCCCCCTCTCATCCAAGTGAGATTTAGCTCCCCCCCCTGAATGCTTCACGTAATGAATGGCCCCCTAATAGATAAATAGTGGTCTTACTACTTACGGGCCAGTTAGTGGTTAGAGATCCAAACAGACACATTACAGATCGTAGGTTCGATTTCCACCCAGGACGAGAA
The DNA here is from genome assembly GCA_907165245.1 of Habrosyne pyritoides. Taxonomy (NCBI): domain Eukaryota; kingdom Metazoa; phylum Arthropoda; class Insecta; order Lepidoptera; family Drepanidae; genus Habrosyne; species Habrosyne pyritoides. The sequence continues at coordinate 2,130,115 of OU015595.1, forward strand.
TTTTTGCATAAACATGTCTGTTTTTTCTGAGTCTGGCTGTAAATATGTTATTATTAGGAAAAAAGGAGTAAGTGTATGTAGTATATCAGCTATCTAATAGTACATACAAACTTTGCTTAGTTGGTAATCAAATGGTGTGTAAAAAAATTACCCTGTTTTTTGGTTTGTTATTTTTTTCTGATAGTCAAGTTAGCAAAGTAAATAAATACTGTATAATGGTATACAAGAACATAGCTTAACAATTAACTTACCCGCAGCTAAATTAAACCAAACAAAGACTGATGGAGCCACGTTCATTGTCCAAACAGTTAAAACATCCAATTTTGTTCATAATAAGTCTATGTAAAAAAAGACAAAACCAATCTTTGTTAGTAATTTTATGTTTAAAATACTGCATAGTGTTTGACAAGGTTAAGAAATCCTAATCCCTACTAATATTATAAATGTGAAGTAAGTTTGTTACGCTTTCACGCAAAAACTACTAAACCGATCATCATGAAACTTTGTACACATATTCTTGGAGGTATTAGAAGTATCATGGGATACTTTTTGTGCCGGAAAAATGTTATATCCCTCGGGAATGCGGGTGAAACCGCGGGGGATAGCTAGTAATATTATAAATATGAAATTTTGTGAGGATTGATGATTGTTGTATGTTACTCTTTTACGCAAAAATTACTAAACGGATTAAATGAACAAAGTAAATATTTCATAGATATTTACACCAAGACACCGAGAGATGTTCATTATTCATGCTCTCTTCATATATCTTGCTCTTGGATGGGAATCAAACCCATGACCTAGGATTTCACAGCCAGGGTGTTTAGCCACCACTCAACCCGGCTATAAAATTCTAAGCTCGATATTTGCACATATATTGGAACGAATATCCTTATCGCGCGTTGTGTCGCGTTCCTTATGACACTTTTTTTCGAAATTTAAATGATATGGTTTATTATTGGGTTTGATTTTTTCATAATTTATTTAAAGGCTACATACAACATGTTTAAAATTCTGTTCCATTTATAAATCAGTATAATTAGTAATTATTAGCACAGTCTTGGTCTTTTATTGAAGACCTAATACTAAAGACGAGAGATTGCAAGTTTTACTCAACACTGGACCTAAACTCAGCGTTTTGGTCAATTCCAATGCGTATCTTCGTTCCATCCGGGTGTCCCTTGACACCTCTCAATTTTTTTTTATACCGCATTGGCCGACAAACAAGCAAACTGTCGACCTGATGGTATGAGGTCACTGCCGCCAATGCACATTTGCAACACCAGCGGCATTGCCAATGCATTGTCGTCCCTGAGCATGAAGTTGTTAAGTCTCATGTGCCTAAATTTCATAAATTTCAATTATTTAGTTTCATTGCCAATACCTTTTCTTCTCTCACGTACGCATTTTATTATGAAATCTAAAGACGTGTTTTTACACATGAGTAATTCAACAATATAACGCTCGATTAAACTAACAATCTCTGTATAACCCCTCAAGGCAAGTCATCCATTAAATTAGCTCTTTATGGTCCATTTAGATTAGGCCAGTTAGCCCAAATTCTGTCCCAAACCGCACGCCCTTACATGATGTGAATTTTGGTACCTTATCTTAGAGACTGTGTTCTATTCATGAATTTGAATGGTAATTGAATGTACTGGGTTTCAGAATAGATCATTATAATTTTATTGGTACTAGAGGTTTACAAGATATATTGTGCATTGTTTAGTTGGTGGTTTCATATGGATAGGTAACAGCAGTTAATGAGTTTTTTATTTTCAGGTAAGTTTTGAAAGGCAAATTCAGCAACAGTGAGTAAAATATTTACAATTATTCATCCTAAAATGAATGATGAAATGAAAGAAATGGGAAAATTTGTGAGGACGCATGTTTGTTACTCTTTCACGAAAAACTACTTAACGGATTTGGATCAAACTTGGCACATAGATAATTAAAGATATTTTTTATGTAAGAAAAATGTAACATACCGGAATAAACCGGATAAAGGAGCGTAGGTGAAACCGTGGGGGACAGCTAGTTCATCATATTATTAACTAGATTTGCCCCGTGATTTTAGCTGTGACCTTAGGGTATCGTGGCAACATAAGATTTTTTAAGAAAAATCATACCAGTCTTTACACTCTTCTTTCATAGAGGAACTAGTTTTAGACACACGTACTCCTTTATAGCTAAAGTAAGTTTGTATTAAAAGTAAATCTTGAAGGAAAAATGTACAAAACAGCACTCGCACTCGCTCGAAAACCTTCGAGCTACGTATTATGTTGATGAAGATATAAATGTCTAAAGAGCAAACATCCATTTAAAAATCTTTCCATCCCAAAAAAGGGAGAACCGTAAAGTTCGTTTTAAAAGCAAAGTTCTCATAACGTGAAAGCACAAAACACCGTGGTCAGTGAACCGGGGCGAACCCGCGCCGCGATGAGCTTTCAAAAGATTCGAATCATCATCATTTGCTTCCCTTGTTCCCAATTATTAAGGGTCTGTATGTATGATTTTTGTATGGTGCATTACATCTTAGGAGATATTTGGTAGATTGAAATCCTTATTGGAAATGGTTGCCTTCCCCTTAGTGCTAGGGGAAAAGTTTATGTGATCTTCAGTATATCCTTTAGTATCTATAGTTTCATTAATTGAATTAGTAAGGGTTATGGGAGTTAGCATAATCACCAATTTTAGATTTATTAGAACTCTTAGTGCAAAATTCGTCGTGGAAGTCTACCTTACCCATTTCCGTCGAGAAGCAGTAATGCACTCGTCCTGTGATCGGTTAGAAAGATAAGGGGGCCGGTGAAATTACAGGCAATTGAAACTTTGTATTTTGATGTCTCAGGGTCGACAACGCATTGACAATGCGTCTGGTGTTACAAATGTCCATAGGCGGCGGTCACCACTTACCATCAGGTGGACCGTCTGTCTGTTTATGGCCCACCAGATCAGTGATAGCAGTGAGCTGGTGTTACTCAGGCGGACGTTGCTGCCCTTCCCCTGGTATATTTCCTTATACGCCCTTTAAGACTCCCACAGAATAAGATTTGGGTTGGCCCTATTCTATTCCTGGAAACACGGCTACTAAATAGATGGAATAAAATGTTTATTTTAACTAATTACAAAAACATCTGAATGGTATGAGTTTTCGACAACTTTTACGTTACCATCGTGCGGTTGGTACATACATTACTGTTTTCTTTCGGTTTTCAATAAAAACATACGAACATTTGGTTAATGTAAAGTTTGTGTTTTATTTTAATATATCAACAACTTTATTTGTGTTTTGAAGTAGTAAAGGTTCTTCGTCGACTCTTGAGAGGGGATGTGATTGTTTTTTTAGTATCGATAAAACTCACAATATCACTACATAGTATAAAACAAAGTCGCTTTCTCTGTCCCTATATCCCTATGTATGCTTAAATCTTTAAAACTACGCAACGGATTTTGATGCGGTTTTTTTAATAGATAGAGTGATTGAAGAGGAATGTTTATATGTATTAGTATCTATATTGCACTTGAGCGAAGCCGGGGCGCGTCGCTAGTGCCTAATATCGTCAAACCTGCCTTCCTCTTCGAAGATAAAGAGTGTGGGCGGTAAATCTCTCTGAAGACAGAGTAAGGGATGCAAAGCTCCTATTCATAAATGTGGTTTAACTAAATCAGTCGTAATGCATCCTTCTCGCTCTAACGTACTGGTAACGTTACGTGCCGAATACAGACTTTGGAGTTTTAGCTATTCCTTGCGGCATAACTTTTTTATTAACATGAGCGAGAGGATTTTTGCTCTCACTCAGTTATCCGCAATTCACAATAGTAGAATGGTATCTTTATTTAGCTTTTTTCGAACTTAATTTGAAAAAAAATTACACCCCTTCCAAAAAGACAGGTGGGCCGATAGATTCGAAATGAATGATACAAAAAAAATATCCTTGGACAATGGACATTCTTTGCATGGGGTCATCGGAACCCAAACTAAGCAGAGCTTGTACTATAGCAGCCAAATTGTTCTGGATGGGAACCAAACCCACTTACAAACTAACTTTGCACGCCTGGCCCGCCATAAATAGTTTATAACCAATACATCTTCATAGAATTATTACTAAGGGTACAACCAATTATAGGCAAAACACACAGTGTACTTTGAGGAGCTTAATTTTGTTGCAGTTGACTTTGATCCTTCGCTATTGATACATAAGCCTTATTTTGTAACCGAATTGCTCCAAAACTTGTTACTATGGATTAAAATACATACATAGTAAATATCAATAATTCCAATTAATTAGTTGAAGGTACTGATAGCTCAGTCCGCGCTGACGTTGAATCTCATGACATGGGTAGTGAGTTTGAAATTGATAATCAGCTTGTAATTTTGCTAAAAAGTAATGGAGAACGATCAATAAAAAATACAGGTGCAAAATAATTAAAATGTCCCTTAAAACTAAGACTACGGTTGATACGGAAATTGCGGTTAATCTTATGACTTAGAAACTAGTAAATAATCTTAAAATTGGTATGATTGTATTTGGTAATGTGCCTTTATGTTTTAGCTTTAATATGAAACGAGCGAGTTTTTAAATAAAATGCTTCTAATAAATGCTTTTTTTTATTATTTTTTTAAATACAGTCTGCAATATTTAAAAAAGCTATTCCCACGGTTTCATCCGCGTTTATCGATATCTTATATAGCCTATAACCATCTACGAAAAAATCCGCGTCGAATGGTAGCAGTCACATTCCGATATGTTCAGTAGTTTTGCGGTGATGGCGCGTCAAAGGAACCCTAATTTGCATAAAAAATATATTTATATCGATACATTGTAAAATTAAATCTCAGAGAGTTTTGTATGTGGCTTTTTAGTTCTACATTTTGTTGACTAAATGTCCTTCAGGTAGGACATGTTAGCACTCAAAGTGTGGCTTTAGACCTTTTACCTAAGTTAGTTTAAGACGACCTTTGAACTTTATGAGGGTAGACTCGAAATGTTTACGAAACCATTTCATAAATGAAGGGTTTGAAACATTAATTTGTTTACCTATACAGGTTTGCTCCATATCCTACTGATCCTACTAATATTATAAATTTGTGAGGATATTTCTTGAGTAGTCGTCCGGGGAAGTACTACCACCTTACCCATTTCTGCCGTGAAGCAGTAGTGCACTCGTATTACTGTGTTTCGATTAGAAAGGTAAGGGGGCCGGTGAAATTACAGGCACATGAGACTTAACAACTTCACGTCTCAGGGTCGACAACGCATTGGCGATGTCCCTAGTATTGCAAATGTCCATAGGCGGCGGTGACCACTTACCATCAGGTGGACCGTCCGCTTGTGGTATAAAAAAAAGTCCTGAATAACCTTAATTAACATCCCGCGAAAATTTTTCATCGCTCGGAAAAGCGGCTGAAACGCGAGGGACAAAAAATTATAAATTGAGGCAGACCATTTGCATGGACATATTATACCTATTATGATCTTTCTGTTGGGATGAAAACAAGATAGGAATATAAGAATTTTCGTGGACTCCATTTTTTATCCTGGGTGGAAAACGAACCCATGGCCTGTGGCGTAGCAGGGTCTCTAAGCACCAAGCCTACTCGTCATGACTTAATATTTATACTTAATGTACAATAAAATTGAGGACAATATCCAGACTTTATCAAGATCTTGTCAACTTGACAAAAATAAATCTGTTCTTTCAAGAGTGCTGGAGTACGAAGATTTTTTCGAGCTCGTTTGACAAGCAGCCGCGCCAGCGGTGCATTTCTCTCTAGATCCAACCATTATGAGTTATAATGTGGTCGAATTCGATTGAGGTTGAATGCAAACAATCTAGGGTTAGAGGTAAAGTAAATCTGCTGGAATACAACGCTAAATACATTGCGACTGATTTTCACTTCAGATCAACTTAACCACACAATATTTTCTTCCACAAAAAAAGAGTCACCTTGCACGATTTGAACCCACGCCGTTCTATTTTCTAGCTTCCAGACATTTTCGCCCACGAAGATAACAATACATAACGTCTTATTTGACATCACGTGTAAGTTTCAAGGGCAGCAATAATAATGCCAAGGAATCCTTGTAAACTTGGTACATATAACTCAACAATAGGAGATAACATGAATCGAGACATAACGGAAAGTCTAACTTACAAGTCCCAAGAGGTTTCTAGAGTAGGGGAGTCTAGGGTCGGCACTAAATGGTATTTGTTGGATTATGGCCTGTGAAGCCTGCTTATGCTATTCATATAATGTAGCCGTTCTGTTTGACATCTCTTATTAGAAGAAAGCAAAGTCATCGGTCTGTCTGTTGGTGCTCTAAGTTCTTTAAACTACGCATAATTTTAGGAATTTCTTCTAGAAAGTTTTTGTCTATTAATCTAACTTAATCTGGCAAAGCAGGGTCGGGTAACTAGTTAAAATGAAATATTAGTTTAAACAAGCTGAAAGGCACAAAAGTCTCCCTATTAGGGATTTGTTTGTGTCAAACAGGCAAACGGTCGACCTGATGGAAAGTGGTCACCGTTGACGGTCTTGACATTCACCTAGGGGCATCGCCAATGCATTATCGTCCCAAAGACATAAAGTTGTTAAGTCTCATGTGCTTGTTATTTCACTGGCCTGCTAATACAAGTGCACCACTGCAATATGACGGTGAAAAATGGTTAAGACGCTAGTAAATCCAGATAGAAATGCATCGCTGAAGCAGCTTGAACTCGCTGCAGAACTCAATCGATCGAAGAATCACCACGGGTAGTTACTAAAAAGTATCTAGCCTGCTATGGTCTCATGTTGGATTTCTTTAAAACCTCAAGCTCTTTACCATAGCAGCTATATCTATGAACCCTGCATTATTTTCTTAATATTGAAAACCGGTCGAATACGTGTCGGGCCACGCACAGTGTAAGGTTCTGTAGTAAATAAAATAAGAATAAAAATAAAATAAAAAAATAAAAAAGCCTTATTATTTCCAGTAAATTTTCAATTTCTTAAAATCTTAGATAACTCGAATTTAACTCGTTAGTTGTTATACGAGCATCGATATACGTGGGTGTAACCGCGGGGGACAGCTAATCTTATATTTAACTTGTGAAAATTGTATGATTGAAATAATATCAGGGAGAAGAATCATCATATATTTTGAAACTATAAGCAATATCATTAAATTGAGTTACGGTGAACGTAACTCATTTCCTAAAAATAAATGTCTAATTTCATTTCAACGACCCTATACAACTCTGTACGGCGTCCATCTCATTTCGAGTCAAAATTGAAACGAATAAAGTTAACACATTCACATGTTCCATTCATTTCGTTGCTTTCTACGAAACAATAGATGTGTGTCGACTCCGGAAATGCGTAGTCATTGTGTTGACAATTAATAATGTTGTCAACACTTGGAGCGTAGAGTTTGACAGTTTAAAGCTATTATTCATCGATAAAGAACTCAAATAGAAAATAGACAACCCTAGTAAGTGACAGATAAATGACAGATCTTTTGACACGTAATTTTAAAAAAATACTTAAGTATAAGTCGTAATTTTACTTATTTAGAAAAGCTGGGTTGCAAGATGAAATGTTATCATTTTTGCTAACAGAATATATATTTAAAAAATAAAATCAAAGATCCTGGGATAAAATATAGGTACACAGAGTCATCTGCTCCTAAACTTAAGAGAGCTAGCTTGTATGGAAACCTGATAAAGTTACAAAATGTTGTTCAGATTTTATCCGGTTACTGAAATACAGCTTTTATTTAAAAAAAATATCGATGACTTCACTATAGTTTTTTTTACCTCTCATCTCGTTTTTGAAATAGCAATCCTTAATAAACGTATTTATCGACTATCGATATTCTATCACGTACAACACTACGATGTCGTTGGCAGTGAGCTCAACTGCTTTCGAGTTGTCTGTCGCATTACAACGCAACCTCTGTGTATGTAAAACAGGATCATAATAGCAACGAGAAATGTACGAGTGACATTCAAATTTAAATTTCCAACGGTTTTTTAATCATACAACGTACCTATTTACCGTTCACCAATCGTGTTTTGAGGTTTAAAGTTTAACATAACCGTAACTAAAACTTGACGTTAGAAATTCATAGAATTTATACTTGTTGTATGGGAGCGTCTGCTTTTAGGGCCGACTTATGAGAAAGCCTATGTCCACGTACCCAATACACCTTGCACCAAGTGAACGGTAAAGAATCTTTGAGAATGCAAAAGTGGTTGGTGTTAGCAGTGGCGTAGCTAGGTAACCAAAGGAACGGAGGCAAACAATTTAGTAGGGCCCAACTAGACTATCTAAAATCGTTTGTCCCCAGTCGAAGCTTGGGGGCCCCGGGGCACTGCCCCATCTAGCCCTCCGGTAGCTACGCCACTGTTTGTAAGTCAGAGTTCGAGGGGCCCCCTGAGCTTGGGGCCCTGGGGCACTGCCCCGTCTAGCCCTCCGGTAGCTACCCCACTGGGTGTTAGGCGAACAACCGTAAATTAATTTACCCAATCTGTGGGCTTTCTTATTCAGCTAATACAAACTCAATCAGTGAGCCCATGCATAGGGGCCTCTGACGGATCTCTCATGCGATTGAGTAGTTAACGAATGAGACAGAGTATAGAGGCCCTGGCGAAACATCGTCGAGCTAGCGTCATTTTACAGAAACCCCAGAAAGCATACTCGTACATGTCACGCCGAACTAAAATATTTTTTAAAGCATAGGTAAGATATAATTTGAACCAAACGATTGTTTTTTCAAGTATACGAGTATATGGTGACAAATAAACTTACGGATCACTTCATGGTAAACGGTCACCATAGCCTATTGACGCTTGCATCACCAGAGGCATAATCTCTTCACGCCCTTTTTGAAGAACTCCATGTTGTATTCACTTGTGAAACTCACGGCAGGGAGTTCATCCACAACCTGAGAGATCGCGGTAGGAAGCTCCTTTAAAATAGCACCGTGCGAGACCAGTTTGGTTCCAATGTATGGGGATGAACTCCTCAAAGATGGTGAATGGGAACATTGCAGATGATCATGATGATAGGAAACAAATTGAATTAGGATTTTAACACAATCTAAGTCTCGATAATACATATTTTAAATTTAATTCAAATGCACGGTGGAAATTGATCCACTAAATAATGGATCAGACTTGAAGAGAAAAGGTTAAAATCGTACATAATTAATGAGAAAGTTTGGGTATGAGTAGGAGCGAGATGTTACCACTCGCCTTCGTTAACGCTGGAGTGGAGGGATTTAAAATCGCACACAGATTAAACATGTTCTGGATTTAAAAGTATCCTTCATGTTATACTTTTAATTTCAGAAAAAGATAAGATCTATTGATAATAAATTAATATCCCGGGACATTCTTTACACACGGCCATCTGATCCCAAAGCAGAGCTTGTACTATGGCAACCAGATAACTGATATACTACTTTTAAGTTTTCTAAATAAATACATGGTTAGCGACCCTGACTGCCAAGACGCAGGTCGCGGGTTCGATTCCCACGCAGGACAAACATTTGTGTGCACGATCATGTCTGTTTGTTCTGTGCCTGGGTGTAAATATCTGTATAAGAATAAATAAATAAATTTCCTGGGACATTATTTTTACATACGGCCATCTGATCCCAAACTAAGCAGAGCTTGTGCTATGGAAACCAGATAACTTATACACTACATATACTACTTTTTTATTTGTCTAAATACATACATATGTATATAGATATTTACACCCAAGTATGTATTTAGTAAAAATAAAGTGGTACCAATATGTAGTATATTTATTTATTTATTTATATAAGACACACCAACAATGTACATCCAATCACAATTACCAAGAATAACAAAAAAAAATACATATCTGACAAGACATTAACGAGTATATACACTAATTATAGGCATGTACATCATTTTAAGAATACATATTGAACAAAAAGAGAAAAGCATACGGTAAATTTTTTAAACAATGCAATTTATGATTAAAAAAAATATATTAATAGAACACAACAATAAAGAACAAACAATAATATTAGTTACAATTATAAGCCAGACAGGGTTTCTGGCTTCATGAGGAAAGCACAAATAAAGTGCCTAAATTGATAAAATTTTAAGTAAAAGACATCAATATCAGGATTATTGTTATATATATATAGCGTAGTTTGAGATCAGATGGCCGTGTGTAAAGCAGGATATTTATTTATTTATTTTATTTATACCAATGTAGCAGTAGCATTATATTCAACTTGGACAGACTTCCAAAAGCGTAGCTACCAAAATGTTTTGTTTCGCGAAACTTTGACACTTCAGTAATGGAGGGCTCGTCATACCGAACATGGGAATTTTGTTTTTAAAATTGAATCGTTCATCTGCGAGCCATTGTTATGCTCTTTGGAATAAAAATAAAAAGTAAAACCTTTTTTTCTGCTGGCGTTTAATACGTAGGTATACGGCCTAGATACTGGCAGGATATAAACATGATTTGATTGGTAATACCTACCTAAGTAATTGTTTTTTTAACCGACTTCAAAGAAAAGGAGGAGGTTATCAATTCGTCTGTACTTTTTTTATTTTTGCTACCTCGTAATATTGGGACGGGCCTGTTGCCTTTGTGGTTAGAGTCTATTAGGTGGACCGTCTGCCTGTTTGTCGAGTAAACCTAACAAAATAGACTGATATGTACTGATATATACTTACTAAACTGTTTTCGCCCCGTTGCGTCGACCAGTATCCATAAAAATAGGTAAACTAGACAATGTTACTCGTCCAAAAGAATAAGAATCAAATGGGCTAAATTCCAGATTACCTAAATTTGGCGTTTATGACGTCATACGGCGCCAGACATGAGGGTAATGAAGTAGCTTAGGCTTAGATAAAACTGCCAAAAATATATAATGTTACGGTACGGATAATGTTTCTAGGTAGTCTGTCTAAAATTGTCATGAACTAAAAGGTCGTTACTACCTACGAATGTCATAGGAAAATCACCTTTATAGCTTTGGGATAAGGTTCATCTATTGATCTATGGTTAATTGTATCATAACGGTGATGAAACTTATCATATTGTAATTAGGTTATTTTTTCAATTACACTAAAACGGACCTATTATATCTTGATAACTTTTGCAAAAATAAACCGTTCTCTTCTATATTTAAATTCCAATTTCAAATGGTCTTGGAAAAGCATAACATCTATACTATGCTTGGCTTATATCTACATGCGATCATTAATAGGTAACAATAAAAAAAATACAAAAATGTTTAGAAAGAATTTAAGACTCTAAAAATAAATACGCAAGAACTATTAGGTTGGGGAAAAAGTCTTTTCGCATTGATGATGATGATGGTTCCGACCGATTTCGGCCATGACGACCACTTCGACCCCTAGTCCGAGTGATGGCGCTGGTGCACCCGAAGATGGCTTATGTAGCCTATCTTCGCGGCGAAACTCCGTGCACACTGAGGGCACGTGAGTACGCCGTTCAGATAATTATAAGTTATGGCAGCAGGTGGGCGAGCCTTTAAGTGATCGCGTTTGGTATCAAGGTCAGCTTTACGCTGAACCTCGAACTCGCGTACTTGGCTGTTCACAATCCTGCGCCATTCTGGCCGCTGTGCTGCCAAACGTTCCCAACGTGAGGGCTCTATGTTGCATCTCTTCATGTGTCGCTTTTGGACATCCTTGTACCGGAGTAGGGGACCGCCATGATTCCGCTTGCCCTTCTCCAGTTCAGAGTAGAAGATGCGCTTCGCCACTCTATCCTCCGCCATACGAGATACGTGACCGCACCACCGAAGCTGTCGACGCATTAGATAGGCCTCAATGCCACCAACATTGGCTCGTCGTAGGACTTCGGTATTTCGCACTCTATCGGACCATCTGATCTTCATGATTGTACGAAGGCATTTAAGGTGGAAGCGATCCAGAGTGCGAATGTGGCGGCGGTATACACACCACGTCTCAGAGGAGTATAGGAGGTTTGGCAGCACGATTGCCATATATACTGATATCTTTGTGGCCAGCTTAAGGTCATGCGAGCAGAATACCTTGGTACTTAGCTTGCCGAATGCCGCAGCTGCGGCACCCACCCTGCTATTGATCTCGGCATCGAGGTCACACTTAGATGTTACAGTGTTCCCCAGATAGCGAAATTTATCCACTTGCTTCAACACATCCTCACCAAGTTTTATGGTCAGTGTCTCGTGACCGTGTATGTCCAGGGACATCACCTCCGTCTTATTGACACTGATCTTCAGGCCGAACTTACGGCAGGCTTGGTGGAATGCAGACATCAGCTGTTGCAGGCCGTCTAGGGATTCTGCTAGGAAGCACAAATCATCAGCATACATGATCTCAGTGATCAATGCGTATGAGACTTTAGTGCGAGCCTTAAGTCTAGCCAAATTGAAAAGGCTGCCATCTGTGCGGAAACGGATGCGGACTCCTTGTGAGACAGTGTGTAAGACTTCTCTAACTACCACCGCAAAGTATAAGGCGAACAGAGTAGGCGCTAAGACGCACCCCACAGGTAACGGGGAAGAAGTCTGTCTGTTCACCGTCTACGGCAACGCAGCATTGCATGTCATCATGTAGGAGTCTAAGAAGTCTCACAAACTTTTCCGTGCACCCGAGTTTACCTAGCACCAACCATAGAGCTTCCCGAGGCACGCTGTCGAAAGCCTTCTCCAGGTCAACAAAGCAGAGGTACAGCTGACAACCCTGTTCTCTGCTCTTTTCTTGCAGTTGACGCACAGAGAATATAGCTTCGCACGTACCTCGATCTGGGCGGAAGCCAAACTGGGTTTCAGGCAGAATCTTTTCAGACAAGTTCTTGAGGCGGTTTAATAGAACTCTAGCAAAGGCCTTTCCGGGGGCTGAAAGGAGCGAAATGCCGCGGTGAGAGTTGCAGTCAGATCGGTCACCCTTGTTCTTGTAAATGGCACTTATGCGCGATACTTTAAAGGTGTCCGGAACGCGCTCCTCCTCCCACATGCGAACAAATAGTTCCCACACTAACGTGTGTAACTTCTCTCCGCCGTATTTTATTAGCTCTCCCGGTATAAGGTCAATTCCAGCCGCCCGTTTATTTTGTTGCTGTCTGATGGCAGTAAAAACCTCATCATGCAGTAGAGGCTCGTCCAGCTCAAAGGCAAGAGGGAGCTGAGGCATTAAGCCGATACTCTGCAGATCAGCTGATCGATCCACATTTAGCAGAGTATTGAAGTGCTCCGCCCAGCGCTTTAGTACATCTTCCTTGCTCGTTAACAGGAGACTACCGTGTAGAGACCTTAAAGGCACCCTTACGTGGTAGGATGTACCAATCAGCTTACGTACCTCACTGTAGAACTCTCCCAGCTGGTTTGTATCGGTGAGCCAATGCATGTGACTAGCTTTATCTTGCCACCACTTGTCTTTCATATGTCGAGACAGCTTGCGCAATTCGAGGTCACTAGCTTTAACCACCGCAACGCTTCCTCTTTGCCTCTTGTGCTGTCGCAGGAGATCTCGGTGTTTTTCGAATGCTGCCCGCAGTATTTCATCATTCCAGCGGATTTTTTTACCCAGTACAGTTGAAGCGGTATCCATGATATGAGATGACAAAGATCCCCAGGCAGCATCAACATCACCTACCTCATTAGCTGGCAATAGCTTATCAGACAGGACTTCAGCGTATTTCTCCCTGACCCCGAGATTTGTCATCTTATCCACGTTCAAAGACGCAAGTTTTTTAATAAGAGATCTACGCGGGCGACGGAGGCGGATTCGCAGCTTTGTGACAATAAGTCGGTGGTCAGACCAACAGTGCGCACCACGCATGACGCGGGTGACCTGCACTTGGCTGAGATCTTTTTGCCTCACGATTGCATAGTCAATCAAATGCCAATGCTTGGATCTTGGGTGCATCCATGTAGTCTTGTACTTGGCGGCAAGTCTAAACATAGTGTTCGTAATTGCCAGACCGTATTGAGCACAAAGACTGAGCAGCAACTGACCATTGCTGTTCATGTTGCCAACTCCATGTCTACCTAGAACTCCAGGCCAAGCCTCATAGTCCCGACCAACCCTGGCATTTAAATCGCCAAGCAATAAAACCTGCTCTCTGGCGTTTATGCTATCGAGGCAATGAGTCACTTCCTCATAGAACTTTTCCTTGATGTCATCAGACTTGTCTAGCGTTGGAGCATAGACACTGATGACATTAAGGTAGTTGTCTTTGTCCAGGTGAAGGCGCAGTGTGGTTACGCGGTCTGAGATATGTACAGGATACTCCTCTAAACAATTTGCTAAGTGATTCTTGATGGCAAATCCCACCCCTGATCGTCGAGTTTCGGAGGCAGCGGAACCTTTCCAGAAGAAAGTGTAGCCGCCACCTACCTCCACCAGCTCACCTTCATCGGGGAGATGTGTTTCGCTGAGAGCAGCCACATCCACTTTATAGCGATGAAGTTCCCGAGCTACTATGGCGGTCTTACGTTCAGGGCAGGCGTTGCCATCTCGATCAAGAAGCGTTCTCACGTTCCACACGCCGAATGACATAATAGATGTTCTATTTAAATTACCTTTGCGACGTCGACCACGATTTGAATGATGCGATGATAGCCGCGGTTACTATCATCTGCCAAGTCGGGACGAGCATTTTTTTAGGGCACCTTTTCTAGCCCCCTCCCCAGCTGAGCGGGAAAGCAGTGCCTCCCTAAACAGGGCTGCTTTGTCATCACGAGTGCTGCCGAGCCCGTGCTGTCGCCCCAAATTTGCAGCACGGAAACGACCACGACGTGTACTCACGCCCCCGGGACCGCCTGCGTGCAGGTATCAGACAAAACCTAGCTTGCATCAGGCTAGACCTCTCTACCTTTACCCATCGCCACAGGACTTTTACGTACTCGGAGTCCAATAACGGAAGCGGTCAGATGCGCAGGATATATTTACACATTATATATTATATATTATAGATATATTTGCACAAGTATACGCGCAGGACACAGGTGCACATACTCATCCTTGCCCTTCTGGATCCGGTGGAACGGAAACCGTTACGACCGGAGAAGAGGTCAGACAGATAGAACAGTATCGTGTTGAGAAAGTTACAAGGAGTCAGTACTTTCTCACACTCCCGTAATCGCCTTTTACGATACCCACGGGAAGATATGGGGTGGTTTCCGCATTATAGTATGTATGAACTTGTAATAAAATCTCTTTGGCTATACTATTTGTATCTGGCTGGTTTTGGTATCATTGAAAGTTTAAATTTTAAAGAACATAATTCCTAATTCAAATTAGGAAAATGTGTGATTTGCATTTGTTTTTCGTACCGCCAAGATGAGTGAATCTAATGAAGAAATTCGATTCATTTTAAAATTTTACTACAAAAAAGGTAAAAATGCAATGCAAGCCGCGAAAAAAATTTGCGATGTTTATGGACCTAGTGCAGTGTCTGTGAGAGTAGCACAAATTTTATTTAAGCGTTTTCAATCCGGAAATTTTGATGTCAAAGATTCACGTCGCTCTGGTCGCCCCATTACGGATAAAATGGATGCTATTTTTGAAAAAGTGGAGCAAGTTCGGCATATCAGTAGTTACGACGTAGCTGAAGAACTGGTAATTGACCACAAAACAGTTTTTGCGCATTTGAAAAAAACTGGGTACACAAAAAAGCTAGATATTTGGGTACCTCACGAGCTCACTGAAAGAAACCTAATGATCAGTGTACTCATTTATGATTCTTTGTTACGACATCATGAAACCGAACCATTTTTGAAGAAGCTGATAACTGGTGATGAAAAGTGGATCACGTACGACAAGAACGTGCGAAAAGGTCGTGGTCAAAGGCCGGTCAGGCTTCACAGACTGTGGCGATACCCGGGTTAACTCGCAACAAGGTGATGCTGTGTGTGTGGTGGGATTGGAAGGGCATTATTCATTATGAGCTGTTACCACCAGGCAGGACTATCGTTTCCGAACTCTACTGCGAACAACTGATGAGATTAAAGCAAGAAGTTGAGAGAAAGCGGCCGGAATTAATCAACAGAAGGGGTGTGGTTTTTCATCATGATAACCCTAGACCTCACACATATTTAGCCACTCAGCAAAAATTAAGAGAGTTTGGCTGGGAGGTATCAATGCATCCGCATTCCTAAGGTATATAACAGTTTCCCGGCACAAAAAGTTACCCATGTGCACAAGAAACTCTAATAGACTAGTCGTTCCCTTCAATGCAAGAACAGCAATGTTTTCGAAAAATTCCTACGCCATGTGCATAAAAGTTTTCAATGCTTTACCTTCTCAAATAACATGTTTACCTATTAAGTATTTTCAAGCTAGACTGAAGAAATAATTTTTATTCTGTTAAAAACTTTTTACTAGCCAAACATAAATAATAAGTATTGTAACATAACTGACTGAACTTGACATAATTATATATTTTTTCTTTAATTTAATTTGAATTATTATTGAGTTATTGTATGCTTTAATTTATTGAATGAGACATTTGTAGTTTTTTATGTTATAAATTGGCTTGAATTGTATTTAATGACAATGTATATTTGCGCGCCATTATGGCAAAACATGAAGGACTTTGACTAAAACTTAACATCTATGTATTTATAACCATGTTTCTGGGAAATAAATAAATATGTGCCAAGTTTCATGCAAATTCGTTTGGTAGTTTTTGCGAGAAAGAATAACAAACATCCATACAAAAAAAAATCGGATTTATAATATTAGTAGGATAAAAGAAGATAGATTATCTGTGACATATTAACTTCATAATATGATGTTGATAATTACATAAAGAATATTTAATCAAATGAGGACAATGTTGTCTCCACCGGGATTCGAACCGGCGGTCTTCGGGAAATTAATCAAACGCAATATCCGAGGCCTCTGTAATGTCACTAGTACAAAATAGGCGCAGTAGACAAAAATATGCATTTTTTTGTCAGATCCACTTTTTTTCTTCGTAAATGTTTTCTTCAGCTAATGTTCTCTGAATAAACTGAACTTCATGTTTAAAGTGATTAGCATAGTTTTAGAAACAACGTAATTTATAAGTTTATTCTTTTGTTAAAATAATAATCGCTGCTAATAAATCATTTTCATTTTCATTTTCAAAAGAGAAAGAGAGATGTATTTTTGTTTGTAATGAATAAAACACTGCATGAAATTCCAATAATTCTTTCACTATTATATTATTACATTATTATATCATGATTTGTTAGGATATGTTAGGATTATGAAAATGAAAAAGATTTATTAGCAGCGATTATCATTCTAACTAACATAGACTATGTTACAATGCCAGGATAAATTAGATCCTTCGAGAACTTGGGTAAAGCCGCGGTACGGTATATACAGGTTTTACAAAACCAACCGTAAAGCCGAAAGGAGGTTAAATGGGGCCATATAACGTGTCCATTCACAATATTTAAGAACCTTAGTAACGCTATATAACATACCCCAAAAAAATAAAAAAACAGATTTTTATGAATGAAATATAGAAAAACTATTAAAGTAAACAATTATTAGGAAAAAAAGGGTACGTAAGCCTTTCTGTTAAATAATCTGGTTCCCTGACGTGACAGCTTACACTCAGACACACAACCTTCGGCCCCAACGTGACATGTGGTGAGCACGCCGTCTTTGGGTGACATTACCAATCTTGAGCACCAGACAGGTACCTAATCATTTCTAAGTAAAAATACTTTTATTCCGAACCTAAGACCTGTGAGTCAATGAATAAAAGACTAAAATAAAATGATGTTTATGTGGAAATCTTTTACTCGATCGCGTAGGCCTTAAATAAAACTAAGAAATCGAAAATTAATCCAAAAAGGCCTTTACAAGCACTTTTCAATAGTCAGACTTTAATACCGGTTCGGAAGGCTGTTTTCTACTGAGAAGAGCCGGCAATGAACTCGGCAATTACTCTTTTAAAAAAAGTAGGTACAGAAAAATCATGCAACTATATCATCCCTACTTAATATTATAAATGTGAATGTATGTTTGTTTATTACGCTTTCACGCGAAAACTACTTACCCGATCATCATGAAACTTTGTGCACATATTCTTGGAGTTATTAGAAGTAACATAGGATACTTTTGTGCGGGGAAAATGTAACTAAAGTAGACTATATGCTATTCCAGGATATGTTCCATCTACTGGCCAAGATTCATCCAAATCTGTCCGGTAGTTTTTGCGTGAAGGAGTAACAAACATCCATACATAAAAACATTCGCTTTTATACTAGCTGTCCCCCGTGGTTTCACCCACGTTCCCGAGGGATGTAACATTTTTGCGGCACAAAAAGTATTTTATGATACTTCTAATACCTCCAAGAATATGTGCACAAAGTTTCATGAAGATCGGTTAAGTAGTTTTTGCGTGAAAGCGTAACAAACAAACTTACATTCACATTTATAATATTAGTAGGGATTAGCTGGATTTAGTGATTAAATAGGTACCTACATTCCCTTCATTATGTGTCTATTCATGTAATGTGTCCCGGGAATGATATTAATCCCCCGGAAACACAATAATTTAAGCATTTCTGAGATTAAGTGAAGCTTAGCTACTGTTTATCATTTGTACTGTTTCTAATACCCTTGTAAGCTAAGCAAATTGAATTGGACTACCTCGCCGTAAGTACATTACATCTTATTACGTAATACGAAAGTACATGTCAGTAAGTATTTTATATATTGAGTCGCGATTATATGTTTATTTTCGTTTACTTTTGACAGGCCTTGGCATGGTGGTCGCGGGTTCGATTCCCACCCAGGACAAACATCTGTGTGCATGAATATGACTGTTTGTTCTGTCTGGGTGTAAATACCTATTTAAGTATGTATTAGGTTAGGGAAAAAGTCTTTTCGCATTATAGTATGTATGAACTTGTAATAAAATCTCTTTGGCTATACTATTTGCATCTGGCTGGTTTTGGTATCATTGAAAGCTTAAATTTTAAAGAACATAATTCCAAATTGAAATTAGGAAAATGTGTGATTTTCAATTGTTTTTCGTACCGTCAAGATGAATGAATCTAATGAAGAAACTCGATACATTTTAAAATTTTACTACAAAAAGGTAAAAATGCAAAGCAAGCCGCGAAAAAAATTTGCGATGTTTATGGACCTAGTGCAGTGTCTGTGAGAGTAGCACACATTTGGTTTAAGCGTTTTCAATCCGGTAATTTTGATGGCAAGGATACGGATAAAATGCTATTTTTGAAAAAGTGGAGCAAGATCGGCATATCAGTAGTTACGACGTAGCTGAAGAACTGGGAATTGACCACAAAACAGTTTTGGCGCATTTAAAAAATTTGTATTTATTTATATGAGTCACTAGCTGCGCCCTGCGGCTTAGCCCGCTTTCAATCCTGGTTATAAACCTTCTTCTTGAATTACTCTATCTATTGCTGAAAACTGCATTAAAATCCGCTGCATAGTTTACGATTCTATATACATACAGACAAACATTAAATTTTATATATATAGATTATATGTGTCGAAATTGAAACTGTGTTATCTTTACAGACTGATGGCCAGATTGGCGTGGTGTGTAGATACCCTAGATATCACGCTGCGGTTAGGGATTCGATTCCCATCGTGGACAAACATTTTTTGTGCATAACCTACTTCTATAATATATAAGCAAAATAGGGTTCATTTGACGCACCATCACAACAAAACTATTGAACACATCGGGATGGGACTGCTACTATTTGACGCGGAATTTTTCGTAGAAGGTTATAGGCTATATATGATATCGATAAACGCGGGTGAAACCGCGGGGATGGCTAGTGTATTATAAATGTTTAAAGTTTTTGATGGATGGTTGCATGTTTGTTACTTTTTCACGTAAACACTACACAGCGGATTGGGATCAAAACTACACCCGAATTGTGGGACTCACTCGTAAACAATGATAAGCCTGTTTAGTAATAGATTGATGGTTTGGCGCACGAGTAGTGTGACACAGCACTCATAGCGGCGGTAATGTATTACAAAATTGACTGCAACGACGATATCGAAAGCACACACGTACAACGGGCACATAGACAGGTTATAGACTGGATTAAAATATTTTATGGACCAGTGGAAGGTCGTTGAAACAGCTATGGTTTTTTTTTATACCACTTGGGCCAACAAACAAGCAGACGGTCCACCTGATGGTAAGTGGTCACCGCCGCCTATGGACATTTGCAACACTAGGGGCATCGCCAATGCGTTGTCGACCCTGAGACGTGATGTTGTTAAGTCTCATGTGCCTGTAATTACACCGGCCTCCTTACCTTTCTAACCGAAACACAGTAATACAAGTGCACTACTGCTTAACGGCAGAAATGGGTAAGGTACTTCCCCGCATGAACTCTGCACTAAGAGCTCTACTACTCTAATTTATTAACTAGTGTTTTGGGAAAAAAACATAATATTCCACGGATCGCGGTTAAAACTGAAAAATACCTCATTCACTTGCTTCAACCATATTTTAGTAATGACTTTATAATCGATGTGCGGAGAAATGTAGTACTCAGTGTTTGTCAAAGAAGATGTGTAAGTGCAACCAACAACGGAAAGAAACCGCTGTTTTTAATTTAAACACCTGGAAAAGGCGGTTAGTGACACTAACCACAAAGACTCAAAGAGTTAATACTTCTAGATATAGAGAATAATTATTTTAAAAAAGATTTATAATATAACTACCTTTCCCCCGTTGTTCACCCGCATGCCCGGGGGTATTACATATTCCCGGGATAAAAAGAAGGCTATGTGCTATTCCAGACTATTATCTCTAAACAATATATATTAACCTTTTATCGCAGCGCACGCAACGATTATTGGACTTTTAGTAAGGATCCCTAATTTTTTTGAAAATATAATATGGCTTATAGCCTTCCTCGATAAATGCACTATCCAACACTGAAAGAATTTTTCAAAACGGACCAGCGGTTCCTGAGATTACCGCGTTCAAACAAACAAGTTCTGCAGCTTTATAATAACAGATATTGAGTTACGAGAAATATATCAGGCATTATAATAGTAATTCACTGAATAAAGTAGCGACGAAAACTTTTTGCGGACTCTTTCAACCCTCATTGGCTGAGTTGAAACCGTTTTAGCGAAAAGGGATGTTGGAAGAGACATTTTAAAAGAGCTGGCTAATTAAAAATTAACTTTTTTATTACTCCCGTTTCCGATTCCGATTCCGTTTTACGTTATGTAGAAATGTAAGTAGGTACTGTCGTAGTTATTTTATATTAAAAAAGTTTTATTTTTTTTTTGCAGGTTAAGTAGGTTTACAAATACCTACTAATATTATAAATGTGAATGTAAAATTGTTTGTTACGCTTTCGCGCGAAAACTACTTAATCGATCGTCATGAAATTTTGTACACATATTCTAGGAGGTGTAAGCAGTAACAGAGGATACTTTTCGTGCCGGAAAAATGTTACATTCCTCGGGAAGGCGGGTTCCACTTGAGGCATCGCCAATGCGTTGTCGATCCTAATACGTGAAGTTGTTAAGACTTATGTGCCTGTAATTTAACCGGCCCCTTTATCTTTCTAACCGAAACACAGTAATACAAGTGTACTACTGCTTCACGGCGGAAATGGGTAAGGTAGTACTTCCCCGGACAAACTTTTCAAAGCTCTGCTTAGTTTGGGATCAGATGGACGTGTGTAAAGAATGTGAATATTTAATAAGTATAGTGCAATACTGCATGGGAATCGAACCCAGAGCAGCACATGTCGAAATCGATCAACCACCGGCCATCGATATAATATGCTTATTCCATACTAATAATTAGAGTTTCAATTACACAAATTACATCAACAAACTGTGTATCGACATCATTTTAATGTAAATTTTAAACATGAGAGTAATTTGCAAATATAATTCCGTATTAGTTAGTCATTAAACATAATGTATTTTTAGTTTGATTACTTTATAACTTTAATTATGTGAATCTAGATTCTAAAACTTTTAGGGTAGAGTTTCATTTCATTTATTTCTATTCAGTACTTATTTAAATTAGGTTACACAGTTTCTTTTCAAAAACGAAAACGGAAACAGTAAAAAATACTTACTTAATATAATTTTTTCGTAAATTTAAGATTTAGGGTTATTGTTAGGCCACCAAAATGTTTTAATAAAATAAATATCCCGGGACATTCTTCACGGACAATTAACTGATCCCAAAAGGAGCAGAGCTCGCAAAATGGTAACATAACTGTTATATTACAGATACAGCTTTTTATACACTTATACTAGTGTCCACCCCGGTTTCGCCTAAGTGGAATAATTGAAATAAACTTTCCAGAAGAAATTCTATAAATATAAGTATTCCGGGACATTCATTTACACAAAGCCATCTAATCCCAAACTAAGCAGAGCTTGTAATATGGAAACCAGATAACTGATATAATACATATACAATTTTTTTTCTAAATACATACATACATACTCGTATATCGTTCTGTGACACCCAGTCACAGAACAAACATTTTCACACAAATTTTTGTCCTGGCTGGGAATCGAACATACGACGTTACGTGGCAGACAGGGTCCTTACGAAGCCAACTGGCCCGCCAATACGTTATTAAACTATGCATATGGCTGTCCCCCGCAGTTTCAACCGCGTTCCCGAGGGATATAACATTTTCCCGGCACAAAAAGTATCCTACGTTACTTCTAATACCTCCAAGAACTTGTGTACAAAGTTGCATGATGATGGGTTAAGTAGTTTTCGCGTGAAAGCGTAACAAACAAACTTACATTCACATTTATAATATTAATAGGAATTTAGTGCATCGATAAACAGCTATACATATAAATATATATATACGAGTATACAGTAGCGTTGAATGAATATAATACCTCTTCAGGTGTGAACAGTTTTCCATTATGCCTCTGACACGTATTCTGAATACGCCCCTATATATAAATACCTATTCGATTGGAAATATAGGTAGTGAAATCACGGTTGAAATGCTTTCATTACTCACTAGCTACAGGCCCACGGTTTCACCCGTATTCTTACGGGAACTAACTTTTTTAATAATAAAATAGGCTGTGTTGTTCGGGAATAGTGTATAGCTTTCTAACAGTGATTTTATTTTTTTATTAGATGCAGTGGTTTAAGGAGTATACCAGCCACATACAAGCTTACGAAATTGACTCACTATTTGTATTACTACTAGCAGTCCCGCGCGGTTTCATTCACATTTATCGATATCATATGTAGCCTTTAACCATCTATGAAAAATTCCGCGTCGAATGGTAGCAGTCCCATTCCATTTTGGATCCCAGTTTTGAGGTGATGGTGCATCAAAGGAACCCTATTTTCCTTATATATATATATAAGACTAGCTAGTGATTCGAGTCGGCGATCGAAGTAGGACCCGGAGAAAACATAGCCTATGTTACTACTGGACAAAGAAGCTTTCTAATAGTGAAAGCCTTATTAAAATTGATCCAACTGAACCAGATTGAACCTACGACCTGCGGCGTGATAGTCCGGGTATTTAGATACCATTACACTAACTGGCCCGTAAACTTGACAAAACTATAAAACTTATTTGCTTATCGTATCATAATATTGGAACTGTAAAAAAATCTTTCTAGTATTATAAATGCAAAGGTTAGGATGGAGGGATGTTTGTAACTAAATCACACCAGAACGGCTGAACGGATCTGAATGAAATTTGGCACAGAGTAAGGTTATATTCTGGAAAAGCAGATAGACATTATACTGGAAATATGTAACATCCCTTGGGAACGCGAGTAAAACCGCGAGAGACAGCTAGTTTATTAATGCAACAAATAAAGCTAGATACAAAATCGCTGATAACGCTAGTGATCTCATTAAACCCTATGCCAACGGTATAACTATGAAAATTGTTAAGCAAAATAGTTTAAAGCACCGTTAAACAATTAAATCATAATGCTGGTTAAACTAAAAGCCAAATTCTCATAGGAAAGCTTATACGACAAAAACCCGTATAATCGGGCCTTATCCCGCATTATCTCGTCATATATGCAAAGTGGTGTTTAATATAAACCCAGCTTGTACAATTCCTTTAATGTTTATATAATATGTACAAACGCCCTGTTTAAAAGTAAGTGGGGATTTTTAAAGGACACTGGGACCACTTGACTCTCTCACAGTGAATGGGGCACCTAAAATTAGAAGTAGCCCCTTTATTCTATAATACAAACCTCTTTTTTATGTCGAGAAGCCCGACAAAGAGGCAGTCTGTCTACTTGATAGTAAGTAGTCACCGCCTCCTATGTACATTTGCAACACCAGAACCAATGCGTTGTTAACCCTGAGACGTGAAGTTGTTAAGTCTTAAATGCCTTTAATTTTACTGGCTCACCTTCTTAAACGGAACACAGTAATACAAGTGCACCGCTTTACGGCGGCAATAGATGAGGTAGTACTTACTCGGATGAACTCTGCACTAAGAGCTCTACTACTTCTAAACCTATTCGAGAGACGCAACGACGCCTCTTAGAGCGAACCTCTCAAGTAATTGCATAGTAAACGATAGAGACAGAACATAAATCTATAAGTATCCTGAGACATTCTTTACACGCGGCCAATACCACCACCAAACTAAGCAGAGCTTTTACTATGAAAATCACATCACGAATACACTATATGTACAATTTTTTTTTTCTGTACATAATTAGAGATATTTACACTCAGATAGTCAGGGTCTCTAACCACTAAACCAAATGCCCCGACATTACTACTTCATTACTACCCTACCACATCATACCCAGGGTTTATATATTTTATACTAGCTGTCACCCGCGGTTTCACCCGCGTTTATCGATATCATATAAAGCCTAAAACCATCTACGAAAAATTCCGCGTCGAATCGTAGCAGGTCCATTCCAATATGTTCAGTAGTTTTGAGGTGATGTTGCGACAAAGGAACCCTATTTTCCTTATTTATATTACTAGCTGCACCCTGCGGTTTCACCTGCGTTCCGGAAGACTGTAATCCGCGAATTACTAAACGCGCGCAAACCTCTCAAAAGGAATATTGTTTACCCCGTTTTTACCATATTTTTCATTCATGCTCCGCTCCTATTGGTCCCAGCATGATGTAATATAGCCTATAGCCTTTCTCGATAAATGCACTATCCAACACTGAAATAATTTTTCGAATCGGAGTAGCAGTTCCTGAGATTAGCGCGTTCAAACAAACAAACAAACTCTTTAACTTTATAATATTAAGTATAGATATGGAAAGACAGTACATATTATTTTTTAAGGTTAGGCATTATTGAAACGGTTTCGGTGAATATTCAAATGACGATGCAGGTTCGGATTTCAGGCACCGCCTTAAAGTTGAAATTGCTCTGATTTACAATGGCTTTGTCGTGGCCGATAACTGGGCGAAAAATCCATTGTAAGCTGAAGTAAAATCCTTGTGTGATAAATCTCTGCCAATTGAAGCTTGTGCCTTTATAGTGAAGTAGCGTCTTTATATGATGGAAATAATTGCCTGTATAATAAACTGTTTCAGATTTAAAACGCGGTCCAACTGTTGATGTTGGATGCTTGTATATGTCAAAACCTCAGAGAATCTCAATATCGCGATGTAGGATCCATCACTGTGGTGCAGGCGATAAAGGATTGTAGGCGTGTACATAGATGTCGCCACACAGGTGTATACAATGCTTTTGCATGTTGCGAATGTCCATGGGTGGCGGTGACCACTTACCGCGAAGAAGTCCGTCTACCTGTTAGTCAGCATACTTATCATTAACAAAAACGCTGAAGCCTCGTATTCTGCTTTGCATGCTTATTCATTTGATATCCATAACATCAAGGTTTGTCATCGCTATTAAGATTTGTGTCACTCAGCTGATCGTGTATTGTCAACAAAACCAAAACGCATTTGCTAAACTTAAGCTCTATCGGTCAGGTAATTAGGCTTAAAATTTTGATGCAAGATTTGACCCCACTGTGCCTTTACCATGAGTTTTTAACGTACGTGCTCGCTAGCGACGGCGTAAAACATTTCTATGGCAAATGTGTACTAACTAAATCGATAGTACGGGTCGTAGGTTAAAAACCTATCGAAACGTAAACACTAGCGAGTAACGTTTTTTAGCCTTTGCTATAGAAATTCGGTACCATGAGTCACAAATTTGACAGTTGCTATCGAGAAATACTGTATCGATAGTAGTTTACTTGCTAGTGACTAAAGTAAGTTTCGATAGCAACTCATGGTAGAGGTACTGAACTTAAAAGTTACTAACATACAAGTGAAATAAAAGCCGGTAAGAAAATGCCTACGTGACATTTAGTGTTTTTTTTTTTTGATTTATTGAAAATATTAAATTTTATTTAAAAAAATCTAGCATATAAAGTCACCGATCCCCATTATGGGCTGGGTCAGAACATCAAGCCTTTTTGCGTGTCAAAACCGAATGAGTGTGTGGATTTTAAAAGGACATTTGGTCATAAACACTTGACACTTTCACGGAAGTGATTGCCGCACCTAAAGTAATTATGGAAGTATACAGGGCGGAGCAAAAATATTATATTCGTGGCCTTGTATACCTACTTTTCTGTCTGATACTAAAAGCGTAAGTGATAGCCCTGGTGTTGCAAGCGTCTGTAGACTGCAGTGTCCGTTTACCAAAAAAAGTATAGATAGCCGGAAAAAAATGGCAATTTTTTTAATTATTTTTTATTTTAAGTGAAAAGATAATTCTGTTGTTACCAAATACTTCATTCTTACATTCAATTTCTGAGGTTCTTAGAGTCAAAGACTTAGCACGATAAGGTACTGTGTGATAAAATTTATATTTGACTGTTTTTGATTATAATAAAAAACAAAAAATATTTTTTGTACATTTTTATACCCAGTTCATCTTACCCCAAATCATACGTGTTCTAAGATGACAGATTATAACATATGTTATCCATGGTTAAAAATAGACGGAAATGTGCTTTTTCGGGACAGCTGCAGTGTAGGTCTCCGAAGTTTTATAAGATGCCTAGTACCTACTCAGTAACTTGTAAAGCCTACTAGCATAGCCTACGTAGCCTAGTACCTAGCTGTGATAGCTTTACTCTTAACATGTATATTAATGCCGAATGATTTTTTTCTCATATCCAAAAACAACGGGACACTTAACTCTAGAACAAAAATTTTCAATTCAAAGATTAGCGATTCAATATATAATACCTTTAAACGAGCAATTCTTGTATATACATATACATACTCGTATATATATATATATATATATATACGAGAATTAGGATCTCGGAAACGGCTCCAACGTTTTTCATGAAATTTGGCATGCAGGGAGTTTCGGGGGCGTTAAATCGATCTAGCTAGGATTCATTGTCAGTTGTCGTTTTATCCGTGTTTTAGGCAATGAAAACTGCTACAATGTAATTAGAAGGTAAGGTTTTCAAGTTACATTTTTTGTGAGAAATAATGTTAAACGAAGCCCTTTATTATCGCATCTAAATAGTATCTAGGTATATATGACAGTGCTTTAAAAAAGAGAATACGGTAGAAGTCACGTTAGTAAAGAAATCCCGAGCAATGCTCGGCCATCCAGGTACTAACAGTTTTTATTATTTGTATTGCAGTTTGGCAATTGGTGTTTACCCGTAAAGATTGTGCAGTAAGCTTTATTATAATTTTCCTTCTGTATAAATTGTGTATGTAAGACTGTAACAATAGTTGGTAAACCTAATAAATAAAAAAACTGATCCAATATACAAAAAAATGTTTTTGTAATCTCAATATTTTTGAAAAATCTATCCAACTGAAATCGCACACTTTCGAACCAATGTATGTACAAATGTATTTTAATTCAAGATTTTATTTCTCAACTTTGTTGGCGAGAATAATATGTATGATCATGCCAAATAACAGCTCTTAAGTAGCAAGTAGTCTGACTGACTAGCAAACAAGCTTTTTATCCCGGAAAAATGTTACACCTCTCATCTCTCGGAAACGCGGGTGACACCGCGGGGAGCAGCTATACATTAACACTAATCATACCAAAACTTACTAGGTACCTATTTCTACCATAGCGGGTCAAACGTGACTTTATGTTTCCTGCTTGAATGTATGAAATATGGTTGTTAGGAAGGGAAATAAATAGTATAACTGTATATTAATTAGTAAAAAAAATCATGAAGTCAAATGTGCAAAAGCAATAAGATGATACGTGCATTTTCAATGCAAAGATCAAAACGGGTCATTTGACCCGGCTATGGTATGTTTAGTGTTAAACATGACCCTAAATTTTAACATACGAGTATACCATTGCCCTCGTACCAGATTTGTTACGAGAAAAAAATACCTTTGATTTCATGTCGAATGTAGCATGAAATGTTTGTAAGTGATTTCCCCCTAAAAAGCTTTAGGGGACGAAACGAGGAGGGGAAATGACAAATTGGAATTCCTTACATTGTTCTGGTAAGCTGTACGTTTGTTTAATAGGTACTCTGTGAAATATTCTCACTGCAATTTCCATCATTAATAGGGTTCCCTAAGTGAATCAAAGATATAAACCTTTATAAAATTACTAGCTGTCCCCCGCGGTTTTACCCGCGTTCCCGTGGGATGTCACATGTATTATAAATAAAAACCTTCCTCTTCAATCACTCTATCTATAAAAAGAAACCGCATCAAAATCCGTTGCGTAGTTTTAAAGATTTAAGCATACATAGTGATATAGGGGCAGAGAAAGCGACTTTGTTTTATACTATATAGTGATTCCTGTATCCATCCGTCCGTCTATCTGTCATAGAGGATGTTCTCGATAACTAAATAACGAAACAATTTTAACACATACGATGACCTTTTTAAACTTTCCTACTAATATTATAAATGCGAATGTTTGTATGTATGGATGTTTGTTACTCTTTCACGCAAAAACTACCAAACAGATTTAGATGAAACTTGGCACATGGATAGAGCATATCCTGGAATAGCATATAGGATATTTTTTATCCCGGGAAAATGTAACATCCCTCGGGAATGCGGGTGAAACCGCGGGGGACAGCTAGTAGATATATAATTAGGTATTATCTAATTACATATAGGGCTATTTTTAAATTAGTAAACCTCCACTTGGCATATCGACTTCTCTTTGTTGTTTTAATATAACACTAAATGTACGATTATGACCAGCTCTACACTGTTTTTTTAATTCAATAGATAAGTCATAGCACAGGTTGTTTTTATTAATCAACAAAGTAGATTCTCTTATGTTATCTTTGTTAAGTATTTTGTAATTGTTAAATATAAAAATATGTAAAATTAATATTATAAAATAGCCAAAAAGTCAGAATAGATAAAAAAGAATGTAATAAAATAAAAAAGAATGTAACCTTGCTGAGTTTCTTGCCGGTTCTTCTCAGTTGAAGGCTGACTTCCGAACCGGTAGTAGCTTCAGTAACTTTAAATTTTACCTTCATAAGTGCCTGCTGAGGGTCTAAACTGAATAAATGGTTTTGAATTTTGAATTTTTTGAATTTTATTCTACCTTAATATAACTTTTTGACATAGGTGCTGAAAAAAAAACAATGCAAGACTCATTTAGCTTGATTTTTTTTTTATTCCACAACATTATTTTGGTTTTATGTTAGTTTTAATAAAATACGTATAAACTTAAAGAATACAATTATATAACCGAAAGAAGATATTATGCTTCATTTCTAGCGACTAGTAGAACGTATTAATATACCTATATTAAATTATAAAAGCTAGTAATCCACATCTTCAATTCTTTAATCACACAAACTGTAAATTCATATTTAAGAACCGAAAACAAATATATCGCGTAAATAATTTCAAAGAAAAACAAAATTAACCAAAAAAAAACCATGTTTCAAATTTCCAACCGTAAACATATTTTTTAAAGCTATCCGAAACTGACGGCATGGGTGAAGATTTCATAAATCCATGTTTTAATATTCGAGCCTATAACGATCCATTTGCGAGAAACCTCTTTAAAACACTCTAAAATACCTTTAGTGACTATCAAAATTAATTTCTCGGAAGCGCCACCGTCCTTAACCATTTCAAAATGTAAAAAATTAGATAAAATTGAACGTTATTTATTTTATCAGTCGCGCCTGACGAGAATTTATTAAAAGTGGAACGAGGACCAAATTCAATTTCCTACTATAAAACCAAAGCTTGGATTAAACACCTACTATCAATCTCTTGAAGCCGAGAATCTCTTTTACCATGTTTAAAAAAAATCTGTTAAATTAGTACCATCATTAATATAAGCTTTATCACGGACAGTAAATTATAATAAGAAACTTACCTCCAAAGAACATCACCAGAAGTGAAAAAACAGGACCCATTCCTCGTCCTAACATTTTTGAAAAACACTTTTATCACAAAACACGTGAAAACTTTATTTTAAATTAAAATAAATATAACAACTGGCCGAAAACAATAAAACTCATTAACATCTCAGTCCGTTTCAAATCAGCTATTTAAAATTTGAAATTCGAATTTGCGCTTGAGCGCCAAAACACGAGACACGAACAGCGTCTGACCTCCCCAAACGCCAGAGGGATACTAAAAGGAACTACCTGACTACGTCAGATTTCAGCGGCTCTCAGCGCTACATGAGAAAATGTATTCACACAAATCATTAGTATACTGGTTTTATTTTTATTTTTCGTAGCGTTATTTTGTATTCTATGGCGCTACGATGCCTCGGCGGTCAGACTATCACCATATCGAATAATTTCAGTGGATTTAAATGACAATTGCCTGTCCAAATGCCAGTTATCTTTTAAATGTTCACGAATAAATTTTTTGTTACATTTAAAATTATCATTTTATTCCATCACACAGTATGTGTGTATTGTTTAACATGTTAGCACATTTTCAATTACAATAAATTGAAAATTAGAGATATTTTTACACGAAAAATTTTCAGATTTTAAACAGCATACAATAATATTTATTTTTGTTTTAATGTCCAATTGAATGGGATTGCATTTTTTATTAATACTAAATTAAAAACAATATAAAATGAACATAAGACTAATAAAATATTTTGTTAGCTAAAATTCCTTATAATTTAATTATTCAAATGTGGGTGTGAGCTAACCTATACAATTTAACTTTTCGATTGAAATTACTCATTATAACTGTTATGTTTATTATAATTTTCACATTAAATAAATAGCTCATAATAACAACTGGGTATCCTTTTGACTATTTTTTAGGGTTCCACACATCAAAAAGAAGAAAGAAACCCTTTTAGGACCACTTCGTTGTCCGTCTGCAGTCTGACTATCTGTCAAGCCCTTCTTTCTCTGGAACGCATCAAGGATTAGAAATTAAAATCAAATACTCTGGTCTGGAATTATTTATAGATGTCAAATAATCAATCTTCAAAGTCAACGCTATAAAATTATACGGAAAAAGATTTATAGTGAAAATTTTGCGACTCACAAGGAAAACAAAACCGATAGGTCCCGTAGATCCCGTTGACCTCCTCATGAAATTTGACAAGAAGCGATGAAAGGAAAAATCCGAATATCATCAATTTGCTTCAATTAAATAAATAAATATCCAGGGACATTCTTTACACACAGCCATCTGATCCCAAGCTAATCAGATATTGTACCATGAAAACCAGATAACTGATATACTACATAATAATATAATAATAATAATAACAAATATACTTTATTGTACACTGAAAGAAGTATATTACAGAAGTTGATTCTTAAATAAAGGTACAATTGGCGGTCTTATCGCTAAAAGCAATTTCTTCCAGACAACCATTGTACTACTTTCTTAAATACATACTTATATAGACATTCAGACACAGAACAAACAGACTTGTTCATGCACACAACTGTCTGCCCTTGGTGGGAATCGAACCCACGACCTCCAGGGTGAGAGTTAGGGTCTCTAACCACCAAGCCAACTGGGCAATATTTTGCGCAAGGAAACTTGACTGTGACATTTATTAATATGAGAGAGAGAGTATTTAATATTAACGAACTATCTACATAGTTTGTACGAAACCCTCGGTTCACCAGCCAGACTCACACTTGTCTGCCTTTAAATAAGATCTTTGTACTTTTCACGGTACGGACAGCTTCAAGAGGCGGTTTAAATTGATTATTGATTTACTCCTTTGTTAGTTCCTTTTCCGGCTAAAGATCCGAACCAACTTTTGGGAATTTAATTACAGAATTGTCAAATAAACTGATCTAATTTTATTTATTTGTTTTTTTGCTTGTTCGTTAGTCTTCTATGCGGTCTTATACTATTCCTCCGATCACAATGAAACTTCATTGAGTCAAGTAGTAAAGTGTAGTGAAGTGAAGTAGTTCTGTTTAAAATATTTTTTTGTTATAAATGCTATGATCATTTAAATGTCTACTTATTAACAATGGAGCACCCTTTAGGTACGTAATCCGCCAGGATCAGCTAATCGCTGGTATAAAACAATGTCATCATATCTGTGTCTCGTAGTGCGCTTATATCTTTACTAGCTGCCCCCCGCGATTTTACCCCCGTTCCCGTAGGATGTCACATGTGTTATACATAAAAACCTTCCTTCTTCAATCACTCTATCCATTAAAAAAAACCGCATCAAAATCCGTTGCGTAGTTTTAAAGATTTAAACATACATAGGGATATACGGTCAGAGAAAGCGACTTTGTTTTATACTATGTAGTGATAACGACGGAATAGAATTTTATGCGGTTTTACAAAAATTTTGAAAATATCTTCATAAAGTTTTGTGTATATAATACACTAGCTGTCCCCTGTGGTTTCACCCGCATTTATCAATATCATTGTGCTCAACGGTGTATCAAAGGAACCCTATTTTCCTTATATATTAAATAATATAGAAGATAGATAACATAGATTTACATTATCCCTTTATAATAATATTTAGGTGATGCGGGGCGGGTCGCTATTCGTACTTACATAAATACTAGCTGTCCGCCGCGGCTTCACCCGCGTTTCCGAGGGATATAGACAGGCCAGTTGGCTTGATGGTTAGCGACCCTTACTGCCGATCCGAAGGTCGCGGGTTCCATTCCCACCCAGAACAAACATTTGTGTACATGAACATGTCTGTTTGTTCTGTGCCTGCGTGTAGATATCTATATATGTATGTATTTAGAAAAAAAATGTAGTATGTAGTATATCAGTTACCTGGTTTCCATAGTACAAGCTCTCTTAGTTTGGGATCAGATGGCCGAGTGTAGAGAATGTCCCAGGTTAATTATTAGATCTAGATATATTGCATATTCAACTTTTTTAAATACATACTTAATAGATATTTACATCCAGACGCAGAACAAACAAACAAATGTTTGTCCTGGGTGGGAATCGAATCCGATGACCTGCGGTGTGGCAGTCAGTGCCTCTAACCACTAAGCCAACTGGCCCGTCATGACAATGTTATGATGCTTGGACCTATAGTTTATCTGTGTTCAATAATATGTCGTTATTGATAACATTGTTTTGTAAATAAACATTATCAGTATATTAGTCATTTCAGAATAGGTTAGCTAGAATGATTATTCTGTTGTAGTCTATCTACACTCAGTCACTCAGTAGTGACTGCATCAGTTTTTAGGTATCTGTAGTCAACACGGAACCCTTAAAGTTTACTCTTGGTACTGAAAAACTATAATTTACATGTTTATATAAAAAAATGGGAAAGGGGAAAATGGCGGAAAAGGGGGGGTTATAAAAATTAATCACGCCGACAGAGTTGAGAATGAAAATTTTGAAATAAAAAATCATCGTTACCCTAACCTATTTATAAAACGGGGATGATTTATTTTTTACTTGTCTTGTCTATTGTTCTAATCAAAAAGAAAAGGATGTTCAAAAATATTGAATATTGAAAATATACACATTTTTCAGATTATAATTTTAGATTGATAGTAAATATCCTGGGGCATTTTTCAGGTACCTAATAACTATGCCAGTACTATGGAAACAATATAACTGTTATACTACTTTGAAAATATCGCTATACATATATTTAGAATAGTTATTCAATACCAAACACGGATCAAAATAAATGTTTTTTTTTCACTCCACCATATATATATTTATCATATCCAAATATCTTGATGACTTTGCCGTGTTCCAATTAATTAATTATTTTTTATTATTAACTACCTGCGCCCTGCGGCTTTGCCTACATTAAATTCTGGTTATAAACCTTCCTCTTGAATTACTCTATCTATTGCTGAAAACTACATTAAAATCTGTTGCATAAATAACGATTCTAGTATAAAGGACATGCTGACAAACATTCATTTTTATATATACTATAAATATATCTAAGAGATTTGGCAAAATTCAAAAAATTCCAATCCAAAATCATCTATTCAGTTTAGGCTCTCGGAGGGCACTTATGAAGGTCAAATTTAAAGTTACTGAAGCTACAACAGAATACCTAACCTTATCGCAAGATGCATGGTGTAAAGTGAACCTGGGCGTAGGGCAAGTGAACGGTTTACTCTTTGAGCTAAGTTGCAGCTACAATATTTATTTTTACACTAACCAAAATAGTAGACGATAAATCCATTACAAAGCCTTTCTTAATATTACAACCAAATTCACCGAGTATATAAAAGCCACTGTGAATATACGTGAGTCCCTGGGGATATAAAAGTGAATATTTATGGAGGCCTTTGTCAATAGAGGAAGGGATGACTACCGGGTAAGGGCATGGAAATCGCAATTAAAAAGCTTAGAAGTGGGATGAATTTTGTGTGACACTATGGCTGTCGTGATTCACATATGAATGCCGCCGAATTTGTGATTTACTTACTCTTGGAGTATATTAGACAGGCCAGTTGGCTTGGTGGTTAGCGACCCTAACTGCCAAGTGACAGGTTGCGGGTTCGATTCACAACCAGGGTAAATATTTGTGTGCTTCATGCACGTATGTTTTTTTTGTTCTGTAATAAAGTATTTATCAGTTATCTGGTTTCCATAGTACGTAGTAGATGAGCGTGTGTAAACAATGTCGCGGGAAATTTATTTGTTTATTTCTTCTATATCTTTGTTGATTAATATAATATGTATATGTAATTATGTTAGCAGGTTTATGTGTAAGTCATCGATAGTTCTTTCCAACCGTGCCTCTGTTATCTATACAAATAAATAAAGTTTAAGTGTATGTTTGTAATGGAAAATTAACAGCATTTTACAAAGCGCATATTAAAGTATATACAGTACATATTTAATTTTTGTTTACCTGTTTGGTCTGGTGAAACTCCGAAATGACTGCACTAATTTTGACTGGCGGGACTTTCACTGGCAGATAGCTAATGCTGTGAGAAATAACTACTAATTTTCCCGGGAATATATAACATCCCTCGGGAGCGCGGGTGAAACCGCAGGAGACAGCTAGTACCTATTATATAAAAATCAATGTGTGCATATTCCCTATGGACTCCAAAACAGCTGAACCGATTGCGACGGGAATTTTACTAACAAATAGCTGATGAAATAATGCTTTTAAATCCGGAAAATCTAAAATTCTTATGAATCGCCGGTGAAGCTAGTTGATAATAACTCAAGAGCACTTTTAGGTATTTATTTAGATTTCTACGTGAAAAGGTGTAATGCGAATAACATGGTTCGATAGTATCGTAATGTTGTTTTATGTTATTATATAAATTGTTGGTCGTCAAGCATGAAGTGGCGGGTTGTTTATGAAATGTGACCTATGATATTTAATATCTGTTGTTTTAGTTGTCTAGCTGCATGCTTTAGGGTAGTCAGAAGACTGATAACATCCTCTTGCAATCGTAATCGAATCCGATTTGCCAATACCTTGACGGCCTCGCTATTGGTATCTCTCTCTTCTCGTAGGTGTGTGAATGAGATGGCAATGACCCAATCTTCAATCTAGTTGTAAATCGACCGCAACTTTGATTTGAAGTATGGTCCACATTCGCTTCGCAAGCTAAAGCAAAGCTTTTCGAAAATTCATGAAATTAATAGGAACCGGTAACCAAACTTTCCTGTCACTCTTCTGGACTTGGACAATACCCTACAAGTACAAAAAAAAACAATATCTATATCCTAGGACATTCTATACACACGGTTATTTGTTCTCAAATTAAGTAGAGCTACTATGGCAACCAGATAACTGATACACTACTTTTTAAGTTCATACTTAGATATAAATAGATATTAACACCCAGACACAACTAAAGTATTAATGCACACAAATCTTTGTTGCAGGTAGGAATCGAATCGACGACCTGCAGTATCTTACCAGTAATCCAGCTGATCTGGGGCCCAATTCTACTAAATGCAACGTTCAAGTAGCACGTTTGGTTCGGCAATGGTATGGTTACGATTAATGTCAAATTTAAGTTTGATAATTCATAAATATGGTATTCCTACGCACTAAAACCGAAACAAAGTCGGATTCCATTTTGACGTAATTTTTCGAACGAATGTGAAGCATTACCGAGACACTATCGCAGTTCGATCGTTTAGTACAATACGATTAAACGTCAAATTTGACGTTTGGTTGTGATATGGTAATGGTTCGGTGCATAATATGTTAGTGGAATCGCCCCCCTGTTCTGATAAGTACCAATTACTGTCCCCAAGAATAAACACATATATCATTAATGAAGTATCAATGTAATTTGGAACACAAACACGGCCCTTGGGTTCAGGGTTCAAAAATCATGTGACGTCATAGGTACTGTGTGCTTTTATTAAGTCCAAGATGAGGGTCAACCTTTTAAATATTCTGCGCGTAAATTAATTGGATTTTATTGGAAAAGTGACGGTCGCGTTGCTCATAGCCTACGGTTGTTTACGTTCCTAAATAAACACCGTTATTCTGTCATTTTGTTCAGCTACCATTTAGGTTTTTTATATTTATTCAATTAAATTTTGTAGATAAAACAAGGATTTTTAAAAGGGTTCGGTCCTAAGGTCAAAAGCTTCTATTTTTAAAAGTTCTGTTGTTGTTAACAAACATTTATTTTGCTAAATTTTCTGTGGTAGAGTTTAGAAGTAGCAGAGCTCTTAGTGCAGAGTAGAAGAAGGTTACTGTTCCTATTTCCGCGTTGAAGAAGAATTTAACTCATATTACTGTGTTTCAGTTACAAAGGTTAGGGGGCCGGTGAAATTACAGGTACATGCCTAGCCTATAACTATCTACAAAAAAATCCTAGAAGTAAAATATACAGATTAAAAAAATATTTATTTTCCAAAGGGTATTATACCAAAAATGCTTATATTATAAAACAAGCTGTCCCCCGCGGTTTCATCCGCGTTTATCGATATCATATATAGCCTATAACCACTGTTGTTGAGTCTTTTGGGAGGGAAACCATCCGAGGCCGAAATAGCTTAAACATTAATATTTAGAATTATAAATTTTGATGATGAAATTAAGTAAATGCTAAGTTATTTAATTGTAATCCATGTATCGGCAATAGAAAAATTCAATGTAACACTATTAATATAATATTAAAGATTAAAATAAAATATTAAGGAACCACATGCCTCAATTCAAAACAACGAGCTGAGCACGCGCGGAAAGATGTTAATTTTTAGAAACACAATACAATTGATCTTAAAATAATTTATCGTAGAATCTTCAAAGAGTACGGACAAAGAGTCCGTAGAAAATGTAAAAAGAAATAAATAATAGCCTAATAGCCACCTAGGAAAAATTCCCCGTCGAATGGTAGCAGTCCCACCCCGATGTTCAGTAGTTTTGAGGTGATGGTGTGTCAAAGGATCCCTATTTTCTTTATATATATAATTCTTCTGTACGTGTGTTGACAGTGAACTACTCCTAAACGGCTGGACCGATTAGAATTTTTTTTTGTATGCGTTTGGGTGGTACCTTGAATGATTTAGATTACGTGGCGCTGCGAGCGAATTCCTGCATTTTTGTATGGACTTATTTTGACAGAACGACATCTGTCCGGGCAGCTAGTATATATATAGAAGATTACAGATTGATATAGATATGTTAAATGCGCTTAAGACTTGAAAACTAATACACGAACATAATTTCTGTTTTTATTGTTATTCAAGGTTTGTAAGTAAGATTTTAAGCTATCTATCATTACGCTCTGACCAAGGAGAGCCGAGCAGTTCCCGTTTTACAAAACAAGTCACAAAATAAGTAATTCACTCATGGGCGGTTGTATTTTAAGCTATCTATCATTACGCTCTGACCAAGGAGAGCCGAGCAGTTCCCGTTTTACAAAACAAGTCACAAAATAAGTAATTCACTCATGGGCGGTTGTATTTTTAACTCATAACTATACGAATCTAAAATGCGTTGCTTGGAATAGTTGATGTGAAGTGCGATACCTATTTAAACAATCGAGGTTCCTTACAAAATATTATAGTATTGTATAATTTATTACTAAATATTTTCGTTATGTTATCGCATAAGGAAATGGTATTTATCTATACATGAATATTTGTCTGTGTGTCCTTTATAGAATCGTAAACTATGCAACGGATTTTAATGCAGTTTTCAGCAATAGATAGAGTAATTTAAGAGGGAGGTTTATAACCAGGACTGAAAGCGTGCAAATCCGCAGGGCGCAGCTAGTTAATAAATGAAATGACAATAAATGAAAATAAAGATTGAGTCAAATTATAAGAAAGTAGTAATGTATTTCAATTTGTTAAATCTAAATTCTTAAATCTCTGTCGCATTTACATTTTTTTCTCCATTTGTTGTCTACATTTTCTTGAGTGTCATTTATTGGATATATATCGGTCAACAACATAAATTGCTATACAGCCAAGGGGGCTGCTTCAGTCAATACAAACTTCGTCGGCGAGCTGCTTCACGAAGGCCTCGGACAGCTTACCTCTCACGTGATTAGGAGTATTAGCGTAGTAAGCGACAGAGACAGAGCATAGAGGCCGTGGCGAAATATCCTCGAGTAAGTGTCTTTATCCTTACAGAATCGAGCCCCTGATCCATATTCAATGAACACTTATACTAAAACTATACATAATATGGAAACAGAATAAACAGCTATTTTGTAAATATGGTCTGCAGAAACCTACTAAATTTATACAATATGAATAAGTTCCAGAGGACAAGTTTTGTAAACTTGGATCTCTTAAGCTAGGTACTTATATTGCTGACCGTACTACACTCCCCGTTTAGTAAAAACATATCGCATCAAAAACATAAAATGTACAAAACAGTCAAGTCTCGCAACACAATCTTTCCACCGTAAAAGTTGTGAGATCTCATGCATTGCCAATTTAGTTATTTTATAGTATGGAAGCACCTATTTTTATTTATTTTTTTATTTAAAGGATCGCCAACAAATGATACATAGTTATACAATAAAGGATGTTACAATAATACGTGCCTTGTGCTCATTCAGTTATAGGCAACCACAACTAACACAGGAAGCACCAGTACAGTTAACTTATAATTATAAATGTAAAATAATAAAAATGGAAGTGAGAAAAACAAAAATATAATTATTAATTTTTAACAAAGGTTAATAGTGTAGAGATATATTAATACTCACAGCTCTGTAATTTTGTAATATTCTAAAATGACGTCTCTAAATTTATGCAAAGTATCATAAAAAATGTCAAACTTTAAAAGACGAGTTTCTTATTTAGTTACCTACAAACATTTTGTGGCCGTATCAATATAAGACAATTATTTATATAATAAATATAGGGTGTGCAATCACACAGTACAAATAAAACGTTGCTGCGTGGAAATATCTTCTCAGATTTTGGACATGTAAAGTAAATAAAATAAAAAAATCGCAATTAAATTTATATTAGTTAGGATAAGGTCTGTAATGTGGCCTTGCAATTGCCAAATCATATTATTTATTACTAGCTGACCCAACAGACGTTGTCCTGCTTTCAACGAATATTTAATTCGAATTGATATTGTATTGGTAATAAAATACCAAGAAAATAGTGTTTATTATTCTTGACAATTAAACTTTTAATATTAGGCGTGATGACGCTCTGAACTAACCGTGATGAACAAACACTTCTTAAAAACCTCACTGTATATTGTAATAAAAATTTCCGATTTAATTGAATGTGCACGAGTAATGGTAATTAATTATTTTATCAATATAATTCCGGCCTATGCCTCTGTTATAATATAGCTACGATATTGTCAAACGACTGACATTTATGTCAAACACCATAAGGTTACATTGTAAGAGTTTATATTTTCAAAAGCGGTAAGGTTTCATTAGAAAAGTTAATATAGTCGTTAAGTTTTCTTCAATATTCTAATTTTCCGCGTAACTTTCTTATTTTTTTCTTTCATAAGAACCTTCTTCTGACAATAGCAAACACAACAAAAAAAGAATTAGCGAAATCGGTCCAGCCGTTCACGCGTGATACCGTGACCAAGGGAAATACGGATTGATTTTTATATATATACGCAAGCTGACCCGACAGACGTTGTCCTGTCTTAACTATGAATATTGAATTCGAATCTGCCGATTGAATCAACTGTGAAATGTGCACATAATTATATAGAAATAATAAATTAATTCTATCAATATAATTCCGACCCATACTTCTGTTCTAAACGATATGGTCAAACGACTGACATTTATGTCAAACACCATAAGGTTACATTATTAGAGTTTTTATTGTCAAAAGCGGTAAGGTTACATTAGAAAAGTTAATATGATCGTTATGTTTTCTTAAATTTTCTAATATTCCGCGCAACTTTCTTATTTTTTTCTTTACAACAAAAAAATAATTAGCGAAATCGGTCCAGCCGTTCACGCGTGATGCCGTGACCAAGGGAAATAGGGATTCATTTTTATATTATAGATTACTTCTTAAAACAGCTGTATGCCAGTGACATTACCACCAAAATCGGTCCAACCGTTTCGGAAATATTCCGGAACAGACAAAATTGAACTGACAGGCTCAAAAAAAATAAAATTCAAAACCATTTATTCAGTTAAGGCCCTCGGAAGTCACTTATGAAGGTCAAATTTAAAGTTACTGAAGCTACTTCCGGTTCGGAAGTCAGCCTTCAACTGAGAAAACCGGCAAGAAACTCAGCAGGGTTACATTCTTTAAATAATTTTTTATATAAATGTTATCTATTCTGACTTTTTGTCTATTTTATAATAGCAATTTTATATATTTTTAAAATTAACAATTACAAAATACTTAATATAGGTAACATTCAAAATCAAAAAATAAAAGAAATAAAAAGACTACAAAATAGATAATAACAATAATTACTTACAACTTAAACAAGAAAATTAGAGGTGCACTGTGCAGAGAGTAGCTATTTTTATCATAGGTCTGTTAGTTCTAGATTTTTTTATAAGTATTGTAAGTAAGTATCGACATTACAAGCAGGCTCTACAATTTTATTAATTTCTATATAAAAACAAATGTCTACACAAATTCAATAAAGTTTGTAATGAACCCTAAATATCTTCCATCCCCTTCACTCACTAATGACTGCGAACCATTTGTGATAAAATCTACACGACACTTCATTGTCATACATACTGGGACAAACAAAAATGTTATGCTACGCTACGAGACTCAACCACGAATACTACAAACCATTCTAAACTTTACGACTTTGGAACTGTGCTAGTTTTTCATTGTGCTTCGATGACAATTCCTGAAGTATTTTTCTTCTTTTTAAAATCTTGTTTTTCATTTTATTTTACTGTGTACGGTTGACATGGTTAGCATGTAATTGTTGAAGGAAAATCATTGGTGCAGTATTTAAAATAATAATAAAAATATTGTAAGCCATTCTTTACACGCGGCCATATGCACCCTTATTCAGCTAATACAAACTTCGTCGGCGAGCCGCTTCACCGAAGCTTCGGAGAGCTTATCTCTCACGTGATTAGTAGTTTTAGCGTAGTTAGCGAAAGAGGCAGCACGGGGGCCGTGACGAAACATCATCGAGTTAGTGTAATTTCCCTTACAGAATCGAGCTCGTGATCCTAAACTAAGCATAGCTTGTACTATGGAAACCTATATACTAATCTTGCGGCACGCTGTGATGGCCGTTTTGACGTTTATCAATGACAAAGAAAAATAATTTTATTCCTTCAGACATAAGGTGCATCTATTGATCCAACAGCGAATTGTATGATGATGGAAATCAACCTTATTCCAAAGCAATACAGTTTATTTTCCTACGACAATCTTGAAACGTCCAAACGGCCATCATAGCGTGCCGGTGGTATACTACCTATACATTTTTTTTCCACATGTCACTTACTAATACATGTTTTTAGTAATTCATAGATATTTACACCCACAGAAGCAAGTGAGTTCTTGCACACAAATGTTTATCCCGGATGAGTATGTAACCCATGACCTATGGTGTGGCAGGGCCTCTAACCATCATATATATATTAGGGGGCAGCCATTAATTACGAAAGGTGATTTTGGCGATTTTTCGACCACTCCCTCGGTGAGATGTCATGAGATTTTGCTCGACCCCCTATCCCCGCCCCTAATCTCACGTGAGATTTGATATTATCATAAGTATACGCTTTAGATTTAGATGTGAAAAAATATTACTACTATATATAATCCTCTTCTAGCAATTTTACACTGTTTCTTGCTAATTAAAAAATTACGATATATTTGCCGAAACCCCCTCTCCTCCACGTGAGATTCGATGAGTTTCGGCTTGACCCCCAAAAAATGCCTCACGTAATTAATGGACGCTCCCTTAATCGGTCAAGTCATTTAGAACTTATTCGATCACCAACAAACGTACTGATGATTATTCGAGAATATTGAGTTATAATCTATGTACTATAGATTGAATGTTTGTCTGTATGTCCTTTAAAGAATCGTAAACTATGCAACGGATTTTAATGCAATTTTCAGCAATAGATAGAGTAATTCAAGAGGAATATAACTAGGATTGAATGCAAAGCCGCAGGGCGCAGCTAGTTAATTGATGAAATAACAATAAATGAAAATGACGTACTAATAGACGATATATTGAGATATTTGACTTAATAAAAAAAAACAGTTTAGTTTCTGATTTTATTGTATTGTGTTAGATTAATTATAAAAAAAACTAGCTGTACCCCGTGGTTTCACCCGCGTTCCCGAGAGATGTTTAATTTTCTCGGTATAAATAGTAGGCATATGTGCTATTCCAGGCTATAATCTACCTCTGCGCCAAATTTCAATCAGATCTGTTCATGTGTTCTGGCGTGATGGAGTAACAAAAATCCATCCAACCATGCTTTTGCATTTATAATAGTAGAAAGATTAAAGGAATTATTTATTTCAAATACTTTCCAAGTCTAAATTTAAAAGTTTATTATCTATCCAAGGTAAGAAACAACCTACTTCACTATTCCAGGCAGTAACAAAGTCTGTTT
The DNA here is from genome assembly GCA_907165245.1 of Habrosyne pyritoides. Lineage (NCBI taxonomy): Eukaryota > Metazoa > Arthropoda > Insecta > Lepidoptera > Drepanidae > Habrosyne > Habrosyne pyritoides. The sequence continues at coordinate 2,173,547 of OU015595.1, forward strand.
CTCGTATAATATAGCGAAAAAACTAAACTTCCAAAAGTATTTTCTTTTAAGACAATATATAATTTTAATCAGATTATAATATTCCATTGCCGGCAAATCCACTGGAGCGGAACTTTTCCACGGCCGTAATTCCATCTCGTTTGTTCCGACTGACAACTGGGTATATGTTAGGAGTTAGGACTCGTAATAAATCGCCCTGGTCATTTATTGCCAAGCATTTATGGGTACGAGTGTATTTTCCTCATTTATTCCCAGTTACTACCCCCTTGATAAATATTAGTGATGCGCTTCGTGGTTTTTGTATCGAGGTAAATAAAGAAAGACATTTTTTTTATGTTGAAAAATTAGGACCTTTTATTCAGTTTATATTTTTTTTTAATTCCAAATAAGCAAATTCAAAGGCTTCTAATCCCGAGCTTCAGGTAATCATTTCTAACAAAGCAACGTCAATTGTTCCTTCCCGACTTGGTAATTGAACCTAGGATCGAGGCGATTTATAAATTACCTAATTTGAAGTTTATAACGAAATTACGACTTTGGTTATATGGGTATTTTTATGAAACTTCATAATGGCTTTGAAATTCTAATCCGCAACCTTTTTGTGTAACATTTTGTGTAAATGAACACAATCTATGCTATTCAAAAGTGATTGATGAATAATTAAAATGTTTTCCTGCAATACAAAAGTTTTACTTTTATCGTCTCTACGACACACCCTGTTTTTTTTTTAATAAATAGCTATGTTCGCTCTTTTCCTTTTACACGCACATTGCGTACATAAAGTCCTTTACTTCGATTTCTTTTTAAACAACTCAAGCTTTAATGTATTTTCCGGCTTTGATCGTTGGAAAATATGTCTTATATCGTCGGATTTAGCTTTAGGCTATTTTCTGGATGGAAACGAGGTCTCATTACGTTTTTTTTTATCCTCGAGAAAAAGCTGATAATCATGGATTTCTCCCCTACCTGAATTTGCAGCCTAAAGCGCCTGGCTTTTACACCTTTTTATTAAAACTTTTTTAGTAACTGAAAATGATTTGGGCTATAGTATTTGTTCAGATCTACCAATCTAGATAATCTTTTTATTTGATATTAGCCGACGGATATTATTATATTAAACGGGATCTGTGCGAGTTATACTCATGCTCGGATGGTAAGTAGGTAGGTAGGTAATAATATTTTTGTATTTTGATTACCAATTTTTTTTTTCTTAAAAACTGTTTCTTTTTTGTTTATACTTCATTATATTTTTCTGTAAATGTAGATAATTTTCTGGTTTTCGACTCGCACACTTTAGTGGGGGTAGGAAATGGTAGTTTTTGTATTTCATAGCTACAATTAGTGGCGTAACTTGGTAACCAAAGGCCCGGGGGCAAAATATTCAGTAGGGCCCCAACTAGACTATCTAAAATCGTTTGTTCCCCAGTCGAAGCTTGGGGGCCCCGGAGCAACGCCCCGTCTAGCCCTCCGGTAGCTACGCCACTGTTTGTAAGTGAGAGTTCGAGGGCCTCCCTGAGCTTGGGGCTATGGGGCTCTGCCCCGTCTAGTCCTCCGGTAGCTACGCCACTGGCTACAATGTCACACATTTTTAGACTTCCAATTTTAGGACACATTTTCAATATTTAAATTATTTTTTATGAAGCTTATTGGTCATCATAAAGGTTTCTTTTCACCGTTTTTGCACCGATCCTTATGAGTTATTTTTTTACCAGCTTATCTTCTAAATACCCCTTTGACAGATATTTCCACCCAGACACAGAACAAACAGTTCATGCACAGGGTAGAAAACTTACCCAGCACCTGTGACGTGGCAGTAAAAATAAACCACCAAGCCAACCTTTTTACGAACTTTTACAGTCCTCGAAAAGGCAAATCGCAATTCACATCACTAGTAAAGATACAGGGGAGCGGTTAAATAAAAGGTTTGAAGCATGAAGTGACCATTCGCGTGTAGGTACGTTTTAGCATGTATGGCCCACCCATTTCATTTGAGGCACGACATTTGATTTATATAACTTTGTATACAGGTTCGTCCTCATTCTGTAATTATTGAGGTTATAATTTCAAATGACAATTCACTTTTGTTAGGTTTTTATTAGTCAGTAACAAAGTTTTTGTGACCTCATTTATTTTGCAACTAGTTTTCGTTTGCGGTTTTACCTACGTTTTTGATAGAATTAATATTTTATTATCAGATTATTAACATGTTTACTTATAGTACTTTTACTTATACGATAGATATCCATACTATTCCCGAGTGACATAGGCATTGCAATAATCCCGGGATACATTAGATCCCCCGGGAAAACGGGTAAACCCCAGGAAGGTCTCTAGAAATCATATAATATGGCATAACGATGATTACAGCCTTTATGCATATTGGAGTAGGTACATCTTATATTTTCTTTTCTCTACTCAGCCCCCTTATTCAGCTAATACAAACTTCGTTGGGTCGCGGCGCAACGAGACCTCGGAGTGCCGACCTCTCACGCGATTGCCTAGTTAACGATAGAGACAGATCATAAAGGCCACGACGAAACATCGTCGAGCTGGAGTCATTTAGCTTATAAAATCAAACCCATGGTTTTTTATTTACGGCCAGTGTTAGTTCTAAATTTGATTTAAATATAGAATTTGTTAATTGACTTTCTACACAGAATGAACAAGGAAAAAAAGTTACACTTACCTTCCCCAGCCAATTTATCGTCCCCCTTTGATACAGGTTCGCTTGCATGGAGTATCTTAACTGTATCAAGGAAAGAGACATATTAAAACAAAAAAGTAGTCCACACAATTAATAAAGCTACTAATTATATTCGGCTTACTAAAAATGTAAAAATTAATATTTATTTTATAAATAAATATCCTAGGACATTTTTTACACACGGCCATCTGATTCCAAACTAAGCAGAGCTTCTGCAATGAAATCCAGATTACTCCATACTTTTATATCTATTTACACACAGACGCGTAACAGATATGCTTATGCACACAAATGTTTATCGTGGATGGGAATCGAACCCGCGACCTGTAGGTTGGCAGTCAGGGTCTCTAACCACCAAGCCAGAATTGATATCTTTATGACATGAACTCTTTCTCACTTCTTAACACTTGCCTGGTAGCTTTACTTACAAAGAAGTATAAAACCATGGCCTCCTTACAAAGAATACCAAAAATAGTTTTTTTTTTTTTTTTTATAATTACAAATGAAGCTCACCCATTTTATAGGACTGTGTTCGATGGCAGCAAATATTATTATGTCTCAATCGTAGGTCAAAACTAATGTCGGTTTAGTTAATTCAAAGGCGTGGTTCTAATTGAATACTGTATTCCCTCAGGAACCAATAGATGGACTGCATATTCAACATGGAAATGGGACAAAATTAAAAACCATAATTTTAGTTATTCAGCACCATAATGTAATTTTATAAAATTCTATCATTATTTTTTACCCTTATCTTTATTGTAAAATGTAATCTATGTAAAATCTGTAACCTGTGTTAATTATCCAATTTTATTAATATTATTATTAGTTGCGGTACATTTAATTTCGGTACCACAGTAACAGTGGAAGGCGAGTGGTTTAACCAACATGGTTTTTAATGAAAAGTAGGCTCAGAAGTTCCGCCTCCTTATTCAGCTAATACAAACCTCGTCGGCCTCCACACCTCAAAAAGCTTACCTCTCATGTGATTTGCATAGTTAGCGAAAGAGACAGAGCATAGTCGCGACAAAACATCCTCGAGCTAGTGTAATTTTCCTTGAAGAATCGAAGCCCTGTTGATGTAAGAGAATCCCAATATAATATAGGAAACCCTCCAAATTATGTCCTACGGAGATACAGAGAAGTTACCCGTTATGTTAAAATAAACTTACTACTACAGCGTAAGCTTCGTTCTATAATTGATAATTTGCAAGCTCCTTTCACCTTAAACACTGGTTTTCCTAGTTCAGGAAAACATCCTATGTTAATTATATTTAGCTAAGTAAAACATTGTACCTATCTATTATGTTATCTTGTAAAATTCAATAAATAATTTATTACTATTATTATTTTTAGATGGTCTACCAAATGGTAAGTCAACACCTTGGACATTTGCAACACCAGGGGATCGCCATTTGTTGTCTCTGAGATGTGAAGTGATTAAGTTTCACGTGCCTGTAATTTCAGCGACCCCTTACATTTCTAGCCAAAACACAGTAATACAAGTGAACTACTGCTTCACGGCTGGGTGAGGAGTCTCCCCGGACGAACTCTACACTAAGAACTCTATTACTTCGACTGAAGACTGTGGTATAGATGTTATTACCTCTAAGCTTCCAATGATATTGGCTTTCAACCCTAAATGCTGGGATACTACTCTATCTGCGTGATTTTCAAGTTATGGATATAACTAGCCAGCTAGCTGTTCATAGAGTACCAATTTCTGGTCATCATAGAATCAAAATCATGGCTTTCAAAACCATCTCCACGTGGCTTCACCACTTATCCATCATGGCCAGAGCTACTGACTGACTGCTTCGGTACAAAACATTACTACCTTTGTAGATAATTTAAATGTTTACGTTCTGCTCTGCATTGCTTAATGCAAATCCCTTCTCATCTGATGATGTAGTTAGCGATAGAGACAGAACATTGAGTCTGCATTGATTTATCTTCGAGCGAATGTAATTTACTGGAATGCCGTCTGATACAATATTAGCTGTAGGTATTGTTTTTTATTTTATTTTATTCGGAAAACCAAGAGCACAATTCTTATAAATAATAAGTACCTGGATGGCCGAGCATTGCTCGGGATTTCTTTACTAATGTGACTTCTGCCGTATTCTCTGTTTTAAAGCACTGTCATATATACTAAGCTACGAATTAGATGCGATAATAAAGGGCTCACAATAACAGTATTTCTCACAAAAGATATAACTTGAAAACCTTACCTTCTAATGACATTGTAGCAATTTTCATTGCCTAAAAACACGGACAAACGACATTTTCTGAGAATGAATCCTAGCTAGATCGATTGAACGCCCCCGAAACCCCCTGCATTCTAAATTTCATGAAAATCGTTGTAGCCATTTCCGAGATCCTAATTATATATATATGTAAATACAAGAATTGCTCATTTAAAGGTAGAATTAGATAGATAGATAATAACAGAAACAAATGACCCGTTATTATACGCTTTCACGTTTATCTTCTTCAACACGCTAGTAGCTAAAAGCAAGTGTGAACAAATCTTCACCTCAAAAAAATTCATAAGTTAAAAATATTGTGAGCAATGTTTCCAGCTGCAGACCAGCAAACGGCTGGAAAATTTGGAATTTAGCTCACGAGCGAAACGCAGCGTGGTTTCATGTGTGTTTTATTAGTCTTTTTGTTATATAATTTATTTTATTACCAAGCTGGCGCAATGCTTTCGTGTGTCATAAAATAAAACAAAATATTATATTTGTTCGTGTGGCTATCCTACTCGAGTGTATATTGAACATGTTATAGACTGTTGAATTATATTACAACATGTCTATAAAACGTTGGGCCAAGTGTTTGACACGAGAGTTAATATTTATATATTCAAGACTATTATCCCCGGAGGGGTAGGCAAGTTTCATTCTTGAAGTTAAAACGTAACCTAATCAAGCAAACTGAATCTAATTAATAAAAGCAGTCATTTTAGAGTTAGTCTAAATTTGTAAAATTTCTAAAGTTGTCTTGGTGGTCAGAGACCCTGTTTGCCTTATCCCCACCAATTCCCACACAGGACAAACAATTATTTTATATATGCTTTATGTTTCTGTCAAACTCACTGATGACTGACTCCATACATTTTGACGTCTTTTGAAACAAATGCAAATCATCTCAGCCTGATCGGATCACAAGAGTTGGTAGTAAGGCCTCAGAGCTTGACGTAATTATCAAATTAAAACTGTCTTGAGAGGGTAAGTAGGTCCATTTTCCACTGAGCGACTTCAGTTTCGATAATTGGTTAATTTCCGCTACCGTTTTTAACTTACACCTAACTATTTTGCAGACACGCTATCAAGGTGTGTCAAACATCAAATATGAATTACTTAATAAGTTATTCATTTTAACCATTTATTATTAATTAATTTTAAAAAAGTTACTGAAAGGGGTAGTTTCTGAGGTACTAGAATTATTAAGTGCCACATTTTACTGAATGCAATTATTTCAGACATGTAGTCAATTATAGTACGCAGCCGGCCTGGAAAATCTATATTATACATTTTTGAGTTTATGTGTATGCAGAGGGTAATAAATAAATAAATATCCTGGGACATTATTTACACATGACCATATGGTCCCAAACTAAGCAGAGCTTGTACTATGGAAACCAGATAACTGATATACTACATAATCTTATTTTTTTTTCTAAATACATCCTGACAACAGACATATTCATGCACGCAAATGTTTGTCCTAAGTGGGAATCGAACCCGCGACCTTCAGCTTGGCAGTCAGAGTGGCTAACCACCAAGCCAACAAGTCTGTCAAAAAACTTATAGGCCATTCTTGAGTGATATAGGCTACCTATGTTTAAATACCCGGATACCATTGATTCATTGGGATCACGAGTGATACCCTGGGACGGTAGCTAGTAAAATATAAATAACCTTAAGAATTTGAATGCCTATATACAACGTATTACAAAAAACCCCGTAAAAATGTAATGAATTATCAAAGCCATCAACCGTTGCAAGCTGTCATATCAGGGAACCAGATTATTTACCAGAAAGGCCTACGTACCTATTTTACCTAATAATTGTCTACTTATATTAGTTATAATATTATAATAGTTTTCCTATTTCTCATTCATAAAAATCAGTTTTATTTATTTTTTAGGGGTATGTTATACAGAGTTACTACGGTTCTTAAATATTGTAAATGGACTCGTTATAAGGCCCCATTTAGCCTCCTTTCGGCTTTACGTGTAGTTTTGCAACAGCCTGTATATTCATTAACCAATTCCAAACTTTAGTAAACTCATTAACACAGTGGTAAATTGATAAGTTTGTGTCAAAAAGTGTAATTCATGCGCTAGGCGGCTCTAAACAAAATATTGCGATTCTGTAAGTTATATGACACTACCTCGATGATGTTTCGTCGCATCCTTTTCGCTCTGTCTCTTTCGCTAGCTAAGCAGTCACGTTAGAGGTCCGAGAGCTCATCGTGCTGCGACTCGACAAAGCTAGCTGGCTACGGCATCCTACGGCATATCGTACTGTCTGAGGCACTCTTCAATGCAAATTTTCCAATAAATATGAAAAAAATATATGTGTAACTAGAAGATATATGCAATTTTCTTAATCATGAATAATAACTCCTTTTGAAACTATAAAGTGGTTTTGTTCTATTTTACTCATTAAGAAACTACTCACGAAAGATAATTATTTTCTTACTTTTCCGAAAAACAGATCTTATTTGACTATTAAAAAGTTACCTGTTTTTTTCCTAGGAACCCTAGTTTCCCTCCCTCGATCATGAGTGAGCTTATAGGCCCAATCGATCAAGGCCTACCTATATCGACACCTGAAAGGGACAGGTTAGTTAAGTGGCCATTAGCCCGATAAAACCTAGAACATAAACTTTAAATCTAGGAATTACTATAAATATTGTATCTACTAAAATAACTATGCAATACAATAAATACTGACTATGTTTTGTTATACTTCGAAGAAAAAGAACCAATTCACCGAAAAGTATGGGTTATTCATAAAAAGGACATAAACCACTTCCTGCTGTTATATCTTTGTTAGGCTATGCGTACAGACATGAGCGGTAGCGGTATTTTATAAGGCTACAAAGATTATGGACTTTAGAGGTATTGTTTTAATGATGGGTTATACATGTGAACAAACAAAGGTCTGGAGTGCTTTAGTTCGTGAGTTATAGTTATTAATAATATTTTAATTTGTTCACATCTGCTATAACATGTAAATATTGTGAGTACACCAAAGTTTTATTTATGTGTTAAATTACTATTTACAAAGGTAACTATCACATTAAATTTCAATATTTTAGGTATTTTACTTCTTCCAAGAGAGTTAAAATACCTAAAACATGTGTACACGATGTGGTAAACAAATGAAAAATCAAATAAGTATATAATAGTAACTTAAAGACTGAAACTGATTCTAATCTAAAAGATCTATTTAAAAATCACAATATTACGTATGACACTATTTTGTTTAATTTATCCCTCCCGCTACCTCTTATAACAGTGAAAGCCATCGAGAGCCGCAACTGTTCCCAACCTTCGTATTTGACATTTCACTTGGGTCCCGAAAATAATTCGATTCCAACCCGCAACCGCATAGTTTCGCGCTCTCGCGACAATCCGACAAACAACGGGATTTCTGTGCGTATTTTCGATTCCAATTACAATTGGTCAGACAACTTTTATCACATTCTGTTTTATGAACTTTATTATAGTACTAACTTGCCTGCTGCGGTCTTCCCGAGCAACTATAATTTGGGTGTCTTCAAGGCTAGAGTGAATAGGCTCTTAATAAACTAGTGCGCCTCAACATCTAAGATTGCATCACTGCTTACCATCAGGTGGGATCGCAGTCAAGCACTAGTTTATATTATTAAAAAAAAAAAAAAAAAAAAAAAAACGACCCGCCCGGGTGCAATGTAGATACTAATACATATAAATATCCAGGGACATTCTTTTCACACGACCATTTGAGGCCTAAGCATCAACATTTATCGCAAGCGTATCGTCATCGTATCGAGTGCGCCAAAAAGACACTGAAAAAGGCACAAGAGCTTGTACTATAGCAACCAGATAACTGATATACTACATACCTACTACTTTTCCTTCTAAATACATGCATAAATAGATATTTACATTCAGACACACAAATAAACAGATATGTTCATACACACAAATGTTGTCCTGGATGGGAATTGAACCCACAACCTACGGCGTGGTAGTCAGGACCCGCTGTCACTGACACTACGCACGAGCACCAAGGACGTGCTACCTCACCGACTGTCGCGCCGGACAGAAAGTGATTTTCTGATGAAGAGCCACTTATCCGCTCTAATACGCCATGAATATGCTACGTGTAAAAGCAAAATAAGTGTCGATTTCCTGTTGAGTTTCCTTGTTTGGGACTAGACAGAGAAGGAGATTCAGCTGAATTAGTTATTAGATGTCTGTTTCTTGTATAAATCTTAAAGTACCGGATGGCCGAGCTTAGCTCGGATTTTCTTTACTAATGTGACTACTATTCTCTTTTTTAAAGCACTGTCATATATACCTAGATACGAATTAGATGCGATCATAAAGGGCGTACCTTTAAGTGTAAGTGCTTTTACCTTCGTATTCTAATGGTATTGTAGCAGTTTTCATTGTCTAAAACGACGTTTTCTAAAAATGAAACCTAGCTAGATCGATTTATCCGGGTGGTACACTTATCCCTACCAAGCTATCCCTACTGGTGGGATAAGTGCACTTTTTATTGATTTATATCTACCGGTAGGAATAGGTGCACTGCCCAGTACTGAGTGGTACACTTATCCCTACCGAGCTATCCCAACTGGTAGGTAAAAAAAAGGATCAATAATACTATTTTAATAATTTTTTTACAAATACAAATAAGTAAATAAAAAAAAAACATTTTTTGCACTGAGCACTGTTACTATTTACAGCGACAGAGTGGTAGTAATAGTTGAGCCGTTTCAAATGAAGGTACGGATGTTAATGAATTAATCATGTAATCAGATTTTATAGCAGGACAGTCCATGTACAACGTTTATGCTCATTATTGTACAAAATATACATAGAAGAGTTCATGTTTTTAATCATTAATTTATATACAACTCTCGTTCCCAAGGGATGTCACGTTTTCCCGGGATAAAAAGTAGCATATAAGATATTCTCTATATGCTATATCTATGTGCCAAGTTGCATCTAAATCCGTTTGGAAGTTTTTGCGTGAAAGAGTAACAAACATCGATACATAAAAAAATCGCATTTATGTCAGTAACACAAGCTTTGCGTAGTTTTGGTTGTTGTTGTTGGCGTAGTCGTGTGTAAAGAATATCTCAGTGAGTATATGAAACTTATAATTACTTACTTAAATACATATATAAAAAACAGTATAGATACAAAAATAAATATTAAAACTGTAGAGAAACTAGAATGTAGACTTACACTAGTAATTCCTGTAAACATATTTTTTATAACTTGTGCCATATAAAAAGTCCTTTTCTAAGTTTAATAATGCATAGAAAAAACAACTCTACAGCTCTGAAATAATGTTCATCTATTCAACTAACTATAAAGTGTATGATTTTGCAAATGAACCGTAACTCAATGCAAGAGAATAAGTTTTTGAATGACATTCTGGATTCTGAAAAATACTTTATATATGGAACAGTATATAGTTAACGATGAACATAAAATACTGTTGTAGAAAAATACTTCCAGGTGACTGCCTCCCAAATATGGATTTCGTAACTTCATTGAAACCAGTTGCTATTTGATTGAAACAACCTTTCTCATTAAACATTTCAAGCTTGATATAATGAGCTTAGTGAAGAGTTGGTACAGGGAAGTACTACTACCATGTGCTTCAGTTAGAAAGATAAAGAGGGTTATGAAATTACAGGCCAATGAGACTTAATAACTTCACGTCTCAGGGTCGATAATACATTGGACCGTCTGCCTGCTTATCACCCTACTTAATATAAATAAGTCTAATTCCAGTAATAAATAGTCACTGTTTCAATCTGGTCTTGATATTGTATTATTATTGAGACTGGGCTATTAACATTCCTTTTTAAGACACCAAGGTGACAATCAAACTTACGGCCCGCCTGATGGTAATCAATCACCGCAGTTTATTGAGGCTTGCGAAAAACCCTGGTGTTCCGTATACTAGCGCGTTTCCGACGCATTAAAAATCTCTTCAAATTCAATAACCCCTAACACAAAGCAAAACATCCTTAAATCATGTATCTACCTGACCTTTAAATGACCATAAAATATATATTGCTACATATAATATAATCCTTAATCATTTAGCAAAATTGACAGTCTATTTACAGTTGCAATCTGAATAAATTTCACTGTCTACTTGGAAATTGATTACAATGCAACAAATATACGTAATAGACCCTCAGGTTGTTGGAGCAACTTCAACATTGTTGCGAAGTAGGTTTACTTCGGTCATCAATAACGTATAATACTTAAAGTATTTTCAGGTCTCGTCTTAAATTCAGATAAAATTGTGTTTGTGTGATAGTTACATAATTCTAAATGTACGTCATCTTTATAATCAAGAATCGTGGTTAGATACCTTGACTATCACGCGGCTGGTCGTAGGTTCTATGTCAGAAAGTTGATTAGCAGGAAAACAGCTACTAGAAACATTGAATATCAGGGGGATTATAAAAGAATTTTCAAGCTATACACAGCCTGAAAACATTTGTAGAAGAACAAAAGCTACATAGCTCGTAGCGTCAGTCATCTGAAGTGATAATGGGCAGGTTATATCGCTGGAAGAACTGGAACTGGAAGAAAGGTTCTCCATTGTAACCAAGAATAAGAAAGCACCAAGTGGCACGACCTCTTGAAAGGCGGATCAATGACCTGGTCAGAGTCGTTAGGAGCCGCTATGTAGGCTCATGGGGGATGCTCATGTTCAGCAATGGAGGTCCCTGGGCTAATGATACAAATCTTCAGGCAACTTATGGATCACTTCCAAAATACACCGGGGATGTTTGGCTACGTCGAGGGTCGATATAGTGCTCTCAATGTGCTATGGTTCCCTCATCAGGTTTTCGTTCACCGAAAGCTGAATTTCACTATAGGATTTGGACATGACCTCCATTGTGGTGTATTTTTGGCTACCCTTGACGAAGAATGTGTACTACGATGAGTTTTGGTCAAATGCACGAGAACTTTCAGGAATTTCTCGCCATTCACGCAGTTGAAAGTTTATATAATATTCCGTAACAAAGTTTACCTGAAGCGACCCGTAATAAAATACCAAAACAACAATAAAAGGGCTTGATATGATATAACCAGGAGGCTTATACCGACCCGGATGTACGTAACTAAAACACAAAACAAACTGTACGGCAGTTTGGTTTTATCAGCCCATTACCATTTGAGTGGTCTCACCACCTTTTCATATGGTCACAGTGGTTGATATCTACAAATATCATAACATAAGCTAGCTTACGCCCCGTGGTTTTGTCCGCATTCCTATATGTGTCCAAATTTTATCAAAATTACAAGACCATGAGATTTAACAACTTCAGGTCTCAAGGACGACAGACGACGGTGATGCCCCTGGTGTTGCAAATGTCCATAACCGGCGGTGATTACATACCATCAGGTGGACCATCTGCTTGTTTGTCGGCTCATGTCGTACTAAAAGAAAGTAAAAGAAAAAGATCAGCAGTTTATGCGTTGAGTCAAAAACTTTAAATACATTATGAAGGTGTGAATGTGAGGTTCTTCATTACAAGAGGTTTTATTTGACGTCGAATAATGTTATTGAAAAAATAACTCTATCGCTATTGTTTCAAGGTTCATTTATTGATCCAATAGTCCATCTACAAACGCACTTCTCATGTGCCAGATTTTATTGAATCCCCTTATTTTGTCATCATGACATTGTTTTTTACATCATGTCTAAATTAACACATTTATGAGTCACCTATTAAAAAAGCTTTTAAATCAAAATATAATTAATTAGAGAGACAACTGAGTAAAATTTATCGTATGTAGGTGTACGCAGAGGGTGTGAACAAGAGCGGACGGGGAAGAATCGATAGGGATTGAAAATTCTTGTGATCTTTGAGAGACGATACAAAGGTATGTTGTTCTATCCATCAGTAAAATGGTGCTTAATTCCATTTTAAATGCAAGGTATGTAAACAGAATTATATTTCGAAAAAATAAATATTCGCTATCATAATTTTAATTGCTGATAAAAATACTACAAAATGTATTTTTTTTTCTGTATACTATACTATATACTAATACTGATAATATAGATGTAATTTAATTTTCCTGTCACTGCCTGACTGCCAGCTGAAGCAAAATGGCGGAAAACTTTTTGCGCTGTCGACTCTACAAATAAATCTCTTTGGGTTAGCAGTATAATTTAAACGGGGCAAAAATCTCCCTTTTTCGACCCAATAGCGAGTTAACTTACTTGCGGACATTCGGTAGGACATGCGGCCTTTTTTTAATAAATGTTGATAAAGTTAGCCTTTTTGATGTGACATAGTATTGAAAATAGGGAAATTGAATTATGAAACGTCAGCAGAATGTGATATGAAAGGACTCTGAAGTGTCTATTAGTATCAAAGTTTACTTTTAACTCGTCAAAGCTATCCCTGATTCTTATAGGAAAACCGGAAAACAGACAAAACACAATTGATCAGAAATGCAAGTCAAGTATCGAAAGTCGGACATCCTATCTAATATTGCAATATGAAAGTGAAGTTGTTTGTTTGCTGGTTTATTTGTTACGCATTTACAACTAGACAGAACCGATTTTGGTAAAATTTGGCACACACTTACGCAGATGTGATGAAATCTAAGTATCTGATGACAAATTTTTTAATTGATTTCCGAGTTTTTACATAATTTCATTATAGCCGCGGGTCTAATTTACGAGACTTTTTTTATGTTTTGGCAGGCGAACAAGCAGACGTATCGCCTGATGGTAAGCGATTAACGCCGCCCAGGGACACCCGCAATACCAGAGGAACCAGAAGTTCACTTTTCGACTAGACCACGTATCATCATCACCAGCCTATCTCCGTCTACTGCTGAGATAGGTTGGTGATGTATATACGTGGATGAAACTGTGATGACAGCTAGTTTTTTTTTTATAAACAAATTATAATAGTCTATCAAATTAGCCCAGCGGTTAAAATAAAATAATGTAAAAACACGGAAATCAATTTAAAAAATTCATCACATCAGACATCAAACATCAGATATTTAGATTTCATCACATCTGCGTATGTGTGTGCCAAATTTTACCAAAATCGGTTCAGTCTTAGTCTCAGCTTTTTAAATTGATTATTTAAAAAAATATCATCGTGGACTTAGTATAAGGGAAAGGCACTAATAATATAGGTACTTAAGTATTAAGACTTACTCAGAACTACTAATTATTAGTACTAATTTTATTAAATTAGAACACAAAACACTGTGAGCTGCTCTGAATCTTTGCTCTTTAAATGTTTGAAATGCTTGTTCCTTTTATGTATTATGGTTTACTTATGGTTTCGTATTATCTTTGACTTTAAATTGGCTTTATATCTAGGCAAAAGTAAGTTCGTTTGTTAATATACCTTTTATTTGTCGTGTTTTAAAAGCTTTTGCTTAACATATTTTTTAATGCGTTTCCAGTTTAAAAATTATGTATCCGAACTGAAATCAGTGGTGTAAAGGAAGTATCTTCTAACAATAAAACAACCAAATGCTATATTTGTATAATGTACTACCTGTCTCCCGTGGTTTTACTCGCGTTTATATCATATATAGCCTATAACCATCTACCAACAAATCCGCGGCAAATGGTAGCTGTCCCATTCCGATATGTTCAATAGTTTCGAGGTGATGGTGCGTCAAAGGAACCCCATTTTCCTTATATAAATATCCCAAGACATTCTTCACACATGGTTACCTGATCCCAAGTTAAGCAGAGTGTACTGCTTGTAGTATGGCTACCAGGTAACTGATATACTACGTTTTAAATACATACTTATATAGATATTTACCCAGACACAGAACAAACAGACATGTTCATGCACACAAATGTTTGTCCTGGGTGGGAATCGAACCGGATCGGTATGGCAGTCAGGGTCTCTAACTACCAAGCCAACTGGCCCGTATATACATATCTATATACGAGTAGATAGAAGAAGATAAAGTAAGAAGCAGGAAGTTGAGCATTATTAGCATTGTTGAAAAGTAATATAAAGTAAATAATTTGTAATTTTAAGATCTGACATTCATTTTAAAAAGTCTGTTCTGTTTTCACAAGGGTTTTAAAACACTAGGGGCATCGCCAATGCGTTTTCGACCCTGAGACGTGAAGTTGTTAAGTCTCATGTGCCTGTAATTTCACCGGCCCCCTTTCTAACCGAAACACAGTAATACAGTGCACTACTGCTTCAAGGCAGAATTGGGTAAGGTGGTAGTACTTCCCCGGACGAACTCTGCACTAAGAGCTCTACTTCTCGAAAAATTAATTTACTCAAATAGGCCTTCACAGGCACTTATGGTCAGACTCTAACGCCGGTTTGGAAAGTGGCTGTCTTTCGGCTGGAAAGGTAAGGAGGCCGGTGAAATTACAGGCACATGAGACTTAACAACTTCACGTCTCAGGGTCTGAACAAGGGGGCTGGTCAATTATGGCCCAAGTCATTTAATAAATAATAAAAAAAAGCTCTGCTTAGTTTATAATTAATTATTCAAGTGCAAAGATTTCTAATTATTTGATGACAAATGACATAGACCACGACCACAGATCCTACTTATCCTCCATTCTAACACAGATAAAAAGGTTATGAATAACCTATGACATACGAAGGTTTTTGCCGTTGTCTACGGTACCCCGGGAAAGTAAGTAAGAGCCTTCTCGTGCTCCTACAATGAACAATGTTGATTGCTCTGTTCTTTTTACCCTGTTTAATTTTATTACTTTTTCAGACACTTTGCTCAAATACATTTTAATTGCCTCTTGTTACATTTTGCTGTAATATTTTAATTGAATAAGCAACAAACCTTTCATTATTTGGTAATTTGGATATAACTGAACCAAACTAATTTATATATCTGTATATTCTTTAAATAAAACATCTATATAAATGAAATGAATGTTTCTGTCTAAAAAATGAATGTTTGTCTGTCCTGTATGTCCTTTATAGAATTATAATAGATGCAACGGATTTTAATGTCAGTAAGTAGTAATGACAGTAATAGATAGAGTAATTCAAGAGGAAGGTTTATAACCAGGATTGAAATTGAGCAAATCCGCAGGGCACAGCTGGTCATAAATAAATATCCTGGAGCATTATTTACACGTGGCCATTTGATTCCAAACTAAGCAAAACTTATGCTATGGAAACCATATAATTGGATATGGAAAAAATATAAATTTTTTACTTATATATGATACTAATAAATATTATTAAAAATTCATTCCTGCCATTTAAAAAATGCGTGAGTGTCGTGGCACACTCGGTTGGAATGAAGTAATTTCGTAGTATATTATTATTGACTAGCTGTCCTCGGCGGTTTCACCCGCGTTCCCGAGGGATGTAACATTTTACCGCCACAAAAAGTATTCTATGCGATTTCAGGGCATTTTCTGTATATGTGCCATGTTCCGTCCAAATCCATTTGAAGGTTTTTCGTGAAAGAGTGACAAACATCCATTCACAAACTTTCGCATTTATAATATTAGTTGGCAGTTAGGGATATTTAAAGTAAACTATGTCGCGTTTTACGTTTATTAAATCATTAGATAGTTACTTGTATTTATTCTATAAACAGAGACAAATCGATTATGTAATGCAATCGGAATCCAAATTTACGTTTATTTGCTACTAGATTTATGGTTAGGCGATTTCTATCTCTTTTACTTACTACTACTTTTACTCGTGCAGAGAGAGATAGCAGGCGTAGCATCAATGTGTCAACTTCGAGAGTATTATACAATAGCCCTGTTGATTTGACATTTTGGTAGCGTTGGCGTGAGTTCAAACTAATATAATATCTTCCAGGATTACGTCGTAGCCTCTGTGGCCTAATGGATAAGGCATCGGCCTCCTAAGCCGGGGATTGTGGGTTCGAGTCCCATCAGAGGTAAATATGTTTTTGTATTTATTTTTCAACTGCAAGAAGGATTACAAATTAATTTTACAAAGCGGGATATTTACTAGCTACCGTTTTGCTATTTTACCCGCGTTCCCGACGTTTATGCATACCGGGATAATAATAAAGCCAGTTTCTTCTAGTTGAAATAGCTTTTTGATAGAGAAAGATATTTTTCTAACATATTAATTACTAGCTGTTCCCCGCGGTTTCACCCGCGATCCCGAGGGATGTAACATTTTCCCGGGATAAAAAGTATATGTTACGTTACGTATGCGTAGCTTCACTACATAGTATAAAACAAGTCGCTTTCTCTGTCCCTATATCCATGTATGCTTAAAACTCTGTAACACTCTCTAAACTAACTAACTCTTTAAAACTACGCAACGGATTTTGATGCGGTTTTTTTTAATAGATAAAGTGATTGAAGAGGAAGTTTTTATGTATAATACATGTGACATCCGTCGTGACCGTAAAACCGCGGGGACAGCTAGTACAATACTACTTAGCCGATCATCATGAAACTTTGTACGCATATACCTTTTGTGCCGGGAAAATGATACATCCCTCGGGAACGCGGGTGAAACCGCGGGGGACAGCTTGTAGTATATAATTTTTAAACGAGCTAACTCTGCAGTTGTTTATGCGTGATTAAATCACAAACATTCAGACATTATAGTCTAAGGCTGCAGGATTACGGTCATCAAGTTTTTAATTAAAATATTTTTTGTAAATATTTTTGGATGGTAGAATATATTTTGGCCGAGGTCAAAAACTGGATGAACGCAGAAAGCTGCTGGATCTTGTACTATTGTTAGGTATGTTAAAGTCCTTAAAAATCTATATATACAGGGTGTTACAAAACTACCCGTAAATCGGAAAGGAGGTTAAATAGGGCCTTATAACGAGTCCATTCACAATATTTAAGAACCGTAGTAACGCTGTATAACATACCCCAAAAAAAACTGATTTTTATGAATGAAAAATAGAAAATCTATTAAAGAAGACAATTATTAAGTAATATAGGCACAGGCTTTTCTGTTAAATAATCTGGTTCCCTGTCATGATAGCTTACTAGGGTTGTAGGCTTTGATTAATATTATATTTTTACGGGATATTTTGTAACACGTATATAAAAATGAATGTTTGTCTGTATGTCTGCTAACTATGCATTAGATCATGTGATGATCCAGCAAAGTGTTGTGCACGAGACCACAAAGGTTACTGACAGAAAAAAAAACAAAACTCGCATAGCAACGCATGCCGGAAACAGCTAGTGCTATAACAAAAATCTTAACCTTCTATGATTATACCGTAATCGTGTAAAAACAAAGGAATTTTACAGAGATTTTACAACACTTAGTGCAAAATGAAAAGTGCACGTATTTATCATACTACTTACTCTATAATCGCCTCTTACGACACCCAAGAGATGAATAAGAAACTCTTCATTCTTACATCAAATTAATGTTACGCTCATTTAAATACCAGGTACTCAACGAAATATAGTCATGTTAGTAAGCAGTAAATAAAACTGGATGCTAATGTATAATTTCGCTCGTTATTCACGCAAGGATAGTGCTAGTGCACCAAGTTTCTACTTCATGAATAATATTCTGCGGCGATCCAACCACTTGGCTACTCTGGTGTGACCACAAGTCTATTTATTCGATAGGAAAGTTTCCTCAATAATATACAATATATTTACAGGAGCGTGGTATGAGACTACCAAAGGGAAGACTTCCGCCGGCTAGGGGCCATCCATAAATAACATCACACGTTAATGGGTCACCAAATGGTCAACAATGTGTGATAAGTCATTAATTTGGTGATGACACAGTGTTGACTTTAATATAAAGAATAAAATTTTGTTTTATTGTTTATTTTTTGTTTTTTATTGTTACCTGTATTAAATGTTGTGTAAATGTAAAATTGCCAAAAAGTTAGAATAGGTAAAATGCATATAAAAAATATTTAAAAAAATGTAACCTTGCCGAGTTTCTTGCCGGTTCTTCTCAGTTGAAGGCTGACTTCCGAACCGGTATTAGCTTCAGTTACTTTAAATTAGTTTAAATTTCACCTTCATAAGTGGTTTTGAATTTTGAATGTTATCTTTCATTGATGTAATGAAATAAAAATAGCATCATGACTGCCGTTTAAATTTAACCATTCCTAGATATAAAATATATGACGTCACACTACAGGGTCTAACAAATGAGACCATCTGTGACAGGGCCGGGGGAGGGGTCAAAAAATCATAGGATTCGTGTGACGAAATTTATAGATGGGCTCCTAGATGATCGTGCCTGGGGACCGCGGTCCAACTGTTGATGTAGGAAGCTTACTTACATGGTCGAATCCTGAGAAAACTTTAATAGTGCGATGTAGGATCACATATTTTAAATGTAGTACAGCTCTTATTCCAGAGTTCGTCCGGGGTGCTACCTTACCCATTTCCGCAGTGAAGCAGCAAGAAAGGTAAAGCCGGTGTAATACAGGCACACGAGACTAAACAACTTGACGTCACAGTCGACAACGCATTGGCGATGCCCCTGATGTTGCAAATGTCCATAGGAAGCGGTGACCAATTTACCTACAGCTGGACCATTTGCTTGTTTGTCGGTGTACTTGACCTAAAAAAAAAACTAAGCTAAGATATTCACAGTATTATGGCCGTCTCGTATTATCAGTAATTCTGTTCTATATACCGACCTATAATGGAACCTTGAACATGGATAATTATGGAACCGATAGTTCCATAATTTAACCTAATATGACAAAAACCTGACTTTTTTTTGGGATTTAAAAGGAGGTTTGGTCACCCCAAAGACAAATCATTGCGTGAGTATAATTTTTCACCTTTTAGGTGTAGTTCAGTTCAATGAAAAATGTAATATCTCCTCAATTGGTCCCTTTTTACAAAATTATTATCGTAAAATACTGTTATGATATTAGTAGAAATGTGACTTTGGAGAATTTAATTTTTTTCGATATATACCTGGTTTTATTCGCTTACTGTCTCTACATTTATTTTATTTGCATTTTTTTTAGTTTGTATGTATGTGAAGGGATTTCTCTGACACTACTATTTGACTTAAGAAAAATATATTATATGTAACATCACTTGGAAACGGGGGTAAAACGGCGGGGGACAGCTAGTGTTTAAAAGCGTAGCAAAAATACTAGATTCGTTAATTTGAGTTAAAGGTTTTTGTTCTGTCATAATAACTAGTAAGCAGCCAATTTTGAATGTACTCATAATTCAGTAATCACATGGTAGTTGATATGGCGTATCATCGAGTCTATCCTGGGACATTCTTTACTCACGGCCATCTGCCCCCTTATTCAGCTAATACAAACTTCGTCGGCGAGCCGCTTCACGGAGGCCTCGGTGAGCTTATCTCTCACGTGATTAGTAGTATTAGCGTAGTTAGCGAAAGAGACAGATCACGGAGGCCTCGGTGAGCTTATCTCTCACGTGATTAGTAGTATTAGCGTAGTTAGCGAAAGAGACAGAGCACGGAGGCCGAGACGAAACATCCTCGAGTTAGTGTCATTTTCTTTACAGAATCGAGCCCCTGGTCTCAAACTAAGCAGATTATGGAAACCAGATATAAATTAGATATACAGTGTAAACTCTTTATAACGTTATCCTTTATAACGATAAACTCCCTATAACGTTGAAGTGAGCCCAAGTTGATTGGTTTGTTCACTTTGTTTTGTTTTTTTTTGTTCACTCCATATAACGATAACTCTCTATAACGACAAAAAATGCTCAGTCCCTTGAGTTTCGTTATAAAGAGTTTACACTGTATATAAAATATATAGATTTAAACACATACTCAAAAATATATTAAGTCCATTGCTTTATTTATTAGTTAATTTAAATAGTTTAGTATGTATAGTTTTTAGTTTATACTTTAAATGCATTATCATAACATTATAATATTAACGTTTTTGTAAATTGAATCAATAGATTATTTTTAGTTTGATCATATTGACCTACATATTAGCAGTGTCGGTGAATATTAAAATACAAGCTCCGTCTTTTCCCACGTTGGAAATTATTCACTGTCGAGTGAACAATCGATTATATGAAATGATGGATTTATTCCCAAGCTAGGTTTTGGATCACCTGGTATGTACTTAGCGTTTACCTTTTAAGATAATGCTGAACTCTTTAACAGCATTTGCTCTCGTATATTCAGGAATATTTCAGCGAAATTGTTGTGTGCAAAGTACGGGCTCTGAGAATTGATGGCACATTTTATGGTGGATTGGCTCGGTACATACTCGGTGTTGTTCATGTGATGTTATGACATTTTGAAATTCTTTTTCGCCACTTATGTTTAGAACAAAAGCTAGTGAATCGTTTTGATCGTGATTTTGAACATAAATCATAATCTACTAGCTGTACCCTGCCACGCTTCGCTGTGGCACATTGTGATGGAATGGTTGAGAAATGAGAAACAAAACAAAGACGGTCGCGGATATTTGACTGATACAAAAAAATATATAAAAATATATAAAAACAATCCTTGATGCTGATTATATATCATGCTAAAATATCAGCTCGATCGGTGCAGAACTTTTTGAGTTTTTGAAACGTACACAAACCAACATAACATTTATATATGTCGGAATATGGGGCCGAATCATAGGTAGAATCATCACCGTCAGACATTGTATGGGCGTAGATATGTTTCTTTGAGAAAATAAAAAGTCGTAGGTAGGTTAACTTGCTTAGGTACTTTAATACTATCACACTAAACACAACGAAACGTGAGACAGTTCCTAGACTAGTTGTCCGTGTGGCGGCCAGCAGAGAAGTCCGTGCTCGGGATTGTCGAACGTCTTCGTTATCTCGGCTCGCGCGAACACAAATCCAGACTCTGTCAAAGCGCTGACGTCATAACGCTTTCGCCTCGTTGTCAAATCAACTCCCGTACTCTTCCGACATCTTAATATATATAAATCTCGTGTCACAATGTTTGTCCTCAATGGACTCCTAAACCACTTAACCGATTATAATAAAATTCGCACACCATGTGCAGTTCGATCCAACTTGAGAGATAGGATAGTTTAAATCTCAAATTATAGTCGCAATTTTAATTTATTGCTAATTATTTGTCTGTTATTATTTGACAGTCACAATTATCTGTTAACTCCAAATGATTCTAAGAGATGTCGATACCTTTCGACTGGGTTGAGTAAGTCATCAATAGATGGCGCTGCTATGGTAAATCTACGAACGTGTCATATAAGCTACAATTCAATATCATGATTACCACGTGTTATTGAGGCTAATGTATAAATTAAATTTATTTTGTAGTAAACGAAATACCGTGAAATTCAATTATTTCTTCTTTTTTAATACGGCTGGACCGATTGGAATGTTTTTTTTTGTTTGCGTTTGGGTGGTGCCCTGGATGGTTTAGATTCACAATTGGACCCGGTAGGTGGCGCTGCGAGCGAATTCCTGCATTTTTGTATGGACTTATTTCGACAGAACGACGTCTGTCCGGGCAGCTAGTATATATATAGATTTACAAATACGCAAAGACAAAATAATTAAGCATCATTTTCTCTTATGTTTTTTTGTAGATTTAATGAAGTTTGGAGCATACCGTTTTTTTTAACATACAAATTCAGATATGTTTTCCTAAAATTTAAAATAATGACGATGGTTGAATTCCGACCAGTGGGCGAACACTACTAGTGTTATAATGAAAATTATATACATATATCCTAACCTAACCTAACACACGGCCATCTGTTCCCAAATCAGGTAGAGTGTATACTGCATGTACTATGGAAACCAGATAAATACTAATATACTCTACACACTATTTGTTTTATATATGCGTACTTAAATTGTAGTCATTATTAACCTTACTCCCTTAAAAAAAAAAATTTTGTTTATTTACTTAATTTTTTCTCGACACAAATTTCGGTATTGCATTGAAAAATTACGGGTCTGGGGCCATGAGAGAATGCGGTATTAGATATTATTTCTTTATCGGTTACGTTCTGGTATCGGAACACCAATTGTTGCTTCATCAAAAGCTATCTTAGGCGGGTCTGGGAGTGAGTTAATAGCCAATTTGTATTGTAAAGCGATTTAACCCCTAGGTACCAATAAAACCATGAAGCTATAACCTTATCCTTTGTGGAATAGAATAAGATTCAATATTATTTAATATTTTATAACTTTTGTAGCCAAAAGGTTCTATGCCCCGTCATAATGACAAAGTAAAATATGGTTTATTTTCAATAACTTATTCATACATCGTTTTATAATTACTTATGTTAATGTAGGTAATACGAATGTTTGTTTCTCGCCAGGACGGCTGAACCGATCTGGATGAATTTTGGAACAGAGATAGATTACTTTTTATCCCGGAAAAATTTTACATCCCTCAGGAACGCGGGTGAAGTCACGGGTGACAGTTAGTCAGGGTATTTATGTAACTAAACATAAATCGATGTGTATGTTCCCTATGGAATGCAAATCGGCTGGACCGATTTCGACGGGACTTTCACTGGCAGATAGCTAATATTACAATGAGTAACTTAAGTTTTATGCCGGGATAATGTAACATCCCTCGGGGAAACGTAACGTCCCACTGGAAAAAAATACATACCTCAGGAAAACGTTACTCCCCGGGAAAAATTTACATCCCTCGGTAACGCAGATTAAACCGTGGAGGACAGTAATTGTAAAATATTTTTTTAATTACATCGTTTCAAAACAGTATTATCATTCTAAATTTCAAAAATATATATTCCCAAGTATTTGGCTCAGCAGGTAAATTCTTAACAGTTATTATTTCACGGCAGTTGTTTTCATAGCTGTACGTCAGTTTTGCAGACAAAGGATTAACATAACGCTCGCATATGCATACTGTGTGTGTGATGGCTGGCCTCACGCCTAGCGAAATAGGCTGATAATTGCTCATATATTATAGACACGTTGTTGTTGAATTTATGGATGTGGTTATGCATTATGGTATAATTATCATGACTTACTGTTCTCCGCAGTTTTGTCCGCTGTATTGGAGAAATGAATACAACGCTTTGTATATTAAGTATCTGTTTACTGTTAGTCTGTTACCTGGTGGTCGAGTGGTAAACACTACAAGTTCTTGAATTCGATTCCCAGTTCACAGAAGCTAATATCGGTGGTTAAATATATTATCATATGCTGTAATAGTCGCACTTTATAATAACATAGTAGAAGATGACACATGGACCTAAACAAACAGGAAACAAATTAAACAGCCACGGAGATGAAGATAAGAAACAATATATTGTTTAAAAATTGTCTAGCTGAGTGTCCAGTTCTTCTCATTTTCTGTAACTTTAAGCTCATTTAGTGCTTTGATTTTCTTTACTAAGCTTCTATATCGTTTAGTTAATGTCGATATGAATCGTCTGATGGGAGCTTCCACCATAATGCAGGCGTTTATCAGCTTCAATACTTGGTAATTTGTCAGTTTTTGTGTCCATTCCTTTCATTTTCACAATTCCTTCCACTTGAGCAGTGAGTTTATCAATTTTATGTAACAATTCATTATTTTTTCTATCCATACTCTCAAACTTTTCCATTAATTGCTCAGTTACCATTTTGTACAATTTTGTATTCATAATATCCACTTTCCTCTCCAATTGGTTTTCTATATCTCTAATATTTTCCTCTGCAATCTGCTGCTTATATATTAACCTGCAGATCTTATTTTGTGTACTGTATATCATATTGTTACTCTTATCAAATACTATACCTCTAGGTTCGTCAATCGAAACAACTTTACGCACGGTTTCATTATGTTTCACAGCCTCGTATATACCGTCTTTCGTAGTGAAATAAACATTGTCGTGTCTGTCCAATGCTAGGCTATACACATGTTTATCATTATAATATAAAGTTATATTATTACTCTCTCTGTGTTGACTGTATAGACCAGTTATGTTTCTGAAGAACACGACACCTTCTCTATCAATAACCAATCCGTATACATAGCTTTTTAAATCAACAAGTTGTTTAGATTGTCCATTGTTTAATGTAAAAACCCTTTCAGACCAATACTCTGCGTAGTATAGTTGTTCTTTAAAGTATACGTGCCAGATGTATTGACCAGCAGCACCAAATAGTTCAGTTTTGTTTGTAATCGGTTTATATTTGTAAATGCCATCAAGATTCCCTATGTAAAGGTCATGTGTGTCTTGGTCTACAGTAAGGCCTCTTACATCCGATATTCCTTCAATATAATCATGCTCACCATTTGTTAAGCTCATGGTAGCTGCTCGTAGATTGTCCACATAGTATAAATTGTTTGTGCCAAAATCTATAGCCAGTGAGTAGGGCCATGTCGTTGTTATATTTTCAATGAGTATTTCTGGTTTTTGACTGAAACCATCGATGCTGTAGTCAGCCTGCACCGTGATGACGCAGCATGCGAGAATGATGTTAATCATGACGGTCTGGAAATTAAAGGTTTTATTTTAATTGGTGGAGCTTAAATGGGTTGTGCATAGGCGCATATTCAAGAAGAAATTGTTTATGTAGTATATCAAACATCTGGTGTCCATAGTACAACCTCTACTTGTAAATATAAAAACATATGAAATTGAAATAATAAAATAGCCAAAAAGACAGAATTTATAAAATTTATATTAAAAAAAATTACCTTGCCGAGTTTCTTGCCGGTTCTTCTCAGTTGAAGGCTGACTTCCGAACCGATAGTAGCTTCAGTAACTTTAAATTTGACCTTCATAAGTGCCATCCGTAGACCTAAATAGCATAAATGGTTTTGAATTTTAAATATTGACTTAATTTGGGAAAAATTACTACTTGTGAGATAAAATATGATTTTAAATTAAAGTAGCCCAAATTTTTGTCCAAAGAACATAACTTAATATAGATCTATGAACCTCTCTTTCTTACTCTAATGTTATAAAGCGCTAGACAGATATTTAACTGACGGTTATAAATATAAATTATTGGAACACCATAATAAAATAAAAAAACATAAAATAAAAAAATATACTGATGATCCAAATCTCAAATTACTTATAGATATTAACAGCGAACTCTATCTTACCTATTTTGAAGAAGGGAATTGGTACAAAACGTACTATATAACTAATAAGTAACAACTGACTGTCTCAACACCAGCTGAATCTAAACTTATATACACACGTACTGATTTAAAAATAAGTATATTTAATATCAACACACAACACAGGTTAAGGAAAACTAAAATACCGCAATACATAAGCACCTAAGTTGAACACAATATTTTAACATTAGGTATTTGCACTATTAGACATCTACCTACCTAGTCCCTCATTATTCCTAACTGGCTGAATTTAGATGAAACTTGTTAATTATATAGGAAATACCCTGGAATAACACATAGGATACTTTTTGTGTCGGGAAAATGTTACATCCATCGGGAATGGGGGTGAAACCGCGGGGGACAGTAGTAATACATATATATTGAGACAAAATTAATAATTACTTCGTAATTAAATCGTAATCGTATCCAGAGCGCCAAAAACAATGGACAAGCAAGAAGTTGAGAGAAAGCGGCCGGAATTAAACAACAGAAGGGGTGTGGTTTTTCATCATGATAACGCTAGACCTCACACATCTTTAGAGAGTTTGGCTGGGAGGTTTTAATGCATCCGCCGTATAGTCCTGACTTTGCACCTTCAGATTTCCGCCTGTTTCGGTCTCTTCAGAATTCTTTAGGCAGTGTCAGGTTAACATAACGAGAGGACTGCCATAACCACTTGTCGCGCTATTTTGATCAGAAGTCCCAAAATTTCTATAGCAATTAAATCATGTCCCTACCTACAAGATGGCAAAAAGTTATCGAACTACATACTTTAGTTAAATGTAAATAAACAATATTATTTTTTTTCTAATGAATTAATTAATTTCTTAAAAAATGCGAAGAAACTTTTTCCACAACCTATTACTCAAAACTTTTTTTTCTTAAAACTCTTAAAGACACCCAGACACAAAACATACAGACATGTTCATGCACATCGTATATCTTGAGTGGGAATCAAACCCACGTTCTGCGGTGTGGGCAGTCAGGTAAAGATCCTACCAGCAAGCCAACTGGCCCGTCAATTTGTCCTATTTATCGCCTACGTACTTACTAAATTGACATCTTTGTCCATACTTATGATATAAAAATATTTTTTCCTTTATTCGTAGAATCCCAAGCATTAATATATATCTATGGACAGTTTGGAAATAATATCTGATACCCACATACCTGATAGTTGAGCCGTCTACAAATGAAATAAGGTAAATTATTAAATTGCTCATGAAATCTGATATTTTTACAAAATTGTCCGTAATTATACTATTTTCATGCTCATATCTATTAAAGTATGTATTTAGAAAAAAAAGAAGCTTAATATAGTCAGAACAAAAAAAAGTTAGGAAGTAGTAGAGCTCTTAGTGCAGAGTTCGTCCGGGGAAGTACTACCACCAATTTCTGGCGTGAAGCCGTAGTGCACGTGTATTACTGTGTTAGAGTGGTAAGGGGACCGGTGAAATAATTGGCACATCAGACTCAACAACTTCACGTCTCAGGGGTCGAGAACGCATTGGCGATGCCCCTGGTGTTACAAATATCCACAGGCGGAGGTGACCACTTACCGTCAGGTGGAACATAGGCTTGTATGTCGACCAAAGTCGTAAAAAAACAATATTTTCTGGTTACCGTCCAGCATCTACACCCGCGTTCCTGAGGGATCTAATGTATTCTGGGATTAAAACATAATAAATATCAATCGAGAATAGTGTATACTTAAACCTCTTTAGAGTTAATATCAATCCAACAATAAAAAAAATGTTTTCTATTGGAATTTCCAACAACAAGTACACTGGGTAAGAAAGCATAATACATTACAAAATACAGAGCTAAGTGCCCAATTAACTATGGGAAATCACTGTATGCAAAAACAGGAGAGGACTAAATCTAGCATTTAGTCTATATTATATATATAGTATATATTATTTAACACAAATTAAACGAATTTATTTATGGCGAAAACCGTCACAATATCGATTGCGTAGTTTAAAAGATATAAGCGGGCAAACACAAACAGCAATAGTGACTCTGTTTTATATAATTTAGAGGAGAAATTATGGCGTTTATTATCATTTTCGCATTTATAAAAGTAGGGTTTCTCTCGTTTAAAAAATAAAAAAATTAAAGCACCCTTGAAAACACTTTTTAACATTTAAGTATAATGGTTTAAATTGTAAATGGGCGTTTACAAACTTTAAGGGTAGTTTTGTAATGCATTGTCAAGTCTAATACTTTATTTTATGACGTGTAGATCAACCAGAGATTTTTCCAGGGTTGGCAACGCGCCAGTGATACCCATGGTGTTTCAAGCGCCCATAGGCTGCGGTGACTGTTTACCATCAGACGGGCCATCAGTTAGTTTGCTGCCTTAGTCTTCTTTACCAAATATTCCAGACTAGAGTTGACAACAATATTTTACGGATAATTAAATTCTTCCATAGATAATAATGTTTTATTCTTGTTCTTCTAGTAAGTTTCTGTTTTATTATTCTGTTATATATTCCCCTTTTTGTATAAAGCTAACGAATATCTTAATATTATTGTGTATTTATCAGTGACCTCTAAATGACTCACCAAATTTATATGATAAAATTGATCAAAATTTTGTAAGCAGCCCCCTTATAGCTAATACAAACTTCGTCGGCGAGCCGCTTCACGGAGCTTATCTCTCACGTGATTAGTAGTATTAGCTTAGTTAGCGAAAGAGACAGAGCACGGAGGCCGCGACGAAACATCCTCGAGTTAGTGTTATTTTCCTTACAGAATCGAGCTCCTGTTGGTCAAACTAAAAATAAATTTTAAAAAAATACCACCTGATTATAAGTAATCACCGCTGCCTCCAGACATACGAGTATGCAATACCAGAGGCATCGCCAATACGTTAGCGACCCTGAGACATTAATAGTTAAAAGTAGTAACTAAATCGTTGTATTTTTAATCTCTCTGACTAAACATAGTTTCAGAAATGTTTATATTTTATGGACATTCATTTGATTGTCAAACGACTGAACATAATAATTGTTAAACTGACTCAAACTTGGATAGGATTTTAGGTTTCTCCACAAATATTTCTGCCTACGAGGATAATGCACGCAAACATATTTATTAATAGTATGGCCACTGTTTCGCGGTTGCACTCGCATTCCTGCTGGATTGATTGTAGCTCTTGTCACCCAGGAATAGTGTTGCTTTCTAGTTGTGAAGAATTTTGAAATCGTTTTTGAATATACTTCTTTACTTTTTTTTTTCTTTATTAGTGGTGATTATGAAATGTTAAATTTGTCTTACATTTCAAATAGTGTAATAAATATCCCAGGACATTCTTCACACATGGTAACCTGATCCCAAAATAAGGAAAGTGTACTGCTTGTACTATAGCTACCAGGTAACTGATATACTTCATATCACTACTTTTATATACATAGAATAGATATTTACAACCAGACACAGAACAAACAGACATGTTCATGCGCACAAATGTTTATTTTGGGTGGGAATCGAACCTACGACCTGCGGCTTGGTAGTCAGGGTCTCTAACCACCAAGCCAACCGGCCCGTCAAGTATCCCATCGTAGTATAATGGTTAAGATTCAATTGATCAACATGGCTATCGACCACAAAATCCACCCTAAGCTGCGACTTTAAAACTTATTACACACTGTAATTATTTCCATTAAAACCAAATAATAATAAATATAGTTTCGGCACGCCGCGCCTCGAATTTAATGCATTAACACAGCACAGCCACTGTTGGCAAAACTTTAACGGGGAAATCTATTACGCCGTGAAATATTTGCGTCTGTTCACACTACATGACAAGTGTCTGAGCTTTTAGTGCAGAGTTCGTCCAGGGAATTACTACCACTTTACCCATTTCCGCCGTGAAACAGTAGTGCCCTTGTGTTGCTGTGTTTCGTTTAGAAATGTAAGGGGGCCGGTGAAATTACAGGCACATGAAACTTAACAACTACATGTCTCAGGGTCGATAGCGTTGGCGATGGCTCTAGTGTTGCAGTCTTTAGGCGGTGGTGACCATCGGGTGGACCGTATGTTTATTTGTCGGCTAAAATGGTACAATAATAAAGTGTTTAACTGAGCTTTGATGTTGTAAAGAAAATTGTACTGAACGAGGATGCTTCGTTGCTGGACTCACGTGAAAGGTAAGCTCTCCGAGGCCTCGTTGCGCCGCAACCCGACGAGAACATCAAAAATGGAATGGTAAAATAATCAAAAATACAATTTAAAATGAACCCGAGTTGAAATTTAAAAAAATTGTAAAAAGAAATCTAAATTAATTAAAAAGATACATAAGAAGTCATCTTATTTTATTCATAGAGACAGATAGTGACACTTTTATTAATAATTCAGATCGCATAGTGTAAATGTAACTTATAAGCGGTAAATAAATTCCACTGCACTTTACAATGCTTGTTAGTGGGTCGTGCAATGTTTGGCGTTTGCCGTAAGCGTTCATGCGAGCTCACAAATCGACGGCGGTTTTGGCATAGTCCACCAAGTCATAATGTTGTGTTACAAAAGAGGTAATTTGTCTTTCCAAACAATAGTTCAACTAGATCTAGGCCACTACGGAACTTGTAACGTAGTTGATGTACATAGACTCACCAAAAGTTTGCGTTCACTTGGAAAGCTCGAAATATCATGGTTATGATAAAAAAAAATATTTGTGTATGTATTTCATTTTCTTTGATTTCATTTCTTTCGTTTGAAATTCGTTTGTAAAAACAATGAATGTTGAAGCCAAATTTTTTATCATGCTATCTATTGTCTCACGGTATCATACGTATCCTGTAATTACAGCAATTATTAAAATCTCTCCAGTAAAATTTTAGAATGTATTCTTATAAACATACAGAAATAAACACATTTTCTCTGCGACAGGCCAGTTGGCTGAGTGGTCGCGACTCTGCCTGCCAAACCGAAGGTCGCGGGTTCGATTCCCGCCCAGGTCAAACATTTGTGTGCATGAACATGCATGTTTGTTTTGTGTATGGGTGTAAATATCTATAGTATGTATTTAGAAAAAAAAAATGTAGTATATGTAGTATATCAGTTATCTGGTTTCCATAGTACAAGCTCTGCTTAGTTTGGGACCATATGGTCATGTGTAAAGAATGTCCCAGGATATTTATTTATTATTATTTATATACTTCTATTTATATGTATAATTTTAGTGTAGACAATATTTGGATCAGATAATAGGAAACGCTGGTCTGAAAAAGTGTTGACAACGCCTACGATTTTGGATTTTTGCGTACTCGGTTCAACTGACACCATTCCCTTTATTTATTCACTCCCTAGAAATAATACATAAAATACATTTGCATTCATCAAAATCTGGATCTAGATCATCATATCAGCTCAGAGATATCCACAGAACAAAGGCCCTCCATTGGATTTCCTGACTGATGGGTACCATAATCCCCACGCTTGCAGGCGGGTTTGTCATTGTAGTGAGCTGGTGTTACTTAGTGCGCGCTGCTGCCGCTCCTAGTGTATTACCTTAGTCACCTTTTATGACACCCATAGGATTTAGGTTGGTCCTTGCCTCTGCCGGGAACCACAAGGTCAAGTTTCTAGATTGATTACTTATTTATTTAGGTTTGTGGGTTGCGCGGCCATGGGCACTTGCCCAGAGCGGCCGGAGATTTCTCCTGTTAAAAACCTGTCAGATGTATGGACCACTTGATTAGGAACTGTTTCGGTTTTGGCATCTCTGACACAGAGTACTTGTTCAAGAGCGATAGTATGAATATGGAGTACTTAAAAATCATTTCATTAATGATCTCATCGAATGCTTCCTGAACATAAAAATGAATAATGCCCAAAGAGATTTCGTTACAAAAATGTAATTTCCCCTCGGAGGATAGATATAATTAATATTTCCTGACAAGTGTCTCAGGTCATGATGTCGTTACTTTGGGTAATTTATCACTGTGACGATTCATTGTACCCGAGATAATTCTCGCATAATAAAGTATACTAAATGGAGTGCCAATTTTTGCTTATTATTCTTGACTGGTGTCTTTTATTTCTTTCTCACATTTTCAATTCGCTATTTATAACATTGTAAAAGCTGTTCGGTAATTCGTTTGGGATTTGTTTTCGTTTTTACTTTCATCTTAGTGTTAGCTACGTTTCCATAAATTCTATCCATCCTTACGACTCTTGAAATTAGGATCTGCTGTGAATTTGGGAAAAGAATTAGGTACGTTAAGGGATTTCTCTTGAGTGGCTTTTTAAGACCTCCTGATCATAGTTACTGGGACCCAATATATAGAAGAGGGCTCTTACAAGAACAGTAGACTAATTATGAAAACATATAATTATATTAATCATAATAATTCTCTGGGACATTGTTGACACACGGCCATCTGATATCAAACTAAGCAGAGCTTATACTATGGATACCATACAGCTGATATAATATCGGTACAAACAAAGGTTTTTTTTTCTTAATCACAGAACAAACAAGTTTATGCATAGAATTGTTTGCCCTGGATATTAATCGAACCCACAACCTGTGGCGTATCAGAGTCCCTAACCACCAAGGTCTCTAACCATCAAAGGTTTCACAGAATTGACGAAAAGCATTCAAATTGAGAACAGGCTAAGACTATTGTGTTTAAAGCAATAATTTTTTTCAATGCTGTCTTGTCTCCCATATCAACTGCAAATCAAATTGTTTACGAAAACCGATAGTTTTCTAACAAACTGACTTAAACCCTTGTCAGAAGTAGAACGAACTTTGCAAGCGCTCACTACTGTTGGGGAAACATAACTTACCGAGTTACAAGATTGTATTGAATATGTTTGCGGGTATTGCTTTCTGGACTCTTATGTTGAAACATGTCTGAACTACTGAGTTTTCAACTTGGTAACTTTATTAGCGGTTGCTGAAAATGGGTTATTGTAAGCGTAAGCGAAAATGGACTTTAAAATAAACTATTAAATTAATAAAGTTGTTTTGATTACAAAAATACAAAGGTGTCACAGTTGTGGTAGCTGACCTTTGCAAACATTTCTGAATAGTCTGATATTCGTCGACCTTTAAAGTTCGAAAAGTTGTATTTACTGAGAAGAGATGGCAATAACTCTTTTCGGAACGTTACTTAGATTTATTACATACAATCTGAGAATCAACGAAAGGCGAGGATGAGCGACAGACTAGTTTATTGACCTTTCCTACAGCTACCCGCCACCTTACAATTCTAATGAACGAGAGATCGTCACACAATCTTTTTAGTTGCATTAACAATATTGTTATCGCGTCATCTATCGGCGTGCCAACCGGTGTGAAGCTAGGCGCGTGTCGTTTGCGCTCTGAAGCAGCGAACGACAAAAGAGGACGTCACCTCGGCCATCTTTCTTTTTATTACCAACTTCACTTCATTCCATACTTCCCGCCAATATCGTATACACATCTGTCAAAAATTTAAATAATTGTTTTGTATTTGAAAAATATTACATTATTTTTTACATTGAACGAAACGCATATTATTTATAACAACCGCATCAACATTTCTTCGTAGAAGAGAAATATCCGTCAAACTAACGCATCATCACATCATAACGCAAACATTTTGGTCAGCTTCGAGCCGCATCTTCGTATCCAGGACCCCAGTCGTTCCTGTACTTACCATCTTCATCTATCTCTATTTGTGCTGATAAGTGCCGTGAATAGTAATTCCACGCAACTTCGTTACCTATCGCCACCTGCCGTCGCTTCGTTGATTATTATAACTGTGAGTAACTTTTGTTTATTCATAAACCATCGAAATGAGTGAGAATAGTTTTAATGAGGCTGAAAATAGTATGAGTATAAGCGATTTTAAAAAGCAAAGGGGTTCCATCAAGGGAAGATTAACTTTATTTGAGAAATATGTTAGCAAATATGAAAACGTTCCTTTATCTGACAGGCAACAGGCAGAGTTACTTTTACGAATCGAGTCGGTCACAAGTTTACTCACTTCATTTAATTTGATTCAGGATAAAATTGAACGACTCTTAGATGACAATGAATTGCTTAAACAATTGGAGTATAGGGAATCATTTGAAGATCAATACTTTAGTATTATGTCTGTTGCAAAATGTCTTATCAGCGTTGCGAAAGATAAAAATGAAAGTGACAATTCTCAGTTTTCAAGTGCGCAAAAGAGTAAATCTATTCATATTAAATTACCTGAGATCAAGCTTCCCTTATTCGACGGCTCATATGATCACTGGCTCGAGTACAAGAATTCATATTTATCTATGATTCATAAACGTAGCGATTTAGATCCAATTCAGAAATTTCACTATTTAAAGTCCTCGCTCAGTGGATCAGCACTTCAAGTCATTAGTGCATTAGAGTTCACATCCGCTAATTATACCCACGCATGGGAATTGTTAGAAAATAGGTACCACAATAATAGATTATTGATTCATAACCACGTTAAGTCGTTGTTTGCTGCACAATCTGTTAACAAGGAATCACCGTTGCAACTTAGAAAATTAGTCGATGTTGTGTTACGTAATTTAAGGGCACTCAAATCCCTAGACGAGCCTACGGACGCGTGGGACACTCTTATCATCTATATTATTGTTTCTAAGTTAGATTCTTGTTCAGAGCGCGAGTGGGAAAATTATAAGGGTTCAATTGCTCTTGATTCAAAAAAGGGTAAGATAAAATTAGACGAGTTATTAACTTTCTCGTAACCCAGCGCAAATGTATAAAACACAAAGTTTTGTGTCTACGCATACTAACAATAAATTCGATAGATTGTTACGTCTTTGTCCAATGTGTGGTGATAATCATGCTTTGTATGCTTGCTTCAATTTTCTTAATCTAACAATAGCAGATAGAATTAAATTCATTGACAACAAACGTTTGTGTCGTAATTGTTTGCGGGCCGGACATACACTTGCAGAGTGTACGTACGGGACCTGCAAGCAGTGCCAGAAAAAACACAATAGTTTATTACATATCGACAGCTACTCCAATGCATCCATTCCGGCTACCTCAGCGGCAAGTGCGCATAATTCACAACCGTCTGATAAGGCACCGGTCTCGGTCGTCTCCTGTGCATTGAATGAGTCGAAACGCGATAACACGTCTTCATTACTACCGTCACAAGTATTATTATCCACTGCCCTAGTCGAGGTCATGGATAGTAACAATGACTATCATACAGCCCGAGCGCTGTTAGATAGTGGTAGTCAAAATTGTTTCATAACAGAAAGTATTTCTAAGCGTTTAAACGTATCGGTAATACAGTCCACTATACGTATATCCGGAGTGGGACAGTCGGTCTCACAATCAAACAAATTATGCGATATTAACTTGCGTTCAAAGGCAGGTAACTTTAGTACACAAATTCGTTGCTTTGTTTTGCCGTGCATTACATCCAGTCTGCCGTCGATGCGTATTGACTGCGACACCCTCCGCATTCCAAGCGAATTATGTCTTGCCGATCCCACATACAACGAACCATCAGCAATTGATTTGTTGTTAGGCGCGGATGTCTTCTGGGATTTATTAGAGGAGGGTCGCATTCGATTGTCAAATGGTCCTTACCTATTAAAATCAAAAATTGGGTGGCTTATTTCAGGTCCCATTTCTATTAACAACCCACAAGTAAACAAACATGTTCACTGTAACTTTGTTCAAATATCTCAAATAGATACACAATTAAGGAAGTTCTGGGAACTTGAAGAAGTTGGACAATCGAATCCTCACTCCATACTCACCGAGGACGAACGTAAATGCGAAGAATCCTTTGTAACTAGTACTCAACGTGATAGTAATGGTAGGTTTTCGGTACGAATACCGTTAAAGGAATCAGCTGATTTGCTCGGTGATTCTTACGAGCAGGCAAAATCGCGTTTTATGTCACTAGAACGCAAACTTGAACGATCACCTTCTTACAAAAAGATGTATAGTGACTTTATGCGTGAATATATTGACTTAGGGCATATGTCCCCGATTAATGATTACCCACGGCCGCACTACTTTCTCCCTCATCACGGAGTGATTCGCGAACATAGCACGACCACCAAATTACGTGTAGTGTTTGACGGAAGTGCTACAACTTCTTCAAATAAATCATTGAACGATATACAGCTGATAGGACCGCCTCTCCAAAACGATATATTCTCCATTTTATTAAGATTTAGACAATACAAGTATGTGGCTTGCGCTGACGTGGAAAAAATGTACCGGCAAATTTTGGTGCACCGTGATCAGCGTAGCTTGCAACTTGTATTGTGGCGAGAAAATCCATCAGATGAATTAAACGTCTATCAACTTAATACCGTTACCTACGGAACATCGTCAGCTCCATACCTTAGCATGCGTTGTTTACGTCAGCTCGCGCAGGAAACAGATGATAACGTTGTCGCGAAGGTCATAAATGAAGATTTTTTCGTAGACGATTTGATTACCGGCGCGGATGAACCTATTGTTTTATCAAACATATGCGAAAAGACTTCACAAGTTTTAAATTCGGCCTTTTTCCCGTTACGGAAGTGGACATTTAATCATGACGTAAACTTGAAAACATCTAAGGAATTAGCGATCGGGGAACATTGTCAAAATAAAACCCTCGGTCTAGGATGGCAGGTAAATACCGATGAACTTCATTTTACTACAAATTTACAAAATAATTTGAAGGTCACTAAGCGTGTTATGATGTCTGTGATTTCACAAATCTATGACCCTCTTGGCATTTTATCTCCGGCCATAATTATTGCAAAAATCATGCTACAAAAAATTATGGTTATGCAAAATCGATTGGGATGATTTAGTTCCCACCGACATAGAATCCATGTGGCATCGATTTATTCAAACTTTGTCAGATTTAACAAATATACGTGTATCTCGTTACGTACTGAGTGAATATACACAAAATTGTGAGTTACACATTTTCACCGACGCCTCACAGAATGCGTACGGCGCCTGCGCATACATACGCACCTACAGCGATAACTCAGCTATCACAACTAAATTGTTATGTGCAAAAAGCAAAGTCGCACCCGTAAAGACAGTGTGTACCATCCCGCGACTTGAACTATGCGGTGCGTTACTGGGCGCACGATTATATTATAAAATTATTAGCTGCCTTAGATTGGTCTTTACCAAGGTATTCTTCTGGACGGACTCCACCATAGTCATGGGCTGGATAAGGATACCTCCTCGCGATTTAAAAACGTTCGTACAAAACCGTGTGTCTCAAATAAACGAACTCGCAGGAGACACACCATGGTTACACGTACAAGGTAAAGACAACCCGGCTGATATCGTATCGAGAGGTCTGACTTTGAACGAACTCAAAGATAACAATATGTGGTGGCACGGGCCAGAGTTTTTACAACAACGTGTAATAGTATATTCAACTAATTCCTCAATAAATAAAAATGAATTGCCCGAATTAAAATCTCAACATATTAGTATGCTTTGTAACAGTTCAAATAATCAAATCAATTTAATAGACTTTCATAGGTATTCTTCATTTAACCGGTTGCGCCGAGCGGCAGCTTACGTATTAAGATTCGTAGGTAACGTGCGAGTAAGTAAACAGTATCGTCAGATCGGCCCGTTGTCTTGTGACGAACTTAATGCCTCAACCACATTGCTTGCACGACTCGCGCAACTTGATTCCTTTTACGACGAATATAATGAATTAATTAAGCAGTCAGTCATTAAATCCAAAAGAATAATCGGTTTGAATGTGTTCCTTGATAACAATAAATTAATACGTGTAGGTGGAAGACTGAAAAATTCTCATAATTTAAATTATAATAAAAAACATCCTATTCTTTTGTGTAGTAAACATAGATTTACCGTGTTATTATTTCGAAACGAGCATAAGCAACTATTACACGGTGGGCCTCAGGTGTTACTAGCTCATGTGCGTGAAGTGTGGTGGCCTCTCGGGGGGCGAAACCTAGCTAGAAAGACAGTTCTCATGTGTGTCATGTGCACGCGTATCAAAGGGAAAACAGTACAGCCTATAATGGGTAATCTGCCGACTGAACGTCTGGAACCTGGATTCCCTTTCATGCGCTGCGGTGTTGACTACGCCGGGCCAGTGATGATTTTAAGTCGTAGAGGTAGGGGAACTAATCTCATTAAATCGTATATTTGCTTATTTATATGTTTGTGCACACATTCTGTTCACTTAGAATTGGTTACGAGTCTTTCAACAAACGATTACATACTTGCATTAAAACGCTTTATATCTCGCCGCGGCAAACCAGTCGAGATCATGTCAGATAACGGAAAGAATTTCCTAGGGGCAGCGAAAGAATTTGTTTCATTTCTTAGTGATAACAGTCAGGATGTTATCAATTTCGCCTCAAATAATAGCATTCAATTTAAATTCATTCCGCCATATACTCCTCACTTTGGTGGTTTATGGGAAGCAGGAGTTAAGCTCTGTAAATACCATCTTCGACGTGTAATAGGATGCGCCAACCTTACGTACGAGGAGATCAGTACTGTCTTAGCACAAATTGAAGCCATACTAAATTCCCGGCCCCTTACCACCCTTTCCACTGACCCTCGTGACCTGCAACCACTTACCCCCGGTCACTTCCTCATCGGCCGGCCACTGACTGCCCCAGATTGCAGAGACTTGACTGCCACGCCAAGTCACCGGTTGCTACGCTATGAAGTGATCGAGCAGATGAGACAGAGCTTCTGGAAACGATGGTCGAATGAATATATAACAGAGCTGCAGACGCGAACGAAGTGGAAAACAAACCAAGGCGAAGTTGAACTTAATAAACTTGCGCTCATTAAAGATGACAATCTGCCTCCACTACAATGGAAGTTAGGCAGAATAATACG
Organism: Habrosyne pyritoides; assembly: GCA_907165245.1. Taxonomy (NCBI): domain Eukaryota; kingdom Metazoa; phylum Arthropoda; class Insecta; order Lepidoptera; family Drepanidae; genus Habrosyne; species Habrosyne pyritoides. The sequence continues at coordinate 2,212,384 of OU015595.1, forward strand.
CATTTTTCCTGGTACCGATGGCGTCTCACGAGTGGCCGATTTACTGACAGCATCAGGCATCACACGCAGAGCCTTCTCTAAGATATGCCCGCTACCATTTACATCAACCCATTCCGAAGATGAGATGTCATGCTGCTGATCAAGTTGGAACCTGCTGCTTCCAAGGCCGGGCCCATGTTATCGCGTCATCTATCGGCGTGCCAACCGGTGTGAAGCTAGGCGCGTGTCGTTTGCGCTCTGAAGCAGCGAACGACAAAAGAGGACGTCACCTCGGCCATCTTTCTTTTTATTACCAACTTCACTTCATTCCATACTTCCCGCCAATATCGTATACACATCTGTCAAAAATTTAAATAATTGTTTTGTATTTGAAAAATATTACATTATTTTTTACATTGAACGAAACGCATATTATTCATTATTATTCAAACGCATCAACATTTCTTCGTAGAAGAGAAATATCCGTCAAACTAACGCATCATCACATCATAACGCAAACAAATATTTTAGTGTTATAGCTAAAATAAATAAAACCAATGATATTTTATATAATACTGAGGTATAGGAATATATTTCCATATATGACGTCTGCGCGGCAACACAAACACAAGCAGCCCCCTTATTCAGCCAATACAAACTTCGTTGGCGAGCCGCTTCACGGAGGCCACGGAGAGCTTACCTGATGATTAGCGATGACCACGTGAATAGTAGTATTAGCGTAGTAAGCGACAGAGAGAGATCATAGACGAAACATCCTCGAGTTAGTGTAATTTTCCTTACAGAATCGAGCCCCAGGAGTTTGGTGTATGAAAATAAACAATTATTATCTCTTTCTGTTAACGGGGTCCTATTTTTCTGTTATCTTCTAACCTACTCAGTGATAGAAATGAAGTTGATTAGGTTCTATGTAGGTAGTTAAAATATCGTTTTTATTTCTTTACAATGAATATGATGTCTCTATTGGTAAAACCTCATTGTTAAAAACATATATTTTATATGTCCACCATATGTAACATACCACCATAGCAATCGGGGCACGAGGGCATTGGCAATGCGTTGTCGAAGTTAAGCCTTAGTCCAGCCCTAAGACCTGAATTTGTGTAGTCTCATTTGCCTGTTATTTCACCGGCCCCTTTACCTTTGTATCCAAAACACAGTAATACAAATGCCTATTGTGTTTAGTTATTGTAATTACAAATAAGAAGAATTATATAATAATAGTATATGTAGTGTTTCAGTTATCTGGTTTCCATAGTACAAGCTCTGCTTAGGATCAGGTGGTAAACTGCTTAAAACAATGCCCCAGGATATTTTATTTATTAATTTATATTCATAAGCCCGACAGAGGTTGTATTTTAGGTGTCCAATAAATGTTTTTTTATACATATGCTAGTTGTCCCCAGCGGTTTCACCCGTGTTTATCAATATCATATATAGCCTATAACCATCTAGGAAAAATTCCGCATCGAATCGTAGCAGTCCTATCCCGATATGTTCAGTAGTTGTGAGGTGATGGTGCGTCAAAGGTATTTTTATCATATATATAGACAGATAAGTTAAGATAGAAGATGGTTGTCACTCGATTGATTGTTAATGCAGAGCGTTAACATTTGTAATGCAACACAAGTCGTCACACAAATGTGTTTGGTGTAGCAATGCTCCGAGCTCTTAAGTGCTATGTTGATTAGAATTGATGAGAATGTCACCACTTAGCATAAGACTGTATAGTGCATTATGTACTTCTAATTACATTAGTAAGGGTAGCAACTGCAGTACACGCAAAACTTTCCCAAAACTAGGTATCCCAGACACTAGCAACTTCTCAGTTTCATCCTAGTTCTTGAAGGCTCTAATATATCCCGTGATTAAAGCATAGCCTATATATAATTAATATATAATCTATATATAAATGTTATGTTGGTTTGTGTACGCTTCAAAAACTCAAAAAGTTCTGCACCGATCGAGCTGAAATTTTAGCATGATATACTCGTATAATCCGCATCAAGGAGTGTTTATCTATTTTTTGCATCAGTCACATATCCGCGACCGTCTTTGTTTTGTTTCTCATTTCTCAACCATTCAATCACAATGTGCCACAGCGAATAGTGGCAGCTATATAGTATATTAATATAAATTTGACACAGTTACAGTTTATAATAATAATAATCGTTTATTTGACTCAAAATAGTAGTAAAATTATACATGTTTGCTCTTCTTAAATGGAGTTTAGGAGCGTAAATATTTTTTTTTATATAATATAAAATACATTTGAAATACATTACACACACTACCATACGTTTGATACACACACAAATTTTACAATACGAGTATATTTTTTATATTACATGGCCGACAAACAAGCAGACAGTCCACCTGATGGGAAGTGGTCACAGCAGCCTATAGACATTTGCAACACCAAGGGCATCGCCAATGCGTTGTCGACCCCGATCATATATAATTAGATACGAATTAGATGCGATAATAAAGGGCAACAGTATTTCTCACAAAAGATGTAACTTGAAAACCTTACCTTCTAATGTAGCAGTTTTCATTGCCTAAAAACACGGAAAAAACGACATTTTCTGAAAATGAATCCTAGCTAGATCGATTTAACGCCCCCGAAACCCCCTGCATACAAAATCTACATAAAACAATAGTTTGATTGTGTTGGTGTTTTGAATACATAGTCGAGTGATATTAATCTCGGCTTAAAGACTAGTGGTCCCGAGTTCGATTCTCAGGCCACACAAGTGACAGTTACCTTTTTTTTGTTAGACATTATTACATATACACCTGTAGCCCTGAAATACAACAATGATGACCACACGTTCTTTAAAATATCTTCGGTGGGATGTGTCTCTCGTTACTGTGACCGCTGAATCTGCTGAAGCTGCTCTTCGGGAATAATGGGTGTGAAGATATATTTCTTTTGTGAAAATGCTAGTTATTATTGTTGCTGACTGTACAAAGCACACGTGTTCATAGTATATAGGTATTACAAGCAGGTAGTACATAGATTTAAGTATTTACTTACATCTAGATAATGTTACATATTAAATGACTAATTGGAATATAATTAGCTGAAATACGTAATTAAAATGTTAATATAACAAATACATAGGTTTTTTTTATACCACTTGGGCCGACAAACAAGCAGACACGGTCCACCTGATGGTAAGTGGTCGCCGCCGCCTATGGACATTCGCAACACTAGGGGCATCGCCAATGTGTTGTCGACCCTGAGACGTGAAGTTGTTAAGTCTCATGTGCCTGTAATTTCACCTAACAGGTGGGCAAATAAAAACAAATAGAGGTAGGTGTCCAAGAAATAATTGAATATATTTTGAGGAATAATTGCTTTATTTCAAAACACGCTGTTGTATCTGTAAAGAAATCAAAAATGTCCTGGGGCATTCTTTGCACAGGAAAATGTTATTGTATACTATGCTCTACCTTAAATTAAAATTCAAATATTTTTATTCAAATAGGCCTTTACAAGCACTTATGAATAGTCAGACTCTAATACCGGTTCGGAAGGTTGTTTTTTACTGAGAAGAGCCAGCAATAAACTCAGCAATTACTCTTTTTAAAAACAGTCTCAGATTTATTACAAAATATTTATTTAGTCTCACTGACAAAACCTGTGTTGTATCGCAGAAGTGAAGAATTATTAAACAATAATAATATGAATATCTAATAATAAAAAAAAATACAAACAAACTAAAGCTGACCAGTCCCCACAAGTAGCACCTGTTCACAAGCTTGACGCATGTGGTAGCCATCGCCCTCCTCGCCATACTGTAGGGAAGTGAGCGACCCGCCACACAACGCCGCAAGCAAAGGTATTTAAGTGAGCATGACTATATTTAATACTATGAAAATCGGATATAGGTACCACAAATTTTAAATTATGAATATTTTCTTATCTATACTAATATTATAAAGAGGAAATATTTGTGTGTTAGTATGTTTGTTACTCTTTCACGCAAAAACTACTAAACGGATATGGATGACACTTGGCACATAGATAGAGCACATATTGGAATAACATTTAGGCTACTTTTTTGAACGCGGTTGAAACCGCGGGGGACAGCTAGTATACTATAACTGTCTGCTTAGGAACACGGTACGGAATCTAACACTGCATGGCGCGAAACGCACTAGACTCTTTTATTATTTCTGTTCAACTAACTTTCAAGACATTTCGTAAAAAAACAAATCTTGCGTTATTTACACAAGTTCGCATCATAAAAAAGGGAATCGGTGCTATAAATTCAAAGAACTCGATAAGAAAACGTTAAGGGAGTCAGTCTATTTTCCACTATGATCAATTACCATTCCACTTAGCCTCGACGAATTTATAAGGGGTAGTTCCGATAAAGTAAACATCGTGAGATGGTAAAGTTCAACAAAAATAAGCAACAAAATATATTTACGTGACCTATTTTTAGTAGCAGTCGATTGAAAAACAAAACTGGCCGAGTTTATTAACGCCGCAGAAGCCATTAAATATTGATAAAATTAAAGTACTCTATTGTCTTGCAAAATTTACGGGTGAAAGCTAAAAATATTGCTTCTCAGAAAAGGCTGTTACGGAGATAAAAAAATATTCAGATTTTTTTTTATACCTCATCGGCCGATAAACAATCGCCGCCTATGGACATTTGCAACACCAGGGGCATCGCCAATGCGTTGTCGACCCTGAGACGTGAAGTAGGTAAGTCTCATGTGCCTGTAATTTTAGCATCGAAGCCATCTGTGCTCCGCGAACATTGATGATGCACTGCAGAATCGTGGTAGTCGCAACAGCAATGAGCTTGAGCTTTCGGTGAAGGAAAAACATCGTAGGAAAACCGTGTTATGGCATGGTAGGGTACTTTGTAATACCCAGTGGAAACCATCAGGTGATAATGTATCGTAAAGCTCTAATGGGAGAGTTCATTATCATTTTGTCTTAGTGTTGTTGGTGACGCTGGTCGACTCCCACGAAAAACATTTGTGTGCAGGAACATCAGCGACTGTTGGTTAAACTATGTAACGATCCAAGAGACGCACAGCTCGTGGCCCGCAACGCTTACCAACCGCGCTGGCGAAAGCGTCACTGTAAAACCACCCTTAGTTTTGTGTCTGGATATAAAAATCTATGTAAGTATGTATTTTAAAAAAGGAGTATATGTACTATATCAGATATCTGGTTTCCATAGTACATCATCATCATCATCATCATCAGCCTATCTCCGTCCACTGCTGGACATAGGCCTCACCTATAGTACAAGCTCTGCTTAATTTGTGATCACATGGCCGGGTGAAAAGAATGTCCCGGGATATTTATTACCACCTTTGACCACATTATCGTTTACCATTGTGAGAGTGTGGTCAAATTCAAACTTACTCACAGTGGAAAACAAAAACCTATATCAATCTTGGGATACTAGGTACAGTCAGAACCATAATTCACTAAAATATATAGCAAGGAAGAAATGAAACAGTGTAGTTTTTAGAATACTTATTTGCAAAACACATATTCATAAAAGAACTGTAAATGATATGAAATGACAATTTCATAATTAATCTTTATTAATTTTAATAATAGCATTAGAAAAATAGTTTTAAAATAATTTAAAAGGATAATAATTATAGTCACAGTATTAATGTTAATGTTCTATGTGTAAGTGTTTGGTAAAGGCCTATTTGTATAAAAAAAATATTTTCTATCCCCTTTTTGGATTGTATTTTATTAATCTCCTTGTGTACAGTTACTGTGTGTTGTATTTTTCGATTTGTACAGTAATTTTCCAACTGTACCTACATTCATGAAATTTGGTGGATATTTTAATTACACAATAACTCACAAGAAATTCACTAAAAGAACACAAAAATGTTTAAATAATTAAATTAGAATTAGTATTGAAGAACTATTATATATTATATTATATTATTATTTAATTATCAGAAAGGCAGGTAATTAAACTGATTAGCGCATATATCCTGCTGTTATCTGCTAATTCTTATCTTTGAAATGCTTGTCGAGTCGTTATATACTTAGTTTACCTCTTTCGTGTACAGTTACTGTGTGTTGTATTTTTCGACTTGTACAGTTAATTTCCCGACTGTACCTACATTAATGGAATGTAGTGGATATTTAAATTACATTATACGTAACACGAAATTGACATAAAAAGAACACATATATTATTTAAGAACTATTATATATTATATTTTATTATGTACCAATTATTTAATTATCAGGCAAGCAGGTGATTCGACTGATAAGTGGCTATATTATGTTGTTCTCTGCTAGTTCTTCTCTTAGGGAGCTTGTTTACCTCTTTCGTGTACAGTTACTGTGTGTTGTATTTTTTGAATTGTACAGTTAATTCCCCGACTGTACCTACATTAATAGAATGTGGTGGATATTTTAAAGCCATCAATAATGTTGGCTTCGTATAAAGGAACGCTCAGTAGCTGAATTGGAAGATTTTGAAGCTATCATTAATCGAAAGTTCACTCCTGTGGAAATAACTCCCGTTTTCAGGCCAAGAAATTGTTTTGATAACGTTGAAGAACAATAGTGTTGTACGTCAGGGTGGCCGGCACCGTGACTATTGGCGTAAACTTATATATTAAAGGAATACACTAGTCACAAATGTACTGTTTTTTCTTTCATTACGCCGTTTTAATTATGAAAAAAAATTGAGGACTCCTTCATTTTGACCACTTTGTAACTTAATAACTGCATAATTCCAATATTTGGTTGTACAAAAGAAAAAAAATACAGTTACGGCTTTTACGACACCCAAAGCCCAAAGCATAATATTTTACGATATCTTTTCATATTTATAGGGGGCCGTGCCAGCCTAACGTACATCAATGGTAATCTAGAGCAAAGCTTATTTAAGTGTCACAATCAGCTGTTAGTTTCGAGAAGTCTCCAAGTTCTGTTTATAATTGTTCTGTTTGGGTTATTTTACCGACTACCTTATTTCCCGAGAAGTTTCCAACTAAATGAATTTGACGTACCCGTTGGTTTGGTGGTTACATAGCCTGACCGTCAATACAAAGGTGGGTTTTATTCCACCCAGGACAATAATACTGAACTAGTATATGTATTAACGATATGAAAAAAACAGATAACTAACCATAATTAGTTATCTGTTTTTTTTTTACGTCGGAAATTTATTACACATGGCCATTGGATCCCAAACTAAGCAGAGCTTGTAATATGGACAGCAGATAACTGATTTACAACAATTACTACTTACTTAAAATACATACTTATATAGATATTTACATCCTGGACGAATTCTAAGCTAAGAGCTCTACTACTCATAAATTATTGTACCAGTGTTCTCAAAAATCTTTATACTGGCGCTAATTTTACATACCTTCACGCCTCATTATTCATGAAAGGCCTCAGGCCCACATGACTAAGGCGACCAACAAGGAAATGAAGAAATGTACTTCCCCGGACGAACTCTGCACTATTACTTCAGAGATCTTTATATCTATAAATCTTCGGTGCGTGTGTTCGTAATTAAACTACTCCTAAACGGCTGGACTGTTTATGATATTTTTTTGTGTGTATTCAAGTGGATTCGAGAATTTAGATTTACAATACGGTAGGTGGCGCTGCGATCGAATCTGCATTTTTGTATCGATTTATTTCGACAGGACAACGTCTGTCAGGATAGTCTATCTATATTAATTGCTCACCGTACTAATTATTCATAAAATCTTAATTTATAAGAGCGTCTGACTTTACGTATGGCAATAGCACAGTCCGCAAACCAACCGCAATCATTAGCCGCACTTAACTTAAGTTTGAGTTCCACTCTGCCCTCCTAATGGCATTATGTTGTTTGGGGTCAACTTCGCTAAGTCTTACTTGAGTTAGCCACAAGTATACCTTTTTGTTTGTACCAAAAGCTTGATTTGATGTAGGTAGTTTCTGTATATCAGTTATCTGGTTTCCATACTACAAGCTCTGCTTAGTTTGGGATCAGTAGATGTATCCTATGATATTTCCCCGCGGTTTCACCCGTTTTCCCTAGGGATGTAACATTTTTTCGGCACAAAAAGAATCCTATATTACTTCTAATACCTCTAAGAATATGTATACAAAGTTTCATGATGATCGGTTTCGTAGTTTTCGCGTGAAAGCGTAACAAACGAACTTACATTCACATTTATAATATTAGTAGGGATTAGCTGTTTTATAGATGAGTTGCGATGCATCTTCGAATCGTTTGTAAATCCATAGAAAAACGGGCCTAAAATATTTCTCTAATTTTTCCAATTTTCCGTACAATTTTTTCCATACAACCATATTTGGACGTATGACGCACATTTTAATAGAAAAAAACATAAATCGCTTCAGCCATTCTTAAATAATCCGAAAACAACGAACGGCATTGATTTTTTATTTATATAGAAGATAGATAGATTATATTATTAACTAGCTGCGCCCTCCGGCTTTGCACGCTTACAATCCTGGTTATAAACGTTCCTCTTTACTCTATCTTTTGCTGAAAACTGCATTAAAATCCATTGCATAGTTTACGATTCTATAAAGGACATACAGACAAACATATTTTATATATATATATATAGATTTATCTTCAATAAACTACTGAAACGACATTACTATATGCTTAACTACTTCTTATTTATAATTCAAGGCAAACCAAATCAAGGAACTTCATTCCCCTCTACTATCATGGATATTAATGCAAATGAAAATATTTTTATTCAAATAAGTCTTTACAAGCACATAAGAATTATTAATTAATAATAATCACTATTTTGTATATATACCACTAATATAACTACAGATGTAAAAGTGAAAGATCACGCAAAAACTACCTGACAGATTTGGATGAAACTTGTCACATAGATAGAGCATATTCTGGAATAACATATACGCTACTTTTAACCGGGAAAATGTGACATCCCTTGGGAATACGGGTAAAACCCCGGGGGACAGCTAGTAGTAGCTGGTAGTAATAGTATAAGGAATTATTTTTTTGAGCTTCTCGCAACGCTATGTGTCCTTTGGTTCGACTTACTGGGAAGTATAAGACAGTAACATATGAGTAGTATTTATTATATGGACCCATGGGGCCCCAAGTGGGTTATATCGCTAAGCATACAAAGCATAAACTTCAGAACCCCAAGCATATTTCACTTAAACCTTCGTGTGAAAACCTAAGTGCGATTTGGCATTATTTCTCAAATGATATTTTGTAGCGCGAGAATTTTGACGCGCAGGAAAGGCGCTAAGGCTTTTAATATTAAAACGTATTCAGCGTCGGGTAAACAAGAATATTCAGGTAGACGGGTTAGTTAGCTTGGTTGTTAGTTTCCCTACAGGTTGTGGGTTCGATTTCCACCCAGGACAAACGTTAGTGAGCGATGGAGTGTTAGGGTTTATAAAAAAGTATTTAAAAAATAGTTTAAATAGTATATCAGCTAATTGTCATAGTTACGAGCACTGTTGTTTTAGTTTACATGACCGTATGTGAAGAATGTCTCAGAATAAAAAGTATTTTGACAAAATAAACACATAGTTTAAAAAAATCAAAAATATAAATTAGTAAAAAAAATGGAGACCAGATAACTGATATACTACATATACTACTTTTTTATTCCTCTAAATACATACTTAAATAGATATTTACACCCAGACACAGAACAAACAGACATGTTCATGCACACAAATATTTGTCCTGGGTGGGAATCGAACCCGCGACCTGCGACATGGCAGGGTCTCTAACCACCAAGCCAACTGGCCTGTCAAGTGAGTATAACTAGGGATATACCATTTGACCGTGCTGCAGCATCAGCTCAGATAGCCACAAATTTCGGCCTCACGCAACCAACATACAATTTTTTACTTACATGTATTGCCTCATACATTTTTCATATTTTCTAGTAAAATTTGAGTGTTGCTTTCTCTTTATTATTGTAAACTATGTGAGTCCTTTATATATAGTTTTTCTTTATTTATTTCTATGTGGTAATAATTTGAGGTCTAACACCCATACTCTAAGACGTTTCCTCGAAAATTCCTCGACTCCACTCAACCTCACTCCAAGATATTAGTATTCATAGTTGCAAAAATCTCCTCCACTCGACGCTTTCCCTTACTCGAGGTGAGGAAACAACTGTCAACTTCAAGGTACGTCGGAACCAACTTTAAGGAAGTTTATTGCTTATAAACAGTTACTGAAGCTCATTATTTTATTTGATTAATATTTTTTCTATAATAGAATGATGCTACTAATGACATGTTACATTGGCTACACTTCGATTCGCCATCAGTCGGGATTGCTCGAGTTGTCCTCAAGTTATTACTTAGAATACCAATTTTGAGGATTTTTCGAGAAAAAAAGGTATCCTCAGTTTGTTCGAGTCGAGTGACGTCAAGGAAACGTCTTGGAATATGGGTGTAAGTGTATTTATATCACAATCTAAACATGATTTGTTATTCGGAAACACATCGTGAACTGAGAGATTGTTAAATAATTCATGAAACATGAACAACTTTTGATACGCGACTTTTTGATTTACGCTAGAAAAATATGTAGGTACTTTTCTAACTATTCCTTTTGAAAATCTATTTTTTCCACGTAGTAATTCGATTTATTCTAACATACCTATTTCGACAGCGAAGAATGTTAAAGTAAAATGAACTCTATTGCTTGCCAAATTTGATCGTCCATTAATCGTATGGTTAAATTGTACGATGATGTGAAAACTGTAAAGCAATATAATCAATAATGAGAAAGCCATAGGGTTCATTTTTCTATAATTTTCTCAGTTGTCAAAACTGACTTAGTAGACTGTGATCTATAAACTAGCATCTGCCACGCGTTTCTGAAGGATCCATACTTTTCACAGAGTATTATATGTATTTATTTAGAAAGGATTTTATTAATTTAAATCCCATCAGCCATTTCACAGACTGACAGTAAAATCAATAAAGGTCACTTTTGATTAGCCATCGTTTAAATTTCAGTATTAACTTACATTTTGGCATTTATTTTGAAATCATAGACAGTTCAATTTTGTCTATTAGTATAGATGTAAATTACTCTTTATCTGTGTCACTTACGAAAACGACTGAATCGATTTGTATGCAGTTTGGGCATAGATACACTTCAATCAAGTATACGAATGAAACCGGGCAGAACCTACCACACCTTTACGCCCTTATTCGCCGAAGAGATAGGCTGAGGTCTCAGTAGGGCTGCCATCCGTTCGAGTTTCCTCGGATTTGTCCTAGTTTAGAAGATGTCCGGGGAGCGTCCGGGACACTTTTTGGGTCACGGTAGCTGTTAAAAATTTAATCGTAATTTTGAACCCAATAATTAAATGTAAACTATAAGTGTAGAAATATTTTTTAGGGGTGTCCGGGTAAAAGCCCAATTTCACCTAAATGTCCGGGGATTTTTAAAGTTTTTGTTCGGCGTTAGCAATTTAGGTGATGGCAACTCTAGGTCATAGTTTTTAGACCCATATTCACCCAAAGTTATTTTTAGTCCCAACGTGACTTCAACATTCTCCTTCCTGTCTCTCGAGCACTTTACCAATCTCAGGTGACAGGCAAGCATTAATATTGCCTTGCCCGAGCGGGGAATCGAACCCAAGACCCTAAGTTATTTGACCACCGGATAGCACACAGCTTGTCTACATTTTCCTGTTACTTTAACTCTTCGGGCAAAATTTCGTTATCAACCGGTGATCCGTGGAACACCAGTGGTCCGCAAGAGCTGTAATAACGCGAAGGATTACAAAAATGTTTTCATTCCTAAATTTGTCCTTCTTAAAGCAAACTAAATTTATATTTTTACTGAAAAAAATATATTTTCTATTACAATAGTACCTTCTGTTAACGCATTTTAGTTTCGGGCTCTGCTAACAATAATGAAGTAAATGTGATCCCCGTCCAAAAAAGATTGGGAACCGCTGCTTTAGACCATCTCTTACAGATAACAAACCATAGCTTTTTATAGGACACGTTAATACAGTGTTGTAAGCCGATGGAACTCAGTTGATCCAAGGCAATGCCACGCATGAGCGACGCCCGCGCCTGTTCCAATAGATAAACGGATTCCAACTTAATACTGTGTTGGCCGTAGACCGACCGGACGGCCTGAGGTGACCTACGTTTTGACCTACTAAATGTATTACGAGTAGTGGATAAATAGTTTTGGATTTTTCTTTACACACGGTTAACAGGGGCTCGATTCTGTAAGGAAAATTACACTAACTCGATGATGCTTTGTCGCGGCCTCCGTGCTCTGACTCTTTCGCTAACTACGCTAATACTACTAATCACGTGAGAGGTAAGCTCTCGGAGACCTCCGTGAAGCGGCTCGCCGACAAAGTTTGTATTGGCTGAATAAGGTAAGCTGATCCCAAAATAAGTAAAGCTTGTTGTATGAAATAAGTTAACAGTTATCATTTGCTACTGATATTATAAAGGCGAATGTTTGTGAGGTTGGATGTGTAATAAATAATAAAATAATAATATAATAATATCCTAAGACATTCTTTTACACACGGCCATCTGATCCCAAACTAAGCAGAGCTTGTACTATGGAAACCAGATAACTGATATACTACATATACTACTTTTTTTTTCTAAATACATACTTATATAGATATTTACACCCAGACACAGAACAAACAGACATGTTCATGCACACAAACGTTTGTCCTAGGTGGGAATCGAACCCGCGACCTTCGGTTTGGCAGTCAGAGTCGCTAACCACCAAGCCAACTGGCCTGTCATGTATGGACGTTTGTGACTCGTTTACCCAAAAACTACCTAACGGATGTATATGAAATTTGGCACATAGATAGAATATGCCCTGAAATAATATATAGGATACTTTTTACCTCGGGACATTGCACATCCCCCGGGAACGAGGGTGAAATCGCGGGGCACAGCTAGTTCCTTATATATGAAAATTTAAACATGTATACAATACAAAATAACTTTTAAGAAAATTAACATCACTAGAACCCTTGTATTTGTTTGAACCAAATAGTTTTTAACCATTTTCCCTATAGGCTTCTGATTTAGCTACTTCAGCCGCATCATTTCTTACTACCCTTTGCGTTATGATTACAGAGTTGATTTGAAAAAGGGGTCAAGTGCGAATCGGGCTCATTCACAAAGGGTTCCGTACCACTGCTAGAATATTTAATAAATAGCTAAAGATACGGATCGTGACCCTTTAACTTATAATTTTTATTATTTATTGTTTTAGCGAACTCTGTGATAATATCTGTAGTATGCATGTTACGGTTCAGAAAATACAGACCGCTGACAAACAGACGGATGGACGGACGGAGAGCGGAGCTTTAGTAATAGGATCCTGTTGGCACCCGTTGGGTACTGCACCCTAAAAATCGATCATTAATATTTTTAACAAACTACAAACAAAAGACACGGAAAGTAACCATTTGAAATTAAGTATCAGTGATAAAAGTAATTTTAAACATAAAAATATACATGTGCAAAAAATTGCTAACTAACCATTTCTTTCATGATAAAAGATATTATTTTTATCTTTTAAAAGTTTGCCTTTTATTCAGCTTCCTCTCAATCGTCAGAAAGTTTCTTTTTCATTACATAGCGCCCACCACCTCCCGGGTAATTATTCTATCTGTTTTCAAGATGAATCCTCGACTCTTTCGGAATTAAAATAAAGTTGCAATTCTCCTGAGAAAACGACCAAGAGTTCAAAAGTCCTGATGAGGAAAAGTATAATTATCTTCTTTAACTTTGAGCTTAGTGCACACAGAAACCGATGAGTGTTAGCATATTGAAGTTTCACATTTGGTCATTTATGTCAGAAGATTAAACCAACGGCCATTGAAAGTCCAATTTTAAAATTATAAATAAATAAAAATGCCTGTATTTCCTTTTCCTTAATTTCCATTTCAAATGTCATTGTTTAGTTAGTTATTAATGTTTTGCTTTTTTGCAAAATATTAGTTTTTGCTATTGGATATGCACCCCTCGTCGGTTAAAGGCCTCCTCCAGTCCTTTCCAGTCATCTCTGTCCTTGCCGATATAGTTTGCCAGTCCTTCCCTTTCTTCCTAACCTTCCGTTTAATGAAGTCAAATTACAATTTTGATCGAGTCAAAAATTGCATTCCAGTTACTAAAATCAAAATTTAAAAAAAACAGAATTCAAAACCATTTTTTCAGTTTAGGCCCGCAGAAGGCACTTATGAATATCAAATTTAAAGTTACTGAAGCAATGTGTACTACAATTGGTAAGAGTTACCATCAGGTGAGATTGAGGTCAATCACAATACCGTCATAAATAAAAAAAAATAAAAAAAGGAGTCCTGTCTTAAAAACGACAATTATACGTTGCCATGAAACTTGACTTACGACGAAAATTAATATGCAATCCCGATCGAAAATCCTGTGATGAACCTTTTGACAGTAATTTTAACACACGTAATGTCAAAATTCTACTTCAATCTGACGATTTTAGATCGGGATCGTATATTAATTTTGGCCGTTAATTCAGACTATACCGAGCCAGTAGTGACGTGTTGTGTATAGAGTCCCAGACTTCCAGGTCACAGGTCGTGGATTCAATTAGTGGATTGGTAAGCTAACGACAAACATTTGTGTGCATGAATATGTCTGTTAGCTCTATATCTGGGTGATATATCTATATTTTTTTTATTTATTACAATTGGATACATTACAAACAAAAACCACGGTGGTTTGTCTCGATTGCCAGTAGCAACATTCTATAAACAGGCAAGACTACCCATATGATACTTAATTAATCAATCACTCTGTAATACTGCAGTCAGTATAGATTATAATGTTTCATGCATAAGTCGAAGTGTGTCTGTATTTAAATAAAAAATTGTATAATGTAGTTATCGGGTTTCCATAAAAATTCCACTTAGTTTGGGATCAGATGGTCATGTGTAAAGAATGTCCTAGGGTTATTATTTATCACTTATTTCGCGGTTTCATTGTTCTTTCGTATTCCCAATGGATGTTATTTTTTTCCGGGATATAAAGTATTAATCAGGTTAAAACTATATATGTGCCAATTTTCAGTCCAATCCGTTTATAAGTTTTTGCGTAAAAGAGTTACAAACTTCTCTCCATCCAGCCATCATTTGATATATCTATTTACTAGCTGTCCCCCGCGGTGTCAGCCGCGTTTATCGATATCATATATAGTCCAGAACCATATACAAAAAAATCCGCGTCGAATGGTAGCATTTTTATCCCGATATGCTCAGTAGTTTTGAAGAGATGGTGCGTCAAAGGAACCCTGTTCGTACCCGTTAAATTAACTTACCAAATAGAAGCAGGTTTAGTTCAATTGAGTCTCCTGGCAGTTTAAAATAACGTGGTAGAAATAAAAAATACGCACGATATATGATACTGGCAAGTTCCAGCTACTCGCCTTTTAGTTTTCTATTTACGTATGTAGGTCCTGTATTTACAAATAACATTTTCCACTATCGTTTTCTGCAAAAATTGTTGTGAGGAAACCTGTATGCTTGAGAGGACGTGAAATCTTTAGATTAAATAATAAATGAACCATAGTTACTAACATTTAAGGCTTTATTTACACTGACACTATTCTATGCATTTTTGCGTGAAATTTAATACCTTGTAACAAGCGAACCGCGCTGACAAGGTGCTGTTGTTCTATTTTTACAATTTGTAGTTTTTACAATTGTGCATTTTATTCAAGTTATCCGATGGTGTTTATTGTATGGTGCTAACCATGTCTTATGCACATATTTATTATGAAATCTTAATATTTTTTATAGTAATTTATTTTTGACAAAATGTTCAGATTATCAAACTTTATTCAAAATAATCATAGTAAAGAAACAAAAAAACTGAACTAAAAAGTTTATTTGGAGTTTCTATGACAACCTTCCAACATAACCATCAGACCAGCTTAATGGTATCTACCATGTTCCATTGTCAGCGAACTTTAAGCTGAATCGGACGCCAGTAAGTGGTTGAAAATAGATTGTTAAGGAAAACATACCTTGCCTACGTCGCAAATTATAAAAAAAGTTTAAAACAGTACGCATAATCAATCAATAACTAAAAGTATAGGATCACTATAGCTAATAATAACGTTCGTTAGAAACTCACGTGGAGGTATTAAATGTAATCCATCATTAAGACACAACATGAGCTCGCATTGTCGAACCCGAGGATTGGAGCATCCCCTGCATTCTCTAATACAAATTTTTATCTGCGAGCTGGTGCAATATAGCTTGGGTGACAGCCCTTTCACATGACTGCGAAGTTAACGATAGAGATCGAAGAGGCCGCGACGATACCAATTTTACTAGAGGAGCGCAGATGAAGATATTTCAGGCCCCAACAGTGAGCATTGTCGTCAAAGAAAAGAAAGAATAAGATTGCAGCCCTCAACCGCTCATTGCCAACGTCAACATAATTACCAATCGTTGACCATAGGTAATTTTTTCTAATCAAAGAATAATTATAACTTCCTTTCCGGTCCAAGAATTAAACCTGGACCTTTAAATCTCTCTCCAAGCACTATAGCAATCCACTTCTTAAAGATCTACAAATACCAAGAACAACCTCTGCTGGTTCTACACTAATAGGTTATATTGTCAACTCATAAATGATATGACATCCAAACCTTCAAGAAAAGAGCGTACTCCTTTTTAAAAGACCGGCAACGCACTTGTGGCTCCTCTGGTGTTGCGGGTGTCCATGGGCGGCGGGCGGGTGTCCATGGGCGGCGGTAGTCGCTTACCATCAGGCGATACGTCTGCTCGCTTGTCTACCATAACATAAAAAAATAAAAATAAATTTCTTCGACCTCCTCAGTTTCATATGCAACCATTTTCTAAAGAACTTTACCTTTTATAGATTAGGTAGTATAGGTTATTGCTTCTTGCTGCATTTCCATTTGTGTAGGTGTATCGAGTGACTCAATTCCAAGGAATCGATGCCTTTGTTTTTTCATTTACCGTTTCCCCCGGATTCCTAGATCCGGTTTTCCAGCTTGCAATTCTAGCGATAGGCAGCTGTCTACGCTCCCGTCCGTTCATGTAATAACATTTGAAAGACAGACACGACCTACGGCTGATTCCATGAAAACAATGGTGATTTTCTTTTTATAAATACTAAGGCGTATCACAAACGTTATAAACATTGCATTAACTCAGACAATAGCCCGCGGCAGCCGTATTTTATTTCACAGCCACCAGTTTGTATTTCATTTAAGAGTAAGAGGAAAGTAGTGACACCATGTTAAATGTTTTATTAATTTTATTTGAATATTTGTTAGTTACTCACGCGGAAATCTTTGGCGAATTTAAATAAATTTTAGCACATGATAGATTTTTCGATTAACACATAATCGGTCGTGACTTTTTGTCCAGGGCAAATATTAGATAGCTCGTGGATATAATAAACAGGCTATCAATATTTTGTGAAACGAAATAAATGGTTCTGAATTTTGTTTTTTTATGGACGTAATACTCAAAACTGAAATTAAATAAACATCTAAAAATTAAAATAACAGGCCAGTTGGCTTGGTGGTTAGCGACTCTGACTGCCAAGCCGAAGGTCGCGGGTTCGATTCCCACCAAGGACAAACATTTGTGTGCATGAACATGTCTGTCTGTTCTGTCTGGATGTAAAATATCTATATAAAGTGTACACAAAGTGTTATCACTGTGACTATAATAGGTTCATAAAAGTAATAGCCTACGTATTAGGTACATTAGCATAGAATATAAATGTACATATTTATAATTTCACTTATAAAAATACTTAAATGGGTAGCTTGTCAGGCGAACAATTCATTGCCAAAGATTATTATCTTCTAAATAATCAGATATACTATAAAATCCCTTTTGATATAAAGTATTCTTTACCACCTTTTTAAATTTATGCACGGGTAATTCTTGTATGTTTTTAGGTAGTTTATTAAAGAAACGTATACATTGCCCTTAAAAAGATTTTTTTACTTTACTGAGACGAGTTACAGGTACTACGAGTTTGTGCTTGTTTCTAGTGTTAATTCTATGAGTGTCGCTAATTTTGGAAATTAGGTTTATATTTTTACGAACATACATTAAATTCTCATAAATGAATTGTAACGGCACTGTCAGAATATTAATGTTCTTAAATTTATCTCTAAGAGAGTCTCTAGGCCTCATATTGAAGATTGTGCGAACAGCCCTATGGAGGAGCGAGGTATGAGACCATTTAAAAGGGAAGATCTCCCGCCAGGCTAGGTGATCATGCCTGGGGACCGCGGTCCAACTGTTGATGTTGGATCCTTGTATATATGTCAAATCCTGAGAGAATCTTGATAGTGCGATGTAGGATTCTCGTGTGTTTCTACTCGTTCATAGATGTCACCACATCACTGTAGTGCGGGTGGTGAAGGATTGTAGGCGTGTTCATAGATGTCGCCACAGCCCTCTTCTTAAGTATGTATTTAGAGAAAAAAAAGCAGTATATGTACCATAGCATATCAATTATCTGGTTTCCATATTACAAGCTCTGCTTAGTTTGGGATCAAATGGCCGTGTGTAAAGAATGTCCCAGGATATTTATTTAAATATATAAATCTGTAAAAATTTTAACGGATAAAAAATACTATTCTTTCGAGAGATAAAGCAGCTGTGTAGTGTATAGCAGAGTTTGTAAAAGGGTCCTGTAGAACCCTTTGGATACTTAACCTAAAAACCGGAAAATTAAATAGGTAGGTACATTGTCCGGAAAATAATCAAATTGATGGTTCTACTCTTCTAGTGTATGTACAAGCGTACTGTCGCGGTGCTGGCGCGTTGTGCCGTGAAATATTTTAAAATTAATTATAAACTTGGTAGAAGCAGACGAAATAAATTGTTAGGAATTTAATATATTTAAGTTTGTAGTTGTTTGTTTTAATAGCCGATTGACATTTCTTTACCTATACTCGCCGTGCCTCCCAAAGTTTTTAGAGTAGTAGAGCTCTTAGTGCAGAGTTCGTCCAGGAAAGTACCATCTTATTTCCGCCGTGAAGCAGTAGTGCACGTGTGTTATTGTGTTCTGGTGAGAAAGGTAAGGGGACCGGTGAAATTATAGGCACTTGAGACTTAATAGCTTCACGTCGCCGCGTCGCACAGCGCACTGGCGATGCTGCTGGTACTGCAAATGTGGCGGTGACCACTTACCACCTGGTGGATCGTCGGCCCATGTGGTAAAAACAAGAAAAAAATTATAAGAAATTACAGGCACATGAGACTTAACAACTTCACGTCTCAGGGTCGACAACGCGGCGATGCCTCTGGAGTTGCAAATGTCTATAGGTGGTGGTGACTACTTACCATCAGGTAAACCGTCTCCCTGTTTGTCGGCCTACACAACATAAACAATACATTCTAATCCATTCAGACTTTGAGCCGTGATTGTGTAGAATGCAAACATATTCAAAGGTCCGCATTAAAATTTTAAAAATATCTCTAAGATTTGTGAAGAGTCCACCGTTTAGAAAGTCAGCCTTTAATTTCTTTAACCAGCAAGAAGCTCAGCTAGATAATGTAGTTTTTGTAATCTGACTTATTGCCTATTTTTGTATTAAAACCTTTCATTTATTCTGGTTGTTCTTGATCAATGAAATTGAGAGGAGGGGGACTCCGTGAAACACGTACCGTTTTAGGTTCAATGTTAAAAACAATTTTCATTGTCATTGTAAATCAAAAGCTCAGACAGAAGCCATGTAAGTAATAATCATCTTTATTACTAAATAACAAATCCCGATACTGGTCCCAATTGTTAGGCATTAAGCTAAATTTAACTTGAGGGTATAGCCCCCTCTTTCTTTGCCTAAAGTTGAAAAGAGAGAGGGAGAATTTTAATCTGGTCAGTTTGACTAAAACCTTCCTTTTCTTTTTTTATTTAATGCACACATCGCCACTGCAACACTGGGAAAGGACAAAACTAATAAAAAATCTGTTTCATGCATTGAAGCAGAAGGTGAAATAGGTTTTTTTTTTCTTTATTAGTGATGTTGAGGTCTGAGGTGATAAGCACACAAAGCCTAGATGAGAACTGGCTCTCAAGTAGAGATGTCGGAACATCCGGGCAGGAGCTTGGTGAAAGGTTTTCACCTTGAGGGTACTACACAGTACCCTTCCATCGTGCCATGGTTGTGATGTTGGATTCGTGCCTACGACTCTCGTCACGGCATTCAACGCCACTAACAACTGAGCTATCGCCTTCTATTTAACAAACACAATAGTAAGTAATTTTTTTATTAATTTCAAACAGATTTGCATAAAATAGCCCATATGAAATCATGTGCTTTGGTTTAATTATAAAATGTTTATTAGCATAGACCTCCTCTAACATTTTCCACTGACTTCTGTCTCTCGCTACCTATGTGTTCAAAAAGTAGATATAGTTAACTAAAGACCTATAAGTCTGATGTCGAACATGTGGTATTCTCCAAAGTAACCCTGGAAAGAATAAATAAAAAGCTCGATGAAAACCAAACACGACAACAAGCTGGTCAGACAAAAATAAAAAAATTAAAAAAAAAAGATTTTAATAGAAACTATCTCTAACGAAGACTCAAAAATATATATATTTTTTTAAAATAATATAAACTAGTGCTTGGCTGCGATCCCACCTGATGGTAAGCAGTGATGCAATGTTAGATGTTGAGGCGTACTAGTTTATTAAGAGCCTATTCACTCTAGTCTTGAAGACACCCAAATTATAGTTGCTCGGGAAGACCGCAGCAGGCAAGTTATTCCAGTCCCTCGATATACGAGGTATAATGATAACAAATATGTATAAAAGATCTAAAGGCATTTCGATTAAGTATCAACTTTCAAGCAATTCGAACAGGTAGGATATCTCCGAGGAACGACTGTGAAGCTACTGAACTTATTTTAAGAACGGGCTAGGGTTGCCAAAGATCTGTGGTAACGTTGTATCCTCTCACACAATTTAACTTTACGGGGTCGATAGAGGCGACTAAAGAGTATACCGATGACCACAGGCACTTTATTCCAAAGTATTCAACAAGAGAAACACCAAAAAGGTTGATGTCATCTTACTTCCTTACAAGTATTATAAACGAAGTCAATTTGTTTGTTACACATTCACGGCTAAACGCTTTTATTCACGACTAAACGACTGAACCAAAAATGTTCTAATTTCACACACACATAGCCTGTAGTATAGAAAAAGACATAGGCTACTTTTTATCCAGGGAATGCGGGTGCGTGACAACTAGTTTTATGTAAAACCTTACTTTGTGACATCAGCTTAAAGGTATAAACGTAGAATCCAAATATTTATACCTTTAATAATTCTAAGGGCCTAAACTGTATAAGTGAATTTATTGTATTTTGGGTTTATTATTTTTTTACCATTTACACTCATAGTTTACAGAATATGTGAACAATTTAATACTATATACTACAATATATGAAGGTCACGGGTTCGATTCCCACCCAGGACAAACATTTGTGTGCATGAACATGTCTGTTTGTTCTGTGTCTGGGTGTAAATATCTATATAAGTATGTATTTAGAAAAAAAAGTAATATATGTAGTATATCAGTTATCTGGTTTCCATAGTACAAGCTCTGCTTAGTTTGGGACCAGATGGCCGTGTGTAAAGAATGTCCCAGGATAAAAAAATATATATCTTAATATATATATTTCTTGTGTGCGTGTGTATGTGACTGAACTCCTCCTAAACGACTGGACCGATTTTGATGAAATTTTTTGTGTGTGTTCGTGGAGATTCGAGAATGGTTTAGATTCACAATTGGACCCGGTAGGTGGCGCTGCGAGGGAATTCCTGCATTTTTGTATGGACTTATTTCGACAGAACGACGTCTGTCCGGGCAGCTAGTATATATACAAATTTATCATATAAGCCATTTGTAGGTTTTCCTAGTAACCACTTAAAAAGAGTATTTCGTTTCTCGAAATTCGCCTATGATCATGAAACTGAACCAAAAATAATGAACTAAACGCTTCCAATTTTTTATTAAACTACAAAAGTTTGTAATAGCAACTAAATAAAAAAAAAAAACAAAAAAAAAAAAACAGTAGTGAAAAGAATCACAAACAGAAGAGCATATATTTAACTATTTTGTTTTTGCTTATTCAAGTATTTAGTTTAGATTACCATTTTGTGAGCAAGTAACATCAAAAAGGAACATTCTAGAAACCTAGATTAAATTCAGAATCGTTAGAACTAATACAACCAAAGCAATCAGAGTTCTTAAATTGCTTGTAGAAATAGAATAGGTATCGACAAGTGTAACAACCCTAAGTCCAGATCAAATGGTAGTTGTTGAAGTTAAATTGATCAATTAAAACTTGCACGAACCTCTCAAAGATAGTCAGTCGGAGCTCTAAAATCGCCTCAAGTGGTCGCACTATTCAATATTTAAGTTAAACAGGTTTTTATTTACACACTAGCTTCAGTACCGCGGTTTCACTCACGTTCCCAAGAGAATCAATTGATAGGCCAGTTGGCTTGATGGTTAGCGACCCTGAATGCCAAGTCGCAAGTCGCGGGTGGTTTCCCACCCAGGACAAACATTTTTGTGCATGAACATGTCTGTTTGTTCTGTCGAGATGTAAAATATCTATATAAGTATGTATTAAGAAAAAAACGTAGTACATGTAGTATATCAGTTATCCAGTTTCCATAATACAAGCTCTGCTTAGTTTGGGTATATTTATATATATATATTTATAGATATTTATTATTTATTCAATGTGTTCCCGAGGTCAAACTTAGCTTGTATCACTCTATAGTGTAGTTTTCTATCAATGAGAGATTTTTTTGGAATCAGTTGAGTAGTTTCGGAAGTTACCTCCTACTTTCTAGTTTTAAACATAACAATCCAATATCTATAAAAATGCAATACGATAATTCGCACCCTCAGTACGATAAGGGCTTAACTCATAATTTTGCGAATTGGAGTTACGATCATAGAGAGACTAAACAAAGTACGCTCTATCTGATGAAGAGTAAAACATAGTCAATTTAATGATAGAATAAGCATACCGATTTTAGCCACTTTCGTGCCAAAAATGATTTTTTGAGTTAACCCCCTATCGTTCTGGGGGCGAATGATCTTACAATAATTTATCATAAAATCTTCGAAGAGTACAGACTAAGAGACAATTTACGAATTTTACCTCATTATAACTTTTTATTAACAATATAGTATACTCGTATGTTGTATTAATTAACAAAATGATACACGGATTTATTACTAGCCGAATTAATACTTAAAATTTTAATTTAAAATATTTTTTTTAATTTCAAGTTCCTACAACATATAGTTGTAGAACTAATGATATTTTTCGTTTTCAGAATAGTGTTTTGGCTCTGGTGAAAAGTTGTTTTTTTGTGGCTTACAGCAAATATGTTTTTCTTTCATCGATATTACGAAATTAGTGATTTCACTAATATTATAAACTAGCTGACCCGACAGACGTTGTCCAGTCATAACTGTGAATATTAAATTCGAATCTTCCAATTGAATGGACTGTGCACTTAATTATATAGAAGTTGTAAATTAATTATTTTATTATTATAATTCCGACCCATGCCTCAATTTTGAACGATATTTGCAGCGCGCATTCTGTCAATCGCACCAACTGTTAAAAGACTGACAATAATATCAAACAGGTAACATTCAAAAGTTTATATTGTCAAAAGCGCTAGTAAAGTCGTTATGTTTTCTTAGATTTTCGAAATTTCCGCGCAACTTTCTTAATTTTTTCGTTCATAAGAACCTTCTCCTGACAATAACAAACACAACAAAAAAGAATTAGCGAAATCGGTCCAGCCGTCCATGCGTGATGCCGTGACCAAGGGAAATGGGGATTCATTTTTACGATATATAATAGTTTGGGGAAAAAGTTCCTTCGCATTTTTTTAGACAATTCAAAAAAAAAAAAATATAATTTATTTACATTTGACTAAAGTATGTAGGTACCATTTTGTTCGATAACTTTTTGCCATCTTGTAGGTAGGGACATGATCCCATTGCTATAGAAATTTTGGGACTTCTGATCAAAATACTGCGACAAGTGGTTTTGACAGTCCTCTCGTGATGTTAACCTGACACTGCCTAAAGAATTCTGAAGAGACTGAAACAGGTGGAAATCTGAAGGTGCAAGGTCAGGACTATCAGGCGGATGCATTTATACCTCCCAGCCAAACTCTCTTAATTTTTGCTGAGTGGCTAAATATGTGTGAGGTCTAGCGTTATCATGATGAAAAACCACACCCCTTCTGTTGATTAATTCCGCTTTCTCTCAACTTCTTGCTTTAATCTCATCAGTTGTTCGCAGTAGAGTTCAGAATCGATGGTCCTGTCTAGTGGTAACAGCTCATAATATGCGTCGCACTAGCACCACAGACGTGTTACCTCATTATCGCCGGACAGAAAGGTTGAATTAGTTATTAGCCCTCCCGGCGCTCATGGATAATTGTCACTCCGCGCAAAAACATTGGATTAAGATGGCACATAGATAGTCTATAATCTATATTCACATATAGGATTACTTTTTATCCTGCGGAAATATGACATCCCTAACGAATACGGGTAAAATACGAGGGACAGATAGTAGAGAACAGTTTAAATTCGACCAAAATACAGGTTGATTGAGCCAAAGCTGGTACCGCAAGATATTTCTAAACGACGCGTGGAACAAAGATCACACGAAATGTACCGAGCTAATAGAAAGTAAATTGTTGCGGATCGGAACTGGGTCACAGTGTAAATACAAAGGAGTCAACTATTTTGATCGCGTCATTGTAGTTTTGCTGCCGGACGGTAGCTCGGCATTTTTGAGGGAATAGTTGTTTTAACAATATCTGCTTTAGTTGCCGCTGCGGTTTTATTTGTGTTTCCTAACGATTTAATATTTTTCCAGGATAATGAGTATATTATATCTACATCTAGAATATATTCTATGTGTGTGCCAAGTTTTATTTAAATCCGTTGAGCAATTTAGACGATTAGATGTTTTATCATCATCAATATATTTGGTTGGAGAAAAAGTCTTTTCGCATTATAGTATGTATGAACTTGTAATAAAATCTCTTTGGCTATACTATTTGTATCTGGCTGGTTTTGGTATCATTGAAAGTTTAAATTTTAAAGAACCTAATTCCAAATTCAAATTAGGAAAATGTGTGATTTGCATTTGTTTTTCGTACCGCCAAGATGAGTGAATCTAATGAAGAAATTCGATTCATTTTAAAATTTTACTACAAAAAAGGTAAAAATGCAACGCAAGCGGCGAAAAAAAATTGCGATGTTTATGGACCTAGTGCAGTATCTGTGAGAGTAGCACAAATTTGGAATAAGAGTTTTCAATCCGGAAATTTTGATGTCAAAGATGCATGTCGCTCTGGTCACCCCATTACGGATAAGTTCAAAAACTAAAACCCGACTACGAAAAATTACGCTTTAAAAAGTATGCCACCTATGGCTCATACGACCACGGCTATCCTCTGAACATCACTATGAACAGGTATTAAATACTTTAAAATATATTATGTGTGAGTTTTTTATTTAATAGACAATAAATATTGGATAGTTTGTATATAACAATTTCACATGAGAATATTTTCTTGTTTCATACTTTTTAAAGCGTAATTTTTCGTAGTCGGGTTTTAGTTTTTGAACTTATTTTTTTATTTCAATTATTTTGGGGTTATAATTTTGTAATAAAGTATTTGCAGATTCGGTTAACATTTTTTTATTTAGATTTTATTGAATTATATATAATATAAGTAATCAATAGTTTGATGGCCAAATTATAACAATAAATAAACATTATCGTGTCACTTATAAGAATTTTTATAGTTAATGCCTTTATGTCCTGTAGAGAGCGCCATATCTAATTTATTGTGACGTCACATATCCTATAACCAGCAGACGATCAAGACGCTTCGAACGATACCTCGTTTGCCAAATTACGATAAGTAGTTTAAAAGTTATGAGGGAACAGATGAACATACATACACACATACATACCGGTCAAAATCATAACCCTCCTTTGGCTTCGCCGTAGTCGGGTAATAAAATGGATACCATTTTTCAAAAAGGTGGAGCAAGATCGGCATATCAGTAGTTACGACGTAGCTGAAGAACTGGGAATTGACCACAAAACAGTTTTGGCGCATTTGAAAAAAACTGGGTACACAAAAAAGCTAGATATTTGGGTACCTCACGAGCTCACTGAAAGAAACCTAATGAACCGTGTACTCATTTGTGATTCTTTATTACGACGTCATGAAACCGAACCATTTTTGAAGAAGCTGATAACTGGTGATGAAAAGTGGATCACGTACGACAAGAACGTGCGAAAAAGGTCGTGGTCAAAGGCCGGTCAGGCTTCACAGACTGTGGCGAAACCCGGGTTAACTCGCAACAAGGTGATGCTGTGTGTGTGGTGGGATTGGAAGGGCATTATTCATTATGAGCTGTTACCACCAGGCAGGACCATCGATTCTGAACTCTACTGCGGACAACTGATGAGATTAACGCAAGAAGTTGAGAGAAAGCGGCCGGAATTAATCAACAGAAGGGGTGTGGTTTTTCATCATGATAACGCTAGACCTCACACATATTTAGCCACTCAGCAAAAATTAAGAGAGTTTGGCTGGGAGGTATTAATGCATCCGCCGTATAGTCCTGACCTTGCACCTTCAGATTTCCACCTGTTTCAGTCTCTTCAGAATTCTTTAGGCAGTGTCAGGTTAACATCACGAGAGGACTGTCAAAACCACTTGTCGCAGTATTTTGATCAGAAGTCCCAAAATTTCTATAGCAATGGGATCATGTCCCTACCTACAAGATGGCAAAAAGTTATCGAACAAAATGTATATACTATAACTATATTAAAAATGTTTTAAATTTTCTTAAAAAATGCGAAGGAACTTTTTCCCCAACCTATTATATATATAATCCTAGCTATCCCCCGCGGTATTACCCGCGTTCCCGAGGGATATCACATTTTCCCGGGATAAAAAGTAGCTAGTTCCAAGTTTCATCCATATCCGTTTAGTAGTTTTTGCGTGAAAGAGTAACAAACATACTTACATACAAATCTTTCCTCTTTATAATACTACTCACTACATAGTATAAAACAAAGTCGCTTTCTCTGTCCCTATATCCCTATGTATGCTTAAATCTTTAAAACTACGCAACGGATTTTGATGCGGTTTTTTTAATAGATAGAGTGATGGAAGAGGAAGGTTTTTATGGATACATGTGCCATCCCACGGGAACGCGGGTAAAACCGCGGGGGACAGCTAGTTTTAAATAAATGCAAGCCCGTTTTTTTTATTTTTAGTATCTTGTGCAACTATTGCGGTAAGTTGTCGATACGAGCTGCAGTCTACTATTTTTCATTACATGCGGGATAAATACAGTCTTAGGTTACTTTTTAGTATTGACACTATTGACTATTGATTGTCATTTTTAGCAGTTCCAATTTAGTACAGGGTTCTTCAAGAGGGGTGTGAAGAGATTTTTGGAAGCAATAGTTGATAGGCTGCGGTGACCATTTACCATCAGACCGTCAGCTTGTTTGTTACATTAGTAGTATAAAAAAATGTTTTGATCGACATTTGGCTTTGACAAGAAAAATTTGCATGCACCAAGTTGATTTATACAAAACTCATGCTGTAATTATAAATGAGTAGTATGAGATTGAGGTCAATCGCAATCCCGTCAGAAATTAAAAAAACACTCACCTATTTACCTAACTTAAAAAAGTGAGCTAATTTACTACATATTCCACATGTGTAATGAAAAATATTTAACAGACATTAAACGAAGCTAATAAATAACTTGCCAGCGTCGAAACAAACGAGCAATGTCAAATTTGCGACACTTAAAAAATAAAAACGCAATAAAATACGTCGTAAAAACCAACATAGCGCGGATGCCACTGAAAGTGTTATAAAAGTTACGACTACAATGAGAATTTCTGACAGCGTGACATGTTCCCGTATCTTTTTTACAAACATGTTTGTTTTAGTAGCGATTTTATTCGCCGAGAATAATGCCTTTGTTCGTGATAGTGCGTTTCATGAACTCAAAGAGGTTTTCTTTCCGGATAAACCGGTTAATACTGGTAATGTACCGGAATTCTTTGACTGGAGGCTTCTGGACAAGGTGTCGCCGGTGAAGAATCAGGGTTCTGATTGTAAAGCGTGTTGGGCGTTTAGTGCTAATGGTAAATAAGAACTTCTTAATAAGCACAGAACAAAACAAGTTTGTGTTCGCTTGGAGAACTTAAGATTTATGGTTATGATTAAAGATATAAAAAATAGCTTTTTAATATAGCATTTGAACTATATTTAAACCTTATATTTATTTTTTTAATAAGATTAAATTCATAAATTTCAAAAATATCACTTTTTCCAAGAAAGCGCAAACATTTTTTTGTCTTCTTTACACATATATTTATATATATATATATATATTATATAAGGAAAATAGGGTTCCTTTGACGCACCATCACCTCAAAACTACTGAACATATCGGGATGGGACTGCTACCATTCCACGCGGAATTTTTCATAGATGGTTATAGGCTATATATGATATCGATAAATGCGATTGACCGCGGGGGACAGCTGGTCTTTATATAAATAGGCAATGACAAAATTTACGGATATATTTTTTTGTTCAAATTCTTTTGACGAAATTGAATGTTAAAATTGAAAAAAAATGGAAACAGTAATAAATGGTTTCCTCAAATTTTCAGTAATGTTTATATTGATTTTCATTGTTTACAGCTAACATCGAAAGCCAGTTAAAAATACAATTAAATAGTGATGAAATTTTGTCGGAACAATTTCTTATTGACTGTACTCATAAAGGATGTAGTCCTACCACAGTTTTAAAAACATTTGCGTGAGTGTACTGTTTTTAGTTCTTTTTTTTTGACAAATACAGTCAATCGGTATTGGTTCAAAGATGTTTCCCCGCCCTAAGGCTATTAGGAAGAGGGGATTGCAGCGTCTGATATAACAAAAAATGGTGTCGCCCAAAGCGTGGATCTAGTCCCCAAACGTTGTAGTCACAGCAAACCGAAAATCAGCTAAGTGTGATTCGGAGTAGAAACTCGCTCGCAATCAATATAGTACATGCCTACAAAGGAGTTTATTTTTATTTTATAAAGGCATTGGATATAATAGCATCATCCTTTCGACCTCAATAAACCGTGGAAGTGTGAAGTCACAAGTCTACTAAGGTTGTGGTCATGCCCATCGTGCCTACAACGGTGGACCCGCGCTTAGTCGCCCATAACTTTACGAACGATGGACGTAGTGTCGATTGCAACTTGTTTCTGCATTATCAGAATGTCAATTTGTGCATTTAGTATTTCGTAGCTATGGTGAGGGACTTCGTGACAACATCGGTGAGCCCTATGACTATTGGTTCGACTTGTGCTCTTGTTTTTTATAATCGGTTAACTTCTATGACTTCTACTCTGTCTGTTTGTTCTGTGTCTGGGTGTTAATCTATATATTTAAAAGAAAGTCGCGTTAGTTACACTATTTATAACTCAAGAACGGCTTAACCAATTTGGCTAAAAATTGGTGGGGAGGTTTAAGGTAGCTTAGAACCAGGAGACGGACATAGGATTTTATCCCATTCGACCGCGTTCCCGTGTAACGTGTCATACAACGTCAAAGAAAATACAAGTCGCTATAAAACGTGGTATAACACAAACGCATCTGACATGGAATAACAAAACGCAAATGACAGCTAAATGTTAGACCAAGACGATCAAATCATTCCAGTATATTATAAATGTGAACGTAATTTTGTTTGTTACGCTTTCACGCGAAAACTACTTAACCGATCATCATGAAACTTTGTACTCATATTCTTGGAAGTATTAGAAGTAACATGGGATACTTTTTGTGCTGGGAAAATGTCACATCCCCCGGGAACGCGGGTGAAACTGCGGGGGACAGCTATTATTTATATATGTATGTCCAATGTATTAAGAAAAATAAAAAAAAGTAGTTTAAGTATTATATCAGTTATCTGTTTCCCATAGTTTGGGATATTTGCGGAGATTTTTTAGTTTTCCCTCACAACTGCAAGCAGTCGGTATTTGTTTAAAGACGTTTCCCCGTCCTAAGACCCTTAGGAAGAGGGGATTGCAGCGTCTGTTGTTACAAAAATGGTATCGCCCAACATTTTGCTAACGATGGATGTAGTGTGGATAGCAACCTGTTTCTGTATTATTGAAATGTCTATTTGTGCATCTAATATTTCACAATATTTGGTAAGACGAAATTCTGGTAAGAAGGGACTTCGGGACAACAGCGGTAGCTCCTAAGACTATTGGTACGACTTGTGCTTTTGTTTTCCATAATCGGTTAACTTCTATTTTCAATGGCTGATATTTTCGAAGTTATTCTACTTCTTTCTGAGTCATGTTGTGATCCATCGGTACTGTTACGTCTATTAGGTATGTCATGTTGGTCTGTTTGTCAATATAAATTAAATCCGGTCTATTATTTGAAACTGTTACATCAGTCTGAACTGGCATCTCCCACATAATCTTAGCTTCGTCGTTCTCTTTAACATGCGGTTGCTTAAGATGTTCTTCCCACCATACTTTAGCAGTTTCAAATTTGTGTTTTTTGAGGAGTGCCCAATAGACATATTGCACGATATTGTTATGACGCTTGGTATAGTAAGTGCCGGCTAGTTTTTCACATCCTGAGACAATATGGTTTACGGTCTCATCTTGTACTCGGCATAGCCTACACTTACCATCCACGGGTCTTTTCAGTATGTCTCTTTCGTGTTGCTTGGTCATCACAGCTTGATCTTGAATGGCGAATAACTGTGATTCTATAGAGGGCGATACTGGTTGTTTTTTCAGCCAATTGAAAGATTTGACTCTGTCTGTACTAGGATTTTCTAAAATTTTATTGAGGAATTGACCATGAAGGGGTTTGGATTTCCATCTACTTAGGCGATATTTATTAACTGCTGATTTTATTTCTTTATCCATGTAATTGGTGTTTTCATGAAGTCCAATTTCGTTTGAATTTTCTTCTGCGTCTTTGAATATTGAGTACTTTTCTTTGTTTTTATCATGTGCTACAATACTTTTTATTATAAAATCGGTCTCTCTTTCTAAATAGCATTTGTATTTTATTATTTGGGTTTTGTGTAGCATCTCTATATTTACTAAACCTCTGCCTCCTTCTTCTACTGGTAGATACAGTCTCTCCACATCCGCTTTCTGTTGGTGTGCTTTCCCTATACATATTTAAAATTTTCCTAGTTTTTATATCTATTTTTCTTAAGTCATTTATTTTGTAGTTTATGATGCCGAAAGTATAAAGAAGAACTGGTACTGCGTACGTATTTATTGCGGTGATTAGTTTTCGTGATTTAAGGTATGAATTAGTTAGCTTCTTTATTCTTTTGATATACTCCTTGAGTTTGTTCTCCCTAATCTCTTTATGGTTTATTTTTCCTGTTTCATGTATTCCTAAGTATTTGTAGCTTTCATCTGTTTGAAGGTGTTCAAACTTGTCTCCACATAGCAGAATGTGTTCTTCTCCCTCGTGTTCTCGCCTTCTGCCATTAACTAAATGTAATACGCTGCATTTGTTCAATCCAAAATTCATTCCTATATCGTTCGTAAATATTTCTGTACTATCTATCAGTATTTTAAGGTTAT
Organism: Habrosyne pyritoides; assembly: GCA_907165245.1. NCBI lineage: Eukaryota > Metazoa > Arthropoda > Insecta > Lepidoptera > Drepanidae > Habrosyne > Habrosyne pyritoides. The sequence goes on from OU015595.1 coordinate 2,244,162, forward strand.
GTTTATTGTTAGCGTAGATTTTCAGATCATCCATATAGAGTAAGTGATTAATATTTGTGCTGTCTTTAAGTTTGTATCCTTTCCTATAGTATTTATTTAGTATTTGAGATATGGGATTGACACCTAAGCAGAACAAGAGTGGCGACAATGAATCACCTTGAATCACGTGAAATATTCCACGTTTAATTGATATGGGATCTGTGGTAACAGAACAGTTTTCACCTTTGGCTGTCATGATCACTTTCCAAGAAGGCATTACCATCTGTAAGAATCTTTTGATAACACTCGGGCATCTGTACAGGTCTAACACTTTTAGTAGCCATTCGTGCGAGATGCTATCAAAAGCTTTTTGGTAATCGATCCATGCCATGCTTACATTTTTTTGTGCATGGTGAGCATCTTCCAAAATTGCCTTATTCATCATTAAGTGATCTTTACAGCCGCGGGCTCCACGACTGCACCCACGTTGTTCCGGAGCTATGATATTATTTTTGTCGCAGTGTGTGTAAAGTTCGTTAGCTATAACAGATGTGAGAAGCTTGTACAGGTTGGGTAGACATGCTATTGGTCGCCAGTTTTTAGGGTCTTCTGTGTTGTCGTCTTTGGGTATTAGAGTTACCTGTCCTGTCGTAAACCACTCTTCTATTTCTTCTACCCCTTTTAGGACTCTTGTGTACAGGTTTGCTACATGTTCGTGCGCGCTTGTTAAATATTTGATGTAGTAATTTTGTATTTTATCTAATCCGGGTGATTTCCAGTTTTTTAATTTCTTAATTGCATATTTTACTTGATCAACGTTGATTGTCTCGAAATTGTGTACATCTGCTGTTTGCATATCCTCTTCTATGTCTTTTATCCATGCTGCTTCACTATTGTATGGTTTGGGAATTGACAATATTTCAGTCCAAAAGGTCTGTATGTTTTCTTTCGTCGGAAGTGTTTTAGGTATTTGTTGCGTTTTACTCAGGGTCCTATATAATTTACGTGGGTTTTCGCGAAATAGTTGGTTTTGGGTTTTTCTAGTGTTGATGTCATCGTATCGTTTGATCCTACCGGAGTAAACTTTAATTTTTTGTTTCATAATTTCTACAGTATTATCGTGCCCTATGTCATCTGTAACATTGTATTTGGTGTACAGTACGTCTTTAATCCGTATCATTCTTCTGGAATTGATTCCGTTTTTTATTTCGATCATTCTGCCAAGTTCTTTTCTAAAACCTTCCATTTTCTTTTGTATTCTTCTTTTCCACGGGGGATCTTTAACGGTTTTTATTCCTTCATTACCTATTGTATTAGAAGGTTTTTGTTCATTTGCAATTATTAATGTTTTAGCGGAGGCGTATATAATATTACTAAGGTCTCTTAAGGTGGGTTTGGTAACTAAGATTTTTTAGTTATATCTAAATCTATAATATTTTACTGTATTATATTACTAAGAAGAAAGATTTGATTGTTTATTTGTTTGCATTGAATAGGTTCTGAAACTACTGGACCGATTCGACGATTTAAATTCATTCACCGTTGGAAAGCTACACTATCCCCGAGAGACATAGACTATTTAAGAGTAGTAGAGCTCTTAGTGCAGAGTTCGTCCGGGGAAGAACTACCACCTTACCCATTTCCGCCGTGAAGCAGTAGTGCAATTGTATTACTGTGTGTTCGGTAAGAAAGGTAAGGGGGCCGGTGAAATTACAGGCACATGAGACTTAACAACTTCACGTCTCAGGGTCGACAACGCATTGGCGATGCTCCTAGTGTTGCAAATGTCCATAGGCGGCGGTGACCACTTACCATCAGGTGGACCGTCTGCTTGTTTGTCGGCCCAAGTGGCATAAAAAAAAATTACATTTTCAAAAAAAATTGGTATCCTTACTAAAACTCCAATAATGTACTCCAAAGTGTCAAAAAAATCCTTATATCGCGTGAGCTGCGAAAGCTCTTGACGATAGAAAGAACAAAATAATTTAACATCCCTCAAGAACACGGGTGACAATGCGGCGGAAAGCTAAAAAAAAAATAACCTGGGACATTCTTTACACACGGCCATCTGATCCCAAACTAAGCAGAGCTTGTACTATGGAAACTAGATAACTGATATACTACATATAGTACTTTTTTTTTCTAAATACATACTTATATAGATAGTTACACTCAGACACGGAACAAACAGACATGTTCATGAACACAGATGTTTGTCCTGGGTGGGAAACAAACCCGCGACCTGCGGTTTGGCAGTCAGGATCGCTAACTACCAAGCCAGCTGGCATGTTAGTATTTACTAGCTTTGATATTCTTTTTGTATGTTATTAAATTTTTATAGTTTTTATTTTTTAGTACAAATTGGTTATTACGCTCAGCAAAATAGGTTGCTAACTGAAAAGTTTCAATGATGTACACTTGTTATAATTATTGGGAACATTGTGGTTTTATTGGAAGAGAAAAATCACAGGCGCCAAGGAAACTTGGCACATAGATAGAGTATGTTCTGGAATAATTAATAGGATAATTTTTATCCCGGGAAATGTTACATTCCTCGGGAACGCGAATGAAACTTTGAGGGATAAGTAATGGAGTATAAAATCCACGGTTGTTCGCCTGTTTATTTTTTTTTTGCTTTTTACTTACATTGTTCAAAATTCAAAATTCTAAAACCATTTATTCAGTTTAGGCCCTCGGAAGGCACTTATGAAGGTCAAATTTAAAGTTCTAAAGCTACAACCGTTTCGGAAGTCAGCCTTCAACTGAGAAGAACCGGCAAGAAACTCAGCAAGGTTACATTATTTTTTATTAAATAATTGTTTTTATAAATTTTATCTATTCTGACTTTTTGGCTATTTTATAATATCAATTTTACATAGTTTTATACATAACAATTACAAAATCCTAAATATAGGTAACATTCAAAAACAAAACAAAAATAAAGAAATAACAAGACTACAAAATAGAAAATAACAATAATTACTTACAATAATTACTTACAACTTAAACAAGAAAATTAGAGGTGCACTGTGCAGAGAGTAGCTATTTCCATACATTTTTATCTTCACATTTAATTAATACCTAACGTAATTATAATTTAACTCGGTCAAGAGCCCTCTGTGCTTACTGAAAAGTCCGCGTAAGGGTGTCAAAGCCATCTGAAGCTAACACCTTATAGTCCATCATAAAAAAAAGGAATAAAAAAAATATAAAGATCTTTGTTTGTAACTTTCACCGTTCCGTTCGACCTATGGATGATCGACTGAAATTTGAACTAATATGTCTCGGAGTAAGTGAACTTTATTTTATTTTCTTTATTTGGGGCAAAAGTCTGATCTATAACTAAAAAAAATTACATGGTTTGAGACCAATTATCCGCATACTAATATAAAATTATAACAATATCATACATAACACTCGTTTGAAGCAAACATACATAATGTAAAGAAGAAAAGTAAAAAAACATATATAAGTATAAAAAAAACGAAAAAACTACAGTAATATCAAAATATGTCATATAATTTTATTCTGTTTTTGAGAAATAAATATCTTAAACGCGAAAACCTCTTTACAGGGACATAGTAACAGAATTCGGTGGAGTTCTACGAAATTCTGACTATTATAGCTACTCTGATGGTGCTCGTGCATGCAGATGGCAATCGAAGCCTGGAAACCCCTCACCTGTACCTGTGATTGGGTTCCAAAGAGTGTTACCTAATGAGGAAGTTATGGCGGAATTCGTTTACAGATACGGTCCTCTTTCAGCTGGTAAGCTTTCATTTAACTCTTCAGGCTAATCTTGGGTGATGGCTCACGAACAGAGGGGTCACTAGCCCATGTTGTGACCGTATGTAGGTATCATTACCCTAGCGCCCTCTATACAAATATTAACATGTCTACGTAATGTTGTCATTGACAAAAAGGAAAACTATGATACTTTCATACTCGATCGCCTACTAACACCGCTGCGCCCGTGTGCAACGCACTCCCTGCATCAAGCCGCCTCTGGTAACGAAGGTCTCAGGTTCGAATCTGGCAATAAACTAGAGTTTTTAAAAAAATATCCTGAGGATAGAGCGGCTTTAGGGCAGTTCGGACCCTCAGGTTGTGGAATGAGTTCTCCGCCATGGTTTTGCCAAGTACAGCAGGGTTCTTCAAGAAGGGTGTGAAGAGATTTTTGCAGGGCCGGCAACGCGCAAGAGATTTCATAACATTCATTATTAATTTTCAAAAATGATCTTGACAATACAAAAACCTCTGTTAACCTTCCCTTGCTTTGAAAGAGATTTGATGAGATTATGTCAGAACTCTGGGCCCCATTTTGATCTCACGTATTAAATGGACGTTAAGCTCAAACTCCGCTACCCTCGTAATTTATAAAATTTCAGGAATAAACTCAGAAGCGATGAAGTATTACAATTACTCCAATGCGAGAGACTCAGTAGTAGACACACCGTCTGTCGTGGATTGTAATCCAAAAGACCTGGATCATGCGATTTTGATCGTAGGCTATGGTGTCGATAGTAAGTACTTTCTTCTATAAACTAGCTTTAAGTATCAAATGGGTTTAAGCATTAGTTTTCCATATGCAGTCTGGGAAAATATGCCTTAGGGCAGACTGTGTAATGGCCATTCTTGTTTATCCTGGAGCTGTATTCATCTCTACATAGTATAAGACAAAGTCGCTTCCCACCGTCTGTACGCTTACATCTTTTAAACTACGTAACGGATTTAGATGCAGTTTTCATTAATAGACAGAATTATTCGTATAAGAGGAAGGTGTATATGTAGGTAATACATGGGTTTAAACGCGGGTAAAGCCGCGGGGGACGGCTAGTATATACCCGTTTTCATGTTCAAGAGGGTAAAAGACAGGGGGATGGGAAAATCTGGCCCGCAATATTCTTAAGTTTTGCAGAGTGTACAATAATTAATTTTATTGAATGCCATTCGATTGTACCGAGGGGGTAACGGCTTGCACCGTTTTTAAAAAGTTTGTACCCCAAAGGGTAAGAGACAGGGGGATACGAAAATCTAGCCCGCAATACCCTCAAGTTTTGCAGAGTGTACAATAACTAATTTCAATTAATGCCATTCGATTGTACAGAGTTTGTATGTTGGGTATTGCGGGCCAGATTTTCGCATGCCGCTGTCCCTTACCCCTTTGAGGTACAAACTTTTTAAAAACGATAAAATCCTGTACAAACGCAGTACAAATCAATAGCATTCATAAAAAATAATTATTGTATACGCTGAAAACTTAGGGGTAATGCGGGCTAGATTGTCGCATTCCTCTATCTCTTAGCCCTTTGAGGTACAAACGTTTTAAAAAACAGTACAATCCGGTACAAACGGGGTACAATCGAATGACATTCATGAAATTTTACTATTGTATTTTCAGTTGCCAGGTTCACAAAGGTTCTATTATTTAATAAATATCAGCTATTTAGTTAATACAAGCCCTGCTTTTTGGCAATCGCCGTATATAAAATATCCCAAGATATTATTGACTATCTTACTAAGCAGCCGTTGTTTCATCGTTTTTTACTGAATATTTCAATTTATTCGTATTATTACTATTTTTACTATAAATGGCCGATTTAAAAGAACAGCTGGCTTCCCCACGAACGAAATTTTATTGGGTTTTAAATTGATTTAAATATTTAATCGAATATTATTTCAGTTAACAAACGTACTGGCATGGAGCTGCCATATTGGATTATAAAAAATTCATGGAGCACACAATTCGGTGACCATGGCTACTACTACTTGGTACGCGGTCGAAACGCCTGCGGCATAGCGAGCGATGTATCATTCGCTATTGTCAATTAGAATTATAAAAGAAAACAGTAAAATAAATGCGCCGTTTTATTTCTTCGTCTGGTGATAAAGTGCAGAGATTGTGATTCAACGCGTCTTTTATTTGTTTAGAAGCAATATATTTCTAGTCTAGACACACATAAATTAGACGCTGATAACATGCTTAAGAGTTTATTTTTTCGGAATTTATATAGGCTGATAAGGCGTCCTTTTGTTATTTTTACTATATATTGGGTTATGTTTGACCACAATTTCACTATGGTAACATGGCCAGGTATGCTGGTAAGTTGGTAAGCACACAAAATCTAAAAAGGGCTCTCCAGTGCAACTGTCGAAATACAGCAACCGACAGGGCGATAGTGTATAGTGATGCACTCGCAATTGTCGTTGCCGTCAATTTCGCTACGACTGTTGTCCAGCCCTGCTAGCCGAACCATCAATCTAAATTGGCTTCAACATTGAATCCGATAAAGTTACACAATCGAGTGCGTTAGTAAGTCAGAAGAGTACTAAATTACCTAATTAAATACGCATTACTAAATTAATACCCGCGATCGAACCATGCGTTTTCATCAAATCAAAAAAATCTATTCATCTTTTTCATTTGTTTAAAACAACTGAAAAAGTTGAATTTGATTTAAGTACATTATTCCCTAAAAGTTAGGTAGAGGTCACAGTAACGTACAATACAATACAATACAATACAATACAAATATGCTTTATTGTTCACACCACATACAGAGGAAATTCAATAAAAAGTATTTAACAAACGTAAGTGCAAACGTGGTAAGTTCCAGGCAACCTATAGGAAACAAATAATAATATGGCTGGCGTTGCTTATTAAATACTTACATAGAGTTCTTGAACGTTTTTATAATCCTAATACATATAGTAAAATATTTTAATAAACTAATAAATATTAATATACTAATAATACATACAACAAAATATATACGTACAATAAATTAATATATTAAATAAACTAATAAAATAACTATAATAGCAGTGCATGGAAACAAGGAAAAGAAGGAAGACAGCTTAAAGAGAGTGAAAGTGTGAAAATAACATTGATTTAAAAGAATCCAAGGATCGCGCATGTTTTATCTTCTGAGGAAGAGAGTTCCATAACCGGACAGCTTCCACGGTAAAGGATTGGGCTATGAAGTTAGAGCTGTGGGAAGGAATATTCAGACGTAGCCCTAAAGAACTGCGTAACGTATAGTGGGTCTCACATTTCACTGAAGCTATTTTAAGTCAAAACGTGACATGTGGTGAGCATTGTCGCCGTCTCTAGGACACTTTATTATTGTATTATATTATTTGAAGTACCGAGACGGTCAGGACTCCTGACACAGTCAAAGGCTTCATTGATATTTGCAATACAAACATTTTAAAAAGATTTTATATAAAAAAGACATTTTAAAATCCATGATCTCTTTTACACACATGTAAAATATACTCCACGCAAACTGATACCCACAAAGGCCGATACAGTTAGACACTATCTTTTTACCCGTTGGTCAATTTGCACGAATAAAAAATGTAACACGTGGCCGTTTTTAGCGTTTTACTCACGTTCATAAAATTGCTAACATTTCACTGGAAGTTAGAATTACAAAAAAAATCATAGAGCTCAGCCCGGGGGCTCGATTCTGTAGGTAAAATTACACTAACTCGAGGATGTTTCGTCGCGGCCTCCGTGCTATGTCTCTTTCGCTAACTACGCAAATACTACTAATCACGTGTGAGATAAGCTCTCCGAGGAAGAAATTTGTATTGACTGAATAAGGGGGTAGTATTCCATGGTGTTATAACTAAAAAAGCTACTCTATTTATTGTTTTAATACTCCTTGTTAAAGTGAAACTTTGAAGGCTTTGAAATTCTGATCCGCAACCTTTTTGTGTGACGAAAATTAAATCAATGATAAACACAAGATATGCTATTCAAAAGTGATTTGTGAATAATTATGTTTCCATGTAATACAAGTTTCACTTCTGTCGTGTGACACATCCTTTATTTTTCCAATTAATTGGAGCCAGCCCTATATGCTTATTATATCCTGATTCTCTTTTGTATAATATCAGCTTACTAGTTCTAAATTTACATAAGGGTTTATAGTATCCAAGTGGCAGTAGAACACTGACTCCTAAGTCACAGGTCCTAGTTTAGGAGTCAGGGTTTCAACTTTTGTGCACCTTTAACCTTAATAACCTTGTGAACTTCAGCTAGATATTAAGCATTTTGTAAGGACTTGTATCAATAAGCATTATTATTATTATTATATTAATATACTTCTATAATTAGGATGAAACATTAGAAAGGGGAAAAAAATATTTTTGTTTGCAATGAATAAACTCAAAACTACAGAACAGATTTTAATCATTCTTACGACTATTGGAAAACTAATGTATCTAGAATTCATAAAGGCTGTGTTATAATCCCGGGATTAATAAAATTCTTCGCGAACGCGGGTGAAACCGCGCGACGGAATCAGGTTATAAATATTTGAACACCCAGTGACGTTGCTTACGTTCCATACTTCAATTTTACGAAATATTCAAAATACAAAAGTTTTAAAAATTGCATTACTTATTCATGAATGTGTAAATTAAAAGTTGTACTCTCCTTTCAGTGGGTCGACAAAGCTCTGAGGTAAACTCTAAACAACATTTTAATAAAACATTCTTAGTCTTCTGTATTGTGATACTGGAAATTTCGTAATCTGTGCATTTTATGTACCACCTTCTTACAGAGTGAGCGTTTATATAACAGAGAATATGCAACAAATGCATATAATATGTTATGTTTATATTCCCTGAAGCTTTCGTCAAATCCCAATATTCTTACATTCCCTATTTATATTAAAAACACGAAAGTTTATGAGAATGTTTGTTACTTTTCACGCAAAAACCACTTAACAGATTGGAATGAAACCTGGCACATAGAGTATAACATATATAACTTTGAACACAAGAAAATCTCTTGTGTACACCGGTAAATCCGCCGGGCGAGCGGGCACATGCTTTCTACCAGTTTGTGTTCGGAAGGTAATCTACGAAACCACCGCTATTATTTGAAAAATCTTTAATTGATAGGGAGTACACTATTCCCAAGTGACATAGGCTATTTTATAAGCCCAGAATTCATTAGATTTCTCGGAAACACGGGGGAAACCGCAGGACGGTACCTAGTAAAATATAAAATAACTATTCCTTTCTGTCACATACAGCGTTTCAACATTAACTAAAGAAAAGAACTGACGATTTTTCCAAACATTGTAGTACTACGGCCGAAGAGTGATTTAAAGTGAGAACACTTCCAATATTTTCCGAACACGACAACCCTTTTAAAGAATACGTTATGAGATAATATATAAAAAGGTGTAAGTATGCCCAAACTTCTAAAAGGTAGCGTTCTTTCTTCGAAATCTTAAGCTCTATGCAGGATTGAACTGGCAAGCGGATAAAAAAAGTCATTAAAGTGTAAACTTTTTGCTAAAATACTTTTTAGTTTTTGTAATATTTTCTTAAAAGTGTCAGTTTTTGTTTTTATTGACTAATTTCATACACACATAAATCATTAAAGTGCAAACGTATTTCTTTATTTTTCTAAACACATATCATGCACTCAAATGTTTGTCCTAGGTGGGAATCGAAACCTGTGGCGTAGTAGTCAGGGTCTTAAACCACTAAGCTAACTGGCCCGTCAACGTAACTGAATATGATGCACTCCAGCCTTAGAAAGCCTGTTAAAAAGTTTTAGTTGAACTGCCACCTCCTTACTTAAGCTAGACTTTTGTGCGACGACAACTGAGTTGACTTTATACATAAACTCGACACTGGCTAGAAATAAGTCCTTATAGTTTGTTTGCATTCTTAAAATTAAGAAGAAGAAGCATTGTTTTAAATTTGGAATACCCTTCTTCCGTGAATGTTGACTGACTTCATCTTGTTTTGAAGTAATACTACTTTAAACGCGTTATGAAAAAATGATGAGAGTGAAATTTTAAGATGCACTCGCATTAGTGTAACACAAAATTCTCACGGATGAACGTAGCTGATAATTGTCTCTCCGGAACATCGCACAAATCGCAACTGTCACTGTCAATGAGTGAGTAATGATGTTATTGTCAATAATAACCTAACAACGTCTAAAATTTGTAATTTTTGCTACAGACAGGTGCAAAGAGTTTGGACACAACAATTTCACGACTGAATAGTAAAAAATGCTTTTAGTGCAGTTTTTCTCACCTATAAATTCGGGTATAACTTCTTACGTGCGTACATAAGTACACACGCACTTTTTTTTTGTGAGCTCATACAATTCTGCATTAAAAGACAATACAAAATCAAAAATATCATAATCAGCATCGAAAGCTTTTGTCCTCGGAACCTTATGAACCTAAACCATCCAAATATATAAAAAAATTACAACATAATAAAAACGAAGAGTTAGATGGACTTAAAAGGTACATTTGTATGATCATAAAATTATCCATGCATACAAAAAAAATATGTTTCTATAATATATAATATATTGTAAACATCAAGAGGACTTTCTAAATGGAACAGACTATACCAAAATAGATCAAATACAGTTGCTAACTCAACTTTACGGCTTTGTAAATATTAATGACCTAACACACAGAGCTTGGTAGCTTTGAAGTCGTCAATCACGTCACAACTTTCCTTTCCACTCACTCTACAACTCGCCTGCTACTTGCTCAAACTGATACACTGTGAAGGCACTTTCCAATTACAAGGTAAGTAGCTCAATCGAGATTAGTTCACTAATTACTAGTTATGTACATAGTTATTTCAGGATGTGTTGATGCTACCTATTTAAGTCGTAGAGATGCAGGTGATTACAGACATATGAGACTTAATATTTGCATGTCTCAAGGTTGACAATGCATTAGCCATGTCTCTGGTGTTACAAAATCAAAACACAGGCCGGTAGTCTGAATTATTTGATTGAATGAATAGCATTTGTCAAAACAAAACAAATTAACCCAAAGTCAAGGAGTTAACAGTAACTGCCACTGAAGAGTTCCACTATCCACCTCCTGGTTCTGTCATAAGATTAGCTTAATGGCAAATTAAATTATCATCCGGATCCGTCGTTCTTGCAAAGTTTCAATTCAATAGAACGATTACAAGTAGGTTAAAATCGACATGCAAGATATTGGAAAATTTTAAACGTAGTAAGTTAATCAATGTTATTCGTTAAAATAGATATCCCAAATATTGCAAACGCCACGTAAGTCGGGAAAGAGTAATATTTTCATTTAATCCCCGATCCGTTCCAGCGCAGGTTGTCAAAGCTTGTGATATATGTATTAAAACCTACAATGATTAACGGCGTATAAGTCATAGCGCCAATAAAATACATTTATTTTATATTGTTCCAGAACCTTTTATTACAACTCGATCGGAACGTTCGAGGATAATCAAAATATTGTTTTGATAATAACTTAACCCGATATTTGACGAGAAAGAGTAACTTATTCGAAAGTTTAAAAAGTACTTATTTAGTTTTTGTTTAATTCGTGCAAAATAAAACCTTTTTTAAGTTCCTACTAATCCTACCAATTCTGCCAATCCTACTGAACTTGCGGCATGCTATGATGGCCGTTTTGACGTTTAACAATGACAAAGAAAAATACCCTTTATTCCTTCTTACATAAGGTGCATCTATTGATCCAACAGCTAATTGTATGATGATGGAAATCAACCTTATTTCAAAGCAATACAGTTTCTTTTCCAATGACAATCTGAAACGTCAAAACGGCCATCATAGCGTGCCAGTATTATAATCATACCAATTCTACCTATCCTACCAAATCCTACTAATTCTACCAATCCTACCAAATTCTACAAATCCTACTAAGCCTACCAAAAATAGCGTAACTCCTCTCAATCTATTTATTACCTTTTACGACTAAACAGATAAATCGAACTCAATAAACTAAATTTCGGTATAGTTGCTCCCCTTATATACCAGTGTTATATAAAATCAACTCTTGTCAATAATGTACTTCTTAAAGCTTTATATAAACTGTCTCCGATAAAGGTACATTATTGTAAGACTGTAGTTATTAGGAAGTGGTTTTGATGTCAACTTCTAAGCGCTTTGTGTTGCCACATCATTACTCACTATGGTAAGAATGTGGTTAACCGTATAATGTATGTTTCAAGCCATTTCTGAAGCAAAGTAAGCAATAAAAATATATAAATACTAGCTGTCCCCCGCGGTTTCACCCGCGTTGCCGAGGGATGTTACATTATTTTGTTCATTCTATCATCAATAGTTTTCGCAGCGCACGCCATGTAAGAATGTTTTGTAATTTTTTCACACCTTGGGTTACATTATTGGAGTTTTAGTATATATCCCTATTTTTTTTTGAAAATTTTATATAGCCTATGTTACTCAGTGATAATGTAGCTTTCTAATGAAAAAAGAATTATTAAAATCGGTCCAGTACTCTTTGAGTTTATTCGTTACATACAAAAATACAAATCTTTCCTCTTTATAATATTAATGTAGATAGAGGGAAGTGTGAGGCTCCTGTATTAAAAAGACAATCACATAGTCTGGAGTAGAACACTCCATGTGATTGTGTTTGGGAATCGAACTGTTGAGTTTGTATTTTTCTTAAATTAATTGCTTAAATAGTTATATTTTAAAACAAGATTTATTGGTACGGCCTTTGCTTGATATTTTTTTGAGTTTTGCATTTGTCAATGCAGTGGGTCAATGGTTAGAGGTTACGTTAAACACCGTGAAAACAGAAAGACGTTCGACAAAATTAATTATTTAAATGAGCCTTAAGAAAGAAAACATTTATGTTATTCTGCGTATTGAAAAACCATAGAGGACCTTTCGACAGCCGTTATGATAGGTTACCATCATCATATAATAAACAATTGGATCAATAGTAAAACCTTATATTAAAAGCAATATAGATATATATTTCTATACCTATTGCATTTAATAGAATATAGATTTTTCTTTGACATTAGTAAAATGGTGGCCGTATTACTAGAACTAAATCATGAAAAGGCAGGATACACGCATTAATTTTTCTTAAAATTTTCTTAATGAAGCAGCAAACAAATGCTTTGATAATGATGTATCATTATGATGTGTGATATCATATATGTTGTGAATGTACTATTTTGTTAAAAAAATGTATTTTCTTTTTTATGTTTATTAAAAATGTATAATGTTTATGCACGTACTTTAGCTATAGCATCGAATTAGTACCTACTATAGGCTGTAATGGAGTTATTATTTAGAATAAATAAATAAATAGTGTATCAAATGGTGACACCCATACAAACCGTATCAGTAGCTTGAAAAAAATCACGAACATACCTACTGGTTGAACAGCATAACCTAAAAAGCAACGCCAACTCGTAACCTCCCGCCAAAAACACTATAAACTCCTTTGACACATGCATACAATAATGACCATAGATTAAAAAATTTGAGAGCTCTGTGGACTAACAAGTACTTACATAAGGTAATTCCTTATAGAGACAGTCACAAATGCCCGCCCAGCTTCAGCGGCGCCGCGCATTGCTCTTCGGTTGAAATGGAACAACTGTTTCTATTACCATACCATAGATATTTTAACGAATGTAGAACAGTTCTTCAATAGATCGGAAGGGGCAGTAAGCAGTTAGCTAATTAGCTTGGTGGTTAGGGACTCTGGGTGCAACGTCGTGGTCGTGGGTCCGCTCTCCATCCAGGATAAATTTTTGTGCATGAACATGTCTGTTTGTTATGTGTATGGATGTGAATACCTATCTATTTATGTTAAAAATGTATCATAAAATATATCAGTTATCTGGTTTCCATAGTACAAGCTCTGCTTAGTTTGGGATCAGATGGCCTGTGAAAAGAATGTCCCAAGAAATTTATTTATTATTAATTATACGGACAAATCATCTTTCAGATATTCAGTGGTTAGAGCCGTTTCCAAGATACCAATGTAGAATGAGTACTCATTTAATAGTGTTAGATTTCTATGTCTTTATACCCCAGAGACTAAATAGAATTCATCTGCCCCCTTATTCAGCTACATTCCGCAGCCATTATTCAATACAAACTTCGTCGGCGAGCCGCTTCACGGAGGCCTCGGAGAGCTTATCTCGCACGTGATTAGCGTATCAGCGTAGTTAGCGAAAGAGACAAAGCACGGAGGCCGCGATGAAACATCCTCGAGTTAGTTTAATTTTCCTTACAGAATCGAGCCCCGGATGATAACGAAAAATATTAGGTATATAGTTTATTGTTGTAAATTGGTTGTGGCGAATGTTATCCGTGCTCAATTCCTTAGACATATATTTGGAACTAGCTGTCCCCGCGACTTCAGGCACATTCCCTAGGGATGTGACATTTTCCTGGGACAAAAAGTGTACCATTTGTTAATCCAGGTTTTAAACTAAGTCCGTGAAAGAGTAACAATCATCCATACTCACAAACTTTCTTTGGTAATATTAGTAGGTTAATATAGACGAAGATTTTTTTTATTTTTTAACTAGTAGAGGTCTTTGAGCCGGCCCTACTACAACCATTCCCATTTCAGCAGTGAAACAGTAGAGCATTTGTATTACTGTGAAATTACAGGCACATGAGACTTAACATCTTCACGTCTCAGGGACGACAACGCATTGGCGATGCCCCGGCTGTTGCAAATGTCCATAGGCGGCGGTGACCCCTTACTATCAGATAGACCGTCTCCCTGCTTGTCGGCATACTTTTTTACTATAACTTAACATTATAAAATATAAAAATAAACTATTTCTGGATTAGCTTATAGATATCGCGGCCTAGTAAAAGAGATTATAAAGAAAATAAAATAAAATTGAAAATAAATATGCCAAGAAGTAATATTATCTGGAATAAACCGGCCAAGTCTCGGGGTTCTGTACATACTTACGAATAATAAAACCAAACCTCAATGTGTTGCTCTGTAACTCAACATTCCTTTGAAATTCTTCAGCCGACTGTTTTCTCAGCCGCATGTAATTAAGAACCCTTCAAAATTCAACAATATTTATTCAATTTAGGCCCTGAAGGGCACTTATGAAGGTCAAAGCTACAGAACTTACTGATTCGGAAATCGCCCTCGCGTGACTGAGTATCAGATAATAATCATTACAATACTCAGCATAATTCTAACTAATAAGACTAGCTGTCCCCTGCGGCTTCACCCGCTTTTCCGAGGAGAGTAACATTTTCCCGGGATTAATAGTATCATATGTGTTAATGTAGGTTCAAAACTATCTATTTGCCAAGTTTCATCCAAATCCGTTTTGTAGTTTTTGCGTGAAAGAGTAATATGCGTACATTAATCCTCACAAATTTCGCATTTTTGCAATTAGTATAGGCAAGGTTATTACTTTTTAAGGCGTTACTTTTTATCCCGGAAAAATTTTGCATCCCATGTGAACGCGGATAGAACCGCGGGGACTAGCTAGTAATGAATACATTTTAAAGCTTCTGGACCGATTTTAATTATTCCTTCACTATTTCAAAGCTTCTTTATCCAAAAGTAACTTAAGCTGGGTTATATTATATATGTACATTGGAGGAGTACCTAGTCTTAGTGCAGAGTTCATCTGGAGAAGTACCTATACTACCAGCTCACCCATTTCCGCCGTGAAGCAGTAGTGAATGCATTACTGTGTTTCAGTTAGAAAGGTAAGGGGGCCGGTGACTTAACAACTTCACGTCTCAGGGTTGACAACGCCAATGCCCCTGGTGTTGCAAATGTCTATAAGCGGCGGTGACCACTTACCATCAGGTGGACGGCTTGTTTGTCCCAAGTTTGTTGTTGGCCCAAGTGGAATAAAATAAAAAATAAAAAAAGATTCTTCGGAATGGCAGGTGAAACCGAGAGACGGAAGTTGTATAAAACTTCTGAAAGACCGACTTGTTCTGTCTGCTCTTTGTACCTACGTATATGAACAGCACAAATCGTAATAATACCTATAAATTTTATCGTTTTCGTCTGGACCAACAATCCATGTTTTATACCCTCGATATTTCCGATACTGGTGGAAATATAATAAAGATAAGTAACTACCGTCATTATATTTTATATGTAACGACGCCGCGGCGTGCAATTGTGGTAGGGATCGCATCTTTATTTTGTTTGTTCGTGATATTAGGTCTTGATAAAAGTTTTACCGTAAGAAGTATTGTACATCTATTAATATACTTTGATAAACTCTTGTGGCATGCATAAAAAAGTGGCAATCCAGGTCCGACAGAAGTGAAAACTGAAATAGATATTTATCTATGTTATAAGTTTACTAGCTTTCCCCCGCGGTTTTACCCGCATTCCCGTGGGATGTCACATGTATTATACATAAAAACCTTCCTCTTCAATCACTCTATCTATTAAAAAAAACCGCATCAAAATCCGTTGCGTAGTTTTAAAGATTTAAGCATACATAGGGATATATGGACAGAGAAAGCGACTTTTTTTATACTATGTAGTGATGTACTATATATTTTTATATTAAACATATATAGTTATCTTATGAATGTTTTTCAGCCCAAACTCAACTCTCGTGTAAACGGGGCCAATATATCTATATAAGTTCTTATATACAGAGGTGTCGGTAATTAAATTGCTTTTTCCAATCTCAAAAGATGCCCAACGTGCCTAAAGAAGTTTTCACTTCAAAAAATATTCGAGATTCTTATCAGTAGGTTGCATAATTGATGTTATTTCGGTATTGTGTTATGCGTGGATGTTCGAAATAGTACTTATAAATTTATTGCCGTAGAAGGAATCTTCAGAATTCACTGTGGCGAGCTGTGACGTGGCCATAGGCGTATATAGTACCACCAGTATGGTGTAGTAATTCTAGATTACCTAAAAAGCTTCACACAATAAACTTTTGTTTTTTTTGGACACTTTTCTTTTCTTGATTTAATCTTTATAGGCTGTTTAATATGTCCGTACAGATATTTATTTCATACACAATATTTTCCTTTATACAGATCTACAAGCAGTAGTAGTAACTAAGGAAGAATAAGAGCCAGTGGGAAATGCAAACCAATCGTATTATAGCCATTCACTGTGTTCCTAAGGATCTGCCCTACCATTTTATATTGGTAGCGAATTAAACCTTACCCAAACGAAGATTTTCTAAAAAATAACTATTAAAATGTCAAATTTGAAAGAGTATTTTTTCAGATATTTACTTTAAGGTATGTCCTTAGTGGGAATCGAACCTGTGACCTGCGACTTGGCAGCTAGGGTCGCAAACGACCTACCCATCTGGCCTGTCAAAATAAATCAGTCACATTGGTAAAATATCTTATGTCTATGCTAATATCTTGTTGGCCAGCGTAAATATATATTACTTCTTTTTGTTTCAAAGTAAACACAGAACACAATTATTCATTTGTGTCTTGTAATTTGAGAAGCAACTCTGCCAAAGTACGAGGCTTGAGACTAATGTTGTGGACTAAACTCTTGGTCCCTGTGGTTTGTCCGAAATCTTACGCCATTTGTCCGAGGCTAAACTCTGCTTCCTTGCGAAATGTTATTGTTCAACTAAAATAATAAAGTAAGGCTTGGGAAGTTTCTATTTAGGCTTTGTGTGCCTAACATTTCCACCTTTGGCCATATCGACATAGTTAGGGCGCCATTAATTACGTGTAAAATTGGCGAATTCTCGGTGAGATGTCGTGAGATTTTCTCGACCCCCTCCCGCCTCGCCTAATCTCACGTGAGATTTGTTACTGCTACTTTAAAGCGTTCGCATAACCGTGATAAATATTAGATATAATGATTCCAGCTATATTTTTGTGGAGAAACAATTTCTAATACATTTAACCGATTGACACAATTTTAAATTGTTTCTTGCAGATAAAGAAATTAAATGTCTTAAATATGACCCTTCTCACCAACCAGACTTTCAAAGCCGTTCCATAAGAAGTTTCACTTAAAATTTTGACATTCGGACAGACGTTCAGACAGCTCAGGGTCCTTGGAGCCCTTTTGCTTTGAAACCCTAAAAAAGATAAAATGTAGGACCATAGATAGCATCAGCATACTGACTTCAAAAAAAGTAGGTGACTCTATTTCCCCTGTACTTAGCTATGCTTGTACTCATGTGGGCAATTTTATTCTAAAACTGCTTAACAGATTTTAATATGTAAGTAGAGTATAATAGATTAGCCGTCAGGCCGTGACGAACCGATTTGAATCGACTGTGAAATGATAAATTAATTCTTTTATCATTATTATTCCGACCCATTCCAGTATATGAATTTATATCCATACTCGCTGTCCCCGATGTAGCCTATGTGCTATTCCAGACTAGAATCTATCTCTGTGCCAAATTTCATCTAGATGTGATCAGCGGTTCTGGCGTGATTCAGTAACAAACATACATCCATCCAAACTTTAGCATTTATAATATTAAGTAAGATGGAGTAGCTTTCTAGAAGTGAAATAATTATTAAAATCATTTCAGTAGATTTTAGTTTATTCATTACGAAAATACGTATCTTTTCTCTATATTATGGTAGATTTCTTGCAGTTGGAGATCATCACATTCTTTTCAATTTTTTGATTTTGAACGGGGGTTGCGGAAAGTGAAAGACTTCAGAAAAATAGGGTCCATTTGACGCACCATCACCTCAAAACTGAACATATCGGGATAAGGCTGCTACCATTCCACGCGGAATTTTTCGTAGATCGGTGTATACTCGTATATGATATCGATAAACGCGGTTGAAACCGCGGGGAGCAGCTAGTGTTTATATATGAATCTGATGTCGTAGTATATAATTGGAAAGGCCAGCAGTGCGTCTGCGGGCTAACGATGATCACGATTCAGTATGGCATCTCCATTACGTAGAAAAGAAGAGCGACATCTTCTTGAAAACCTAAGTTTATTCGTTGAACAACTTTTCTGTGGTATCAATTCTCAAAACAGGTTTTTTTATTACTCATAAATGTCTTCCTATGTTTTCTAGGTACCAGTCCTAGGTTTTATTTATTTTTAGTAAATTAATATATAATATATTAAAGCATATCAAGTATACGAAGTAGGTATAATTGATAGGTTTCTTATAGCATTTTGATATATAACGACTAGATATATGACAAACAATAATAAGTATACTCAAATTTCAAAACCATTTATTCAGTTTAGGCTCGCGAAGGGCATTTATGGAGGTCAAGTTCAAAGTTACTGAAGCAACCTCCGGCTCGGAAGTCAGCCTTCAACTAAGAAGAACCGGCGAGAAACTCAGCAAGGTAACATTTTTATTTTATAAATTTAACGAATCTGGCTGTCTGGCTGTTTTATTATTTCAATTTTATATTTAACATTTACAATGCAAATAATAGGTATAGGTGTTAATCAAAATAAATAAATGAAATGAATTAAATAACCAGAAAATAATTGAAAAAATAACAATAATTACGACCTAAAAACACAAGTTAGAGATGCACTGGATCCGGTTCAAACACAAACTTACTCGTGACAATTTTAAGACTTTCTTTCTTTTCCTGTACATCAGGAGCTGACAGTTTTTGGGAACTTAGAAGTTGAACGTGAAGTATGAGAAATCGTTTTTCATTTTAACAAATGGAGCGTTTTTTATTAGAAAAGTTTGCTTCCCGTTTTAATATTTAAATGTTCGCCATTTATCGCTTATTGGATTTCTTCTACATATTTCTTTATAAGCTTCGTTTCTGTTACTGTTCAGTATGTTATTATTTTAAGTACCTATCTATATTAAACAAGCCTGGAAACAAATTTAAGTAACGTTATAACCGATGGCCATTTTGACGTTTAAAATGTCATGCAAAAATCAACTCTACCGCATTATGACTAGGTTTATCTGCATCATATATACATTTAACTGTTATACCAATAAATGCATTTATATCTGAAGATATATTTTTTAATTATTTTGCCTAAAGTTGCCAATAACTTTATGCTGTAAGTAACTGTAGTTTAATATATTCACGATTTTCGTAAGTTTTTAGTTCTGGGTTCGAAATAAGTATATTACTTATCTTCTTTGCGTAATATTTCCTTTACTTAAAAGTGCTCTGGGTAGGTACTACATCTACTTATTTAACTGTTGTCCCACGCAATGTTTCAGTTCGAACGAATCTCGCTCTAAACCATAGAACATTTATCCTTTAGGTTTAGACCTAATAGACCAGGGCCAAAGCCTTCAAAAATGGTAAAAGATGAAAAAAAATAAAATGAAACCCATTAGAAAAGGAGTGGAATATGATAAAAATGAAAGGAAAAATAAATTACGGTCGATCCGAGTTCGGGAAGTGGGTGGGGGTGAGTTTTTAAGGGTAAAAAATGGTTGATCTTGATTTCCGGCAAAACTACACGTCCTATGGAAAAAGTTAAAACTGCAAAGTTGTAGGTAATAAAAAGATCTACAACTTTTGTATTTGCAATTTTTTCACATTACCTCAAAATTTAGGTGAAAATTTCAAATAACCAAGTTTTTGGTTTTTTATTTATATCTTTTTCAAAAATTTTATTTTTTCTACGAAATTTGGTGAAAACTTACCTTTTTATGTCCCAAATACGCTGTAATTTATTTGATTTTAAATATTTATTTTTTCGCCTTATTTTAACTTAATAGCGAAAAAGCACCCTTGTTTTCAATCGAAAATTCTGACGTCAAAATATCAGCTTTTTCCAAAAAGGCTTTATTTTCGTTGAAATATCTACTTTCTGATGGTGTAAAAAAAATATACATTACTATTGGAAATGTTCTCAAAAAATGCAAAAAATTGAAACTCAAATTCGACATTTTTTTTTAATCATTATGTACAATTTTGAGGTATTTATTAAAATTTATTTACCTGAGTGACCTTCGGTAAATTTTAGCCCTTTTCATGAAATCTTACTAGTTTTTTGAGTAATTAAAGTGTAAATGTTAATAAATACCTCAAAATTGTATATAATGAAAAAAAAATTTCGAATTTGAGTTTCAATTTTTTGCATTTTTTGAGAACATTTCCTATAGTAATGTATATATTTTTTTACACCATCAGAAAGTAGATATTTCAACGAACAAAAAGCCCACAGACTTTTTGGAAAAAGCTGATATTTTGACGTCAGAATTTTCGATTGAAAAAAGGGTGCTTTTTCGATATTAAGTTAAAATAAGGCGAAAAAGTAAATATTTAAAATCAAATAAATTACAGTGTATTTGGGACATAAAAAGGTAAGTTTTCACCAAATTTCGTAGAAAAAAAAAAAAATTTGAAAAAGATATAAATAAAAAACCAAAAACTTGGTTATTTGAAATTTTCACCTAAATTTTGAGGTTATGTGAAAAAATTGTAAATACAAAAGTTATAGATCTTTTTATTACCTACAACTTTGCCATTTAACTTTTTTTCATAGGACTTGTAGTTTTGCCGGAAATGAAGATAAACCATTTTTTACCCTTAAAAACTCACCCCCACCCACTTCCCGAACTCGGATCGACCGTAATTTATTTTTTCTTTTATTTTTATCATATTCCCCTCCTTTTCTAATGGGTTACATCCTACTGTAATTTTTTTTGGTTTCAAAAATTATCGACCCTGGTCTATAATGAGAAGATAAATGTTTAGAGTTTTAGAGTTTAGATTCTAAAAACTGTATTATGAAATCAAATTCCGAAGCAGGATACTGAAATCATTTCAAAGTAACTGAATTTTACAGAGCTTTTACTTTTGTTACCTATATTGTCGCCTTAAAAAAACCACTTGTTTAGTTTTTAGATTTAAATGTATGCTTTTAGATTTTAAACATTTTCACATGTGGTAAATGGTGTACACTTTTATAATTCGTGTATCTATATATCAGAATACTGTTACATTGATTTATTATAGAGTACTTATCTATTGGTACCGTTTCTGTGCCATATTTAGTAGATAAATAAACTATTGGTAGATACCTATTATGAATGTTTCAATTGTTTTCATATTTTTCTGTTTACTGCTCGCATATATTTTCAGAAGTAAGATATACCTACTTATATCATAACTCGTTGAAAACAGATTGAGTAGCTTAGGAGTTGCGTAGTAAGCATAGAACATTTATACTCTGTAATGAGTAAGAAGGTCCTCTAACCTCTTTGGTGATATAAAAAAAATCGTATACGTAAATATCGTTTAGGAGTAGGTACCTAGTTACCTACTGTAATGCAACGGACACAAGTTTTTTTTTTTTAAATTATACTATTTTACCTATAATGTATTTATTTCATTAAAATGAAAAATACACCAATTCGATACTCTATTTTATATATTTATTATATAAAATGTTAGGTTTACAATGGATTTCCAGTTCACTTCAACTTAAGAGATTTTATATTTTTTTTATACCACAATAACAACTGCTTTTAAAATTGCCTTCTACGCCATCTAACGAACAAGTAAGGAAACAAGTTACATACTCATAAACAAGGCAACATTTTGGTGAGGTAACCATAAACAATTACCGATTACTAGGTATTATCTCAGAACTATACTAATTACAAGACAATCTTCGACATTTAAAGAGATTTGTACGTGTGTTAACAAAAAAATTATTATATCTATTATAGTTTCGTCAAGCACTCGAGCACAATAGATGTTTAAAAAATTGCTATTACATGTCAGACCAAAGTCACTATTTTTTTTCTCGGTTGTTTTTGACGAGAGTGATTTTTAGAATATAATACCCCAAATCTTGTGCTTTACAATAATCATAATAAAAGAAACGGACTTCATTGTAGAATGGAGTTTATAGTGGCGGTTTATTAGATACAATTTTTATTTAATCCGATTAGTTACCATTCCCGTGAAATGAACTTCAAATTGTTCTTTGTGTAATAAAAATAAAATGTAAGTAAACTATTAATTAATCTCACGTGAACTGATGACGTTACTCTGTTACTCATAATCAAAGACCGAATGATCACAGCTAGTCGAGTGCTTGATTGATTCACTAAAGAATTTTAAGAGTAGGCTTTTTGACGTCACTTTATATTATCATTTTATATTTTTATTTATTTTATTGTCTAGTATCTTATTGCTCAACTTAATTTTATTTTTGCATTTTTGTGATGATGTTTTAACCGATCAACCTAACGAATAAAACACACTAGTAAAATGAAGTTAGTCATAACTAAACAGCCTTGAAATATTTAAGTAACATGGTCACCTTTTGCTGCGGCTATTTTTACGGTCGGTGATTACTTATTTATTATGTTTTCATTTGTGTATGATTTTGACATATTTTTTATGAAACTTTAATTTAGCAGACATTTTAATTGGTTTTATATAATTGATGATTGAGATAACTATTGCAAAGTTGCATTGCTATTTAAGATCCTTTTTTTTTTTGTATAAAAAAAATATATTTTAGTTTTTGAAAATCGCGTTGATACAAATCGTTACTGCTTAATAAAACACGAATTTTATGTTAAGGTTAAAAACCCTGTGAAAAGGTTGATTTGTTTAAGCATAGAAAGGCTTTTGAAAATCAACCTTCCAAGCGAACAACATACGGCTTGCAACGTTTTTAGCTGTCAGTGGAAAAAGTTACAGTCAGTAAAAAATCAAATTTCTCAAAAATAGCCATTCTATGATACACGGGATATTACAAATAAATTTAGTTTTGTATGGTAATTACGACTTTTAATATAATTAAATAAATAAAAATTAATAATAACAATTTCTTTTATAATCGACTCACTTATGAAGTCGACTAAATTCAAATTATCTCAGAAGTCGAACAATATAAACAGTATATTAAATATAATCAACCATCGCTTGTAACACTAATAGCTAGCCATCGCCCTGCTAACGGTGTCATGGCGGTTTGACTTATTGTATGTAGGTTTTTGCAACATTTCACTAGTTAATGTGCTTTTTAGTGATTTGATCTTTAATTTCAACAAATAAATCACGTGACACATAATAGTTAATAATGCGTGAATACAAAATAGTCGTTTTAGGTAGCGGAGGCGTGGGAAAGTCCGCCCTGACAGTACAGTTCGTACAAGGCATCTTTGTCGAGAAATATGACCCCACCATCGAGGACAGCTATCGGAAACAGGTGGAAGTGGATGGGCAGCAATGCATGCTCGAAATCCTGGACACGGCGGGGACAGAGCAGTTTACCGCAATGAGGGATCTGTACATGAAGAACGGTCAGGGATTTGTGTTAGTCTACTCTATAACCGCACAATCGACGTTCAATGATCTACATGACCTCCGGGAGCAGATCCTGCGGGTGAAGGACAAGGACGACGTGCCCATGGTGCTGGTAGGCAACAAGATGGACCTCGACGCGGAGCGCGTGGTGGGCAAGGAGCAGGGCCACAATCTCGCGCGGAACTTCAACTGCGCCTTTATGGAGACCTCCGCGAAGGCCAAAATCAACGTGAACGAAGTGTTCTATGACCTAGTGCGACAGATCAACAAGAAGTCACCCAAGAAGGATGATGTCAAAATAAGAAAAGGAGTCAAATGTGTTATTCTGTAAGAGTGCCGCTGGAGCCTCAGATGCGTCTAGGTATAAAATATTTAATAATTTGAAAGACTTCTCGTACCCAGATTTGGCTCTCGACAGTTCCCAAAGTTAAACTAGGTCGGGTGTTGAGCATCGTCGCTCCGTGAATACCTGTAGCATTTTGAGAATGTGCATTTGTTGAGGTGTCGTGATTGAGTGCTGCACAAGTGGAACATCCACAGACCATATGGATCTTTTACTATTTCCTACCCATGCAAACGAGGCATAGTAGCTAGTACTTAGCACTATGTTTTTGGATAGTTTGGAGGGTTTTAGATATATCGGAGGACAGATTCCATAATTCTGTGTGTATTTCACTATAGAAATTCCAATTGTAAGTGTGGATGTTAGGTTCAGAAGTTGTAAATGATCCCTCACTAATGTTATACATTAATTCATTTCCTTTGAGCCCATGATGCATACATTCTAGAACAAATGGGTGACAATACATTATATTGTTAAATGTTATTCATTGTAATAGAAGATATAATTTAATTTTGATTTAATGTTGCGCATCTCTTATGATTCTTCAAGTATTTATCTATCATGGGCTCCATATTAATCATTATTTTCAATCACAATGACAAAATTCAAATATAACAAGAATTTTGTTTTATAGTAGAATAATTTGTAATGTTATGTGCAGACAGCATAGTGTCAATTAAAATAAGCAGGAAAATTACTATAGGGAATTATTGACCAAGAAATTATCTCTCAAGGACAACAGATTGTTGACTTTGTGCTGTATGTTGAACACTACATAGTTACTATATTATTGCATTTTTTGTGCTGTTTGCGCTTAACATTATAATAGATTATTATTAAGTAATATTGTTGTAATTGCACTGATATGAATGCAGAGCCAAGAACTTCCGAACAGCTAGAATGAGAGTTGTATAGTGCAGGCTCCCGAGAGACCTGGAATATGTGCCAGCAGGCCTGAACCAGTGTGTAATGTTTAATAATTAAGGATACATTAAATTTTTTCAGATATATTATTGTCTTGTTATATATTTCAAATGTATCGAAGGAAAAGTTGATAGCGCGATGCAGTTTAGGACTCTGTAACTTTTGAACAAATCTTAGTGAGCCTTAGGTGATTGCACCCTGCCAACATAGAGTCCAGTGTCCACCGTGGTGCACTACCCATGTTTATATGGTGCACTACGGCTCCCACCAAAAGCTGTAAATCCCTTACCTACCAAATTGATAACTTTGAAAAATTATCGTTATTGTAATTAATAAAATTTTATGATTACAATCATTTAAATAAAAAATTACCAACCTATGGTTTGCTGCTAGAAAACTCTGTTAAAAGGTGCCGTTAGCTGGATATTTCTATACATAGTTACACTCCCATTTAAAAATGACAGGTCACAACCAAATATTGCAAATGGAATGGGGACATCAGTGTTTGATATTTGATTGTTTTAAAATGAATAATACAGACTTGGGAACGAATCCCAATGACATGCTTTCATTTGCAACAATTGGTTAAACACAATTTGTCCATAAACGAGAGTGCAACTACATTGAAATATTAAGGGTAATGGTGCCTCTTGAGTGAAATAATTATAATATAGGTGTTCAAATATTGTTACGGAATTAGATGTTTCCTCCGTTCTCTTTTCTGTTAACATAAGAATTTATTGCACAAGGATATTGGTAATGACTTTGATCCAAGTTGAATTATATTTTTTATATATAATTATTGTGCAAACTATGAACTTGTATATTTTTAACTATTCAATCAATAATCGACATGTACAATAACTATTAATTTCATATTTTTTTTGCAAATTAATCAATAAAATCCGTTTTAAATATTAAATGTTTCGGGGTATGTTTTGTTAATCCCTCGCCGGCCGCCTGCGTCGCCTGCGCCGCGCATGACCCCTATACCAATCGACATGGCGGCGTGACTCATACATTACCGGCCAGACCGCGGCCGCTCGCATCTCCCCCACCGCCAATCGAATTAGCTTCAATTGCCTCGGAATTTTAATGGTATCTTAATTAATTGAAACAACTATATATCATCTACACTCTATTTTATTGACTTGACAAAGTGTAAAAAAGTTTGGTACATAATAATTTCGTGTTTTTGGTACATTAGTCTAGACATTATGTAAGTAGTACAATATTAAGAGAAAAAAACAATTTAATGACGGCAGTGTTAGTGTAGGGCGTATGTCGACATTCTAGTAACATAAGAATTGACACAGTCCAATGGAATTGAATACAATACGCCTATCTTATGTATAGCTATTCAATATGTAACCGAGCGATGGATACTACTCTGCAAAACCAAGTGTTAGGTTACTCAGCTAGGTAGACACCCCATGATGTGTAACAAGGTCTCATACATAGATCGAGCTCACTATGGGGTGCATGATTAACAAAAACATAATAATAATGGTGAAAAAGATGTATATTAAGCTTATGGGAGAGTGTTTGAATCTACATACAATTGAGCGCTAGAAAGTGATAATGAAACGAACTCTGTTAGGCCATTGTTATCGCGACACCCTGTCGCCGGTTCGTGAGCGTCTGCCTTGCTTATCTAATACAATGGGGTCAAATATCTATATCCTCATTGATGGTGATACACACTTTTTTTTTTGCTTTGTGTTAGTTTTTTATTTAGCTCAATTTTGCACCCAAATGGCTACTACATAGAGGCCTCTTAAATAGGATAAATGTTCTAAGGTGATCTTAATAAGACGGTGTAAAAGACATGACTTAAATATTATGTCATCATACCATTTTAAAATTGTTGGAATAGTTGTGAGCGTGGGATATATGGTAATATATTTCCACTATCATTGTGTCCTTAAAATAGTGATCAAAATTGCTTGGCTTAATAACTATTTGAAATAATATTCATGAGTTCATGAAGGCGGAAAACGTGTCTACAAATAATAGTTACATTAGTGATATTATTATTAGTTAGGATAAAATACAATGGGACGAAATATTTTACTCAATTTGTCCCTGACTAGAATTTTTGCATATACGTATATGGTTAATTCACAATATTATCAATTCATTTATAAATCCGACCTCATTATATGTGTTTTAACTTTGTGTAAATACCATAAAATTACGCAGTCGCAAAGGAATTTGATTACAGCCATATTGTTAATGCTAAATATAAAGTTATCAACATGGTGTAATCGGAAATAACTATTACAAAGCGAATTGTAGAGTTGAACTAATTTTGTAAATAACAAATATATGCAAATGAATACCTAAACATTACTTAAATGTCGTTTTGAAAAGCGTTGGGCATTGATCTGGAATCGTTATTCTTTTGTTTTTGCCATTTAAATCGATCAATACCCACACAAAAGAATGTATAGAACCGCATGATTCTTGAATTACTTAAGGTCAACGAACTTCATTTATGAAGCACTTTGAAAAATTATATGCATAGCATTTCATTAAAAAAAGTAAACAAAAGTAATATGATCTACTATAACAATCACACATATATTGCATTTTTTACCCAAAGTGAAGTTCGATACCTACAGAATACCTAATCAATACATTTAAATAATTTACGTGACATATTTTCGTGAAATCGAATACCTAACACACTATCAAAAACACGTAATAATCACTGAACTAAGAAGTATAAAAACGACTTCCTTTAAACTTCCGGTTGGCCTTTGTGACTGACCATAAAAATGAGTCACGACTTCAAGACACTGACTCATACGTAATACGATCAAAACAAATACATTAATCATTGCAAAGTGACAAAATCGCACCAGTGTAGTGACAACTATGTGACTATCTAATACACCTTGTAACGTGACGTAGTGTGTTGCAGAATATGCGTGACGTGTTATATGGATAGTTCCTTAGAATATATAAATGCGATCGTGTTTCATAATAACGATTTATAAACTAGCTTTACTAATAACCATAATATGGTTCATAATTCCAAGAAAATCAAACAGTCATCTATATTCAGTAATAAAATTGTGTACAAACAGGAATGTTTTTTTTACTGTAGTAAGGGGATTGTGTGGTCAAAGGTGAACTGACAGGTAACCACACCAAAACAGAAGAAAAGTGGCTCTCAGTGGAGCTGCTGGTGCGCCGATAGGTACAGGTTCAACTTTAGAGTGGTCATTAACATCATAGAATTCCATGCTACAAAATTCAACGTCACTACGACTGAGCTATCTCTTTATTGATTAAAGTAACTTTTAAGTAATCTACATTCCTTCGACTAAAATGCCAGGTTCTTGATATTTATTTCGAGGAGTCATAGCTGTCGTTCAGCGGCGGGAGGCTGTGCGTCAACGTGCTGTCCAGTTTTCTTGCTTCGTGCTCCAACGTGTACGAGTCCAATGCAGGATCCTGATTGAGGAAAAAAACAATTAGTTTTATTATTTTTGCTGGTGCATTGCGCCGCGGTAGGTACAGTATACATCGAACAAGTCATTCAAATTATGGTTTATTTTGAGAGAGTTCTGTAATAAAACATGCTTGATTCTTTCCAAGAATTTATTTGAAGGAAAATTTCAGAAGGGATTTTACTATAGTGGCGTGTAGTAAAGTGTAGTCTTATGAATGAGCCTTGAACTATTTGAAATCTAAGCAGGAGTGACAAGTTTATGTAGTCTTTGTTGGTTCAAAAAACATTTTTATGAATGAAAAATAGAAAAACTAGTAAAGTAGACAATTATTAGGTAAAATAGGTACGTAAGCCTTTCTGTTAAATAATCTGGTTCCCTAACATGACAGCTTACTAGGGTTGTTGGCTTTGATAATGAATTTTATTTTTACGGGGTATTTTCTAACACGTTGTATAACATGGAATACCATTGCAATAATATAGAAAGATAAAGTGGACACTAGTTCTGTAAATATGTCTACAAAAACCTATATTAGGGATTAGGTAGTTTTAGTGGCCGTTGAGTCACTTATGATGCTGACAGTGCCTATTTATTAATTGAAGGTGCCTGCTTATAGCAGAGATTGAAAAATTGCCAATGAGTTTGATGGTACTTACGTCACTCACTGCTGAATAGAATTAGCTGTGAGTTTCCATTATTGTTTTGTCGTTAGATTATTTCAAATTAGCAGGTTAGAAGCTAGTCAGCTACAGATAGCCTTATGGAGAATGTTTTGTCTAACAGGTCGACAAACCGGCAGCCGGTCCACCATGGTATGTGGTCACCTCCGCCTATAGATATTTGAAACACCAGGTCGACAATGCATTGTCGACCTTGATACGAAGTTATTAAGTCTCATGTGCTTGTAATTTCACCAGCCCTCTAAACCTTCTATCCGAAACACTGCACTACTGCTTCACGGCAGAAATGGGTAAGGTAGTACTTCCCTGGACGAGCTGCACTAAGCTCTACTACTTCTGAAAAATAAATCGTGGGAGGAACATCAAATGAATGAATGACGTCATTGAAATATCAACCCCACTGCCTTTATGATAGGGTTTATTTGTAACAGTTAACCAGGCGTAGATTAATTTTTTTTTTCAGCAAGTAGCTATTTTTTTTTGTGATTTTACTTATATTTCAGAACATTCGTTTAAAAAAATACATATTACTTCAATAACGCCTCCTAACTCCTAATATATAAAATAGATATCCCAGGACATTCTTTATACATGGTTACCTGATTCCAAATTAAGCAAAGTGTACTGCTTGTACTACGCCTACCAGGTAACTGATATACTACTTTTTAAATATATTTATTTATTTTTATATTTACATCCAGCCAGATACAGAACAAACAGACATGATCATGCACACTAATGTTTGTCCTAGATGGGAATCGAACCCACGATTTGCAGCTTGGCAGTCAGGGTCTCTAACCACCAAGCCGACGACGAAAAATGTAATCATTTACTGGAACATAGGTATTGCAAAGTAAAATCAATTTAGCTTTTCTTTGATTAAATCTCATTTTGCAAGGGAAGCAATTTTTATCGCTCCCATTGCCCTCTGAATCCGCGCCTACAATTAACTATTAAATGGAAGGATGCACCTAATTCTAAATGCGATGGGAGTAATTTTTCCACAACATTTTAGAACTTTATAAAGGTTATCATAGCTTGCCGCCAGTTGGGAGTAATCTAGTCCAAATTAATAATTGAATATAGCAAAAATAAAATACATAATTTCAAACATTCCCGGTAATACCAAAAGGTAAATCATTGTATATTGTTGGTATTTACCCATGAAATTGACGTCACTATGCAGTCATTGATACGGTTACAAATAACCATGACCCACTTAATGATGTCAATTTTCCGTTATCACGAAAAAACAATTGTCACAAATAATGCATTATTGTCATTTCGTAAAGTAGCAAAACCTGGCACACTGCCTGCGAATATAGACCATAGGGTACTATAGAAGAATTCAGCGCCATCTAGTAGGGAATCACTACAAAGTGGATAGCATGAAAAACTCCATGTACCTACAGTTGGCATATTCATTGTGTAATTTGATACAAAATCAGTACTGCTATTTGACTACTAGCTACGCCTCACAGTTTTACCCGCGTTCCCGAGGATTGTAGTTTCTGTCCTCAGAGATTGCGTTGATAACGAAAAATGTTCTATGTTCGACAATGTAATATAATTTTTAAGTATGTTCACCGATTTCTCCCCCATTTGTGAACCGCTTCTTAAAATTCTTTATTTATTTGATAGAATATACTCCTGAGGTAGTCCCATTAGCACGAAGTTAGGACCTGATGATGGAATCTAAGGGAAATCGAGGGCAACCCTCAAATTTTATAGGTATTAACAATGTTTTTCATATATTTTCTAAATCTATTGAGACATTTACGTATGGTCATGATCATTTCATGACGCTGAGCTGATGAAGGAAGGTATAACTCTTTCACAGATTTCTAGTTCTAGAATAATGTTTAGAGACTTGTCGACATCGATAATTGATTTCTCTGGAGACAACAGAGTGAGTACTAGAAACTAGAAGTATTAATAATTTAAACAGACTTTAGGTTTTAGTCGGTCTACCCATGATACTATAAATTAACACACACAAATATCATGTCTTGCGGGAAAACTTAGTTCAGCAGCTTACGCAGTTAGAAAAATCAGGCAGATTACAGATGTCGATACGGCTAGATTAGTTTATTTTAGCTACTTTCATAGTGTTATGACCTACGGCATTTTGCTTTGGGGTAAAGCTGCTGATATAGAAACCATTTTTATATTGCAAAAAAAGAGCTGTTCGAGCAATTTATAATTTGAGTTCTCGAGCTTCCCTCAGAGAAAAGTTTAAACAAATGGATATCAATTTGTCACAGTTGCATCGCAGTATATTTATGCAAACATAATATTTGTACATCAAAATATTAGTCTTTATGTCAATAAGAGTGATATGCACTCCATCAATACTAGAAATAAGGATAAACTTGTCACTTCTGCATATGGACTGCAAAAAGTGCAAGGCTCATTTTTACGACTTAGTGCACGCATCTATAATAAAATCCCTGCTGAAATTTTAAATTTGCCTCCATAAAAATTTAAGGAAAGAATTAAGACTGTTTTAGTACAAAAGGATTTCTACAACACAAATGATTATTTTAATGACGACAATGCTTGGGTGTAGCGCTCGCTCCAGCAAGACATATCTTTATGTACAAAATCTTATTTTGAAAAGAGTAATTGCTGAGTTTATTGCCAGCTCTTCTCAGTAAAAGCAACCTTCCGAACCGGTGGTAGAGTCTGACCATTCATAAGTGCCTGTGAAGGCCTATTTGAATAAAATATTTCATTTCATTTCATTTAACTAAAAATTGAAAAATTTAAAAAGCGAAAAATAAAACTTAATGAAACATTTAATTCACTACCTAGGTACCTCCTATCTTTATCTCACGGTATGTATAGTAATCACGTTTTGGGAGTCAGCCTTTAAGTAAGAAGAACCAGTGTGGATCATCAAATTTATCTCCTTTTTTTAGAGGTTTTATAAAAATTCCAAAGTACATAATGACATTGCCAGCATATCGTCGGCAACAAGTTCTGAAATATTTTTGTCTATGTATGTACAGTGTTCGTAAAGTGTGTGTGTGTATGTGTTATATGAGTGTGTTGTCCAGCACGCCCGCTGCGCTGCACGTACGTGTGTGTGTGTATATGCGTGTGTGGGTACCTGCGACACGGTGCGCAGCGAGTCCCCGAGCGCGGTGCGCAGGCGCTGCACGTCGCGCGCGGCGCGCCCGCTGCGCTGCACGTACGTGTGTGTGTGTATATGCGTGTGTGGGTACCTGCGACACGGTGCGCAGCGAGTCCCCGAGCGCGGTGCGCAGGCGCTGCACGTCGCGCGCGGCGCGCCCGCTGCGCTGCACGTACGTGTGTGTGTGTATATGCGTGTGTGGGTACCTGCGACACGGTGCGCAGCGAGTCCCCGAGCGCGGTGCGCAGGCGCTGCACGTCGCGCGCGGCGCGCCCGCTGCGCTGCACGTACGTGTGTGTGTGTATATGCGTGTGTGGGTACCTGCGACACGGTGCGCAGCGAGTCCCCGAGCGCGGTGCGCAGGCGCTGCACGTCGCGCGCGGCGCGCCCGCTGCGCTGCACGTACGCCTGCCGCCGCCGCAGCTCCGCCGCTAGTGCCGCCCGGGCCTGCGCCCCCTGCAGACACACGATCACACACATGTTACACATTACTCTCTAACTTCTTATATCATCTATATTAACCCTCGGCTAAGGGAACTTACATTATTTGTGCCTAATTTACGTTTAATTACTACTTCAAAACTATTCATTGGTGTGCTTGAAAATATCTTCAGAAGAATAAATTGGGACGATTATGGCCTTAATATCAATGGCAACCGACTAAACCATCTAAGATTTGGAGATGATCTCATTATCCTAGAAAGAGATCCGAAGGTACTTCAAGAAATGTTAGAGACCCTGGCATACAAAAGCTGGTCTTGTAACTAACACAAATAAAACTAAATTGATGACTAACTCCACAGAAATGGCCATTGAACTGGAAGGGAAAAAGCTCGAATATGTCAATGAGTATGTATATTTAGGACAAATAATATAACCCAGGAACCAGGAGGAAAAGGAAGTTGACAAAAGAATTGCTTGTGGTTGGAAGAAGTACTAGTCGCTCAAAGAAATAATGAAAAGCAAAGACTTGAGTATATCCACTAAACGAAAAACCTTTAACACACGCATCATCCCATGTTTGACATAGGGATGTGAAACTTGGTCGCTCACCCAAAGCCAACGTGAAAATCTTGCCAAGGTTGCCAACGCTGGCAGCGTTCGATGGAAAGGAGTATGTTGGGAATAAAGCACAGCGACAAAATCACCTCAACAGAGATTCGACAGAAATCCGAAATTGAGGTGGTTAGACTCCAGTAAAACACACTCCGGCAAAATTTTACAGTAAAGTATTTTGCAAGTAGAAAATACGTCCTTCTTCTTAGGACATATTTTAGATAAAATACAAAACGCTTTTTAAATTCAAATAAATCGCATCCCTGAGACATGAAGTTGTAAGTCTCATGTGCCTGTAATTTCACCGGCCCCCTTACCTTTCTAGCCGAAACACAGTAATACAGGTGCACTGCTGCTTCACGGCGGAAAAGGGTAATGTGGTAGTACTTGCCTGTGCCTCGAGACGCATGATCTGCTGGCGGTGGCTAGCCTCGCGCGCCTCCAGGAGCCGCTCGGCCTGCAGCGCCTGCTGCCGGTAGTGGTCCACATCCTCGCGCCGCCCGCTGCAGGAGCAGCCTCCGGCCGTCGGGTGGGACATGTCGGACAGGTAGCGGTTGCGAGCCATCGCTATTTCCGCTTCCTGGCGACGATACAATTACCAATCATGATTATATCGGGTGAAAGATAAATTCTTGAATAAACTCTTAAAAACATCTAAGCACGTGTTTTTTATGTCATGTTAAAAACTTGACTCGAAGTGGATTTTTAATGCCAAGTGTTATTCTTTTAAATAATCTGATATATTAAAAGAACTCTTTTGAAATAGTTTTCTTTACAGGCTACATCTAGAAGGACTACAATTATGTAACAAATATTCATTTCAAGATTTTTTATGTAACATCCAGGTTTGAGGACCATAAAAAAACATTCAATCTTCACCGTAAATATGAGATACAAAAACATAAATAATATCAGTAATATTTACCTTGTCAGCCAGTTCTTTCTCCAAGCGTCTGATCTTCATCTTGAGCTCTCTATTCTCCAACTCTAGGAGGCTTAGCTCGGTCGAGTATGACTTATCCTTGCACGGTATATTCGAGTCTTTGTACCCGCGAATCGAGTCCTTCGTTGATTCTGGACCTGATGGAAGCATCACTCGATTTGATTACCATCCTAGACAAAGGTTTGTGCGTATGTTTGTTTTCTGACAGTTGTAGACTTAGTTCCGAACTTTTATGTTAAATTTGACCTTCATAAGTACCCCTTTAAAATTCAAACTATATATTTTTTTTTTAATAATTAGAACGGTTTTCACCACTAACACTAATTACACATATCTACTAAAAAGGATAGCAATAGGTAATAATAAATGTTTTTGCTTTGTCAGGGTCTAAATATCGTGTATAATATGAAGTACTAATTAAAAATGTAATATTTATAAATCCACAGCTGTTTATGAGATCAGACTATCTGTATATGAGAATGTCTCAGGAAACTTATTTTTATAAACGGTTACGATATATTTAACTACTAAATGGTAGAACGGTGAGTTAGTGGTGGTGATTTAGCCTAAAGATGTGATTATAGAAAATATATTACAGAGGTCATCAACATTGAGCAAATTTTTGGTGAAATTTTTGCAAGGCTTCAAATTTGTTAACCTGAAAATGGCTAAAATTTAGTTCAGTTACATAATTAATATTCTTAACAAATTTAATGAAGCGTCGTGACAGGTTTGTTGGTTTGTTTCGATTCGCAAAATGTATTCTTGATACTTACGCCGTGATTCTTGACGTTTCTAATACTATTTTAATAGATTCTGTTTTGACAATAATCCGTATTATCTAGTTAGATTACCTGCATTGAAAAAAAAAGTACACTAATCTAGCTTATTTTGGACCGCTCTGGATTAATGTCCGCGAGTGTTACCAGAAGTATCCAGGTCGGAGTAGTAGACGGCCTTGTCGCCGCGCTCGTGGCTCTTGCTGCGCAAGGCCGAGGGCCGCGGCATGCGGCGCTCGGCCTCCACCTTGCGCATGGCGTCCTGCAGCGCGTCGTTCTTGGCCTTGAGCTCGGAGCGCTCCCGCTGCAGCGCGTGCAGCTCGCGCTCCAGCTCGCCGTCGCTGCTCTCCTTGCCGTCCCACGTCGTCATGCGCAGCTGGGACTCTAGCCCTGATCTGTGGAGATCATCGAGTAGGTAGCTTGTAGTTTATTCTGGATTATTACTAGAGATTTTTTTAGTATGAAAACATCTTTAGCACCGTTGTGATTTGAAACTAGATGAAACCAAAAAGAGACAAACGCATACACATATAAAAGTGGTTTCGTGAAGGTTTCCATTTTACCGCTTGTGAAAAAAAAGTATGTACTTCTGTACACCCATTTTCCTTAGGAATGCAATTTTCTATACAGTTTTTATATACTAGCAATCTGAATAACAATTTAGGGGAAAGAAATTTAAAGAGGCAGGTTCGAATGAAATTCGAAGTGATTTTTGCTATAGAATTTTTGTATGAACCTAGTGCATAAATGACCATCAGGATGAAATATGTTCTATATTAATAAGTACAGGATACTTTCTAAGATCGTCATACCTTTGAACTTCAACATTGGATAGCTGGTTAGTGAGCCTGTGCACTTGATCTTCCAGCGAGGAGTTCATTCGCTTCAATTCGCCTAAAGCTGATTTAGCGCTATCTAGCTTCTCGGTTAGAACTCGCCTCTCGTTCTCGCAGTTTGCTGTAAAATACAATACACAAAGATATAACACAACAAAACAAGTCTTCAAACAA
This sequence comes from Habrosyne pyritoides, assembly GCA_907165245.1. Classification (NCBI taxonomy): domain Eukaryota; kingdom Metazoa; phylum Arthropoda; class Insecta; order Lepidoptera; family Drepanidae; genus Habrosyne; species Habrosyne pyritoides. The sequence continues at coordinate 2,280,505 of OU015595.1, forward strand.
AAATTAACCCTATTTAGTGTATTGTATAGTGCTTAATTCGAGGGCCGAGTATTGATACTATGTATTCGGAAAACTCAGCTAGGTCACCGAATCTTCGATCTAACATAAATTCTTAAAACTAAAACCAAATAACTCAGATTATTTTTTATATATTAATTAGCTATTTGACTCACAGTGTAAATATAAGTTAACCCGTAACTTCGAAAAATCAAACAGTGGGTTGTTTGGTTTTGCACTCGAGGATGATAGCGCACCAGACGTACCGCACCTACCACCGTGATGGACACTCAACTATCTGGACCTCAGTTATATCGATTCGTGATTATCCGGATTTACATGTATATAGTAGGTACATACGTAATGACAAAAATGTATCTCAAACTTTTTACAAAACATCAATTTTGGTTGTTAAATTTGTTTGTCATTTTGAATTAGCCTTAGACCTAGCACTATGTTTACGCAAGCTAGGTAAATTTAGCTATCTAGAGTTAATAATATGCACAAAAAATATTTTCTTAATAAATTAAGTTATCCGGGTTTCCGATTATCCGAATGCCTTACGAGAACGATTAGTCCGGTTAATCGAGTCTCTATTGTATAAGATAAACTAGTCACAAAAATTAAGGGATATAAAAAAAATTCCAAATTTTTGGGTGGTTTTCAACGGGCTGTAACTCCGAGGAAAATGATCGTACAGCAAATAAAAAAAAAGCAAATTGTAGCTTTAAGTGTCTAGTTTTCAGATATGACCATGAAAATTTTTTATCATGTTCGGGTCTGGAGAAATCCTAAGAAAACTACGAAGAAAAAAATTTTCCAAATTTTTTCTCGTCTAAAAAAAGGTCTACGGGCTTCAAAAAATTTTTTTTCATTTCTTCTTTCAAATGCTCTTTTAGGAAATTTAATACGCTTTAATTTGATATAATCACGAAGCCTGTACGATGATTTGCCGCGGAGTTATCGTCAGTCAAAGCAAAAAAGTACTTTTTAACTTTGACAATCAATAACTCTGGGAATAATGATCGTACAGGAAATCGAAGGAGGGTTTCGAAAACTGCACAATATTCTCTATAAGATACCCTGAATGACTTTTGTCGGAAAAATTTTTTTTGAATTAAAAACTTTGACTGAAAAAAAGACAAAAATTCGCATAATTAAGGATATTTGGATAACTTGGTATAACTTTGGATAAAATGGATGAACGAAGGATATCGTCGGTAATTTTTCTACCTCAAAGTGTCCCCTAAAATCCCTGAAAATTTCAAAGTGCTGCGATTTTTTTTTCATAGTGCCCCGAAGCTTCAAATTTTTGTTTTTTTGCAAAAATCACCATTAAAAGCAATTTTTCGATTTTTTTTCATTTTTTCAATAAAAAAATTTTTTTTTCTCAAAAATCTTTATTTTTTCGATCAGAGAGATTAATTTCTCAAGAAATTTGAAAAAAAAAAAAAAAACAATTAAAAAAATCGATATACCCCTCGCGGATTCCGGTTTTTTTTCACACAAAATTTGAATTTTTTGTATTGTTTTAAGCCTAAATTCTTTCCGTAAATTCTTCTTGATAATCAACCTTTTGATATGCCTCGTCGACATTTATCTGCCACAGACGTGGCTCGCATTGTTACTCTTCTTCAACAGGGCTACAGTCAGGTGGAAGTAGCAGCTTCTATGGGAGTGAGTCAATCCGTTGTCAGTCGTGCTTACGCCCGATTTAACGCGACTCAAAGTTACGATCGTCGTCCGGGTCAAGGTAGACAACGAATAACTACCGAGCGTGATGATCGAGCAATCATTCGGGAAGCTCGTCGAAACCCTACTGCGCATGCCCACACGATCGCTCATCAATTCCGCAATCGTCGACAACGTCCACCCCAACAACACATTTCGGCATCAACGGTCCGAAATCGCTTTCGCGAGCATGGATTACGCGCTCGACGCGCAAATCGCGTGCCTATGCTCACTCCACGACATCGTCGAGCCCGATTGGCCTATGCGCATGATCATCACCATTGGGGTCGTAGACAGTGGAACAGTGTGTTATTCACTGACGAATCTCGATTTTGTCTTCATGGCAGCGACAGACGATCTCTTGTTTGGCGCCGTCGTGGGGAACGAGATCGGGATGGTTTTACGCAACCAGTTACGGCATTTAATGGTGGATCTGTCATGGTATGGGCAGGCGTATCCTTCAATACCAGAACCCCGTTGGTCATCGTTCGTGGGACGTTGACTGCCGATAGGTACGTCGACGAAATTCTGGAACCACACGTCCTGCCTATGCGCACACGCATGGGAGCAAGACGGTTCATTTTGATGCAGGATAATGCTCGTCCTCATACTGCAGTTCGTACGAGAACTTTTCTGCGCGCCAACAACGTAACAACGCTTAATCATCCAGCTATGAGTCCTGATTTGAACCCAATTGAGCATGTTTGGGACATGCTTGGGCGTAGATTGCGGCGAGACTATCCACAACTGCGCAATCTCCAACAGTTGACTCAAGCGTTGTTACGTTGCTGGCAAGGAATTTCGCAGCGTGATATTCGACGATGCATCAACATGCAAGAGCGCTTACGAGCTGTGATTCGGAACAGAGGTGGCAATACACGGTACTGAACTGTTACTTACGAACGTACAGAGGTCCATCGACAGACAGGCGAATAAACAGACAGACAGAAAGACAGACAGACAGACAGACAGACAGACACACACACACACACACACACACACACACACACACACACACGCACACACGCACATACACACACGCGTGTGTAAGAAGCGTAAATCCGACCGAGCAACCTCCACGTGGTACGCTTTGGGTAACGCTAATGCCGGCGGTAAGACAGCAGTCGAAAACAATCAAGAAAATTTGTAAAAAAATTTTCAAAAAAAGTTGTTTTTTTTTTTTTTTTTTTTTTTTTCAAATTTCTTGAGAAATTAATCTCTCTGATCGAAAAAATAAAGATTTTTGAGAAAAAAAAATTTTTTTATTGAAAAAATGAAAAAAAATCGAAAAATTGCTTTTAATGGTGATTTTTGCAAAAAAAACAAAAATTTGAAGCTTCGGGGCACTATGAAAAAAAAATCGCAGCACTTTGAAATTTTCAGGGATTTTAGGGGACACTTTGAGGTAGAAAAATTACCGACGATATCCTTCGTTCATCCATTTTATCCAAAGTTATACCAAGTTATCCAAATATCCTTAATTATGCGAATTTTTGTCTTTTTTTCAGTCAAAGTTTTTAATTCAAAAAAAATTTTTCCGACAAAAGTCATTCAGGGTATCTTATAGAGAATATTGTGCAGTTTTCGAAACCCTCCTTCGATTTCCTGTACGATCATTATTCCCAGAGTTATTGATTGTCAAAGTTAAAAAGTACTTTTTTGCTTTGACTGACGATAACTCCGCGGCAAATCATCGTACAGGCTTCGTGATTATATCAAATTAAAGCGTATTAAATTTCCTAAAAGAGCATTTGAAAGAAGAAATGAAAAAAAATTTTTTGAAGCCCGTAGACCTTTTTTTAGACGAGAAAAAATTTGGAAAATTTTTTTCTTCGTAGTTTTCTTAGGATTTCTCCAGACCCGAACATGATAAATTTCATGGTCATATCTGAAAACTAGACACTTAAAGCTACAATTTGCTTTTTTTTTATTTGCTGTACGATCATTTTCCTCGGAGTTACAGCCCGTTGAAAACCACCCAAAAATTTGGAATTTTTTTTATATCCCTTAATTTTTGTGACTAGTTTATTTTCTTTACCGATACCTCGAGTTCATTAAAGCGCTACCAGTTACAATATTCGCCACCGTTTTATGTTTTTGAACACAGAAACAAGACGTTGCGTAGAACTAAAAACAGACCAAAAAGTAAAAGCAAAACGTCGTCGTTGCTTGGCAGAGGGGCTGCACGATGGATCCGTCTGTCGCCCCCCATCATCATCAGGACCCGAGGTGGCGGCGCGCGTGCGGTGTTCCACGCGCGCCCCTCAGAGATGTCGGGGGGGGAGGAGTTAACACCTCACTCCCCCCCCTCGACCAGATGGGGCCCGCGATGGCGGGCCAGCACCAGCCGGGGGTTGCGGAAGCTGAATTCGTGCCCGCGACCCCCGGCGCTTAGGTGTGTGAAGGAACACCGGAGGGGTTTTAGTGGGTATACCCTCGGGCCCCTTCTCATTTTTGATATGGGAAGGGGAGTTTGCGAGTGGGAGTCCCACATAACCACCGCGTCTCTCCCCGGGCGCGGTGGTATGCGTAATGCATTTCCCCTCCGAGAAAAAAAAAAAAAAAAAAAAAAAAAAAAGGGGCTGCACGATGTGCTAAATTCAACAGTTAACTACTGACACATGAACAACCAACTAGTGTACCACAGCTAAGAACTCACCGTCTCTTCTGTATTCGTGAAAAAAACCTACAATTTAACACTATGGATTAGATTTAGAGTTAAGGCGGTACCGTGGTCTAAACTCACCGACACTCTTCTGTATCTGGCGCAGCTTGTCCAGCGCGTTGTGCTCGTTGGCCTTGGCCTCGGCGAGGTGGCGCGAGGCCTTGCCCAGGTCGGCGCGCAGCTCGGCCTCGGCGGCGGCGGCCTTCTGCAGCGCGGCCGACAGCTGCTCCACCGTGCCCTTCAGCGACGTGCAGCGCTCCTCCAGCTGGCTCACCGTGCGGCTGTAGGCCTCGCAGCGCTCCTGCACCTTCTGCAGGCACACGCCACCACACGCACCGATGTAAGTCATTGAACTGATTCTAATTCTCTTAACGCCTGTACATTTCAATAACCTCTTATTTGGAATTTAAAAAAATCTAAATCTACAAACATTTTAACTATTCCATTTCTATGTAACGTTCTCGACGGATTTGCTGTAACCTTGGATTATTACAAAGCTTATTTCTCCATGTATAGTAGTTTCGTAGATTACCTGCTACATCCAAACGTTACCTCCCAACAACAGTCGCTTTTTCTTATCCCCATCAGCTCACACAGACCCTACCTAATAACGTATCAAGATTGTATAGTTTACGTAGTGTCCGTTAAAGAGGGAGATGCAAATACCTTAAGCGCCTGGTCTCTGTCTCTCGCCCCAACAGCGGCTCTTTGAATATCACCCTCCAGTTGAGCGCGTCGAACATCCAGTCTCGCCGCTCGACCTGGCCATGTTCCATAAAATAAGTACTTTATTACATTTAATAATGTCATAAAAATATCTTTATAGCTTAGGAAATAAGGTTCAACTATAAATAATTAAAATAAATATCGAGACAATATTTATAAGATGAAAATTGATCCAAAAATACAAAAAAATTTGGTCTTTATTTATAGATCACAGGAAAACCTATAAGAAGTCTACTCTTTTAAAATGACATAATTAATCCGATAAATATTCATACGGAAGAACGCGAGGTGGCCGCTTCTTCTTTATCAGCTAAGTACCAGCTGGCAGCCCTTGACTCAGTGGAGCGCCGTGCTAGAAAGTTGATTAACGACGCTACTTTGGTTGAGTCCAAGCCTGTGCCTTGGAACTTCACGACTTAGTTCCTCCATCACCTTTTCGTCATCGGACTACTAGGCGTGGGAAGAGCTTTCACGCTTATGTTGTAGACATACCACCAATTCGCATGAAGCGCTTTGCAGCTTCCTTTCTCATGCGCACAGCTAAAGATTGGAATTCTCTCCCCTCGTCTGTGTTCCCAGAAACTTACAACTTGGGGTTCTTTAAGAAAAGAGTGAATAGGCTTCTAACGGGAATGCGAGCTCCATCTTCGGCCTTATCTTCACTTACCATCAGGTGTGATTGAGGTCAATCGCAATCTCGTCCGAAATAAAAAAATAAAAAAAAATCTTTAACCCTACCTTCCGCAGCAGCAAGAGCCTCACGCAACTGGCCGATCTCTTGGACGCGTTCCGCTAATTGAAGGCGAAGATTTTCTCCTTTGTTCTGAAAATTTATTTAACTATAATTAACAACTAATTACTTTATAAAAAGCTCGGGAAAAAAAGCTTTTTGCTAAAAGAAACATGTTTATTTTCAAGGTAGTTTCTTTTCCACAAGAGGACGCCTAATTACTTCCAATCATCATGGAGTTTGTTTCATAATGATAGATCATTTAGTTTATAGCTACACCGTTTTGTTTACACTGGGGTCACAGTAGAGAAAAATGTTTTAAAAATTTCCATAAATAAATATATTTAGATTATTTTGAATACTTGTTAATACACATTATAAAGACTCAAACTGTTTTAGTTGAAGTCGGTTTTATTTTTATTAAAACGTTTTATTTACTTATTTCTTTTTTAGCGTAGGACTCCAGCAGATACTCAAAATCATCTATGTATACCATACTTTTGAAAATAAAAAAAGTACTTATCCAAACTTGATAAAATTTATATGGGACCACCTCTGAAGTACAACCTACCAAAAGAAATCATAATAAGAATCAAATATTTTGCGGAGTAATCGCGTAACAAACATACTTAAAAAAAAACATACAGTCGAATTGCGAACCTCCTCCTTTTTTTGAAGTCGGTTAAAAATTACATGATTTTCATTTCTCAACAAGTTTCTGTCCCAGTGACAATGCGTTTTGATGGTAAGTATGACCTATTTCTATACCCAGAATTGGGGTCAGACGAGCTAATTCTTATTACATAATTTTTTTAATCACATTTGTACCTCATTTTGTGTTTTCTCCTCAGTGACGGAAGTGAGTAGGGCCTCGAGGCTTGTGATCTTGTCTCTCAAATTGCTGATCTCCACAGTCTTTGATTGTACCGACTCATTCTGAAACAGAGAATGTTTTTCTTTACGACGAATCTTCTTTATCTCTTAGTTGTGATTTCAAACTCGATGATATGAAAAAAACTTGAGAGGTGTCAAGGGACACCCGGATGGAACGAAGATACGCATTGGAATTGACCAAAACGCTGAGTTTAGGTCCAGTGTTGAGAAAAACTTGCAATCTCTCGTCTTAGTATTAGGTCTTCAATAAAAGATCAAGACTGTGCTAATAATTACTAATTATACTAATTTATAAATGGAACAGAATTTGAAACATGTTGTATGTAGTCTTTAAATAAATTATGAAAAAAACAGACCCAATAATAAACCATATCAATTAAATTTCGAAAAAAAGTGTCGTTACAACTTTTCGTATGAATTTTTTCCGTCTAGCCCCCTTTTATAACGCGCGATAAGGAACTTAGTTCCAAAAGCGATACTAAAAAGACACACATATACACATCAATATGATTGAGCCTGACAGTGATGAGATAAGTAATTTCCTGAATTTACTGTATGTAATTTCACTTCTACCGCGTGTGAAATTCACACATTTTGCTTTTTCTTTAATTCACTGTGTCCCTGAAACAGGCCGGCGGCCCACATGGACCATAGGTGCATTGCCAATGGGTTGTCAACCCTAACGTGAAGTAATTAAGTCTCATTTCACCTATTGATGTCACCCTACAATTTAGAATTCGGCAGTAATGAATAAGGTTACAATATTACCAGAGCCTTCATCTGCGCCTCCTTCTGTCCGAAGGCCGCCTGCAGACGCGCCTTCTCGTCCTGTAACGTGCGTAGGTTACCAGCAACCGCCTGCAGCTTGCCCTCGCCCTTGCCTTGCTGCTCTGTCGCCTCCTTCAACTGTTTCTTCAGCATGTTCATTTGAGATTTGAAGTCGTCCTGAAATATATTTTTGCCATCATGATGTGGATCTTAAGGCGATGTTAAAGCTTTGAACTTAACTGAAAATGGCTTTGACTTTACATGTTAAAGAGGCTGCAGAGAAATTTGACCGGTATCATAAATGAATACACAAATTCTTTACCATTTCTTTTCAATCTGTTCTGCTTGGACTATGGAAAGTGGCAGTCAGGACTTTTAATCACCAAGCCAAATGGTTTTATTGTATGATCACACAGATGCAGTACTCTCTAGTTTGAGCCGACCTAACGATATTGTAAAGTACTTACTCGCTCCCGTTCGATCTGACAAACTTCATGCATCAGATGGCGCACACCTTTCTTTATGACATCAGGGTCCACGTCTATTATTTCGTTACGATCTTCAGAATGGTCGCGACCTGTAAGCAAAGTTATTGAAAAGATAATTGTACGTATTGTACTTAAATATTTATTAGCCTTTTATGCAACTCATTTAAGTAAATTTTATTATGACACTACAGTACAGTACACTGACCTCTGTGCGGGCTGTACCTCCTGGCGGGGCTGGCGAGGCGGCGGCGCGCGGCGGCGTGCACGGTGCCGTCGGGCTGCACTACACTACACTACAGTACAGTACACTGACCTCTGTGCGGGCTGTACCTCCTGGCGGGGCTGGCGAGGCGGCGGCGCGCGGCGGCGTGCACGGTGCCGTCGGGCTGCACTACACTACACTACAGTACAGTACACTGACCTCTGTGCGGGCTGTACCTCCTGGCGGGGCTGGCGAGGCGGCGGCGCGCGGCGGCGTGCACGGTGCCGTCGGGCTGCACTACACTACACTACAGTACAGTACACTGACCTCTGTGCGGGCTGGACCTCCTGGCGGGGCTGGCGAGGCGGCGGCGCGCGGCGGCGTGCACGGTGCCGTCGGGCTGCACTACACTACACTACAGTACAGTACACTGACCTCTGTGCGGGCTGGACCTCCTGGCGGGGCTGGCGAGGCGGCGGCGCGCGGCGGCGTGCACGGTGCCGTCGGGCTGCACTACACTACACTACAGTACAGTACACTGACCTCTGTGCGGGCTGTACCTCCTGGCGGGGCTGGCGAGGCGGCGGCGCGCGGCGGCGTGCACGGTGCCGTCGGGCTGCACTACACTACACTACAGTACAGTACACTGACCTCTGTGCGGGCTGTACCTCCTGGCGGGGCTGGCGAGGCGGCGGCGCGCGGCGGCGTGCACGGTGCCGTCGGGCTGCACTACACTACACTACAGTACAGTACACTGACCTCTGTGCGGGCTGGACCTCCTGGCGGGGCTGGCGAGGCGGCGGCGCGCGGCGGCGTGCACGGTGCCGTCGGGCTGCACTACACTACACTACAGTACAGTACACTGACCTCTGTGCGGGCTGTACCTCCTGGCGGGGCTGGCGAGGCGGCGGCGCGCGGCGGCGTGCACGGTGCCGTCGGGCTGCACTACACTACACTACAGTACAGTACACTGACCTCTGTGCGGGCTGGACCTCCTGGCGGGGCTGGCGAGGCGGCGGCGCGCGGCGGCGTGCACGGTGCCGTCGGGCTGCACTACACTACACTACAGTACAGTACACTGACCTCTGTGCGGGCTGTACCTCCTGGCGGGGCTGGCGAGGCGGCGGCGCGCGGCGGCGTGCACGGTGCCGTCGGGCTGCACTACACTACACTACAGTACAGTACACTGACCTCTGTGCGGGCTGTACCTCCTGGCGGGGCTGGCGAGGCGGCGGCGCGCGGCGGCGTGCACGGTGCCGTCGGGCTGCACTACACTACACTACAGTACAGTACACTGACCTCTGTGCGGGCTGTACCTCCTGGCGGGGCTGGCGAGGCGGCGGCGCGCGGCGGCGTGCACGGTGCCGTCGGGCTGCACTACACTACACTACAGTACAGTACACTGACCTCTGTGCGGGCTGTACCTCCTGGCGGGGCTGGCGAGGCGGCGGCGCGCGGCGGCGTGCACGGTGCCGTCGGGCTGCACGCCGCACACGCGCCGCAGCGTGTGCGCGAGCGACGACAGCTTGGCCTCGGCCTCGCGCTTGCCGGCCTCGCAGTGCGTGAGCGAGGCCTCCAGCGCGCGACACCGGCCCTCGCTACCGCCGAGCCGGGCCTGAACGCGTTACCCGTTACAGTAAGAGGCTACGCGGATGAGTGTTCTGTGCCCTGAGCATGAACGTCTATCGTAAACGTATCGGCATCGAATCGAGTGTGCCAAAAAGCTACGCAATGGGAAATTGAACATCGCCCAACGTCACGATATTGCGTAGGGTGAAATTTTCCATACAAAGCAGTTTTTTGGGGCACTCTATATAATGACGTTGCCCTTACGATAGATGTTCGTGCTTAGGCCTCGGAACGAAAGGAAGGCGGTTTCTTTTTTATACTACATGGGTCGACAAACAGGCAGACGATCCACCTGACGGTAAGCAGTCACCGCTGCCAATGGAAATTTGCAACACCTGAGGTATCGCCAAAGCGCTGTCGACCCAGAGACGTGAAGTTAATAAGTCTCATATGCCTGCACTAATTTCACCGAATTCCATACCTATATAACCGAAACACAGTAATACAAGTGCCCTACTGCTTCGCGGCAGAAATGGGTATGGTGTTTGTACTTACTGATAAAATATTACTATTAAATCGATTTTCATTTATTTATGAACTTAAAATTGAAATCCGCATCCACGAATGCGAACCACTAATAATCCGCATCCACGAATGTCAATTTTTTTGCATCCGTAACAACCTTAGTTGGTATCCTAGATAGAGATTACAGTACATATATTAATTCAAATAGTCCCAGTGGGGCACTTATGAATTGTCAGACTCTAACGGTCTTCTGATGGAGTTACCATAGGAGATTCTCGATGAAAGCCCAGATTTTGTTTTTAATTTATTTAAAAGTAGATCGACCACCCTAGGTGCTCCACCTGGTGCTAAGAAGTCAACGCCGTCTATAGACATTGGCAACAGCAGAGGCATCGCCAGATTATTAAGTCTCATGTACCTGTAGTTTCACCGCCCCCTTTACCATTCCATACAAGTGCACTACTGATTAATAGCAGAAATGGGCAAGGAGGTGGTACTTCCCCGGATGAACTTTGTACTAAATGTCTTCTACTTCAAAACTTTTTTTTTGTGTTGCGTTGTCTCCCACTTTGATTCATTGTCCCAATGCTCAGTGGCGGTACTAGATGCATTACTTTTGTGTTCTAGGTAGACTTTGGTATAGCTCAAAGGATCTATAAACTGGGGCCGTGCAGTTTTGCCGGTCCTGTATCATCCCATTATATTATCTTATTTTAAATTAAATAGGGAATGTTTAGTTCTCCGAAGTAAAAGTAAACGTAAATTTTACGTTCCAAATTAACAACTTACTGGTATCAAATTAATGAAATTTTAAATATAGCTCAGCTGAGGGCTTCGTAAATATAATTTTAAATAAATTCATTATATTTTTAAAGTGAAAACTTCTTTGGCAGCGTTTTGATTTCAAACTCGTTGAAACGGAAAAAAAATACACTAAAATGGGAGGCAGTTTTCTGAAAGTTTCACTTCAACAACGTTTCACACAATTTTTTTTCACATAGCATCATTCATTAGGATTATAAGTATTTGATATTGAAGATTTAAAATCAGGTGGATTTCCTCAAAATAAAATAAGTAATCCGAGAAGAATTTCAGATTTTTTATGCGTCACTGACCTTTTGACAATTATATCCTAGGACTATTTATTTTATTGTATGGGCCATACATACATTTTTATCAACGTATCTACTACAATTGTATTACCTAGAATAAAATTGATTGATTTGAATATATTGATGGTTTTTTTTTTACATACAATTTCGTAGTATTTAACTACCAACGGCTTAAAAGTGTTAAATATTTGATACATACCTTCAACTCTTGTATTTGCTGCGTGGCGTCAGCCAAGCAAACCTCCAAGTTGTGCTTGAGTTCTTCCAAACGACGCTCCTTCGAGCGGCAGTCTTCCAATCGCAACACCAGTTCCTACGTAAACATGTTTTATTTATTTCTTTCTTTAAAAACAACAGTATAGAAATATGAGGCACACCTTAAAGAAACAGAATTAACTTTTCGTTATAACTTGACACATATGGAAGATGCCCTGGAATAACAAATATTATTTTTATCCCGGGAAAACGTAACATTCCTGGGGAACTCCGGGGGAAAGTTAGTAGACATATAAGATACAGATGGTTATTTATTTATTAAGTTGTTTAGGTTGTCAGTAAGCCGCAGTAAGCGAGGGTCGTACCTGGTCGGTGGCCCGGCAGGCGTCCTCCAGGTCGGCGGCGCGCTGGCGGCAGGCGGCCAGGTCGGCGCGCGCGGCGCCCAGCAGCGCGTCCAGCTCGGCGCCGTGCCGCCGCGCCGCGCCCGCCTCGCCCGCGGCGCGCTCGCGCTCCTCGCTCTCGTTCTGCAACCTGTACCCCTCCTTCATCTTAATCTTTACCTCTTCACCTCTCTACTTAAGATAATACTTGTTCTAAAGTTCAGAACCTAAACTATCTAGCTTGGTGGTTAGAGACCCTGACCGCCACAGGTCGGGGGTCGATACCCCCCCAAAAACATTTGTGTGCATGAACAAGTCTGTTTGTTCTGTATCGATGGTAATATTAGGTTGGGGAAAAAGTCTTTTCGCATTATAGTATGTATGAACTTGTAATAAAATCTCTTTGGCTATACTATTTGTATCTGGCTGGTTTTGGTATCATTGAAAGTTTAAATTTTAAAGAACATAATTTCAAATTCAATTTGGGAAATGTGTGATTTGCATTTGTTTTTCGTACCGCCAATATGAGTGAATCTAATGAAGAAATTCGATTCATTTTAAAATTTTACTACAAAAAAGGTAAAAATGCAACGCAAGCCGCGAAAAATATTTTCGATGTTTATGGACCTAGTGCAGTGTCTGTGAGAGTAGCACAAATTTGGTTTAAGCGTTATCAATCCGGAAATTTTGATGTCAAAGATGCACGTCGCTCTGGTCGCCCCATTACGGATAAAATGGATGCCATTTTTGAAAAAGTGGAGCAAGATCGGCATATCATTAGTTACGACGTAGCTGAAGAACTGGGAATTGACCACAAAACAGTTTTGGCGCATTTGAAAAAAACTGGATACACAAAAAAGCTAGATATTTGGGTACCTCACGAGCTCACTGAAAGAAACCTAATGAACCGTGTACTCATTTGTGATTCTTTATTACGACGTCATGAAACCGAACCATTTTTGAAGAAGCTGATAACTGGTGATGAAAAGTGGATCACGTACGACACGAACGTGCGAAAAAGGTCGTGGTCTATGGCCGGTCAGGCTTCACAGACTGTGGCGAAACCCGGGTTAACTCGCAACAAGGTGATGCTGTGTGTGTGGTGGGATTGGAAGGGCATTATTCATTATGAGCTGTTACCACCAGGCAGGACCATCGATTCTGAACTCTACTGCGAACAACTGATGAGATTAAAGCAAGAAGTTGAGAGAAAGCGGCCGGAATTAATCAACAGAAGGGGTGTGGTTTTTTATCATGATAACACTAGACCTCACACATCTTTAGCCATTCAGCAAAAATTAAGAGAGTTTGGCTGGGAGGTATTATGCATTCGCCGTATAGTCCTGACCTTGCACCTTCAGATTTCCACCTGTTTCGGTCTCTTCAGAATTCTTTAGGCAGTGTCAGGTTAACATCACGAGAGGACTGCCAAAACCACTTGTCGCGGTATTTTGATCAGAAGTCCCTACCTACAAGATGGCAAAAAGTTATCGAACAAAATGGTACCTACATACTTTAGTTAAATGTAAATAAACTATATTAAAAAATGTTTTGAATTTTCTTCAAAAATGCGAAGAAGCTTTTCCCCCAACCAATATACAATATTCTAACTTCATCGTGTCAGCCCACTGTAACCGACTACTGAGCGAAGGCCTCATTTCTACCTTTTTGCTCCTATACCTGTCTCATTCACTGTTTGCCCACCCTCTGGACTATTAATCTTTTGACCACAGAGCTGGTGTTCGCTTGGTTACCACCCCTATACTATCTTCTCGCCTCACTGTAATAGTTGATACTAAATCCCAAACAATAACAATCACTTACCTAGACTGCAGCTCTTTAATATCATGATGAGCCTGTTCCAAGGCAGCTCTCTCGCGTTTGAGCTGAGCTTCTGTCGCCTTTAACTCCCGGTTGACATGGTCACCCCCGGTCTCGCTTTCCTTCAGCATCGTCTGGACCCGAGATAGTTCCAGCTCTAGAGATGTTCTGGTCTCTTCTAGTCCTTGGTACAGAATGAGAGTGTGTGTTAATCCAGATAATAAACTATGTTTAATCGAATTGCATTATAAATTTTTAATTTTATCATTTTTTTTTTGTTAAAATATAATGGGCATTTGCAATACCAATGTTTTTGCGTGTAAAGGTAACAAACATTTATTTAGTCTCTCAATTTTTCACATTTGTTAAATTTGTAATTCACTCCACTTCAGATGGCTAAGCATCATATGTAGTAGGTATCTCGTAGCAGCTCGCGGCAGCTGCTGTTGTACTGGTCGCGCTCGGCGCAGCAGCTCGCAGGTATATGCGGTAGGTACCTGCGATGGAGCGGTAGGCGTCGTCCCGCGCGCGCGCAGCCTCGCGACGCTCGTGCTCGGCGCGCTTGACGTGGTCGCGCAGCTCGCGGCAGCTGCTGTTGTACTTGTCGCGCTCGGCGCAGCAGCTCGTCAGCTGCCGCCGCACGTCCGTCAGCTCCTTGCGGAGGCTCTCCGACTCGTTCTCCACTGGACAACGACAAAACAATCTTATTGTCCTTCAAAAGCACTCAAACTAGGTGAAACTTCTGTCTAGTAAGTAAGTATTAAAAATCGACCGGTTCGGAAGTAGAGGAGACAAAAAACTGAAAAATCCATCGAAATCAGTAAACTAAAATAAAAAAAAATTGTTTTCCACTACTTTTTAAAACAAACTTAGATTTTATGTCTCTAAAGTTGTCGAGATCTAAAAGCCCCGTTTTGACAGCTAAGAATATCAAATATCAGCAGCAGTTTTGACCTTCATTAGTGCCCTATAAGATGTTCAAATTAATGAATGATTTATATTTTTTTTTACAATATTGAGAAAAGATATGCAAAAACTGTAAAGGGATTTATTCAGTTTAGGTTTGAGAGCATTTATCGAGGTCAACACTACTGAAGCTCCCACCACTTCAGCCAGCTTTTAAGTGAGAAGAACCGGTAAGAATCTCAGCAGTATTTTCATTAATACTCACACTCCTTCAACTTCCTCATGGTCTCCTGCAGCTGCGTGTACGCATTGTCATACTTGTCCTCGGCTAGCGAGAGGTGTGCGCGGATCTCCGTACACTCACGAACTACTGCCTCCTTCTCTAAGTGTAACTCTTTGATACGATTCTCGAATCGTGCGCAGTCGTCTTCCGCCGCCGCCCTTGGGAATAAACAGTAGATTACTGAAATTGTTAATTTCTTTTCATTCTTAGACGACCACTATTTGTTAACGCTCATGAAGCTTTGAAAATATGAAGATATTTAAAACTGGTTTCAAAAACCTCACTCAAATGTTCTAAAAGTTGTTGGGATATCAGCATTATTAGACAACCCCCATAATATTCCGATGCTAATAGACCCCAATTTTTTTTAATTCTTAACCATTTATCAATTTTCCTTTATTCAGTTTATATCATTCTTCCTATCGTTCCCGAGGTATCTACTGTTTACCGGAATTATAACACAACATTATAACATAACCTATGGCACTTGGGAACAGTATGGTCTTCCATTAGATTTTTTTAAAATTGGATCATTAATTTCGGTTTAAATTTAATTAATACAAGTACAATTTATTTTATAATTAAAACAACTTAAATCAATTATATGATGAGTAGATATTTATTTATGATCCATACTCTTAGTTTTGATTTTTTTCTCAAAACTTTCAATGTACAGAAGCGCCACCTTTAGAGATCTATAATATGCATAGATTTGGTATATGTTGTGTACTGACTTGGCCTCGTCGAGCCTGGTCTTGAGCGCGGCCAGCTCGTCCTTGTGCTGGCTGATGCAGGCGCGGTCGTGCGCGGCGCGCGCGGCGCCCTCGCGGCGGGCGCGCTCGTGCTTGTTCGCCTCGCAGTCCAGCGAGCGCTTCGCTTCCTCCAGCCGCTCCAGCAGAGCCTGCTGCTCTTGGTGGGCTGGGGATACATTCACACTGTTGACTTGGTGGTTACAGACCTTGACAGCCACGCCGCAGGTCGTAGGTTCGATTGGACAAATATTTGTATGCCTGAACAAGTGTATAGTTAAGTATATGCATATTTAGAAAAAAATAATCTGCTATTATCTGGTTCGAGCTCTGCTAAGTTTGGGATCATATGACCGTGCGTTAAGAACGTCCCAGGATACTTATTTAAAATTAAAATTTATATTATACATATTCAAATTTATTGTGCATGAACATGTAAGCTTGTTCTAAACATACTGGTAGCAATATTGCCTCTTGAGAATACTCAAGCGAGTACTAGAAAGTACCCTGTTCTACCACTGTTTTCCTTTACCGCACGAGCGGTAGGTTGTACACGCGTCATCTTTATGAATAATCTTACCCATAATAAGAGCTTGCTGCTTATCATTCTCGGCCCTCAGCATGGCCTCGTCGTGTTGCATGATAAGATGGTCGCGCGCGGCGAGCAGTTTCTTCTCTCGCTCTCGCGCACTCGCATCGCTAGCTTCCTTCTCGCTCGTAAGCGAAGCTATTGTTTGGTTCAGTTTGTGCTCTAGACATTGACGCAGTTGTTCCTATTTGGCAAAGAATAATATATATTACAGTATGAAAATGGTTAAGATATGAGGGCCAATTTAGCGTTTCCATGATTATGATGCAACTCCACTACTAATTGTATAATTATTCAAGTATAAATAAATATCATTTTTAATCACTACATAGTATAAAACAAAGTCGCTTTCTCTGTCCCCTTTATCCCTACGTATGCTTAAATCTTTAAAACTACGCAACTGATTTTGATGCGGTTTTTTTTAATAGATAGATTGATTGAAGAGGAAGGTTTTTTTGAATAATACATGTGACATCCCACGGGAACGCAGGTAAAACCGGGGGGGATAGCTAGTTAAACAATAAATCAAATTTCAAAGGATAAGAATTTTTCATGTGTTTAAAAAATCGTGATTTACTCTTACCTTCTCCTCCTTAAGTTTGGTGATGTTCTCTGTGGTAGTGCGGTTGATATTAGAGATGATCTGTTGGTACTCAGCTTCCTTTTTGCCGGATTGCTGTTGCATCGAGTTGCGAGTATCGCGGAGTTTCTTCTCGCTGTTTTCCAGATCTTTGGTTAGGCGTGCTATTTGACCTGTTCAAGGAGTTTTAAGGGATGTAATTTGAGTATTATTAATTGAAGATTATTTTACTATAAAGGTTGGAATAAAGAAATTTTAATTTTATATGAAACTAGCTACCGCTCTGCGGTATCACTCGTGTTTTTTTAAATTGTGCTTTGATAGTATTCAATCGCGCACCCACTAAATGTCAACTCTACGCGTATTTCTAGCTTAAAGGTTATAGGCTAATAAGAAGGACGTCACAATAAATACACAATATGCGTTAAGGTTAGTTCAAATAAAGGAATCAATGAGGGAGGACAAGCTTTTACCTAAACTTGCAAGCAAAATTGCTCAAATATAATACGTGCACACCTGTGTTGTCGTGGAATTTAATATATCCCGGATTAGTAACATAGAAAAGGTTAAAGGTCAAATAATGAATGGTACATTATTCCCTATTGCCATCTTTGAAATATTTTTTAGAATACGTGCCATAGTTCTAAAAATTACCGTTTATAGACGAAAAATGTGAAATATGTTTTTGAAATCCTATTAGTAATTTCATAGTCTTTCTACACCAAAACTTACAAATACCTGTTTATAATATAAGTAAATATACCTTTGTAGTTCTCCTGCTGCACCAGCGTCTCCTGCAGGTCGTGGTCCAGCTTGGCGCGGCGGTTGTCGGCGTCCTCGAGCATGTTGGCCGTGTCGAACAGCACCGCCTCCAGCGCGTCCTTCTCCGACCGCACGCCCGCCAGCTGCTCCTGCAGGTGCTGCTTGTCCTTCTCCAGGCTGTCCACCAATATCTGTACACCATTTTGAATTTTATTATCAGGTTTATAAGTTTCTAGGTGACTTTACTCGGTGCCGGATTAAGCAAGCGCGGGGCCCGTAGCAAATTCTGTCGAGGGGCCTCTGGTCCGCTATGGGTTCTTAAGTATAAAGTGGTAAAAAAGCTATCAGTGGTAGGCGGCCTTAGACACACGGAGCCTCCTTTTGCGCGGGGCACGTAGCAATTGTTACTCTTGCCACATGGTTAATCCGCCACTGACTTTACTAGTTGAAGATGCTGAACGATTCGGCGAAAGTAATTATTATTATTTACAGCGTCATATAAATCTTAACGAAGGGAATGACTACCGATATGCTCTAAATGAAGGGAAGTGAAAGTGAGTGCTTTATAAATTTTAAGTGAATTTTTATTTGTTTATTTTCAATGACAATTCGTAATTAAAAACCCAGCACCTGTTTACGCCGGACACTGTGAGGGCAAAAATTATCACAGAGTGGACCCCACTAAAAGCTAAGCGGCGACCGGGAACCCTTGGCGGAGATGGTTTGATGAGCTGAACTCATAAAAAACGGACTGACCAAATATAGCAACCAACCGACACCGAAGAATGCAATAGAAAAAGGAAAGGGAGGTCCCAGGAATGGGACAACATATGCCATTAAATATTAACCTGCTAACAAAACGCAGTATATATACGCAGTTTCAGCTCCGTCCCAATATTGCCTTTTCATACCTATGATCAAATTTATCAAACCAGAATATCTTATTCTATTGAAAGACCATTACAACCCATTATTCCACGCGTTTTTACCCCACCTTACCTGCTTTTCTTCGCCATCCTTAACATGATCTTCGAGGGATCTGTTAATTCTGCCGATAGTCTCGTTAGCCTGTTCTAAACGTTGCTGGAGGCGTATGATCTCTTCGTTCAAAGTGTCCTTCTTCCGGACCATTGCAGTTAGTTGGGAACTTAGTTCACCGCGCTCCCTAGTAAACAAATATTAGTTTTTTTAATATCATTAAATTATTTTTAAAAGTAATAAAATATTTGAAGTCGATTTTAAGCTACTTCTAATTGATTTCCTATCGATTTGAACATTTATGTACAAGTATGTCGGATCTGGAAGACTATACAATAATTTGATGCCATTGAGCTGATCTCATGATGGAGCTAAGAGGTGGATAGGGTACTGCAGTCGTCGGTACCGCTCAAGTTTTCACACATTTGTTTTACTTTGGTAACCAGAGTATCTAGCGTGTTTTTGATGGTAATAATTATTTTGTACGTCAAGTAGGTAGACGGTCGACTTAACAGTAACTGCCCACCGTTCCCTATAAACATTTGCAACACATTGCCAATGCGTTCATCGACACCTCGGCTGCGACATAAAGTTGTTAAATGTCATCTGCCTATAATTTCTCCGGCTCTCTTACTTTTCCAAACAAAACATAGTACTTCACCTTAACTATTGCACCACAGCGGAAATAGGTGGTAGTACTTCTCTGGACTGGATTTCCTCAAGTAGTTATATATCCTACCGATAAGGTAATAAAGTTCAAAATCCAACCTCATGACCTGTCGCAGCTCCAATTCCACTTTCTCTCGGTCTTGCTCGAGGAATTTGATCTTCTCACACAACGACGCCTTGTCGGCTTCGAGCTCCATTCGGGTTTGTTCGGCAGCTAGGAGTTCCTTACGCAATGAGTTTAAGTCACCCAGCTGCTCTGATGATTGGTTCGAGAGACTCGATTTTTCGTCTTCGAGCTGTTAGATAAAATTAAATTTAACTTATTACGCAATAATAACTCAATGAAAGTGGCTTTATACGTCGTGGCGAAGGTTGTAGCTTCAGTAACTTTAAATTTGACCTTCATAAGTGCCCTCCGAAGGCCTAAACTGAATAAATGGTTTTGAATTTTGAATTTTTTTTAACTGTTTACTTTGAACCACTCTGTGTGGTTGCTATAATCACGTAGAAAATCTGTTTACAAAACATCAAAAACAAAAACAATTACTCCATCTCCCCAGAGTATGAAAGATATAGAAGATAACATTTTTTTATACATTTGGCAATTATAACTTTTTTTTATTTCAATACAAGAAATAAATATCCCCTATGCAAGATAAACCTAATGATTTACTACGATAATTATTTAAATTCAATTATTGGGTGCACTTATAGTCCAGTTTTTTTCAAGGCTTCGGCCAGAACATCACTTAGCATAGAGACCATAATCTGTTATAATACTAAAAATAAGTCAGTATCATATAGTATCAACAGTAAAGACATGAGATTATATTAGAATGAAACACTGTCACATACATATTTAACATCATCCTGCAATTTCTTCTTATCACCCTCCAGATTCCTGAGTGCAGCTTGCAATTTCTCGACCAGGTCTTGGAGGTCACCTCTTTCCATCAGAGTACGTTCCAGCTCTATTTCCAGCTCACCTATAGAGTAATAATTCCTGTATAAATGACCTGTATTGAGATAGAAGAGACCACTTCAAAGTGGACTGTAATTTTAGGCTAGTGACGACAGATCAGGAAAAAAATGATTTTCTAAAGTTACATCTTACTTCTATGTTTCTCCATCTGCGACAAAATGCTGTCTCCTTCCAACTTCTGTTGGTCCAGCAAGTCCCTAGCCAGGGCTGTCTTGTTCAGCTCCTCCCTTAGTGTGACCAGCTCGGAGCGGAGGCGAGACGAACGTTCTTCTTCAGACCTGTTTGATTGAACATAGATTTGTTTGTCACTCCATTACAGGAAACCATTATTCATTTACAAATAATGAAAGCAAAAAAACAATTAAAAAAATAAGACAAAAAATGTATGCTCATTAAATATATCAAGGTAGTCCATAAAAGGGCGAAAGATCGATCAAGACGGGCGTTAAATCTTTAGGTGTAAATATATATACTTATATATGTAGAACCTATATCAGTTATCTGGTTTTCACAGCATATGCACAAAACATTTTCATATTATTATCACCATTCATGAGTCTTTATGGAAAGCCTATGTGAAATTATACAGAAAATATTTCCACATTATTAAAAAAGTTCTATCATTTATTTTTTGTTTTATTAAGTGACCTTTTGCTTAACAACTTAACTTAAGGTTCCTTGTCTGATATAGCTAAAGGACACTAACCTCAGAACCGACTCCCTATTAGCAGCCTCACGGTGTAAGTGATCCACTTCAGAGTTCAACCCCCTCTTCTCGCTCTCCAAAGCCTCTATAGCTTTCTCAAGGCGACTGTTCATCTTCTGCAGCTTCTCATAGTCGGATGTTAAGGATTCCACCTGTTATCCAAAGAATAAGTTCTTATTATTATAGGCCACGGTATGATAGGCATTTTGACGTTAATCCTCTCATAAAAGTTAATAAAAATTTAAAACTGCGTCTACAATAAAGTACAGCATTTTTGTAACAAACGCAAGCGTTCATTTTAACGAAACTTCATGAGTGAACAAGCGACTTATCACCAGCGCATCGATGGGTTTTGTTTCAGACAATAACACTTTAAGTAGATTTTAACAAAAGCTATATAAGTATGTACATCTTGTTCTATATAAATACGATGAAGCGAGAAGGAAAATCTAAAATTTGTTTGATTACATGGTATAAGAATAGAATTCGAAATAAAGTCATCCGTCAGAGAACCAAAGTTATCGACATAGCTCAAGGATTAGCAAGCTGAAGAGGCAGTGGGCTGGTCACATCTGCTGATAACCATTGGAGTAGACGTGTTCTAGAGGGGAGACCACGGCCCAGTAAACGTAGTGTAGGGCGCCCTCGAGCTAGATGGAGCGATGATATACGCAAGCTGGCTGGCAGCGGTTGGGAACAAAGAGCTGAAGATCGAGCTCCGTGGCGTGCTATAGGTGAGGCCTTTGTCCAGCAGTGGACGGAGGTAGGCTGATGATGATGATGATTGTTTATACGTAAATTCAATAGTTCAGAAGAAACTAAAATATGTTAAAGCAAAAATATCACTGATCTCACCATAGCATTTATTTCGACTCTGTTCCTCTCCAGGTTGTTCTTGTCGATCCTCAACGCTTCTACTGTCTTCTGCATGGACTCTTTCTCTTGAGTCAGCTGGTTGAGATCCGCATTGGATTGGTCTAGTTTACCTATTCAAAACGAACAATGGAACTTGAGCTACTAAATACTTTATAAGTTTTTTATTTCATTATATATTGTACTATTTTTTTTTTATACCACTTGGGCCGACATACAAGCAGATGGTCAACCTGATGGTAAGTGGTCACCGCCGCCTATGGACATTTGCAACACTAGGGGCATCGCCAATGCGTTGTCGGCCCTGAGACGTGAAGTTGATAAGTCTCATGTGCCTGTAATTTCACCGGCCCCCTTACCTTTCTAACCGAAACACAGTAATACAAGTGTACTGCTTCACGGCAGAAATCGGTAAGGTGGTAGTACATCCCCGGACGAACTCTGCACTAAGAGCTCTACTACTCTAAGCGACCAGCTTCGCTTGAGTGGGATAAGATTGTGACATACATGTACAATAAACCATTGGGAAGTAATTCTCAAAATGAAAGGTGAAAACGGCATCAAAATCTATTAGGTAGTTAAGAAGAACTAAGCGTAAAAGGACACATAGAAATTGAGTGCATGTTTTGACCTTTGTAAACAATCTTACTGGGCCAAAACTAAATCAATAGCTTTGAAATTTTACTTAGTGTCAGTGTCTCTGTACTCGTATGTTACCTTTGTTTCAACTGCAAAACTTACTTGATGTCAGTGTGTCTATCAAATACGTAATAACTACAAAAAATATTAACAAATGGACCTATGATCTATCTTGTAGGAACCTGGAAAACGGACATAGTTCAAAAAAATAATTCAAAATTCAAAACCATTTACTCAGTTTAGGCCCGCGGAAGTCAACTATGAAGGTCAAATTTAAAGTTACTGAAGCTAATACCGGTTCGGAAGTCGATCTTCAACTGAGAAGAACCGGCAAGAAACTCAGCAAGGTAACATTTTTTTTTTTATAATTTTTTATATAAATTTTATCTATTCTGACTTTTTGGCTATTTTATTATATCAATTTTATATTTAACAATTACAAAATACATTGTATCCAACTAACAATGGTGAAACATTAGAGGTAATGTGTTAACAGTTTATTTGACAAACCACATACCCTGAAGATCCTGCACTTTGTTCTCCAAAGAAGCGATAGCAGCGTCGGCCGCCTCGCCGTGCTTCCTGCATGTCACGAGCTGTTCTCTAGAGTTCTGCAGCTTCACCTGGTGTTTATGAGCAAAATTAAACATTACTAGTCCACGAAAATTAGCTACTTGGTTCATGCAACAGCTTTTGTAAATTCTTTGCTTTACAATTTAATTAAAAGGCCCTTATAATATTGAAATTGCAAGGTCATTGATGTAACGCCGTACACTGACTGGTTGACTGGATACAACGCAGATGATTCTCCTGATGGTAAGTGGTCATCATTTGCAACTCCAGGGGCATCGTCATGCGATGTCGACCCTGAGTTGTAAATTTGTTTAGTCTCGTGTGTAATTTACCTTACCTCTCTAACCAAAATACAGTTATACAAGTGCACTACTGCTTCACAGCGGAAATGGGTAAAGTAGTACTTCTCCGGACGAACTCTGCACTAAGAGCTCTACTTAGTAGTAGAGCCATTAAACCTGTTCAAAAGAGAATGAACGTACTTGTAACTCGTGTATTTGTATCTGATACTTGTGCAGCGTGGCTTGGACGGCAGATATCGTGCTCTCGGCGAATGCGGTCGCGTTGGCTGATTGCGAAATACCGCGCTTTGGTGATCTGGGTATAATAAATTAATAAAAATATATATAAAGTTGAAAGCTTTTCTGTTATGAAATAATATTAGTTTACGTTACGGGTTTAAAAATCCCTTGATACCAATTCATCTACTGTAGAAGCTGTAGAAATGGAAGAATATCTTTCTATTTTCTTTTATCCTTCTATCCTACTTATCTATATCATAATCATATCGCCTTTATAAGAAGAATGTTTGAGAATATATCGATATCAGTTACTCTTCCACGCAAAACCTACTAACAGAATCGATTAAAAACTCGCCAAATTATGCCCTGGAATATCATAAAGAATACTTTTTATCTCCAAAAGTGTAACATCCCACGGAAATGCGGGTGAAATCGAAACTAGTGTTAAATACAAGACCTGTCAGCGATGTGTATGTTGTGGGCTTGCACGACGTCGGTCTCGGAGTCGTGTATGAGCGCGCAAGCCACCTCCTCGAGCGCTGAGCGCATGAGGGCGGCCAGCGCGCCTGCAGCCTCCGCACCCTCGCACCGCTCCTCCTGGGGGAATCATAACGTAGGTTGGAAGATACAAAACTACAATCTCTCTTTATTAACAATTGACGTATGGACAGGTATCCGCCATGTTTTTAACGCATGTCGAATCTGACGTCACAAAAAAATTGAAGTGCGATTTTTTCGGTTTGCATTAAAATGAAGTGACAATTAAACGTACAATTTGTTTTTATAGAGAGCATGTTAGTATTTATTTAATGCATTCAAACTAATTTAAACTGAGCGAAAATAAATTTAAATACATACATAAGACCGAAAATTTTAACTTACCTTCCTCCCAACTCTCAATAATCTTAAAATTCTCTTAATAATTAAATAGACAAGTATATTTACCAATCCCTGCAATTCTGACAGCAAGCGTTGTATGCGGGAATCTCTTTCTTTCAGTTCGGCTAGCGCATGATCCCTTTGCGATAACGTGTCACGAAGCTCCACCCGCATGGTTTCAACGGTAACGTTGCCTCCCGAAGTCATGCATACTCCTTGACACGATGACGTCATTCCTGGCTGGCACGAACCCGGCATCCCCGACTGGCACAAACCCGGAATGCCTGGCTGGCACGAACCCGGCATGCCCGGCTGGCACGAACCCGGTATGCCCGGCTGGAACGATGTCGTCATCCCCGGCGTCTGATACGATGACGTCATGCCCGGCGACTGCACTTGGTATGTTTCTGGCTGTAAGGTATCATGGTAAACCTTTAAAGTGGAAAGTCGAAAGACAATCTAGAAAGTATGGTACAGCTTCTAGGCACCCATATGAACTGCGGTCTTCAAATTTGTAGCCAAAAATCCATCACAATTTATTTCCTTACCTTAAGACTCTGAGCAGCAAAAGCGGTGACGGAATATCCACTGAGAGTCCCCATAAGCTCCCTGACCGAGGAATCGAAGTCATTCTTCACCCGGTACAGGTCACGTTCAGTGGTTGTCTGGAGCTCGGAGAAGAAGCGCTTGACAGAGACTACTTCGCGCCAGAGGCTGAGCAGGCGGTTGTGCTCGCTTGAGTAGTAGTCGTTGAAAGCCTGGGCAAGTAAGAAATTAATCACGCACAGTTTCATCTTTACTATAATGCATATGGGGCATGTGGCTCGCAGGGCTATCTTTAAATTATTGGTGGCACTGGCCACTAGGATAATGGGGTCCCTGAGACTATGGTAGAAGAGCTTTAAGAGCGCGACACACCGATCCGATCTGACGACACGACTTGTCGCATGCATTCTCTGTAACCGTCCAACGGCTTTCATGCCTTTCGATCTAGGGGGTCCCATGGATCGCGGGGCCCTAGGCACTTGCTCAGTGTGCCCAATGGAAAAGAAGGCGCTGATAGCTCGGAATACCCATGTATATGCATTATAACACTAAAGTATTTGAGATTTTATATAACATTTTTTTTTTAATAAAAAGCAACAATATTGACAGCTATGCTATAAAAATAATCCTATAGTGTTATAAGAAGGTCCATCAACATTATCATTTAATTAACCATTGGATCACTTGATGCACCTTATTACAATAACAATAAAGATGATTTTTCTTACATTTAAAGCTAAGATTCCACACTGGCCTTTTAAATCTTAACAACTTTTCAATTGGTTAGCTGAAGATGTTTTACATAACTTATTTTATTAACTTTTCTAAGAGGGCCCCAAATTCTGCATGGCTTTAGATGTGGCTGCTAATATTTTACAGTACTGTATTATTGTAGTTGTTGTTTTACAGTGCTGTAGTTTAAATTTTAATCAATGTTATTGAAATTGAATTCTAAACAAGTCTAGAGTTATGATAAAAGATATCTTATATATCTTATAATATTGATATAATATAGATCTGGTATGGTTTTAAAAAAGATTCAGCAAATATGTTCTTTTCTTCCAGGTCTGATAATTTGGATAAACATTAGTTTGTATGAAGGTTTTCTTGTTTTTTTTATTTTGACCATAGGTCCTTAGGGTTTGGTATTATGACATCAGATGGCGGTCCAATGATGTTCCAGTCTATTTATTATAATAAATACCTGTTCTTCATCCTTCCACTCATCCTCCTTGATGGACATCTCATCACGCAGAGCCTCCCAGTCATTGGTTAGTTTCTGCAGGTCACTAGTGAGGGCCTCATTCAAGTGATGAGACTCTTCCAGCTGTTCACGGAGTAAGTTGTTCTGGGAGACCAGTTTCTCACACCTGGGTGAAGAGTAAATATGATATTAATTTAGGTTCTGTTCTTTAATAGATATCTTGGTCAGGGAATAGCCTTAGGGGCAGGTCCTACAATGTATTAATGATTTTAACAAACCAGTTGGTTTGATGGCAAAAAACTGCCACACTGCAGGTTTTGGGTTTGATGCCCACTCAGGAAAACATTTGTGTAGATGAAAATGTCTGTTTTAGTGTGTTTATATCTACATAAGCATGTATTTTAGTAGAAAAAGAAAAAAGGAAGTACCTGGTAATATCAGTGCCATGCTTAATTTATGCCAATGTGTACAAAATATCCCAGGATATTTATTTATTTATTTTGAAGTCTCCAAGAAGTGGGACATACACTGCTAAAGTTTACAGTTCAAAAATGCTTTTTTGATTTGCACCATTGACAGTATAAACAGCCTCTAAGTACCAACTTCTAGACATGGGTAACTCAACCAAATTGCATGAGCTGCGGTTCAGCTCATGGCTCAGGTTTGTGAGCCAGAGCTGCGAACCGGTTCACAGATCAGCTCAAGTATTGCAGACCGATCACAGAGTATCTATGCCGCTGCCGCGTCGCAGTTCGACAACGACACAATATATTATAAAATAATAAGTGAGTGTTTAGTTTGCTCTTGAGCCGCACCTCGACAGTTCAAGTAGGTAGGATCTGATCTGTTGAATCGGTTCAGAGCTGAGTTACACATACCTACCAGCTTCTACTAACGTACCTGTACTGTGGCTTTGTTACCGAGAGAACATGACAGGTATCCGTTAGTTGCTTAATAGCTTACTTGCGCTTCTCCTCATCAAGTCGCCGCAGCGCTGTCTCCAGATCGTTAATCCGCTCATCACGGGCCGAGTCGGAGCAGGAGGGCAGAACGGCCGGCCCCGGGAGCGCGATGCTGCCTTTGGTGGCCGGCTGCCGGTAAGAAGACAGGGCATCGCTGCGGGGAGTTGTCTCTATCATCTGCGTCTCCAGCTCTGCGCAGCGCTGCTTGTATTGCAGCACCTTTAGGACATTTCAATTTTTTACAGTGAAGCATTGTATTGTATATTAGTGTTATAAACCTATAACTTCAGTAAAAAATTCAAATTAATTCTGCAATTTGGTGTTATTTGTTTTGACATTAATTGACAGTGACAGTGACATCGAGTGAGAGACAGAGAGAACATGATTCAGTGCTGCCAGCTGTATATAAGAAAATCGGGCTAAGTGAAGCAATAAATGGTATTTTATTTTTAATTCTTACTGTGAAACTCTGTCACAGTTAGCAATTCTGTCATTTATAAAATATTTAACAGATATCTGGATCATTTTAATTGACTTAGATATTACAATGTCAGTTTATGTAGAAATAATTTATTTCCATTTCATTTCCATTTTATGAGAAAATGGATTAAATCTGCCCCAATTCAACTAAGCTAGTAACACAAAAAATAAGACTACTGACAGAGCCACTTTTAACATTTTAGTTTTCGTTTGAAAATGATATTATCATTTAAATAAAATTCAAAATTCAAAACCATTTAGTCAGTTTAGGCCCTCAGAAGGCACTTATGAAGGTCAAATTTAAAGTTACTGAAGCTACTACCGGTTCGGAAGTCAGCCTTCAACTGAGAAGAACCGGCAAGAAACTCAGCAAGGTTACATTCTTTTTTATTTTATTAAATTCTTTTTTATCTATTCTGACTTTTTGGCTATTTTATAATATCAATTTTACATATTTTTATATTTAACAATTACAAAATACTTAATAAAGCTAACATTCCCAAACAAAAAAAAAAGAAATAACAAGACTACAAAATAGAAAATGACAATAATTACTTACAACTTAAACAAGAAAATTAGAGGTGCACTTAGTCCAGGAGGAATCGGCGCATGAGTACCGAAAACTATTCCACCTCAATTTTTTTATGCGATCCTCTTTAAATTGTCCTACTGATGATATAAATGCATGTTGCCATGGGGCAACCCCGTGCCATATTGTTTAAACTGAAATTGTTTAAACAATTGTAAGGAATTGTTGTTTTTCAACCGGACAAATTTTTTTTATATTCTTTATTGAAATACGAATAAAAAAAGTCCTATGACTTTTCACGATAAAGTTAATATTTTTAGAGATATGAATTTTTAAAGGTTCGAAAAATCTCAAATTTGGGTACTTTTGACCCATGAAAAATATATTAAAAAAAAAAATAAAATATAAATAATATTTTTTTTTTAATTCTTTATACAATAGTTAATAATATTCTTAATAGATACTTTTAAAAATGTTATTGTTTATACCTGTTTCATAATTGTTAATTTCACGCGCTCACAAGTATGCGCCGCTTACCTTTAAGTATCGCCGTCTCTCTCTGACTCATGCGCTGCATCGGCCTCTCTGTGTCCTGAATCATTATTTATCATTTATCTTAAAAACTATTAACTTTATCAAGATTGTTAAGGAGAGCAATGTTATAGAAAACAAATTGTAGACAATTTAATTATTAATAACATTGCTCTCCTTAACAATCTTGATAAAGTTAATAGTTTTTAAGATAAATGATAAATAATGATTCAGGACACAGAGAGGCCGATGCAGCGCATGAGTCAGAGAGAGACGGCGATACTTAAAGGTAAGCGGCGCATACTTGTGAGCGCGTGAAATTAACAATTATGAAACAGGTATAAACAATAACATTTTTAAAAGTATCTATTAAGAATATTATTAACTATTGTATAAAGAATTAAAAAAAAAATATTATTTATATTTTATTTTTTTTTTTAATATATTTTTCATGGGTCAAAAGTACCCAAATTTGAGATTTTTCGAACCTTTAAAAATTCATATCTCTAAAAATATTAACTTTATCGTGAAAAGTCATAGGACTTTTTTTATTCGTATTTCAATAAAGAATATAAAAAAAATTTGTCCGGTTGAAAAACAACAATTCCTTACAATTGTTTAAACAATTTCAGTTTAAACAATATGGCACGGGGTTGCCCCATGGCAACATGCATTTATATCATCAGTAGGACAATTTAAAGAGGATCGCATAAAAAAATTGAGGTGGAATAGTTTTCGGTACTCATGCGCCGATTCCTCCTGGACTAACTGTGCAGAGAGCAGCTATTTCCATACATTTTTATCTTCAATATAATGAACCACCTTGTAATTCGCTTTTTCTTTCAAAACTTTCCTAATATAATTTTTAAATTTATGATCAGACATTTTGGTTACTGAAAGCGGTATCTTATTATAAAATCGAACACAATTACCAAGAAACGACTTGTTTACTTTAGTTAGTCTAAAATATGGAACAACTAACTTCTCCCTTTGTCTTGTATTAATATTATGGATATCCAATTTTGACTCAAACATTCCTATGTTTCTACGTATAAACATTATATTTTCATAAATATATAATGAAGGCAATGTCATTATATTTATTTCCCTAAATAAATCTCTTAATGATTCACGGGGACCCATACCGTAAATTGCACGAATTGCTCTTTTTTGTATAATAAATATTGATTCTATATCCGCTGCTGCTCCCCAAAATAAAATACCATAGGACAAGAGGCTATGAAAATATGCAAAATAAACTAATTTGGCTGTCTCAACATTCGTCAATTGTTTAATTTTCCTAACAGCAAATGCAGCCGAACTTAACTTAGCAGCTAGAGTATCAACCTGAGGTCCCCACTGCAATTTATTGTCTAATGTAAGACCCAAAAATACCGTTTTATTAACAAGATCAATATGGCTCCCATCTATTATTATTTGGCTATCTACTTGTGCTACATTCGGTAAAGAAAACCTTAAGCATTTAGTTTTCTTTGAATTTAGTAATAGATTATTTGTAGCAAACCACCCACAGACAATTGACATAGTATGATTAACTTTAGTTAGATCTTTGTCTTTTCTATCAACTTTAAAAATTAATGATGTATCATCAGCAAACAAGACAATATCTGTGAGATCATTTACAACATATGGCAAGTCATTTATATAGACTAAAAACAAAAATGGACCTAAAATTGAACCCTGGGGTACCCCCATTTCGATTAAAGAGCCCTTGGATGTTGTGCCAGTAATCCCTACCTTTTGTTGACGATTTGATAAATAAGATAAAACAAGATCATAAAATATATCATAAGAATATAAAAAGCAATAAATCAAATAACTATTCAAATAATGCCTATATACTACTATACTACCTATATACAAACTTCAAGTTGGGCTCACAACTCAGGCAGTTTTAATCACCCATACCAGACATCAAATCACACTTAAAAATACCTACTCGTACTTACATTAGTCGTGTTTTATCATAATCGTTTAGCGTCCAATACCCTCATGCTCTCTGTACCATAGATTATTGCAACGTAACCGAACCTTAGATTGAAGCCTGGAAACCAACGCAGCTTGACCCTGCTGAGCACGCCGGTAAGCGTCAAGCCTGCGCTTGTGGTCAGCAGCCTCGCCGGCAAGGCGCGCGCGAAGCTCCTCATTCTGCCGCCGTAAGTCACCGCCCGCGCTGCCCACTGGCGAGTCCATTTCAGGTGGACTCTCCAGGGACTTCTGTGTAATGTTAGTTAATTTAGAATTCAAACACCCAGCTACTATGTAAATTGTAACACAATGACCTACTTACTACCTGAGTACACTTTTTGTGATGATGAAAAAATAAATAACGTAATAATTGCATTTATTCAATCGACAACGTACGTGTGTGGTGGACTCTATTCCTACCTGTGTAATAAAGTTACGTTCATAATATGGTGTTCTGTGCCTTGGTATAAAATAGGTATTTAAGTACCTATGGATATATTGTTTCTAAAAAATTTTAGGTTACTACTAGGTGCATATAGTACAATCACTTATCTGTTTAAAATAGTACAATCTGCGCTCAGTTGCGAAACAGTAGCCGTACCTATATATTTAATTTGCACAGTTTATTTTATTCAAACCATTATATTTCTTATGGTATCTAGTCTTAGTCGTAAAAATCGAATTTAGGTACTGATTAGTATCAACCTAAATACTGAATCAAAATCCACGCATTGATTCTGGTAGGGCGAGGCTATGGTAATGTCTTACGTCATATAGGTAACCAAACTATTGATATGTTTTGGTTACCTAGGTACTATTTTAGGAACACAATAGCTAATCACTCGTATGATGTCAAACAAACCTCCTTCTTCAGACGCTGATGTGGAAGCGTACTCGGCGTTCGACGACCTATTGGAGCCCTAGCGCTCCGTGGCGTAGACAAACCTTCACGCGTGGGCAACTGGCAATAGAAAAAATACATATAGATTTTTTTGGTATTTATAACTATGGTAACTGAAAGAAGTTGTCGTGTCATAGTCTGTTTTTCAAACAATTTAATTAGTTAGTATTTAGAGGTACCTCTACTCTCCATAGTTTGTAGGTAACTATAACGATATGTACTGATATTAATAAATCAATGAACAATAATGCAATGACCTCA
The DNA here is from genome assembly GCA_907165245.1 of Habrosyne pyritoides. NCBI lineage: Eukaryota > Metazoa > Arthropoda > Insecta > Lepidoptera > Drepanidae > Habrosyne > Habrosyne pyritoides. Next base: position 2,312,421 of record OU015595.1, read on the forward strand.
AAAGTGACTTTCTTTTTCTTCCTCCTGTGTTTAACTTCGAAGAACAAATGACGTGCGGACTTAAATTCTAAAGACATTTAGCAAAAGTTGAACTAAGTAGGTGCACTATAAACACTATCTTTTTGTACGAAAACTTCACGAAAAACTGAAAGGAGGTCGGTCGGTAAGAAAAAAGACTAAGGCAAAGCAAGTCTAGAATGGAAATGCGGTGTGTTTCAATGCAGGAATAAGCCGAGGTGGCCTCCATAGGGCAAGGAACGCCGGCTATCGGGCCAGCCATCTAATTATCGCCGCCCACAATGCAGCTACTACCCTTATCGTGAGGGGAATAAACCTGTCTCTTTTTAGCACTGAATAAATCAGTTCTACATTTTGTGTTTCCAAGTAATTATAGAACCACAATGAACCGCTAGAAGAAATTAGGTTGTATTATTCGCAACATCTTTTTTTTTTTCGGATTCTGGAATTTCCGAATTCACGCGTGAGGTAAAAATACATTTTGTGATATTCAGCTTTTAATTATTACAACATTGAACCTACCTTAACCTTATGTTGAAGTCAAAATAAGTAGGTGCGTATCTAATTACCTATATTATATCATGTCATAAACTCTACAAATGTGTAAAAGAGATTAGGTACATTGATATTAGCTGACAATCACGATTAAATGTTACATTCGCTCTAATAATCTACCTAAAGCTATTCTGGTACATATCAACAATAGTAATACCTACGTACTAAGTTAGGTCAGGTCAATTACCTAACCGAGACCTAACCGCTAATCTATGGAAATTGTTACCAACAACGTGTAACCTTGTACTTTACAACACGTAAACAAACAATATTTTCCAATAAAAGAGCAAAGAACTGACATAAGTATACCTACCTAACTACGTATAGACATGAATGAAAATTAAATTCTTACCTAATTCAGTTTTATTCAGGTTGTAAAATTCATGTGACCGGTACCACAATTTCACTTTGATTAAAAATACAGTATGGAAGGTAAATGCAGACTATGTACGTCATATAAGTTTGGCTAATGATGCCACATGGGGTAACCTAGCAACACAATCAGGATCTTTGTTATGTCAATGAATTCGGTAATCAAAAGCTCATGAAACGACTCTAAAGATATTGAGGATAGAACCTTGAATATCATTGTTAAACTGATTTTCTATGGATAATATTAGAAACGCCATACCTACTTCTTTATAATAGTCATCATGAAACAAACCGCTTACTCCTACACTTAAAATAATGAATCAGAGAATAAACAAACTCATATTCATCACTATTAAACTTCGTTTACACTTTTTACTACATATATTTTATAGCGTAAAATTGAGCCCCTTTTAATAATTAATAGCAAGCAATTACATAATTAAGTTTTTGCTCTAGGAATCTGTTTATCGAAACATATTTAAGGAGTAACACCTTACTTTTTTAACGTGTTTCCCTTAAAAGCGGGATAGGTGTACTGTTTCATATAATACTTCAATTTGTATTTTTACTTCACAGGGGTGACGTATTTGTTTGCGATTCGCTCGAGTGGCCACCCCAGGTGAAAAGGGTCTGTCTGATAAAAGTAACACCATTAGTTATAATCGATAAATATTAGTATGATACCTACCGATAATATTTTAAAAGGTATTTATATGCAGGATAATAATATTAAGAAGTCATAAATGAATATTTTTCACACTTGCGCATTACCAAGGTAGGTTCCTTTTAGTGTTCTAAAGTTATTGAACTCCAAAGGCCCATTTTGACCATTAAGAATGACATAGAAAAGTCATCTTTATCATCATAGTGATAAGGTCCATTTAGATCCACTGGCTAATTGTAGTTTAATGCTGATGAACCTTATCAGAAGGTGCTAGAGTTCATTTTTCTATAACAATCTAAGCTGCCAAAACGGGCCTATTAGTATCTCGATAGCTTTAATACCTGATAGCGAAAACGGCCTTTACCTAAATTATTGAATTTAATGATTCTAGAAAATGAGATACCTGCATAATGCCTACTGATTAAACGAATGCCTGCATGACATTTTGAATGATAATCCTTTTTGGGGTTCCATACCGAAAGGTGCCAGCGGGACCCTAAACTAAGGCTCTGCTGGCCGTCCGTCCGTCAGCGGACTATATCTCGTGAACCGTAATAGGTAGGCTGTTACATTTGCAGTGTGGACTATTATGGCCATTATAACGACAATATATTAATCTTTTTATTTATTCGTAGGGTAAGCAACGGCATAGCAATATATATATAAACGAGTCACATTGATAAGAAAGGTTTATTACAGGTCTCACATTGAAATTTATTAGTACTTAATGAAAAGCAAAACGAAACCTTCGTATGAGAGTCTGGGTCGCGCTTGGTCGCTTTTTATTTATCTTTTAATTCATAATTCATTTCAAATCTCATAATAACCGACAAGAATAGTTATATGGCCACAAAAGAAAATCATTGAAGTATTTTATTTATTTTTCTTTTATTTTCTACGTGATTAAGCCCACGCTTCCCCTCTAGGGTCACTGACCTGATTTATTTGTTAAAGGAGTATTTATATGTAATTTATTGCAGTGTAATAAATATAATTACTTAACGAGATAAGTAATTCATTAGAAATTCTCCGAAAATTTTCTACGCAGCACTAGATTAGATAAACTAAATGCCATGTTCTGATGTCTCTGGGCAGGGGGTACTTACCAACAGTGTGACGTAAATAATACCTAGATAAGGATTATATTTCAACAAACAGGCACACGGTCCACCTGATGGTAGCTGGTCACCGCCGCCTATAGACATTTACAATACTTACCAATGCGTTGTCGACCTTGAGGCATGAAGTAGTAAAATTCAAATAAGCCTGTAACATACCAGCCCCCCTACCTTTCTAACCAAAACACAGAACGAGACTACTGGTTCTGCGGACGAAACCTGCACAAAGAGCTCTACTACTGTAAAATTATTTAAACAATTTTATAATCTCTACGAGCAACAAAGTGGCCCCAGATCACTGCCTTCTTTAGTACAGAACTCAAGTCTCAAGAGCTTGGCGGCATTGCCTTGTTGAAGAATTTGTTGTCTGAATAGACGTCACCTCTTGTCTCGTGACAATGTATCCATTGCTTATGGGTGAATATCATTTTTAATTGGTGATCGAGCGGCACCACGTCTAAAATATCTCGAAAGTGAACCCGAGTCAAAGTGTTGACGCATGTAGTTCCACATCAAAATTGGGCCTAACCTTCAGACCGATGAATCTAATTGATTCCCCGAATTCACAGCTGTTTTTGTGTAATTTATAATTTTTTTCTAATTCATCAATCGACGGAAAAGCCTTATTATTAATACCTTTGATAAAACTTTACAGAAGTGTTCTTAATTAAAACTCACACCCAGATTGTGATCTGGAACTATGCAGCTGAAAAATGATTCAGCTAATAAATGCTTTGACGAGGAGCCGGCACAACGAGGCCTCAGAGACCTTACCTCTCATGTGATTTCGTAATTAGCGAAAGAGACACATCATAGCGGCCGCGACGAAACATCTTCGACCTAGTGTCATTTTCCTTACAGAGCCAAAGCCTAGGTCTTAGTTACTTATCAAAATCAAAAATGACTATATTGCGGTAGTTAGAATTGTGTGTCAATAATGCATTGATGGTCGCTATTGCGCAATAATTAATTAGAAAAGTGAAATAATAAGTAGGTGGGTACATAGATACTTCAACATTTCAGCCATAAACGAACATAAATCCCAATAATCCAATGGCTTGGTACTGGTTGGGATCAATGACCGATAACGCACGCAATCCATAATGATAAGCTTACAGTAGCAAATGTTACAATTAGGTAATAATTGTTATGTTAGCATTTACCGAATAATTTCATTTTGTTAATAAATTACACAAAACTGTTTCATTTACTGAATATTGTTGACTATACTACCTATACTATCCTATTTTACTATTACCTATAATTTATCTTACTACTAATATAAATGCGAAAGTTTGGATTGATGGATCATGTGCCTGTAATTTCACCGGCCCCCTTTCCTTTCTAACCGAAACACAGTAATACAAGTGCACTACTGCATCACGAAAGAAATGGGTAAGGTAGTACTTTCCCGAACGAACTCTGCACTAAGAGCTCTACTACTCTAGGATGCTATACTCTACATGCGATAATTCGTGGGTGTATGATGTTTGTTATTCTTTCCCGCAAAAACTAATCAACGGTTTTTATAAATCTGGTATAAAAATTAATAATTTTCTTTTGTACTCTTTCTTACTTTCATACTTTAGTTTTAAAAATCAATAGGTATACAGCATTCAGAAAATACTTAGACTATAGTAAAGGAAGTTTCAACAAAGGTTTGAATCAACTTGTCATCATCCGCAAACAGAAGTTTGAACAAGAAACATAAAATTGTACATCATAACTTGACGGGCCAGTTGGCTAGGTGGTAAGAGACCCTGACTGCCAAACCGAAGGTCGCGGGTTCGATTCCCATCCAGGACAAACATTTGTGTGCATGAACATGTCTGTTTGTTCTGTGTCTGTGTGTAAATATCTATATAATTATGTATTTAAAAAGTAGTATATGTAGTACATCAGTTACCTAGCCATACTACAAGCAGTACACTCTGCTAAGCTTGGGATCAGGTAACCATGTGTGAAGAATGTAATTTATTAATGTAATATTATTTATTATAACCTAGATATTTACACCCATTTTTTATTGTTGCCTTTTTTTTTAATAAATAACTAAGATTTATATTATAGTGGCTCATTATATATTCATATGTGATATAAAATAAGGAACGCACGCCCATATTTATATCAAATCAGTCGGCCAACGATCGGAGACGCGAAACTAAATAGCCGGTCATCAAGTTCATAGAAAAGTGTATAAATGATTTTTTTTTCATATTGGCAAGGTTCATGTGCATCCCCTTGCACTTCCTCCCGGGCGCCTATGATCCAGACAGAACAAATAGCTATTTAACAAAAATATTTGTCCTGGGTGGGAATCGAACCCATCACCTAGAGTCAATAGTGTGAAAACTATAATCGGCTCAAATTATATCTTAAGTAAGTAGGTAGGTAGTAAGTCTACTTTAAAAAAACAAGGCTAACTGCATTAACTATCTTATCACGTTAATGTTTTTATTAAATGCACTTCAATAACTGTTTTTATTCACGTATTTTTAGCAAGTTATCGTTTGACCTCGAATCATAACTTCACTGGCATCACAGTTGGTACCTACAGGCATAAGGCATCTACTTACCCTGGTTTAAACCGTTATGCAATTTTATGTATAAAAGTCGTTGTGCGATTTTATGTTTAAAATAATTCTATGAGTGAAATTGTTATTCGACTAACCTAGTTCTAAATGGAAATGGCACCGATATTGAAAATACGTTTTTAAAGCTTAGATGCAGAGCACAGACAAGTTGTGTATAACCTCGGAGGTATTGGTTTGTTATTAAAAGCGTGAATAGGCTACTAACGGTAAAGCGAGCTCCATCTTCGGCCTCATCTTCACTTACCATCGAGATTGAGGTCAATCGCAATCCGGTAAGAAATAAAAAAAAAAGCTCGAGTAGAGTCCTGATTTCGATTCTTGGGTCGGGCAAGCTAATATTTTTAACTGTAGCCCAGGCTTGAGAAATGTGCCCAAGAGACATCGACGTTGCCTACACATGTCACGTTGGGACTTAAAATATCTTCGGCTGAATGTGGTACTCATTCCTTAGATCTCTGCCTACCTCTTCAGTGATAATGGGAGTGAAAATAAATATTATTTCTCAAAACAGTACCTTAAACAATACCAAGTCCTAACGCCTACTAAAATTACAGCATTTTATACAAATTTATAATTTGTACCACCATACCCATTTCCACCGTGAAGCAGTAGTGCACATGTATTTAAATTACTGTGTTTCGGTTAGAGGGTAAGGGGGCCGGTGAAATTACAGGCACATGAGACTTTACAACTTCACATCTCTGGGACGACTACGCTTTGGCGATGCCCCTGGTGTTGCAAATGTGGCGGTGACTACTTATTTACAATAACGTAAACCTCAGTGAGTTGTAGTTGGTAAAAGAAACTGGCCAAGTGCGTGTCGTGCCACGCGCAGTGTAGGGCTTCGTAGATGCCATCATCATCATCATCTCAGCTTATGGATGTACACTGCTGAACATAGGTCTCCCTCTTAGATTTCCACCTCGAACACCTTGGATGCAAGCTCAAGACCGTAAAGTAGATTGAAGATTTGGTATTCGAGCAGAGAGACGCAGCAGTTTCCGTGCTGGCATTGAATAAAATAGCTTTAATTTAGTTTACAAGAGCGTTACATAATCGCCGTGCTCTTTGGGTGTTATCACCATCACACCAACTGGCCAATATCTTAGTGTACCCATAACAACAACATAATATCTACAACTCTGTTGACAACCAATCCGCGGGTTGAGTTATCTTCTAGAATGACGCAAGTGGCTGGACCAGCGGGCCTGCGTCGGGCTGTCTTCATTAGGTCATTGACTGACAATCTTATCAGCTTTGTTATTGATTTCTAACTCAAAATATTATGAATTGTTTATAGAAAAAACTGGTGGAAATTGTACCTACAGATTTCAATTACATGTCTCAACTTTGGTTTCCTTCACAAAGGTGTTATTCACGGGGGCAGGCCTTATTGGACGCCAATAACATTTTCCAAAATTGTTAGTATTGTGTAAATTTGACAGAAATTTCAATGATGACCTTGTAAGAAATTTATATTGAGATAACATATTAGTTTGGCCTTATGACAATTTGATCGAGCATACACTTCGAAATAAGGGTAGCCAAAATTGCTTTAAAATCGGTTAAGCGATGGTAGCACACACACCATTCCCAAACGCGTAACAAACTACGTTAAGGGCGTGTAAAAGAACTCTTAATGCTCAAGCAAGTAAAATAATAGAAATATAGAACTGACATAAAAACCCGTCTTACTTTATCTTCCCATATTGAATAGTTGTTGTTTTTTTTTAATTTCTATTTCACACTTTAATATACTCTCGCTACCACTTACGTCCGCTTCTGTAGGAACTACTTAATATACTTCTTTTTAAATGTTAATGTACTGTCCTAATTATCTTTATTTACAAGAATCACTAGTGTGTCTGTCTGTCCGTCAGACACAGCCAATTGCTCCGAATTGACAACATCGATTATGTTTAAATTTGGTGACCTACGCATGGAAGTGTAACGCAAATAAATAATATAATTCTTCAATATGGGAGCCATTTTTCAAATTTAGAAAATTATCAAAATACATTTTGCAAACTACCGTGCGTGTGATATATTAAATTAAAAGGCGTGTTGTGATAATTGTATGTAAAATAACATTTAGGAAAATATACCATTCCCCTCCAGAGGGGGCCGATTTCTGATAGGTACCTACCATTGAGAGAACAATTCTGAACAATGATGCCATGGGCCTCATTAAATAAATAAATAATATTTCTAGGGTGATTAATACCTGTGGGTCATTAGAAAAAGGGTCACCAAGTACCTAGGATAGTAAGGAATTGTCTCCACGCTAGTTCTCTCGCACTTGCCCGGTATTTTTGTACTTGTACGTTATTTATGAGTCTATTTCTTCAACTTCGGTAGCTCTAACCTATTTTATGTATTCTATCATAAAACTAGTTAAATCGTCGCGAATAATAGTGTTATCTAATAGTCTCAATGCTGAACTATTGAACAATTGCGTAACATCTACGAATATATGTTTATTACCGAAACATTAATACTAAGGGGCCGGTCGCCGTGTCCAATCCAATCTCCCGGGCACTAACTATTTCCACTTTTTCATTCTCTTACAACCTTATTCGGACCTCGACGAAAATAAAAAAAACTGCTTAATTGCTCGTTGTTAAGTGCACTTATCTTTAAACAATATTTTATTTTATTTTCATTCATATACATATATTTGCATTAAATCGGTGGTGTTAGAATAGTAAATATCCTCTAATGCGTTCGGGTTTCCCCGGACTTGTCCTAGTTTAGAGGGTGTCCGGGGATAGTCCGGATGGGGTTTTCATAAAGAGTCAACATAATTAATTAGTAGATAAAAAGTAGTTAAAAGTTCGTGAATCGCATATACATAATTAAAATGTAAATTATAAGTGCAAAGATATATTTTTAGGCGTGTCCGGGAAAAAACTCAATTTCACCATTTTTTTTTAAGTTTTTGTCCGGTGTTGTAAATAAAGGTGATGGCAGCCCTACTCTAGGGTTGACATGACAGGACATGTTGTCTCCTTGCTTTTGTTTCTATTGAAACGTTATATTATTATGCGTCCTCAGGCACATAATTATGAAATGTCGGAATCTCAGTCTCAAAATCAGTAAAAAAGAGTTAGCGAAAGTCCGACCGCAAAAAAATTACAAATAAACTAAAATTGTAGGTAATATGTAACCTAGGGAACTGGACTTCGATTCTGTAAGGAAAATACACTAGCTCAACGATGTTTGATCGCGGCTTTCTATGCTCTGTCTCTTTTGCTATCTAGTTTAGTAATATCCAACCTAGAAACGTAAGCCTGATCTAAAAGAATGAAACCCCACAGTTCTAAAAATCCTTAATTTCTAATAAAGGAAGTAAGCAACACTAGAAATCGCTAAAAGGCATTATTTGGTACATTAAAAAAGTTGCCATCAACAACGTGATTAGATTGAGTAAAGTTATATTGAAATATGCGATTTATGTTGTCGATATAGGCTGTTTGGGAACTGTTTATTTGTATCCTGCGAATTGTGCGTGTCAGTGTGGCGGGGCAACAAACTGGGTCACAGTGAACGTTTACAAGCCAATGATAATCTGGCTGAATAATGAGGCGGTGACGGGACGGGACGAACTGTATCAACGGATTTGTAATAACTCAACACAGGCTGTGTTGCCAAGCCAGAAAATATTATAATTTTGGGCACGCTATCCCTGTTCTATATAAGGAACGGGGTGATTTCTTATGTACAGACTGATCCATTGTTTCTAAATATATATTACTGGCTTACGTCCCGCTGTTCCAACCACATTCTCGAGAGATATTTTTTTTACATATTTCATTACCCGAGGTAAAAACTTTACTTCAAATCTCCTGAATAATGTGGCTTAGATTTTTTGAAATTTGATATGTAGTCTCGGATATTAAAATCCAAACACACACACAGTGTTAGTTTGATTGTCTGTTACCTATCGCCTCAACGGCAGACCAGTCATGATAAATTTTCCACTTATATAGATTATGGCACGGAGAAATAGAGAAAGGGAGACAACGATACTTTTTATCCTAAGAAAACATGACGCCGGTAAAACCTGGGTAGGAAAGCTAGTAGTGAAAGTTAATGCACATGATATTTAATTAGGAAGATATTAGTCCTGAATGAATAGGCTATTTCATATTCGCGTGGCGCGAAACTTTACCTCATTAGTGTCAAACTTTGCCACGACAACAGTTAACGATTAACGATGTTTAATTGCACCGGTTTGGTAGTTTCCTCAAAAAAAAGTACTAAAAAAAGATAATTTCACCGCATAAAATTATTCAGATGTTAGTACTTCGTTTCATTTATTTTTGCTTTGGGTAGTCTGAAAGGGAATTGCCTCTTAAGTGCAGCGGTAGGTGCGTGGCGACATATTTTTTTTAATACAACTTCATTTAGTAGCGAGTCAGGTTAGTAGGACTCAAACCCATGCCTTTCGATGTTACTATTAGTCAGCTGTCATGGTGCCATAAAAATTGTTTAAAATGGTTTTGAATTTTCCTACATCTCAACTCTAAATACCGATAGCTCTGTATCATGAATCGAAATATGACTGATTGTTTCGGATAAATCCGATAGCCTATGCCATCGACATCAACCAAAATCCTTTACATAAAACTGTCATGAATAGAAATCGTTCGTTAAAACCGTATTTCCGCGGTTCGTGACGCTCTCGCATGTCGCATCCCGGCTCGCGAACTTCCCGTCCATAAATAATGTTTTATGTCACGTGTCAAAGCGGCCATCTTGGTTTACCGGTAATCCTGCAAAGTTAACTTTACCGGTGGCAATGTGACTTGACAACATTTTTACACGTTACGCCCTTGACATAGAGCCTACAATTTGGGGTGAGTAAATTTTCACGTCTTCCACAAAGTATTCTCGTAAACAGTGGTTTACAAAAATGGGAGTCTCGTCTCCTTCGTATTTATCGATTGTGCCAACTGGTGCTTCCCGCGGAACTCGATTCGTCGGCAATCGGAAGGCGATCGAGTCGATTACTCGAATGGTAGCATCGAGTGATGTTTTTGCTCCTGGCTGGGTGTAACTATAGACACTTCAGACTTTTTTGTTTTGTTGATTTGCCGCCTAAAGTTAGCTCGAGTAAAACGTTGGTCTTTTACTCTTTGCATTGCAATTATGGTGATTTTTGCTGCTAGTAAATAGTAGTGGAACTTTTGACTTGTTACTGAGAAATGTTTGAATGAAATGCTTTTATTTGATTAAAACTTTTAATATCTTCAGTTGTAGTTTTGTTGTTGGTACATTTTGAATGTCACCTAATGGTTTTCATACAAGACGGTGCGCATAGTGACGTCACTGATTTTATTTAAATAATTTTCATTATCTGCCTATCCTGTTCCCAAATCTCTTGTATTTTGTAAAGCACGAAATGTACTGAAAAGATAAGTTTATGTTGTTCCAACCCCCAAATGATACCCATACGATAGTTATAAGAACGATGTGAATAGAATTTGCATGACTGTGAAGTGGGTAAGTACCACACACATATATGATTCTTATTTATTTGCAGAGATTTTATTTGACGAAATGCAACCCCTAACGGTGGAATAAAAAACGGTTGTTAGTTAATGTTTGAATAGTATAATACGTAACCGCTGGTACTACTGTAAGCGAGGGCTAAAGGTTACTAATATTATACCTAATGAGTCCTTCTTGCACGTTCATTACAGGGCCACGCTTATGCTTGGCGTTCTGCACGTCACGACAACTGACAGGCGCTTTGACGAGAAGGAAACAAAAAATATGTACGTATACGAGCGGTCCAGCGCAGTTTTAGCCGCGTTCCCGAGGGTTATAACATTTTCCCGGCATAACTACCTATATGTCATTTTGGCCATAATCTATCTAAGTTTAGAGTAGTAAAGCTCTTAGTGCAGAGTTCGTCCGGGGAAGTACTACCACCAAGATGCTCTACTGTGCACTTGAATTACTGTATTTCGGTAAAAAAAAAGTCTCTTGTGCTTGTAATTTCACATTTCTAATGTGAAATTACAAGCACAAGAGACTTTTTTTTTTATTTATTTCTTTTTACATTTTCTACGGACTCTTAGTCCGTACTCTTTGAAGATTCTACGATAAATTATTTTAAGATCAATTGTAATGTGTTTCTAAAAATTAACATCTTTCCGCGCGTGTTCAGCTCGTTGTTTTGAACTGAGGCTTGTGGTTCCTTAATAATAATAATAATAGTTTATTTTCTTCCCACAAAGATACATACATTCTTATTGTCTAGGATATACGTATTAATGTAACAATAATAGTGTTACCTTGAATTTTTCCATTGCCGATACATGGATTATAAAAAAACAAGAGACTTAACAACTTCACGTCTCAGGCCCGACAACGCATTGGCGATGCCCCTGATGTTACAAAGTTCCGTAGGTGGGTGTGACCACTTACCATCGGGTGGACCATCGGTTTGTATGACAGATGAAATATCTTCCTTTTTCACCGCCCTTATTACAGGTATTTTTTATCCCGGTAACAGGTTAAATCCAACAAAGGAAGAAAGTTAACACAACCATTAACTTTTCCGATAAATGCCTAAAAAGTAACAATTCTTTCCATAATTTCCCGAGCTCATGTAAATTTGTTTGCGTTCATAGTAATGGTGAAAAATTTCAGCAGGCAGCAGGCACGCACGGCGGCCTACGGTTATTTTGTAACAGGCTCGATAATATAATGTAGAAGTTCCTTCATTTTTATTATCTAATTATTTTTAACAGCAACTTTATTTGGCGTTTCAATGTGAGAAGTTTAGTCTCTACCGTAATTTTTTACCTGAAACGATTGCCAATTCAAGTTGTACGCACCATTGCTGGGGCGGGTACGTGATTACTTTTGGGAGGGAATATTAGTGACATTTTACCAATTTTCAAACAAGTTTTTTTGCAAGTAGTTAGTACCTATGTCCTTATGACGACCAACACTTTGTTATTGGTCAAAATAAAGTTTTTAGGTTGTAATTCAGGGAGAGGGGGGGATACGTATTCATTTTTTTACCTCTTATGTGACCTCCAAGCGAGGTCCATCTTCGGCTACACCTTCACTTACCAAGATTAAGGTCAATCGCAATCCCGTCCAAAAATAAAAATATAAAACCCCACCAACTTACGTCCCGTCTGATAGTCACCGCAGCCTAATAACGCATGCAACACCGAGGGTATCGGGCGTTGCCAACCCTCTAAAAATCTCTTCACACCCTTCTTAAAGAGCCCCATGCTGTACTCACATGTAAAAATCACCCATATTGCCATCATTGCCCATCCGGACCAGAACTTCGGAAAGGAATACCTTTTGACTTAAGATCTTCAGTAAGTAGGCCATCTATCATCCGTATTCTATTATAATGTTCGTACTAATCTTACTTCTGAGTGTATAAGATGTCTTTCGCGGTTTTACCCGCGTTCCCGAGGGATATCACATTTTCCCGGAATAAAAAGTAGCTGATGTGTTATTCCAGAATATGCTCTATCTGAATCCCAAGTTTCATCCATATCCGTTTAGTTGTATTTGCATGAAAGAGTAACAAACATACTTACATACAAATCTTTCCTGTTTATAATATTAATTAATTAGTAATTAGTATTAGTATAGATAACAATGAATGGTCGTATGTCCTTTATAGAATCGTAAACTATGCAACGGATTTTAATGTAGTTTTCAGCAATAGACAGAGTAATTCAAGGCGAAGGTTTATAACCAGGATTTAAAGCGGGCAAAGCCGCAGGGCGCAGCTAGTTGGTTATAAATGCGAATATTTGGATAGATGGATGTTTGCTAGTCAATCACGCCAGAACACTGATCGGATCTGAATGAAATTTGTGACAGCGATAAAAAAATATATAAAAGTGGCCTTTGTCAGACTATAATTCTGTGGCCTGGTGCTAAAAGGGCCAAAGAACGTTTTTGTATGAAACGAGATTGTAATGCCAGTTTATTGTAAAAGATGATATGATATATTTATTATATAGTATATATATTTATTTATATTTATTATTGTATTTATTATATAGTTATATATAGTGAAATTAAAGTTAAATATATTTGTCATACTACAATATAACACCTAAATAATAACTATGTATGCTGATTCATTGTTATAACGCTCATTACTGAAAATAATGATTATTGATATTGGCCCTATTAGCACCAGGCTACAGAATTAGTCTGAAATAGCACAAAGGCTACTTTTTAATTCATGAAAATGCAACATCCTTCAAAAACGCGGGTGCACCGCGGGTAACAGATAGTATTATTATAAACACAAAAGGTTTCAAAAAAGGGTAAACATTTTGTGAGGTCGGATGCATGGGTGTTTGTTATTCCTTCACACAAATACTGTACGTATTTGGATGAAACTTGTGACATAGATCGTTTATAACCCAGATTTGAAAAGCAATACTAAATGAAATAACCCTTGCTTAGCTACACGGATGAAACCGTTGGGGACAGCTAGTAATTAACACGATCTTATAGCAATTATTCCATCGTAGTTAGAATGAGATAGCAAGTTCAAATCCATCGCGTTATTTAGTAATTATTATCATCCTCAATCCGACACTATATCGCTATTTATGAACTTTGAACAATTACATTGCAATGGAGAAATATGTAGGTACTTACAATTTATCAGCTGCAATATACATTCTAGATTAGATTTCCGTAGGATACGGGTACATAGTTTCATTTATATTTGTATAGCTACCTAATCACGCTTGAAATGAAGATAAACACGACATGAACTGGAACAAGTGAAGGTTCCGGTAGAAACCTTATTTAAATTGTTAGAAAAATCCAATTTAAAAATGTTTAATTTTAGAACTTCTAGGCATAGAGTATAATAGAATATTGTGTACATTATATAAAAGAGGTTGAAATACCTTAATTTATTACAGAATATGTAACAACTTTCCATGGTATGGTCGAGACACCTAGCTAGTAAGTAAATAAAAAGTATTATTTGAGAACATATTCGATCTGTGCCAAGTGTCAATAGTTATGTGATTCAGACACAAACAAAAATACTTTCAAATACTCTATGTATAATAAAATCGTGATTCACAGCATACCATTCCATTTCTAGACTACGAAATAAAAACATAACCATACCACGTTTTTAAGGCTAAACGGCTGAACAGTTCTTAATGACATTTGGTAAAAAGGTAGATTGGATCTTGGGGAATATTTTGTCTCAAAAATAACCTAAGTGAAATCGCGGGGCGGAAGCAAATTCTTATATAATACCAAATCCGGGTAGCCCAATGTGATGGTCAATTAAAATTTCACATGTTTGACCTGAAAGCTGATTATTGCGGCATATCATAGGTCAGTACCGTAGCTGAGTGGAGGTCGGTAGATAACAGGCACATGATCGGTATGCGTGGTGAGGTGTTAAAACTATATTTTTTAACCACACCACACGAGGCACAGCCACAATGTTTTTTTTCTAACCAGCTAAAAGCGTGACCATAGAGTTTTTAGCCTCTTTTCTTACATCTGTGTGACTATTTTTGTATAGAATTTCAAAAGACAAACATTTTGAAAAAAGAACCACGAGATGTGGCAGAAAATAGTCAAATAGGTTGTTTTTATTTAAATGTTTTACGTATACCTATTTTTATTAATCAGAAAGAAATACATTTATGTACCAATACCATCACATCAACAGACTACAGAAATCTGCAGTGATATTTTTTTTTTTAATTGATTCCACGTATTCGCATTACGTTAACTTGGCACTAGTCAACCTTGGTTCGAATTCATTTGCAAATTCGTCAAAGTAATGATTTATTTAAATTTATTACAGTCTGATATTTGAATTTTGATAGAATGTAATTTTAAAATTAAATGAGGCTTTGTAACATTACTTCAATAATGTTAGGAACTACAAAATTAAAGCCTCTTTATAAAGCAAGTTAAAAATAAATGCTTGTTCAAGAAACAGTACTGCAGCTCAAATATTTGCCTCAAACAAGTCTACAAGGCTGAAGAACCTATGTTGTTAGCTAGTTGTATGTTTGTAGCTGTAAATATCATGTAAAACAATATAATACACATCACAGACTCCGTTAAACATAATTAAAGTATGCAGTAGATATAGGACCGTGTCTTTAAATATATAAGGTATTCCGAGCGTCATTTAATTAGCATCCATCCTAATCCTAACATACGGATACTTATAGAAATCCCCGGCTTTTGATACAACCTGAAATCTGGAGAACGGATCTTTTGTCTTCGCGGAATCTCGGCAAAAAGAGCGAATAAGGATGATATTTTTTTTTGTCTGTACCGAGATGGGCTTCGGTAGCTCTGTCTGTATCATGGCTGATTTTCTTTGCAACTTTTAATTGTAGCAACATGAAATCTAGTACAGTTTTAGACCTGCGTTGCCCGTATAATTGAAGAGTTACACCGGAAAATAAAGTTTCCACAAAAGGGTTTTAAAAAAATTACAAATAATTACTGTAATTCAATTGCAGCAAATTGATTGATAGTAAATATCTGTTTTTATAAAATTAAAACTAAAACAGCTTTAAAAATATTTTTATCGGAATCCTCTTTAGAAGAATGCAATTCCCACTTGCCCGGTATTTATTTTTCCACACGACCCACTGCTCTGTCCCCTTATTGCTCTACTCTGTCCACTTATGACCACTCACGTGATTGTATAGTTAGCGAAAGAGACAGAGCATAGAGGCCACAACGAAACATCGTTAAACAAATGTAATTTTACCTTACTGAATGACTTTCCTGGTTAGTGTATTATCAAGGATTTAAGCGTGCAGATGAGCTCTATTCAGCTAATACAAATTTCGCCGGCGAGCCGGCGCGATAGAGGTCTCGGATAGCTTACCTCTCACATGATTGCGTAGTTTGCGAAAGAGAGAGAGTATAGACGCTGCAACGAAACTCCTGAACTAGTGTCATTTCACCTTACTGGTTAGTGTATTATATAGGATATGACATATTATGTATATAATTATATAGGGATATAACCGTAAAACGATCTGAACTTTGGTGAGCTAGTGCTAGAGCGAACTTATTAACAGCTTGCGGATTAGGATCCCCGGCGCTTTCACCCCCGTTTATAGATATCATATACCGCCTATAAGCATCTACGAAAAATTCCGCGACGAATAGTAACAGTTCCACCCCGATATGTTCAGTAGTTTTGAGGTGATGGAACTCTATTTTCTTATATATAATTGAAGAAGATAGATATAATAGCAATATGATCTCAACTTTGGTAAGCTAGAGGAGCCAACTCGCAATTTTTGAGTAGTAGAGCTCTTAGTGCAGAGTTCGTCCGGGGAAGTACTACCACCTTACCCATTTCCGCCGTGAAGCAGTTGTGCACTTGTATTACTGTGTTTCGGTTGGAAAGGTAAGGGGGCCGGTGAAATTACAGGCACTTGAGACTTAACAACCTCACGTCTCAGGGTCGACAACGCATTGGCGATGCCCCTAGTGTTGCAAATGTCCATAGGCGGCGGTGACCACTTTACATCAGCTGGACCGTCCGCTTGTTTGTCGGCCCATGTGGTATAAAAAAAAAGCTTCCGGATTAAGTTATTAAATACATAACTAATTATCACGCAGTAGTCTCGTGACAGATGAGAACAAAGTTAGCTAAATAAAGACCTCTAATCGTTTCACTAGATACCGTATAATAATGATGTTTACTTGTTTACGCTAAGCTATATTTAGCTTCAAAGTGTATCTTCCGTTCAAAGTCAATGGCTTTAAAAACTGATCGAAAATAACTATCAGGCCACTTGCGGTTGAAAAGTTTACCGACATAGCGTGACTTTAAATGCAGGCTCTATATTACGCTACTAATATTGTAAATGCGAAAGTTTGTGAGAATGGATCTATGGATGTTTGTCGCTCTTTTGGGCAAAAACTACGAACGGATTTAGATGTCAACTTGGTACATAGATAAATTGGAATAATATATAATATACTTTTTATTCCGGAAAATGTAACATTTCTAATATAATTGTATAATACATTTTTATAATAATTGTCATTTATGTATGAAATTTGTGTAACAACTGTTAGTATGCTAATAAATAAAGTAAATAAATAAATCTCTCGGGAATGCGAGTGAAACCGCGGAGGATAGTTTAAGAAATTAGTATAGAACAAGAGAAGAAAAATCGACAGCATTCAATGTGCTAAATCCAGAGATAAAATCGATAGATTATGGTATAAAGCGAAGTAGAGACAGTTTAAGTTTAGGGCCGAGTAGACTGTGAAATTATAGGTAAGTACACTAACTGTCCCCTGCCATTTCATTCGCAAAAATATATATAAATATAAAGAGTATACTACCTGTTTATCTTGTTTATAAACTAACTTTGTGTCAAGTTTCATGCAAATCCGTTTAGTACTTTTTGCATGGAAGCGTTATTAAAAAAAAATTCAAAATTCAAAACCATTTATTCAGTTTAGGCCCTCGGAAGGCACTTATGAAGGTCAAATTTACAGTTACTAAAACTACAAACTTCCATCCTCACAAACTTAATAATATATATAAGATGACACATAAAAACATTTATATTACAGGGAAACCTATCATATATAACATTTAATCAAACATATTCATCAATCACTTTTGAATAGCATCGATTGTGTTGTTAATAAAAAAAAATCGACACACAAAATGGTTGCGGGTCAGAATTTCCTCCCATAAGAAGTTTCACTTTAAAAACTTAATGTCTCAGAATCGACAAGGCAGTAGCGATGGCTTGTATTGAAAATGTCCATCTACTTACCAACACTAATAGTTCCCATCAAGGCTCTGAAAGGCAGCTGAGATTTTGCATTTTCAGAAACATCGAAGAAGATGTGACTGAAAGATGCATACGTTAATATAGTCTCAAAGAATAAAGTAGGTATAAAATTGTGTTGCTAATTGAAAATAAACGGCCTGTCTAAATTTATTTTGCTTCTTCCGTTGATAGTAAATTACGAAGGAAATTCAGTTCATTGCATGCAACTGCGCATTCTCGCTAGTGCATTTCAATTGATCTTTATTCATAGTCTGATAAGGTATATTTCTCCTTGCAGTAACTGAACAATTTAAATATGGACCAGTTATCTAATAGATTAGGTGTCAGTCGGTTACTGTATAAAAAAATCAGCTTAGTGCAACGAACTTAGTGCACTTGTTACCTATTACCTTGAATTTAATCGTTCAAACCTCCTTCCAAGTATTTATTTAAGAAGAAATAGAGCCATTAGTATAGAATTCGTCTTGGAACTACCACCATAGCCATTACCGCCGTGAAGCGGTAGTGCACTGTGTTTTGGTTAGAAAGGTAAGGGAGCCGGCGAAATAACAGGCACATGAGACTTAACTACCTCACGCCTCAGGGTCGACAGCTCATTGCGGTGCCTCAGGTGTTGCAAATGTCCCTAGGCGGCGGTGATCACTTACTATAAGGCCGTCTGCCTATTTCTCGGCCTACTTGAAACAACTCAATTCTAGAGCGTGGATTTCCGCCCCTCGATATTTCCTCCGTAAATAATACCTTCCCCTAAGGAGTTGTGTAGGGGTTGAATTCTGGAAAATCCTGTTTTCAGTACAACTTTTAAACTTTTTTGTTTGGCACTCGAATTAGGCGGACTGTAGCTTTGAATTAATATGAATATATGAAGACTATTGGAGAATCAACTAGCTGTATCGTGCGGTTTCATCCGCATTCCCCACTGATGTTTCATTATCTAGGGATAAAAAGAATTCTAGATATGTGTTAATCCAGGTTATAAACCATGGCTATTCAGTACCCGCTCCCACGTCACGGTGTAAGAAAGGTTTTAGTCAATAAGAGTCTGACATAGAGTCGGCTCCCCCCGGACCTGCTGGGTTTTTGACGTAGATTTCCCAGGGTAAAAAAATAGTTTATACACCATGTGCCCCAAATTTCAGCCAAATCTGTTTGGTAGTTTTTGCGTGAAAGATTAACAAACATTCACATTTGTAATATTAGAAGGATAAGAATATTAGCAACTTTAAATACTTGACGCAAAATTGTGTTATTTTGTGATGATGATGAAATAACCCCCTGTTTAAAATAATAGAAATATCTAACTTTATGAAATATCAACACAACATAAACAAATTAGATAATAAATATAATGAATACAATCTTGATTACCCATATCTAAACATCGGAACTGATTGATGGACAAACGTGACTCAATATTATAGAAAACTATACCTTTATCATGTACCAGGTTTACCACAGACTTCCGTATTTGGTCAACGAGAGTTTCCCAAGTAAGCACTTAAAAGAGGTACGCCAAAAAGTTTACGTACTGGCCGCTTCGCCCGGATTTTTGAAGGATGTTACATTTTCCTAGAATAACAAGTATTCTATGTGCATGCTCTATCTATGTCTAGGCTTTCGACAGACTTTCTACAAACACAAATGATTATTTTAATGACGACAATGCTTGGGTGTAGCGCTCGCTCAAGCAGGACACATCTTTATGTACAAAATCTTATTTTGAAAAGAGTAATTGCTGAGTTTATTGCCGGCTCTTCTCAGTAAAAGTAACCTTCCGAACCAGTGTTAGAGTCTGACCATTCATAAGTGCCTGTGAAGGCCTATTTGAATAAAATATTTCATTTAATTTCTCATGTAAATGTTGATAATGACTTATCGTTCTGAAATGTTTACGATTTTCGGCTATGAGATAGCTCTGCTATGTACAAAGCTTTCATAACTTATGTAATATAGTTTATGTAATTATTGTTGAATATTTAATTGTTGTTAGTCGGTATATCATCGTGTTGGATATGTTTTCTGTGAAATGTCATAATTAATCTACTTTTTTGCATGTAAAACAAAGCACTATCGTTGAATACTCTATTTGTAGTAACCCGATTTTCAGTTTTAAATCTTTTTTTTTATATTTTTTTTAACTTACCACTTGTGCCGACAAACAAGCAGACGGTCCACCAGATGGTAAGTGGTCACCGCCGCCTATGGACATTTGCAACACTAGCGGCATCGCTATGCCTTGTCGGCCCTGAGACGTTGTTAAGTCTCATGTGCCAGTAACTTCACCGGCACTTACCTTTCTAACCGAAACAGTAATACAAGTCCACTACTGCTTCACAGATGCTGCGCAGAAATGGGTAAGGGGGTAGTACTTCCCCGGACGAACTCCGCACTAAGAGCTCTACTACTCCCATGTCCCATAAATTTACTAATGTATATTTTTCATCAACTTCACTTTTACCATTTTGGTACCGAACTCTATGAACGGAAAAACATACTTAAAGGTTAAATCGTCTTCGATTTTATAGAGAAAATTGTTATTGACTCAAGAAACATTATTTACACACGGTTAACTAATAAAAACATCTTAAAAAAAACATAATTAAAATTGAGAATTTATTATCCTTTTTTTTTACAGATTACCTATGCAGTCTTGCATTGAATTCGGTAAAAGATGAAATATAAAATTGGATTTAAAAACCAACATCATACAGCTGACCCAGGCCTGTTACATAAATCACTTATCAATTATTATTGTCGTCAAATTATAAATTTACAAAAACAAATGTCGGTCTTCTAGTTTCAATATCAGACATGAAATCATCACGGGCGACCAAAGTCCACCAACTATCTTATTATTATGAAATTACATGTTTGTAGAAAAGTATGACATGGCCGTTCGAGTTTTCGGAAACTTTATGTACTCACCTATGTGTACCTATAAACATGGTGATGTTTAGAAACATCTAAGAAGATTTATTGCTGTTAACCGACTTCAAAAAAGGAGGAGGTTATCAATTCGTCTGTATTTTTTTTATGTTTGTTACCTCATAACTTAAAGTGAATGTTTGAAGATAAATTCATATTTTTAATTCTTCACTGAAAAAATACTTAACGTATTTGAATAAAACTTGCACATAATAATAATAAATATTTTTTTTTATAAAAACTTGAGCGCGTTTGACTGTATCTTACTTGATGGAAAGTATTCATCAAAGTAATCGATATTAGTTAAATTATCACGAAAAAGTATTTAAAGGTCGGACAAAATAAATATACCTATAGTAGAAGATCGAATAGTAATTAGCGCATAAAATATTTATCCCTGGGAAAATTAACTTCCCTAGGAAAACCGCAGAGAACAGCAAATTACAAACAATTGTTACTAATACAACATTTAAAGCCATTCAGTTAAGGCCCTATAGGGCACTTATGAAGGTGTGCTGAGTTTCTTGCCAGTTCTTCTCAGTCAAAGGCTGGATTCCAAATCGGTAGTAACTTCAGATAAAAGCTTTTCTTGTCTTGAAACAATAGCTTTACGTTTTATTAACTTTAGCATTTTTCCAAAATAAATATATGATTAAATTAAAATAAAAAAAGAATTATTAACATCCCTTCGCCCAGTCGAAAGTTATGAGGTAACAAACATAAAAAACATAAAAATACAGATGAATTGAGAACCTCCTACTTTTTTGAAGTCGGTTAAAAGGGGGCGTTAGGACCCCAGTAAAAGACCTAGGAATTCTAAACATAGGGGACAGCCCTACTATTCCTATAATTAGGGGGTATAAACAGTGAACGCCATAGGAGTCACGTAGTCATGTCCCAGTGGCAGACATTCAGTTATATTGATAAGTGAACACGATTATAGGTAATTAACAGTCTGTTGTGTTTACGTTAGTGAAACGATTTACTTAACAGGGTAGTTAGGTCTTATATGTACTTATTTAATAGTATTGATAGATATCTTGGTGGTTAGAGACCCTGACCCAGAAGTCACAGGTCGTGGGTTAGATTCCTACCCAGGACAATATGAAATATCTTTCTGTGTGTATTTAGAAAAAAAGTAGTTGTTACTAATCGTAACTATACGAAATGAAAGAGGGCGCTGGATTGAAACCACAGTTTTTATTTTAAATTAATTTACAAGACAAAGTGAAAAAACCGGCAAACTTTTGTAGTGTAACTGCCTGTCAGTACTTTTAGAATTTAGAAGACAAAATAAAATCCAAAAAGGTGATGTAAAAAACCAGTCATCTGGTTTTCATAGAACAAGCTCTGCTTAGTTTGGGATCAGATGCCCGTGTGTATAATATGTTCTAGGATATATTTATTAAAATGGTATTTATATTATTATTTTTAAGGTTCAAAATTCAAAAGGACTCAAGGGCTACCCGTTCCCAATCAGCATAATTCGGTGTGCCAGTATCTGTTCTAAATTTAAAATATATAGAGAGTATGCAATTATCTAACAAACTTTACTACCTTCTACTTTTAAATTCAAAAACAACGCATTAGACCCCCGTTTTAAAATGACATAAGTCAACAAATAAGGTAAGGAAATAAAGCCATCAAGCAATCCAAATTCGCACCTCGAGACTAGGTCGTTGCTACGAAACATCAGTTGCGCTTTTCGTCTGCCATTCACGTGTTAAACGAACATTAGAAATGTTGCAAATCGCCCCTATATCGAGCTATTTCACCCTTTCAAACGCCACACGTCAACACAATTCATAGTTTTGATTTGACAACATAATTTTTCTGCAGAATCCCTTTTAAAGTTTGATTGTAGGTAGTGTATTATAACAGTCTTTGATCCAAATTCTAATAAGTCAGGAAATTCTTTACGCATGTCAAAATCATAGTTTTATATAGCTAGCTTCTGTCCAGCGGTTTCGGCCACTTTCCCGAGAGAATTATTACTTTCCGGGTAACTTGCGTCTAAGAAGAATCTAACACCCCGGAAACATAACATAGACTATGTCACTCGGGAATAATGTAGCTATCTATCAGTGAAATATATTTTTTTAAATTGGATGACAAGTTTCAGAGATTACCACCTATATCCAAACTTTACCTCTTTACAATATTATTAGTGTACGTGTGATCGGCATGGGCACCGGCAGGGTTATTTTCAGAGGTGCATTTGCATCCAGATATTAATTAATTTTATAATAGTGCATCATTATTCTGTTCAAAGGGATTATAAAATAAGGCACACACGCCTACATTAATATTAAATCAGTCGGTCAACGATGGGAGACAAGATACTAAACGACTTGGATATCAAGAACATTTTACATACTAGGGGCAAGTGCACACCCCTTGCACACCGCTCCCTTTGCCCATGGTGAACGGAGTCTCCAAAGTATGATATTAGTTTGTGAAAAAGGCAATAAACCCCCGTTTCTATAGCTTAGAATATTATATTGACTCAGTGGCTAATTGTATGATGCTTATGAACCCTATCATGAGGCCATAGGGTTAACTTTTCAATAACCCTCTTAGCTGTCAAATATGTCTAGTAGATCTCTGCTTTAGTGAAAATAGGCTTGGTTATATTTGGTAAGTCTAGCCCCCTTATTCAGCTAATACAAACTTAGTCGGCGAGCCGTTGCACGGAGGTCTCCGAGAGCGTCCCTCTCACGTGATTGCGAAGTTAGCGAAAGAGACAGAGCATGGAGGCCGCCACGAAACATGCTCAAACTAGTATAATTTTCCCTTACAGAATGGCACCCCAGTTTAACTAGTTTTGGTGCAAGTGGCGCTAGGAATAAGATATGACTTGGCCTCGATCTAAATCGCATTATCTTTAGCACAAGTGTATTATAACACAAATTAACATAGGTACATTAATTCTTATCAGTAGTCCGCTAATCGCTTATATTTAGTTTTTAAACCTAGGGATAAGTTTAAAAACAAATATTCTGACTGTACCGTCATTATTCGACGAAATTTTATGTTTATTCGTAAATATGTGGAAAGTTTCCTAGAACAAGCACAAACATGTTGTATCTGTAAATAGTCTTGCCTAAGTTATAGCATATTTTAAAAAGTAACATACAGGTGTTACAAAACTACCCGTAAAGCCAAAAGGAGTTTAAATGGGGCCTTATAACGAGTCCATTCACAATATTTAAGTACCGTAGTAACGCTATATAACATACCCCAACAAAATAAAAATTAAAGAACATGAATGAAAAATAGAAAAACTATTAAGGTAGACAATTATGAGGTAAAATAGGTACGAAGGCCTTTCTGTTAAATAATCTGGTTCCCTGACATGACAGCTTACTAGGTTTGTTGGCTTTGATAATTAATTATATTTTACGGGGTATTTTGTAACACGTTGTATACGTTTTTTTATCTAGGTACCAAGAAGACATTCAAGAATTACCAGTGCATAAATTTAGAAAATGTCAATACATCTAAAGGGCTTTAACAATATATTGTATGATTTGAAGGGTAGTAAAGTAATCCATGGCAATGAATTTCTGGCTTGACAAGCCATCAATTTTACTATTTCTGGCTTGACAAGCCATCAATTTTACTATTTCTGGCTTGACAAGCCATCAATTTTACTATTTTTATAGTGAAATTCTTTAGTATTCATAAGTGCCTAGAAGGCTGGCTTGATTGCCTCTTTGTATGGCTAAGTTTGAATATTTGCGACTATATGCCGAGCTTGGACGAATGTTGATAAAATTTGCCACACACATAGAACATGTTCTAGAAAATACATAGGGTTTCAATCCTTTAAAAATTCTAGATTTTTCCGGATCACAGGTTTAACGCGATAAGATCTTATTTAAGTACAACAAGCAAGAGTATCATTTTTCAAATTCATTACACGAATATTTTCGCTTCAAAAATATTTCATTGCAGACGATTACTTCACGAAACGGAATCGATTCTCATCGAAACAAGGAATCGGGGTAGATCCGAATTCCCGATTAGGTTGTGATGGCATGACTATCGGATATTCCATTTGAAAAATACAAGAACATACATAAAGTAAGGTACAGCATTTGCATTACCGTTTTGGGGTTCTTTGTACATTTGTAAATTATCCTTACTATGATGACTAAAAACAGTAAAAATAAAAAAAAATATTGTCCTTAAGACTAAGAAAGCTTCAATATTTTTGCACAAAAGGTTAACTTCACGTTCTATTGAAATTGCATAGTAATACTATAAATTCAAAAGTTTGGGCGGTTTTGGACAAAACTTATCACGTTGGTAAATTTTTATAACGGAAAAATTTATATTCCGCGAAAAAACGAGTGATACCGCGGGGTAAAACTAGTATTAAATACATTGTAAAATGTCGTTATTAAATCTGTCATATATTTGAATGCACTTTTAATACAAGAAATAACGAGTTACTTTCAAAATAACTTACCGGCATTTCTATTTTCTTTAGCCCGCGTAATCCGCCCTCCGCGCCCGCCGCCCTACTGCTACGAGGAGCAAGCTTCCACTGTGCCAGCTCACCACCTGGCCCCATCTGAAGCCTCATTGCGTGACTGACATCCTCATCGATACAATTACCAATTTCAACCCTATCTAGCATACACTTATAATCCATTTCACAATAACCACGATCCGCATTCAAATTTGATGTGTTTTCAACATTGTCTCCGGTTATTATAATATTCGGTACATCCTTTCTAATATCAGCCTTAGGTGTGTTATCAATAAGATGTATATTTGCATTAGGGTTGACAGAGAATTTTTCTTTTAGTGAATTAATGACAGCCTTTCTAGCTTCCTCATGTTTTGCTTTAGCTCTGTTTTCCCTCCACTTTGTTAGTACTTTATCTTTTGGTTCTGAAGGTAAAGTTTCATCATTATTCTTGAATACTTCGGCAGGTAGCTTTTCATGGGTGCTTATATAATCTGTTGATGTAGATTTATCTGCTTTGATTCCTTTACGAGAAACTTCTTCCGTGACGTATTTCTGTTCATACAAGTTGGGATCATCATTTTTTCCACCATACGTATCCCACCATTTTACACCAGCAGCGTCTATAGGTACTCTCGATCCTGGTGCAAGAGTTGATTTAGGTAAATTAGACATATCGCTTACCTATTCTCAAACATTTATTTCACTTTCACTAGGTATAGCTTCAACCATAGTTCTGACGCTACTGAATATTGGAATAAAATAGCCCAAAATTGCAAGTCAAGCTTACTTTAATTTGTCTGTGCATTCCAGTCTGCTTCACTTTCAAACTCCTTTAATGTGACAGAGACAGACTTAG
This sequence comes from Habrosyne pyritoides, assembly GCA_907165245.1. Classification (NCBI taxonomy): domain Eukaryota; kingdom Metazoa; phylum Arthropoda; class Insecta; order Lepidoptera; family Drepanidae; genus Habrosyne; species Habrosyne pyritoides. Next base: position 2,338,836 of record OU015595.1, read on the forward strand.
ACTGTAAATAGCAACAATAGCTTTTGTTGCCTGTTATTAATGATGTGTATTTTGGTTTGTGGGTCAGTAGGTATGTAAAATGCTGTTTTGCAAGTCATTGACTTGTAAGACAGGGTTGGATATTGATTTCCAATAGTACCGTGATGTCAATAGACTCTGTATGACACGTGTGTTCCAACAAGTCCATTGGACAGGTCCCGAAAGAAAGAGACGGATGCGGCTAAAACATCTCAGTTGAGACAGTTTTGAAACACCAGAGAATGAAACTTACCTACTTAAGTGCATGTAGATCGATACCTATATTAAGTCAATATCCTGGGACAATAAATAAAAAAATATTCTGAGACATTCTTTTACACACGGCTATCTGATTCCAAACTAAGCAGAGCTTGTACTATGGAGACCAGATAACTGATATACTACATATACTATTTTTTTCTAAATACATACTTATATAGATATTTACACCCAGACACAGAACAAACAGACATGTTCATGCACACAAATGTTTGTCCTGGGTGTGAATCGAACCCGCGACCTTCGGCTTGGCAGTCAGAGTCGCCAAGCCAACTGGCCTGTTATTTATTTCAAACTAGCTGTCCCCCAGGGTTTGTCTTCCGCGTCCCCGGAATAAAAAGTAGTATACGTAGTATGTTTGTGCTCCTCCATACCATTGGATATGTGTGTACCTCAGCACGATCGGTTCAGTCGTTTAGCCGTGAAAGCGTACCTAACAAACTCACATGCGCATTAAAAAAAATATTTACGATAATTTTTGGCTTACTTTTAGCTAATGACTGGTTAAACCTATTGAACCTAGAATTCACCTGTTTATTTAAATCTGGTTCGTTCTAGTCTTTAGAGTAATTACCTGAGATATATCTAATCTAATATCTATTAATAAAATAGCCAAAAGATCCGATAAAAAGAACCTATATAAAAAAATATTTCAAAAAAAGAAATGTATCCTTACTGTGTTTCGTGCCGGTTTTTCTTAGTTGAAGACTGACTTCCAAACCGGTTGCTTCAGTAACTTTAAATTTGACCTTCAAAAGTGCCCTCTGTAAATTGAATAAATGGTTTTGAATTTTGAAAATGAACCGAAATACAGAAGCATACATATTATGCCGTTTCCATTTGACTGGTTATGCTCATGATGTTAAGTAAGGATAAATAGGTAAACGCGTAACTATAAGTCCGTGAGCAAAGATCCGGAACGCGAGGTACCAGGCTCGAAGTCCACCGATAAACATCCCGGATACAAATCTGGACCGAAATCTACTCCACAGTTATCAATGTTCGATTTTAATTAACCCGTGAACCCGTATCTTACTAATTAGCTGTGTTTATTGCGTGATTCTATATACAGGATACGAGAAAATATTAATAAGTAACCAACTCAGTTTGGTATTTCTTTTAAAAAAGGAAATAAGGTATCCCAAGAAGGTATGTACATATTTGTCTAAAAAATAATACGTTTTTTATAACATTTCGACTTCTTTTTTTACACTCGGCAATCTGATTCCAAACTAAGCAGAGCTTGTACTATAGTACTCAGAAATGTATATAACAGGTTGTTCAATAAGTTTTGTCGTTCGATAAGAAAAACACAATTTTATGGTTCAAAATACACTTTATTATTCAGTAAAATCTCCCTGAACATTAATACACTTGCTCCAACGATCCTCCAATCTGTGGATTCCATCCATGAAGTGAGAATCCGGAAGGTCTGCAAAATACGCTTCAACAGCCGTTATGACTTCTTCATTTGATGAAAAACGCTTGCCACGCATAAATATTTCTTAAATCTGGTGAATCCGGTGGATGCTCCAACAATTCGAACTTTAATTCATGGATTTTAGCCATTGTCAAAATGCTCTTGTGACACGGTGCATTGTCCACCTTCCATACCCTCTTAGCCGATTTCCGGACAGGAACTCGTTTCGAAGCCGAACAACTAGGTGCACACCACTCTTTAGCCTCTTGTTTTGATTCAGGATCATGATGATAGACCCAAGTCTCATCCATAGTGATAAATCGACGCACAAAATCTACTTTATCCTTTTTAAAACCCTCAAAATGTTGCTGAGAAAGTCGCATTCGAATGTGTTTTGGTCCATTGTTAGCGAAGGCGGCACCCATTGTGCACACAGCTTTCTAAAACACAAAATTTCACTTAAAATATGGCTCACACTGCCTAAGGAGATGTGTAGAGCGTTTACTAAATCTCGCTCAGTCAATCGACGATTTTCCAAAACCATATCCTGTATTTTGGCTATGATTTCTGGTGTTGATGCGCTTTTTGGACGTCCTTTGCGTGGATCGTCTTCAAGGCTTGTACGACCACATTTAAATTCAGCAACCCATCTTTCTACTATTCTAATTGTAGGGGAACAATCATTATAATATTTATTTATACTCACACTCTGAACAAACAGACATGTTCATGTACACATATATTTCAAAAATTCTAAACCATTTATCAGTTTAGGCCATCGGAAGGCACTTATGAAGGTCAAATTTTAAGTTTATCCTTGGGGATAGAACTAACGACCTGCAGCGTGAGAGTCAGAGTATCTAGCCATCACGCCAACCGGAATCTCTATTATATATCTATTTGAAGATACTGATCTTCAGAACTGTATAATTTAACTACCTATTTCCCGCCACTTCGTTCACTTATTCAAATAATTTTCAGGTAAGTAAGTATTTAGAATTAAGCCAAACTAGAGTTATTATTTTGAAATGAAAATTTTTATCTCTTTTTCCACCCCCTTCAAGATTATTTTTTGATGCAAAAAGCAGCCTACATCCTTGTCGAAGATACAAGTTACTTAAAAAATTATAATATCCGTGAAGCTTTCGAATTAGAAGTAGTAGAGCTCTTTGTGTGCAGTTCGCCAGGGGAGTGCCTTACCCATTTCCGCCGTGAAGCAGTAGTAACTTAACGTCTTCTCACGTCTTAGGGCCGACAACGCACTGGCAATGCCCCTGATCTCACAAATGTCTATAGGCGGCGGTGACAACAAACCATCAGGTGATAAATAGATAACTCTTTATTGTACTACACCAAATAAAAAAGTAAACAAACAACAATCAACCTTAAATCTATGTACAATGGGTGGTCTTATCGCTAAAAAGCGATCTCTTCCAGACAACCTTAGGATGGAGAGAAATTTAGGGACAATAATTGACGGTGGTGCATCTAAATAACCTAAATTGACATACACATACATATACTAAATAAGAATTAAATATATGTGTTATACATATAATTAAATAACGATAATGAAAAGAGAAAAAAGAAGGTGATCTGTTTGTTTGTCGGCCTTCTTGGCATTAGAAAGAAATATATGAATAGAGACACAATAAATGACTATATACAGTTGAATAGTTCTCGGTAACCTATTGAAGTATTTATCGCAGGCACCTCTCCTCTCCGTCATAATTTGCAGGACCCAATTATAAAATTACATCAGATGTCTAGACGGTACGAATATCCATTGAACTCTTAATAGTATCAAGGGTTCATTGAAGTAGAATGTACATCGTTTTAAGTATTATAGGATTTTAATTACTAATAAATAAATATCCCGGAAATTCTTTTACACATGGCCATCACACGCATCATCATCTGGTCCGAAACCAAGCAGAGCTTGTATTATGGAAACCAGATAACTGATAACTAACACAGACTACTTTTTTTTCCAAAAACATACTTATATACGCTCGTGCGGGCGCTGCGTCTGCTCAACTCACTGTCTGACCAAATTGATGTGTTCTCATGTTCACTGAACGAACTCACAAAGGCTGCTTATTACCTCTGCAGTACCTAAATTTGTTGTATTTCATTGTAGAGGAAAACAATGTAATATTGGGAATAGTATAGATTAGATATAAGATAGATAATAAGATCAACTACTCTGTCGCATTAGGCTTGCCTGTAAAGATAGACGTAAGTTTCATGGTTAATAAATAAATAAAATAAATAATTAAATAAATATAGAAATTTACACCTAGAACCTACAGAACGCCTACACAGAAAAAACAGACTCATGCACTCAAATGTTTGTCCTAGGTGGTAATCGAACTCGCGACCTTCGGTTTGGCAGCCAGAGTCGCTAACCACCAAGCCAACTGGCCTGTTGAATATATCTTAATATCTTCCCATCAGTAATTAGGTTAAAGTAGATTAAGTTTAGGATTTATAGTCTACTAGTAGCTATCCTCCGCGTTCCCGAGGGATTTCACGTTTTTCCGAGATAAAAATGACCCTACATGTTATTCCAGGGTATGTTCTATATATGTGCCAAATTGCATGTAGTTTCCCTTTGGTAGTTTTTACGTCAAAAAGTAACAATCATAGATACAAACTGTCGCATTTATAATATTTCTAGGTTTTTTTGTTCAGGCCTTGTGGAACAATCGAATTAAGGTTCAGTTTTTTCAATATAACACTTAAATTATGCAAAAAAATGTATTGTAAGGGGACCGGGCCAGCCTGATGACATAACTTATTTGGCATCCCTAAGTAGGCTGACGTAGTGCGTGACTTAGCTTGAGAATCAACCTTTACCAGCGGGCAAATAACATGTCGATCCGTGAAGACCTGAAAAAGATATACACACAAACTCACTTTCATAGTAGGAGATCCCTTATTTATGGCTATTAACATCACGCTACGACCCTGAAGAAGCGAGAAAAAATAAGCTCTGAATGCAAAGCGAAAACGAAGTAATAGCGCCCGTGGTGATGCGATGCGATGGGCCAACCACGGGGCACAGGTATAGAGAAATGAAAAAACGAAATTAACCGACTGCAAAGGAAGGATCGGCAACCCAATCCTGAAGTCTGCGCGAGTGAAGCCACCGGCAAAGGTTACACGAAATGAATTACTTACACTTTTTCTTTTGGAGCCTAGTCTGTGTTGGTCATTTAGCCTCTGTAGTCGAGTATAATTCTCGGCTTAAGTCCGGACGTCCTGGGTTCGATGCCAAGTCGGGAAAGGTAGAGACAATGGCAAAGGCCGGCATTGGTAACGTGCCCGAGAGACGGTGCTCACTACATGTCACGTTCAAACCTAAGTGGGTCTCAGTTAAATTTACTTTTAGGTCTTACCGTTTCGGGGATAATTAATAGAAAAATTAAAGATAAATAAAAGATATTAATACATTTAATTCAGTCTCAAATACTTAAAAAATCATAGACATTAAGCATCTGTATCGCCAGACACATTTATCTCGAAACCATTTAACAGTGTGTCTCTGAGGTCGCTATTAAAAAGAGCAATCAATCACACACTAATTAAGTGTCCACGTACCAATAACTACTATCGTTCTCTCCATTCTATGATCAACCAAGTATTTTTGCATAAATTAAAATACCGACCTTTTTACAGGTCGGGCTATCGAATACGGACACTTATTTAATCTATACAAATAAATAAAAATGAAGTGTCTGTTTGTACAGCTTTTTACTAAATGTATATGGACGGTAAATAAAACAAAAAAACTATTTTGAAAAAGTAAAACAAAGGGAAGAAAATTCTAAATGTTTGTTTGTTTGATGCGGCCAATCTCCGAAACGGCTGCACCGATTGCGACGGGACTTTCACTAGCCGAAAATTGATTTTATAAGGAGTAACTTACGACATATACTTTTTTGTCCGGGAAAATGCCATCCTTCGGGAAGGCCGGTGAAACCGCGGAATTAGCTAGTATAGATAATTAATGTTAATTATCATAAATTACATGATTAAGTAGGTGTATTAAAAATATGACAATATTGTGCATGAATATCACGCCCGGAACACATGGGTGTATAGTTGGTATGAAGCTGGCTACGGAATTACGTCGTAGCACTACGGCGTAGCGTAGACACAGGTAGATTTCGTAGACACACTATAAATTTTTGAAAGTCTTTCTTTTGTATTGATATTTTTTTTTGTTAGCTATTATAAATTTAATTGATCTTTCATGGAACTTTTCTTTTTAACTTGCTACTTCCAAATTTACAGGTCTTTTATCAAACAAGTAGTAAAAGTAGGTAGTAAGGTTTCATACAGGTAGGCATGTATACAAGAGGCAATATTCAAGCTATCGAAAGACTTTCAAGAATTACCCCTACATAAATTTTAAACGCCAGTAAAAAGAACATTGTATCAAAAGTCAATTGTTGGCCCGACAATATATTTATTTAGCTACCAATTTTTGATTGTAAATTTCTTTTACACCTTTATTAGTATTATAAAAAAAATTAAGACGATTTATAAAGCCTACATAATAAAGAATAATTCAATTACAGTACTACCACCTTACTCATTTCCGCCGTGAAGCAGTAGTTCACTTGTATCAATGTGTTTTGGTTAGAAAGTTGTTAGGCAGTCAATGAAGTCCCCTAGTGATGGCATCATCCCAGTAGTCAGCATAGCATTGTGGCATGATGACCTTGACGGCCTTGAAAGAAACTTTTTCACGCCCCGCTTAAAGGACCCAGGATCATAAGTGAAGGGAAACACGTGGGCTGGTAGCGAGTTCCACATCTTAATGGCACGGCCGAGATAAGAGGCGCCGAACCGTTTGGTGCGTGACGGTATCTGTTAACACTTGGTGCTAGGTGTTAGGTCACGTAATCGTCAGTATTCTCGTATTATCTCAATATTACCGTTATAATCGCTTCTTAATACACCTAGAGAAGACTTTGTTTGATGATATTCTTCGCCACCACCACACTACTATGGATAATTAGATTCATTTAACTCAGTAACAAATATTGAATGGTAACACAAAACACTAAGAACGAAAAGAAGTGGTAGAGCTCTTACTGCAGCGTTCATCCGAGGTAGTTCTACCGCCGTGACGCTGTGTTGCATTTTTAATATATTGTTTTTCTTTTTTATACCACGAGGGCCGACAAACAAGCGGACGGTCCACCTGATGGTAAGTGGTTGTTAAAGCTATTTTATTCAATGACAGTACGTAAATTCTTAGTCAAGAAGTATTATTCAAGATATCAACAAAATTAAAACGCATATAAAAATCACATTATAATTATATAAAATAAAAAAAATATACCAATATATACATATATATCTTTTACACATGACAATCTGACCTCAAACTAAGTAGAGCTTGTAGTACTATGGAAACCAGATAACTGCTAAACTGCATATAACACATGTTCATGCACACAAATATTTTTGGGCGGGAATTGAACGCACGACCTGTGGCAGTCAGGGTCTCTAACCACCAAGTCAACAGACCCAACAATCAAAAAGATGATAATGGAGGTCAAAAATTACATAAACATAATCCTTACACAAAGGCATCGACATATGAATAAAATGGTATTATTATTTATTCATCAGCATATCGCAAGTCAAAGCGATTCCCACAAAAAAAGATAGTATATCAAATATTCCAAGTCAATTCAAATTTTCCTTGATCGTTGTTTACATGTTTAATATGTTTACCGTACGAGCACACAAGTGGGTCGTGTCGTCTACTCTTTATCGAACTTTGGACGTCTGCTGCTCACGTTGTACCCGAAGGATACACACCGGGAGCTGGGACAGTGGAATATTATGAAATACTATCTATCATAATAATTAATGATAATATATTGCTGTGTGGTAACAGCGACGAATACTATCACCTCAACTCGTTTCTAAAAAGATGATACCGATCTCCAATAAAGGCGTCATACTCATTGTAAAGAAATACAAACATGGCGGTGTTTTAGTAACTTCCAACAACCTACGGAACTTCATTTCTATTACTGAGTAGGTAAGAAGATGATAGAGATATATAGGACCCTGTTGTCAGAAAGAGATAAACATAATATTGTACTAATATTATAAACGGGATGTTTGTAAATATGGATGTTTGTTTCTCTTTCACGAAAAAACTGACGGACCGATTTGGTTGAAACTTGGGACATACATAGAGCATATATCCTGGAATAACATATAGGCTACTTTAATCCCAGGAACGCGTGTGAAACGGCGGGGGACAGGTAGTATATAATACATCAAACTCCAGCTTAAACGTACGTTCGCGTCGCGGATAGACGCAGGACTGAGTTCACTCAAGCTGATCAGCTTGGGTTTGTATTGCCATGCAGACGTCTGTAAAACGTATTTACCTCAGAATTGTATATAATATAATTGACCACGTAAACTTCACACCTGGTGATTAACAAATGCAGTCCTAAAGGGAGTTGGAGTCAGGCAGTTCGTCGGTCAAATCTCTTGCAGGCCTTGAATTCTCTTATACAAATCTCGTCAGCTAGTCGGTACTTCGAGGCTTCATAAAGCCTTAGATCGCGTAGTCAACGAGAGAGATAGTGCAAAAGACTCCATAATTAAATCGACGAGGTAATGTCATTTACCTTATAGAATTACATCCTAGAAAAAGTATAAAATTTTTGTTCTCGGTTGAGAGCCCTCTGAGCTTACCGAAAAGTTCGCGTAAAGGCCGTCTAGTACGTCGAAAAACTTTTAAATATACGATTTTTAATCGAAGTTAAGAAAAGAAATTTTCCAGGTTAATTATCTATAAGAACTCATTTTATGAAGAGGTAAATATTGTATGTTTGGATATTGAGGACGTTTATTCCGTAATCTCTAAAACTATTTTTGATTAAACTTATTTTTTATTCTGCATTTTTTTATTTAACTCATTTCAATTATGGAACGTACTCAAACTACGTGAACAATTTTTTCAACATCCCCTAGGTGACCCGTAGTATATGCTAAGACCCCCACCCCTCTAGCTTTCATAAATCACAAATTCATAAATATGCCTTTCAATCATGTTTTGCAAATAGAGAGAAAAAAAATGTTCATAAAGGATATTGACTACCTAAAAAATGAAACCCTGTGCTCAAACATGGTATTTTGAAAACCTCCCCCCCCCCCCCCCCCCACGGGTCACGTTGTATGGGTACGTTCCCTAATAAAATATTGCTTCTCTTTCTACAATAAAATGACCAAATAAATGCGTTGATAACAATGGTAAAGATAAGCCGCAATCGGTGTCGGCGATGGCGGCGTCTGCAATGCGTCTGAGTATTGCAACCTTGGGTGAATAACCAAGTAACTACGCATTATTCCTTTATCAATCATCAACATACTTCGCTCTTAATACCGTGTTAAATAGCGAAAGTAAGGTATAATAGCTGTAATACAAAATAAACGTTTTTTTTTTTATACCACATAGGTCGACAAACAAGCGGACGGTCCACCTGATGGTAAGTGGTCACCGCCGCCTATGGGCATTTGCAACCCTGAGACGTAAAGTTGTTAAGTCTCATGTGCCTGTAATTTATGATCTGTAAAGTTCTGATTATTTTAATGACAACAATGTCAGGTTAGATTCTTCGGGAACGCGGGTGGAGCCGCGGGTTGGTAGCTGTGCTTGGTATTTGATAAACTCCAGAGAAATACTTCCTTTAATGCGTATACTTACAGTGTGCCATATTTTTTTTTTCTTTCTTTATTATCTGAATCCTACAAATATTTTGATCACTACATACTAGAAAGTCGCTTCCCGCCGTCTGTCTGTCCCTATGTATGCTTAGACCTTTAAAACTACGCAACGGATTTTGATGCGGTTTTTAAAAATAAATAGTGAAAATAAGAAAAAAAATATTTTAATGTAAAAGCGAAAATTTTAATATATTATCAAAATGATAATCCTTCTACTCATACCTGTCAATAAAATATTTGTAACTATTGACACCATGCACCACACGCGTTTTTTCAAAAAAATATTTTTATTGATCTGTTAATTACTATTTAAGCTAAACTACTGAACCGATTATGCAAAAATTGTCACACAAGTAGCCAATGGTATAGAGAGAGACATGGACTGCTTAGAATAAATTTGAACTTTTAAATGTTAATGTTTGGATGTTTAAAACTCAATCACACATAGCGGCTTTGTCCCGGGAAATCATAAGATCATGGACCATTTAATAATGGATTTTATCGCCTTCTTACCTACTTACTTGTCGGATGTTACCACAACAATAAATAATGTTATTGCATGCTATTGGATCTTCAATTAAGGCCATCGGTTTATAGCAGTTCTATATTATTTTATTATTTTTTTACCTACACTAATCTAATGGATTGAAATCGTAATTACCTTGCAAATCCTTCCGTATTTTGTAAATTAATCTTACGATTGGTGCGAAACGTATAATCTAACTAGAAATGCGAATCAGACTTGCGCATCTGGATTCCGTACAAACTTTACGAAGAAGACAGACGAACATTGCACTAACGAAAATATGAGTTAGATGAAGGACAAACATTATTTTGTAGTTGAAAATATGTTCTCTGATACATTAACATACACACCGTCATTTATCCAACTGCAAATGTAAGTTTGTAATCGAAACAAAAGTTATTTATTACAAATTAATGACATTCGCGAGTCCTTGCTTCTTGCCAAATTATGCGATTCTAGGTCGGCGCTAAAGTACTTTAAATAGGTTTTGATTTATTGTCAAGTGTCTTTTATGTAGTCGTCGATTCATTCATCAGTTAAAAAAATATTAGTTTGGATTCTGTTTTTATATTTATTATAAAAGAAATTAAGGTAAATACTTATATTTTTGAATACATATTTCTTACAGTGTGGGTCATGTACATTTAATAAAAAAAAATATTAATAAGATTCATCTACATTATACAACTAACTAATGGATATAATATGCACCTTATTTCAAAACCGATAATGTTATTTTTACTTTATTATTCTTACACGTCAAAACGGCCATCATAGCGTGTCATTTAATAATTTAGATAGAAATATGAAGCGATTTTTTTTCAACCGTTCAATCACTACAATAGTTACCATTTTTCTTTTCCATTTTTATGAGAAAACAAATTTACCAAGATATCAAAAGAAAACTGATATTTTCTGCTTTGATAATGATTTTTTATTGTTATCAAAGTGGTACAAGTAAGATTATTTAAAGGATTGATATGTTAACAATAATATTGATGTAAATAAGTTACCACCTCGTAGATTATAATTGTTTAATTTTTGTTAATTTATCTGTAGGATTGGAAACATACCCGCGGGACAGTAATAATGCTTATCATATTTGGACGTAGTTGTTAGAACATCTGCCTACCTCTACAGGATGAATAGTTGTGAGGTATTGACGTGACAACGTCTAATAAATCGATGAACGCTGGCATGTACGAAAAATTGACCCGTTACGCTCATTGTACAAGGTCAATTAGACTTGCATTTTAAAAATCTGATTACAAGTATAATTATATTTATTTATTCTTATATTATTAAAAAAGTAGCATCGGTCGGCGAGTGCAGTAATAATAGGTTATGTTACAATTGACAAAAAAATAATGATAATTCAATACAAATGATTCAATTTTATTCAATTATTATTTTTATGCAATCATTTCATCAATGTTTTGTTATGACGTTGTCACATTAAACTATCGTCCGTAAACTGACTTTACAGACAACCATTTTTTTTTACCAAAAGCTATCGAAATAGGTGTAAGTATATAAGATAGTAGTAAGAGTAAGTGAGTCAAATCTTTATCATCACACAATATTACGGATTGGTCATTTAAAAAATTCTGTTTTTTTTTATCTATATTCATATATTTTTGTAACATTATGTGGACGTCAAAATAAATGTATGTCTTTTATTCTTTCTTTTCTAAAACAGCGACCCAAGATGTGAATATCAAATGAAGTTTTAACAACATCTCGACATTGCCAAATAGGAGGCCCCCATCTAATACGGGGGTAGGCAAACTAAGTTCGCAAAGGAATTTAAACCGGTCTGCCAACGTACTGTATGTTTCTAACTTGTACTTTGTTTAAATTGTGATTGATATAAATTAAATCCACTTTTTGTGAGACTCAATACCATCCATGAATTTGGTAAGTTCCTGTTGCCCTTACTGAAAAATGTTTGACCATCACTGCAGATTATTCAATATCACGAACTAACTTATATGGCTCCAAAACTTCACTTAAATCTAAAGTTGAACTTCGAACTCCAAGTTACACATACAACTAGCTGCCTACCTACAACTCCTCGAAGGTTATTAATAAATCTAACTTATAAAGTGTGTCATCGATCTAGGATATAGAATCGATTTTTGGAGTCACACAATTTAATACTACTTTGCCCTAAATAGCTCAACGAATAGCGACGGGTGACGCATCTTAATTACAATACCTTCAAGAAAAGAGCGTACTCCTTTTTAAAAGGCCGGCAACGCACTTGTGGCTCCTCGGATATTGCAGGTGGCCATGGGCGGCGGTAATCGCTTACCATCAGGCGATACGTCGGCTCGTTTGGCTACCAAAATAAAAAAAAATTATGACAATCCAATGATGATTCAATGTCACAAACTATCTGGTGTGATTCTGTAAAAAAACAAAGTATCATAAAGACACGATTGAAGTGAAAGTTTTGTAAAACATGGAGACATTTTAATTATTCATCAATCACTTTTGAATAGCATCAATTGTGCTAATCATTCATTTATTTTTCGTCTCACAATAAGGTTGCGGATCAAAATTCCAAAGTCCTCCCATAAGAAATTTCACTTTAATAAATGATACTTCCTCGAAGATGTCTCAACGCGTTCTCTATACGCTCTGTCTCTCTCGTGCAAGGTCCGGTTGTCGTGGTGTTTAAAAACCCTGACCATCACTCCGCAGGCCGTGGTCTGTTTATTCCGTCTGGATGTGTATATCTAATAAAGTATTTAAAATATTGTCTATCAGTTATCTGGTTACCAAAGTTCAAGGTTTGCTTAGATTGGTTCAGATGAATGCTCCGTGAGATTCCTGGCACCCATAATACAGAATTTTACAGCAAGGCCTTGGAAAGCGGACCTGACACACGATTGCTTAGTTAACAAAAGAGACAGAACATAGAGACCGCAACGAAACATCATCGAAATAATGTAATTAACCTTACAGAATCACTCCCCTGAATTTGGTAAAGTCACGGACACGTCCATTCATGGCGACAGCTATATTCGACGCCTGGCAGTCTGCTAATGATACTTTGGCATACGTAGACAAGGCTTAATAAAGAATTAGGGTACCAATATTATAATGTCACTAATTATTATAAGTGCAATGTAGGTTCCAGTTCCAAGAACATGCCCCTCATTTATGATTAAACTAGCTGTCCCCCGCGGTTCCACCCGTATTCCAGAAGGATGTTTCATTTTCCCGGAATATAAAATTAGGTGCTATTCCCGACTATAATCTATCTCTGTGCCAATTTTCATCCAGATCCGATCAGCTGTTCTGACGTGTTTAATTAACAAACATCCATCCAAGCTATTGCATTTATTATACATAGTAAGAATTAGGTTGCTGTTAGGTACTTAATATACATTAGGGACTACGACTTCCTAACATTTAGTAACTTCCTTCGATCACAAATAAAGACGTTACTTCACCTAAATAAGGCCTAAATTGGAATAATAGCTTTAAATCAATAGTAGATCTATTCTAGCTATCAGTCCCATTGTCGTTTGACCATCGAGCTGACCTTAAAACAGAGTGGATATTTCAAAATCAGTATACACAAGGTCCTACGTTACGGCTGCGTAGTTTTAATGAAGCCATCCCGATAATTGATGTAAATATTCCACTTTCCGGTCTCATGGCAACGGTCGAACAAATTCTAATAAGATACTTTGGTGGTAATTAATAAAAAAGAACAATAAAGTCTTAATAATTTTTTTTTTACATGTTGTGAACAAAAAAGAATGTTTGTATTGTATTGTAAACTCTTTTTTCTTTTTCAAAACTTTTTTTAGTTTCACCTAGTTTTTGACCAATTTTGACGCGTGATTCAAATGACGTCATTCTCAAACCAATATGGCGGACGTGACAAGATGGTCATTTATTAATCCTGAAACCACCTCCATGTCATGGATATCTAATAAGAGGTTTTCCAAGCAGAATACTTGACTTCAATTTTGTTTGTTTCTTAGCTTAAAAATATTAAAATGCAATAACCTAAAAGCAGGTAGGTAATCTTCATACAATTATCACGCATACAAATGAGTCACGTGATCATATCAATAACACGAGGGCTGGATTGAACTATGTAAGGCGTTTATCACTTCGTCAGCTTACTTAATCGTCAGTCCGTCTGGCTAAACGTGACATGGTTTACTTTTGGACGTATCCTAACAAGGTAGGTCTTTAGGATATGCCAATCTTCGTCTTTTGGATGTATCCTACAAACGTAGGTCTTTAAAATATTAAAATTAATCATCTTTTGGATATATCCTTAACTACTTACGATGTGCTTTAAGATATGAAAATCTACTTTTGCACGTAGCTATCCTAAAAACAGAGATCTTTAAGACATGTTTATCTACTTCTTTTAAAAGTTTTAATGGTCTCTTTAAAGTCTTGGCCTATATTTTAGAACTGACTGGAGTTACAAATTCCTCTTCAATTCTCGTCAATAACATTGAGTTATAACTAGCGGCCCGTCCTGGCTTTGCCTACGGGATAATATAAATGTAATGCACAAAAACCTTTCGGAAGAACCTATCAAAATCTATTGTCTAGGTAAGACTAGAAGGTAAAAAGAAGAGGCATTCTGACAGACAAAAATAGATATATAACTATTTATTGTACCTACACCAAACAAGACAAACATCTTGTCGCTTATAAAATCGCTTCGCCCAGTCGAAAGTTATGAGGTAACAAACATAAAAAAATACAGACGAATTGAGATCCTCCTCCGTTTTTTGAAGTCGGTTAAAAATTGAGCGATCGCCAGGCAACCTTTGGATGAAGAGGAATTTAGAGACGATAATTAATGGTGGTTCATCTATTGAGATGAAATAGACAACAAAATAAGTGTGACCTTGTTTTATACTATTTAGAAACTCTCAAGAATTGAATTTCTGGAAATGCGATAAAGTCTAATAGAAAAGGACTTATTTATAATGAAGCACTTACAAAATTTAATTAGATAGATTTGACTGTAGCGGCATCGAATACTACAACCCCGACTCATGTCTAGTGTCGTAAGAGGCGACCAAAGAGTATGTCGATGACCTCGTGCTCTTTAGACTTTGTACCAAGTGGTCTCCAAAACCATTTCCAATGATCGTGAAAGATTGCGTCAGGCAATTATGCTAATCTCTTGTAATATGTAGATAATCACCAAATCGCGAACGACCATTTTTAGATATTTTTGCGCTATCCCCAAATGATTGGTAATACAGCAGTCATATTATACTGATACGGAACAGCCCCTATTCAGCTTATACAAGCTTCATCGGCGAGCTGGCGCAACGAGAACTCCGAGAGCAGACCTCTCAGGTGATAACGTAGATAGCGAAAGAGACAGAGCTTGCAGGACGCGACGAAACATCCTCAAGCTGAATGACACCGCAGGGGTATCATCGACATTTCGATAATTAGACAATAACAAAGTTTATTTAGATTTGTTACTATGGAAACGTGTATCTCAATTTATTCACTGCGGATTTCCTGCTTAGCTTTTTTCTCCGGATGTGAAACACTACACTACCTATTGTAATACGTATTCTTTGCTTGCGTGCATCGACGTTATAATTATTCTAATTCATCTTAACAACGAGCGATATTTATATACTAGTTTACACCCCGCGGTTTCTCCCACTTTAAAAGTAAAAAAACAGTTGACATAGGCTAATGCCAAATCATTAAACCGTTACAGATGTGAAAAAAGTAAATGTTGTCTCTTCCAACACAAATGATAGCTCAAAAAGTATAATATTCAGTTTTTATAGTTACTTCAAACCTATTTTTAAAAGCTGTGTAGGTACCTACATTTTAACCAGATCTGGCTTGGCGTTGATTAACGTGTGTGAAGAATAGTAGATACTCATTATTAAAGCTATTAGGTATATTTTTCCACGAGATGCGTGGTGAAAAGTACGATCTATGACCCATCCACGCCAGTTGACCCGGACGACTGATAACTCTATCACTTCAAGTGCACCACTACTTACTTATGTAGGTATTTTAAATGTTATCATGTACGAACAAACATGGATGTGCCCATGTAACACTCTACGCTTTCTTACGAGCAACACAAGCGAGCATGCTTAGTGTGTGAAATGTTCAAACGCGGAAATGATCGGTAACATAATGAAATTATTATTTTGATCTCTTGACATCTATTAATTGAGTAACTAATTATATTTATTAGGTGATTGGATGAATGAAAATGTATGATTGAGTGTCACTTTTCCTCTTTACTATGGAGGTGGGGTTAAAACCTCCTTTTTAAGAATAGGTAATATAGCGTGGGTCACTGGTCCATGTTACAGGTATAGGTACCTACATTGATCAACATTTAATTATCAATATACATTGACGATCTATTTGCAATGAGATTGTAAAGTAGGTAATTATTAGCACCATGATTATTGACATAATCACGATCACTGAATGTCCCTTCCATCCAAGGACTTAATAATAATGATTAATAGGTAGGTATCGAGGGAAAGGAGGAATTAAATATAGATATAATTTTTTAAATGTAACTTTATTTCTTAAATAATTAAAAGTAATATTATTCTTACAATATTTTAATTGGTACATACATGTGTACATAAAATATCTACTTAGTAGTTACAAATAGTCATATCGCCCCTCGGCCTTCCACTTGTTACAGCCAAGCGAGATGAGAGGACAACAGACAGAGAGCGTGACTTAACTACGGCACTCGCCGATAGAGAGCTCTCACTCACGCATTCTTCAGGTACATGAGTGTCTAATAAATAAATCCTACGCCTGAACTACACGAGCCCTCAGAGAGGCACGTTTGGCGGTGTCTTGCACGGCTCCGGCGGAGGCGCCCTGCGCTCGTTCGGCATCCTCGACTGATAATACGCACAGTAGGGTAAAGGATCCCAAAATGCAAAAAGCGCCTCTCTTGTATCCAACACCGTGTCCAACAGCTTCCCAACTGTTGCCGTGTGTCCACAACGCGTCGATCCTTGACATAAATATGGCAGAGAAACGCCGACTCTAGCTCCAATTGCTACAAATCTGTTTCCTTGTCCATTTGTAGGGTTTTCCTCTCGCACCAGTCTGAAGGAAACGTGGCCGGTCATAGGCCTCGCAGGCGCGAGGAATGAGACGAATCGTTGCACCCAAGCATCACTCTCTTCATCCTTTTGGGGAACCAGCCCCTTTCTAGTAGAGTCCACGCGGCACGTTACGTTATTGACAGCACGAGACTCCTTTAATGTCGTACAAGTCACTATTCTCTCTCCTTTAGGCTCTCTCACGATCACCCACGGCTTCTCCGCGCTAATTTCACGTGGGAATCTGAATTGAGTCCTATCTTCAGGCATGACAAAACGAAGGCGATCACGAGCACCGCGTGCTCCGGCACTCGCGATGAAATGACGCCCTTCCTTTGAAGCACCACTTTCGTACCAGGCCCTTACATCTTCATCGTTAGCCACTACCCAAAATTGCGGAGTCACCAACCCCGCGGCGCGGCACACACGCATCAATTCCAAAGGATCGTCTAATGTGACCACATCTCGAGCACACGGTACGAAGCACTGGCATCCGATCACTTCGAGATGAGGTTTCGCAAGCGCGTCGTAGTAAGCTGGAGTGGTGGAACTCACCGGCACATAAAATACCACCGACTCCCTTTCAACGATTTCTCTCAGGGCACGAGCATACGCTAATGGATCTCCTGGGTTCGGACGAGGAACCGAGTAGAATCTATTCACAGCTGCCGAGTACTTCAGCAATGTAAACTGCCCTTCTATTTCAAATGCAACGACCCTGGCTCCGGCGGAATGAAAATTTCTCGCCAGATGTAAAGCTTGTACGGAACTTCCTCCACTGATGAGCACAGTACGTGGTTTATTAGGATTCTTCGAGCTGATGATGCGTCCAATAATTTTCAGAAGGCTTAACGGGCACTGTACGCACTTCCAGAAAATAAATAGCGAAGCGGCGATCCATAACGTCGGCAGGACGACCAGTATTTGCTTCCATGCTGGGTGTGCAACGAGGCTCAGTAGTGAGAACAGTGGTCGAAGAAGAATTCGTGGCCCCCATGTTATGATCCTCAGGAAACGCGGTAACTGCGGTGGTCGTTCGGGTGATATCGCCCGCTCCTCGGGTATCAACGAAAAGGTGGAGGAGAAGGACCGCCTTAGGGCCGTGAACGGTGGCGGCTGATGCGAGCATCGTTTGACTCTTGGCGAGAAGATAAGCTCCGTGTTGGAGCGCGCGAGGCGACTATACTCTGGCGCACAGGCCGGCATGGCGGGCGGCGGGTAGTGGTGATACTGGCGCGCGCGCTTACTGACGCCGCATATAAACTGCCTCGTTATCTCATCCACGGCAGCAGCGGCGCCCCGCGCTGTGCGATCCACTCATCTTTGTACCCAATTAACTTACCACAATAAAAAAAATAAACAAACAAATAAAACTAGAAAGGCCTTTACGGTATCTATATAATTTAGAATCAATTAAATATTAAAGGAAACACATGTAAAATTGTGATTGTGTTTTAATGATAATTTCAACAATTGACTACATCATAATTAACAATTAAATTGTAACCATCAAAGTTCTAAAACGTAAATTCTCGCAAGTGGCGAAAAGACTAGTCATAAATAGTCTTTTAATTAGGAACTACAGAAAGTATACCTTCACATTGCAAATAATGATTTGATTACATTTATTTACAATACAATCTAGTGCTTTGTTCTAAATATTAAATGCACTGTCTAACATGACAATAATGGTGGATTAATATAATTCTCATAGAAAATAAAGTTTATTTTTATACAAGTTCCTTTGGCAGTATCATACAGTACTTAAATCTATGTGAAGATCAAGTTTGATCATAAAATAAATAACATTAATTTAATTGTCATCAGTAATGTAAGATTAAATGAAGCATTCTAATTAGCTATTAATTTATTAGTTCATGGAAGACACAACAAGATAATTGGATTAGAAATAAACATACATATTATAAAGCTCAGTAGCCATACAAATATATAACTAACTATGCACTATTTATAAACCAAAGTAACACTACTGCATATATAAGAATGAAATACTGGTTATTAATTATTAATTAAAACTGTATAGTTCTCAATGAATAAATGAATAGAAACAGAAATCTATACAAAAAAATATCAAGCTACTTATTAATAATCAAACAGTATGAGTTTCAAAGTACATTTAATAAAAATAAATAATATTCAATTCATATAAACAATAACAATTACACTCATGTTATGAATACAAACTGAAACAACCTATGTATATTATTATTATAAAATGAGCTAAATGTCTATCAATTATACAATAAATGGTAAGTCTGTCTCTTTCAAATCAATTGAGCCGTTCTTACACACTATATGCAACTCATTCTGCGGTTCCTTCTCAAACCTAAACCGTTTTGGATGTGAATCATCCATAAACCTCCCGAGCTTCATTATTTTATCATCAACTGTTATCTTCTCTGCAATCAAATTAGTTGCAGGTAAGTTCTTTAATATATCAGTTATTAATAGTTCAACCTTGCCTTTCTCATGAATGAAAATACTACTTTTATCTGTCAGCTGTGATGCGTGCATATACACCTCTCCACTTTTTAAGCTTGCCTGTACATTTCCCGAGAAGCCTGTAATGTGTAGGTTCCCTTGCTGGATTACATCAATCATCACAGACCTATGTAAGTGGTCAAGACGTATATTTCCCATGAGGGTTGTGAAATGTGACTTATCGCTGTAGCAGGACTTCACTGCAATCGGACCAGCGTGTGTTGTCACAGTGAATGTATTCGCCATTATGTTGTTACATTTGATACCAGAGTTTAGGCCAGTTTTCAATTCAATACTGCTTGCTTGGAGTCTACCATCTGTTTGCACCTGTCCCTCAGCACTCTCCACTCTTATATTCTGCGCCTTTATATCTGACACGTTCACGGTGCCTTTCTGTGTCTTTACAACGAACTCTTCACCTTCCAACTTCGATAAATGCACAGACGCATTCTCCGTCGTCGTAACTTGCACTTTTAATTGATACGGAACTTGTATTAAGCATACGTCATTCCTGTCTGAGGAGGTATTCTTGTTCAGCAGCTCCAGACGTTTGGATGTCTGTTTTACTTGAAAATCGCTCGTATCCTTGCCCTGACTGTAAAGTGTCATAGTCAGTTTGTTGTGAGCTGTTAGATCGTTGACGTCGATCGGTTGTACTTTAACGTGTATAGGGCTTTCGATAAATATACTCGTGTTATTGTCTATCGTCTTCTCCACCGTCCTAACAATATTCAAGTTCTTGATGTCGGGCAAATTGCTAAAATCTGCGACGGTTAACCTCAAAATCTTAAGGCACTTATGTAAGACTCTCTGGCCCATGAGAGAAAACATTTTGAATTATTTCACGCCCTTGTTGGTCTATAAAACCATGATTTTCGTCTTTAATTTAATTAATAATCTAATTTTCTCTTCCATATAGTTTGACAGAAAGAAATCAATCAACACCTGACTTTGACAGTTCTGTTTTTAAAATACACACGTTTCGTTTTGCGCATGGTATGTTTATAAACTTTAGTTTTATGCATATATTTATTTATAAAATAAAAGTGGTATACAGACATAAAAAAATATCTTCTTTTTTATTTAACATTTATTTATTATGTAAAACTGTCTATGACTATGTATAAATAATATCCTCCTTTAAAATTACTAATAACTTTATTGTTACCAAAAAAGAATTTTAATTTTATGAATTGATGCTAATAATTTTGTAGTACTGTATTCAAAAGAGAATGTTACCACTATATTCAATTGAAAATTTTTATTATTGTAAACCTAATCCGTCCAGTATACGGAACCGTACGATAAATTATCGTACACGTTAATTTCGTGCTAATAACAATGATGATTTATATTTAAACAGTAGCATGTTTTTTTTTTATATTATATAAAAATGGGGATATAGTGGGAATTACAAATTCACAACTAGTTCTTATGATCCGCTCTGAGAAGGTTCTCCTGAGACTGTTACTTTAGTCAACGTCTTGTGTACATGCCTTCTCATTAGTTAGTATCTGCCAATGCGAAGAAACGAATTTTGAACATTTAAGCACAAAGTTACATGAATAACTTGTCTTTATTAATGGAGGACGTATAGGCAACAATATCCATATTGATTACGTGACGCTAAATCCCCCCCTGGTATGATGGACCGTCTGCTTGTTAGCCGAACCATGTGGTATAAAAAAAATGTACATTATCCTGATAGGTACGATAATTTTGGAAATTCGGTACATGTACGATAATCACGCCCTTGGTACGATAGTCAGCTCACTTCAAGTTGGTAACACTAAATCTGTCACATTATCGATCGATTCGATTGATTCACAAGAATTTGTGAGGTTTAGTTTTGAATCGAAACAAATCTCTTGTTTGGTAAATGTATATTATTCAATAACGTCTCCGGCAAAATGAATATTGAACTAAGTAATGCGTTTTCTGTCCTCAAACCTGTGTGTGATATCTTGGTGGTGTGCCCGACGCAGGAAAGCGTAGATGCTTTCGAATCTCGAGTATCGTATATGAATAAAGAGGTGGTACAAGAGTTGCAACAGTACCTACTGCATCCTCTCATTAAATATTTAAGATCATCTATGACTCAGTAAGTTATATTTGGACGTAATTCTTCAATTCATTGTAGTTATGTATAATTTCGTAGCAATAATGTAACCCTATTTTTAAATCATTTTTTTTTCCATATTCTGTGCCTAGAAAGTAGAACATAAGTTCGAAGAAGATGTGCTAAATAATGTCAACCATTATATCATTTCAGTATAGTAGTAAAAAATATTTAAATATCCCCAAACATTCTTTAAAATGGCCATGTGGTAGAAGTCGCTGAATAGTTCTAAATTCACTCATACACTATAACTGGCCTCATATATGGAAGGAGAATGTAAACATGTGTTGTGTACATTGGCCTCTATAAAATTGTACCACATTTTACAATACTAAATTAAGGATTAGTTTAAATTATTTGTTGTATTTGTTTTACAAGAGTAAAATCAAAAATGTTTATATCAATCTGTTATGCTAATTTTTATGACAATAGTATGGAATCTAAGGAACTGATATACTATATTCTACTATTTATTATTAATTAAGAGTTATATGTAAAGTCCTGCATGTCTCTCGAAGGTAGTTAGAAACTTTTAAATGTCAAATGATAGACTGAAGTGTTTGGGCTTATTTGATATGTTTTGATGAAAACTATTACCTTGCGGTGCTCTATTGATGTAGTTGGAAAGTAGTCAGGAACTCCTAATTGATTTAATTCAGTTTTTAAATAAATGCTAGTAAAAAAAAGATACTATTCATGATTCTAAATTCATATATAGATGGACATAGAATTGTTTTTTATGTGTGTTCACTGATATCTTCATCAATTTTTGACATTATATATTGATATTTGATATTATTGGTCATCATGATACAGGCTTGCCTAGTTTGGGGTCTGCTGCTACATCAAACTGTTAGTATTCTATTAAAAGCAGTTATTGGAAAACCTATTGAATATGATATTCACAAAGTTGTATGGTCCCTAACTAGTATAGTGTACCTATATGTACATGTGTTAACCTAAGCATAGATTTAGAACTTTTTTATTATGTTCTTGCGGCGACCACCTACACAGATAAGCCGACAAGGCTTCCGTGAAGGCTCTCATAATTATGTATTGTATTTTTATATGGTTAATAAATATAAATATATAAAAAAACTATAAAAATAAACACATCTCAACTTTCAGTAACAAACCAGAGATAAAATGGAGAGTTGCCAATGCCATTAGACTTGTTTTGGAAAAAGTGAAGCTGAACAGCTTTGATGTTTGTGTAAAATTAGAGGCGGGACTGTTGCTTCTGATATTTGATAGCTCTAAGGAAGGAATGAGTAAGCATATTTATTTTACTTTACAATATACATGATAATGGCTACCTTCCCACAGTTTCAATCCCATTTATAAGAGATCTTTTACTTTCTTGGTATATTAAGAGGGACTTCACTTGGAATAGTGTTGTCTTTTAAGAGTAATACAAGTGGACTACTAATGCTTCACAGACGAAAAACTTGAGGTGCTACCACCTTCCCTGGATGTACTCTGCACTTAGAGGTGACCTACTAGGTTCACCTACTTACAGTAGAGAAATATCTAATACATTGAAGTATTCAGAAACTAAAATAAGTTTTAGGTATATGTAGGTTCTATAGTATATGATTATTATGTCTTTACGAAATGAAAATATTTTTATTCAAATAGGCTTTTATGAGAACTTATGAATAGTCTGACTCTAATACCGGTTCGGAAGGTAGTTTTTTACTGAGTAGAGCTGCCAATAACTCTTTTTAAAAACAAATTTATTACATACAATTTATTTAGTTGCAATGACAATACTGTGTTATTGCAGAAGTGAAGAATTATTAAACAATAATATTATGAAAATGTAATAAAAAAATATTCAAACAAACTAAAGCTGACCATGATTGTTGAGACATGCTACAAAGACATGTCTGTTTCGGATGGGAATTGACCCATGACTAACGAACTGGCCTTTTATGTCTTAATTTCAATTTAAAAAAAAAATGTTTTTCAGTTGGCGATGTCTCAGAAGAACTAAAGTACAGTGTAATGAGATGCCTTACAGAACTAATGCTAAACTTGGATGACAGTTTCCGAGAGCAACTGCTGCAGCTCAATGTAGCACTTGTTGCCCAAGTTGTGTATGTTGCTGTACACATTGCTAAACTGGAGAAATTCAGACCACTTAGGTAATAACCTGTATTTTTTGTGAGAAAGGAAATGTAATTTAAAACGTAGAAGTATCCCTGGACATTCTTCACACATACCTTTACATACCTGATCCCAAGCCAAGCAGAATGTAGGTACTGCTTGTACAATGGCTAACAGGTAACTGATATACTACTTTTTAGACGTGTTCATACACACAAATGTTTGTTGTGGGTGGGATTCAAACCTACGATCTGCGGCTTGGCAGTCAGGGTCTCTAACCACCAAGCCAACTGGCCGGACGTTTTGTTTTAACATTAATTATGATTCTTATTTACTTTATGTATAGACTAGCTGTCCCTTACGGTTTCACTTGCGTGACACATGTTCTGACTTCTTACATACCAATTTTCATCAAGATCGCTTGCCATAGACGTTCGTGCTTAGGCCTCTGTTTGTCAGTCTACTTGACATAAAAATAAGCTTAATTCCAGTAATCAAAAGTCAAATCACAAAATTCAATATGATCCCGATATTGTCTTCGTATTGTAACTGAGCTGTTATAAATACTTTCTTTTTTCTTCCACAGAATTCGAATTGAGTTTGAGGATTTATAGTTTTACTGAGAGTCCTGTCGAAATAAGTCCATACAAAAGTTCCTAGAAAAAGACACAATTTCTATCCCAATTTGAAATTTTTGCGGTCAATTTTCCAATTTTATATCCCCAAAAAACTAAAAATTTAAATAATCCGGTAATTCGATCGCAGCGAGAAACCTACCAGGTTGAATTGTGAATCTATACCATTTTCGAATTAGCTTAAAATACACAAAAATCATCAAAATCGGTCCAACCGTTTAGGAGTTCAGTCCACACACGCACAGGAGAATTTTATACATATATACATACATAAAAATACAGTGCTTTTATATTATTCTTTTCAGATTGGCGGCAATAAATTGCGCTACAGCACACACGTCAACCCATGAGCGTCTCATGAAGGGTAGGAAAACAAGCCGCAAAATGGAAAGGTTGACAGTGGATGTGTTGACCAACATACTTCCCGGAGTGTTGGCAGCCTTGCAAGATGTAGCCAACAGTATTACCAATCCAGGACATGCAGTTATTGTCGTAAGTTTCTCATCATCCCTATTGGTTAAGTTCTTGAGATCCAATTGGGTCGTTTTGGCAGCTAAAAGTATTTATTTGCAGCATGATGTTTATTGTATGACGCTTACTCACTCATGCACATATTTGCGAATCATGCCAAATCTTAAATCTTTTCATACATACATACTGTTATATATACCAAAAGTTTAAATAAGATTAACATGCGGGATGAATGTACTATTAATATTATTTGTAACATTTAAAATAGATTAAAATGAACACGTTTAGGAATTTTAATAAACTGAGAATCGTTAAGATGGGTTTTACCTCCTTCCCCCTAAGATAAAGGTGCCCCCAGCCCCTCGGGACCCTTATATATTTGAATTATTATTTTATTATCTTATTTATCTAATCTTATCTATCTTATTTATTTAATGAATAGCCCCCTAGTATGTTTTTACATGCACAAAAAAATTGGTAGGAAACTTATGATTTTTGTGATAGATTGAATATCCGACCCTTAAACCACAACGTCCTTCAAAATTGTCTTAAAAATGTACTTTCTTTACAGTCAGCTTTAGACGCGATACGTCGCATATTATATCTAACAATGAATAACAAATACGCGACAAAGAAAACTGAAATCAAGACTGAGGATTTTGCCGAAATGATCAAACAAAAAGCACAAGTAAATAATAATGAAAACACAGATGTAAGCAGGAAGGGTAATTGGTATTTTAGATAAATTTATTTTAGCTTTTATGTAGTATGATATATAGCTGAAAATGGCTTGTATACCAAAAGGGAGATGTGGTTTGGATTACAATAAATTATGCCTATTTGTGTCCATTTGTTAGGTAAGTGTGAGAAAGTCCCGCATTTTTTATTGGTTTTGGTCACCATTTTACATTCGCTTTTTTAAACATAAATACACACGTTTCTTGCTTAGAGACCCACAGGGGGCACCCTCAGTGTGCTTGTTGCTTAAAATCTGAAGTAAATCGGTTGAGAGCCCCCAGCGCTCACCGGAATTGTCCGCGTAAGGGTGTAAGAGCCATCTGAGGATAACAATATCGCACCTTAAAAAAAGTTTTTTGCTTCATGCACGAACTGATATATAAGTATTCAATTGGTTTAGTGTAGTAGCGGGTGTGTGGCAATATACACTACAATCTCAAATTATCTTTAGGGAATCTCTTGGGCTACTAAAGATGTTCCGATGACTTTGTATCTGCCAAATCTCTTGTATACTGTAGACTGAAATACAGAAAGCAGACATACACTTCTGACCTAATTAAATAGGAACAGGGCAGAGAGATGATGATAAATTGTGTAGGGTCTGAAAGTAAGGGTCCAATGCTTTGTACTAAACCATAAAACAGAAGTTAAAGAAAACTAGCTTATTTTATAAGAATTTTATATATATTCTGTTCCATATAAAGACCTCAAAGACGTGCCGAAGAGGACCAGCGAGTGGTATGCAATAGTTGACACGAAATTGATATTTGTCACACAAAAACTCGTCATGCTTCGAACACATGAACACTTTCTTGTGAGGAAAGAACTGGCTGTTTTATGTACAACTTTAATCACTAACTGCAATGAGTAAGTTAATTTATTTGCTATACCATGACTCCTATTGTACTAATATTGGGAACAGGAATGTTTGTGAAATAGATGATGTTTGTTACTCTTTCACGCAAAAATTGAACTACTTTGGATGACACTTCGCATTTTTGCACTTAGTTCCTGGATGAACTCATAGGATACTTTTTATTCCGGGAACATCTTACTTACCTCGGGAATGCGGGAGCAACTGCTAGTATTGTATAGAACTATTTAACGTCACGCAGTTTCATCGCGAGCCTTATATGTATACATTTTTTCTTTGTCGTTGTATTCCCAAAGATTTGCCGTAAAAAAATTGCCAAATGCGATCAAATGCGATCAAATGCACTGAAATGCATGGTGGTAGTACATCCCCGAAGGAAATCTTAACTAAGACATTTGCCCAGGGTCATATTATGGTAACTATCTGTTACGCCAACTCATATTCTCTTTAACCAATTCCAGTACGATGCCGTTGTCGACACCCCTCGCGATCGACGTCATCATAGCGCTGTCAAAAGATGAGCACCCCCATGTGTCCCGGTACTGTACCACCGCACTTAATAGTTACTTTAACAAAGCGTCTCGTGTGGCGAAACAGAGGACCATGGATGTACTGTGCGATAACTTCTACTATCTGTTGACCCGTTTGCCGAGGGTGTTGAATAATATTGGTAAGTTATATTTACAATTAGCCGTGTCTCCCGCGTTCCTGGGGATGTTACATTTTCCCAGGGATAATTAAGCTAAGTTACGCCTTAAAATCAGCTGTCTGCAAATGAAAGTCCCGTCAAAATTGGTCCAGCCGTTTCGGAGACTAGCCGGAACAAACATGCGGACAATAAAAAAGTACCGTGTGTTCTATAGCACTTAACCTTAAAATTAAATTATAAACATTATGGTAAACATGAAATTGTCGTAATCAGGATTCATGTGAAACATAGCTTTCAGTGGATTCAACGACCACTGATGACGTCATAGTGCAACAATTTACATGCAAATATTTTTTTTGTATTAATTATTATAAATATTGCCGAATTATGATGTTTTTTTTTAATGAATAGAGCCAATTGGGAGCAATTCTTTGAGCGAAAAAAATTACAAAAAAGTGGATATTTTAGGTTTTATAGCAAAATTAAATTTTTGAAATATATATATTTTTTAAAATTAACTAATAGTAATAAACCTGGAGCAATTACGGATTCTAATAGAGCATTTAATGAGCAATTAATTGGCATATCGCTTAATTTGAAAAAAAAAATTCTACGCAAATTCCTTCCGGTTTTGTAAAATCTGTTATTTTGACATTACAGTCAGACACTTAAATATTATTTATTAATAGACTAGCTGTCCCCCGCGGTTTTACCCGCGTTCCCGTGGGATGTTACATGTATTATACATAAAAACCTTCGTCTTCAATCACTCTATCGATTAAAAAAACCGCAACAAAATCCGTTGCGTAGTTTAAAATATTTAAGCATACATAGGGATATAGGGACAGAGAAAGCGACTTTGTTTTATACTATGTAGTGATGATAACGAAAATCATGAGTTTAGTTTGCGATAGTTCAAAATTTCATGTTTAAAGTTTTCTAGCTAATTAAAATTTTAATATAAAAATAATATTTTTTTCCATGGGAAGGCGAACATTTTGCGTCGTGTGTCAATATGACTAACTAATAAAAAAAAAACGACATCATTTACAATTATTTTTAGTACCTGGGTACGTGGTGAAACCTCGGCACAAATCTAGTTTAGTATAATCCTACTGAAAAGTAATATTTTATGTTAAAATGTGAATAATACGCAAGTCACTAAGGGACACTATACATCAGTACATTAGTAAGAAGAATGTCACAATGACGAACAGGGTTTCTCGTTAAGACACGATAGAAGTGAAACTTTCTTGTATTGCAGAGAAACTTTTTAATTATTCATCAATCACTTTTGAATAGCATAGATTGTGTTTATCATTCATTTATTTTTCATTACACAAAAACGTTGCAGATCAGAATTTAAAAGCCCTCCCATTAGAAGTAGCTGCAGTAGCATAACAGCAGCTGTCCGCATGACCAACGAACGCTGAAACGCTCGCAGTTAAAATAATCTCAATTCTTTGAATTTCTCGGCTTTTCTCTGCTATTATAAACATGTATAATATAAAAACCTTCCTCTTGAATCACTCTATCTATTGCTGAAAACTGCATTAAAATCCGTTGCGAAGTTTAAAAGATCTAAGCGTACACACAGCGAGAGACTTTTTTTTATACTATGTAAAGAAGAGAACGTTGCCCTGACATAAAATACATATAATTACAAGCAGCTCGCTAATCGTAACATAATACTTACAGACTCGTCTCATAAAGTGTCGAGTCTGAACCTGCTAGTGGGGTACATCGAGGTGCTGTCCACCGGCAGCGAGCCTGGTGGTCCCCAGCGGCTGACCAGCGCGCTGAGCACGCGGACCCACATGCAGGCACTGTGCGACGCGCTGCTACACGCGGCCGAGCTCCACCACCATCTACCGCTCCTGGCGCGACGACATACTCCAGGTAATATACAACGTTGATAAAAGCAATAGGCATTAAATGAATCCTCATATACTTTGTATCAATTTCAGGCCACACACCAAAAATCAGAGCAATAGAAGCAATAGTTTAGCCACAGGATATTTTTAAAGATTTTTCTTAGATAAAACACGATGTATCTCTCCTAGCAGCTGACCAAGAACATAGGCATAGCTACCTAGAGTCATTCACCTTAAAATGACAAAATTCGCGCGACGATGCTGCTCTTCATCATTAGTTCCCAATACAAACAAGGCGCTACGCTATGCGCTGTTGTCATTCCGATACGCAGGTCAGAGGACATTTTTGCAAAGGATGTTAAAGTTTTACTTTGACTATTCAGCTATTTAATTTCTTTGAAAAAGATTTTTCGTATTTTTCACGTTAACTTTTTTTTATTAGTTTGAAGTTAATCGTAAGCACGTATAGTATATGTGGTTTCATTTAATGCCTCTCGCTTTTATCAACGTTGTATTATACGCACATGTTTTGATTTGATTCCTGTCCTTGGACAAATTGGTCGCATTAGCAATCTTATTACAGTGAAAGCTATGAATGTCCGCTCACGTTAATGAATTGGCCTCAAAACTACACGGAACAGGCAGTGTAACACATGACCGATTAAAGCGGCATGATGTCCCTACGCTGACCGCCAGATTTTATTGAATAATTTGAAGGGTTTTCACCCCCTTAGGGGTAGAATTTCGGAAGATCCTTTCTTATCGGATGCCTACGTCATACAAAGAACACAACCTCCAAGTTTCAGGGCTCTACAATCAGCGGTTTAGGCTGTGCGTTGATCCGTCAGTCAGTTATTATTATTATTCAGGACAAAGTATTTTATATGTATAGATTAAGATATAGTGCATTGGTTTATTTTTGATGTGAAACATCTATAGGCGGAGAGGAAACCTGATTGTTGGCGTGGCGATGCAGGCCGTGGCGACGCTTCGCCACGCTATAGGATGGAATAATGAAATGAAATGAAATTAAATATTTATTCAAATAGGCCTTTACAGGCACTTATGAATGGTCAGACTCTAACACCGGTTCGGAAGGTTGCTTTTACTGAGAAGAGCCGGCAATAAACTCAGCAATTACTCTTTTCAAAATAAGATTTTGTACATAAAGATGTGTCCTGCTGGAGCGAGCGCTACACTCAAGCATTGTCGTCATTAAAATAATCATTTGTGTTGTAGAAAGCCTTTTGTACTAAAACAGTCTTAATTCTTTCCTTAAATTTTTGTAAAGGCAAATTAAAAATTTCAGCAGGGATTTTATTATAGATGCGTGCACTAAGTCGTAAAAATGAGCCTTGCACTTTTTGCAGCCTATATGCAGAAGTGACAAGTTTATCCTTATTTCTAGTATTGATGGAGTGCATATCACTCTTTTTGACATAAAGACTAATATTTTGATGTACAAATATTATGTTTGCATAAATATACTGCGATGCAACTGTGAGGATATCTATTTGTTTAAACTTTTCTCTGAGGGATGCTCGAGAACTCAAATTATAAATTGCTCGAACAGCTCTTTTTTGCAATATAAAAATGGTTTCTATATCAGCAGCTTTAACAACAGTTGAAAAAAGTAAAAAAATAAAATACATCAGGAAGAGTAATTTAATTTAATTTCATTTTAAAAAAATATAATACACTTGCCTCGTAAATATTGAATTGCAATGTGCAAGCAGCACACGAATATTCGAATGAACACAAAAAAATAAATTAATTAATTAATTTTGTAAACATGGTTGGACTTATATTAAATATCCATTATTGATATTTATAATTTAAGATCTTTATTAATATACTGTAATAACTATCTAAAATACTAATACTTTTGTAACATATGTCAGTTATCATTGACCAATTGTCACAGTAATACCGTCAGAGGCAACATCCAACTATTACCGAAGAAACTAATGAAAATAATTGAGTTGTCACGATTTTAAAAGAATCAATGATAATTTTTTTTTGTATATGATAAAAAAATGTATATTAAATTATAGTCATAGAATTCTGGAAAAAAATCCTAATATTGTATTTTTTTATCATGTCATATTTAGTTCCTGTCATAATCTGTACTTTTGTGCCTATTACTCGTACAAAATAAATTCGATGTTTCACCTCTGCTAGGCGCCCGGCTCACAATTTTTTTTGACATGGAGTCGGTTTTTTTTTATAGACATTTGATTGATTGTTTGCGTTTTGGTAGGTATCATGCCCGTGGGGTGTGCCAGTGAGTCGGCGGCGGGCTCCCCGTGGGCGCGGCTGGTGCACTGCTCGGGCGCGGCGGCGGCGGCGGCGGCGGCGGCGGCGGCGGCGCTGGCGGGCGCGGGGCGCGCGCTGGGCGGCGCGGCGTGCGGCGCGCTGCTGCTGGACGCGCTGCTGGAGCGCCTGCGCCTGCGCCCCGCGCCCGAGCACATCTACGTACTCAACTTGATACTGCCCGGTAAACACCACCATCTCAAATCATCTCTCTCAGTTTTGTCAGGATTTAACTATAGAGTTGACCCTGATAATCCGACCCCTATCTAACCCAGCGCCCCTTGTAATTCAGACATGCCTATCGTTAAATGATACGATGATTTGTAGTAAAGTTAGAATCTTATCATTAAGATCTTTAATTTATAATAAGGTTAGTAAGGATAATAAGGTACTTTTAAAAAGAAAAAGCCGCTATGTAACTAGTAGATATAATCCGACAAATTCGATTGTCCAACATTAACTAATTGAAATTTATTTAAGCTTAAAAAATATTGCTTCTTTTTTCAGCTCCTAACTCTTCAGCGAACCTAGTCAAGAGGGTACTGAACACGTACATAGAGGAGGACCTGTGGTACCTCCCTTTGGAGGTGGGTAGTGGGGAGGGGCCCATCACTAGAGAGGAGACATATGATGTTACTGTCTATAACCCAAGGGCCTGGATAAAGGAATGTGTGCCTGGTAAGTTTATTAGCAGAGGCGGCCTTAGGGGGTGGCGAATGGGGCAGTCGCCCGGGGCCTCGCGCAACCCAAGCAAATGAAAAAAAAAATGGATTTCAAATTTGATTTATTTGTATAACTTTCGCATCACATACTTTTCACGAAAGACAAAGGACCTCGCAAAGACCTGCCGCCCGGAGCCTCGCAATGGGTAAGGCCGCCGCTGTTTACTAAACATAGTTCATTTGTTATTTTTATACTTACTCTTTATAATATATAAATAATCTAATATAACCATTTTGTCACAGATCTTTACGAAGGCGCAATAGAGACCCGTTATACGGACATAAGCTACCGAACCCCGCGGCTGATGTCCGCCCCCGGCCGAGCCCACGACGGCAGCTCGTGCCCGACACTGGGCGACGCGCAACACAACATGCTGCTGTCCTGCTTGCTCACCGAGGGCGTCGGCATCGCCGCCAAGAGTCTGATGCACGATTATCAACCTTATTTACTTAACACCTTGTGCTTGATTCTGGAGAGGGTTGGTGAGTATTTCGCGCACGTGGTTAGATACCGTGATTACCGTGATACAGGTCCTGGGTTCGATTCCCATCCGGAATAAACATTTTTGTGCATGATCTAACATCTCTAACGTGTCTAATTGATCTGGTTTTTTTTAAGTAAAATCTTAACCATTATTTTAAAACACGATGAAACGAAAAAGCGGTACTAAAAAGAGACAAACATATATATCCTTAAGATTAAGCTTGCGAGAGAATTAGATAGGAACACTAGAATACATAATAATATTTTATAGAAATATAATCTTGTCCGCGCGACTTCAACGGTTTCCCAATTTTTGTATATTGACTGTCGATGAAAATTACAAATTTATTTCAGGTAGTAAATACGAAATGCTGCATTTAGCCGGCTCGAAGGCAATCAACGACATAGCCACCGCGTGCGGACACAGCACCGTCGCTGAACTGATTCAATGCAATGCTGATTATTTCACTAGTCAAATAACTGGCAAACTCAAAAAGGTATTATTATGTATTAAATTGCATAAAAACTTTATTAAGCGAGATTAATTTTGTATTACGTAGTACGGAGGTATGACCTCCTTAATATTTTTTTTTTTGTAATTTTAATAATATTAGTTCCACAAATGTTTCTGCTCACCCTTATTTTTTTTATTTTATTGTCTGAAGGTTCCAATTCGCTAGTTAAGTTGACAAAGTTTATTTTAATATTAATTTTATTTATTTATTCTACATTATAACACCATTATAGCCTATAAGTAGGTACTAAATCGATGCTATAACTAAATTACAAAGTTAAATAACACCTTATCTTTATATATATTAGGTAGTTTTAGATTTGAGCCAATAAACAGTAAAGGAAAGATCTTCCGCCACTAGGTCATCGTGCCTAGGGACTGCGGCCCTACTGTTCATTTTGGATAGTTGAATATTTGCATTAATTTGAAGGAATCTTCGATAGCGCGATGTAGGATTGTCGCAAGTGAGTTCATATATGTCGCTACATGCTCTTTATGTTTGCAGCCCTGGAACTGCCAGTCGGCATTGCAAATATTGACCGTTGTTATGGAGTACAGCGATTCCAGAATATCCGATTGTCTCTACGGTATTGTACAAGATGTGAGTATATGTTTGTTTTATTACTTTTAAATATAATAATAATAATAGCCTTTATTCAGACATCCTATACAAAAGTTCACCATTCCATTTGATCTTGTCTTCGTATAATAAATAATGTTTTTATTAATTATACGAATCAATTGAATCTAAAGACCTTTAGGTATATTTAACCCCATGGCCTTCTGTTAACCTGTCTTTAAATAGTCTACTTTTAATACGGAAAGTCACTTTTTCCAACCATGTATTTAAGTACACCGGTTAGTTATGTTTCCAATGAATCTATGCTATGTAATTTTGAACCATGTCCCCAATGCAATAAACGTTAATTTTACACAGAAATTTGTTTTCGATGACAATGGCGGTGATAATATAGTAAGTCAATTCAAAAAACAACCTCCACCTAACATGTCAGGGGTGTTTAATGAAGGGTTTGCCAAGTAGCATACGTGACGTCATTTTCATTTGTTTCGCTTCTGTCTTAATCAATATAGAATGTCCCAGGATATTTATTATTGTCTTATATGTATTTCTAATTTTAATAAATGTTTCCAGGTACTGGTTCAAAGTTGCGACAAATACTACCAGAAGGATTTATACGCGTACTTACAAGTGTTTCTAACATTTATTGAATGCATACGGAAATGGTATCCTCATAACGACCCACCAGACAGCAGTCCTAACAAAAATAATGATGATATAGATGTATTGGTAGATGTATTGGAATATATAAAAAATACGGAAGAATCTGAACGGTTGCTAAGCGCTAGTGAGTTTGAGCGAGAGAGTGGTAAGAGTTTAGAAGAGATGTACAATGATGATATGAAGAAGAAAGAAGATGATTCATTAGATTATGACGACACGGTTTCGCGTGAGTATCAATTATTGTAGATTAATATTTATTTATTTAATATGTTTTGTAAGCCAATAACAGGTCTTCATTTATTTTATAGTTATTTCATTGTCGACTTCACAGTTAACAATATAATATATTTATATGGAAATTATTTTTCATAAGATAGTTTGTATGTTGTAGTTAAATTCTGAGTTGTTAAAACTTAAATAGGTAGTTTAATACTTTTAGAAAATGACAAAAATCCTGTGTAAGTTAATGAATGTTAATAAACAGTTGAAGGGTTTTAAATGGAATTAGTTAAATCAAATATAGTTCATCGTAAATGCTAAAATCATCAAAAGCATAGTTTTTGTGGGAAAATTAAATTATCCACTTAATTCGACATCAAACTAAAATTAATTTCCGTCTCGCGGCTTCATCCGCGTTTGTGAAAGACCTAATGTATTTCTGAGATTATAATAAAAGCATATGTGATTACTCGATAAAGTAGTTTACCAATAGTAAAAGAATTACTAGAATCGGTCCAATAGTATTTGAATTTATTAATTAAAAACAAAATACAAATCATTTCTCTTTATATATATATATATATATCTAATATTAGTAATTATTATATTTATAATGATAGTATTATGTCCACAGCTGAAAAACCACCACTTCCGCAATATGTATTAGTGACTATAATTGTACTTAAACGCTGTCTCAACTTCATCACATCGCAAGACCGCGACGAGGCGATTCTAGCGTTGCAAGTAATCAATAAAGGCCTGCCCATACTGAGGCCGCATGACGACGAGCTACTGCCGCTGGTGCATCTGTGTTGGGCGCCGTTGGTAGCGAGGTTCGAGATGAAGGAGCCGGTAGTAATGCGAAGGGCGGTCGATTTGCTAGTCACAATGGCTGATGTATCCAAAGATTTTATCAGGAGCCGGACTGTGAAGTAAGTGGTTTGGACTTTTTAATGAGATGAGTTTGAATGGGCTTGTAAAATGAAACAACAATTTATTTTTACTGCTACAAAATTTGACAATGACAGACTGACAGAATGAAATAAATAAGATTATTTACACAGGGCCATCTGATCCCAAACTGAGAGCTTGGACTATGGTGAACCAATAACTGATATACAATTTTTTTTTACTGCCGTTACTAACGTTTGTCGTACCTAGTAATTCTCTTTTTAGTGTACCTTTTTCGATTATCGAGTTTCAAATAAATAACATTACCTTCACTATATATTTATGAAAATATAATGTTTATACGTAGAAACATAGGAATGTTTGAGTCAAAATTGGTTATCCATAATATTAATACAAGACAAATGGAGAAGTTAGTTGTTCCATACTTTAGACTAACTAAAGTAAACAAGTCATTTCTTGGTAATTGTGTTCGATTTTATAATAAGATACCGCATTCAGTAACCAAAATGTCTGATATATATTTTGTAGTCTTGTTTCAAAATATTTATAACATACTAATTTTATATTTACTAAACCTACTTACAGGGAAGTCCTCCCACACATATACACATACCTCCGCAAGTCAGCACCTGAAAGCTACCTGAAGGATGCCGGGTCCATGTACCGTAATAGCCAAGCGTACTCTCTACAAGTGACCGCTTTAGACGCTCTGCCCCATTTGGTCGTGCACCTTGGACTTGAAGACGAGGCCCTCGACGAAGCCATGTTCTGCGTTGACCTGTATCTGTCTAAGAAGCAACCGAAGCCTTTGCAGGTGAGGGAAATTTTACTGTTTTATGTTGGAGGTAAAAGCTATTTTAGATTAATTATAAAAGAGAATTATAAGACCTGCGCTGGTCTGAGCCATTATCAGTTATGTCAAAAACATTTAATTCCTAGGGTGTTTTTGAGCACTGTCGCAAAATTAGAGACTTAAATGTTGAAGTATTCTGGGAAAGTAAGACATTTTGGGGCTAAACGTGAAATAATAAAAGTAGGCTAGGATAGCAAGATGTAAGATCTTGTTATCTGACTTTTAGACAATTATATTTTTAATATTTATTTTAAATTCACAGAAGGAAATTATACTTTGTAATTATTTTTATTTTTTTTATAGAAATCAGCTGTACTATTTTTCAAGTCGATCCTGGACTACGACTATGGCGCCGCGTGGCATCACCTACGGAAGCTCTGTGGCAACGATATTGTTCTACAGCCACCATTAATAGATGGCATGAAGTTGCAGCCAGTTGTAGGCACGCCGTATCTTCCCGTGAATAAAGACTATGAAACTAATGTTAAATCAATATTCAATCTTGTGGTGTCATAATATAAATGCCAAAGACTATGTTTTCTTTATTTTATACTAGCAGTCCCCTGCGGTTCCATCCGCATTCCCGACGGATGTAATATTATGCCAGAATAAAAAGTAGCCTTAAACTGCCAGTGAGCATTTTGGAGCCCGAAAGGAACATCCCCATCGATCTTTTTTTATAAATCCCACGATTCACGCACAAGATACGTACCCTGTTAGGTAGTCATGGCATCAGATGGAACGTGTAGGTGTCCCTAATGTTGTTTGAGATGTTGGACAGTTGGACATACTATCCGATATACGATCTCATTCAATATTCGTGTCCTGCACACGTTTGTAGGAGATAGAGATGAGGGAAGTAAATATACCTTAGAAATATATATATAAGCAGAAGTTTGTTGTTTTTCGACAGTCCACTTCCCCGAAGACGTGGTTACTCCAAAACATACCAGTAATATTTTTTTTGCTTTGTATCTATCAGACATCATCGAGAACTTAGTAGAAAATAAAACACAAAATTGGCAGTAATTCTTTATTATATACAAAACTCATTTGCCAAAGAGAACAAATACCCATTTTAACTCTATGTATACATTTAATATATATATTGCAACCACTCACATCTTTCATACAACTCAGTACATTTC
The DNA here is from genome assembly GCA_907165245.1 of Habrosyne pyritoides. Classification (NCBI taxonomy): domain Eukaryota; kingdom Metazoa; phylum Arthropoda; class Insecta; order Lepidoptera; family Drepanidae; genus Habrosyne; species Habrosyne pyritoides. The sequence goes on from OU015595.1 coordinate 2,376,337, forward strand.
CAGCTTATATCGAACTTTGCCTTCACTTATTCGATAAACTAGATAATGGAACTAGGAATTGTAAAATATTATATGAGTTTTGTATTGCGATGTGAGAGGTAAAATACTTGGATATTATGTCTTCTAACCCGATAACGAAAACGATTCGACCACACCATTATCTTAATTATGAAATAACTAAATTTAATTGGTAACATTTATCATATCGTATTTTAAACATTCCTACATACTGCCTTTGGGATGCTGGAAGAATGCAGGGGTGTTAGTTCATAATAAACTATTTAACAGATGTGTTGAAACAACATTGAACAAAATGGCATCAAATCTATGAGGAAATGTGCAAGTAAATTATGCATAGTGGAGGTCTTAAAATGTTTTACTTCAGCAATCTATAATCTGATAACCGAAACAATATGTACCTACTTATATTAAATGATTTGTTTTCATTGTTATTCCTAACAATTATTTTCAATAATACATTAAGTCAATAACAAAAATCATTTGGAAAAACGATATTTAAATGCATCCGATAGTGGCTACAATGTTTTAATTCCTCATTATCAGTTGGTTCAACCTATAAATAAAAATAACAAAGAAACTGCTTTATAATAAACAAATTAAAACTTTAACTTAAGTGCTAAAAACAACTCTCTGTGTGAGCAAATAGAAATACTTTTAGCTTGATGAAACCATGTAGACGGTAAATATGCTCATCTAAGATGAACGTGCGGTCAACCCTTGTCTCTTGTATCTTTTAAAACTACTTTAAATGCGACGAGGTACTTTATTCGACGTTTTTTTTTTCATAATAAGAATACAATTTTATATTATTGTAGATAACTAGTATACTGTAACATAACCTGACAGATAGGAGTTATAGCTAATTCACATGCATAACTTTTATGAAAGAGATTTTAAATTTTACTTGTAGTTTCTTCAGTTCATAATATAGATAAGACATATATTTTGATGTCGCACCTGTTTGAGAGATCCAAGAATTACCAGATAACTCAAGGGTTATGTTATCGAGGTTCGATGCTTGGTAAGTAGTAACGTTTTGGGCGACATTCCAAAAAAGGAGGATGGTCTCACTTCGGGTGAATGATGTTTTTTAAGGTAACAAAGCTAAATCATCTTGCATGCTGGTCTTGAACCACGGGCCTTGTATGCTCTATTATGTATTTTGCCTTCTTGTACATGGGATATGTAACATAAAAATACCACTTGTTCTTTGTTGTTAAAAAGGTTAATTATTTACATACAGCTAAAGTACTCATGGGTAAATTATTTAAAGGGATTTAATAACAATAATATTCTGATAGACACACAACAAAAAAGTTTACATTCACTTCGAAAAATTAAGATTTATATAAAAGCTTTTTAATAATGCTATCTTTTCATCTCACAAAGAACAAATACTTAAAAATAAAATTCGTACTTTTTTTTCCAAATGAACGCAAACTTTTTTTGTAGTGTGTAAATAGAACGGTATTTATCAGACATAAGTAAATATCTCATTAAATAATAGGATTGAATAAATGGGTATGAATATAGATTTACAAAATGAAAAATGTAATTATTTTAAGTATTTGTACATGTTGATATATGTTCTATTACAATCACACACGTCCGAAATTGAATTAACGAATAAACATCGGACCGGATAGTAATAAATTAACGGTATTAAGTGTACTAGATAAATAGATTATCTGAATAATCAGTTAATAAATAAATTTATTATTTAAGAACATTTTGTCACCTTACTCTTGTATATAAATCTTTAATAACGAAGATATATTCTAAGAAGTTGTAAAATAGAGATGGCACAAATGTTAAGCCATATATTAGAGGGAGACAGCGAGCATCGTACCGCTTGGGCAGAATCCCCAAATCCCTTAGTTAAGATCAGAAAGGAGAATGAATGAGCAAGGTGACGGAACCTGGAATAGCTTTATTTACTTCATTAACTTCATAATACAAACCACTCTTAAATGAATAATATACATCTAAATTGCACTACCTATAATTTTACATTTCTATTATTTTATCGATAATAACATGATCCAGTATGCCGTAATTGTATCACATGTATATTTCAACAACACTGCAAAAGTAAAAAACCAATTTTGTTATTGAAAATCTGATCCCAAAGTAAGCAGAGAATCTATGGAAACAATATAGCTGATATACATAAACTATTTTTAATTTTTCTAAATACATACTCATATAGATATTTACACCCAGACACAGAACAAAAAGATCATGCACACAATGTTTGTCCTGGGAGAGAATCTAACCCGCGACCTGCGACTTGGCAGTCAGGGCCGCTAACCACCAAACCAACTGGCCTGTTTAATTATATTGGAGTTTAAAAATTTCATACAAAACTGAAGACTAATTAGAAACAATAACTATCCGGTTAATAAATGAACCTTCTTTCAAAAGATTAAGTTTATTTTCCTTTGACATTCTTAAATGTCGTGATTCGTACCGTCCGGTAAAGAACTTCGTTACAAAACAGTAATATTTTATACAGAAAGTTGTTGGATTGTGTTACTTTGGAAATTTTATGTTAATGCAATGGTTAGAATCTGCAATCTTGTGTCCATAGTCACCCAAGAAAACAAATAAATACGTTGAAGTAAATTATTAAAAAATCAGGAAAAAATATGGACTTAATGTGAAATGTCCACTATTTAGTGACATATGAATTTTGCGTGCCGTAGGGTTAATTTTCCTATAACACGATTATATCTAGAGAACATTAGTAGAACAAAAATGGCATAGTAGTTTGCGGTGTTGATTCGTAAACGTTATATGTAGATCATATCATAATCAATAACTATTTGAACTTTGATCATCATTGATCAGAGATACCGGTTTGTAACAGTACAGTCATATTTCATATCTATAAATATATTATTGTGTATTTATTTACTTATGTGAATATTCACTATACACGATCACGAACTATACCTGTCCAGATTTAACAGGTTCGTTTTGACAGTTAACAATGTTATAGGAAAAGCATCTTTATTCCTTAATTAAACTTGTTAATTTTCCCATAACCCTCTTACCTGTCAAAGCGGACCCATTAGTTCCGGACAAATTTATTATTATAATATTTTACAAGTCCGTTGTATTTCAACGGAGTTTGGATCGTGTTAACGGGTGGCAGTGAGAACTTTATACTTTATTTTACACAATATTGAATCTTAAATGAATGACATATAGAATCAAAATATCTTAAATCGATCATATGTTATCGGGTCAAGATTTCAATTGAATTGCTAATTTAGGACTTGACTTCTTTGATTTAAACAATCCTCAGTGACAATGCCGACAATGTACAGTTAAATGATTTTTATCGTCTATAAATCTGGGGAACCATACAATGCCCATACAAAGCGCTTAATGAATTAGGCTAAGAACAGCACTCACATCTTCACAGTGAAATTAAATTGTATAAATTAGGCAACATTTTATAATTGAAAAGGATAAAACATTGTTTACTCATCCAGCTTTTGAGCCCTTTGGGGAAAACTAAAAAATACCGTAATAAACATAGTGACGTCACATATATTTGGTGTAATAGAGCGCACGGGACGATAAAGCCATGTCAAGCCCAAACATGAGTAAATTGTTTATCTAATTTCATTTAAAATTATAATATAATTATGTAAAAAATATAAAATGTTGTCAATGGTGTAAATAACGTTATATTTTTATATCCACAGTCAATACATAAGCAATTACTGAGCGACTCGAAAACAATAAGCCTATTGAAGTTACAAAGCCCAATTCTCACTTGTCGGTTCCTTAAATTTAAATAACGACCTTAAACCCACGCAACACGTTCCAAATTCCTCCGTCCACTCGTCACAAAATAAGATACCTCACTTCCACGCGAGCTTGAGTAACTTTCTCGAAGCAAAGTATTTAGTGCTGTATGAGGCTATGATTAAGGCTCCAAGTACAAGCGTGATCAGGTAATAATCGAAGTCATCTTTCAATAGATCGAAGGTTTTTGACGGTGCAACTCGAGTGTAGAACAGGTCTGTTGGATAAAATAGAGATGTACATACAAATTTTCAATTTTTGTAACAGGCCCGGCGAAATTACATACACATAAGACAGAACATTGGCGATGCACCTGGTGTTGCCAACTGTAGGGTAAATGGACCGTCTGCCTATTTGCCTACTTAAGGCTGCCGCCAGCAGGACGTCGGGCGCGTGTTGTGTACTCACCCAGGCCAGTGGCGAGCACGAGGCTGGTGGACTCGAGGCCGGCGGGCGCGGCGTGTATGCTCGTGACGCGCTGCAGCGTGCGGTTGTAGTTGAGCACGCCCTCGGCCGCCAGCGGCACGTCGGGCGCGTGCAGCCCCGTGCCGTCCGACTCCAGCGCTAGCCACGGCAGCTCCACCAGCGCGCCCGTCGTCAGTGCCACTGGCAGAGAAAGAGACGGTTAAAGATTTATTCATGGTAGTACAAGATAGTACTAAATATTTCTAAGCGCTACGTGAATACTCTACTAGGGCAGCAAATTTCATAGAGCCACCAATTTTGTACCAAACAAAAAAAATTATAATACATTTTTACACAATGGCATGTGATGTGGCATATTGTATACATAACTCATAAAAAACTCAATCGACTGATACACAAACAACATAAAAAGAAAATATATTCGCAAGTAATTAATCTTGCTGTCTTCAGCTTAGAGAACAGAAGGGAACTTCAAAAATGTATAAATGGCTCGTCTTGTCTCTAGTTCCAGCGGAGGTATGTCATAAGTGTTTACTCACAGATCACATTTTTGTCCGTGATAGATCGCTCAGTGATGGTGTTGGCGGCCGCGGTGGGGGTGGCCGCGAGGATGAAGGCCTGTCTCTCTACAATTGGAGACCGCTCCGACGCGAAGGAACTGAACGCGGCCCCCGCGGGCAGCCATCGCTGCTTGCCTTCGTACAATTCCATCGTAGCTGTGGAACATAATGCAATATTTTTGTTGATGTATATTATTCTGATTTTGTGGCGTATCTAAACTGAGTTTGAATCTGTAGATGTCTCTTGTTTGGTGGTACTGATGATGATGAAGGTGTGTAGTGTAGTGTAGTGTAGTGTAGTGTAGTGTGGTGTGGTGGGGTGTGGCGGGGTACTGACCTATCTCGGTGCGGCGATGCTTGTCGTTGTAGTAGAGGTAGGCGAGGCAGTTGTCGGTGTGCACGGCCAGCGGCGAGGCGCGCGCGTGGCGGTGGGCCTGCGCGCACCGCACCGCGCCGCTCGCGCCGTCCACGCACGTCGCCACCACCGTGTCTGTGCGCACCACGCGCCGCCCGGGGGTGAGGCGGTGAGGCGGTGAGGGGGGGGGATGACATTCATAAATATGTTTGCAAATTGACCTATAACTCTATATCACTACATGGTATAAAACAAATTCGCTTTCTCCGTCCCTATATCGCAACTACGCAACGGATTTTAATTATCAACGGTTTTTTTAATAGATAGAGTGATTGAAGCGGAAGGTTTTTAGTGGGATGTCACATGTATTATACGTCGAATTTCAGTGACGACGGATCTAATACGTCCTGAAGATGCTTCGTGTAGAAGCGAAACACTTATCGATTTATTGTTGAATTTCATTGTTTGGGACTACACAGAGGGAGATCCAGGAGAATTAAAACTCAGTAGGGTCTTTGGGACCACTCCAACACATAAACACAAAATACATTTAGGGCACTAATACTGGTTATTCGGTATTTACATGAACAATGTTTCCGATTGAACACATACTATAATATAGCTTGCTAAAACGATTGGAACCAATTTCCATGAGTTTTCAACCATGCTGACGTTTTCAATTTAGCGGCTGCATTGTATAATAAGATTAGAGTTATAAGAGAGATGTAAGATCTTACTTACACTATTGAGTTTCTTTGTTGCCTTCAAAAATGTTATTACATATTATTATATATCGTTACGGCGTCTATCATATATTATACAGGAATATTTTTAAGCAATGCGCAAAAAAAATTCCGTGGTTCAGTATCAGTAATAGAACATTTCCATTATCTGTTTAATTTTTCTTTGTATTTTCTTTCGACTTTCAAATCAACAAACAATGGACACTATCTATTCATAATAATATCAAAGGGCGCGCGCGCCGTGCGCCGCGGCGGTGGAGCCGGCTGTTGCCAAGGCCACGGCCGGGGCGGGCGACCGACAGACAGTCGTACAGTAGCCATAATATCAATTTCAAAGTCTATATCTTTCGTTAACGATAACTTTATTTTTTTGTACTAAAACTTATCAAAATAAAAATTAGGTGTTTAATAAAACTCATTTAAGTTTAATTTGTCAAAGTTTGCGCACTGAATAAAAAATATTCCTGTATATCTTTCTTAAAATTTTCATTAAATTATTTCTCGTGATTAATAATATAAAACCCAAAATCTAGTTTGTCCCCTTTATCTCAATATCACATAGCTTACGGCAAGTACTACAAAGTGTCACTACAAAGGAGTGCGGGTAATTACCTTTATTGGCAGCATCCTGTCCCTCGGTGATGAACAGCAGCAGGTTGGGGTTGATGTACTTGTAGAGCACTGCGCGGTCGGGCAGCACGCGGCCGGGCGAGTGCGTGCGCTCGCTGGCGCGCCGGCCCAGCGCCGCCACGATGCGGTGCGCGCCGCCGCCGCCCAGGTGCAGCGACCACGTGCGGTGGGCCACTACCGACTGAAACAAGGGACGTTGGAAAATTACTAATAAAAAAGCAACGAAATAGTTATCGGCGCCGTTGTTAGCACCGACGTTGTCTATGAAGATGTCTGTGGGGACTGCAAGGGGTGCGGGATTCAACCTTCTGCAACGGCCAAGGGCTACTACCGCGCCCACCAAATTTTCACTCGCCGACAGCTCGCGTTCGAAGCTCCACCAAATTATTGTATCCTATTTTTCATTTTAATATACAATTTAGTCATTGTGCGAGTCGCCTATCAGTTCTATGTTCCAATACTTTACAATAGTAATGAAATATAATTACTAAAGGTGCATGGAAATTGTTATATTAAAAATTATATGGAATTTATTGTAATACATTCAAAGATTATATAATACAAAACGAGTTAGAATCACAGAAGTAACTGTCATGAAATTCAATGTAATCATATTATCAGTAATAAATGCAATTTTTGATGTTTGAATAAAAAAGTAAATCTTGTCATTCTATCGCAGGCTAAGTCCTATAACACAAAAGTATTGTCGGTGAGAGTAAATAAACTTTATGTAATAAATCTAAGTTCGTTTATAAAAATAGTATTTGATGAGTTTATCGCCGGCTCTTCTCAGTAAAAAATTATCTTCCGAACCGGTGTTAGAGTGACTATTCAATGAAATGAAATGAAATATTTATTCAAATAGGCCTTCACAGGCACTTATGAATGGTCAGACTCTAACACCGGTTCGGAAGGTTGCTTTTACTGAGAAGAGCCGGCAATAAACTCAGCAATTACTCTTTTCAAAATAAGATTTTGTACATAAAGATGTGTCCTGCTGGAGCGAGCGCTACACCCAAGCATTGTCGTCATTAAAATAATCATTTGTGTTGTAGAAAGCCTTTTGTACTAAAACAGTCTTAATTCTTTCCTTTAATTTTTGTAAAGGCAAATTTAAAATTTCAGCAGGGATTTTATTATAGATGCGTGCATTAAGTCCTAAAAATGAGCCTTGCACTTTTTGCAGTCTATATGCAGAAGTGACAAGTTTATCCTTATTTCTAGTATTGATGGAGTGCATATCACTCTTTTTGACATAAAGACTAATATTTTGATGTACAAATATTATATTTGCATAAATATACTGCGATGCAACTGTGATGATATCAATTTGTTTAAACTTTTCTCTGAGGGAAGCTCGAGAACTCAAATTATAAATTGCTCGAACAGTTCTTTTTTGCAATATAAAAATGGTTTCTATATCAGCAGCTTTACCCCAAAGCAAAATGCCGTAGGTCATAACACTATGAAAGTAGCTAAAATAAACTAATCTAGCCGTATCGACATCTGTAATCTGCTTGATTTTTCTAACGGCGTAAGCTGCTGAACCAAGTTTTCCCGCAAGACATGATATTTGTGTCCCCCATTGAAGTTTTGAGTCTAAAGTAATTCCTAAGAACACTGTTTGTTAAAATTCATAGGTGCTTGTCATTCCATGTCATTATCCCCGTAGAGATAAGCAGTCTCAGAACTTAAATTCACATCCCAACAAAGATAATCTTAAGCAACAACAACTGTAACTAGCCCGCCCTGGGAATCGAATCCAGAACCTCGGACCACCAGAACTAAGTACCTAAAATATGGTAGCAAATATTGCTCCCATTTTTTTAACAGTAAATAAAACTCCAAACGAAAAGCAATTTGTATTCCGAAAAAACATAAAACTTTTCGGGAATCAAGCTATTAAATAATATGTATTACCTTTCCATCGTATTTGAGTGCATAACCTTGCACCTTAGCCGTGTTACGGTCTGCCACGTAAATGTACATGTTCTCAACCAACGACGCAGACGACGGCGGAAGTACCTGCAATACACATTTCTTATTGCTATATTTTATTCGTTTAAATTATTACAATTAATATAACCTTACTTATTACTTAATATAGGTAATCATTTGAATAAAACTTGATTAAAACGCGGATGGTAACTTTTTAATTCCAGTGATAAAAATTTCGAAACATTTTATACATAAAATGCGTATGACCTTTTTTGAAGGCGAAGTTTCTATAAGGACGTTCGGGGCGTCAGACGTCAGATACAGTAGCGTTACACGATATATACATAGACGCGTGGCGCAGCTGTCACTCTGTATTTTTAACGCTTAGTTGCTACGCTTTATACTATAAAGCTTTGCTTCTTTCAAGCGTCCCTAGACGGCACTGTTTTTTTTTTAGTTAGGGTCACGGATGGTTTTTAACTGTAGGTGACTCTTTTCTTGAAATTCAGTTTTATTTGTTTCACAAAATTTTACATGAATAATTTTCTATGGATCTAGGATCCGATAGGTGTCACTATAGTTAACTTACTTAGCTAAGTATCTACTGTGCAAAATTATGTTTTTTTTTTATTATAAAATATAACTCGACACTGGCTAAAAGAAATCTAGAAAAAAGTACTGGAGACTAATTATTATTTAATTAATAAGATAGTATAGTGGTGTGACCTGCACGTTCTCGTGTTGATCGAGCAGCAGCAGCGGGCGCAGGCCGTCGGCGGCGGCGCGCGGCGGCAGCGCGGCCTGCAGCAGGCGCGCGCCCAGCTCCTGGCGCCCCTCCGCGCCCCCCGCGCCCCCCGCGCCCCCCGCGCCCCCCGCGCCCGTCGCGCCCGCCAGCGTGCCGCGGATCGGGTTCAGGTTCACTATCAGCCCGTTGCCCGTCTCCTGCCATCACAAATCATACACTATTACGGTATATCAATGTGGGATAGGTAAAAAAAATGATTTGAAGAAAATACCCAGCTATAATTTTTTTCGTTCTTTTGTAAAAATTATTACAATTAACATTTCTCTTTCCTGATGTGTCTTTTTCTCATTTTATAGATTCTAATACCGGTAGTAGGCGTAGATAACAAAATCTTAAAATAAGGATCTACGTATCATGAGTAGTATAAAAAGGCATAGAGTACAAACATAAATTTATAGTTATATAGACGAATAGTATTAGAATGAAGTCAGTTACCTCGTGTTTACCGACGACAGTCAGGTATGCGTCGTAGGGCGGGTGCCGCGCCGACCTCCTCGTGAACACGAGTACGTTCTCCGTGTCTAGGTAAGGTTCATAGTGCTTCCATAAAATGGCCCCCGATAGATTGTCCATACCGAATATCTGGAAAAAAAAAACAAAATTTATCGTATTACAGAGAAACATTTTAATTATTCATCACAGCATACATATAATTTCCGTCACACAAAAAGGTATTAGAAGTGTGGCGACATCTATGAACACGCCTACAATCCTTCACCGCCCGCACTACAGTGATGTGGCGACATCTATGAACGAGTAGAAAAACACGAGAATCCTACATCGCACTATCAAGATTCTATCAGGATTTTGACATATATACAAGGATCCAACATCAACAGTTGGTACAAGCTTAGGGCTCACACCTTAGGGCCGACACATCCTCCTGACCTATACCCGGTCGGGAGGGAATCACTCATCCCCGGGCGCTCCTACCCGGGGAATAGTTCCGTATTAGGGTTTTAGAGTAGGGCGACTGCCAGAAGTTTCTTGTGGTTTCTTCTCTCTGGAACGCCCTGGTACGAAACCACATAGTTTATCGGTAGAGTAGGTCCAAAAAATCCCCCTAAAATACGCGGCCCTTAAGGCAGAGCGGCCACTATGGCCGACTCACCAAAACACGTCCTGTCCATTGAGGACATTCTTAAAGACAAGGTAGCTGTAAACTACACTTACAAACTTACAAGGGACACTATGTGATCCCGTCCCCCGCGAGTCCCCCGCCGTCTCACCCCGCGTCACGCGCCCCATCCCCCATGTCCGCAGCTTCAGCATCGGAATCCGATTCCGAGGAGGCACCCTCAGTGCCCCCCTCCCGCGCTAAACCCGCGAAAACCGCGAATCCCGCACCCGTCCCCGCCCCCGCGAAAACCGCGAATCCCGCACCCGTTCCCGCCGCCGCGAAACCCATACCCGAACCCGTTTCCGCCGCCGCCGCCGCGAGTACCCCCTCCGCCGACGACCTCGCCACCGCCGCATCCTCCTCTTCGAACGAGGAGGAGTACACGTTGGTACCGAAGGGTGGGAAAAGGAAGAGGGGCGGCCAAAAAGCCGCAAAAGCTGTGAGAGCTTCGTGCCCTTCCCCCACCCCCGCCGACGCTGTAGCAAACCACGCCCTCTCCCCAACCCCGATGGACACGCAGCCCGTCGCCGCCGCGCAAACGAGCTGCGCTGCCCCCGCGACCGCGTCCGCGTCCGCGTCCGCCCCCGCCTCTGCCGCTGCCAAAGGCAAGCGAAGGTCCACGGCCCCGCCCCCCCTGTACGTGCAGGACAAGGGTCAGTGGACCAACATTTCCAAGTGGTGCAATGAGCACCACATCAATTTTACTTCCGCCCGTCCCGCCGAAACCGGCATTAAGGTCACGGTGCCGTCCTCGGACGACCACCGGGCCCTCACTAAGCTTCTCCAAGAGCGTAAGGTGCCTTTCCACACCTACGCTCTCCCCGAGGAACGCGCATTACGCGTCGTAATCCGGGGTGTCCCCAAAGAGATTCCCACCGACGAGGTGAAGGAATCACTCATTTCCCAGTCCCTCCCTGTACAGACCGTCCACCGGATGTACAGAGGAAACCCTCATGTCCCTTATAACATGGTCATCGTCACCCTCGACAATAGGGAGGCGGCGAAGGCCATCTTCAAAATTCGCACTGTGTGCCACTTATCGGGCATACACGTCGAACCTCCCCGTAAGACGGCTTTTCCGTCGCAGTGTCACAGATGCCAACTTTATGGCCACTCTGCAAGGCACTGCTTTGCAACACCCAGGTGCGTCAAGTGCCTCGGTGATCACGGCACGGCTGCGTGCCCCCGGCCCAAGGACGTGTCGCTGGCCACCGAGGCGCCGGGCTGCGTCCTGCGCCAGACTGTCGGCCACACGGCCAATTATAAGGGTTGCCCTAAGGCCCCTCGCCCTCGCCCAATCACCCGTCCGTGGCCCACTCAACGGGCCACCATTCCCCCACTCATGTCCGTCGACACTACGGCCCTCCGGCCGCAGAGGTTGGCTCCTTGGAGGAACCTCAACCGCGACCCTCAGTCGCTTCCCTCCCCCCCTCCAGGCCCCCCCATACCTAGATCGGCGTTCGCGCCAAACAACACCTTCGCTACCACCGTAGCAGGCGCTCCCGTGAGCGCCACCACCACCACCACCGTCGCCGCCGCCGCCGCCGTCGCCGCCGCCGCCGTCGCGACCGTACCGAAGCCCACCGCTGGGCCCTCAACGGCTCCGTTGCCGCGCCAAAATAATAATCGCGCCGTCAACATCAAACCCGCACAGAAGGTGGCCCCTGGTTCGGGCCTCCTTACTGTGTGCCGGCTCGCGCAAGCCATCGACTACGCGCGTGTCGATGAGTTCGCTGGCCTCATCAAGGCCAATCAAGGTGACTTCTTCGCGCTCATAGAAGTCATCAGCCAATATTCGGACGTCCTAAACGCCGTCAAAAATCTCGCACTCTTCTAAATGGCTTCCACACCATTAGGCAGAGTAAAGCCCCGATCCCTTAAGATAGGTTTCTTCAATGCCAACGGCATTAGGGGTCAACGCGATGAGATCGCAACGATCTTGCGTGATCACCAACTTGACCTCCTTCTGGTGCAGGAGACGTTCCTAAAACCCTCTCATAGGGATCCTAGAATTGCAAACTATAACATAGTGCGCAACGATAGGATCAACTCAGCGCTCGGAGGGACGCTGATCTACTATCACAAGTCCCTGCACTGTTCCCCCCTGGATCCGCCCCCTGACCTTAGGTGCATCGAAGTGTCAGTATGTAGGCTCGCCATGACCGGACACGAGTCCATAGTGCTGATTTCAGCCTATCTCTCGCCATCCTCGACCGAAGCCAATCCTAGGACGTTACTAAAAAGTGACGTCGAATCCCTCATGCAAATGGGTCCCTCTGTCATTCTGGCAGGAGACCTAAATGCTAAAAACACCCTCTGGGAATGCGTAGCAACGAATCCCCGAGGGAAAATACTAGAATCCATTCTGGACTCCTCAGACATAGATTTGATCGCTCCCTTAGAGCCGACTCACTTCCCGGGTACGGTGTCACGCCGCCCGGATATACTCGATGTGGCACTGCTGCGTAACGTAAGCCTTCGCTTGCATTGCGTATCGGTGTTGCACGAGCTAGACTCAGATCACAGACCTGTGATATTAGAATTCGCTTCACGAACGTTAGATCCCCGTTTTGACAACACCACCACTAGAGGTGGTCCCAGTAAAGTCATCACCAATTGGGACAGACTGGGCGAACGCCTTAAGACTGTCACCAATTCCGTTCACCTCGATAACATACCCGATAACATAGTCACCGCGCAGGACGTATCTGTGGCTATCGACTCCCTGACCGGTCACGTGCAATCGAACATTGACGATTGCTCTCGGACAGTGCCAGATACGGATGACCGTAAATGGCAATTGCCCGCAGACGTACGTGAACTGATCAGGAAGAAGAACGCCATAATGCGTATCCATGATAAACAACCGTACGACCATATACGAGCTCGCATGCGCTTTCTACAACGCGAAACTCGATGGGAAAAAGTTATCGAGGAGATCGATCCCTCTCATGTTGCATTTTGGCAATTCACTCGTTGTTTTACAAAGGACACGGTCGCTCCTATGCCCCCCCTTGTCAGACCTAATAATCTCCCGCTCGCGTTCGAGGATGACGAGAAGGCCGAATGCCTAGCCGCCAGCCTGGCGCTTCAGTGCACTCCCAGCTCCCTAAACGTTGACCCGAGTCACGTGGAGGCAGTCGTTTCTGAAGTGGAACGGAGAATCTCTCTCCCGTTACCTCCTTCTCCCTCACTCGCCCCAACCCCTCCCGCCCCCGCCCCCGCCCCCCCCAATGCCACTGAGGAAGCGGAGGACCCCATTCCCTTAGTTACTCCTGACGAGGTAAAATCTATCATCCGAGACATACATCCGCGAAAAGCCCCTGGCTCGGATCGAATCACTAACCGCGTAGTTAAACTCTTCCCCCCCACCCTTATCGCCCTTCTGGTGGCCATTTTCAATGCTGCCTTGGCGTGCAACCACTTTCCACAACAGTGGAAGGTGGCACACGTCATTGGCATTCGCAAACCCGGCAAACCCCGATCCGAGCCCACCAGTTATCGTCCCATAAGTCTACTCAATGTTTTGGGTAAGATTTATGAGAGACTCATTTATCTCAGACTAAAAGCATATGCCGATGCTAATAGACTCATTCCCGACGAGCAGTTTGGTTTTCGAACCAAACACTCTTGTGTTCAACAAGTCCATAGAATCGTTGAACACATCTCTAGTAAATTCCAAACCGGTATATTGACAGGCGCGCTCTTCTTCGACGTGGCGAAAGCGTTTGACAAAGTGTGGCACGACGGCTTAATTTTTAAGCTTTACTCAATGGGAGTGCCACCGAGGCTCGTTATCATCTTGCGAGACTTCTTGTCGAATCGTCACTTTCGCTACCGAGTCGAGGGGCGCGTCCTGTCAACACCATATCCCATTCGCGCCGGAGTCCCGCAGGGTTCGGTGTTGTCACCCCTGTTGTTTGCGCTCTATACGAGCGACATGCCCAGGACCAGTGACACTCACTTGGCCCTGTTTGCGGACGATACGGCTATTTACTCTTCAAGTAAAAGCGAATCCCTCCTTTGCAAACGACTCCAATGCGCAGCCAACGCCTTAAGCGAGTGGTTCAGCAAATGGAGAATCGAAATCAATCCCCTCAAAAGTCAGGCTATCCTGTTTTATAGAGCCTTCCGCGAATCTTACCGACCCTTTCCCGCGTCACCCATCACCATGTTCGGCGCGCCTATCCCTTGGGAGAGGCAAGCCAAATATTTAGGTGTCACTTTGGATGATAGACTTTCCTTCGGTCCTCACATTAACACGGTGCGTAACCGCGCCGCGTTCGTGTTAGGCAGGCTCCACTTCCTCATTAATGCTAGGTCTAAATTGGCCCTCAAAAGCAAAATCAGACTGTATACCGCGTGTATACGCCCCATAATGACGTACGCGTGTGTAACTTTTGCACACGTCGACCCCAAGCGGATCCAGAGATTCCAAGTCCTCCAAAATAAGTTCATGCGCAGAGCCACGGGTGCCCCGTGGTATATGCGTAATCTCAATCTCCACATGGACTTAGGTTTGCCGACCATCAGGCAATTTATCAAAAGGGCTTGTCGCCGCCATTTCGATCGGGCACTAAACCACAAAAATCCCCTCATAGTGCAGGCCGCGTCCTACACTCCGTCCCGCATTAGTCGCATTCGCAGACCGAGGCACGCCCTCGCCGAGTCTGACGATGACATAACAAAAGCTCAGACAGCTGCAGCCGAATCTGCAGCTCGCGATCATCCATCACACACACAAGGCCATCAGCCTCGCTACCGTCCTCGCCGGCGTGGACGTAAGAAACCGCGCTCTCCTTAATATGTTCATTGTAGAGTTTTTTTGTTTTATTATTGTTATGAAATAAAGAACCACTAATAATCAGATAAAGTAAAGTCTTTGATTTAAAAAGGCCCCCCACGCAACGCCCTGAGCCCGAGGTTCGAGCCCCACAGGGGGCACCCTCAGTGCGCTGTTGCTTAAAATTTTGTATTTCGGTTGAGAGCCCTAAGCGCTCACCGATATTGTCCGCGTAAGGGTGTCAGAGCCATCTGAGGCTAACACCTTCGTCCATTCAAAAAAAAAAAATAAAAAAATCAACAGTTGGACCGCGGTCCCCAGGCATGATCACCTAGCCTGGCGGAAGATCTTCCCTTTTAAATGGAGGAGTCTCATACCTCGCTCCTCCATAGAAGGAATAAGGGATTAGAATTTCAAAGCTCTCTCATAAGAGGTTTCCCTCCAATAAAAGTAGCCAATCATAGGCACTGTCCATAGAAGTGAAAATGTAAACTATATATAACAGTGCAGAATAACATGTCATAATCATCGCTGCAGACATACTGTACATGAAACCTTAAGAATTTCCACTATCAAAAATCACTCAAGGCACCAATATAAGTTTTCACTCACATAAATTACTGAATATAACCTGGGACAATTAATCCTGAGATATTCTTTTACACACGGTTATCTGGACCCAAACTAAGAGAGCTTGTACTATGGAAACCAGATAACTGATATGCTACATATACAACTTTTATTTATTTTTCTAAATATATATATTTACACCCAGAACAGAACAAAGAGACATGAACGTGCACACAAATGTTTGTCCTGGGTGGGAATAAAATCCGCGACCTGCGACTTGACTTAACCACCAAGCCAACTATTTCCTATCTCTCTAATCAATCTTTATATCTGTAATAATGTATTGTTTGTTTACCTTGCCAACATTTGTGACCAGTACGATAATCTTATGCAGATTGAAGTAGTCCCTCACGAGGGCCGTGGGCTCGTCCTCCTGCGAGACCTCACCCTTCTGCAAGCTCTGTATCAACGCCTGTAACTGCTGGAACTGAGTCTGCAGCCGGCGGGAAAACGCCGCCCATATTGAACCTGGTTGCAAATTCATTAAAGTAAGAAAATATTACCAATTTTCATGGAATAAATGAAGACTAGAAAGGAATTTTTTGTTTTAAAAAATGTTATCTTTTTACTAAGGATCTAGGTAGTACTTTCTGATAATGAAGTGTAATATAACACGTAATTAAAAAAAAAATAACAAATACCATAGGAATGCTGCTTTAGTCTTATGTATAGGTGAAACAAAAAATATGCTAACAAAAATGACTTGATTAATGAACGCAAGATTAGTTAGCCGTAATGGAACTTAAGTATTTGATTTAAGACACATTTTTCAATGCTCCTGTGGGATATATAGAAATGAGACAAAAAGCCTATTCGAAAAGGTTAAGGTTTCAAGCCACTCAGCACACTACATTTTTTTTATTGATGACGTAATAGTTTCGGATTAGCACTCAATACTAGAACAGAAACAAATAAACAAAATTGTTGACTCGTTCATAAGAGATATATTTTATCACACAAAACTCATGTTACGCAAATCAACATAGTACTTACTATACATCTTGGCAGCTATAAAAACAAAGAGAATACTATATGAATATGCTTGATCATTCTATTAAAATGATATCATAATATGACATGAAATATTTAATTCAAATAGACTTTTGCAAGCACATATGAATAGTCTGACTGTAATACTGTTCGAATGGTTGTTGTTTTACCGAGAAGAGCCGGCATTAAACTCAGCAATCACTCTTTTCAAAACTAACGTAAAGTATACATATACAGGAATATTTTATATTCAGTGCGCAAACTTTGACACATTAAACTTAAATGAGTTTTATTAAACACCAAATTTTTATTTTGATAAGTTTTAGTACAAAAAAATAAAGTTATCGTTAACGAAAGATATAGACTTTAAAATTGATATTATGGCTACTCTGTCGGTCGGGTCGGGCGCCCACCCCGGCCGTAGCCTGGCAACAGTTAACAGCTGGCTCTACCGCCGCATGCGGCGCACGGCGCGCGCGCCCTTTGATATTATTATGAACAGATAGTGTCCATTGTTTGTTGATTTTAATGTCGAAAAAAAAATACAATAAAAATTTAAACAAATAATGGAAATGTGTTCTGTTACTGATACTGAACCACCAACATTTTTTTGCGCATTGCTTAAAAAATATTCCTGTATATTAAAAATATTATATTATCTCCATTTCCAGGTTCACCCATGGGCGTAAGCACGGTGGGGCAAAGAGAGGCACTTACCCGGTACGATTGGGTGAAATAAGTATTAATATTACCTAATAAAATAACAGTTTTGGTAAGGAGAAAGTATCAAATAGTCCCGGAGATTAGCGTGTTCAAACACAGAACATTTTTACACTCCCGAAATCAATGTCAATTCGATTTTGGCAATTTCATTCAATGTACAGACACGACGGTTCTACAGTTTAATTATAAATGGTATATAAAGAAGATAGATAGTAGAAAAAAGAATAGATAACTTGATAACTAACTGACCTTCTTTCTGATCGAACTCAGATTCAATAGCGGCGTCGAGGTCCGAAACAGGCAAGTCGACGAATTCCGTCGCCACCACGTTCGCCAAAGCTTCTTCTCGGGTCCATAGAATTTTACCTGCAATCACAATACATCGTTGAATTACACATCTGTGCACAGTTTGAAATAGAATGTAGGTGATTAAACCATTACTTTACAAATCAACAAGGTCATAAGAGAAGCTACGTTTTGTTATGTCATCGGCCATTGGATAAAATTCGTTCGAATAATTGCATTCAGTAGTTTTGCGTTACTAAGCAACAAACATCCGTACATACATCCTCATGAACTTTCGAATTTCTAATATTAGTAAGATATGTATTGGACGGGTGGGGTACTTTGAAGTACCCGCCCAGCAACCACCTTCAAATTGAAATCCTACAAACCTCCCAGTATTTTCAGGCAACTACAGTTGATATCATTACTAGGATTAGACTAGCTTACCGCCCTGCTGCATCAGGTGCACGGAGTCATCGGCGGCGTTGACCAGGATCCTGCACGCGTGCACACACTCCCGCTGCGTGCGGGTGCACATGGCGGCTGCCAGCTCGGGCTCCGGGATCCCGTTGCCGCTGTCTGAGTACTGGACCTCCGGCACTTCCTCCCCGGTGGACACGCTGTGTGCCGTTAAGGAGAAACCCTGGGGGCATATTATGACCTTGCACTCGTCTGTTTCATATAACAAGTATTTTCGACATCATAGGAAAATGTTATTTATTGTTATTTGAATAAGGTATATCTGTTGATCTAATTCTAATAGTTAAAACAGTAATATGTCAAATCAGCTACTGTTTATTAAATATCAAATCAATCGTTTTAATGGAGTTTTGTATGAAATAGCTAGTTAAGACGTCATTATTGTACAGTATCAAAAGATCTACTCTTTTTGGTGCAATCAGTACTTTACTAAAATTTTGATCACATTTGATGTATAAGTATATTTTTAGATATTCAAATAACCAGTGGATTAGTCACCGTATAGTATTGTTAGATGATCTTTATCATAATGCAAATAGGCTTCATTTTACTATGGCATGTTTTTTACTTCAAAGAACATCTTTTATGGAATAGGGTTAAAGTATACTGAATTCTTTCACATCGTTATGGAACTTTTTGTATTTGTAGCACTCAATTGTTGGCTGGATTCCACAAATATGTGTTTGAACCGTCAATTTTACTATATGCAATCCACCATCAGTTGTGACAAAAACTCACCTTGATTTCATCACTCCAAGTCTGCATAAGCATTGGCCCGCTCGAACTATCAACTATTGCCACACTGGCCGTAGTGTCAGCTACAGGTACACTGAGAATCTCAAATTGATTATCCTTCACAATAACTATCCTCTTATCATCAATAGTAAAGCCTGGTAGTATACTATTGCCATTTAGAGTTCTCAAGCTTCTTTCATTTGAGTCCCCTGGTACAAAGTCTGTTAATGGTTTGTTTATAATCTGAACCGCATTGGAGGTAACATTTAAAGAGATGAGGAGTTCGGTACCACTGCTGCCTGATATGCAGGTGTAGTATGGTGCGGACACAACACATCTGAAATTTAATAACTTGAATTTAAAGTCATATTGAAGATATTAATTTAGTTGGATGTTAATATCTATACGTATGTATTTAAAATAGTATTATTTTAATGTATAATGTATAATTTTATGTAATATATTAGTTGTCTGGTTTTCATAGTACAAGCTCTGCTTAGGCAAAGAGTAAAAAAAAAATGTTTAAAATGTTTCCTAAACATTGAATTCAAATGAGCAAGTCTCACCCATCATTGGTCCAAACAGCTGGCAGCATTGATGTGGCACCACGGTTGTTACCCGTGACCAGTTGGTACATGGTGACCTCAAGGTGGGAACCAAAGACAGGCACCATGTGGACCAGCATGCCGCTCTGCACCCACCATTCTGAGAATGCTGCTTTTTCATCGCTTTGTAGTGTTAGAGACCATTCCCAGAGCAGGATACCTTAGAAGTAGAGATATTTATACATATAATAAGCATAAGAGAAAAATACATATAATTAAAAAATACATGAAAAGCAAGTTATACAGCTATTGCTATATTGTTGACTTGCAATATCCAATAATGCATGAGCATATTATGGTAGCATATAATTATTACTCTATAATATATACAAAACAGCCAGCTCTTTGTATCAAGTTAAGATTTAATTGGAAAAATGTCCCTATAATTAAAATAAAATTTACATTTATTTAAATTTTCTATGACCAGGTAATGATGCTAACTGACAAAGCTGTTAATCTACATATTTGTTTATTTTACATGATATTCTCAAACATATCACGAAACTGATTGATAAAGGACTGGACTATTGAGTATTAAAACCAAAACATAATTATTACTACCATTCAACTTTGTGACATGAGTCTTTTAAATCACATACTTAATTGAATATTTTTATATTTAATTAAGTAAATAAAAATATTATTTACCTGTTGTGGAATCCCATCCTCTCACCAGGTATGGGTTGGAGCCAGTAACTGTGACCACCTTCTCCGCAACATGTAGCAGCTGGATATTGCCGGCGGCTGTACTCTCGAAGACATGGCGCCATACTACTTGTCCTGTTTTATATCAATATATAAGTTATCATTAATAAATGAAATAATTAATAAATATTCTGGGACATTATTGCACATGGCCATCCATTCCAAACTAAGCAGAGCTTATGCTATGGACACCAGAAAAGTGATATTACTTTTACTACTTTCTTTCTACTAATATATTAATGTAGATCTTAAAACACAGACAAAGAACAAACAAACATGTTTGTGCACACAAATGTTTGACCTGAATGGGAATTGTACCCTAAACCTGTAGTGGCAGTCAGGGTCTCTAACTACCAAGCCCACTGGCCACAACACATTACAATAATAATGATAATACTTTATTCATTTCTGAGAATATTGTACAAAAACATGTACTTGTGAATGGTTCTGCGTATTCTACCAATAGTGATGTAGAATATTATATTCTAAATATAAAAGCATTTATGTCAAGATGTCATAAATAATATAATAAATATATAATTTTAAGTAATACCTAGTCAAAATGTAATTATAATTTGTAATAAAATATCATTAAAATAAATCAATTTTTAAACTGACTTGACAAACATCTTAAATTGAAGATTAGCAGTGAACACAGGATATAGGCAATTATCAGTTAATCGACTATTAAAAATATTTAATAATAAGGCCTGCCTGATTTAGTGATCTATTTCAAACACTGAAAATTATTGTCTTTCTTGTAGGTGTGACATATGGTCAGCTTTATTACCATTTCAGGCTCCGGCCCCATCCAGACCATGGGTAATAATTTGGAAGCTAGTCTGACTACTACCAAGTTGATAAGATTGGGCAAACTTAGTCATAAAATATACTTCCCGTAAATTATATTAAGGAATTGTTTTAATTGAAATCATATAAGAATATGTAAATTCTTCATACATTATAAGTGGTGGTATTTACACAAGTTTATTAAAATGAAGGGATCAATAATTTTATTTAGCATGCAAATAGCATGTCCCACTGCATTGATAATGATTATATTTTATTTTTCTGAAACACATTTATAACTAGAGATTGCTAGTGTAACCTCATCATACCAGCCCAATAATATCTACAGCTGAACATTGAGCTTCCCCATGGATATCCACAGTGAACATTCCTGAGCCACCTTACTAACTAGCTGTCCCTCATGGTTTTACCTGCATCCCTTCCTAAAAGTAGCCCTCTCCATACCATTGGCTATATGTCTGCCTAATTTCAACATGATAGGTTCAGTGGTTTAGACGTCGAAGTGTAAAAAACAAATAAAGTTACTTTAGCAATTAATAAATAAGTAAGGATTGTTTCAGCTACATTATAGCTATAAAGTTATCAAACAGACATGTTGATGCACACATAGACATGTCATTGATGGAGATGAAACCTCAAAACCACATCATGGCTAATGAATAACTAGTGTGTTACAATCATTGATAAATGCTTCAATTAAGGATAAGATCTTATGAATCTAGTTATTGTGATAGGGAAGGCTCTTGGCTCTGTAGTATTGATGTATATGAACTGATGATGATAGTGAGTATGCATGTAATGTATCTGTGATACTGTTTTACTCAAAATATCAAAATAAATATAAAATTGTTATGATAATTTATACATGTTTTTGTCTACGAACATGCCGGAATTGCGTAATTTTTAGGGTCAGCGAGTATCCGTAATTTACTAACGGATACACTCAATAAAATCAATTTACCAGTTTTCAAATTCAGAGCAGACAGTACATTTTCTTCGGTGGCAACAATTATTTTCTTCGCAGTCGATACCGTATCGAATTGAGCGAATTTAATCCTCCCAACGTAAGACTGGCGCCTGAAAACAATAATTTCATGGTAAATTCACTTTTTACACAACCCAAGATGACATACAATCACCATAACCTAAAATGATAATTACCAATCGAATTTTCCGATTTGATCCTCGTAAATGCATTCAGATAAATTAATTAAGCTAAATAACACAATAAACCAATTTATACTGTTTAGAAATTTCAATAAACCCAAAAAATTGGGTTTATAATAATTTGACAGCATCCCCATTGCTGAGTGACAGTGAGTGACTGAAAAAAATACAAAATCAATGTTGCTGAACAAATAAAAAAAATGTCTTGTCATTGTACTTTATAATGATTTCAGTTTTAGATAACTAATAAATGGAAAAATCCTAATGTACTTTTTGTCATTAAATTCTTATTTTTATGACCAATTTAAGAAAAAAAAAGTACAACGTCATTATTATACAATTTGAACACTAGCAACATTATATACATAGGTACGTATCATTTCATTTTACGTAAAGTGAAAACAAATACACCAACTTTTTATGAAATCACAAAGATTTATATGAAAATCTATTCATCAACACATGCAACGTATGCTGTAGTTTTTTTTTCTAAATTGTGTTCCATATAATTAGTCCTTTTTGAGGTTTGATAATATCATTAAAAAATGTACCCTGCTTTACGATATTACAGATTCATAGCTGAGCCTTATATTTAAATGGATATAGTTTATTTTTCTATGACATTCTAAAACCTTTTTTATAACTTTATGTAGCGGACTATTCACGGTTATTGTTTCTTTGGGCTGAAATGCTATGTCAGCTGCTTCCCGCGCATTGTTCACAAATTTAAGCGCGCAATTATTTTCAATCCTTTCGTTACAAGGATCTTATAAATTATTATTATTATTTTATTATTATTTAATTATCAGGCAGGCAGTTGATTCAACTGTTGAGTGCCTGTATCCTGTTGTTCTCTTTGAGATGGTTGTCAAGTCGGTTTTTGAATTGATTAACATTTTGAGCTGTTACAACGTCTTCTGGGAGCTTGTTCCACGCTTTGACCACTCTGTTGTTTAGGGAATATTTGTGAGGGTTGTTGTTTGAGAGACTAGTGCTCAATTTAAGACAGTGGCCCCTTAGACGGTCATTATTGTCTCGTTTAAATATACATTAACAAAAAAATAATATTCAACTAAGCTGTTCTTCTAAGGAAAATATTTTTGAGATTTATACATAGCAGGGCGATTGTATAATGCACTCAGAATCGTCGATGCAGTAAATTTTGTATAACTTTGACGGCGCTACGATTGTTGTCCCATACTGCTGGCGCGCTGAACCATCATGATGAACTGAACCATTATGAAAACGGCTTCTACATAGAATTGCCTTTGAATATATACTTATTTAGATGTTAAGACCGACATTCATGTATAGAGGCGGCCTTAGGGGGTGGCGACCGGGGCAATCGCCCGGGGCCTCGCGCAACCCAAGCAAATAAAAAAAAAATATGGATTTCAAATTTTATTTATTTGTATAGTTTTACCTTGTCAAATATGATAAATACCTAAAGCAAACAACCAGACTTACTTTCGCATCACATACTTGTCACGAAGGACAATGGGCCACGCAATGCCCTGCCGCCCGGAGCCTCGCAATGGGTAAGGCCGCCGCTGTTCATGTACACACATCATTGACCTAGGTGGGAATCGAACCCTTGACGCGTGTCGTGACAATTATCACTTGATCAGTTTATACACGACCCAGGTGAATATGGTAGGTATATGGTCAGGAGCCATGGTGAGATCCAAGGACCGCTGTGCTCGGAATGGCTTGAATAGCGTTCACCCACAGTTGGTCCCGACCCTTTTCACTGTCCGTCTATACATAAAAATAAATTGAATTGTCTGATTGTAATGTCATAACAACAGCGATTTACTAAATGCGTATAAAAGTAAATACGGTACTTATAACAAAAATATTTTTTTATTCTTCTCGTATTTCCGTTTGTCTAGGCTAATCTCCGAAATGGGATTTTATAAGAAGTAAGTTAGGCTAATTTTCATCCCCGGAAAATGTAACACCCTTATGGAACCGGGTAAAATCGTGAAGGATAGCTAGTCCTTTAAAAATTCAAAACCTCCTTCCGAGCAGGTTTATGTTCTGCCAGTATGATCGAAACCATTCGCTCATTCGATCTTAGCTGAAAATATTAACTTATCTATTTTTTAACTTACCTACCTACCTTACATTCGATGGGACTAGTGGTATTTATTATTTACCTAACTTCCACCCCCTACGATTTTACTCACGTTCTTCAGGTAGCATCTGTTACTGATGAACTACTCCATAGTTCACCTGTGTGCCAAATTTCATTTAAATCCACTTTATTTTTATTCACCCATTTCAGCGGGATTGTGTCATAAACATAAAAAAAAACTTTTATATTTACCGAATAGTGGTAGGTAGATAGGTATCTTGATTTGACTTTAAAGTAGATAGATGTATAAAATTCAGTATATATTATTGGTAATGTCGTGCATGGAAAATTATTGCCAGGTGCAAGTAATTACGAGGGTTAATAAATAAGTACCAACTCATTATGCGTCGCCTCGGAAAGGCTGTGATATACCTACCTAGGTTTTTATTGATCAATGCGATTTGATACCCGATCTAGGTAGATCGTTTATATGTAAAATGTAATATGTATGTAAAAAAGGGGAAACTGTAGATTTTACCAATTTCGTAACGTAAAATACCTATGCTAAAATAAACAGGAACAAAACAATAATTACGTAAGGCAAAGATGATGGTTCTATACCCAGATGTTCCATTTTTGAGAGTATTTACTTACCTAGTAATTGTAGTACCGGTTCAATTAATGTCTTTACCTTTTAATTAAAAAAAAACGTCGTTAATATCTGACATCACTGAACTGCAATATCTATTAGTAGGTATGTAGATGCTATGCTAGAAATGCAAGCGACGTGGAAATGCCGCATTTGCCTTACCACACTGCGTTCAGGTCATCGAACTTGATACCTTGCCAAGTATAACATGGTGTACACCTAATGTAATTACGCAAAGTATACATTAACAGCAAAGGCAATATTGTATGAAATAACCCTTTCTCTATAGACTGTCACAAACTTGTCTATGGTACAATAAAACAGCTTGTTCGTTCGCGAACAGATGGCACCATCGCACATGCATTATCACATGTGTTGCACACTCAAACCAGAGTATTACCTTTAACCTTTACTAATTAAGCTACTTTAGTCTCTATTAACTGTGTTTTAAAGTACACAATAATATTTACGGTATGAACACAATACCGTCCAATGGCGGACTGTAAGTTGGTACTTAAGTGGTAGAAGGAACTTTAAAGGCTTCTGTTTTACTGTACCGGCCCCGTTTAAACTACGTAGGTATTTATTGATCTAGTTAATGAAGCTGTTTATTTCATTGGCTGTTGGGTTTTACTATGGTTTTCACCATGACATCATCAAAAAGGTTTTTGAGGCACAGTACAAAAGTTAAGGTAATAGGTTACACAGTTACCTGCCTGGTAAAATGCATTACCGTTGCATGGTGCATGTTATGTACCGTTACATATTTGTTGGCAAATAATAAATGAAAATAAATATGTCATTTCTATGTTTTGATTGCTTGTAGATTCACATAATATTAAACTAGCGACCCGGGTTCGCTTGAGTCGGCTAAGGTATTACACATAAAAACCTTCCTGAAGAAATTCTCCATATGGTGGTGTCTATGAAGTTAACAGACAGAATTAGAGACTGTTTCATACTATTTAATGAGTAGAGGGGAGATAGAGAATCTAAGGCCAATGTCACTCGATCGTGAAATAAAGATAGTATTCGGAAGTCAATACATCAATTCAAACTGAAGATCAATCAGATGTATTGTCGGTGATGGAATTGCCTCGCATGTCGTTAAGGTTTCTACTTGGCTGCTTATTAATGATAAGTTGTCGTGTCGACCTACACTTCCTACCTACAATAGTTATTAGGTACCTTACCTATTATATAAATTAATACGGGTTGTGTTCTTTTTCTCTTACTTTTCTTTCTTTTTATTATGACGAGGAAATTTTGTTATGAATATTACAAGATAAACTATCTCAATCAAGTATTAAGCTCAATCATATTTAGTTTACCGTTTCAAAAGTCAAAATATTAAAAGTATCTTGATTTTTTTTTAATTTGTAGTCCCAACTGGAATCATGTTGATCTATCACAAATTCAACTGGATTGTAAACCAATTAGAAAACTATAGAATTTATTTAAAAAAAAAACTATGTATATTCATCGCGTCAGCAATAGAAATATGATAAATCGTTGTGTCGTAACATTTATCGACAAAAAACACTAATAGCAACAGCTGTTAATTCTTAAACAACAATAAACAGTCAGTAAAAAGGTATTCAGGCAAGTGTACTTACCTACCACTTGATTCCAAGTAGGTCGAAGATCGATCATACTAGTTCACTCGAACACGCAACATTAACTACACGATATTAGATTTTTACAGGCTTTGTGTTGTTAGAAATTGAACCCTAGCTGTCCCTTCGGCTTCAAACGTAATACGTCCAAATTTTGATCCCAATCCGTTTGGTAGTTTTTGCGTGGAAGAGTAAAACACATCCGTACATATCCATCCTGACAAACATTGGCATTTATAATATCAATAGCTGTCCCCCGCGGTTGCACCCGCGTTCCCGATGTCACATATTCCCGGGATAAAAAGCCATATGCTATTCCAGACTATATTCTATCTCTTTGCCCAATTTCCTCCAAATCATTTAACCCGTTATGGCGTGATTGATTAACAAAAATCCATCCATCAAAACTTTCGCTTTGCCATTTCTATTCACGATGCCTAGAAATACCTATAGAAACAGTTTTATATTGGCTTCAAAATAATGGCGTTTTAATATTATTAAATGTTTCATGACGACATTAAATTAAATTTAGTTCTGCACCTATTTATGCTTCCAGCACTTATCGTAGATATAAGATAAACTTTCTTGCAGTTTTATCCTGGCTATGTATTATCAGGTGAATCTTTGACGAAAATAGCGACTACTCTGGGAGTCCTCATGGTCCTGATAGAGGGCCCCAGCGGCGGTGTAGTCTGATCTACAATCATCAGTGAAGAGTGGAATGGAGATGATTTACCTATTAAATTTGTGTTCAGGGATACAGCTAGCCGGAGGTTACTTAGATTGGTGAAGACCAAACCTGTCAGGTTTTGGTTAGGAAACAAATTCATTGGCTACTTTGTAGTTCCGTCGGAGGGAGTTTTACTGGCTATAGGTACTGGACCCTGGTGTTGAAAATTGTTCGCAATCTACGTGAGTGCTATGCATGAGTGGTAGCTATACGAGTAAATGATGACAAAAGATAATAGCAAAATAGCTGGTAATGCTATCTCAAATTTTAATTTGTATTGTTAAACAATTGCCAAAAAAGCCGTCTCTAAAAAGTTCCCATACACATAGAATACAACGGCTAAAATCACGATATCACTCCATCATAGCATATGATGTCGGCGGTTACTTGTAAAGGGCAAGAAAATTAAGATATCTCATGTATATATCCTTTTTTTCCATTTAAAATAAAATTCATTTTTAACCACCCATACCGAGCATACGGTCTACCATAGAAATAGCATCCCATAGAAAGCTGCTCTAATTATGTAAGCAATCGAGTTACCGGCTTTATCGATATTCATATCACGACAGTTATCCTTTGATCATGTGCCATAAACGGCTGTTAAAATCCTTTGCTTGATGCGAGCCGACCCGGTAATTGAATTCATAAGCTCTCGCTTGACATCCGGTACTAAGTCTTATCAACCATTAGACATGCATCTATGAAAGTGAAATTAAATAGAAAACTTCACGGCCTTATCTTATATAGATTTCGTTTAGAAAATAACTATTTCCGTGTGATTTGTGAATTATTCATAAAATTTGGGATGTATATACAAGTTTTCTATTTTATGTTGCTTAAAATATAGTGCTTCAACCGCGAGACAGAGGAAAAGGGCAATTGCACCCTTTGTTCCGAGGCCACCCTGGTTTATCCGCGTCTGGGTAACAACCAGACACAATAGAGACATATTCATGCGGCCCTGCCTCTTCTGCTATAAAGAAGTTTTTCACATAGGTAACACAAATAACGAAAGCTGGTTTTTAACCCGGTGTACTGGCCACTATTATTTCAATAAAACAGTAAGTTGAGACTATACACCGTTTTGGCATGGTAACAAATTGGCGTGCTAAATTGTCCGACAATTATTGATTATTTTTGCTTACCACGATACTTACCGTTCTATCCATCTACAGTTAGAGAGATTTGTTTATTTGATAACAATTATGATCATAGATGAGTTCAATGACACAAATAAACAAAAGCAAGCGACTTGATTTGAAATCTTGTGATCAACCCTATAATAATATAATTTTGAAAAAACTGCAGTGTTAGTTGACATATGCTAGCTGCTGGGATGATGGTCATCACTAGGGGACTTCATTAAGTGCTTAACATCAGGCAGCATGGAGTAAATTTGTGCGGTAGTAATAAAAAAATAAATGGGCTTAATTTTAGCTGGTGTCATCTGCCTGCCAATTTCAGTTTTAAACGTTAAGTTCTCCAAGATTTTGTTTTTAATCAGTGACGAAATGAGTGTTTTTCGCTTTTCTATAAATAGGCGATAGAAAATACTAATTTCTGACAAACAAACAAGCTCGGCTTTTTCCTTACATGGTAAAACTTGTGTCATAAAGACACACGATAGAAGTGAAACTTTTGTATTACAGGGAAACATTTGAATTACAGCCAAAAAATATATAAATTCTTGCATGTAACAAATCAGCCACTGATCGGAAAAGGGCTGAATAAAAATCAAGCTTATAAAATGTGCAGTCGCAGTGAAAATGCTAAAGCACTTTCCGGTTTAAATAGTTTGCGATTTGTGTTGCTAGGCAGCGCCTGCGCCACAAACTCAGGTAGCCTGACTACCAGTGCAACCTGGGTTCATTAATTTTAATAGTTTTTGCTTCTGTTGATCTTGGCGCGTACTAAGGGACCGACTTCTTGTTTTTATAAACGTTTTTACCTGTTTACCAAGCCAGTGGGCATGGCTAAGCATAATTGCAAGGAAATTTCACCAAAGAAGCTGTTCTCGGGGTTCCTTATTTTCATGCTATGAGAAAACCATTTTAGATTTGCACTTTTTCTAGTTTTTCTTAAATATATCTCAATCACCTTCCAATTAAAATTTGTTGTTCATGTCACTATCGGGTCACCCAAAACATTGCCAGTGTCGTGGTTTAAAAAAACCGTTAGGTTTTACAGAACAAAGAAAAGAAGCCTAGTAGGCATATTGAGGGAGATGCAATACCTATAAAGTGGCAATAATAATTGACTAACTGACTAGCTAATTGAATTAAAAGCCTATCTCATTAACAACCATAAAAATCAAAACGACAGAATAATATGCAAGCTTCCATATAAACTACTTGTGCTGGTTTCACCCGCGTTTGGTTGAAGGGTTTGATGTCTCCCGGTATTATTACATAGACGATGTTCATGTGGTTCTGGAAATAACCCACTATATATAAACAAACTTATAAAATTCGCTTTCCCCAGATATAGAACTTATCCGTCTATTAAATAAATAAATAAATAATAAGTAATAAGTTTACCAACAAAATTAATAAAATTTTTAGATTAATCAAAATTCAGTGTTCGTGTATATTTCTTTATGGAAGTTTGTTACTCAAAACCCAAAGAGGACGAACGTAAATATAGCATACCTTATAGATTTATTTTTATTATGGAATATCCCATAACTCTGCAAAGTAAATAGTTTAAATACCGAAACCAAACTGTTTTTTAGTACAAGCACCTTAAAATGTGTAAAGTGCCAGTTATATATTAATTTAAAACCTTTTAGGTAATCATCTAAAATGCAAGCGGAACTCTTTCAATTCAGGTGCGACACACTCATAGCTTACATATTACTTGTTATAAACAAAAAGGTCAATAAGAAATATTTATGGGGTGAGTTATAAAAAAGTTTACAATTCTAACATTATTTTTTAGTTTTAAAACATTGGAATTCGATAAGGTAGGTACTTTTTAACCTGTTTATTACTTACTAGTTACCGTTACGTGGTTTCGCCCGCGTTCTCAAAGGATCAAATGTATTGCGGGATTAGAATACTCGTACATACATAGCCTAATCACTCGGGAATAAAGTAGCCTTCTACCAGTGAAAGAATTTTCACAATCGGATGATTAGTTTCGGAGATTACCCCTTCAAATTTACAAACTTTACCTCTTTATAATATTAGCGTAGAGTATACCTAAATGGGCTATGGCCTATAATTTATATTGAATACAACATATTACCTACTTTTAAGTTTTAATAAAAGTTTTTTTCGTAAATGAATCATATGACATCTGCCTAGCGTGTGGGAGCCAACATGGCGACTAAGTACCTACCTATATTTATGCGGATTTTAATTGAAATAATGCCTTATTTCCTATACAACGTTACATTATATTCTGTATAATACAAAGAGATCGAATCAAAATATATTTTCGTTTCCCTTTATAGGGGTATAGTCGCGTGCATATTATTATTCGAATACAAATAATAAAACCAGTTGCAACAAAAAATATCAGCAAAAGGTTCACATGAAATAACTACTCTATTATAAACTAGATTACGACAATTGAAACGAGATCAATCATGCGTCCCGCGCCCGTTATTTGTTCTCACAGTTCTAGGCATTGATGCAGACCTAGGCAGCCTATTGCGACATTATGAAGTCTAGACTAGACTGGTGTGAAATTCGCACCGGCCGTAGCTTTCGCGAATTCAATGGTTGAGATTGATCGAGAGAACCGGTCCGACAAGGTGCGATGCTGTTTCGCTATTGTGCTCGTTTGGGAAAGATGTTTTATTAGGTACAATTCAGCTTTTGTATGCATGTGATTTTATACCCTGAGCTTATTTAAATTCGATGTTTATTTAAGTCTGTATAAAAGGTGTTGCTATGGATGGCCGTTGATATAAAATTGAATACATCATTTTTGAATTGCATCTTGATAGAGTTACCAACTCGGATATAACGATTTATGATTACGAAATTCATTGGTTTCGACCGTTGGTTTTGCCTACTGTCACTCAAAGGAAATATTAACTAATAGTACCAATAGATCTTAAAATAATTAATCGTAGAATCTTCAAAGAGTACGGACTAAGAGTCCGTAGAAAATGTAAAAAGAAATTTAAAAAAAAAAAAAAAAAAATAGTACCATTAGATACAGATATTTAATATCTTGCCAATTCTACTATTTTTGTTTGAAATGTTTGCCTCCCGCAAATGTCTGCCTGTCTCTCTGTATATGTCTATAAAAATCAGACTGATCTTGATGAAAATTGGTAGGTATAGGTATAGTCCGAACATGTGCGCATGTGAACTTGACTGTGCCAATGATATCGATAAACGCGGATGAAACCACGGGGGACGGCTAGATTGAAATATGAACGTAGTTTTTATAGGTAATGTAGTTATATCTATATATATATATATGTAAATGAATAATTGTCTGTATGTCCTTTATAGAATCGTAAACTATGCAACTTTATTTAAAACTAGCTGAGCCCCGCCGCTTTGCCCGCTTTCAATCCTGGTCTATCTATTGCTGAAAACTGCATTACAATCCAATTTAATTCAAGAGGAAGATTTATAACCAGGATTGAAAGCGGGCAAAGCGGCGGGGCTCAGCTAGTTTTAAATAAAGATAATGAAATATACTCCACATTTAGATTTAAATGTTATAAATAGTTTTTTTTAAGAAACCCGTGACTGAATATTATGGCAGAGTACCAAAGAAATTAATTAACTAAATCTGAATATTTACATACGAGTACTTAGGACTAAAATCAAAGCTTCATGTTATAAGAATAATTGGTACTTAAGAACTTCTTTATGTCTCCTTATTATTTTTTCAAGAGATAAATTTTCCAAATGTGAATATTTAATTAGGTACTAATTACTAAAATCTATGCTTTATGTCAAAATAATAGTTGGTACCTTTTAATGTTTCAGAAGTTTCTTTCCAAAATATTTATTTACTAAATCTGAATACTTAAATAGGTAGATACTAATGACTGAAATCAATGCCTTACATACTTCTTTGTCTCAGCAGTCTTTTTTCTTAAAAGATTTATAAGTAAACTAGATCTGAATGTTAAAATACAAATGAATCAATCGATGCTTCCATCTAAGAATAATCGGTACTTCTTAATGTCTCAGAATTTTTTTAAACGATTTATTTACTAAATCTGAACATTTCAATTCTAAACTAAAATCAATGCTTCAGGTTCAAAGAATTATCGGAATATTCTTTTTTTATCTCAGCATAATTTTTTTCACAAGAATTGTAAAGGCTTAAGAAGCGTCATGATCATGTGTCGAATTGGGTGCGACCCGCAGCGTCCGACCGGGCCAGCCGGCCGCGACTCGCAAGGCAGCGAGGGGGCGCTCAGACCGGATCTCAGACCCTAAAATAAAAACATCTATCCAAATAATAATACGCACTGCTTACCCGGGACAAGTACGCGAGACGAATGGCGTTGACCCCCTGAACATTCCCATGCTAACTTGTCGACCAACTGGATTTTTCTTAATGGTAGGGTGGTACTACGATCTGAATAGGCCTTTGAAACGTGTCTTTGGACTTATTAGCTTTTATTTCTAAGACTAGCTTTCATGGGAGCTCCGTTGTGGACGCGATCGAGCATCGCCTTGCCGTGAATGGCTTTCTAAAACACGTGATGAGACTGCCAATTATTTTATCTCGTCATTGTTTTGGTTGTCTGAAGAAATTACACTATTTCTTTATCTTTTTGGCTCGGAGTCAATAAATGATCTCTCACAGTGATTTAAGCGAAGATATGAAATGGATAAGCTATTGATAATACAGATTTTGGTACTTGTATTCTGATTTGTCAAAAATTTGTTGCTGTACATTAAAAGATTCGTTCAAGAACCATTATTAAGTTTATACTTTATTGTGCAGTAATAATGTTTTGGATATGAACGTCACAATGTATTAAAAACAAGACATTTGACCGAAAATTGGTAGAAGACTTGTACATTATACTGTACTTTCCCTTCAAATCAGCTGTCGTTGGAAACATGGTCATGATACCAATTTAAATAGAGCTTGTACTATGGAAACCAGATAACAGATATATCTACTACGTATACATTTTTTTTTCTTCTTAATATAGGCTTATATTAGGATAACTGATATACTACGTATAAAACCTTTTTCTTAAGAATACCTACATAAGTACTTATATGGTCATATTTGGAGAACCCTAATAATAATATTAAAAAACCTTCACCCCACTGCCGGTTCAACTAACTGTATGAATGAAAATATTATAATTGAATACTATAAAGGGCACCCAGTACAATGCCAAAGTAAATCCTAGAGACCTGATCTAAAATACAATTCAGACAGGATCTGATTTAATTCCTTCGTAAAGGGAACAAGTTAGTGAATAGTACAAAGCGCATCCGGTGGAAATAAAAGGTGGGATAAAATAGCGAAAGTCAGCCTAGACAAGTATCAGTCAGGTCGTATGTCGCGAATCATTTTAAACCTTACGCCCCTAGTTCTCTCTCAGACTACTTTGTTCGTTTTCAATTTCTATAGAGATGACCCGACCCGTCCTGTCTTATGAATTGTATAATTCAACCATGCCGCCTTTTCTTCCATTCTCCTTTTGTTCGACTGGCAGACAAACTCGTTGCCGCTGCATAAAGAAAAATATTAATGGATGTACACACAATGGGGTGAAATTGTGATAGGTGAGAGTAATCTTTTACAAACGGCGACAATTCTTGTTCTTTTATTTTCCGCGAATACACCCCAATTGAGGTTAAACAGGGTCACCGGTCACTACTGTACGATCCAATTCCAATTTTGAATTGTTAATTTCATTTCGAATAATCACATGCTCATTCTCACATTAATAAATTTGACAGGATTATCAAATGAAAGTGACCAATCAAGAAGGGTCCTAATTCTATTTAGTTTTAGGGTAACGTATTAAAATAGAAAATATGGAAGCCGTATGGTGAGACTTCTTTGTCTGTCTGTCTGTATAATTTAATGTTACCTTGTTTTTTAGTCACTTAAAATAAAAGCCTAAAAAAAATAAGAAAACACACTTTAATAGAAAACAAAACTAAAAAAATAGAAATTTACAATAAGGTGTTTAGAAAAAAAAATTAAAAAATTGTAAGAAAGCGTGGGGGGCTTGATGTCAATCGTTGTAAATATTTAATTGACAGATATTGGTAAAAGTTAAATATCTTTAAAAGCACCCTACGTTTTTATAAACATTTTCTTGGTGGTATATTCTTTGGTAATCACACTATTCTGAATTGAATTAATTCTATCTATATTATAATTAATAATAATTAATTTATATCATATTATTTATCTTTAGTTTTTTTAGTTCGCATAACGGTTATAGCGTGTTTTTTTTTTAGTTTTTCAAATTGCTAATCATCAGGATTAGTCGTAGATTTGATAATCCTGGTAAGGTTAATCGAACAAACTATTTCTTTTTATGTATTTATTTTACCAAAGTATTAATAACTAACAAACATAAAATAACATTCTGTCAAACCGCAGTACGATTTGTCGATAGAAAAACTCTCTTATTTAACTATATTTCATTAGCACTTAATTATTTTACAATCTAATCATATCTTATTTATTTAGTTATTTAATCATTCTTTAAAATATTGTATTGTCAGCCATTCTTGCAGATTCCGTTGCATACATACCAATATAATAAAAGAGTGTTAAAAATATAGGTATAAATATATCGTGAGGTTTATATTTAGAATAATAAATAAGTACTTATTGTATGTCCCTGGATATTTATTTATTATTGAAACATAATGTTTATAAGTACAAAAACAAACTGTACATATAATACTTAGAAGGATTTTATAAGCAGATAGCTGCCCCCCGCGGTTTCACCCACGTTCCCAAGGGGTGTTACATTATTTTATTCTTTCTATTATCAATAGTTTTCGCAGCGCACGCGATGTAAGGTTTTTTTTTACACCTTGGGTTACATTATTGGAGTTTTAGTAAGGATTCCTATTTTTTTTTAAATAAATATAATATGGTCTGTCACTCGGGGATAGTGTAGCTTCCCAACGCTGAAATAATTTTTCGAGTAGTTTTTAATTTATTCGTTACATACAAAAATGAAAGTCTTTCCTCTTTATATTATTACTAGCTGTACTCCGCGGTTTGACCCGCGTTCCCGAGAGATGTAACATTTTCCCGGCACAAAAAGTATCCTATGTTACTTCTAATACCTCCAATGTGTACAAAATTTCATGATTTCGCGTGAAAACGTAACAAACAAACTTACATTCAAATTTATAATATTAATGGGGATTATTATAAATTATTATTAACAGTATAGATACAAATCTTTCCTCTTTATAATATTAGTGTAGATTCGCAATTTTATCAATTAGATTACTAGATTGTCAATTTGTCTTTTTCAGTTACAAATGAAAATATTTTCTATCCCAACTGCGTAATTAAATTTATAGAATGAGGAGTAGGTATTTACTTTCACGTAAACCCGGAAAACACTATGACCTCGTCGCGTTTACTCAAAATATTTTATTTACAGAAGTTTCAGCGCTAGCTTTGCGGCAGTTAGTCCCAAACGTTTAGACTGCGTTTTTGTGAATATATCTGCCACTATTCGCGAAGAGTAGATATTATTAATCCAAATGTAATTTGATGTCCTTTTGATGAGTCATGTCATTGTATCTCGCTGTTACTGTGCCCCGGCTTCGCATGGGTGGGAAAAACATAAATGTAGGAATCTAACACACAACATTTTGTTTTTTAAATCTTCCGTCATAAATTCTCCTAATGATGAAATAGTAAAATTGTAAAGATAAATAGTGAAAATAGCATCAAGATCTATTGTAAAGTTTAAAATATATAAGCTAATATATAAGCTGATACACAAACAGACTAAATAGTAGCTTTGTTTTTTACTATGTAGACTAGTGTTTTGTGTAGTTACCCGAACATTTTATAAGAGGTAAAGAGATATATTAAAAATTAAATTTATGAAAAAATAAACAACATTTTATAAGAAATCAAAATTTTTCTAAACGATTTTATAACTCATAGATAGGTAGCGACTGGCGAAACATAGACACAATGAGAACATCCTTTTTCAAAGTCGGTTAGAAAATATGTTCGCATAGAAAATTTAATTAAAAAAATTATTTTTCTGCATATTTTCACTGTTTAACACTAAACATACCATAACCGGGTCAAATGACCCTTATTGAACTTAGCATTGAAAATGCACGTATCATCTTATTGCTTTTGCACATTTGACTTCATGACTTTTTCTTACTAATTAATATACAGTTATACCATTTATTTCCCTTCCTAACAACGATATTTCATACATACAAGCAGGAAATATAAAGTCACATTTGACCCGCTATAGTAGAAATAGGTACCTAGCAAGTGTTGGTATGATTAGTGTTAAAAATACAAAGTTGTATTAATTACTTTGTAGCTCAAAAGGAACGTATTTAAGCAAGATAGTATCTTTAAAAAGCTTTTTTTATTATTTCGCCATTACCATGA
Source organism: Habrosyne pyritoides (assembly GCA_907165245.1). Classification (NCBI taxonomy): domain Eukaryota; kingdom Metazoa; phylum Arthropoda; class Insecta; order Lepidoptera; family Drepanidae; genus Habrosyne; species Habrosyne pyritoides. Next base: position 2,413,315 of record OU015595.1, read on the forward strand.
AATCTCGTGTTCCAAAATATTTTTGATGCGTATATATAGTGTAGTTTCATCGATAATGATAACTAAGATTAGATATATACGCGGAAATAAAAGTAACTGATAAAAATAGCAAAATAAAGCCGTTAAGATAATAGTGCGTTTCCGCACGACTTGCAAATTCGAAGAGATACGTTTATTCAAATGATCTAACAGTTGCGAGGCTGCCCTGTTTAGAGGCCAAATAGGCCTACAGGTCTGTTTATTTGCTTATATCTATTACTAGGTGTCCCCCGCATTCCCGTGGGATGTCACATGTATTATACATAAAAACCTTCCTCTTCAATCACTCTATCTATTAAAAAATCCGCAAAAAATCCGTTGCGTAGTTTTAAAGATTTAAGCATACATAGGGATATAGGGACAGAGAAAGCGACTTTGTTTTATACTATGTAGTGAAGCTAAGCAACAGATTTTAATGCGGTTTTCACCATAATTTAAAGTATTTCTTCTAGAAGTGTTATGTGCATCAAACATATACCTAAAGTAAAAACGGAGCGAGGGTTCGTTATATATAAATGACTAGCTGTCCCCTGCGGTTTCACCCGCTTTCCCGACGGATGTAATATTTTCCCTGCACAAAAGTATCCTATGTTACTTCTCATACCTTTGATTGTATTTGCACTATGATCCTGTTTATGTCAATTGTGATTTTTACTATAAGAGATTGTGTAATATACGTTGGTAAACCGAATAAATAAATAAATACCTCCAAGAATATGTGTACAAAGTTTCATGATGATCAATTAAGTAGTTTTCGCTTGAAAGCGTAACAAACAAACTTACATTCACGTTTATAATATTACAAAAAATATGTGATCCTTCGGGAATAGTTTTAGTAAAATAGTTTCTTTTCATATTAAGTACTAGGTGTCGCCAGCGGTTTCACCCGTTCCCGAGGGATGTTACATATTTCCGTGAGAAGCCATGTGCGATTCCAGAGTATAATCTATATCTGTAACAAATTTTATCCAAATCCGTTAAGCCGTTTTGGCGTGATTGAGTTACATCCATTGATTCAAACTTTCGCATTTGTAATAGTAGTAAGATTTATTGGGTCATATCCCATAAAATGAGTATTTGTTGTGTAGCTTTGTGTTTGACCACACACTGAGAGCAATGATGTGGTACACAGCCAAGATTTTAGAGTAGTAGAGCTCTTAGTGCAGAGTTCGTCCGGGGAAGTACTACCACCTTACTCATTTCTGCCGTGAAGCAGTATTGCACTTGTATTACTGTTTTTCGGGTAGAAAGGTAAGGGGGCCGGTAAAATTACAGGCACATGAGACTTAACAACTTCACGTCTCAGGGTCGACAACGCATTGGCGAACTTGTTCGGAACTAACTCTCAAGTGCAGTTGCCGAAAAACCCCATTAGCCAGCTAACAAGGCGGGTACTACAAAAGTTCCCTTCCACCGTCCTATACATATGCTTTCCTTCACTTTTCGGTTGTTAAGCTGTAGTTTACTGCAGGGTTCGAACCCGCGACCTTCACTACTACCTTGAAAAGTACCACTACCGTGTAAGAGCAAAAGTAAATGTAATGAAGTATGTACGCATGTATTCGAAATTAAAAACCAACACAGGTTTTGAAGCTTGAGACCGTGGATGCTGTCTGCCCATATAAGTCTATAAGTACCTATACTAACTTCCGCCCCGTGGTTTCACTCATGTTCCCGAGAGAATTTATGTTTTCCCGGGATAAAACTTAGTTTATATCAGTGGGGAATAATGTAGCTTTCTATGTGTAAAAGAATTTTTGAAATCGGATGTGTAGTTTGGGAGATTACCTAATACAGCCAAACATATCGTGTGGCGGGTCGCTCACTTCCCTAAGTGCTTGTAAAGGCCTATTCGAATAAAAATATTTTCATTTCATTTTCATTTCATTTCATTTCATACAAATTTAACCTCTATATATTATTAGTGTAGATAAGTATACTTCCTGGACTAATCATAGCTATTAGAAAACAATTTCACAACATCTGACATTTAATTCAAATCATATTAGTATAATAAACTAGCGACCCGCCCCGACTTCGAACGGATCCTAAGTAAATACTAATGCATATAAACCTTCCTCTTGAATCATTCCGTCTATTGATGAGAACCGCATCAAAATCCGCTAAGCGCTCAAACGGCGGGCAACGACTTTGTTTTATACTATGAAGAGATGATGATGCGAAAGTTTCTGAGAATGGATGTTTGTGACTGTGTCATGCAAAAACTACTAAACGGATTTGGATGGAACTTGGAATATAGATAGCTTATAACTTGGATCAATACATATGGTACTTTTTATCAGGGGAAAATGTAATAATCCGTGGAAACGCGGTTGAAACCACGGGTGACAACTAGTTAATATTAAAAAAAATTAAGTTTACTGTTTGTAACTCAATCAGGGGTAAACGGGTGAACCGATTTGAATGAAAATTTTGCGCACAGGTAGAAAACATTCAGAAGGAGCACATAGAATATTCTGTATTCTTGGGCGACATTAGATACTTCGCGGACAAGGGTAAAACGGAAATTATTGTATATTTTAGATGTCTATCGCAGTTTTTACCGTTCCCGAGGGATATTAAACTTTCCCGGAAAAAAAGTATCATGTGTGTTAATCCAGGACATAAACTATCTATGTGCCAAGTTTCATCCAATTCCGGTAAGTAGTTATTGCGTGAAAGAGTAACAAACATCCATAGACACAATCCTCACAAACTTTAGCATTAATATTACTAGGTTAGTAGGATATCTCGGTGTATTTCTGGGAAATAGTTGTGATTATTATATGTAGTAGGTAACTATACAACGTGTTACAAAAAACCCCGTAAAAATATAATTAATTATCAAAGCCAACAACCCTACTAAGCTGTCATGTCAGGGAACCATATTATTTAACAGAAAGGCCTACGTACCTATTTTACCTAATAATTGTCTACTTTAATAGATTTTCTATTTTTCATTCATAAAAACCATTTATTTTTTCTTTTTGGGGTACGATATACAGCGTTACTATGGTTCTTAAATATTATGAAAGGACTCCTTAAGGCCCCATTTAACCTACGGCTTTACGGGTAGTTTTGTTACATCCTGTGTAATACCAAATGCGAGTCAATAAAAGCATACGGTTGAACATGCGAACTAAGATTGATTTCAAATCAATTTATCTTTATTGATTTAAAATCATGCGCACACGCAACTAAAGCGACACGCTAGTTATGGCCGTTTTGACGTTAAGAATGCCATTGGAAAATTAACCCTTTTAGGTTTGTTTGCAACATTTTACAATTTTCTATTGCATTAATAGATGCACCTCTGATCAATAGGCGGGCCAGTAGGCTTGGTTGTTAGAGACCCTTACTGGGACGCTACAGGTCAAGGGTCTGTTCTGTGTCTGGGAGTAATTGGACAATGACTAAATATCTTCAAAAGTGAACTATAAAGTGTGAAGTGACTTTCAACACTGTGTGATATAGACACATCAGCCACCAAGCTGCTCGTCTATAAATAAATAAATAATTATATCTATTTATTTTTTTATCTATTACTATACAGGATGTTACAGAACTACCCAAAAGGCCGCCAAGGCCAAACTGCCGAAAGGAGGTTTAATGGGGCCTTATAGAGTCCATTCACAATATTTAAGAACCGTGGTAACGCTGTATAACATACCCCACAAAAATAAACTGATTTTTATAAATGAAAAATAGAAAAACTATTAAAGTAGACAATTATTAGGAAAAATAGGTACGTAAGCCTTTCTGTTAAATAATCTGGTTCCCTGACATGACAGCTTACTAGGGTTGTTGGCTTTGATAATTAATTATATTTTTACGGGGTATTTTGTAACACGTTGTATATGTATATAGGTATACCAGTTATCAGGTTTCCATACAAGCTCTGCTTAGTTTCGGATTAGATGGCTGTATGTAAAGAATGTCCCAGGATATTTACTAATTTATTTACTTAATTTCAAAAGCAAAGATTCATTTTTTTCATTGACATTCTAAAACGACGAAAAGCTATATTAGTTTGCCGCTGAAACAAACTGAAATACTGAAATGTATTGAATTTTATTTTTAAGTATTTTTCCTTTGTTTAAAAATACATTAATACTAATTTATTTTGTAGCTTATTTGGTACGTATTTAAACAAGATAGCGTTTTGTTTTGAAATTTATCATAACCATAATATATGTGGACGCAAACATTTTGTTATTGTCTCTATTTATGTCATCAATAGAGTTGACTATTCTGCAAATGAATATCGCTCATGTAGCGATATCAGCAGCCTTGATTTTTTAGTTGTTTTAAACTCGGTCACGGGCGAGAATTTTCCTAAATTCCATCGGTGCTATAATAGTCGTTTGGCTAGTATCTACGTCATTCATTAAAGACAGTATCTAATAGGTCCGTTTTGTCAGCTAAGAGTGTTAAAGAAAAATTTACTCTATGGTGTTATAATAAGGCTCATCACCATCATAATACAATTAACCATTGGATCAATAGATGGACCTTAACGAAAAGGCAATAGTGATGATTTTACTGTGACGTTCTTAACTGTCAAGACAGGCCATTTAGATCTTCAAGACTTTAGTGAAAGAATTTCCTATGCGTATGACGTATTGTAACACCTCGTGGTTGGCCCACATTTTCATGAGGATTTTTACTTGAATGAAAATGGTTTCATTTGCAGTGCGTAACTAGATCTTTAGGCTTTTCAGTAATTATGGAAGACCAAGCTTTAGTTTTGACTCCTATTCGGTCTCTGAATTCAAGATTGAAGGCACATTGATAGCAGTTTTAAATATCGTATTCTAAGAAGGTGGCCAAGAATAAAGGTTCAATTTTTTTTTTGTGCCACGTTGACCGACAAATAAGCAACCTGATGGTAAGTGGACACCGTCGCCACCAGGGGCTTCGTCACTGCGTTGTGGACCCTGAGACTTGAACTAGGTTTAGTCTCATGTGCCTGTAATTTCACCGGCCTTACCTTTCTAACCGAAACACAGTATGTTGCGGAGGAGGAGGCTTGCAGTAAAAAAGCTGGATAAATGATTTCAGTGGAGTTTAATGTATTTACAGTATTAGATTATAGGTGAATTTGTACAAATATCCGTTGCGTTTTAGTTTTTATTTAAGTGTGTAGGGGGGGGAGAATATAGTGGGGATGACCAATCACTGGAATAGGTGCGTTTTCGAAGACAGCTACGTAGGAGCGTCGACATGCCCCCGGCCTTGGAAGATGTAGCTTTCAATGAGTTGCGGCGTCTTGAGTATCATCAGTGACTGGAACGAGTAGCGGACATACTATTGAAAATGCTCGCTTGACAAATTCTGAAGCAGTTTGAATATCAGCGACTCTTGAGATGCCATCATGTCCAGGGAATACAGAAATGATACCGCCAAGATTCCATTTGAGTTGAACATTTACATACAATACATACAAGTTTACTACTGCTTCACGACAGAAAAGGGTATGGAGATAGTACTTACGAGCGAACTCTGCTCTATGACCTCTTCTACTTTTAAAATGATGTATCAGAATTTCATTCCTTAGGCTTGGCTAACAAATGTTGCCTTAAAACTAAAGATGAACCAAAAATTTGAATCTACTACAAAACATTATCGTTGTAGGACCTCTTTTGGTTTAGACCTTGAATATGATAGTATCTGTGATATAAAACCGAATAAATTGAAATTATATAACACGGTATTTATTTAGTTATCTAGTTAGACGATGTGGTATAAGCAACTATAGGAATTTGTTAATTATGTCTATAAGCTAGCAGTCCCCCGCGGTTACACCCTTGTTCCCGAGGGATGTAACATTTTTCCTCGATAAAAAGTATCCTATGTGTTAATTCAGGTTATAAACTATCTATGTACCAAATTTCATCCGAATCCGTTCAGGAGATTTTGCTTGAAAGTGTAACACACATCCATCTACTCTCAGAAACTTTTGCATTAATAATATTAGAAGGATACTCGTAGTATATATAAGTAGGACTTGAACAGCTTATAAATATAGCTTTAGTGCTTGTAATGCATAAATTAGTGTTTTATTATAGGTCTCAGCGCCTTTGCTCATCTGTGGGAACGCCACCAGAAGCGTCTGTAGTCAAATGTGGTCTATTGAATATGCGACGCCGCGCACTTTGCAAAGGTCGAGAACCTCGCGACAATAGACAAGATTCTTCCACGATTTAATTGCGTATTTTAATATTCGTACGTTAGTTGATGCCGGTGATTAGTCGAGCTAGCATGGTACGGAAAGACACTAAAATACTAGGTATAATATTACTCGCGAAACGCGATGACAAGGTAGTTAGACTACTCGTGTCTCGGAGACGCCCTTGAACTAGCAAAAAAAAAAATAAACAAATATTATACCAATGAATGACCTCGGCACGCACGATAGACGATTACACTATTATTCAAAGCGAGTCAGGTCAGATTAGGGCGAGTATTATAATGCATAATACGCGTTTTATGAATACGCTGTATTTTTAATGTAATAGAACTAGAAACACCGGCTAGTTCAATTTGACAAGATGACGTCATCGTCGTCTGGGCCCCCAATTTGACGTCAGCTACTATACTAGTACGGTGACCCACAAATCTACAGACACAATAAATTCAGCAACGTACGGCGCGAAACGGTGCGGGTCAATGAACTGTTGACGTATTTAAAATACGCACAAAGTAGGTACCTTATCGCGAATGTAGTACGCGGTGCGGCAAGCGGAGCGGGCTTGCTGTGCTGTGTGTTTGCAAAATGGTTATTTATAGATGTGAGTGTCCGTGACGGATGATTCGTGCTATTTCTAAGGTCCCGAGAAACGGTAAGTTATAAAAATCTCTTGGTGTAAGTAGTAATTATAGTCTCAAGTCAATGAATGAAACGTTTATGTAAGTATTTATTATAACTAGATACCTGGACGTTTTTTGCTTAATAAATAGGTCCTTCGACTAAATGATTGGGTACGCTTTATATCGCTGGCATATATTCTAAATTTACACAAATGCCAGAAAAAGAAAAAGAAAAATAAATAAAGAAACATAACGTGTCAGCTGTCAAATTTCGGAAATAAGGATGCCTATTAAAATTTTAAACCGTTTTTAAATTATTACCAAAAACCGGTTTTTATTATGAATATACCACGATTGTGACAATTTCTATATTTTTTGCTCGTGTATAATTAGACATGTAATTACTACTTCCCTTTTACGAAGCATGAAATAACCTAATCACGCAAGCGAAATCTTTTTCTCAAGACACTAGTCAACGCGCCGGATACTCGGTGAGAGTTCGTTTTACTGCTGTACTTTGAATGCTATTGATATCAAGAAAATGTGAGAAAGGAAGTATGTCTGTCGTGCTGCTACAAGACACACTACACCAGTGTTCTTTCTTTGTAAAGAAAGGAAGAGTCTGCGTTTGAAAGCTATGCAATTTTCGACACGATACTTGTCTGTAGTAAGATTCATATTGGCAATGACAGGGCCCTATTGGAACCTTGTTCGCACGAGGCACCCGCAGTTGCCGGCCTACCTACCTACCCACATAATGCGGCGGATACAGATCCGAGTTTCTTACACATACACATAAAGTACGAAGGCCAGTTTTAAATACGTGTATGTGTCGCGAATACATACCTACGGCTTCGATGGTCAGCAGGTGTAAGCGAACTAAAAGCAAGGGGTTATTGCGATTAACTCTTTTATCCCTTCGTTTCCATATCAAAGAGTAATGAACCTTGTTCTTCTATTGGACGTTGTCGATTAGTAACCGTGTGATCTTTTACATCGGTTATAAATGTATAATTTTATTGTATACCAATTTTATTATTTCTTATACAATCAAATCGTATAGGTATTAGGTATTTTTGAATTAATTCATTCATTTGGAATTTCCTAATAAGTTTGTTTTGTTTTCTAATCAGTATTCAATTAGCAAAAACAAATTAGTGCAAAATTGCCCTTATTATAATAGGATTCTAATTAGATACTTGCAGATTTTCTCAACGTTTAAGTAAGTAATAGTTTTAATATTATATTAGTATTATTATATATAGTTTTAAATAAATGTTAATTGTAAAATAAGTCCAAAGTTAGTAATTGTAATAACAAAGGCGAAACTCTGACAGTGAATCGATTACAAGTAACGAAGGTCAGAGAGTTTGCAAGTGTGTGTATGTATGCAAGTATGCAGCCGAGCTCAGTGCGGCGTCGCTGCTGCACGCCTGCACCGCCGGTTGCAACACCCTCCCCCCTTCGTTCTCGGCTTCTCACTCGTGGCCGTCTTGCCGCTAGCCTGTCTCACCTCGCGGCCGGCAGCCTTGCGCGACGCGCCGCGCTCTTTTACATTCAAAATTATTCGCAACCATTGCAAAAACTCTCTGTGCAATATTAGTATCTTATCTTTCGATGCGGTCACAATTAGTCCAAAACAGAGAGGTTGTTAAAACTTTACGAAGAAATCTAGTGCCTTTGAAACTTTGAATGCACTCCTCGTTGCATATCCCGCGCGCGTCGTTATTATGAGAACCCCGTACTGGCGGTCACGTTGACGTCGCGCGGTGCCGCCATATCTGTCTCGGCCACCGACTAGCAAAATTAATAGGTAATTATTTTCGTGTACAGTGTTTCTGATTGATTTTGTTATATAGTGATTATGTGAATAAGTGTTTTTTACCTTCTGGCATCCTTTGTGCTCATTCCGATCGGATTCTTTTTGGAAAATAAGGCGCGCGCCGGCCGGTTCTTATCGGGTGCAATGCAGTTGCACTCTCAACTTATTGCAGTTTTGCATTTACTAAAGTTTCATGCGCGGAAAGTTTTTAGTGTTTGTATTTAGTTACTGACGGATAGTAAATGTGTTTAAAAGTGATTATTCATTAAAAGTGATATGTGAAACAGTTTCTAAAGAGCTGTCACAGTTTACTCTGCTGTGTTATTTCGGTCATTGACCGCCGGAATTCGCATCTCCTTTATGTTAGTGGTGTTGTGTTGTTAGATTTTTTGACATAATTCCGATTTTCGTTTTTTAGGCTCAAAAATTGTGTCACCTCACTACAAGAATGCAATGACCCGCGTATTCGCTTTTTGAAATTTCACCTTCACCCGGATGGAATGAAGAGTGCACAATCCCATTGTTTCACAGTTTCATATGTTTGAACAGCATTTGTTTTTTTGTTTTTCGGACGATTAGAGCGTTATCATTTTCTTCCAAAATTACAAAAAATTACAAAATAAAGGTAATTATTACTCTTACTTAAACAATATTACTTAGAATAAAATTATGTAAGTTTTTGTGCATAAAAAATTATATTTGGCATCAGCCATAAGCGTGGCTTCCTCGAATTCGTGTTGTATGACATCATCTGTTCACCAAGCCATGAGAGATCCCCTCTATTGAGTGTTTCAAAAGTCTCTTTTTAAGTTCATCTGGAGTTGTAAAGTCTTGTAATTAGATGAGCTCAGTGCCATGTGTGTAAAATGTTAATAAATGTGCAGAATGGCGGAGGGTAATGGAGAAATATCCATTGAAGAGGTACCTGGGAAGGACTCAGACGTTGGCCGAACACCGGATTACCGCAAACTCATTGACTATGGCTTGGATCCTAAGGTGAGATAAATTCTATTTTATGTATTGTCTATATAATATAGCGTCATCCATCTATTTCTAATAATTTGATTTTGAATTTGAGTAACATTTGCTGAAAAAACTTGTAAGGCAAGCGAGAAAATTGGAGACTTTTTTTATAATTTGTTTTTCCTTTGAGTACAGTTTTTTTATATTATTTTCAAACAAATAGCTCTGCATTGTATCCTTATTAGCTATGCAAATGAGATATAATATAGTTGATAAGTCAATTTTAGTGTCACTTGATTGGACACAACTCTGCGGTGTGATGATTTTTCCAGAAAAAGATTAAATAGAAACACTATTTTTAGAATAGGGCTAGGTATATCATACCAGGATATCATATGGGTCAAACAGTAAACTTTTGAATTATCTGGAGTTTTAAACAATTTGGGTTCTAGTTGGAATCTGGTTGAGAGGATACCATCTTGAATAAGACTCTGCTCAGAGTACTATTTAGTTGTTGCAATCATATAAGATTCTTACTGGAAAGTATATTTGTTGCTGTTGTTTTAATATTTTAATGAATTCTGTACTTTACAACATGTTTCTGAACCTTTGGGTTTTATTTATTTGATATAAATTAGGCTTATTTTTATTGGGCTAAAGGAGAAGAGACAATATATTAGTATTCTATTTTAACCCATTATAAATCAATTATTTATTCCCAACTATACACCAAAGAGTACCTAACTACTTATCAATAATTACTTGGTAAGTATTACATATTATATTATCTAAGCATTATTATTCCACCTATCAAGAGGTGATTCACAAATCTTATCACAAAATTACATTCTCATAGAACTGGTGTGGGATTCACCTGGCACCACACCTAATGCCATAAAAATTATTGTTTAAAAAGGTTTAATGGCTGGCAGTTTTGCACTTTCACTCTGATTATACAGTGACCTCTGACATATTTATCAATGCATGTACCTGCAATGGATAATGTGATTGGTCATGCAATGTTCTTTTTTTTTTAATTGGTCTGTTGTTGAGGCCCCTTGTATTTACTGCCTTATTTATTTTTAAACATAAGCTATAAAATATTTATGTAATTATTTAATGGTTGTAGTAGACCAATCAACCAGGATGCTTGGTATTTTGCCAAATGACACTAGATGGCGCTTCGCGGTGTTCTGCAGCCTCATGGCGCGAATTTAAGTGCACATTTTAAGTATGACGTCAAGTGGCATAGCAACCGGCTCAACTTAACTCACTTTGCCGACCTCGGTGATTAAGCCGAGGCCGTAGATACATTTTTGGACACGTGGTTTAATATTCTCCCTTGTTGCAAGCATGTCATCGAGATAAAAATAAATAGTCTTTAGGGCTTTAGCGTTTGCGACATTTAAGACCGTAATTTCATTACCGTGAAGTCGTAGACGTTGTTATGGAGAATTTAAATTGTTTAAAATCGATTAATGAACTTATGTAATAAATAACATAGCATAGGCGTTAGTCTGACCATTTATTAGTGCCTGCCTTTACAGGCACTAATTTATTAAAGTAATAATTAACATAAGTATTAGAATAAATATATTTCATTTCAATTCTCAATTCTAACCAAGAAAACGCAAAAATATGCTTTCTGCTTATATTGGCGCCATCTTGAACCCTCAGTAATCTAAACCAGTCATAACAAAATGCAATCCAGATGCAAATTAGATTCTGGTAATTAGATTTGGATTTTTAGACTTGACTTAGTTCGCTTGTATTTTTTCTACAAGGGCACTAATTTTGGTCTAGATTCTAAATTAAAATGTAGGTTAATTTTACTAGCTATTCCTACATTTAAAAGTCTTTTAGATGTGCGGCTTGAACTCTAGCATAAAGGTGCTAGAAAGCGCTAGCTTACCTGGGGGTACGAAGGGGGTACATAGGACTTTGACTCTTAATAAAAGACATAAAATAATTTCCGTGTTGTAAAAGGGTAAAACATCTCCAGTTTTGTACCTTGACATTTAACAATGATTGACTTTATTATAAGCAGGACAAACTTCACAGGAATTTGTGCTTGTGAGTTCCAATTGTTTTCTGTAAACCTCGAGTTGAAAACTCGCTGCATACATTATTGCACCAACACGAAATTACCACGTATGTTGGTCATACTTACTTGATACTTTCAGCGCTTCTAATAAGATTCCAATTAGAATGCGCATGATAATATTCTTAGCACGCATACGTCATTGTTGCATTTCAATACATTAATAAAGATAAAAAGTTTTATTCTCCAATCACATACGACAAATTGTAGGCATTCCTTTACTTGAGGTCGTTGTAGTGTAGGCGCCCAAGCTAAACGGGCGCAAGATGGTGGGGATAGTGAGTAATTTTCCTCGTCACTGTCCTTTGTTAATAAAAGTTTGTGTTTTCCTTTATTTGCACAAATAAAAAATTGTGCGTAAGTGTGTGTGTACCTTACAGAAATATAGGCACATTTTGATTGTAGTGATAAGTACAATGCAGGGAGCTTCGTTTTGCAATGTTTTATATAGTATCTTCCGCTCAAATCTATTTATACTTCTATACTTACTAATATTATAAAGAAAGATTTGTATGTAAGTAAGTTTGCTACTCTTCCACGCAAAAACTACTAAACGGATATGGATGAAACTTGGCATATCCTGGAATAACATAAAGGCTACTTTTTATTCCGGGAAAATGTGATATTCCTTTGGGAACGTGGGGGACAGATAGTAAATTATAAAAGAGGTAGTTGATTTTATAAGTTTGTTTATATGTGGAGGGTTAACTTTGGAATCACTGCACTTATTTAAGTTAATCATTCACTATTAAAAAGGTATATTATTCCAGATGGATATGGGCTATGTTATTATCCCACGGGAACGATGGTGAAACCGTGGGACAGAAGCCTGTGTAATTGCATGCCAATTTTTGTTTTGTGCTTGTTCGAGTTTTTTTTTTCTCGTTAATATAAACTAGTGCTTAACTGCGATCCCACCTGATGGTAAGCAGTGATGCAATCTTTGATGTTGAGGCGCACTAGTTTATTACGAGCCTATTCACTCTAGCCTTGAAGGCACCCAAATTGTATCTCAATCATAAAACACAAAGATTACTACACTGGAACTTATCTCAGTGAAAACTTAGATTCAGGGAAATACCTACCTGAAGATCCTGTTGACTAATATTGACTAATATTTGTATGAGTAGCTGTCCTCCCCAATTTCACCCTCGTTCCCGGTATAAAAAGAAGATAAGGTTCCCTTTCTATGTGTGTGCCAAATTAAGCAAGATCGGTTCGTTTACAAACAAACAATCTCACTTTCGCATTTATAATATTAGTTAGGATTTCATAGTCCCATAATGTTATTTACATTTATAAAATTTTGTACAGCATTAAAACAGGCTATCTCTCTTTCACATCAAATACTAAGGGGGTTGATTTTCTAGGTTCAACTTCGATATCCTTTTCAATAAAATTCAATATTAATGGCTACTATTATAATAAAACAGGTTACGAATGACTGTTCCTCGATACCTACATTAAACATTCTGTGGGAAATTGTATATGAAAGTGTTTATTTGTTCGTTTCCAGGTAGCCGCCAAGCTCGACGACATTTATAAGACTGGAAAGCTAGCGCACGCTGAACTGGATGAGCGTGCGTTAGATGCCTTAAAAGAATTTCCATCCGACGGTGCTTTAAGTGTTCTTGGACAATTTTTAGATTCAAATCTCGAGCATGTATCTAATAAAAGTGCTTATTTATGTGGAGTAATGAAGACCTATAGGTGAGTTGGATCGCGTATCCAGATTTTCTTGTTTTTTTCACTTAGCAACCCGATCAAAATATTGGACGGGTGCCAAACTGCCCGTTGGAACTGGGTCGCAATCTTGAAAAAATTGATTTGACACATCGTTTTGTGGGAACGACCGTTGAATTTAAATTGCCGACCGATGCCTTTGTTGCATCGCTATGTAAAATTCCCCCCCGAAAACAAGTACGAGTATCAACAATACGCATCCCGTTGCAATTATAGTCTGTCCGACATTATAAAAAACATCATCTTCCATGAACCATTGGATGAATAGATGCACCTTATTTTAAAATCTATTATATAAAGTTTTTTTTTTCAATGAGATTCTAAAATGCAAAGTAGTTTCTTTTTTACATCTATAGTCTTGTAATTAGATTGTTAGAAAGAGATAGCATTGTGACTACCACCCCCGCTTTAAACAATATATTTGCAACGGCAACGGCGAAGAGACCACAATGTGTTCGATATCGGCCATTACAACGTAATGATAGGTATTCGCGACTAAAATGACCCTACAGTTACGGTCCGTTGGACACTATTTCCTGTGTCAAATTATACGTAATGAAACCTTTAAAGACATCCTTTTGCCTGGCATATTAAGGTATGTCCGTACATTTGATTGACTTGTTTATATAAGTTAATGGGTATCCTGGGACATTTCTTTTACAAATGGTCTGTCGATTTCAAACTAAGCACAGCTTGTACCATGGTAACTAGATAACTGATATACCTACTTCTTTTTAAAATATATCTCCGAATAGGTAGTCGAAAAGGTTTCAGTAATGAGAACCACTTTACATCGGATGTATTATAAGTCCAAACGTGACATTTGGAGAGCATTGTTGCTGACTCTCGGGCAGTAACTGTTTCTAAGCGAAGAAACATTAATATCACTTTGCTCGTCCCGGGAATGTAACCCAGGCCCCTCGGGTCCCTAGCCGAGCGTTATACCATTCGACCACCGACGCGTTTTACTTATTTAATTATATTACTAAATACTTATAGAAACAAAACAAATAGACATATTATTGGACACAAATATTGATTTTTGGAATCGAACCCACAACCTGCGGCGTGTCATACATACCATGTTATATACTTGAGTTCTTAAACTACTTTCTTATCCGTAATTTCAAAGATTGACCAATGAGAGAGGGCTGTAAAAGAAGCCACATTCCGACTAGCCCGTAAGGCGGGCTTGCGTAATATACGAACCAGTACGATGCTGGTTCGAGTAATTGTTACGTAAAGGTTCGCCATCGTTATACCCTATCATATTCAGCCGGTAGAAACAATTATAAGTCTTGTTTTGAAAGACCCTAGGTAGAAGGGGAAGAATGTGAACAATAAAACCAGATTCATGTGTTGTTTGTATAATAGCATTGCCGTTGCATTCAGTATTTCAACGGATCTTTGATGCCAGACAAGACAATTTATCGCAAACTGGTTGAGAAACTGCAGTCTCTTAATAATACTACAACTTACGACGGGTCGGATTGCCGGCAAAAGCTACTTTAGCACAAAATGACCTTTCGAAGTAGGTAGATAAGATACCTACTAGGGACTAATCACTCGGTGAATGTTGCACGGTGTACGGCCGCTGGCTAGCTGGAACACGTATTGTGTGTGAGGTTGTAACAAGATCATTTTGTCGTGTCCTCGGTGTTTGCGGCGTCGCAAGATTAGATTACGAATGGTCATTAGCCCCCGCGGTGGCAAATATGATGCAGAACCTGTTTATATTGTAAAATATGATATTAGTTGCATATGTGAGGCTTGGCTAATTACGGTAAACCCTTGTAGCTTGCTCGTTTCTAATTTAGGATCCGAAGACACGTTTTTGTGTACATCCTGCATTTTATATTGAATTAATTTAAAGACTTGGGAGTAATTTTATCAATGGCAAAATATTTTATTTTTAGCGTAGGTCAATTTAGAAGCACATTGCTAGTCTGGATTGTCAAGTGGATGATTGCGAAGATTTAAAAAAGTTTATGATGGCCTATTTTGTCTCCAGAAGGAATTTAAAATTCACGATTGTTATGAAAATCGCGGTATTAGTGATCTCAGTTCTCAGCTTTACAAAAAGCATCATGAACATTTTTACATTGTTAAGTTTTAATAAGATTTTAAATGTTAATATAAACCTCTATAATTAACTAAGCCTTCCCTTTTATTATCCGTGTAAGGCTGTAAAAGTCACCAGCAGCCTTTTAGTCCATTAAAAAAAGAATCCTTGCGACCTAGTCATTTGGGATGAGATGTAAACCCTATCTACCTAAGAGCTTTAATATTGGGATTTAAAGTCAAGGGCCAATTCTAGTAAATCATGATGGTCTGGGAATAATTTAATTTCAGACAACTTTCGTTTAGAGAGATTACCTTGTAAAAGATGCAGTTTATAAATATGGTTTGTGTGTTTGTGTTTCAGACAGAAAAGCAGGGCGGGCGTGCAGGGCTCACCCGCGCTGCCTTCCGCTGTCCAGGTCAAGGGGCCAGACGAAGACAAGATCAAACAGATTTTGGCCCGGACCGGGTATACGTTAGACGTTACCACCGGTTAGTATAAATACTTCATTTGAAGACCGTCGCGTTATCACTGTGCCACTTGTGATCATTGGCCGTAAGAGATAATGCAAGTGTAAAATTACATTGCATAATATAGGTGGGTACTTCAAGTACCACGCCATTTTGAGAATTGCATAGATTTCTACAAATAAGCCAAAACTTGTGTATTTTTGCCGCTTTGATTTGAATCGCAATTCCGATCTTGTCGAATGTAAATTTTGTATCACCTATCTTTATTGAATCTAATCAGTTTTATAACAATCAAATTAAACACGCGTCCTTGGCAAATATAACTTCGTCGGAACGAAAGTAGAGCGACATAAAGGTGTGCATCCATCGGTACTTCGGCAGGTCAACGCAAGTATGGAGGGCCGCCGCCCGGGTGGGAGGGGGGTACGCCCGGGGCCGGCTGCGAGGTGTTCTGCGGCAAGATCCCCAAGGACATGTACGAGGACGAGCTCATTCCGCTGTTCGAGAGCTGCGGCAACATCTGGGACCTGCGCCTCATGATGGACCCCATGACGGGCACCAACCGCGGATACGCCTTTGTCACCTTCACCACGCGGGAGGCCACGCAGCGGGCCGTCCAGGAGGTGAGCACACACCTTTGAATACCTCTCTGTATACCTGTTTATGTCTATATGTCTATGATGTTGCCGAGTCGCGTCGCCGTCCCTCGACCACACCACGTGGCGCGAGCGGCGGCGACTCGACGCTCCATGTTGCGGTTTCAGATAGTGGGACTAATTACTTGTCTATTTGAAATTTTAAGAAATGGCTTCGGTAAAGTTTCGTCTAGATCCTTTTTGCGAGAGAATCGTGCAATTTGTAGTTGAGTTAATTAACAGTGACTCGTGTTCCAATCAATGAACCGTTCAATTGATACGTTAGTCACGCCGTGACCTTATTCCGAAGTCTGTTCCGTTTTGAATGAATCTTACCACTCTCTCGAATCGACAACTGTACAACGAGCAGTAGAGTTGAACAAACATTTGATTCGAAGATTGGTGCCATCTGTGAACACAATCTGAGTTATTACAGCCTTGAAGTATAGGCAAATATTTGATTGAAAAAATTGCGCGGCGATAGCGGGCACCTATCTTTGTGCAATACATGGATACCGAGCACATCTGTACCAATAGCCGACATACAGCGCACTGTTATCGTTACACTAAGACAAAGATGCAGTTGTTCACTATCAGTTACGATTGGTTTTACTAAATTGTGTCAAAACTCTCAAGCCGCAGATCGACTGATGCGTTATTATGATACAATTTAACTTTATAATTGGTGTATAAAATTGAAACAAAATTTATTCTAATTTGACATCTACTTTCCAGGTGACTCGCCGAAATGTTTAAGTATATATCCCTTGAAAGATTAACAGAATCACAGCACTTAGCTGCCGAATGTTTGGTCACTTCTCACTGCGTACACTATACCATCTCCTGGGCAAAATCATCATGCTACGCGCGTACCGTCCATTTTAACTTGAAACCTATGTGCTTATAGATAGAGATGTTTTTGTTTTGAAAAACGTGGAGCATGATGAGTTTCCTCGCGCAGTGGCGGTGTCCAAACATGGGGCCCCACTTGCAAGACTACTAGTAATCATACACCAGTACTGTTGCAAGTCCCAATCATATGCCTGTCGAATATATTCACAGTCACACTTGGGAGATTTAGATTTTAAGCTTCTATCATTTAAACAGCATGTCTTTAATATCCCGCTGACGGCGGTGATTTGCGTCCGGCTCCGGAGGCTGGCAATACGTAGAGCCCTCCTGTGATTGTGTGGTCTGCCTCGAGGGCTGGTTGTCAACCCGCAGCGACGCTACTCGCCGCCGTCGTTTAATATTTATAATCACTGAATTTGTGTAAATGTGCAATCATAACCACCTGTAAACTGATCAGCCTCGCTTGTCCTGAGATATCATCCCGTTCTTTACTGTTGCACCTCGTTCAATTTTAAGTTGCTTTAATATTATTTTATTTTTTGTTACCATCACACTCGTACTCGCTTTTTTTTATTTTCACTTCATCAACCGGTCCACTTACAGGGTTAACTTAATTGGCTTCGAAATGTTCTCCAACTGAGAATTTAATATATCTCAGGCTCTCCTCTTTGCTCAGTACAACACTTTCGGCTTATCATCTAAAATACAGTTAACTCATCACGATTGGCTCTAACCGTCATCACGATCACGCGGCGCCACGACTCGCGCCTTCTCCGCCAGGCTCTGCCCGGCTCTATCCGGATCTACCCGGCTCCAGCTGGCGATGCCCGGCCGCGACCGGCTCGCGATCGGCTACCGACCACCGGCTCCGATCTACGATAGCCCGGTTTCCGAAATCGACCTCTTTTTCAAAATTGTTCCCTTGTTATTTTTCCCACAGCTCGATAATCACGAAATAAAACCAGGGAAGACTCTGAGAATTAAGATTAGCGTCCCCAATCTGCGACTTTTCGTCGGCAACATTCCCAAGTCTAAAGGCAAAGAGGAGATACTGGAAGAGTTTGGTAAATTAACAGGTAAAGTGTCACTCGAATGAATTAAGGAGTTAATAGACTTGTCGGGTTGAGTGCGTGGGGCTTGGTGTGGACCGCTGAGGGTGCCCCGCTTGCGTCCCGCTTGTGTCCCCCCCGCCTGTCCTGTCCCCGCCACAGGCTCTGGCCCGCCCCTTCCCGTCCGCCGTCCGCTGTCCGCTGTCCGCCTGTACCCGCGTCTCCAGTCATTGGGCCCGGACGCGGCCGCCGCAGCGCGACCCGGCCTCGGCCGTTGGCTATTCTCCCTCGAATTGTTCTTGCAGCTGAATGATTATGAAATTCGAAAGGGGAAAAAGATTGGCGTTACAGTTTCCTTTAACAATCACCGGTTATTCGTGGGGAATATCCCTAAGAATCGAGATCGGGACGATTTGTTTGAGGAGTTTACTAGGCACGCACGTAAGTCCTTGTCGAATTCATAATATGTGCTATTCGGTTCTTTAAATTTGTGGCGCGACTCGGAGCAGGGTGCCGCCGTCGCCGGCCGGCAGGCGGACGTGACGGCGCCGCGACGGCCCCGCGGCGGTCCCGCGGCGACCCCGCGGCGACCCCGTGGCGGCCCCGCGGAGGCCCCGCGGTGGCACCGTGGCCCGAGGCGCGCCCGTGTGATCTAATGTAGACTTGTAAACCAAGTGTTAACCTGACAATTGGCCTCCGCCTCGAGAATGCTCACTGGTAATGACTGGAGAATCTTGCTGTTGTTCTCTAGAATAGATTTCTTCAGTACCGTATATGTTCTCCTGGAATATCGTTTGATTTGCTTCATATTTTGTAGCGTTAATGGAATGAAGTTGCGCGAAAGTGGTCGAGGGAAGCTTGTTTATAATGTTAGATGTGGCTCGCCGCTTCACAACTGTTTACCGGTGTCGTGTGATTGCAGCTGGACTCATGGAGGTTATAATATATAGTTCGCCCGATGACAAGAAGAAAAATAGAGGGTTTTGTTTTTTGGAATACGAGTCTCACAAAGCGGCGTCGTTAGCTAAACGTAGACTGGGCACCGGTAGAATAAAGGTAATTATTTACAACTTACTTTGAATTTATCATCGAAGACTGGAGATGTCTCTGGTTTCCCACCGAGAATTAAAACAACTAGGAGCTGTACGGTAGTACTAGTATTACCAGAACCAAATTTTCCAGACATAATAATGTGCAATGGCCCTTACCATCAACTTTTTGCTGTCCACCAATTCTTCACGCACGGCCATCTGATTTCAAACTTAGCAGAGCTTGTACCATGGATGGTATACAGCGTGGCATTCTTGGTCTCTAACCACCAAGCCAATAGGACGTCAGACCGCCCTTTTTTTTGTGTCAAAGACGTTAATAATGTATGGAAAAAAAGCAAATCAGTATAGATCAAGTTAAATCGCAATTTAAGCCTGTTGTGTGACTGTACCAACTAAATACTCACACATTGTGTCTGTTCAGGTATGGGGCTGTGATATTATAGTTGATTGGGCTGACCCTCAAGAAGAACCCGACGAGCAAACAATGAGCAAAGTAAGTTACTAACATTACCGGTGTTACCAGCTTATTACCTCCGTTCTACCAATATTGTGTTTAAATAAAACCGTACTTAGATTGTTAGCTCGTGGATTGAAAAAAAAAAACGATTTAAGCCTGCATGAATAAACATTATTTTCTATTCTTGTTTAAATTTAAGCGGATTTTATAATTCACTTTCACCTCAGTTGGTAGTGACAACATAGGTTCGAATCACATATATAGCACCTGAGTTCAAGGTTTCGTATGTTTACCACTTTCGCCCACATCGTCACTATGTGATGATTATGGCCAAACAAGTCTTGTAAAAATACAATGGTTTTTAAGCCGTTGAAATATGAATGTTTTTTCTTTAAACACCAAAATGATAGTGTTATTTACATGCTCTATAACTGCCATTCAAATATAGACACACATTATCTTTTAAACGCAAGCAACTACCTTATAGCGATGTTACTAAAGCCCATATTCCAATGTCAGGTGAAGGTGTTGTACGTGCGGAACCTAACTCAAGAGATCACCGAGGAGGCGCTGAAGGAAGAATTTGAAAACTTCGGCACCGTGGAACGCGTCAAGAAGATTAAGGACTACGCATTCGTGCACTTCGAGGATCGGGACTGCGCAGTGAAGGTATTGTGCACTATTATTCTCGTGTCTTCTTGTCGGTGTGTCTTGAGAACGGCTGGATAGATTCAGTCAGCAGAGATACAGTCGAGAACGCATTGGCGATGTATGAACAACTTCTTTCTATTCTATTGAATGTCAAAAAAATACTTTAAAAAGAAATCAATACTTTCAAACATGGCGACTTTAGTGTTACAGTATGGCGCTTCTTGCACAATTTAACAATTTATTATAATTTTTTTCATCCCATCTATTCGAAAAGGATAACTTGGTTCGCCTTTAAGTGCACCCAAAGGTGGTGTTTTCTATAAGAAACCTTTACCGGGCAGTAATGAGTTTTTAATCCTCTTTATAAGTGCGCCGCAATTATCTTTGCCGCGCACTTTTTGAATTTGTAACATCTTAGTGTTCAGCGCCAAAGGAATTGAACGCAAATATTGTTTGAATAAAGACTGGCTGGTATGACGGCGCATAGTCGCGCCGCTGAATAAAAAAACAATCACTATTCCTAATAAAATTCTAACAAAAAAAAATCATAATTGCGAAAATGTCTCAAATGTAAATATAAGATTTTAGTTGTTTTATTATTAGATACTATTTAATTTCAATTTAGTTGTTACTCTATGTTTTATTAAATAATAATATTACAATAAAATATGAGGCGCATTTTCTCATAGATAGTGATGAAAAGTATAGTGTATCACTCGGGTGCAAAATATTTTTGACTCGGGCGACGTACTTTGAATCCCTCGCTACGTTCAGGATTTAACTAAAGAATCCCTCACTTCGCTCTGGATTCAAAAAACCGCCCTCGCCGTAAAAATATTATTTTGCTCCCTTATGATACAATCTACTATTATAGAACAGTAAAAAGTATTAACGAACGAAAAAAAGGATAGTATCGTTTTTAACAGTATGGAAATCCAATGTGCTACGAAACTTTTTCTCTACGAAACCCGTGACGTAGCACTCGATTTGTAAAGCAAAGTAAACGATGTGCCTCGTAGCGCGTAGTAGTTCGTAGCACACGATATTTGAGCGTACATTGGATGTATAAAAGTAAAAGACAATCCAGCCTTTGAAATTAAAAATATTTAGTTTTGTGGCTGTATTCAGCTAAAGTCATTCTATATATGTTAAATAGAGAATAGGTATCTTTATCAAGTCAACGTTAACATTAGTTTTCTTAGTGTATAGTAATTACTAAGGAAACTGCCATGACCCCAACTGCCAAGCCACAAGTCGTGGGTTCGATCCCCGACAAGGCCTTACCTTTTTGAATGAATATGTCTGTTTGTTCTGTGTCTAGGTGTAAAGCAGCATACCAGTTACTTGGTTACCATAGTACAGTTTGCGACATAATTTACAGACCACTTTATATCTACAACTATCCATAATGTGAAAAGTAAAAAAGAAATATTCGGACATTAGAAGGCCGTTTGTATGTTCCAAGATATTAAATTTACAGAATTGAACTTACTACGTATATTATGTAATCACAGGCCATGCAAGAACTCGACGGAAAGGATATGGGAGGCGCGCGACTCGAAGTGTCGCTCGCCAAGCCGCCGTCCGACAAGAAGAAGAAGGAAGAAATACTACGCGCGAGAGAGAGACGCATGATGCAGATGATCCATGGCCGTGGCGGGTAAGTGCATCTGACAATTTGTAATTCAATTTGAACCATCGTTCATCACGAAATCTACCATAAGACGTATTTTGCGAATACTATTAGTTACTAGAATTTTCTACCAAATCGTTAACATGTTTGCTTAAATATTGCCAGCCTGGAAGAATCTGAGTAAGTGAAAGTAGATCCTATGATTATTATGTTTAAGTTCAATTTTTGTGTTTTCAATATTGATTTAGTTTTTACAATGATGTGCCAAGGAGAATGACCAACAATGGGGTTTTGTCCAAATGTTCACCACTGACAAGACCTATGTAACAATCTATACTAATATTATACAGAGGAAAGATTTGTATGTAAGTATGTTTGTTACTCTTTCACGCAAAAACTACTAAACGGATATGGATGAAAACTTGGCACATAGATAGAGCATATCCTACATATAGGCTACTTTTTATCCCGGGAAAATGTGATATCCCTCGGGAACGCGGGTAATACCGCGGGGGACAGCTAGTATCCAATAAAAATGTTGAGTCACTATCTGTCCCCCGTGGGTATACCCCCGTTCCCGAGGGATATAACATGTTCCCGGTATAAACTACATATCTGTCAAGTTACATACAAAACTGTTGTAGTTTTTGCGTGAAAAGTACTAAACCATCAAGCCATCCTAACAAACTTGCGTATTTATAATATTAGTAGGTTAAACTATAAGGTTATGACTCTACGATTATTTTGTTACATAGTTCTTGTTAGTTATGAACATTTGAAACACTTTTGTTCATTGTCTTTTAACATTACTATATTATGTTAGTAGTTTTGTCTTAGCATGTGTAGAAAGTTAAATAATAAGTTCAACTTATATTGACATGAGATATGTCATAACACAGTAAAAAGGTATTGTAATTTTTCTTATGTAAAACAGTCCTCGAAAGTAGAGCTAAAAGGCCACTTTCACGAGTTGATAATTGAAAAGATATTGTTATCTCTTTCCGAAGTTTGAAATGAAAGAGATAGCAGTCATTATGCAGTAAATTTTAAAAATTCGTCAATCAACTTGTGAGTTTCGTGAAGTTGACCTCTTAGGTATTTATTTATTTTCATCAGAATCTTGATTTAAAGTGAATATGGAATATATACCTTGTGTGCATTTCCAATTAAGTGGATAGAAAAAGATAAAAAAATTATATCACACAATAGACTATTATTAGTTGTTTTGAAACTCAATGGAAATGCACATTTAAATATTTCCTTATGTTTTTTTTTATTAGCGTTGTTTAATTAGTACAAAAATATACTTTATACATACTTGATAATCATTACTCATAAATGTTGCCACATGTTACTATCTATCTATCTGACTATAATTCGAGGATCCAGGGCTAGGTATCGACTATGGAACTGATCGATGGGGCTCATATCTTTTTGTTAAAATATTAATGAAGATCTTAAAATTATTTGGGCTGTGATAGACAATAACTAAGATATTACTGCCAGCTACCCATAAAAGTATTTCTAGATCGACTTCAAACGGGAACTGTTTTTAGGTTATGAAGTTATAAGCCTAAAATAATTTGGGGGATTGATTGAGTACAAAAGCTAAGTTTATAATGGAGGCTAATATAATAGACAGAGCACACACGCCCGTGAAAACCACACAAACTTAAAGGCATATGCTTTCAATGGCGTCTAAAATAGGATAAGAGTAGAGAATAGGGAAATCCCTGGATCCGTGCACAGAGTAGGTGCGTGTTCGGAAGGTAACTGTGGCTGTTAACTGTCAGATTTGATTGGTGCAGCTGCTCGCCGGTGCACGGCTCGCTGCGCGGCCGCACGCCGCAGCCGCAGCCGCGCCCGCCGCAGGCGCGCGGGGACTACGGTCAGTACCCACGCACGCACACACACACACACACACGCACACACACACACATCTACAGTACACACGCCTCGCGGTGATACACGTGTACAGGCGGTGCACGGGGTGTAGGCGCTACGTTGATTTGACTATTTGTTTGTTTTCTTTATTTTTTATGGTTGACGGTTGCACATTGCCAAGTGTATCTGTGATTTTGTACTCGTATGTGTGGCGAAATTTTAGATGCTACTATTGTGTGGAAAGTATTTATATTGGTGATGCGTGGCCGCCGTTATTGTGGAGTGGATAATGATATTGTATTTAGATTATATTAAATTGTATTTTTCACGTCAACCTAGCGTCTTCCTCGTATGTAGCACTCCGTGACAGCACTCTTAGAGACAGGTGAAGGGATATGTTTTGTGAGCACAATATAAATACTCGTAGTATGTATTCCGCGCGTTAGTTTATCGCCGATGATGTCCATTTCCCTCCACCTACCTCCCCATGTACCCTCCCCGACACACGAGTAAATGATGTGAACACGGTGTGGTCTCCACGCGCACACTCGCACATTCCGCTACTTATCCCCTACTAACAACATGGCCGCCGCTATACACTCCGCGAAGGGACTTCCCTCGAGTGTTGCCACACGTCGACTAGTGTTTGCCCGATGCAAATAATTTTGGTAGAATTTTGGGTGTGATTAGTGTATAGTTGAGGCCTCAGTACATGTTTCATTAACGCTACTATTTAGGCTAGTTATTAATGACAGCTAAGTCTATGATCGATGCATGGTTACCGATAAAGATTTTGATACACGAAGAGACATAGAGAGGGTCCCACATCGTCATACAAGTGTAATAACAACATTAACTGACAGTGCATGCTTCGAAGTTGAGATATCATCGCATCGTTCGGTGGCCGGAGTCACCTCGGGCTGCCGAACTTCAGTTTCACGGCGCTTATGTATGACTCGGTGGTGGGACAAGTCACTATTCGCAGGAATCGGAACTAAATTTATTAAAAATCTAAATTAATGTTTCCCTAATTTCTATACATGTAAAAACAGCATGATTCATGAAACAGAACAAAAGCAGAGGATACATAGACACGTTTAGAGAGTTATTGAAGATGCATGTTGTGTCCTTGTGGTCGGCCGATGCGATGTGGACAGCTTCAGTCCGTGCGAGGTGTGTGTCCATGGAAGGAAGCTGAGGTGTTGGATTTAACCCGTGTGCTGTATCCCGACCCGAGTAATGTGACATGAGCATGCGATCTCACTCACTCACAATCTTTTCCCGGTACGAGTGCGTGGAGGCTCGCTATCCGCAGCCGACATACGGTAGCTTGTAAGTTAGCGTTAGTTTAGCTTAGCCTCTAAAAGGCCTGTGTTGTGTGTTTATAGATTATGATTACGACTATTACGGGTACGGTGATTACCGAGGTGGCTACAATGAGCCATTTTACCGGTACGATGAGTTCTATTTTGATTACGCGGGGCCACCGCAACCGTCCGCCGTCCGCCAGCCTTCCAACAGACCGCAACCGGTGGGTCCCCACACACACTCACTAATGTTATCACTCTTATTTACTAGTCACTAGTCGCTGTACTCATCATTGTTCTATCGATTTTTTGAGTTGCCAAATTTTTTATTCATCTATTATTGTTTATTTTTTTTACTTTTTTTTTGTTTAATCCCATCCTCGAATGGAGTTAGTGACTCGGTAAAGACGGTAGTGTGTAGGCCTGACGGTGGTGACGCGTGAGTGACTGCGGCGGGCGGGTCGACCGGCCGCGGCCGCGGGCTCGGGCCGGCACTGTTTGCCGGGAAAAGTGTTAGAGGGCGGGGTGGCCGCTCGGCCGATCTCACCATCAGGTCTATATGTGGCCACTCCGACTAACATGCCCGCATCTTACCTTACTTGTTTTCATTTGCCATTTCACGTTTGCACCGCTTTAGTAATGGTCACCCCCCGCTCTCCCCCTGCTCTCCCCGCGCTCACCCCTACCCCCGCCTAGCCTAGCTTCGCTTGCTTTGTCATTAACGTGTTAACCCGCTCGCGCTCGGAGCTTAGCCGCCCCGCACACTTGTCAGGAATGTCTCCTAAGCTTTGAACGCTCCAGTAACGTTGTATAATTTCTCGTTGTTGCAACGAGGTAGAGAATATGTTGAGAAGACTTACTGACCCGCTTGGTACATGCCTCACCCCAGGACGACGAGCTCGGTCTCGGGCCCAACTCGCTTTACTACGATCTAACCGGAGGCATTCAGGTACCACCATTACATTCGTAAATTTTTCCAAATTTTTATTCAGTGGTATTTATGTTTATTAGTGAATGTCGTTCGAAGTTTATACGTAGAGTTTACACTTACTGTAGTATTTTGTTTTATAGAGACGAGTAATTTCCGTAACCCTATCGTAGAATGTTATTGTTGTGTAGTGTATATATTATAATTGAACCTTGTTTGGATTCGATGTTTAGTTTAGAAATGCTTCAGTAGGTACCTGACTGTTTCACTGTTTTATCATTTTTAAAATTAGACCTTATTTTATTTGTTTTTTGCGGAGGAATTGCCCACTTTGTCAGGTCCATTTTAATACATCATTAGGGAATCAAAGTGAGGACTTCGATCGTGAAACCTTTTGTTTTTTCCAATGACTTGGAGTGTTCATACAGAATTTTACACAAGAAACTACAATTTGAAATGCAACTTTTTTGTTTACGTTTGAATACTCATGAACATTTTTTAGTTGAGGCA
The DNA here is from genome assembly GCA_907165245.1 of Habrosyne pyritoides. NCBI lineage: Eukaryota > Metazoa > Arthropoda > Insecta > Lepidoptera > Drepanidae > Habrosyne > Habrosyne pyritoides. Next base: position 2,440,283 of record OU015595.1, read on the forward strand.
CATGTTTGAAAGTTCTTTTGATATGTTATATAGATTAGTACTGTGATGCAAATGCGATTGTTTTTTTTTTTTGCCGCATGGAGTTTTACAAGTCGAGTTTTACAGTTTGGACAATACGCATTCTAACGTTTTGTCATCTAAAATTACTAATTACACTAATTGGGCTTTACACTGTAGATATTCTCAAGAATGCGTTATTGTTTTGGAAATTACTGATCGATATCTGGTTTCTGGAAGAGATTTTCCACTAGTTTCTTTTGTCGGATATCGATTGGAACCGAAATTGCATTTAGTGTCATATCATAGTGTTTTTATAAACTACTCATTTTGCGACACTTGTTTGGGAGTCCTGTTTATTGAGATTTCTGTGATTAAATCTAAAAGGAACTTACTACGAATTAAAAATAAAACAAGTGTGGTAGAATGTTTACTGTACTGTATTTATTACTTTTAATTATTTTTTAACGTTACGCCACACGCTGTTATGCGACGAATTGGAGAATAACGCACAATACGCACGGGCGATTAGATTTTTCACTTTAAATTGACAATAGGGTAGATGATTTGTAATTAATGTCAAAACTATACTTACCACATGTAGTGCCATCATCATTTTATACCATCAACGGATTTACTATTTTTGATTCAACTGGCAAATTATTTTAGAAATAATCTGGTGTTCGAAGCATCTACCCCTTTTTGACTGTGTTATCTCCAAAACGTCGTAAAAGTGAAGGTAGATTTATTTGACAGTCGCTAATTGACAATGTATATATTGTACGTGTGCTGCCGCTTTTGATGTCCACTATTTGCTGAATAAATCTGCCGTCACATGCGTGGTGGCAACCTAAAGCTACGTACTAGCTGATCAGCGCGTCTAGACGTCAATCCACCAGTGGTAACATGAGGCCGTCGAGTCTGAGAGTTTTTCTGCTTTTTAATTTCTTAGCTTTTTGTCAATAAGTGTCGTACAGTATAGTGCCACCTTAGTATAATAGGTAAAGAAAAATGCTCATTCTTTACGAGTCGGTCGTAATGTGTGGGCGATTGATTCGCGACGCGCTGGTCGCATAGTAGGGCGGGTCGCGTACGCGATGCAGTAAGGTGCGTGTGGTCCGTGCTCTAGGCTGGGTCATGTGGGACGGGCGGCCGATGGGCTCGGCGCGGGGCGGCGCCGGCGGCGGCGGGGGGGGCGCCGGCCGCGGCTGGGGCCCGTGGTGGTGCGCGGCGCGTCGCGCGTGGCCGCCGCACGCCCAGCGCCATGCGTGGCCACCCGCGCGCCAAGCCAAGTTTACCAGGTTTGTACGCACACACACTCAACACTACACCACACCCCCACGTACATTCATCACACGTACGCTAAATCCGAATACGCACGAATACTTACGAACGACTAGTGCTACGGATGCTCGTAGACTGCATTGGACGTTCGTGCGTCTACGACGTTGTTTGCAGTCTACGAGTGTCCGTAGCATTGATTTTTTGTAAGTTTTCGTGCGTATTCGTGTTATTTTTTCTTTGTCGCATTCGGTATGAAAAATGCGCTCGACCATTGTCTTGTTGCACTGATACGACAAGGGTCTACACCAGCGACCAGTTTTTATCCCATTGATTTCCAACTATGCATTTATTAGCCCAATATCCTTACATATATTATATTAAAAGTGGACCTTCAAAGCTTTTTCGAAACTTTAAGTTACTTATATAATATACTTGCTTATAAACTAAAAAATATTTTATTTCAAAGTAAGTTTTACTTCTATATATCTTGGGGCATTATGCTTTTGAGATTTAAGGTGTATTATAAACTTAATTTTTTTACTGAAATATCCAGCGGCATGTCAGTTGGGTATTGTAGCTTATCTAACAAAGTTTACTTCAAGACTTATCCAATAAGAAATAAAACACTGATCAATTAAAAATGCTTTGAGTTTAATTAACTTGTTACAAAAGATGACTTTAGCACTTGAAGTAAAACCCAGGTTTTGAACATATTCATCACTTTCGTACTTCATGTAACCGATTGAGATGGTGCTATCTTAAAACCTGGGTTTAACAAGACATGCTTTAAACTATGCTTACTCCAAGTGCGAAGCTGTAAAAACATATGTATAATATTCTTGAATATAATCAATGTATTCAACAAAATTCTAAATTACTAAAGAAAATGTTGGACTCCCTCTCGGTCGACCTCACTGCCCTCACACGGCGAGCACAAGCCTTAAACCCTTTCCTTTTATTTCAGCATGTTTGATGGTTTGCGTGTAATCTGGATTATGATTCTAACTATATCGGTAACTACCCTCATTCCTTACTGCTCCGCGGGCCTACCACAAACTTGTGTACTTGAATACAAAATTACAAAATATGTGAGCTCAATCGAGTGAACGAGTCCATCTTTTCTGTTTTCGTTGTTGAAGTTTGTGGGAGACCTTTCCTCGATTCCGTCGAAATAAGCTAACTGACCGACGAACTGAGAGCTGCCAGTCGCGTGTAGCTTATTTTGACAGTTAGATTTGATATTCCCCTATCGATCCTTTCTCCTACATCCTATACTGTTAATTGTAGTAAGTAGTAATGTAGTAATAATGTTATAAGAGGAGTTAGTGAAGTGACCGGTGCGTGTTGCAGGTAAACGTAAACACGAAGGGGGTCACCAGAACCAAGGGGGGGAGTCGAAGCGTCGGTTGAGCGCGGCGGCGTGCGGCTGGGGCTCGGAGCCGCTGGCGCAGCAGCCGCTGGGCGACAGCTAGCCGGGCGGCGGGCCCGCGCCGGTCGGGCCCCGCAGCCCCCGCAGCCCCTGCAGCCACCGCCGCAGCCGCCGCGTTCGGCCGCGGGCGCAAGGGCCCCTGCTCCCGGAGACACTACAAGCGTAGCAGGGGAACCCCCCGAGCGTCCGACGCGCGCCGAGGCTCATGGTTACGTTTACGCCCGATCCTCGCTCTGTAACCGGAGGATCGTTCTACTTTTTTTTCTATATATGTGTTTTTTTATTTGATTTTCAAGTTTTCGATTTTGTATCGCATCGATTCCGTAAAAATCTTAAAGTAGGACGTTATGAAATGTTTCGATTGTAAGTTTCCCGTTATGCTTATGTTTTTCACTGTCTTACTGTCGTACTGTGGTACTGTCGTGCTGTCGTGCTGTCGTACTGTAGTACTATCGTATTGGCCGTATATATTATTTAATGTATACTGTAGGAGGAAGGGAGCGCGCGGGCGCGGTTGCCCGTTTGCGACCGCGCGCTCGGGTCATGGACCCATCGACTGTCTGTTTTTTTTAATACATGTTATTCGATATATTTTATTCCTGCGAACGCATTTTGCGATGTGATGTGTATTTTAGCAGTAATTATTATATTATAAGGAGTTTGACTGTTGTTTTTTGACATACTTACAACTTAGGATACTGAGAATGAATTAAATAAATGGAATGAATTGAACTCTTGACTAGCGATTACGGCTAAAATAAAACCACCTCTGTACTCGATAACATTTCCCGACTGTGTTCCTGCTTTAGTTTTTTTTGCTTTATTTTTATTCAATGTTTCCCTTTAAAATAAATACATTAGTGTGAGGAAGTAGTATTGTAAAAGTCCAGGATTTCTTTAATGTTTATTATTGCTGTACTAAACTTTGTTTGTATTTCGACCACATAGCATGTCCGTACTGTTTATCAATCTTGTATCAGTTTAATGTGGAATAAATTTGCAAAACTGTGTTTGCCTTATTAAGTGCTTGTTTTCATTTTCGCCTCTTCTTTTTCTATTTCCCTGTATCACATACACACATATTCTCCTACTACTGTTGTGCGTTATAATAGGGTTCTGCATTTATCTTAGTTAAGTTCTGTAACAGGCTAGTGATTTCTTGTTTTATGAGCAGGAATTAATTTTTGAATGGAGCCTACAGGTGCACTCAAAGCTAAGTTAGATTTTGCAACATGATAAAAACAGTGTGGCACTTCCTGGCAGGGCCACCATTACGGTTTTGAATTCCAAGTCTGTCGCTATTTTGTCCCTAATTTGTCCTATTCATATCTCAACAACCAGAGCACCTAGCGAATATCTGTTTGCTTCCAGAATTTGTCCCTAATTTGTCCAATTTTGTCACCAAGCATCACATTTTGTCGCTCCTTGGTTCAAAAGTTATAAGGACGCGACAAAATCTGGGAATCGAGGACAAAATATCGACAGACTTGGAATTCAAATCCGTGATGGTGGCCCTGCCAGGAAGTGCCACACATAAAAACATTATGTAATTTACTAAAACTTCATATTCAAAATTTTATGTTATCCGCTGTTGCCCAAACACTTGAATCTTTGCTCCACAAAATATTACCTAAGTATGTGTGGATGGTGTCATCTCAACTCAACAAACTAGTAGAAGTAGGGTACACACAGGAATAGCTAGAGGTGTCCTACCCTAAAACGATGCGATTCGATTGTTAGAGGCTTCTAACTTGATTGGTTAGGTAGGTAGGTATTCAAGTCAATACTTTCACTTGGTGAAGAAAAAGGATATGTATGTCTATCTACTTCACCGCACAGCAAGGGACACAGACCCCTCCTGGCAAAGCCACCGTCACTAATTTGAAAAAAATGTTCGCATATTAGTTGAAATTTATCGCTACAAAATCTTCGCTAATACAGTAAGATCCAAGGGCCAGCGGACGTCACGTATTTTCTGACGAAGGTAATGTGGACGATTGAGTAGTGTTTGTATGTACTAGGCATGCCTACCTGCTAGCTTGCTTAGACGGCCAATTTTCAGGTATGAGGTAATCAAGGTACATAAAATTCAAAAACATCTTTGACTATAATAGTTCTTGACATCAAAATATACAAACTGTGCCGAGCACGAACCGGTATCGGTATCGTTTGGATGCGCCAAAAATGTATGCTAAGGGAAATTGAATGTCGCGCAACATCACGATATGTGTGGTGTTAAATTGTCCATACAAACCAGCTTTTTGATGCGCTCGATACGATGACTATACCTTGTGATGGATGTTCGTGGTTAGGCCTATAAATTAAAAAACTTTCCTATACGTGGTCGCATCTCGAGTACCACCCCGATTAGTTATCAGTTTTTCGAGAAATATGGCCTGCCCATTGCGACTGTGGCTTACAGGCTCAACTAAAGCTTTTGTTCTTCTAAGAATGTCCTCGCTTCGGACCCTGTCGTTAAGAAATTTCAATCATGGCTGAGTGTTACATACAACCAGCAGTAAATTTCGTCTAGTAAGTTCATTAAAATTCGCCAGCCAGAAGGGGTAACTCGAATATAGCCGAACTTAAAATACAAAGGTAACAATAAAACGCGTCGATACGTTAAAGTCGTGTATTGAACTATGGTGTGGTGCGTGCGGCGGGCGCTGGGGGCGCTGGGGCCGCTGGTGGCGCTGGTGGCGCGTCGTCATACGGTGTCCGGCGGCGCGGCCAGGCGGGCGGCGAGCGGCGCAGGCGGCGGGCGCGGCGGCGGGCGCGGCGGGGGCGGCGGGCGGCGCGGCCGGGCGCGGCGGCGGCGGCGCCACCACGCCGCCAGCGCCGACGCCGCGCCGCCGCCCGCGCACGCCGCCCACCACCACGCCGCGTGGCCCGACCCCACCGCCACGGCGGCGCCCTCGCCTGCGGATACGCCACTTCTCGTACACGACCGGGGAGGTAAAACGCCTCTATAGACAGGACTGAGGGCTAGCGAACTGTTTTGCAGATTTTAAATTAACTTTAACATTTACAGCATTACTGCTCAAAAAGCTGCTACTCGAGAATCTAACCGAAACATTTTTTTTTGAGGAAACTGATAGTTAGGAAAGCACCAGAAAATGACAGATTCAAATTGTAACCGTAATAGATTGCGGTTTCAGCGCGCGCGCAAAGAGTGATAGTAGTCGAGGCGCCGTCAATGTATTGTAATTGGCTTTAATTTCAATTCTAGGTTTGATAATATTATATAGTTCTGCTGTTCGTTAGCGCTCGTCCATAAACACCTGAACATTTACTACCAGGGAGTTTACCAATTAGATGACATTCGGAATTTATCTGGCATGCCTTCGTAGTCTTTGTAGTCGAAGTCAAAGTTTTAATCCAATTTAGACGGCTTTAATAAATTCAATGAGTGGAAATGTAAATGGTAAGAAGTACAAAAACATCATATATTCTAGAAAATAACCTGTTGGTTGTCCGATTGTTGGAAACCTCATTGAATTTAATAAAGCCTTTTTATGGTGGGTTTATAGTTTGAACATTTTATGATTGATTTAAGTTCCAAAATATTTTTTACAACATGCAACACAACATTTTATTAAAGATGTTTAAACGGAGAAGCAGAGAGTAATGTGTGCGATAAAGCGATGAACTACACAGATTAGAGTTGCCCTCATTAAATAATTAAAGGCAACAAAAATAATCAGTAATCGTATCGGCACAACATGTAATGGGTAAGCATAGAAGTAATAAGCGATATTGATGACTGGTCCCTCGAACTGGATACTGACATACTTCTACATAAAGAATTGACGTCCGGCAAATGATAAACAAACCTGTGAAAACGATTCATAAAGCTTATCAATACATTGAAGCATGATTATGCCAACAACCTAGTGACCTGTTCATTAAACAGTCAATATTCGTTATGTTGAACAATAAAATCATTAGTGATAACTTATTTCAATAATAATCTCTGTTTAGGAGAGTGCTACGAGCAACGGGCCGTAGAAGTAGTCATATGGGCTACGACGTAGCAGGGCGTTCTTTTACATGGTGGTCAATTTAACGAACACAAAGTGGCGTAAGCACGTGAAGGGATGAGAAGCGGGAGAGGATGAAGGGCAGGTAGTGCGGGGCGGCGGGGGGCAGGCAGGGCGCGGGGTGTAGCCGACCGCATCAACTTGGCTGATGAAACGATTACTATTACAGCTACGACTCGTCCAACGGCTAGAGTGTATTTCTTAGATAATATTAAACGTTTGAAAAGCTGTCATGTTAACACGTTCATTAGTCAAGTCGTGCAGTCCGGGTATGTATAGACTCACGTGCGCAGTGCGCCTCGCCCGGTCAGTGCGGGGCGGCGAGCACAAGCGAGAGCGCGAGCGCGAGCACAGCGCGCGCCGCGGCCCGCGCCGCCGCCGCGCCGCCTGCGCACGTCGCGTCACGTCACCTCGCGTCACGTCACGTCACGTTCGTCACGTCACGTCACGCCACCGGTGCCAACGGTGCCAACGGGGCAATGGCAACGGGGACTCACGCGCGACCGCTTACTGACAGGATTAGCGATGCTATTGACGCTTCTTTGTGCTTAACTAGCACGATTTGATGATCGTTTTAGAGTATATATTTTTTTGTAAACATACAATAAAGTGACAGTTGTTGTATGTTCATAAAAACGACCCCTTTTAGATGATCCACTTAAATGGAGTAATTTGAGAAGTGACTATGATTTGAATTTATGAAAGGTGATTTTACTACAGCGTATGAGGTAGCTATCGTGATATCGTTGGATAGTAAAATTGATAATTCCCGTCAGTAAACGCGTCGCGCTCATTAGCTCATAAGCCGGCAGTGGTGCCCCGTGCCCCATAGTGCGATGACTCAATGCAAGCTTTGTCCCATTTGGAATTAATCTTTTAACATCCTCTAAACTGAACAATGTGCAAGTGTACAATTCAAACTGATTAAAAAAAAATTGAGACTTAGGACAGACAAAGGTATCAACTCTCCTGAGTCATCACAGTATTTATAAAGGACGAAAATAGTAATGTGACGAGATTAGCTAAAGAAAAGTTTGTGAACGTAAAATGATTTTATATGAAAATATTTTTAAAGTTTAAGGGGCTCGGTATATAAATGAAAAAATCTGTAATCTTGCAACATAGTCATATATTCTACTAATTCACCAACAATAATGTACGTTTTTTTTAAACTTGTTTGTCTAAACACCTAATATTGGTAAGTTATACATACAATAACCTGGGAGACAAAGATTGCATTGAACCGTCATTACTATATTGAGATAAAGTACAGTAAACATTATTTGATATTTGTTTGTTTAGAATTATTAGTTAACATTACTACAGTGTTTAAGATATAATTTTACAACAATATAGAAGATAAAAGCAGGAGTAAGCAGCAGCAGATGTACAAGAAGCTATAGAGTGCTGCATAGTACAAGTACGTCAGGTATATTTGGCACACATTAAGCGAATATGTACGCAAATTTGTACATGTACTACAAATTTTCATACTGCTTACTCCGTGTAGGTAATTCTCAACAATCTACATTCATTATTATGTTTAATTTTATATCTATTTTTTTTTTATTTTATAATTAAATGCGACGACAAAATGCGACAGTGTGAATACAAAATTATATTCAGTGGGAATGCAAAGTGCAGTGCCAATCGTATTATAATACAGTGAAGTTTTATCAGTGAATAATTTGGAAAAATGTTATTACTTTCAAATTAATTTAGTTCTATTTATTACTATGATCTCTTAGAACACTGGAAATTAAGTCATTATTACATTTAGTAACACCTAAAGGGGAAAACTATCAATGTTGATGTGTGGATAGTTGTACCCATAAAATCGGGACAGATGCCTCCATTACCTCTAGAACTTTAGATTAGGAGAAACAGTGAATTATTAGTAAAACATCTACTTAATCATAGAGATTCACGAGAAACATTAAAAGATTATTTTGACCGAGAGCCTACTCCAGAAGGACCGATTAAATGCCTCGTCTCGTCGGTGTGAAAGCTGCTTCACATAGCCCATGTCACCAGATCACGTACAAAGGTAATCATAGACTTCCATCTCGTCCTATAAATAGCTGGAAACTCATGTAGTCGGCCTCTATGTGTGGGCGTAATATATTTAGTAGACGAGGGAAGAGTACCTAAGTGTTTCCATTAGAAAGTGTGAGTGCATAAAGCGAGTGCATACTAACAGAGGTGTGGTTTTTGTGGAGGCATGACGGCGCAGTGCTGCAGCGTGGAGCACGCGGCCGCCGGCGGCAAGCACGCGCCCGCGCACTCGCCCGCGCCCGCCTCGCCCGCGTCCCCGGCCCCGGCCCCCGCCCCGGCCCCGGCCCCCGCCCCGGCGCCGGCCTCCAGCGCAGGGCAGGCCTCGCCCGCCTCCGGCACGGTGACCTCCGTCCAGATGGCGCGCCACCCCGGCGCTCTCACCGACTTATCAGCTATAATAAATCTGTAGAAAGAAATATAAGGAGTAAGTGGAAATCGGCTGAGAGGCGAAACTACAAGGAGGTAGACGGACTTTGCTGTAAATATAATTAACTTTTGGAACGAAGTTACTTATCGCGCGTTGTGAAAGGGGGCTAGACGGAGACAATTCATACGAATAGTTGTAACGACACTTTTTTCATATTGTTACGTTCGAAATTTAAATGATATGGTTTATTATTGAGTTGGTTTTTTTTATAATTTATTTAAAGGCTACATACAACTTGTTTAAAATTCTGTTCCATTTATAAATTAGTATAATTATTAATTATTATAAGAAAAGGCATAAGTTAAAAGTAAATTTTGAATCTCAATGAATTGAAAGAAGCATGTATAATGTCAATGAACTAAGTAAAATATTTTTTTTAGGAAACAATATTACTTATTTTTTCTATCTAAAATCGAGTTGGATTTTCTATAAAAGCGTGTTTTTATTTATTTTTAAACTATTGATTATTGTTAAGTGTATACAGGGTTTTTGTATATAATAAATAAGAACTTAGTTTCATCCGGGTGTCCCTTGGCACCTCTCAAGTTTTTTTTATTTCTTTTTGGTGTTGTATTATTTGAAAAACAAGTAAAATTACTTCAACATGCAGAGTTGGAGACGAGTGACGTCTGAGGAAACGTCCTTTATTAGACCTTAATAAGTAAAATTTTAGTAATCATTATAATGTAAAACATGATACATATGTTAACTTCAAATAAGTCTACTAAGTAGATAAAAGTGTATAAACTTCGCAAGATGATACTCACGATAGCCTTATCGAGTTGGATGAGGAGAGGTACTGCCAGCGGTCGGTGGGGGCCTTCTCGCCGCACAGCTCCAGTGGAGGCCCAGGGCTCTCGTACCACAGCCTTAGTACCGCCGCCGGACATCCACGTTCTGAACATAAACATTATCTTGTAAGAGTAGGTACCTAGTTTTACTATGTTATGTAGTTACTGTCTATTTTATTCGAACTTTAATCACCTCCGTTCTCCATTCTTATAATTTGATCAGTAACATTTGATTATTTTCAATAACTCTCGAAAAATCTCAGAATTTATTAAAATAATGCATAGAATTGAAAATTAAACGACTCCATTTTGCGTTCTGTGATACAGAGCATAAATATTCATTAATTTCTCTTCTTTTATTTCAGCGACAGCTGAACATCCATTATTATATTTGGTCTTGACTCGTGAGTGCCCATTTATTCAATATATAAGGAATCAATTAAAAACATATAGTAATGGAAACTCGTTTTGATGCGCACTCATAACCATCCTCAAGAGTTGGGTTCCAGAGATAAGCGCGCTCACCCAGACAGACTCGGTGGGGGCTTTGTTTTATTTTGAATATATAGTACTGACCTGTAAGATGTCCCTCGACAGCAAAATATTCAAAATTGAGCAACAATCTCTTCCCAGGGCGAGCGGTGACGAACCAGTTGCAGACCCTCGAGGCGGCGCCCTTCGCCGGGGCCTCGTACGACAGCGGGAACTGGGGCGAGGTGATCACGCCCCACTCTGAACCAGACATGTTACCCCCGCAGTCACCAAATATTGACTTCGCCGGCTGAAATTCATAATTGAGGTACACGTTTATTAAATTTACTTTGAATATATTTGAATAAATATTCTGGGACTTTTCTTTTACATACGGCCCTCGTATTCCGATAACTGATAACTTAAATAGATGTTAATATAGAAATATTTACAAATTTATTTCCAGCCACAGAACAAACTAACATTGTTATCCGCACAAATATTTTTCCTAGGTAGGAATCGAATCCACTTGAAGTCCAATTGAACTAATGTATAATAAATAATATTCTGGGACAGTTTTTACACACGGTCATTTGATGCCAAATTAACCAGTACTTGTACTATGGAAACCAGATAACTGATATACCACATTTTTTCTTAATACATACTAATATAGATATGTTGTGAGTGTTCACCTCAAAGATATATCTGGCTTTGAACCCGGAGGCGACGGCCTCGTGGTCGGTGTGCAGCGCGACGAGCAGGCCGAGCGCGCCGCGCGGGGAGTGCATGGGCCCCGGCGTGGCCAGCCCGCACCAGCGCCCCAGCGGCACCAGCGAGCCCTCGCGCCCGCGCCACCACGCCTCCACCCAGTCCTCGCTGCACGTCGTGCCGCTGGATACAGGGGACACCACGCTTCGTACACTCACCTCACCGTTAACTTTAACTAACTAATGACGGATGTCGACAATTATCTTCTCTAGTAAAATTGTCACATTTGTATGGTATTAATATTTGAGATCGAATTGTGACGTGATTATAAATCGTTTTCTGCTATCAATCCCATACAAAAGTGTTCGTCTAATATTAAACACAAATTCTCGATAACCGTCATACTTAGGAACCCAGGGGTTGCGTGGAGTCAGGTACTTATGGTTATATTAAAAAGGTGAAGAATAATTTACAAACTCCCTCACCACTATGTCTCGCCGGAAAACTACCTAATATGTATTACTAGCTGTCCCCCGCGGTTTTATCCGCGTTCCCGTGGGATGTCACATGTATTATACATGTCGGAAGAGCCATTAGTACGGGAGTTGATTTGACAACGAGGCGAAAGCGTTATGACGTCAGGGCTTTGACAGAGTCTGGATGTGTGTTCGCGCGAGCCGAGATAACGAAGACGTTGTTTCGTTGTGTTTAGTGTGATAGTATTAAAGTACCTAAGCAAGTTAACCTACCTACGACTTTTTATTTTCTCAAAGAAACATATCTACGCCCATACAATGTCTGACGGTGATGATTCTACCATGATCGGCCCCATATTCCAACATACATAAAAACCTTCCTCTTCAATCACTCTATCTATTTAAAAATCCGCATCAAAATCGGTTGCGTAGTTTTAAAGATTTAAGCGTACATAGGGATATAGGGACAGAGAAAGCGACTTTGTTTTATACTATGTAGTGATTAGGTAGTATAAACATAATTAAATTGATAATGACAAATGACTCACCCATAAAGTCCAGCAGTAGCATTCCACGCATCAGCCCTGACTTTAAAGTGGTCGAACACCAGAGTAACTTGTTCGTTAGGTGTGGCATCCAGGGTATAGGTGCAGTTGGTGTGCGATGGGTAGTTGGAGGGGTACCGCGGGGAGTTGAATTCTCCTCGCTTCTTAGCTTCCGAGCGGTACGTGAAAGCGCATTCACCGCCTGGAGCTGCTGTGCCTGGGACGCGGTATTCTGTTGGGAGAAAGTGATTTTATTATAGACTACATCACCTACAGCGCGGTTAAACCCATGTTCTCGGGGGATTTTATTAAAAATGTGACCCAAATTTCATCTAAACCCGATCAGATGTCACGAATTATATATATCTCACAGAAACATTTTTGTATTTATAATATAAGTAAGATATGTTTCGATGTGCCCCACAATTCTAGGTTCCGGGAACTCGTATGTCATTTACGCACAAAAAGACACTTCACACAAGAATCGATGGAAAAGTTTAGGTGATGCTTAGAAACTAGACAATCCTTATAAGTTGTATTCATAATTCACAGAAAGAAGTTCGTGTTTTATGAAATATAAGCAATTTGCAATTCGTAATAAGTACTATATTAATATAAAATTTCAAGGGCATGTCAATTTCTCAGAAATCGGTACGATAGCTTAGCAGTTAAAAATATCTATCAGAAATAAACAGTTAGTCACTTTTCTTAGAAATTCTTAGCAAAAAATCACTAACTCACCAGTCTCAAAGGTATATTTGGCTTTAAACCCCCTCCCCTGTAGTTCTCCCGAGCTGAACACCATAACGAGCCGAGGACCGTCGGAGAGCAGGGGCGGCGGGAAGGGCGGCACTTCCATCACCTCCCCCGGAGCCCCCGTCACGCCCCCAGGAGCCCCCACAGCCCCCGCGACCACCACGCCCCCCGCAGCTCCCTCCCCGCACAGCTCTGCGTCGTGCTTGTCGTACGAGTCTGTCGCCTCCTGCCCACGCAGGTATACCTTCAGGTACCCGTCTGGACATGAACCGCTGAAACCAACGATCGAGTTCTCTTAGTTTTCCCTATGCAATCAAGACCAACAAAAAATTACGTAACAAAAAAATCATTGATAAAATTGGTATTAAAATTGAAAAGTCAGTTGAGTTTAGTTACTAAAAATACAATTTAAATGATATGTTATATTAATAGGCACTCCAACCAAAGAGTATTAAAAAAAATTAACTAATTAATTACATTTAACGAAAAAAAATTGTTTGTTTTGGGTGCAAATACTGAAAATTAGAGTGGGGCAAGTGTGAACTCGCCCCACCTGATACTATTCACCGTTCGCCTATCTTACATAATGCGGTTGTTGGACCCATAATCATATCACATTAGAGTATAACATGAATTCCATAAAATAATATATACAGTAACATAAAGCATCAATCCGCTCACAAATCTTTGTTTCAATAATATGCAACATCCTGTTTATAATTTATAGAAAACAACAATCAACCATGTTTATAACATCTTAGTAAGAATAACTATCATGAAGGAGGTTGCACGCCAGAAGACCTGTATAATGCTACAGACGACACAGTACGCCTGGCAGAATTCTGGTCTAAACAAATTTAGCCAAAACGATCGACACGCAAAAAAAGAAATAGGAAATATGGTATTTTTATACTTACTCCGATTTCAAATTATCGCCTTTTGGTATAGAAAAGTTCTGAAACTCCAGCCGGACTCTTTCCAAATTTTGTGAATCTTGCATACCATATATAAAATATCTGAAAATAAAAAATAGATTTCTTGTTATCAAACATAAATAAATCACTAACGATCGACTTTCGACAGAGGAACAAAATAATCATGCACTTTTAAATCGCCCTTTGTTATTATTCATTGTCAAACTGTCCTCACATTTTGTAAGCAGTAATTTCATAAACGAATTTGTGTTTTCTAAATTGGTGTTTATAAATTGATGTTTCAGTATATTGATGTTTTGGTAAATGGATGTTTTAGTAAATTGTAGTGCGCTACTTACCTACAAACAACTTTTTGTATATAGGGGAATGGATAATTTGGATGGTACACGAATCCCGTCGATTCCTTTTTACTAAGAATCTTCTGGTCGCACTCTGAGCCCCTAATGTGCTCGGCGTCGTGTTTACTTATAAAATCTGAAAGTAAATAGAAAAAAATAATTTGGTAATGTTTTTTAATGCTTAAAAGTTGCGCAAGCAAGCAGTTCAACTGATAGTTAATGGTCACCACCACAATTGGACATTTACTTCAAAATTTTCCTTACATTTCAAACTCATTGTAAGATTCCTTCGCTAAGGCATTCCATGTCACTACCGCTGAGTGATAGGTCCTCTTTTCAAAATATATAACTGTGCCCAGCGCAAAAGTATATCAATAATCTGTTACCATAGAACACGCGTTGCTTAATTTACTATCAGAGGACTTAGGTCCTAATCCTGAACGGTGAGTTAATTTTAACTATTTTGTTCGAGACATTTCACTTTCGGCTCTCCGGTTAGCACGAGCTGGGAGTGGTCCTACTGATAACCATATATGTATAGATAAAGAATTTCCTTGAATTTTATTTGATACATGCTGTTCCCAGCATGCGTCTTCGAGTGAGATATGGTCTTGAGTTCATACAAAAATCCCATTGAAAAAAGCATTGCAGAAATGCTTTTTGAAATACATTTGTCGATAGGCCTCGCGCGCCATCTACTGTAATTTAATTGTACTATGCCTATAACCTTCGCGCAAGTGCTAGCAAGACGTTGACAAAGTTGTATCGCAATCGGACGAACAGTATGGTAGTGCAATATAATAAATAAATAATGAATATCGTTGGACCTTTACACATTTGAAACCAAACTAAGCAGAGCTTGTACTGTGGAAACCAGATAACTAATATACTACGTATATACGATTTTTCTAAATATTTATTTTATTTATTCTAAATTATAACACCATTACAGCCAGGATAGGTGAATATTAACATCAAGAATACGGACAAACAAACATTGATTTATATCTATATATTACATATTCGCTGGTTAACACACAGACTTACCTAACTTAACAAAACTCTCTGAAAACTCGAAGATACCCTTGAAGCCGCGGTTCTGCGTGCTGGCGGCGCGTGGTAGCGTGTAGAAGGTGACGAGGAGGCGCTCGTCGCTCGAGTACAGCACCAGGTTGCGCTGCTGGCCGCAGTACGTGCCGATTACCGCCGACGAGTTGTCGGGCCCGTCGTACACGCGCACCCAGTCGAATGGGCAGCTGTGGATAATTTTTTTTATACCACATGGGCCGAATAACAAGGAGACGTCCACCTAATACTAAGTGGTCACCGCCGCCTATGGACATTTGCAACACTAGGAGCATCACCAATGCGCTATCGACCCTGAGACGTGAAGTTGTTAAGTCTCATATGCCATCATTCAGTTAAGTTCATCGGCCGCTTCCTAACCGAAACAGTAATACAAGTGCACTATTGCTTCACGGTAGAAATGGGTAAGATAGTACTTCCCTGGGCGAACTTTGCACTAAGAGCTCTACTACTCAAAACGTTAACCTTGATTACGGATCACTAACCCCTAAAACATTATATGTACATTGTTTACTACAGAAGTTAAATAATACTTACTTAGCTTTGCCGACTTAATGCAGATTTTTAATATTGACCTGCATTTAAGTTACTGTCTAAAAGTAAATCAGGCCAGCGATTTTAGAACGGGGTCGAATATTAATTTTAGCTCGCTATCTCATCTCCATTTCTACAGAATTCCAGACTGGAGTAATTCATTTCCAAATATAGAAACGTCAATATGTGCTACACTGCCGAGTACACCTGTATTCCATATACAGGTATCCAACGAAGTGTTAGTACCAAAGTTATACTGTTTATGTTGCTAATTCAAATACGTTGATAATTAATAATAATATTTTATTTAAGTAACACTAATATAAAAAGAGATAGAGTAAGCTTAGATGTAGGTAATCTCCGAGACTACTCACTCATCTGATTTCAAAAATTCTTCCACTGTTAGAAAGGAACTCTTTTCCAGAGAGAGGTTACACCTGGATACAATTGATGTCTCAGAAGGGCGATTGTAACCTCAAGACGGTAGATAGTTAACTAATAAAGAGTAAACTATTTTCCCGAATGACAAAGGCTTTGTTTTAATCCCAGAATACTTTAGATCCATCAAGAGTCCAGATGGTGAATTTATAAAAAGGAGGAAGAACTTACTGAGGTCCGCCGAAAAACAGGTCGAAGTCTCTGAACTCGAGGCGTATCCTCTGCCCCGGCTGGCCGCTGAACAGGTAGTTGCACGTGATGTCCTTCGGGTAGACGCCGGGATAGGTGGGCGATAGCAACAGGCCGGTTTTGCGCTTGCTCGCTTCGATCACGAATGAGCACAACGTATTCTGCACGGGGGTGCCCACTTCGAATTCCGCTGTTTAACAAAAATGATTATTAGAGGACCACACGTAGTATATGCCAAGACTAATTTGTACACAGTGATTTATAAATACGGCTTTCAACGATATTTCGCAAATAGAATGACAAAAATATTGCTTAATAAAGCACGCCATATTTGAATAAAGTTAAAGGCGCTACCTTATTTTCTAAAAATAGGGTATTTTACACTAAATACAATTTGTGTATATTGATAATAAACTGAATTATACGAAAGCTTGGATAGGGTTAAAAATACCCTATCTAGGGCAAATGTTCTAGGTATCGCTATTATTATGAGCCTCATAGTTAAGTTCAGATCAAGACACTGGACCTTTAATTTAGGGCATACTGGAATGGAAGCTAAAGGCCTAGTTTGGCTTACTGAGCTATTTTAAGTTCTAAATTATGCGGCCATTTGAATGCAATAATCAAGTATTAGTTCGACAGTTGTAAAATCCAGCGGAACAAGCAGCGACAGAGCAACTTTCGCTGTCTAATGTTAACTTTCAGCAGTTGGACGTCTGTTGTGCATAACTTAGTTCGGTTGGCTAACTTCCACAGCTACTATGTATGAAATAATATAGACAGTGAAAATATATTTGGCTCGTTGTTCTTGATACTTGTCCCTTATTCCTGTTATAAAAGCTTACAACGCAAAGATGGGACCACCTAATCAGCTGACTTTTAGAATAAAATATACGCATTATTTATTTACTAAATAATGATAGTTATCTTATGTGTACTGTAAGCTTCTACCCCATCACTAGGGGTCTAACAAAGTGACGGACGAGTATCTATTATAGATGAACACGTGTCCTCTGTTATAAGGGCAAGTAGTAAATAAAAGGATTCCAAAGACTGTTGGCGGCTGTCAAAACTTGTAATATATAGTTCACCAAATGAAAAGCGATGAAAAGCATACTTTTTGCGCAGACAAATGATTGGAAACAGAGCTTATATAGAGATCTTATGGAAATCACTCACATGCGTTGATAAAGCGATAAGTGCCAGTGAAGAGTGTCGGCGGAGTGAGCATCTTGTCGGTGTAGAAGGAAAGCGCGACGGCGCGGTGTAGCGAGACGCGCCGGCGGGGCGGGATGGGCCCGCAGTACCTCCCCCCGAATGCGGAGTTGACCAGCTCGCCCACCTCCAGCGACGAGATCTCCGAGTAGATGTCCATATACTCGTGCATGCACCTGTTGGTGACGAAGTAGGTGATTAGAGAGAGCCAAAGAAACGAAAGAAAGGAAAGAAAGACAAGAAAGGAAAGGAAGCGGAGAAAGGAAGCGGAGAAAGGAAAAAGGAAAGAAAAGTAAAAAAAGGAAAGAAAAGAAATGAAAGTAAACAAATGCCAGCTTATTACAATGTACCACGATGATCTAAGGCTTCAAACATCAAAATGAAGCCCATTACGAGCGCCACCGCACGTACGCGGTAGACCCTCCCGATCGGTAATGCCCGAAACACGGTGACAATGCTCACCACATTTCACATTGGGACGTTAATATTTTTCCTGAATTGTGGATGTAGATATGTACCTACTGCTTACGTACTAAGGCTGTTTTTGTTACAACAAACTTTAACATGTCCAGAATAAGTCATGCGAAAATTAAATTGTTGTTGTATCGTTGCATACTTTGTAGAAAAGTTAATTCTCTTGAATAAATATTCATTTTAATAAGGTTACGAATTTCGGCTGCTTACTGAATATGAAACCTAAAACGAATGTAGCATCCACTGAACATTAAATTACACTAATTGTGCATACTTATACTAAAATTAAGGCCGTATTACAGACTCGGCCTTTTCCATTAAACCTTTGTTCTGTTAACTGTTTATGCCGAAGCCTTGAGCTTGTTTCAGTTCTGTAAGAATAACAAAATACCTGGGAATATACGTGCGGTTTAGTGAGAGAAAAAAAAAAGCTATTATTAAAAACCTAACTGCAAATTCCGAGTGTGATGTTGGAAATATCCCTGATCTCGTAAAATCTCGTTTGCGGAAAGGGTAACAGCGTTAGTTATCAAAAGAAAAACTTTGACACTTTTTCTTCCAGCCTGTATTGATTTATCGATAGACTCGGAAATGAATGTCTGTTATCGAAATAGTTTTGAATAAATAAAGTGAATTTCACCCGAGCGAGGTTCCCTGTTGTTTGGCCTAATTCCTAGGTCTATTGTTGTATTCGCAAATAAATGGCATAGGCGGAAGAAAACATGTTTGCGTCGCATAATTTATAGATGAAATATGTAAGAGTGAGAGGGATAGAAGGGATACTTACGTCGGAAGTTCCCCCACTGCGGCTCCACTGAGAAAAAACAAGCATTTATTAGAAACGATAAAATCTATTAATAGGGTGTAACGATCGGTAAAAATAGAAGATGGCAAATTCTTGTTCGTCGTGCATCCATCAACTAACTGTCTGCGGTTATTCACATAACCATTAGTATTTTATTGATCTATTAATATTCTATACTAGCTGCTTCCCGCGGTTTCACCTTCGTTTATCGATATAGCCTATAACCATCTAGGAAAAATTCCGCATCGAATGGTAGCGGTTCCATCCCGATATGCTCAATAGTTTTGAGGTGATGGGGCGTCAAAGGAACCCTATTTTCCTGATGTATACATACATATATATAGAAAACCGACGTGTTCCTTTAAGGGTGGATTCATTAGTTGTGGGAGTAGTCGGTGTAATAATAAAAGAGGCGATACATTTATGCAAATAGGCCTGAATGGTCAGACTCTAACGTCGATTCGGTAGGTTGCTTTTAATGAGATGGGCCGGCACTTACTTACTTTTCAAAATAAGATTTTGTGCATTAAGATGTGTCCTGCTGGAGTTAGCGCTACACCCGAGAATTGTCGTCATTGCAATAATCGTTTATGCTATAGAAAGACTTCTGTAGGTAGGTACTCTTATATTCTTAAATCTTTCCTAAAATGTTAATGTGCTTCATCTGTGAGGATTTGACTTTGTGTTTCTAAATAATGTGTTTTACTGACGTATGTAAAAAGTTTGTTAGATTACATAAGCTAAACGAATGAAATAAAAAACATGTAATTTTACCGGCCCCCTTAACTTTCTAATCGAAATACGGTAATACACAACAATTATTTTTTATACGACATTTGCAACACTAGGGGTATCGCCAATGCGTTGTCGACCCTGAGACGTGAAATTGTTAAGTCTCATGTGCCTGTAATTTCACCGGCCCCCTTACCTTTCTAACTGAAACAAAGTAATACAAGTGCACTACTGTTTCACGACGGAAATGGGTAAGGTGGTAGTGCTTCCCCGGAGGAACTCTGCAATAGCAATAGCTCTACTACTCAAAACGTTAACCTTGATTACGAATCACTAACCCCTAAAACATGATACATTGTATGTTTAACCGGCACCTAAACTTTAATAGAAGAAAACTTATTTACAATTTTCATTAAATCGCTCATGATTTTTAATCTATTACATACTTTATAGAGCGATAAAAGAAAATTGCTAATCGTAAAGCCACCCTAATATTCATAGGGCTATGGCGTGTGGAAGGGCCATTATCTATGTATCAAGGAAGACATATACGCCGAAGTAATTCAAAGAGACGTTTATACTGAGTGTTTATTCTCCTAGGGTAGAACAGGATATTTAACCTTTTTCGGTTGTTTTTGATGACATCTGTAATTGGTCAACTTCTACGCTTCCGAGGCCTAAGCACGAACATCCATTAAGTGTGTGAAGAGATTTTTGCAGGGTCGGCAACGCGCGAGTGATACCCACGGTGTTGCAAGCGTCCATAGGCTGCGGTGACCGTTTACCATCAGACGGGCCGTCAGCTTGTTTGCTGCCTTAGTAGTATAAAAAAAAAAAAAAAAAAGTGTGCTAAAAAGCTAGTCTGTGTAGAAAATTTAACATCGCACATACCGTGATTATTCGCGATGTTCAATTTCCCATTGCACTGGTTTTTGGCGCACTTGATACGATAACGCTAAGCCTAGGGTACGTATAAATATAAAAATTGAATTATACCTATATAAGATTGATAAATCCTAACACCGTTGGACTGAACACCATGAAAATTGACAAATTCAAGTGATTTTTTATGGAGATGGTTTTTACGCTATCCATTTTTCTTTAATTTGCTAATAACTTTAAGCTGCAGAGAATCGAATTCTATACCGTTTACTCGATTTCTTTCAAAATTGGTTTACGTGTTAACCTAGTTGTAGGTATATATTTGAGCACGCAGGAGTCAAATAAACACGTCTCCGGGGTACTGCTAGAATATAAAACTTAACTTACAATGCTGCTACTCAGACCAATGATTGCGTGGATTTGTAACAAAAAAATCGATATAAACATACTCTGGTGGTTTCCCGCGAAGGTCGAAGGTCCGGAACTCGACGAGCACGCGCTGCCCCGGCGCCGCCAGGAAGGTGTACAGGCACTGCCGGCTGTGGTTGTTGGGGTTCACCAGCTCGGGCGCGAAGAAGGTGCCGTTGCTCGCGCCGCCGCGGCTCACGAACGTGCGGTCGCACTCTGAAACACGTTGCAATATATACCTTATTATCATTATTAATACAGTCCATAAGATGGTAAGTCACCACCATATGTAGACATTTGCAATACCAGAAGCATTGCCCACTGAGGCGTAAAGTTGTTAACTCTTGTGCGGCTGGTATTCTAATGATTGCCTTACTAACAGAAATACAGTTCAATGGCAGTACTGTTTCACTGCCAAAATAGATATGGTGGTAGTTCTCAGCTCTAAGAGCTTTACTATTTCTAATATAAATAAAATAAATAGCAAAAATACCTTTACAATTTATAACTTATTACTATCCATTCGTCCCAGTCCGTTTAACGTAGGAGGCATCGATTTTACCGATAATTTTAGCAAAAGACGAAATAATAAATATTGAATAACGTGCAATATTGATTGAAGGTACTACAAAGTACTAAAATGTTTTCCGTGAGAGGATTTCTTCAGGATGTGCTCCTTCATCGGCTCAACTGTGTGTGCCCTTTTTGACGGCACCAACAACTGAGCTATCATCGCCATAAAAAAAGCTGTAATTTTCATCAAGCACTATTGAATTGATATCATTATTCTAAAGTGTAGTGAAGTTTGTAGAAGAGACGCAATAAAACCGTCAGCGACACGGCATAATGACGGCTCTATGACCTTTCAACTGGCAGACTCAAAACATCTCTTTAATTCACCTGAAAACTGTGATAAAACGTTGCGTGGGAAGCGATGCGGCTGCCTCTTTGTTATTTTGAAAAAGAATTTTCTTTTTTACCTATGTGTTGTTATCTGATTATAGTCCTTAAGAACATAAGGTTAAGATCTACATTAATTTAACACATATAATATACATAATGTTTTATTCTTCTGTAATATGTTCTTCTTTTTGTATAAAGTTAGCGAATATCTTAATATTGTGTTTATAAGTGAGGACCTCTAAATGGCTCACCAATGTATGATGAGATTGATCAAAATTTGGTAAGCTGTTGGTCCTCCAACTATAAATAAAAAACTTGAGGGGTGTCAAGGGACACCCGGATGGAACGAAGATACGCATTGGAATTGACCAAAACGCTGAGTTTAGGTCCAGTGTTGAGAAAAACTTGCAATCTCTCGTCTTAGTAGTAGTTGAAGACTGTGCTAATAATTACTAATTATACAAATTTATAAATGGAACAGAATTTTAAACATGTTGTCTGTAGCCTTTAAATAAATTATGAAAAAAACAAACCCAATAATAAACCATATCATTTAAATTTTGAAAAAAAGTGTCGTTACAACTTTTCGTATGAATGTTTTCCGTCTAGCCCCCTTTCACAACGCGCGATAAGGAACTTCGTTCCAAAAAGTCATATTCTTTGCTACAGAATTTTACCATGAAATGTTATATTACATGAAGTATGTACTCGTAACAAAGTAGTCTAGTATTTTGCGTACTTCATTGTTAAACAGAATTCATCTCTCGCTCAATAAGGGGTTGCTTTCACTTCACAGGCAGACGGATTCAAAAGCTTTACGCTTCGCTAGTTAAAGAGAAGCAACTTACTTGATGCACCTGAAGACAGTTCGAGAACTAGAGGTATAGATACGTTTCTTTTGATAAAACAACGTTTTAAGGGGGGACTATAGTTTTTATATTCGGTAGCTAATTTTAATTGACGGAGGAAATAATTTTTTGTCACGAAATCTCTAGTTAGATTGCTAACTAACTAACACTAAAACTAACATTTACACTGAATTTTTATATAAAATACTTTTTAAATCAAATAGCGAAATAACGCAATGAACAAGTTTATTTTTTTTTAGCTTACTAGCACACGTTGGATATCTGCTAGTAATATAATTTTTTGCTATAATGTAAAAATCTACGCGAAACAAACCCTTTTCAAATAGATTAATTAAAAATATGCCACACATACGATTTTCGATAACACAGCGTGAAAACTGCGGCTTAGGTCAAGTCACACTTCAGGACCTTTCCCGGGCTTCTCCTAAAGCCTGTTAGAGCCCATTAAAAGTTTCCTTAGCACTAAGGCTCTACGCCGCCGCTCCAAGCGATCAACAACTTCATTACGACGGATTTGTACCACATATTACCACATATAAATCTAGTATACCCTTTTTGATATCCTGAAAAGTATAGAGTTAAACATCGACTAACAAACATGCTTTGGAAAACTCTACTAAAGCGTTCATTTATGCCTGAAGAAGTACATATAGACTTCATAATAGTTTGTCCAATGTAAGAAGTCCCCTTTGACGTATGAGTATGTCAAAGATAAATTTACTTTATGGCTTTCGAAATAAAGTTCATCGTATGATACAATTGTTAATTGTATGATGATGTAAATGAATCTTATCACAAAGGCAAAATGTTGATTGTTCTATAACATAACTAATTGTCTCAGGCGTGACCTTGCGGAAATCCATTGTAAGATTATACAAAAACAAATATCTTGTAACTAATTCCGCTGGATCTCCTTCTGAATTTCTGTCTGGCAGTCGGCGAGGTAACACGTCTGTGGTGCTAGTGCGTCGACTCAGTGACAGTGGGTCTAATACGTCCTAAAGATGCCCCGTGTAGAAGCGAAACATGTGTCGATTTCCAGTTTAGTTTCCTTGTTTGGGATTTGACAGAGAAAGAGATCCAGGGGATTTAGTTACTAGATATTTGTTTTTGTATAATCTCGTTCTATAACATTCTAAAACGTAAAAGGGACTTCTGATATTGGACTATAAAGGTGTTGACGATAAAGTGCAGAATTGATAAACGTAAAAATAATCTGAAAATGGAATGGCAATGATAGGGATCAGTGCTGCGTATCCCAGGATGTTGCACGTATTGGAAATATGCCAAATATAATGGTTTTCCATTTCCCGATCGTCCACACGCGGCGTATCGAATCAACAGTAATATTCCCTTCGTGTCCGCACGTATATTTGTTTTTTAACACCTTCACAATTCAAAATTTTATTTCATTGTGGACGTAGCATAACGTTTTTCGCTTTAAAATAATAACGGGGTCTTGTGCAGGGCTCAGTACATTTTGTGCATTACGGGATCACTATTTTTTAGCTATAATAAGATCTCTTGAGAGGTGACCTTATTTTAATGTGTTTTTAATTTGTCGGAAGCATCTATTAACTTCGAGTAAATCAATGAATAACTTATGATCAAAATCTTTGCCGCCATCACGACTTACAACTTCAATATAACCAATTGTTTGAGTCTCCAACTTCGACTGGAGTAAGAACGGCTGTCAAATCGTATTCAATCCAATCAATCTACGACCGAGTAATATTTTGGAACGGAGCGATTTAATCCTCTTCAAAGTATTGTTCTTTTGTTGGAGATCTTATTGTAGCTTGTACTTTTGTTATTTATATAAGAGACATACTTGGAAGTTTAGTAGGCGTGGGTTCAGCGAGGGTGGCCCGGCTCGTAAGCTCCGTGGTCTCTCCCGCGAGAACTGCACAGAAATAACATCTCGTTACATCGTGTATTTACTGACAAACTCCACGTCACAAATGCGCACACTTTAATATTTATTGAATTGTTATTTACCGACTGCTTCTATTGAACAACTATACCTACACTAATATTATACAGGTACTAGCTGTTCCCCGCGGTTTTTCCGAGAGATGTTACATTTTCCCAGAATAAAAAGTATTCGATATGCTAATCCAAGGCTTGTTCTATCTTTGTGCCAAGTTTCATCGAAATCTGATGCGTAGTTTTTGCGTAAAAGAGTAACAAACATCCATACTCACAAACTCGCATTTATAATATTAGTAGTTTGTAACTTTGAATGAAAGAGGTAATCTCCGAGAATACTCATCTGATTTTAATTTTTTTTCCTAGATAGAAAGCAATACTATATCTGAGTGACATAGGCTATGTTATAATCCCGGTATATGTGCAACAAATCCTTCGGAAACGTAGTTATAAAGAGACTGCTGCTGATACTTTGATGTCAGCCGACAAGCAGCCAGATCGTTCGCCTCATGGTTGGTAGTCACTGTTGGCCAGACACCAACACCAGGGGTTTGCCAATATGTTACCAACCTTGGGCCAATGAGGAAACTGAGTCCTTAATACAACTGCCAGAACAACAGTACTTGTACTACAAAGCCCGAAGCTCAAGCTCGTGGTAGGAAACGTCACGTCATTAATACATTCAGCTATCACCAACTTCCAAACGTCATTATAAATTACCAACAATATTCATACTATATCCACTTATAACGCTTTAATAAGGCGAATTAAAATTTCAGACAGTTCCCAGATGTGAATAAATTAAAACACGCTCCAGCTACTAAAGACGTCTTTACGGCAGCCTCACATAACTTAATGAAGTATTCCATGAAGAAACTTTGAGCAATTTTCAAATGAGGAAATAAATTTGCACGGTGAGTTTTTGGGAGTTTCATCTAAAAAGTTTGAAGTTAAGAAGTGGTGGAGGCTTATAAAATAAACATCCTGTGACATTTCTTTTACATACACTGCCATCTGATCCCAAACTAAGCAGAGCTTGGCAACAACATAACTGTTAAGACTAGTATTTCTCTCGCAGACACAGAACAAACAGACATGTTTATACACACCAATGTTTAGACACAACCTGGAACTTGAACCCACGACCTGTGGTTTGGTAGAGAATCTAACAACCACCTCAAAGAGGCTGTCAAAATTTTTTCTTAATTTTTTTAATGTAATCAATCATACAAACAGTAAATTCTTCTAATTATATTTGTTACTTACTAGACAGTTACTAACACAGGCCCAGGAAAAATTTGTGTGCATGAAAATGTCTGTTTGTTCTGTGTCTGGGTGTAAATATCTATATAAAAATAGAAAAGTAAAGAAAAATATCAGTTATCTGGTTACCATAGTACAAGCTCTGCTTAGTTTGGGACCAGATGGCCATGTGTAAAGAACGTCCCGGGATATTTATTATTATTATTTATTTACTATTGGTATTTATAGTCATATCTTTTCAAAGTACAGCTTATATATACACACATACAGTTGGGACTCCATAACTAACTCGAAAGTAAGATATCGGTAAACTTTCGTCATTTATCACGCTTAAACACTGACCGTATATCAGCTGTGAAGTTACTTCTATCACATTATGAGCGAGAAAGCTTTTATCCACTTATAGTTGTCAATATAAGAAAGAGTACAACACGAAAAGTATATTAAGAGTTCACAGTTAACAAAGCCTTTGTTCTTTTCAAAATGCATTGACTTGTCTTCGTACCCAAAGGGAAAATGGGACCCTATTACTAAGACTCCACTGTCCGTCTGTCCACCTGTCTGTCCATCTGTGACTAAGCTGTATCTCATGAACCCTGATAATTAGACGGTTGAATTTTAGACAGATGATGTATTTCTGTTGTCGCTATTACAACAAATATTAAAAAAACAGAATACAATAAATATTTAAATGATTTCTCATACAACAAACGTGAGTTTTTGAGGTTTTTATAGATAATGGTACGAAGCCCTTCGTGCTCGAATCCAACTCACACTTGGCCGGTTTTTTTTAATTACATAGGTTGACAAAAAAGCAGACGGTCCACCACATGGTAAGTGGTCACCGTCACCTATAGACATTGCAACATTAGGGACGTGAAGTTGTTGCGTCTCATGTGCCTGTAATTTCACCGGCCCCCTTTCCTTTCTAACCGAAACACAGTAATACAAACACACTACTGCTTCACGGTGGAAATGGGTGAGGTGGTAGTACTTCACCGGACGAACTGCACTAAAAGCTCTACTACTAATAAATCGTTTTAAATTAACGAATCGCATGATGATACCTTACATACATTTAGAGCCAATCAAACCTTTAGTAAAGCCTTACCCTTAAATAGAAATTCTAATGCACCCTTAAGGTTGTGTACTAACCGCATTCAGCCATTACTAATCGTAAAAATGTGACGTTGTCGTCACTAAGACTTATACTAACTAGCTGTCCCCCGCGGTTTTACCCGCGTTCCCGAGGGATATCACATTTTCCCGGGATAAAAAGTAGCCTATATGTTGTTCCAGGATATGTTCTATCTATGTGCCAAGTTTCATCCATATCCGTTGAGTAGTTTTTGCGGGAAACAGTAACCATCATGCATAAATACAAATCTTTCCTCTTTATAATATTAGTACAGATGATCTAGATATTCAAAGTGCAAGCTTAAGAAGTGTAAATTTAAATCAATTTAAATTAACTACCAGAGAGTTAACAAACTCTAAGAGGCTTTGTGGCACCATATAAGAGCCTCTGTGTACCTTAAAGTCTGTCAAGCGCTCTAAACTCCGCCAATATAGCTCGGAAGTGACAAACTAATGCCGTTGTGGACGGTTCCCACGCGGTTTAGTGCAACTTTACTAATTACTCCACTCGCCAGATGTTTCTGTTAGTGGGCCATACAATTAAGTGAAGAAGTGTTCTAATGATTGTGTAAGTACCTGAATATAAAAGTATTCATATTTTTCGCAAACTTGCTTCGAATAGTGAGTTGGGGTCTTGAGTTTATACAAAAATCTAAAATTCAAAATTCAAAACCATTTATTTAGTTTAGGCCCTCGGTTTAGTTACTGAAGCTACAACCGGTTCGTAAGTCAGCCTCCAACTGAGAAGAAACTCTCAAGAAACTCAGCAAGGTTACATTCTTTTCCATTTTTTTTTAAATAATTATTTATATAAATTTTATCTATTCTGACTTTTTGGCTATTTTATAAAATCAATTTTACATAATTTTATATTTAAAAATTACAAAGCACCAAATATAGGTAACATTCAAAATAATAGATAGCACATTAAAACTTTCCCTTAAAACCTTATTCAATAGTGTTTTTTTTTTTATTTTGAATAGCCATACCTATCTGTTCAGCCCTTCTCATGCGATGCTTATCAACGGACAGCATTTACTTTTTATTTATGTAGATAAGTAACGGTGGAATATTACCCTGACCACGGGTGTCTTTAAGCGATTGGAGGCCCTGGGCACTAGGATAATGGGGCCTCTAAGGCTATGCTATGAGAGCTCTAAAAGCGCACACACCGATCCGTTTTGACGACACGATCACACGTAGCATGCGTTCTCTGTAACCTCTAACCCTCCAACGGCTGTCATTTATGCCCCCCCTCATGGAAAAGAAGGTCCTGACCCTGACGAGGATTCGATGTTTAGATAGGGGTTGTAAGAACCGACTAAAAAGTATACTGACTACGTGCACTTTACGCTGCACCAAGTAGTCAAGAAGAGCATTCTCAAAGGCCTGCAGGCAGGTGGGTGGCCGTAAAAATCATGCCAAATCTCTTGTAATATGTCATTCACCAGATAGATAGAAATCACAGAAATTTCACCGACCGAAAATGATTGGAATGACAAAGTTGGTCACTGGTTTAAAAATAAATCATCATAATTATTATGGCAGAAGCTCTTAAGTTAACATAATCCCAAAGATGGAAACTTTTGCTTAAGTTTTTCAAGTTATATTTCTTTTTGATGCGTTTGGGAAAACAGATCAGTATTTTTAGCGTAGGACGAAGTTCCGTGCGCCTGTGTAACACATAATTTATTATTATGATTGTGTCAGTTTCAGTCGCAGGGGTCTGGTGGGTCTGAAGGTATCAAACGGGCCTCGTTGCTGCATTGGAGTATAAAAGCTTAATGTATTACGTATAGTGTTTAGTTAGTCGTTCAAAGCACCCAAGTATATAGAGTGTAAGCATAACCAATATTGTTTTTTAAGGGTATTTTTAGTAGTATATATTTATTTACTTTCGTCTATTGGTCGTTTGCTAAAATTAGTTTAAATGTATAAAGCAGTTATTTTATAGATGATAGCTGTCCCCCGCGGTTTCACCCGCGTTCCCAAACTATGTTGCATTATTTTGTTTTTTCTACCATCAATAGTTTTCGCAGCGCACGCGATGTAAGGATGTACACCTTGGGATACATTATTGGAGTTTTAATATGGATCCCTAAAATATAATATACCCTATGTCACCCGGGTATAGAGTATCTTCCCAACGGTGAAAGAATATATCAAATCGGTCCAGTAGTTTTGAATTTATTCATTACAAACTTACACACACACAAAAATGAAAAATTTTCCTTTTATAATATTAGTGTAGATTAGTGTAGACTACTCGCTTCCAACCGGCCAATCTGGAAGTCATTGGGGGAGGCCTATATTCAGCAGTGGACGTCCTACGGCTGAAATGATGATGAGTGTAGACTAGTGTAGATTAGTGTAGATGTAGATTTACGCCAAAGAAGTATCATTTCTTACAAGTACATACACGCTTTCTTTATACCACTAAGGTGAAAAGCAAGCAAGTTGTCGATGCCTAAAAGGCAAAAATCATCACTATTTCAAGATAAGGTTCATCTATTGAACCTTAACCTAACTCCATAAAGTTAATATTTCTATAACACTCTAAGCTGTCAAAACAAGCCTATGAAATCCCGACAACTTTAAGTTTGACACAATACCTTTGAAGTAGTGAGGCGGCAAGCGTGTGGCTTCCTATGTGGGATATACCATCTAACTTTGTTGTCACAACATCATATTATGTCATAACATCGTAATTGTGAACCGCATCCAATTAAAATGTAAACTATAAGTGTAAAAATATTTTTAAGGCGTGTCCGGGTAAAATCCAAATTTCATCTAAATGTCCGGGCTTTTTTAAGTTTTTGTCCGGCGTTGGCAATTTAGGTGATGGCAGCCCTAGGCATGCGGAATGGCTTGTCTAAATGTAGAACAGCTATTTAAGCAGCTAAAGAGATTTAAATTGAATACACGTTTTGACGTGAGAACTTATTTAAGAGGAATAATACGTCTAAAGAGGTTTTATTCACTCCCATTCGATGATGGTAAAATTGAATCCTGGCACATAACATATTTATTGTTTCTTTTATTCATGTCACTTTTGTAGGGAAAATTACACAAAAGCTATACATAGAAAAGCGAGCACGTCGTTTTTGAAATAGATATGCCAGAAAATCTGAAGGGATTTTTGGT
The DNA here is from genome assembly GCA_907165245.1 of Habrosyne pyritoides. NCBI lineage: Eukaryota > Metazoa > Arthropoda > Insecta > Lepidoptera > Drepanidae > Habrosyne > Habrosyne pyritoides. Next base: position 2,470,546 of record OU015595.1, read on the forward strand.
AAGGGAAAATCTTGTTCGCGTAACCAATATGCTTATGTTAACAGTAACTGTAACTATGAGTACGATGTGTTGCACTTGGCCAACAGTGAAAGCATATCTATCTATCTATCTATATACATGTATAAGGAAAATAGGAATCCTTCTGAACGTATAGGGATAATGCTACCATTCGATGCGAAATTATTCCTAGATGATTATAGGCTAACGATAACGATAAATGCGGGTGTCACTGCGTAGGGCAGCTAGTATATAAACAAAAATGTGACTGTTATTTTGTCGTAAGTTTGTCACTTCTGACAGTAGTCATGAGGGGCAATATTTTTTTTTAAGTTTGTTCCTTCTTAGGGTTTTACAATTCAAAGGTCGTTGCGGCTCTTCATAGCTGATCATCTAGGTGGTTCATGGATATGCAGCTTTTCCCTGCCTTCGGAAGTCTTGGGTTCGATGCGCAGGTCAGGCAAGATAATATTTACGTTTATTTGTTTAGAAACGTAAATATTTGCATCACTGCTTACCATCAGGTGGGATCGCAGTCAAGCACTAGTTTATATTATTTAAAAAAAAAAAAAAAAAACGCTTATTTGTATCCTGGTATTAGTAATGTGCCTGAGAGACGGCGATGCTCACCATATGTCACGTTGGAACTTGAAGATATCTGAATGGGTTGTGGATCTGATCTGCTGTAATTTAGGTCTTTCAGTAGTTAATGAAAAAATACGTGTTGAGCTTGAAGATAATACATTTGAAGTTAAGTGTCAATATAAAAAAAACATTAAAATAGAACACATAGGTTTAAGATTACAGCCAGTAGCAACATGATCACTGGTTACCTTTTTGAGATAATGGGCGTGAAGATAATATATAAAATATAATCCGCATCATAATGCAATTAACAATTGTATTATTAGATGAATCTTATTTCAAGGAAAATAAATTTAATGTTCTGCATTTTAGATGAGAATTGCCTTAGATTGGGGTCAAACCAAAATATCCGATAAGCTATATTTAACTAATTAAAAGTCAATTAAAGTTGTTTGTGGCTTTAATAACGGAGGAACTTGGTCATTATAATTTTATAGATTTCACCCCGGGGATTTATTAGGCGATAATAAACTCTATATATAAACGGAAGAAGGCATCAATTTCAGTAATGTATTTTATATATAATAAATTAAGCGTATTGATTATTTGGAAATGTTTATAATCTCAATCTTTTGATATAAAAATAGCAACCGATGTTTATTTTTCTGAGGTTTGGAGGAAGTTTTTGTTAATGATAGAGGTTTTTGAGTATTATGAGTGTTATATTTAGTTGTAGAAACTGATTGACCATTAAAGCCTTTTGTTTAAATATTTTTTTTTATATGTTTGTCCTTTATTCATTCCTAAATCATTGTTCAGATTGTGATGAAACTTTACTGAATTGTTCTATGTACACCTTTCCTTTGTAAATGGTTCCTGACACAAAAAAAAAATACAAAATCATTAGCAGCGTAGCAAGAGACACCGGGAACAGCTGGCTTTATATCAATTTAATAAAAAAAATATTACAATATCAAAATCCTGATGGGAGGTTACGGAAATGGTGAGTATAGATAATCTTATAACCATTTATAATTATATAAATATATATCTTAATAAAAATATTATAAAAAGGTTTCTATCGCTTTCCAGTAAGATATAATGTTAAGAAGGCCGAGATGACACAATTAAAAATAATAACTCAGAAATAAATTTTATAATCCAAATCACAATTGTTTATTGCCACACTTCACAATTACAAAGGAATGCCGACCAAAATCATTTTACAACGCTTTTTAATAACTATCCGCCTCCTCTCCACACCTCGTCACACCACACCGCGACCCTCCACATTCGTCCACCTCGCCTCGTTGTTAAGTCAATACAACTCCTCTTTATTCGTTACAATAACATTTCCCCAGGATAATAATTATCCTTTATATTAAACTAGAATATAAATTATCTATGGGCAAAGTTTCACTAAAATCCGTTGAATAGTTTTTGCGTAAAAGAGCAACCAACATTTAACCATCCTAACAAACTTTTGCATTTACAATACTAGCTAAATTAAATTAAATTTTCCCGGGAAAAGAAGTATCCTATATGTCATTCCAGGGGATTCTCTATCTTTGTACCATGTTTCATCTAAAACCATTTGGTAGTTTTTGCGCGAAAGAGTAAGGGGGCGTCCATAAACTACGTGAGGCATTTAGGGCGGGAGGGGGTCAAGCCGAATCTCACTGAATCTCACGTGGGGGTCTCGGCAAATATCACGTAATTTTTTTATTAGCAAGAAACAGTGTTAAATTGCTAGAAGAGGGTTATATATATTAGTAATATTTTTTCGCATCTAAATCTTATACTTACGATAATATCAAATCTCACGTGATATTAGGGGCGGGGAGAGGAGGTCGAGCAAAATCTCATGACATCTCACCAAGGGGAGTGAGGGCGTATTTACAGAGATATTTACACCAAATTAAAGTTAAATTAAAGTATATTATACTAACAAGCTGCCCCCCGCGGTTTCACAACAACGTGTTACAAAATACCCTGTAAAAATATAATTAATGATTAAAGCCAACAACCCTAGTAAGCTGTCATGTCAGGGAACCAGATTGTTTAACAGAAAGGCCTACGTACCTATTTTACCAATAATTGTCTACTATAATAGTTTTCTATTTTTCATTCATAAAAATCAGTTTTTCATTTTTTTGGGGTATGTTAACCGGCGTTACTACGGTTCTTAAATATTGTGAATGGACTCGTTATGAGGCCCCATTTAACCTCCTTTCAGTTTTACGGATAGTTTTGTAACAACCTGTATGTACATATAATCTATATAGATTAAAACACAGTTGACTGAATAAAACATTATTACCAAGTATGGTTATACGCGTGTCCCGAAATTAGTTTCGAGCAACAATGGAGTACAATAGATGACAATATTCTTCATGTCTCGACTCCACTCGAAAGATTTCATATTTTTTGTACACGAAAATGTATCCCGGACATATTATTTCATACAAAAGGTATGTTGGAAGCCGCTAATGACGTACTGTACCGTATTATACGCGGATGTTACGAAAATATCATGTGACATGAACATCAACATGAACATGATCATGTTTTCGTTATTGTTATAAGTACTTTCTATTCGGAATAATAATTATATTAATTACTTTTATTTATTATAATTATATTTTAACCAAATTTTTAAACAGTTGCATGTTTTGGTAATAATTTTTGCCTTATTAGAGCCGATTTATAACAAAAATCCTGAATTTTGAGACAAATAATAGGAAAAGGAAGACCTTTAATGTTTTCCGCATTTAAAATTTTCAGCTCACGTAGGGTCTAAAGATATCCTGCGGTAATAAGAACTTGTCAACATGATAACATAGCGCCCTCATTATAAAAATATTTTTCTAGGACCACTTGATGAAACTGTATCTAGTTTGACCAGCATAAGTAGCATCTTCCTTCGGCTAAATTGAGTAAATAATAACAGTAAATACCTTGGGAAATTCTTCACACGCGACCATCTGAACCCAAACCAAGCAGAGCTCTATCTATAGTATGATATACTACATATAAAAATGGCTTTAAATTTCTACCATCTAAGAATAGTTGGTACAATTCCCAGCTAAGCCTTTTACATCCTCAAATTAGTTTTCGATTTGGCCAAAATATCCCCTAGTTCAATAAGACCCTAATATAAAATGGTATGTATTTTAAACAATAGCTCGTACGTGCCCAATTCATTGTACCTTCTTTTAAATGAATCGCAGGGTACAGCAACCTGGGACAACGGCCGGGTACGGTCATTTGATTTATTGACCCTAAAATACATTGGACCTCAAAAGTAAAAAGGTTAAATTAGTTCTCCTAACTTTACCACTTCAAAGGAGTAATTTTGATTAGTTTTAGTTGAAGCAGTTTCTTCATTCCATTGTGTGTTTTATCTACTTTCTTTTTTTGGGGGGTTCGCTTTATTTGGTATCTCTGGTTTTTTCTACAATTCTTTGAGATTTTCTTAAAAAATATGATTTGACTGGTATGGACACAATCTCTCCATAGTAAGTGATGAGCGAAGTAAGCTATCAAAGCCTAGAAGAATAGGTGCGACCGATTTTCAATTTGAGGGTGGTATCCAAACACGATCACTGCAGAAGCGAAGGCGATAGGTATAACCTGGAGTGCATTAAAGCGCAAAGCCCAAGACCGTTCGGGATGGCGACGTACTGTGGACGCCCGCTGCCATCCAGGGGACATAGGACATTAAGTCAAGTAATTTATCCAAATACGGGTACTATGGACTGCCCTACCACTGTGTTATAGTTTTTTCTTGATGTTTTCCTTCACCGCGAACTTGAAAAAACAATTCACAAACAGAAGATAAAATGGTACTTAACTATTTTAACTTTGCCTATTTTTAAGCTGACTAGCTTTCCACCGCGGTTTCACCCGCGTTCCCGAGGGTTGTAACATTTTCCCGGCACAAAGAGTATCCTATGTTACTTCTAATACCTCCAAGAACATGTGTACAAAGTTTCATGATAACCGGTTGAGTAGTTTTCGCATGAAAGCGTAACAAACAAACTTACATTCACATTTATAATATTAGTAGGGATTTAATAATATACACGACAAAACTAATATGTAATTATAAATAATATACGCACTGTAAGTTTACTGAATAAATTTAATTCAGCTTATAATGTCTGCGTAAATAGGAATTTTCCTGAAACATCTCTGCGAGATTCAAAAGCACAATTATTTGTATAATTTTACGAAATATTTAATATAATATGTTTTATAACATAAGATATATCCATAACAAAGGAGGACGTAGCGGAACGGAAACCGCAACATCAAAGGAGATCAAACAAGATATGCTTTGACACATTTTTCATTGATATTCCACACGATGTCTGCTTTCATTAATGATAAATTAATGTTAAGAAGCTTTTGAGTTATTTAACCATGATATTAACCTTAACAAAGCATTTGAATTAATATTCTTACAATGACAAATATTTCTACATATTCTTATGTTACTTCTAACATTATCTTATCATAACAAATTTAATTAAATTACATTTTAAAAGTAATATCTAAATGTAAATATCCCAAGACATTCTTCGCACATGGTTACCTGATCCCAAGTTAAGTAGACTGTACTGCTTGTAGTATGGCTACCAGGTAACTGATATACTACATATACTACTTTTTAAATATATACTTATATAGATATTTACACCCAGACACAGAACAAACAGACATGTTTATGCACACAAATGTTTGTCCTGGGTGGGAATCGAACCCGCGACCTTCGGTTTGGCAGTCAGGGTCTCTAACCACCAAGCCAATTGGCCCGTCTTTTTTTTTTTTCTAAAATCTTGAGCGCTTTATACATACTGAGGTTGAATGTCGTTCGAGAGTCACAGGTTCAGGGGTATCATTCTGTAAGGTAAAATGACACAATCTCAAGAATGTTTCGGCCTGCGTGTTCTGTCTTTTTCACTAGGTACGCAATCACTCGAGAGGTCCACTCTTGAAGCCTCGTTGCGTCGGCTCGCCGAAGTTTGTATTAACTGAATAAGGGAGCAGATCTTACAGCAAGCTGAAGTCAATCGTCAGGAAATAATAACAACGTGGCAGGGTACTTGTTAGTACCCACCTGAATGGCCACTATCCAAGTTGAAAATCTGCCGCCGAGCATCTAGTAAACGTTTTATTTATTACCTGCAAATCTTTAAATATTATAAAAGCAAGTCACTATTTCTGTCCGTCTATTTATCCGCTTATATTTTCAATTTATTTTTATTAGAATATCTTTTTCAGGAAGATTTATAGGGAATAATTCCTACTCAGGCAAAGCTGGGGCGTGTGGCTAGTAATTTCTAAACAAGACAACAATTATTTGACTAACCCGGGAAGTAAATCAAAACCTCTGTCCTCTAGCCGAGCAAAATATCACTCGAACACTGAGGCGAAGAATAAATAAAAAAATAAAGAAAAAAATGTTAGACATCTAATACCTTACAGATTCCCCTAAAGTTGAAATATCGAGTAAAGTTTGTTCTGAAGAGAAGGTATCCCATTAGAACCTTCCCCGGAAGTGATATGGATACCCTCGCGGTGTAACTTGAAAGCTGTTCGCGTAAGCTCTATAAAATTGAATAGGTGTTATCTAATATCCTGGGAAATATCTTTAACACGCGTCCCTTCGAGCCTGAACAAGGTAGGGCTTGAGATATGGTACCAGATGGCTGATATCCCACTATCTCATCAACTTCCCGATGCGAAAGTTTGTAAGAATGGATAATGTAGTGTATCGCATTCATAAATGTTGAAAGAGCCTTTCGTTTTCTGTATAATCGGAGCGTATATATGTGGTCTATGGTACAGTCTTTACGGATACAGGTTTGTTCAGGAGAACGGAAGTAAGTAGAAGTCGAACCTGCGTATGACGAGGTTTAAAAAAGCTTATAAACGTGGCTCAAAACTGATCTCGGCCCCCTATTCAGCTAATACAAACTTCGTCAGCGAGCCAGCGCAACGAGGCCTCGGAGAGCTTACCTCTCACGTGATTGCGTAGTTAACGAAAGAGACAGCGCATAGACGAATGTAGATAGCGGAAGAGACAGACCATAGAGGTCGCGACAAAATATCGGTGAGCTAGTGTAATTTTCCTTATAGAATCAAAGCCCAGGCGGTAGTTCTTCAATAGGGTTTCTTGATCCTCTTCGAAGAACACCGCCATGTTTCCTCAACGCACTTAATTATGGCGTAACAAACTTACTTAAACAAACTTTTACCTTTATAATATTATATGCTATTTATATTTATTTTAGTAGTAGTAGAGCTCTTAGTGCAGAGTTCGTCCGGGGAAGTACTACGACCTTACCCATTTCCGCCGTGAAGCAGTAATGCAATTGTATTACTGTGTTTCGGTTAGGAAGGTAAGGGGGCCGGTGAAATTACAGGCACATGAGACTTAACAACTTCACGTCTCAGGGTCGACAACGCATTGGCCATGCTCCTAGTGTTGCAAATGTTCATAGGCGGCGGTGACCACTTACCATCAGGTGGACCGTCTGCTTGTTTGACGGCCCAAGTGGCATAAAAAAAAAAAAATGCTATCTTCTTCAGGAACCACGCAACAACAACCCAAAGTTTCATCACTATCAGATGAATTGAATAGGAGTTCATAGAACACAAACAAACACAAATTTTATATATCTACATTAATACTAGAGTTTAAATGTTTGGATGTAGGATATATCACCGCAATTTCAAAAACTCTTTCACTGATAAAAGCTCCATTGTTCACGAGTAAAAATAACATTAATTCTTATAACAAAGTGAGTGAAGCAGTGGCACAAAACTAGGTTATGTATATGTTTTTTGGTATATGATGAAGTAAGTAAGATTATAGGATAGTAGAATCATATATTAATCTCGCCACCCGAATATCAAGTACAGAATTATCATTTATCACATCAATAATACGTTAATGATTACAAATGAAGATAATATTTGATGCATCACACATCTCGATACGACAACATGGCCGCCGGATGTCGGCCATCTTGATTGTGCACGGGATATTGGATATCGACGCTGCCGCCTGTGTAATTGCACAGATATTGCTTCGATGTGTTTACACCCCGTATGTACAGACGTAGTGTTTATAAGTTTAACAATCTGGTAGTTTGTTGACATTTGAACTCTATTTATTAACCCGCTTTTATATTTCGTTGCTTTATCTTTATAAATATTTCTATATATGTGACAGAACTCTTCTTTAATGGCTAGAATGATTTTATTATAAAAAATTGTGTGTATGGTTAAGTTGATTTGATAATAGTTTAGATTCACGATTTAACCTTGCTGAGTTTCTTGCAGGCTCTTCTCAGTTAAAAGCTGACTTCCGAACCGGTAGTAGCTTCAGTAACTTTAAACTTGACATTCATAAGTGCCTTCCGTGGGCCTAAACTGAATAAATGGTTTTGGATTTTTGTACCCGCTAGGTAGCTATGCGGTCGATTTCTAGGATGTCTCTTTATAATTTTCCAAAACAAAAAAAATCCTGGCTAATTCTAGGATGCGACAAGTCTCGTTGTTGTTAATTTACATTTATCTCAGTTAATTTTAAAAAGAACTGTTTCCACTACAAACAAAAAACAACTACAAAACAAAAAACAGAATTAAACGCACGAAAGAGAGAATGGTACTTAACTATTTAGACTTTGCCTTTATATGTATATAAGATAAGATACAACAAAAAAATTAACTAGTCAAAAATTTCATTTTTTATTCACCAAGCTGTGTTGCCATGTATAAAAACTTCTAATTAGCCTATTTCAAAGCAAAAATGTTGTGTTACAAACATCATTAGCCCGTATCCGTCTACGGGAGAACTTGAGCTTATTCCAAAGCACGTTTAAGAGCTTGGATGAACATGTTCCAGACCACTTTATCCGTGCATTCTTTTTTTAGCATTATGCAGACTTATTTTATTTGGTTAATGTATGTTATTATTTGTGAGAATTCCTACTAATATCATAAATACGAATGTTATTGTGTTGTATGTTTGTTACTCTTTCACGCAAAAACTACCGGACAGATTTGGATGAAACTTGGCACATGGATAGAGCGTATCCTGGAATAACATATAGGCTACTTTATATTCTTATCCTGGGAAAATTTGACAGTTCTCAGGAACGCGGATAAAACCGCGGGGGACCTAATCCTACATAATAAATACACTAATATTATAAAGAGGTACATGTAAATTTCACATCGAATTTCAAAAATTCTTTTACTGATAGAAAACTACACTATTCTTGAGTAACATAGGCTATGTTATAATCCCAGGATATATAAGATCCCTCAGAAACCCGGATGAAACCGAGGAACGGTAGTTAGACTACTAAAATATGAACTTTTTGCAAATACAGCTAGATGGATTTAGACGAAAAATGTAATCTGTTCTGATGTAAACTGGATACTTTCTAACCGGGAACAATATTAGATTCTAGGGAATTTAACCCCGGGGGGGGGGGGGGGGGTGAATCCTTATTAAATATAATGAACAGCCAACAAATGTATATAATTCGTTATTTATTTGACAAAAATTATGGATGTAATACTTTGAATTTAATTGCGAAAACAACGCCAAGTATACATACAGTCGACTCTATTTCGAACTAAGTTATGTCAATGCCAGGAATAATATAATAATCTAATAACGTTTAAGCGGCAAGATCTGAGGGAATCTGTGGCCGAGACGCGGACGTTGACAGCTCGAACCGTTACAAGATATATTGAGTTAGGAGTGCCAACCCTAATTACATTTGCTGCCGGCATTCTGCTACTGAACAACAGTATAAATTTCTACAGTATACTAAACTCCCAATTTGGAACCCAATCTTCAGCGTATCGTGAGATTGTGAATGTTTGATAGAGTATTAACACTTCCTACTACCCTTTTGCCCCCTTATTCGGCAAATATAAACTTCGTCGGCGACCCTGCAAAAGGCTTCGATAGCGGACCTCTCATGTGATTGCGTAGTCACGAGAGAAACAGAGCCTGCAGGCCGCGACGAAACATTTTCGAGCTAGTGTCATTTTAGCATACAGAATGACACACCAGCTTATACAAACTTCATCGACAAACGCATTGACGCCTCGGACATATCACGTGAATGAATAAGTGAAAGAGATCTGTCTCTTTCACTCTCATTATGTGTATGCTCTGGCATAGAGGGCCCAATGAACCCTTACAGTATTAAACCCCTAGATCAGTATGCGAATATAGCACGTAACTTAAAAAGACCACAGAAAAACTCAGCGGTTTAAACTTGTTTTTAAATTGCTGTCTTGGAAGGAGCTCGGAAGCCTGATTTTCTAGACGTTGCAAACTTGTAGCATCCTTGAAAGAGACAATTTGAAGGAGTTGCTATTCTATTTTTCAATGTTCCGTTCAATGTTGGAACAGAATACGGAATGAAATTACCATCCGTCTTTAGATTTTATTCCTTGTAGTATAATATTTTAATATTTCAAGACTTCTTTTCGTCTTTCGCTGAAACAATGTTAATAAAAGAAAGTTTCTCAGTTTACAATTAAATCAAATCTACCTGCTGTGCTATGCGTTCTATCAATTTTATAAATGACTTATAACAAATGATATTCCAGATATTTTACGACCGGCCGCCTACCTGACCCTCTTTTATGATGTTAAGCTGAACGGTATGCACGCTCTTAAGTCGCCTCTTAGAACACTAGTAGAGGTGAGTTGCGTAGTTGTATTCCCAACCACACAGAATTCAAAACATATTTTTTTCAGCTGTGTGTAAATGAAGCTCGGTGAACCAGCAACTTTTAATTAAAGACCTACGTAATTAATGACACTTTTAGGATGAAAAAAATTAAGATAAGACAGCCAAAGTCTCTCCTCAAAGTTAATAGGAGTTCAGGTAGAAATTTAAAAGATAAAATACTGTTGGGGTGGTTTGTAAATTTCCTTAATAGCATAATCTTTATCTGAAACCATTGGAGCGATATAATTTCTAGGGGGCAAAGATCGCCCATCACGCCCCTCGATTCGGACAAAAGGCTTGTAAGTATTTCCACCAAAGTTTAATTTAGATCCCCCTTTGTTTACTTTCATGGGTGAAAACCGTAATCTCAGCTGATTTTGGACCCTTTAGGTTTACTTACATTATGAGGTGTTTCCTTATCGTAGGTAACAGAGCGAGTATGTTTTTTGAATTTACTGCTTTATATTCTTGTTTATCCGTGATACAAATATAGCCGAGTGCGCGGGTTTATAAACTGAGGATCGGATCAATAGTCTCGGAGATTACCTACCTCCTACAACCAAACTTAAAACTTTACCTCTTTATAATTCTTCATAAAATAATTAAAAGGTAAGGATAACCGTAAGATGGGGACTTTAGCTGGCGTCGCGGTAAAAAACATTAATTTACTTCAGCGCTTAGGCAAAGTGATTCGCGTACTTTATCTCGCCGCTACACCTGAGTTTTATAATTTTGTATTATTAAATAGCCACGTTTGATTAATATAATACAAGATGAGGGTAGACAATAATAATAAACACTATGATATGGACCATCATCATCAGCCTATTTCCGTCCACCGCTGGACATAGGCCTCACCTATGGCACGGCACTGCGCTCGATCTTCAGCTATTTGTTTCCAACCGCTGCCAACTAGCTTGCGTATATCATCGCTCCATCTAGCTAGAGCCGTTTCTACGTTTACCGAGCCGTAGTCTCCACTCTAAAACACGTCTACCCCAACGGTTATCGGTTCTACGACAGATGTGACCAGCCGACTGCCACTTCAACTTGGTAATCATTCATTTCACTTCAGATATGGACCATATATTCACGAAACATTTAAAAAAAACTGACGGCACTTATGCTGCTTGGCAAACAATTTCATTAGATACCCATGACATGGAGGCTTATGAATTAATGAATAACCATCTTGCTATGTCCGCCATATTGGATTTAGAATGACGTCACTTAGCTAATCGTGCAATGTCAGTAAAAACAATTGAGTGTGTAAGATTTCAGGTCGATCGAATGGTGGATCTGGTCAATTTTTTTGTTGCAAGTACTAATAACAGGCGAAGTTAAATAAAAGCTAGTAAAATAAAACATAAAATTGTCTCGTGTCGCAACATATCGGTGGGTGTTTGGCGAGAGATATTCGTCTTGAGTAGGACTTAGGTATCTACCCATGCGGGTACAACAAAGCGGGTACTTTACCAGAGTTCCCTTCACCCAGACCTCACGCTCATGTAGGATTTGATTCCACGACCTTAATCACGACACGGTCACTACCACAGAGTTTTATTTATACCAAGTACCTGAAGAATCCAAATCAATTGATCCGACGTCCTTGAACATGAATAGCAATGATCTCGGATGGTGCTTGAATTCGAAAACCCCAAAATATAGGTCGCCTCAAATGGATTTTATTATGAACTGAATATTCATATGCCTACGTTACGTACCTGGCATATTTCCTCAAAGATCGCTGGAGTGAATGCATAATGTTGTGAGTATGACGCGGGCGAGGGGCCGCCATTTTGTTATGCGAGGTGCGAATTAAGATGGCGGCGAGACACTCATTAGCGCTGGTGTTGCACTAATTGCAACGCCACTCAAGGGAGCTCGAGGAAAAAAACTTATTTTCATACGGAAAAATGGTAAACTGAGTCTAGATAGTAGAATATTTACATGATGTTTTACCACAGCCAAATGAAGTTGAGTGATTATAATGTATTAAGGAAAAACATGATTTATCGTTGGAAAAATAGAGTGTGAATTAACTAAGTATTGTACCCACTTCATCTGCAGAGTGGCTCTTACCTGAAACAATCATAATAATTATTACAATTAAATTAATTATATTCTTCTTTCTTATCGATAGTCGATACGTCTAGAGTAAGTTCGTAATGTAATATTAACGTTATATTAACGCACCCTGAGAACGATAAGGGCTTAACTCAAAATTTTGTGGAAAAAAAAAAAACAAAAATATATTATGAATCTAATACTTTAAGATTCACAATAATTGAACATTTAATTTAAGGCGTGATTGCTCTGAACTTACTGTGATGAACACACACATCTCTAAAAAAACTCAGTTGAATCGACTGGAAATGTGCACTAAGTAATGATAGAAGAAAAATTACGATGTAAATGTAAAGCTTGCGTTTGATAATAGCTTTCGAAGTCCTTTATAATTTTTTTTTATTCAATTAGGTGGACAATCAGAAAGACGGACCTAGTGAGTGATCACTGCCCCAATAGACATTTAATTTTGCAATAGTAGGGTTATTGTCAATACGTTGTCGACACTGAGACGTGAAGTTAATAAGTCTCATGTGCCTGTAATTTCAGCGGCCCCTATACCTTTCTAACCGAAACACAGTAATACAAGTACACTACTGCTTCACGGCGGAAATGGGTAAGAGTTTATTTATTCTGAAGTCTGAAATTTGAAATCACACCATGAGGATAGCCTATAGTAGTAGTATATAGTGACCACCATGATTCTATTAATCATGACGTTATGGTGATAAAGTTTACCTTGCAATAGCTTTTACTCCACGGTTCGATACATATTCTTACGCTGAAAGTACACAGTTACAGGCACATTTTATTAACAACTTCACGTCTCAGGGTTGACAACGCATTGGATATGCCCCTAGTGTTGCAAATGTCCATAGGCGGCGGTGACCATTTACCATCAGGTGGACCGTCTGCTTGTTTGTCAGCCCAACTGGTATAAAAAAAAAGACCCTAGGTTTTATTCCATTCCGAGTCAATTATAAGAACTCGCTCTGTTGTTATAGAGTTTTAATTCTGTGCCACTCTTCCTTCCACATATGAGTTGATTCTAAAACGTTTCAATATGCCTACTGTATACGTAAAAACTGGCCCGCAATGACGTGCAACTAAAAAGGCCTTTGACAGGCCAGTAGGCTTGGTGGTTAGCGACCCTGACTGCCAAGTCGGAGGTCGCGGTTTCTATTCCCGTCAGGACTATCAATTGTATGCATAAACATGTCTGTTTGTTCTATTTCTAGGAGTAGGTAAATATCTACATGTATTAGTATGTATTTAGAAAAATAAAAAGTAGTATATGTATAATAATTTTTTTTTTAATCTTTTTTATTTCATATATTAAATCTAGATTCAAGGCTGTGCCTCAGGAAGTGTCGTGATGATGTCATAGTCTCCAGGGTCAGTGATGGCGAGGGTGCGTACTCGGTACTTTCCGCAAGCAGTTCCTAACTCAATGTTGTTTCCACTGTAGTAGTGTACTCCAGTTTTCGCCAGAAGAGCATAGTACTCTATTTCAGACTTCCTTAGTGGAGGAGCATTCTTGGCGATGATGACCAACTTGGCTTTGCATCGGCGGAGTGTTTTTAATGCCTGCTTGTATCCAAGACAGTACTTGCCAGATTTCATAACCAAAGCAAGGCGCGAGTTGATAGACTCAATAGTCTTTTTCTGTTTCTTTGCAGCAACCATTGTGTTAGATTATTCAATCAACAACAACACGCGTAATCAGCTTCAAGCGTGAAAAAAACCTATGTCTGAACGTGCAACACCTGCTATCGTCTTCTGCATCCTGCTACCCCTAGGTTGTCTGGAAGAAATCGCTTTAGCGATAAGACCGCCTATTTTGTAAACACTTGTTCTGTTATCCACTTGTTTATGTTACTACTTCTCTTGTTATGTGTTGTACAAATAAAGTATATTGTATTGTAGATCAGTTATCTAGTTTCTATAGTACAAGCTCTTCTTAGTTTGGCATCAGAGTGCAGAATGTCTCCGGATAATTATTTATTTAATATACAGCAAGTGAAACTGCGTGGCGTACACTAGTTGCCGAATAAATTAACCCATAAGCCACCTTAAGACAATATATAATAGACATTAAATTTCAGAAAATTTATGAAAACGCAATTGCAAATAACAAAAGCATTTCAAGCTTGTTCATACGGCAATCGTATCAAGTTATACTGAAGTACAGTCGGATCGAGAAGCGTGGAGTGGCGTGCGTGAAGTGAACTGTACTCACTCGTCGTCGAGTGGCACTGGACATTCAAGTGTTCACTCCCAGAGCTAGGGCTCTTTGCAATGCCTTTATTTAGTTGTTGTTTACGATAATCTTTTACTTAGTCAACATTCAGAGAGAAAATATCTATGAAAACAAGGGCACATCCATGTAAAATATAACATGTTTAGAAATTTGTATTAACCGCAAACCAGAATAATAAGATAAAACCAGATAAAAAGGGATGAGGTAATGTTAGTATAAGTATAGTGCGCATTGGTTAGGTTTTCCATTCACAACAAATAAATATCCCAAGACATTCTTCTCACATGGATACCTGATCTCAAGTTAAGCAGAATGTACTGCTTGTAGTGTGGCTACCAGGTAACTGATATACTACATATACTACTTTTTAAATATATACTTAAAAAGATTTTTACACCCAGACACAGAACAAACAGACATGTTCATGCACACAATGTTTGTCCTGGGTGGGAATCGTACCCGCGACCTTCGGTTTGGCAGACAGAGCCTCTAACCACCAAGCCAACTGCCCCGTCAAACAAACAACAAATATGTATGGAGAGAAAAAAATGTCATAGAACTTTTTTATTTTAATTCACCTCGGTAGTAAGTAGTAAGTCCGGAAAATCACGGATTTCCGGATCATTCAAGGTTATATAAAAATGTATTTCATTAGAAATGATAACCAGTAGATTGGGATTGGTAATCAGCCCGAAGGACTGAAAATGCTTACCTAATGTCACGTTGGTACTTAAAATATCTTTGGTGTATTGTGGATTTAATTACTGAGACCTCTGCTCCGTCGGGGTAATGGGCGTGAAGATAGGTTGTAGCTTCAGTAACTTTAAATTTGATCTTCATAAGTGCCTTCCGAGGGCCTAAACCGAATAAATAGTTTTGAATTTTTTTAATATATAAAAAATAACATCTGCATCATCAAACAAATTAATATTAGATTAGAAGATTAGAGGAGTACAAAATGATTTGTGTAATATTAAAATATAAAACTAAGTGAATAAGTATCCAAAAAGCATATTTTAAATACAAAACTATTTATTCAAGGTTTAAGGGGACCCGGTGGTCTAGAATTTTCGAAAAATCGTTTTTTTTTTTTACTTATTTCGAAAGTATAGTATTTCAAAAATATACTGTTAAAATTTGGTGACAAAATTCCGAGTATTTCTATATTTAAAACCCATTACAATGTCAGGTAGACGATCGGTGAGTTGGGCTCCATTGTTCGCTAATTGCAGCCCCTCGGGTCCGTATACCTGACTTAGACTATTGTATGAATTTAACGGGAAATATTTTAGTTTTAAGAGTTGTTCAGTTAGTTTAACGTGTTCCTCAGTGACAGCAACATCGAGTGTAATAATATTACAGAAATAATTTTATAATAACATCAATTATTTTATAGTGATATCGAGTGAAATAATTTTATAAAACCAATGGATCGTAAGCAGGGCCAAACTAGTAGCAGAAGATGATGGACGTAATGGGTATTAAAATCGGCCCATATGCCGATCAACTAGCCCGAGATCGTGATGAGCGAAGAATCTATAAGGCTGATCGTCAAAGCACAAGTGACTCCAAAGAGGCAAGAACTGCTCGTAAAAAATCCAAGAGTCAAGAAAATGAAGACTATGAGAGAACAGAGGGAATCCTTTATGGTGCTGGGATCGCCGATTAATCGTAAGTGCATATTTCAATACAATTTCTTGAGAATATAGTTACTTAAAACTTTAAACGCGTTTATCTCGAAACTACTTTTTTGGTCTACTGAAGCTAAAAAAAAAAAACGGTTCGACCGATTCGTCTGAAATTTTAACAGGTCATTCTAAATAGTACTGGCTCTCGTCGGGACTAGAAAAAATATTTTCTGTTGAGTATTTCTATTTCTTTTATTAAAAAAACATTGCAAAAGAAGAGTCGTTTTCAGACTCGTACTTTGAATTACGCGTCATTTTGTCAATTTTTTTTTTTTTTATTCTAGTCCCCGCCATAACTATACTTATACTGATTAAAAATCCGTCTTATTTTTTAATTTCAGATCAAAGGGAGAGATAAAACCTCCTTCAGCAGCCAGGTCCTTTTTTTTGAGAGGGGAACTTCAGCGCCAATTTTGGAATTTAAAAAAAAAAATTGTGTTTACCATCATTTTTGTATTGTTAATAAGTAATAAAATAAGCCTAAAAAAATTTAAAACCTTTTGTCATTTCTGTCATATCAAAAAACAATTTTTAAAAATAGGCTAAATTTTAGGCCGCTAGACCACCGGGTCCCCTTAAGGTTAAAATTACTGAAGCTACAACTGGTTTGTAAGTCAGGCTTTGCCACAAAAGCCTACTACGTACTTTTAATCATTCGAATACACGATATATTACAGCTACTACACTTGTGAATAAACATCGGTGTAATTCTTTCAGGTAAATGACACTATCTCAACGATGATCCACCACGGCCTCTATACTTTGTCTCTTACGTTAACTATACAGTCACGTGAGAGGTCCAGAAGCCTCTCCATGCAATATTCCGCCGACCAAGTTTGTAATAGAGAATACAGGGCCAGAACCTGTTGACCTATTAACATTCACCGGGTATAATCATACGTGAAGAGAACAAAAGGTGAGCCACAATAGCCCTGAGACCTTGGGTCAAGCGGCGAGCGCAACCGGATGGCAAGCATGTATAATACCTCTGAATACAGTGAACATTTCATAGACGCCCGCTTTCCCGTGGCGGCATGTTATGAGTTACCGGGCTTGAAAAGGGTTTTATTCAGCTAATACAAACTTAGCCGCGACGGGACCTTGGAGAGCTTTCCATTCACGGGATTGTATTGTTAAGAGAAAGAGCGTAAAGGCCGCGGCTAAATATCGTCGAGGTAGTGTAACTTTCCTAGCGGAATGGAAGCCCTGAACTTGTGTGCCGAATTTTATTCAAATCTGATCCGCTATTACAGAACTAAGTGGTAACAGAGATACACATAAACACACAGAAACATTCGCATTTGTTATATTAGTAAAATAACATTAATAATATTGCATATTCCCCCAAACTGTTAAGTTAGATATTATAGTATCCACAATTATTATTATATACTATTATTTAATCTAGCCTAATCGAATAAATGTGGATCCTACTAATATTATAAATGTTTGTATGTAAGGATGTTTGTCACTCTTTCTCGCAAAAACTACCGGACAGATTTGGATGAAACTTGGCACATTGATAGAGCATATCCTGGAATAACATATAGGCTTTTTATCCCGGGAAATTGTGACATCCCTCGGAACGCGGGTAAAACAACGGGGGACAGTTAGTATATAATAAATCTTATTCAGAGAATAAATATTACTGATTGACAGATTTTCTAAACGCAATCCATCACACAGCCATGTTTATCTCGTGGACCATTTTTATTTGACATTGATAAATTAGAGGCAAAGTATTACTTTTGACAAAGTGAATGTAAATTTACCGTACATTTGAAGGCTTAAAAGTAATGAAATTTTGTTCAAGTAATAGCGCAAGTTACTCTACGTAAAAAGTACTTTTCACGTTATTCTTTATGTCATCAATACATAGTACAAAATAAAGCAGCTTCCCGCTTTCTGTCTGTCCCTTTGTATGCTAAGTTCTTTAATACTATGCAAGGGATTATGACGCGGGTTTTTTTTTAAATAGATAGAGTGATTCAAGAATACATGCATATTATAATTGAGAAACTGCGAGAATTTTAAAGAATTACAACTATTTTAACTGCGCGTGTTTGAGAGTTCGCATATTACAGACCTCCGGAACGCGGGTGAAACCGCGGGGAACAGCTAGTAACTCATAAATTAATCTCCTATCTGAAAAGTGAACGCCGTAAATATCCCGGCCTATTTTCACCAGCTATAAAAAAAACTAGAAACTGGGTCAGTGAAAAATATCGCTCGCGCAGCAACTTGAGAGTGGCTGTGATATCGAAGATGGCGCGCATTGTACACGGATATCCCTCGTTTTGTTTAGCACTCCACTTTCGAGGGGTCTCTTGAAAACTGTCAAAGGAACGAGCCGACTATCGCGGCAGTAATATTCCAGATTACGTTGTTGGGTTGAAAGGGAAAGACATGATATTAAACTTGTCACAAACAATAAAATATATAAAATGTTAGCTTCTCTATTTCTCACCGGTTCTTTTAACTTGAAGGTAGTTAGTTCCGTAGTTAAGACTTTTCTTTGCCAAGCTTTTTATGCAAAAATATCTCTAAGCCTTTATAGAGTAGGTATATACAACAAGCTGTCCTTCGCATTGCCGAGGGATGTTATTCACAGCCTCTTCTATCTAGGTTCCAAGTTTTATCCAAATCCGTTTGGTAATTTTTGCTCGAAGGAGTAACAAACATACTCACAAACTTTCGCATTGATAATAAATAGAAGGATAGGATAAATATACCTATTAATTACATAACTAGTAGTGGTACGTTATGAAGGTTCATCACCATCAGGTACCTCGGTTTCACCGGCATTCCCATGGTATCTATTATTTCCCCAGATCATAACACAGCCCATGTCACTGAAATTATTATTATATTTAAATTGAAAAAAATAATATTAATTACATTAATATATACATTATTTTAATGAATTTACATTGATTTTTAATTATATGTAATTTTTTATATTAATATTATGAAAAAAAATCGAGAATATTAAAATTGAATATTAATGTTAATAAATTCAATAATATATTTATAAATATATTAATATAAGAAAAGAAAGATCTATTAAAAAAATTGTACATTTAAATATTTTTCTATCAGCTAAAGTCATTTTGAGGTATATTAATTCAGCTAATACACGCTTCGTCGGCGAGCCGCTTCACGGAGGTCTCGGAGAGCTTACCTCTCATGTGATTAATAGTAGGTATTGGCGTAGTAAGCGACAGAGTCAGAGCACGGAGGCCGCGACAAAACATCCTCGGGCTAGTGTCATTTTCCTTACAGAATCGAGCCCCAGGGCTTCCAATGTGTAAGAAAAATTACACTAGCTCGAAGATGTTTCGTCGCAGCTTCTATGCTCTGTCCCTTTTGCTTACTACTCAATCATGTGAGAGGTAAGCTCTCCGAAGCCACGTTGCGCCGCGACCCGAAGAAATTTGTATTAGCTGGAAGGGGGGTGATGATTAGTTTAGGGGATTACCTTCTACATCTGAACATATGTACATATGCTTTACCTCTTAATAATATTAGTATAAATTTAATGATTACATTACTTGTGGTATCTTTCAAAGGTACCGCTGTTTTATGCGCCTCGGGAGCTTCATATAATGTGTTTCTTACGCTAAAACTTTTCTGCAAATTATGTAGGTACTTGACAAGAGAAACCGCTTAAAAACTGAATATTTATGATATTACTTCTGTTATATTTTAAGTGCTTATAGGGCTTCCATTACACTAAACTTGCGGCACGCTATGATGCCGTTTTGAGGTTTAACAATGACAAAGAAAAATCTTTATTCCTTTAGAATTAAGGTGCATCTATTGATCCAACAGCTAATTGTATGATGATGGAAATCAACCTTATCCCAAAGCTATACAGTTTCTTTTCCTATGACAATCTGAAACGTCAAAACGGCCATCATAGCGTGCCGGTAGTATAGTTCTAGTTATTTTTCTAAATTGTATTTTCAATGTTTTATATCATCTTCCTACTATTATAAATGAGATATATATGGATTAATGAATGTTTATTATAAATGAGATATATATGGATTAATGAATGTTTATTACTCCATCACGGTAGAACGGCTGAACGGATATGGATGAAATTAGACACAAAGATAGAATATAGTCTAGATTGGAAATATTAACATCCCTCGGAGATCATCCAACGCGGGTGGATCCACGGGGGAGAGCGAGTTGGTCATAAATTGTTATGCCAATCAAACTTTCACCGGCACCATGAGAAATATCCATAATTTCCAATTCATTTTGACATACAACATAACAGCCATGTTTTTTTTTATACCATTATGTGAGATTGAGGTCAATCACATCATAAATAAATAAAATGTCAAGTAAGCTGACAAACAGGCAAACCGCACCCTTAGAACGATAAGAGCATAACTCAAAAAAATCACTTTTGGCACATCTCTGATTGGGTCACTTTCGCACTGAGCGGGCAGGGTGGGTCCCGGTGTTAAAGAGGCTGAAGTATCGGTATGCTTATTCTATCATTAAATTGACTATGTTTACTATTCATCGGATAGAGCGTACTTTGTTTAGTCTCTCTATGATCGTAACTCCATTTCGCAAAATTATGAGTTAAGCCCTTATCGTACTGAGGGTGCGAATGGATCCACCTGATAGTAAATAGTCACCGCCAATGGACATTTACAGCACCAGAGGCATAACCAATGCATTGTCGACCCTGAGTTGGAAGACATTAAGTCTCATATATATTTTTTATGCTTATTAGATGCTGTGTATAGTTATAATTAGACTACAGGTTTATATATTGTTAATTATCTAGATTTATAAGTAATACTCAATCTGTTGTCTGTTTCTGTACATAAAAAACAAAAATTAAAAAGAAATATGCCTGTAATTTCAACAACCTTTTGATTGGTATACCTTACAATGTTCAGCCCCCTTATTCAGCTAATACAAACTTCGTCGGTGAGCCGCTTCACGGAGGCCTCGGAGAGCTTTCCTCTCACGTGATTAGTAGTAATAGTGTAGTAAGCGACAGAGATAGAGCATAGAGGCCGCGATTAGTGTCATTTTCCCTACAGAATCGAGCCCCTGTTTTGAAGACAAATGATTAAATGGTAACCAGTATAAACATAAAGATAAGCATCTAAATATAAATTTATTTATATATTAATAAACCAAAAACTTAGCTTAGGTCACATATATATTTTGGGATTACAATGTACTGGTACATTGTAAGAGTCCGAAGAGGTCGAGGGCGTATCAATAATTCACACATTCATTGCAATGGGCTTATTGCGAGCCAATGTTACATAAATATGAAACTGAATTAAAATTCCGATTGTGTTTATGTTTGTCCAGGGACGATTATGAGCTCAGTTCGAGTCCCAGCGGTTCTGTTTGCTATATGGAATTGAAATTGTTATGCAAATATTATATACGTGCCGGATGATTTCCGCTAATGTGCGGGAGGCGGCATATTGCAGTGTTTATAATCGCAAGGCTGACTAAAGTTAGTGGAACACTTATTTACGTACTGCCGCTTGTTTGCGAGCGCGAACACCTATGTTATTAATTACCATAGTTGATTATATACGCAAGCTGGCTGGCAGCGGTTGGAAACAAAGAGCTGAAGATCGAGCTCAGTGGCGTGCCATAGGTGAGGCCTATGTCCAGCAGTGGACGGAGGTAGGCTGATGATGATGATGATGTTTATATACGAGTATAGATAAATATTTTTTAAATAGCATAAACTAGTACTTGACTGCAATCCCACCTGATGGTAAGCAGTGATGTAGTTGATGTTGAGGCGCACTAGTTTATTAAGAGCCTTTCACTCTAGCCTTGAAGACACCCAAATTATAATTGCACGGGAATACCGCAGCAGGCAAGCTATTATTATAGCTAAAATTTGAGAATAATCCTGTTATCAAGATCAAAGATCAAACATCATTATCATGTGCATACTGTGTAAACATATATAGGGTTATAGTCTAGTTTTAAATGTAAATGTTATATTATTATGTATTAGTCTTGATAGGGTAAGATTTAGCTGTTTTGTTTACCTTATAAAAAAATAAAAACAAAAAAAAGCTTTATATTGAACATTAAAAAATGCACGGATAATTCTCACCATACATAGAAATTTTATATGCAAATCTCGTAGGTCTGAGAATCGGTTACTATCTATATTTCATACGCCTAAGTGATAAGGGTTAACCACCCGTAAATATATATATATATATATTGTTTTTTTATGATTTAGCATTGAAAAATAAATACAACTTAAAATTTCCCCCCTTCAACAATCAGCCCCTATTTTTTAATCGCGATTTTGGTTGCAAAATGGCAATCGGGTATAATAATTGTAGTATGATAAATTTTCATGCATATTTTATAGTAAAGTAAATATGGCAAAACAACGTTTGCCGGGTCAGCTTGTAATTAATATAATTATGATGTACAGTTCTAACCACAAAGTATATATCTTTGGCTGCTACACAATTATACGAAACTCTATAAATTCGATCATTTTGACTTTTATTAAATGTAGCTGAAATAACTTTTCATAATACGTTGCTACGATATAGCTACGGGGATACTACGGCGTAGCTAGTGCTACGCTCTACTCTTGCTACGGAGTAAGAGTCTTATTTCAAAAGGTCGAAATAACTTTAATTTAGACCTGCGTATAGATTTGTTGATTATCTTTTAATAAAGAGAAGATTCCAGACGAAAAAATAGAGGATATAATATAATTGAGATTTCATGAAATAAAAAAAAATATTAAAGAAAAAATCCTGGCAAATTATTTACACATGGTCATCAGATCACAAATCAAGCCGAACTTTTACTTACACTAGTTAACGGATATACTACGTATTGTTACGTAGAAAATTCGGCACCGTAAAAATTTCAGTACTTACGGTTCCTGTGGGCTCATTCCAATATTACCATCAATTCCAATACATAAAATTTTGATTTCGTAGTTTCCTTTTTACAACATTTCATCCACAATTGCACATAATTTGGATTAAATTATGTTTTGAAATGGTTTGTTTACATCGATCGACCTAATAGATCGATCTGTCATTTAATGTCATTTTGACGTGTGAGAGTGATGTTCCTGCGCGGCGGTATTATAGATAATTTTTTGCCGGTCATACGCTAGTCGAATGTTCCTGTCATGGAAGGTGGGAGATCGGTCACCGCTTATCATTCAAAGCGAGGACTTTCCCATCCCTATGAGACTATATATTGGTTCTGGGCGTTCACTCTTTCATTTCGATCTTCGGAATCGCGTGCGCCGCTTTGGCCTAAGCCCCGGTGCGTCTTTAATTTTGTAAGTATAACCTCATTTTATTTTCCAATTGGATTCTTATTCGTGATCATTGAACGTAGGCTGATTCGTTTTGGGTTTATTTCAGAAGTTTTGTGTGGACCAACGACCGGTGCGTGTCATGGAATAGGAGCCAGACACGCCACGCGTTTTTTCTAACATTCCTCAGTAAGTATAAACCCAACACGACAATAGGTTATTGTCGTATTATATTGATTGTAAAGTTGTTTAATTGTTGCATTTTTTTTGTAGAACAAAAGGGAAGATTTTGCCGAACACGCGGGTGGTGTTCCGCGTGTTAGTCGGAGTGGACATTGTTCCCCATCACTCCCCGGGCAAGAACATTTTCCTCCAAAAGGTATTTATGGCGTCATTTTAATAATTATCACGCTAATGAATAGCTTATTTTGCTTTGGTGTTGCCTGGTCGGACGGACAAACGTATGGCAACAATATGGTTTGCCGCTTGTCCGAATTTAACCTGGGATTGCCGATTAGGTTTTTCTTATTGGATTCTGTGTGGTCGCGTGTGGTGTATGACCAACCACATGGCCGGTCTTTCGGTAGGTGGTGAGCACATGGGTGACACGAGGGTTGGTGTCCACCATTTTGCCTGTGCTCGGGTCATGCAAGCTTTACTAATCGGCACAATATTTCCAATTTCCAGGAGGAATTCTGTACGGGCAGTAAAGTTCTGTACGGGCAGTAAAGTTCTGTACGGGCAGTAAAATTCTGTACGGGCAGTAAAATTCTGTACGGGCAGTAAAGTTCTGTACGGACAGTAAAGTTCTGTACTAACTTACTGTTTAAAAGTCCGTGTATTATTTGGTGAGTGCCGCGGAGCGTTGCGGTGCGGGTCGTGACGCGCTTGGTGCGGACCGTGAGGACAGCGTACGGAGGGTGCCGTGTGGAGCAGAAGCCGGACACGTGGCGCTTGCCTTGCTTGCTTGCTGGGCTTCTTTTCGCTGTTCTTGCTTCGCTTGAAGGATGCTGTAGCGGTACCCCTTATAATTATTACTATAGTTCCTTCTGAACGTTAATCACGTATTTTCTTCAAAACTTTATTAACGGGCTGACAGCCGTTCCTGTCAGTGGCGCTCAATTCTTTTTAAATAGACCAAAACACAACCTTACTCCAGACCCACGCGCTGAGTCTAGCTGGCTCTAATTTTTATACTTTTAGTACAACGAACTTAATGTAAGATCTTTAATATAACTATACTATATATATAATAAACTATATTTTGAACCGGGAACTTTTATTTATTTTATTCCCCGCAGAAAAAGTTGTAACAGTATACAACATTTTTTTTCACACCCAGACATGTTCATGTCCACAAATGTTTATCCTCGGATTAGAATCTACGACCTATGGCGTTGCAGTCAGGTACATCTACCATCAAGCTAACCGGCCCATCATCAAAGATAGACATTTCGGAAACGACAATCGTATACTAATATTAAAAAGCTAAGTCGTATCATTCCATCTCTCTCTTAGTTTGCTGGGTACTGAGGCTTTGGAATTCAATTTGTTCGTCCAGATGGAATATTTATTTATTTTCAGGCTTACCAACAATTGTTTACACATACATTAAAATAAGGATACATTATGATAAATAGGAATAACAGTGTAACAATTACTTAAAGGTAAACACCGCATGTACCATAGCAGTTAAAGAAAATAGGCTTAACATTTTTATCATTATTATTATTATTATCAATAAGCAAAACTTACTTAGTAGGTAAATAAAGAAAACAGTTACATTAAAATAAATATATATCAATACATAACAATATTAAACTAACTTCATATAGAGCCTTATAATAAACGGCATGTAAATGACGTCACTTTATTTAACAATGACGGGGAAGTGGTCAGAAAATGCGTGGGCATTTTTATTGGGGTTGAAATCTTATACATATCTGTACACCGTGTTAGTCTGCCTTAACACTAATCATACCAACACTTACTAGGTACCTATTTCTACCATAGCGGGTCAAATGTGACTTTATGTTTCCTGCTTGAATGTATGAAATATGGTTGTTACGAAGGGAAATAAATAGTATAACTGTATATTAATTAGTAAAAAAAGTCATGAAATCAAATGTGCAAAAGCAATAAGATGATACGTGCATTTTCAATGCAAAGATCAAAACGGGTCATTTGACCCGGTTATGGTATGTTTATTGTTAAAATTATGCCTTTTATCAACGTACGAATAAATAATTGCCAATTTATACAATACAACATATTAGCGGGAAACGGGTAGATCTAGTTGGTTGACGGTTCACACACTAGTGCGGTGCGTAGCCGGTAGGGATGTGACACATGATCGACTGATTAAAAAAAAGATTAATAATAGATAACCAAACGTTATTGACAAAAACTCAATTTTTTATGTACTGACACTTTTTTTTTATTAAATTACAAATAGCTTTATTCGAAATAGATTGTTCTTCAGTATTTTTTACCGATATGGATATTAAAATAATATAAAATTACGAAAAACATATATTCGTCTATAAGGCGTGTCTGTTACATTTTGGCCAAACGGCTGACCTGATCTTGCTGAAATTGACCACACTCATAGCCTCACTTAAACATTATTAAGTCTCAAATTAGATACTTTTAATCAGAATCTCTTAAAGAGAATGAAGCCATGGGGCGGAATTTTTTTCAACCGAATCGTTCCCCCTCAGTCCCTTTACAGTGCGTGTCAAAATATGTGCTATATTAAGCAAAGAACAAACCTTACATAGTGTATGTGTAACAAACCGAACTTATTGACATCACCTTTTTGGGTTTTATTTTGTCTTCGAAATTCTAAAAGGACTGGCAGTTAGCGGCAATAGAAAACTTCGCTGGTTTTTTCACATGGTCTTGTAAATTTATCACTACATAGTATAAAACAAAGTCTCTTTCTCTGTCCCTATATCCCTATGTATGCTTAAATCTTTACAACTACGCAACGGATTTTGATGCGGTTTTTTTTAATAGATAGAGTGATTGAAGAGGAAAGTTTTTATGTATAATACATGTGACATCCCACGGAAACACGGGTAAAACCGCGGGGGACAGCTAGTTTAAAATAAACTGTGACTTCAATCCACCGCCCTTTTTCATTTCGTATAGTTACGGTCAGTAACAATATGTATACTACCTAACGTACTGCTCATTTCCATTCAACGCATGCAAACGAGGATACGCATTAATACAGTCTGCATGCAACTGTGATTGCATCAAATCAAAATTTGAATATATTCCGGACATTTAGTTTGTACTACGACTGCCTGACGCCATCTCCGGGGACGGTTCGTTCTGAATTCAAGTTCAGACAAGGATTCCAACTGTCCTTGATTTACTTAAATGTTAGAGACAGAGTTCCATAACCTCACTTTAAACTTTTGTCACTGTAGGTTCTAGAGCAGTAGAGCTCTTAGTATAGAGTTCGTCCGGGGAATTACCACAAGGAAGGCAGCGGTGACCACTTACTATCTGGTTGACCGTTTGCTTATTGGTCAGACCAAGTGGTATAAAAAAAGGATTCTCATTAATACCACCTTCTACAATCCCATCGATAGAATCTGTCACCAATACAACAGTTACTCTTCTAGCCATCCAAAACTGTAAAATATGTAATGTAACTAATTTTAACCTTTATTACAAAGTGTACTTGTTGCTGGAAATCCTGGCAAACAAAACAAAAATAAAAAAAGTACTATCGTATTTTTTCTAATTTACAGAGGGGCATAACAGCCCATTGAAGTTAATGAATGAAATTCATTAGGTGATGTACCACGGGGTATTAAAAAATGAGGCAGTGTAAATGAGAAAGTGAGTTTGTTTGTTACGCTATCACAGCTAAACTACTTAACTAATCTTGCTGATTTCACAGACATAGCCAATGGAACGGAAATGGACATAAAATACTTTTAACAGCGGAGAGCACCTAAACAGCTAACTGATGTTCACAAAAAATCGAATAAAAAGATAAAATTTATAATTCCCCAAAATTTCCCCGCAATCCATTGGATGCGATAGCGGATAAAAAAAAGGTATATCGGCCGTTGAGGGCTCTAAAAGATAGACATTATCAGCGGGATGTCGGAGGGTCTGATAGACCCTGTGAGGGATCGCGGGTAATATCACCTTCCGACCCGCAAACATCAATTTGATGACAGCGCCAGATTGCTACCAACCAATCAATACTTAGTAACTTATGAACAAAGAGAAATGGGAGCTTACTTAACATCTAATTTAATCGACCCATCTAAAACTAAGCAGAGCTTGTACTATGGAAACCAGATAATAGATGTTCTACGTATACAACCTTTATTTTCTAAATACATACTTATATAGATATTTAACTGTTGTTTATATTCTGGTATCATAGTCTGTCAATCATCTGAATTTTAGACCAGGGGTGTCATTCTGTTAGGCAAGACTCGAGGCTGTTTCGTCGCGGCCTTCATGTTCTGTCTCTTTCGCTAACTACGCAGTCACGTGAGAGGTACGTGCTGGAACGACGAAGTTTGTATTAGCTTAATAACAGGGCTGGTCTCCCATCCGATCGAGCCGAAATTTTGCACACTCAATTGTTTTAGTGGACATTGCATTATTACTTAAGTGACGTCATACTAAATTCAATATGGCGGACATGATATGATGGTGATTTTTTAATTCATAAACCATCTCCATGTCATGGGTATCTAATGAAAGGGTTTGTTGTCAGTTTTATTTGTTCTATGGCTTGAAGCTTGTTTCAAAACATTTCTTTATTATTGTATATTAAAGTAGTAATGTACCATTGTTTGTGTATCAAAGAAAAAGAAAAATAAATACCTTTTCCCTAACGACAAGCCTTTATAAACCCATTTTAAAACCATGAAATCTCTCTTATTGAGCCTCACCCGGCAGATTTCTATACCGGAGCGCTTTGTGCTCAAGCCGCTTATAGGCCTTATGAATATTTCACGTGTGATATATCTCTTCTCAAAACTCGATGCTATTTTAAGAGGTGGGAAGAAAAGGCCTTTTTAAAGGGACCTTGTTGGAGACCTTGGTATAACTGTTTCTTGAGGAGCATCCATTTTGTCAACCAAAGTATCAGGCCAAACTAAAGCTTATTCTCTAATAAATTCACACGGATCATGGATGCCATGTGAACCATTACCACTTACCCTTTTCCGCCGTGTAGCAGTAGTGCACTTGTATTACTGTTTTCAATTAGAATGGAAAGAAGGCCGGTGAAATTACAGGCACTTCGCGTTTCAAGGTCGACAACGCATTGGCGATGCGCTGGTGTTGCAAATTTCCATGGGCGGCGATGACCACCATCAGATGAACCGTGTGCTTGTAAGTTGGATCATGTGGTATAAAAAAAAGTGTGATGCTTTTCAAGCTTACAATACAGTTCGTCCGGGTAAGTACTACTACCATACTTATTTCCGCCGTGAGGCACTACACTGTGTTTCAATTAAACATTTATGGGGACCAGTGAAATTACTAGCACATGAGACTTAACAACTTCACATCTTAAAGTCGACAATGCATTGGCGATACCCGTCGTATTGCAAATAGCTATTGGCGGAGGTTACCTAACCATGAGGTGGACCGTCAGCCAGTTTATAGGACACCAGCACTACGTGATAAAAAAAAGCCGCTAAATAAAACAAGCAGGGATGAAACCGTCCATTCTGACCTTACAAGAATATATATTGTATTTAAATCAACTAGAACGAGGCCAGCATTGTCAGTTGAAGAAAATAGCAACAACGAATCGTTTTCAAATGCTTTTGTTCTGATATATTTAACCATCTTTAAAATGTTGTACGATACATTTTTTTATTATATTTATTCTGGAAATTACACACTGACTTCCAAACCAGTGATAGCTTCTGTAACTTTGACCTAGGCTTAAGGAAGGTGATTTGTGATTTTTTGGCACCTTATCATTAAATACTCTTATGTTGAACATCCTCTGTCAACTACATCAACCTACCGGTGGAGGAAAAGTTTCTTCTAGATTTTTTGACGAAATAAAAGCCGATATCTACGAAGAAAACTACACCATAAACTCATTACTAAGTCAAAACAAGTTTTTATGTGAGTGCTTTTATAGTTCATTCGTAAACGGTATTCTATTCTTCGTCGCCTAGAATGCGTATAGTGAAACGTGACTAGAACACGCGTAGTACTATGTTTGGCTTTATATAAAACATATAGACTGCATAGTACTATGTGTTTGGATTTGTATATGACATATAGACTATGTAGTATTATGTGTTTGGATTTGTATAGGACATTTATACTAAGTAGTACTATGTGTTTGGATTTGTATAGGACATATAGACTAAGTAGTACGATATTGCCCCTCAAAGCACAGGGTATCCTAGTTTAAGGGGTTAGGACTCATTTCTAATACTGATAATATATTAAGATGTTCAGTCTTAACATGGAACCTTACGTTCATTTATTTTTTTGCAAATAAACATTTTTTTTTATTATTTTATGTTTAACTCTGTATAGGACATATAGACTAAGTCGTTCTATGTATTTAGTTTTGTATAGGATATATAGACTAAGTAAAACTATGTGTTTGGATTTGTATAGGACATATAGACTAAGTAGTACCGTGTGTTTGGCTTTATACACATAGATAATACTTTGATGTTCATTATTCAATATTAAAAGTGTTAAACAATTAATCAGTGTTATAATGCCTCATCACTGACTAGCTGTCCCCCACGGTTTTAACCACATTTCTGTTAATCCAGGTTATAAACTATCCATGTTCAAAGTTTTATCCAAATCCGTTCAGTAGTTTCGCGTGAAAGAGTAACAAACATCCATCCTAACACTAGAAAATTATAGGTTCCAACTGTATGATCTAGTATTAGGTTTAACATTTCTGCTTCTTACTTTTTGTATTAGTTAATCTAGGAAAACCTATATTTGGCTTATGTTAAGTTGTATTTTTGATTGTAAACATGTTCTGTAATATAGCTGTTGGTTTTCTAAATATATAAAAAAAAATTATAATTGTTTTAATATTTGTGAGTCGAATAAACATCGATGAATTTACCAAAGCATACATCAGCTTTACATAAGAGCCAGACCCTTCCCTTCTAGACTTTGTCTGGTCACCTTCTTCAGCACAATGCTATAAATAATAAAAAGCGGCCAAGTGCGAATCAGATTCGTCCACAAATGGTTCCGTACCACCGTACAATATTAAACAAAACGCAGAAAAAAAATCGTTTCTCAAAAGACACCCTCTTAACTTTTTCACTTTTTTTGTTGTTATAGCGGCCACACACTGTCAAAATTTCAACAATTTACTTATTACGGTATGAGATACAGACCGCTGACAGACAGACGGACGTTGGGACATTTTGGGCAAGAACCCTAAAAATAAAACAATTACATAATGGTCTATTACGTCACAGGATCTTTTGTAAGGCTGCCTTTCCACCAGAGCTTTTTAGCGAGAAATATATCTTCACTATTGCTATGACGGGAGAAGCTGTCAAAATGAAGCAATCCTATTGGCTGGTTGAAATAGATCCCTCGATACGCAACCCTAGTGGAAGCGAAGCCTTAACGTTTACAGGCCCGTTTTATTGCACAATTAACCTGTATGTAAAGGTCACAGAATACAAAACTTTCTGTAGGTACCAAAAGAAACTTTTAAATTAGAGAAAAGTAATCGTACACAAGTTTTTGACGACAAAGTTACGAGAGATTTGAAAACCAATAAAGAAAACCAAAGCTTACAGAAATCTATGTAAATACTTACTTAGGATACGCTTTGAGATACTGAATGAAAGCTGACTATAAAATATCTCGTAATAACTTTACAGACGTATAATTTAAGACAGAAGAACTTCTCAATCGAAATGTTTAATTTACCTTTACAAAAATTTTAGGGAAGTTTTAAAACTGTTTTAGTACAAAGGCGATTATTCTAATGACGACAATGTTTAGGGGTAGTACTCGCACATTTCGTTTTGAGAAGAGTAGCTGAGTGTATTTATTATTGCCGACCTTTTTGAGCAAAAGCAACCTGCACAAGCGGTGTTAGCATCTGACCATTCATAAGCGGAATATAAGATCCATATTGGTCTTATTAAGGGGAAACTATTTTATCCTTTTATAATTAGGTAATCATTATTCATGACTAACTGTTACCTACGATAGATTATTCAACAGTTCTCTGGCCTCATTTTTCTTTTTTGGCGATGAATACTACCACA